>OY728153.1:648028404-649381378 GCA_963277665.1 Viscum album
TTATAAATATTCATTATGATAGGAATTTATAGTTTTCTATCTATGTTATCAATTATACATATTTATTAATTAAAAATATTATTTTCATTTTATCCTTAACAAATGTTCGTAAATAGATTCTGAATTTTCCAAAATATATCCACCACGAATATAAAACTAAGTGTGAATCGTGTCCCATTTTCATGTACTAGGTGATTATTGATTCTAGCCTCATGATCATTTTCAATGTTATTGTTCTTATGTATGATTATTCTAGAGAAACATCCATTTGATATATTCCGAATGAGATTTATTATTTCCAAAAATACTTACTCCATACATTTCCAAATCATTAGAAATTTTAATATTTTATATTATTATCCCCATGCAATTATCTTGAGTTCTATATTCCCAATCAACAAAAAAGATTTCATTATTCCAATACCAATATTGAAGAAATATATTTTAAATCACATTATAACAAATTTTATTAAATAAGGACACACATTATAAAGGACCAAAAGATCTTGGTGCCTATTATATACAGGAAATTAATTACATTGGGTGATAATTTAAAAAAATGGTAAAATAAAATTACTTTTAAAACTATTAATCATGCCATTATATACATTGGACCTTGTATAATTTTACCAAAAACCATTGGATTTATATAAGAAAGGGTTTACCTAGAAAGTAAAGTACATGAGTAATCAATTAATAACATGATGAAAGTAATAAATGCGAGTCAATTATTATATCATGTTAATATAAGAGAGGTTAGAATCATGAATATTAACATAAAATTATGTAAAACGATGATAACATGAATGAAACGTGGGACTATGAAACAAAATAAAATCTGATATATTTATATGTCATGACTAAATACTAAGACAAAATAACAAGGTGGATAGATTCCCATAAAAGATTAGTCTCAATCCACAACCAATTACATAATGTTTATTGATAAAAAAACAATAAAAAATTCAATGAAGATATATATACTTACAATCCCATCCATCATATTCAAAGCACATATATTCATATATGTTTCACGTATATCATACAATTTAAGTATGCGTTTCATTTATTTAATATGACATTTATAGACTGTGGTGTAGGTACATGGATATACCGAGTCAATTAAGCATAATTAAATATAGTTTATTTCCCTTGTGTTATAATGGGGGTGGGTATTAATTTAACCCATTTCTAGCCGGGAAAACCACAAGATAATTTTTGCAACATGATTTAGGTACATAATGATTCAATGTAGTTTTTAATGAGAGATAAAGGGTTCTATAATCATATTTAAAATCAGTAGGAAAATTTGTTGGATCCGAGAATACATATTCAAATCATGAAAATTGGAAATATGTTAGAATAATAAAATAAGGTTATTTATTAAAAATGATAAGGAGAGTATCAATTAAAATTAAGGGGTCCTTCTAAAAGTTTTTTAGTAGATGATTAAGTGAATAATTGTACCATATGAGGGACACATGATATGTAAGGGAAGGGAAGTATATAGATCCAATGGGTTAAAATTATGTGAAATGGGAGTTTAGTTGGGTATATATTTCAGAAGAGAGGATAATTCATTGTTAATTTATAATTATTTATTTTGGAGTGTATATCATAAATTAAATAGTCCCATAAAAAATAACATGTTTTTTTTCTGAAAATAGAACATGTGTTCACTATTTTATAAGTCTATGAATAAAAATAATTTATATTGTACCATTGGTGATATGTAATTGAGTCATATATTAATGATTTGATTCTTAATCCCCTACAATATTATATAATTTCAAGGGAATTATGATTTTTTTATAAAATTAACCAATTAACTCTAAAAGGAAATGATTTTATAGTGGGAATATAATAAATTTCATGGATACAAATTATATAATTTATTACACAGCATCTATATTTTTATGATTCCATGATACAAATCATATAATTATACTATATTAACTTTTTTCCCAAAAATCTCAATTTCTAAAAAAAATTAAGAAAAATTAACCATTGGATAATTTAGACATGATAATTTCAAATATATTATTTATTTTATAAAAAATAATCCCCTGTATAATAGAATTTATAATTTTAAACCATCAATCTATATTTTCTTTAATGTACTATTTTCTAATAATAATAGTTTTCTAACATATATGGAAAATAAATTTGACATCATTGAATTATATTATCATTTCTATTTATAATATTTTATTTAATAATATAATTTTATTTAAATATTATTTATTTCAAAATTGTATTATTTCATCAGAATGGGGTCTTGATTGAAAATATATATTTTCCATAAAATATAATTTTTTTCATTGTTTAAAAATATAGTTTTAATCAAAATCAAAATTTCATTATTATAATGTAATAATATATGATAATTGGAGTCATTATTTTATTCAAAATATAAATTAAAATATCATACTTTTTGGTATCGATATAAATCCTCATACAACACCAGCATACGCCAAAAGGATATAGTGTGAGATAATGACATATTTTTTGGGTGGTTTACTGAACATGGTTTGGGACATGATGTTGGTGATTTATAGAATATCCCATAATTTTTTTTCTTATTATTTAGATTTATAATATTAAATTGGGATTAGTAAGTGTAAAATATCAATGATGTCATTGATCAAGATATCTAGGATAAATGGGATTCCTATTGTATGATCCTACCACCAAAGGCCATCACTTCATTCATTTATTTCAGTTGAATTTATCAAAACCATTATTATATTATTCATATAATCACCACATTAAAATAGAAATACTATAAATGGTTATGCTGAGTTAAACTCTTTAATAATGATAAGATATAACTTATAATAGTCCCAAACAACATTCTTAGTTCATGTTTTCTTATTAATTTTATTTTTTAATAATATACTTACTACATTGAGAATAAAATTAATTTTGTGAATCTTCTGGTCATTATATATAAACTATTATATATTTTCTTGAATTATTAGATCAATTTCATTTCAAGAGAAAATATTTTCAAAAATTTTTTATTTTAAGATTGTTATAGATGTTTTATGAATTTTTTAAGTTATTTAGTTGATTCTTGGAGATTTATATGGAATTAAATTCAAAACCATAATGTTTTCATATATGATAAATCTCTATTTATGGTGTATATAATATAACTAATTAACATTATATAATAGAATAATCATAGTGGTATGATTAAGCTTTATAGTTTCAATGTTTTCTATTAAAATATTTTTTGGTGATGATTTCATTCATGTATGTTAGTAGGTTTTTATATAGAATTTTATTTTCTAGTTGCATGTTGATAAAATATTTTTATATATAAAATTCTATATTAACTATATTGATGTAATATTATAACATAAAATGAATTTTTTTAATTAATGTTTTATCTTCATTTCTTTGAATTATATAAGAATTATATTATTTTAGGAATATCGTGATGTCCTAGAGCTAAAATAAACTATTTATGGTTGCTATTTTACGTAGACACATTATTTTATCCACAAAAACATTTAAATAAGTCCATATAAAATTCATGGATGGATGAATATTTAAAACTAAAACATGTTTCAAGATACAATTATATTGTATTTATACACTATATATAGTATTATGGTTGTTATTTTCAGAAAAGTGTTGTATGAATCCATGGGATTTCAGATTAAAATGGAAATTTTTAACTATGTTACGGTCACTCTAAACATATCATGGTGTATAGGATAATCCATAAAATTTTTATTTTTATTCACTTTGATATAGGGTGATATTTTAATCGATGTTTCATAAAAAATAGACTAAAATGACGGTCATTATATATATTTTACCCCGATATGTTATGTTTAACATGGATTTATCTAAGGAATTCATTTTATTGGGAATTTGAAATATGAATTAATATTCTTATAATTTGAAAAGGTGGAGATGAAAATTGATTAGAGGAATTGATAGTGATTGAATTTTATATGTTGTAATAAAATGAAGACGCCTATGTTGGAATATTATAAAAAATGATAATATTTTATGGATACATAGAAATTACCATTGAGAAAATATATGTGATTATTTTTTAAGAACCCTAACCCTGTTAGGTTTTTTGTATTTAAATTTATGAATTTGATCTTTTTTTGGTGAAATTTGGAATTGAAGAAGACTATAAAATATTGGGTGATGAAATTAATAAGTAAAAGATGATCCATGGTCTATGA
The DNA here is from genome assembly GCA_963277665.1 of Viscum album. Taxonomy (NCBI): domain Eukaryota; kingdom Viridiplantae; phylum Streptophyta; class Magnoliopsida; order Santalales; family Viscaceae; genus Viscum; species Viscum album. The sequence continues at coordinate 648,032,616 of OY728153.1, forward strand.
GGACTTTTAGGATCCTATGGGATATATAAGAATATCCCAGTGGGGAATTGCATTTTGTGGTGTTTTTTAAATCATTGGATACAATGTTCATTGTAATAGGTGCCCAAAATGTTTCTAGGAATAATTACCTTAATATATGGATTTCCTGATAGTTCAAAATTTAATTTAACATTTACAAAAATTGAGTCTAATGGTTTACTACAACATACATCCATGGATATATCCTTAGTGTCCTTATCCACGTTACTTTCCTCCCACAAAATCCCAAGCTCTCCTTTTCCCCACTTTTCCCCAATTATTTTTCACACCTAATATACAATTATAGTAATATTTTCATTATATAGAGACAAATTTATAATTCATATAAAATTATACATAAACACGACTATAACCTAAATGGTCAATTTTAATAAAATATGTTTTTTTAAAATGAATTTAATATTATAATTTTTTATATAAAAATTAAAATATGCAATATTTTGATATTTTTCAGAAATAATTATTTTTTGTAGAATAGTGAAAAATATAGAATTTACTAAAACATTAAAATTTATGACATAAATATGATATAAAAAGACGTGGAGTGATTTTAATATAATTTTTAATAGTGAAAATATATATTTTATAGTTAATATAATTTTTATAATAATATAATTTCATATATTGAATTATATGTTGATAATTTTTATATCTAAATAATGTTTCTATTCAAATAAGTTTTTTTTCTATATAAATATATTATTTATGATGGTAATTTTAGTTTTTATATGTTATAAATATAAATATATATTATTTTATTTAAAAATATCCATTTAATTCCATTTGATCGAATATTATTCTTATTATCACATTAAAATCACATATATACAGAAAATAAAATTTTCATAAAAATGGATTTTGTTACATTTTCTACAGGTATATTGAAATTATTTTCATTAAATTATTCTTGTTGAAAATTTTAAATTGCATTCAAAAATTCAAATCTTCATACTTAACATTAACTAAAAATTTGAACCGGTTTTATGGTATTATGGAAAATTAATCATGGATAAGATTTATCAACACGGTTTTGTTTAAACTTATGTAATACATGTTAAATTGAATGGATAATGAATCATGATAAAACTATATACCTAATTAATCCTCCATGGATGGTTTTATCTCATCCTTACCCTTATCATCATATATTATTTGTCAACTATCTGCCACTTTCACATGAAAAATAAATTATATTATTACGATCATTAATGTAATTTAGATTGTGTACTTTCCCTCACATATATTAGTAACAACTTATCTTATATCATTAACACATATTGAACCACATATATCAGTTAAAAATGGTAAATATTATTTCCCATCATTCCTCCCCATTTCGTAGAGGCCCAATTCTTTATAGTTGACCGACCTGGAAGGCATAAATTGTAAATTATAGGTTGTTTTATAGGGAAGTTGTTGAAATTTAAATCTATTTTTTCCATATAAATATATGTTTTAGGTAATAATAATTTTATACAAACACAATCATATAATCAATATATGATGTTACATAGATTAAAAAGTCATTATTCTATTTGAATAAACCATTTTCATGTCCTTTTTAGGTGACAAAAACAAAAAATCACTGCAAGTGCACACATACAGCTTATTGCCTACACATAATAGTGTAATTAATTTTTTATATCCAAATTACATTTATGGGAATAGATATAAAATTAATAAATATATATATCATATTTATGAAAATATAATTATTCTATAAATTAAAATATAATTTAACTTCATATGTATCCTCATGTTAAAAAAAGTTAAAGAAAGTCATGTGCAGGTTTTGACTACCACCTCTATGAATTTATGTGATTCATTTTTCATGTCTACATTTGACAACAATATATATATATATATATATGATTAATATATGTTATATAACTATAATTTTTAAAATCACTAATTTAATTAAATAATGACTATGATGAAAAGACCAAAACTATGAAAACTAACAAAACATAAAGAAAAGAAGAGTAAAAACCTCGAAAAAAGTTTTAAATATATAATTATTATTGAAATTTTAATAATATATAATAAGAAGATTTTATATTATATTATTAATATGTATATTTTTTTATATAGGTATAATAAATTAATATTTTCTTAATTGAGTCTAAAATCGGATTGAATAAGTGTTGGAGCCATGGAAAGGGGTTATTGCACAATATCATCATTATTTAGAATTGTTTATATTTTTATTTTGATTTTGGGATTTATGTGCCAATTATATATGAAAATAAGGATTTTTAATTACCTAATTTTTATTAATGGTAATTATTCATTTCTATTTATTTTTAATTTCATTATGTAATCATGACACCAAAAAAATGTTTTTATGGAATTTTATTTATTATATTTTATTAGGATTCATTTTCATCAATTTCGATATTTTCAAAAACCAAATTTCCAGACTGTTTTGAATATATTCCAATTTTTTATTAAATGAATATATGATATTGTTTTAATTTTGTTAAAAATAATTTAAAGTAATCTCCATTGCATTTTCAGAATGAGGAACATTTTAAAAAATGTTAGAATGAAATATATGTTCCAACAGACACAACATGAACTTATTTTCCTATTGTCATGATTACAACACACGTTGAATTATATATTAATAATATATATGGATCTATCGAAATAAAAGTATTTTTAAAAAAATTGGTAATTTTCTTATTTACATTATGTTTATATGAAATAAATATTCTATTTTAATTAATTAATGTTTCAATGATACCTTAACTATATTTTCTTCCACGATAGAATCTATTCCCAAATCCTATGATTTATTGATATTATACTCTATTGATACCATAAAAAATAATTTTTATATAGATGATTATCATTTTCACCATTGAAAGTATTAATATTATTAAATATCAATCTTCTAAAATGTATAATTATTGATTATTAATGAATATTGATTAATTGATTGTGTTTATCAATAAGATTAATTGAATTAACATATTACATGGAGGGTGGGGACCGATATTACATATCCACATTATGAAACAATAGATATCATGAGATAGAGTAGGATGGGTATTTCTCAAATGCCATACGCATTTATGTGTGATGTCCTAGCTAGAATCCCCGATAGTTTCTTGTAGATATTGTACATTATAAATTCAGTCATTATGAACCCATTATTGATTTCCATGTAATTTTTAGAATAGTAAAGAAATACCTGGATAATATTCAACCTCTTATGATTATTTATAAGATATTTTTCCAAAAATATATTTTTCCTATATATATTATTCATTTTATTCTATTGTTACTTCCATTATGTGAATTTCTATACTGATCATCAAAGCTAGCCATATTTTTTTTGTTTCCTTTCCCCATGATTACATGAAATGTACAATGAAAGATACTAATGTATATTGTAGAGGTAATAAAAATTTTATAGAAGATAATAATATAAATTATTATTTCTCATTCAAATGTAAAATGATATTTAATTGTGTATCATGTTTTCCAAGACTAATAAAGTAATACATATTTTGTGTTGTGATATATTGAGTCCAATGATAATAAAATAATGTATCCACTAATTCTGAGTTCACTATTGTCATGTTAATAAATCTCGAATAAGAAAATTCTTACAAATACCCTTAGGAACATTATTTTTAAAATCAAATATTACAGAATGCAGCCCTATGATGGATTTTATGGATAATAATATATTGAGGAAAATATAAATATGTTTTAATAAATTATAGATTTTGTGGTTTTAAGGGAAAATAAATCTCTGAATGAGTGTTGGAAAGTGTATGTGGCTATTTCATTAATGCAACAACGTGTAACAACATTCATTAAAGTATGTCTCGATGGTCGTTTGACATTCCTTGTCCTTACTCTGGAAATATATTATAGTTTTGAAGAACATGGTTTTATAAATGGATAGTAGAGGTGGGATGTTGAGTACTTACTATGTTGTTATAGTAACTCAATTCACATTTCATATAGTATATGTGAAAACATTATTGTATGTTATCTTAATAATGGGAATCACCATAGTGTATAAGCTAGTATCACATGATGTAGTGTTTTGGGTTGATAATATTTTTTGAATATAGAATGTGTTATAGAGGTCCTTCATAGGGGCTATCCTATATATATATTATGACCAATTACAATTTGGGACTATCTACTATAAACATGTATTCTACTTTTTCTAATTATTGTTTCACATTTAAAGTTTAAAATATTATCATTATGTTTGATAATGAATTCGACATAGAACACTGAATTGAAATGGCACCTTAAATACATTACAGTTATATCCTCGACATTATGTTGAAGGATATGAATTTTATTAAAAAATATAAGATATATATATACATTTATATACTAATCAATTAAAACTATTTATATGTTTTTAGTTAATAACCATTCAATATATAGTAATGTAATTTTATTCTTAAAAACTATCCTTTATTTCAAAAATGATTTTTTATTCATTTATATTAAAAAATATTATAATATTTGTGATGAAATGTTATAAAATCATCTTCATTTTTTAAATTTGAATATAAATAATTAAATTCTGTAATATTCTGTTATTTTTCAAAAAAATATTTATTTTTCTTATGAATAGTGAAAAATACCTATTTTGTTTTTGTAAATATGATATTTCTAGTCCGTAAATTAATTAATATGAAAGTTCAATTTTATTAATATGATTTAAAATTACATAAAAATTAATTATTTTTATTTAATCTAATTAGTTAAATTTTATTAATCTTCATTTTGGGTTTTATTATATGTTGTTTGTTTTGTTTATAAACATGAATTTTTCACAAAACTATTTTAAAATAGATTATGTTACTATATTATATTTAATTTTGATAATAAATAATGATGAAATATATTATTGAAAATTATATATTATTTATAAGAATTATTAATTTATATTAATATATTGATTATTAATAATAATTTATTTAATATAATCTCATTATTTGATCAAAAAAGAATCATCTAGAAATCAAACTTTTTCCTCGGGTATGAAGGATTTGTTTTAAAAAATATATTACCATTTTTTTATTTGAATTTGGTAAAATAGATTACATATTTGGAATATTAATTTTTTTAATATAATAATTTAAACATAATCATTTTACATAATAAATATTGAAAACTACAATAATTAATTACCATAATTTAGGTAAAAATTGATTTACCGGGTGTTAAAGTAAAAAACATAAGTGTTAAAATCACTAAGAAAAATACTAAATTTTATTTTCTTGTATGTATTTGGAACATATATTGTCTATGTATCTCAAATGAACTTTTTTTATCCTTGTTTTATTTTTATAATGGAGTTCTACCTTTTCCTTGTCAAAAATTACATGTATACCACTCACCTAACTTATAAAAGGCCACCCACTCTCCTCTCCACTTCACACCTAAAACATACAACTTTTTAGTAAATTCCCCTATAAAATATATTCTATATTTCAATACATAATATACAGATCCCATTTTTTGATTAAAAATCCATCCAATGATGTATTTTGTTTGTTACCTAAGGTGGATTCACGAATAAGAGGTATTGTGTTTAACTGTGTTTTCTTATATTATTTCTTCTTCCTCCTCCAGAAAATCATCATAAAATATTATTATATAATATTAATATTATAACACATTATTATATTTTATTTTTTTAATTTAATAGCCGAAATCATTTTATTATTCCATCAAATGGGAAATGAAATCATCATTGTTTTGTAGAGAGGACTAAGGCCTTGCAAACCGATTTAATTTTTTTTTCATCATTTCATCTCAGTGATTGTTTTAGTGATGTATATAAAGTATAGTTAATTAATTTAAAACATATTTATAAATTATTATATACATTATCACATATAAATTATTAATTTCCATTTCATGGGGGATACAATATTGTCACTTGGGTGAATGACACACTACATCCACATGTATTGATTTGATTTGTTTTCGCAAACTCTTAATTGGAAGCTAATAAGGATAAATTTAATAAATATATTGTTATAAAAGACATAATTATTAATATAATTTCATATTTATCATTCTTAAAATATACTATATAAATTTTTGTTATCTCTAAAAATGATAAGGACATTCGTGGATGTATGAACTACCACTTCTATAATGAGTTATGATTTTTTTCATTATGAAATTACTTTGATGATATATAAAATTATAATTTATAAAACTAAAAGGATATTTATTATATAATTATTATTAATTAATATTAAAATTACTTTTAAATTATTCTAGAAATTATTATTGAAAAATTGAAGCATTACTCAAGCTTACATGTGGACTACCATCATTGTGATCATAACATTGATCATTTTTCATAAAAAAATTTCATGATTGGTTTTTAAAAAACAAAATTGATTTAAAAATATTATAATTATCAAATTATTATTATTATAGAGATGATCAATAATCACCTCTTTTACCACTCTCAATAGACCAAAGACATTTTGAAATAATGAACCGAACATCCTCAAAACACCTAATGTGAACATTACTTATTAAATATTTGAATATGTTATTACAATTTAATAAAAAATAAATTAGGAATAATTTATTATACTTTAAAAATATTATTAATAAATCAAAAAAATTATGTTTTTTTAGAGTAGAGTTAATACAAATACATAGAATATTTAGACTTCATATAAGAATATCTCATCTTAATTTAATTTTAAAGAGACATATTCTATAATCAATACTAATTCTTGATACGTGATTTATGTAATGAACAAAAATTTATATTATTATTATTTTAAATCATATTAATACAATTTAAAAATTAATAATAGTTTTTCTGTATCATGGTGTTTTGATCGATAGATTATCAATGTCGTAAGGGATTTTACATCATTTACATTCATTAAAGAATAATTCATTGATATAATATGATTTTTTATGATGTGTATACCACTCACTGAAATGATATGTAATTATAATACTTATTCTTGTACTATTTAAAGTATCATATTATTTTTTTGTTTCATTAGGCTTATGATTAATGAGTTACAATGCTGAAATGATTGATATTTCAATGTCCTTATCTAATTTTGTATTTTTATGTTTACATAAGATGGAATAATATGACCTTATTTTCATGAAGCACACATATTTATTCTCCACTAGATATTTATTGGTTTAATATATTTTAGTTCTATTTTTTTCCTTATTGATAGTATTAATATCATGATATTTTTGTATTTGATACAAATAATATATTTTTTAGATCATGTTTATTTCTCTTATATATAAATGTTTTAGAAAATGTTTCAAAGTAATTATTTTATAAAAATAAATAAAATACTATAGTCACATTAACTTATATTTTATCTTCTATTAAATAATTTTAGAAATTTTTTTTGTTTCAAACCCAAACCCATTTTCCTGAAGATAGAGATTACTTAATTACATTGAGATATGAAACAAGGAATCATATCACATAGTGACATTTGGATTGTATTCCATGGTAAATTTTACACAAACATGTGTCATTAATTGCATTTTAATATATATATATGAAAATATAATTTATGGTTCTAAAATAACAATATTCCCAATTGTATCTCGCTACATATCAATCATAGTAATAATAAATTATTATTCATAAAGGAAACAATATAGGGGTTGGATAAAATAGTAAATAAGGATTAATTATAAGGATATATATTATGAATAAATAAGAATAATCAACGTGGAAAGGTTTATAATTGGACATACATTCTATTTAGAGAACTAGACCTTGATGAAAAACTATGTAATAATCAATATAAAATGTTAAATAACCGAACACACATTCTATTTCTTCAATACATTTATATTGAAATGAATATATATAAAATATCATTGTGAAAATATAATAGATATTATTAAATACAATTTATTTTTCAATTAATGAAATCCTTAATTTTTGGAATTCAGGTTTCTCAGGAACATTATATCATTAACATCATCATAAATCCCAATGAATTTTTAAAACTAATATATAAAACCCATTTATTGTTTCTTATAATACTTCTACTATAAAGTCCTTTTACAAGATGACTAAAACTTATAGGTAAAACCGCCTATGGTTTGGCCAACTGATTTTGTATCATGAGACCTATTGATGCATTAAGAGGATATCTATAATTTGTCCCAACAATGTCATGTATTTTTAAATAATTTCATATATATAGAATAACTTATTTAATTCATGAACATTTTTTCATATAATTTAATATATATATTGAGATAACGATATGAATTTATCAATATTTTCCTGATTAATCAAATAATTGTCATAGTAATCATTGTACGTATAAATTTCGTAATTTTTACCAAATAATAATATATATTATGAAATAATAAGGATATTCAAAAAAACTAATTTATATTGAAAAAATATTACAAGGAAGTTAATGTTTAATTGGAAGTTAACAACAACAAAAAGAATGTGATATTTAACAATAAAATGTACATGTTTTTAATTTTTTATATCTTACAATCGTAGATGTAATAATTCAAATTAATCTTTAAAATAAAATCTATAATTATGAAATCATGATATTACATGTCACTTGGGTAGTATATACATAATGTAGTTTGATAACATAAAAAAAATCCCCAATGGATGAAATTGTGATGAAATCCCTCACTTTATTCTTCCTTTTGGTTGAACATGATATAAACTAAGGTATAATGTTATTAAATATAATATGAATATATAAATGAAGTATATTAAAATTTATAATTTCATTTACATTCATTTTATATCATATTATCACCAAATATTTAATAGTCATTCATTATTTTCATTATTTCATGAGTTAATTTCCATGGTTTACCATACGTGTTTGAAAATTAAACTTCAAGATCATTCACCAATTATATGGACATCATCAGATTAACAAACATGAAATTGTTATAATTTTTTTAAAATAAATCATACTTTCAAAACTAACCATTAATTATATTTTTGAAAAATGAGGTACATTGTGATCATGGTTATGGTGGGTCGTTTGTACACATGAGTATCATTTCCATTTTTCAATGATCATTATGGAAAAAAGGTATGGAATATTTTTATTTCACAAATAATCAAAATATAACATATATCATAGAATTTTATAAAAAAAACCAACACACAAGTATATATATATACATAATCTATTTATTGTGGTTATGAAAAGAGATTCTCATCGCTTTGTGAAGGTTGTAGTCCACAAATACATAAACATTGTTATCATCTGTAAGTGAGTGAAAAGACAAGAAATAAAATGATATATGTTATCATTAAATAATGATATTTATCTAATGAATATAATTATTATTTCAATTATATGATATATAATAAATCAAATTTTCTTTATCACCTTCCATGTGTAGCAACAATGAAAGAGGATTCACATCGATTTTACAAGGTGGTAGTCCGTCATAACCCCAAGGGAAAATATTGTAACCACAATAGATTTGATAGTAAAAAAGATATATATGGTAAAATGAATCGTGATTTATAAATATGTTATTAATATCATACATATATATTTATTCCATCATCATACCCTATTGTGATTGGTGGTAAGGGAGTAATGAATGAGTTCAATTCGTGAGGGAGTAGTCAGCCCTACACAAGAATGATGATTTCATAACCCATTTGATGGATGTTGAGTTGGTTTATGTAATTATCTATTTATAAAAAATAATAATATTAAATTTAATATTCATATATTATTATATCAAAACGGTTTAACATTTATTTAAAGAGATGTATAAAGATATAAAATAAAAACTCTCATTGAATAATGTTACATCTTCTTTAGATATCCTCTTTAGGATTTCCCTAAATATTTAAATTTAGGAATTTATGACCTACATATTCCATCTAGAATATGTTCAGGGAATGTGGGAAGATAGTCAAGTTGGATTGGGAAGATATAAATTAATATGAAGGTGTTATGTAGCGAGGCATGGGGGTGAAATATTATAAGTTAGGTGAGTGGAAGGCATGTAATGTTTTGGAAAAATTCAGTCATACAACCATTTTTATCAATCAAAAAGTATCCAAATGGGGATATTGCCTATCCTAAAAAAGATAAGATAAAAATAATTCCATATATTTTGTGTTTTAAAATGATTTTATGTCATTTTTAACCCTTTTCTTATTATTTTATCCCCATGATAAATCAATTTTCCACTTAACCATGACAATTAATATTTACTAGTTTGACTATTTAATCTGGTAAAAAAATTATGATTTAATTTTTATAAATTATTTATTATTTTAGTGAAAATATTTAACAAAAATTTCCAATTTAAATTCACATATGTGAAAAATTAAATTTAAAATTAGTCACATAGATGCAAATGGAAAGAAGTTTTTCGAAGAGAAAATTTTCAAATGTCTATTCCAATTTTATACCAAAATTCAATATGAAAATTATTCCAATGACATATATTGTTTTAATTGATAAAAAATGAACTAATTTGAAATTAAAACATACTAAAAATATAATATAATATTTTAAAATAATAAAATGAAAATGGGGTTTTCATATAAAAGTCAATATATTTCACTATTGAATAAAAAATGAAATTTTTTATAAAAATCCTGAAAATCACCCTACAATATTCATGATATTATTATTTAAAAATTCATATTTATTTTCACAGAACACATTTCATAAAGTTTTAAAATATAATTTTCATAAAATTTGGAAATAATTAATAAATATTTTTTTAGAAAAACTAGATTTTTTCAAAAAATATAATTTTTTAGAAATGATTAATATTTTATTTCAAATAAATATATAACTAATAAACAAGGTTAAAATATATATATTCCATGTTAAGTTAATAATATTAATACACACAATTCTAATGTATATATAATAATTTTCATAATGAATAATAATAATAATATTTTATTTTTTTGGTAAATCTCATTTCTGAATGTAACACAAGCTATTAATTAAACATGTAAATGAATATAATGATAAATATTAATGAAATTAATTTTTTTAAAGTAAATATATTATAATGTCATCATATTTCATATTCAATTCTAATATTGGTGGTTTGTGTCATAATTGATATTGAGAACAATATTGTTCTTTTAGAATTTTGGGGTGTTACATTCTCCCAATATTAAATAAATTTAATCCATACAATTTAAAATTTATTCAGATAATATAGGGTATAATATTCTGAAATATCTTTGTTAAAAAATCTACATCATAAAGTTGATAATAATATATAATATGAATAATATATACATGGAAGTAAAAATAATTAATATGGAATAACAGATAACTATGATTATATATAGGATAACATTGCTGCCTAGGGATTATATTGAACTCAAGAAAAAACCTACATACATATAAGAAATTTTTGAAGCCATTGATCATAAGAAAGTGAATGGTCAATGTAATGTTAATGTCATAAAAACAATAAATCTATTATGATTTCATAGTACTTTTGATTCATCAGAAATGAAAATAATAAGACAACCTTTTTAGGACCAATTTCATAATTTTAATGAATCCTTTAACAATCTTTTAATATATATATATAAATATAATAAATTCATAGGATTATATCTTATAATAAAAATCTCATCTGTGGTTTATTACAATCAATTTCCAATTGATCACTAACTCTAAAAAATGAAAATCCATAAATAAAATTTTTATTCTTAAAGAATAAAATTCATATTTAATGGATTATATGATCCATAAATGATTGATATGTATTTAAATATAACTTTTACTATTTTCCAATATAAATATTCTTATAATACATTAACTAATATTATAAATTAATATCTCTATCTTAATATAACAACATTGGTTCATCAATAATATTTTTTTCTCAAGTCATTAAACAAAATACAAATACATATTAATTAGGAAGTATCAAATGGTAGTGGTGGGTGAAAAACCCTTATCATCCATTAGTCATGGGGTGAATCCATTAAAAATTTCACAAAGTTATGGGATTTCCCCTATCATTTTTTTTCATTTTATAGTTTATTTAAATATAACATCTACCACATTTAGAAAAGGATGGATTTTCTTGAAAGAAAAGTATTAATTAAATAATATTTTTACTATGGTTTTCAATACAACTGATTTATTGAAAAATTAAATAAGGTTATTGGACTATTATTATAACTTCATTAATGACCATATTAGATTAAATTTTTACATTATATTTATAGTTATTTCTATAAAATTTGAAGTAAACGTTTCTCGAATCATATTTTCAAAAAAACATATGATTTTAGTATATTTCTCTAAAATATCCGTAATCATAGTAGGCTACCGCCACATTAAACCCATAAGAAGTTCTTGATGCATTGAACATAAAATAAATCATAACCTCATAATTTAATGATGCAATTTTAAACTCTAATGTTAGTGAAGAAATATGTGCCCCCAAAATTAACCAAATCCTTTTATGTTTCATGATTATTATAGCCAAAAAATAGTTGACAATAGTATATCTAAAATATAATTCTTGAATATCAATAAATATGTCAATATTTTTTTTCCGACATAGGTCCTTTCATAGACAAGGTGTTAAACATAAAAAGAGTTAATTGACTCAGATACCTCTACGATTCCCTATTTTTATGGCTCCAATCTGTAAATGGATCCCTAAGATGAGATATTATTTATTCCATCACACACATCATTTTCCTCATTAGATATTTCATTCTGCCATCATTTTACAATAGTTATACATTTTACCAGTCCATTGATACACATTATTAGGTGTCTCTTTCCAAATTTCTGACATCATTGAATTGAATATTTTATTCTTCCTTGGTCACAACCACTTGCAGTTCATATAAACATTAGAGAATATTTTCTTTGATGTGCCTGAGTGTTTTTTAATGTAGAGTTTTTTAATAATATTATGGGATAAATAATTATGAAATATCACTACATCATTGAATCATATAATAATCCCATTTAGATTCTCATGGAACCCAAATTTTAAATTATATTCAATGGTATCAGGATTTCAATGGGATCGATCCATTGAATAATACAAGAATTAACATTGTGAACATTAATATTCATAGTGGGAAAACCATAGGCTAATTTATATGATGACTATTTTATGAAAATGTATAATTATTCTATGAGACCGTTAATTTTTATTAGGTCCTTAATTTTCATTATATATTAAAATATATCATAGGGGTTTATAAATAAACTATGAATTAACCTATGGATACCTCGATGGAGAATCCAACTAGGTGCACAATAAGGTCCATTTACTTTCTCTAGCTAATGATCAGGTCGGGATTAACGCTAAAAATTCAATGTTATAACCCCTTGGTATGGATTTTTTAAAACCATGTCCAGTTATAGTATCTTTATAGGGATATATTTCCCCACAAACCAATTAATTTTTACTAGATAAATATATTATAATCTTCTAATACACTTATCATCAATGTCAATCGTAGGGTTATGATAAATAATATATTTTTTCATAAATATAGTTCCCTATATTTATAATTTTTTTCTAATAGTAACTATAGAGACCCTCACCCCAGTAGCATGGATTTAGTGCCTTATTTATTAAATTGGAATTAGATATATGGAATCACATCATTAGGGACCATGTTTTTTAGTACTTTTGGTGAACTAGATACATAATTGAGACATTAATTACATTTGAAAACCAAATGTACCAAATATTTTTTCTTATAATAACGTTATTTATTATTTAATATAAATTCATATCAATCAATGTACATTTCCTATATTCAAATGAATGGAATAAAAATTATTATAAGATCAAATACACAGTAAGGGGTATGTAAAACATAATCTATTATGAATCAACAACCATAACCAACATGATATGTTAAACAAATAAAAACACATCCCATTTAAATAAATATTATTTAAAGATACAATAAAAAATAATCAATATGGAAGTATAACTAATAGGAAATAATTTCTATTTTATTAATAAACTAATAATAATGTTAATTAATAGATAATATCTAATGGATAAAAAAACAAATACTCAATGATTGAAATTCAAAATTAATTTTAATCATTTATAATAGTACAATGATAATTTACTATCAATATATATCCTCCTAAAAATGAAAACTACTGGGAAAAAAATGTTCTAGTTTTGCAAACCATGCTTCTACTATGAAGACCATTAACTAGATAGATTAAAACTATTACGTTTAAACACAAATGATTTAACTGATAGATATTGTCTCATGAGACATATCGACACATCAAAAACCTGTCTATAATTCTACCAATTATTTCCTTTTATTTAAAAATAATTCCTTCTATATCAAATATTTTATTTGTTTCACGAAAACGTTTCCTTGTCATTATGTATCCATATTGAGCCAACGATACAGATTTATGAACATGTCTACAGTTGATCAAACAACATCCAATGTTATAGAAGTATGTAAAAAGCATATAAATATTAGGAAATAATAATATATATAATGAATTAATAATATTCATAATGAAATAATATATCTATTTAATAGAAATTTAATTTACATTGAAAAATGATTACATGTTTGTGATTGTTTGTAGATAATTTTAATGAACACAAAATGAAGCTAGATTTTATATTTATATTTAAAACAATGTAATTTCGATGTTAAATCCACTACAATGAATAATTTAAATTGAAAAATAAAATAAAAACAATAATTATGTAAATATTAAATTTAAATTACATTGGGATGTACATACACCATAATGGTGTATAACTTTACAAAATGCCCAAATGATGTGAGTTGAGATAAAATCCCATACCTATCACATTATTTTGGATGAATGTTATTTAACATTATATACATTAATATTAAACATGTTATTGAATTATATAATGACAATAATAATACTTATAATATCCTATAAAATCCGTTTATAACAACTTTTCTCCTTCAATTAACAAGAAAATAATATTTTAATTGTTTTTGGTGATAATTTACTTTTTTATTATCCATGTTAAATCATGTAAGATCTGATTTTTTGGAAAATTATATTGTTCTATAACCTATAGAAAAATAATAATAATGGAATTTTTATATTTTTACATGAATTATTATTTTTAAACCAATCATTAATTATGGTTATGATAAATAATGTACGTTACCATTATAGAGATGGTAGGCCGCTCGTACTCTAGAGTAACATTTCCAATTTCAATGTTCATTATGAAATAGATGTAAGAAATATTTTATCATTAAAGAATTAAAAAATATCATATATACCATATTATTTTTTTAAATATAATTATATATACCATCCATTGTTTTTTAGGATGAAATTAGAGATATGTCGCTTAGTGAAGACGATATTCCACACACACACACAAATAATTTTATCTTCTAAATGGGATTCATTAAGTATGAAAGAAAATGATATAAACTATATTTATATATATAAATATATGTATCTTATATCATAATTATGTAATAAATATCACATATAATAATTAATGTTATACGTATCCCCTTCTAAGTGAAGTGTAAGTGAAAGATGAAACTCATAACTTCTCAAGACGATTGTCATCTGTACACATGAGCGATGTTATTGTATCATCTGTTTAATGGAATATATATATACATGATATAATAGATCATTGGAAAAAATATTTTATAAATATTATATATATACTTTATATCTATCATCATGCATAACCATTAATGGTGATAATGTAGAAGGAATTACATCTTTATGTGTGGCGATAGTACACCGTACACACAAATGATGATTTCATAAGCCATTCAATGTAAATGGAGATGGTTGTAGGCCATAAACATAGTATAAAAACATAAAATTATATAAAAAATACTTAATTTGTTATATCATCATTTTTTAATGAGAAGTCAAGGAGGTGGAGAAAAAATAACATAATAATTCTCATTGAATAATGTTACCACTTCTTCAGGTATCCTCTTTAGGTTTGCACTAAATCATCCCAATATCAATTATGTAAAACAAATATGTCTTAAATGATTATGGTTGGGATTGTGGTAATGTTTTTTTGTATTATATATCCAAAAGAGTGGTTTTAAGGTGTGAATTAGAGATGAGAGGTGTGTCCTTTAGTATGAGAGGTGAGTGGAACACATGTAATTAGTAATAATGATTCAATCTGAAATACATTTTTATCTTGATAAAAGTATCATAATTGGATAATTATTTAAAATATTTGAGACTAGGATATAATATGAATATCCTATGGTCATTTGAAATTTTTTATTTATTTGTTAACCCTTATCATTGTAGATTAACAACCCGATAAATAAATTTTCTACCATAACCCTGGAAAGTAATTATTAATATTTTCACTATCAATTTTTGTCAAAAATTATATTGACCATAATATAAGTTATAATTTTTTAGGATTAAAAATATGAAAATAATTTTCCAAATTATATTCATATAATTTTCATATTTTAAATTAAAATTAATCCAATAGACATAATGATAAATATTGTTTTTAAAGAGAAAATATTCTATTGTTAAATATGTTTTATATAAATATTTAATATGAATCTTATTCCAATTAACTAATTTGGATTTTTTTTAAAATTATACATTTTTTGACCATCTAAGAAAATAATATTGATCATGATACATTACTAAAATGAAATGATTGCTTTCAATTAAAATTATGCATTTTTCGCTACTCATTAAAAAGTGAATCATTTTTGAAAAATATAATAAATACCTAATAAAATTTTTATATTCTGATGTAAAAAATAAATTTAATTTAATGAAATTTATTTTTTAATATTTATAGAAATTAATTTTTAATAATGGGTTTAATAAATGACTAAATTTTCATTTTTAAAAATATTAATTTTCAAATGAAATTTATTTTCCGTCTAAATGACTATATATAATTAATAATCAATATCTACCATATAAAGAAGTTTAAAATATATAATTTTTCTAGTTTTCTAATCCTATTGGTACCCACCATTCCAATTTTATTGTAATCATTTTCATATTAAATAATAATATTAATATAACATTGTTCTTGGATAAAACTGGATCTTGCGTGTAACATAAGCTATCAGAGAAACTCATTGTTTTGTGTGTAGTTTTTTTAAGTAATAAAATTTCTTTTAATGTATTTTGGTGTTAAATTCTCTTATATTCATTGTTTTTCATTCCATAAATGATAACAAATACAATGTTCTTGTATAATTTTTGCGTGTTGGAATTATATATCAATTTCTAAATTGGCCACTTTTGAATCCCTTTTTAAATTTTATTTAATATAATGTAAATTTTTAACAATTAAGAAATAAATTGATAATATAACAACCAAATACAGTATTTTCCATGATGATTCAATTATATATCCAAAATTATAATTTTCAATAAATTAATTTTCAATATATTTTTTCAGTTTTTAGTTTAAATAATTGATATTTATAATGAAAAGTATATTTTCTCCAAAATGTTTTTCATGAAATATTAATGGTATTTCCCTTCACCACATTCAAAACCCAAAATTATTACTAGTCCTTCATTGGGGATATTTTATAATTATACCATCCAGATTATTCATTTTTATGGACTAGTATGGTTTCAAATACATTGGTATAGAACTCATTTATTATCCATGAGTTAGTCATGTTTTAATGAGATTGTAATGGAACTCATTTTTTCCATAGGTTAGTCTTGTTATGATGTAATAATGATTGTTTTTATTATTTTAAAATAAAATGGAAGCTCTGCATACCATATATAGTGAACTTGTATATTTTTATACAATTTTTGGACCTTGATAGTTTCATGTGAGCATGATATAACTTATATGATCAGTGATCCTAGATACCACTCCAATGTATTATGTATTGAAGTAGGCAATATTTTTATTCTATTTATAGTTAATATATATTTTTTTAATGAATATTATGTTCCAAAAATAACTATTTTTTATTATCCTTATGTGTTATAATTGATTCCTTGGATCGATATTATCATCAATTAGAACATGATTGTTGAAAATGATTCATTTAACCATTGTGAATAAATTATTCCATGATTTATACTTTTATGATCTTGGTTTTTATGTATATATATATAATGTTATGATCATTCAATTTAATTATATCACATTACACATATGTTGTTCTTATGCTCACTGATTTCATTTAGTTGTTAATGTATACATTTATGCTTATAGATCATTTGATATAACACTTTATTTTTTTTATTTTTTATAGGTTGTCAATAATGATGTTGGATGAATTGTTAAATGATGGTTTTATTATGGAAAATGATTATGAAATAATTTTATGTATGAGAATATGTGTTCTATGAGAGAAATTATCATTTAAAGGCATTATTACTATTTTCTGTAATAATTTTTCATAATTTTTTCAAAGTATATTCCTACATGTTCTTTGAGAATGTAACTAAATAAAATCATTACCTGTTAATTTTTATGTAATGGATGGACTAAATTGGTTAACATACATCGGTGTCAAAGTGATAAATATAAATTCGATGATTTTTGCACCAAATCTGTATGTATCAGTTTGGGATTATAATAGACTGTTTCAAATGATGGTTTATATGACTATAGATATTATAATGTTTTAATGTGCGGTTTTCATAAAATATATGGATTGAATCATGAGTTAATAAGATTAAATTTCATCATCATATTAATGTCTCTGACACCAATTTTAAGCATTCTTTGGTTTAATATAATCTATAAATTTACCTTTTATGGACATCTTTTTTAAGGTATTGATTTCCATGCATGTTTAAATGATTTTTTAGGATTAATTTTTTTAGAAATGATAACAGAAATAACTATAATTTTATATTGATATGATACTATAAAAAATGAATACCCATTGGATGTGTGAAAACCCAT
Source organism: Viscum album (assembly GCA_963277665.1). Lineage (NCBI taxonomy): Eukaryota > Viridiplantae > Streptophyta > Magnoliopsida > Santalales > Viscaceae > Viscum > Viscum album. Next base: position 648,051,585 of record OY728153.1, read on the forward strand.
CATATATGGTATGATTTCGGGGTGGAAACCAGCAACCATAGTGTTATACGTGTGCAATGCCTACCATTGGAAAATGTGATGTCTGGAAGAAGATCTCTATATGTTTAACCTTCTATGACAGATGGTATGATATAACCTTTTAGGTTATGATACTCATTATTTGGAGGTTATTGAGGTTATTTGGGGTTATAGGGATATTTATTTATGGAATTATTTATTTTGAAATTATGGTTTTACATTTGAATTTTTATGATTAATGTATCATATGACGATGTAATTATTTTTGTAATTATATTACCACATTATAAAAAAAATTTGGTTACTATTTAATGATTTTTGGTATATCATGATTATAACATTAATTTGTATTTTTTATTTAAAAATATGAATGTAGTACTTTAGGTCTGAATAGTTCTCCTCGAATAATTAATGTTTAGAGAAAAAAAGATAATATGGTGTAACTTTTTTAATGGATTGAATTTAATATTATCAAGTATGTATTAAAACATATTTCTATATTCTAGATGGTAAGTAATATCTCACCTATAGAAAAAGTATATTGAAATAAATGTTGTCATTTTACCATCATGTTTGACAATATTAATGATCGTGTACATGGTTAATTTTATTATGGTATTGGAGTTGTGAAATTTATCATGATTATTCACATTCATGTAATCAATGATCTATTTAACATTATATAATTATTTTAACATTTAAAATTTATTCCATTTACTTAACATAACTATTGGAAAATTTTATCCAATTTTAAAAACTAGTATATTTTATTCCAGATGACCCTCGTACATACATTTTTCTATCTTATCATTAAAGGTTCTTTTAACCCTTTTTAGAATGTGGGATTCGGATAAAAGTATTTTTTAGAAATATATAACCATTTATAAATGATATGAACTTACAATTTTTAAGATATGATAGATTAATTGGGAAATATGTAAAACTGCAATATTTAAAAGGAAGATCATTATGTTCGATACCGTATTTGATACATAACACAAAGCTCAAACAAACAACAAAATATATGACTGTTATGACATAGACATTAAATTTTCATGTATGAATAATTTTAGATAATTTATGAAATATATAAATATATATTTATAACTCAATAAATGTTATTATATAATATTAATATAACAATCAATCACTTTTAAGTATATTAATTTCATTCTTAAAATATGTTTTAATGAAAATTGATTTTTATTTTTTATCAAAAAAATATTAAAATTTATTTTCAATTATTTTAAATTAATTTTATTTTTTAGAATAATTTTTTTTAATTTTAATAAATAAAATCATCACATGAAAATTTTGGATTTTTTGGAAAATATTGATTTTGATGTGAAAAATAAAAAATGATTTTATGTAAAAATTCAATTCTTTTCAGTAAATAATGTGAATTTATAGTCCCATTGTGTTTTTAATATGATATAAAACTTCATAAGAATTATTTAATTACATTCAGCATAATTAATTTTATTTGAATCATTATCATATTGTATTTTAGTACCTTTTTTATTTGGTCTTAAAAAACAAGAGTCGTATAAATACTACTTTAAAATGTATAATTATTCTCCATTTTTACTTATAACAATTATACATAATTATGAATTTAATAAATGGAATTTATATATTATATATCAATATGATATAATTTAAATCCATACAATGAGTATTATTAGTCCTCAAATTAATATAAAATCATGTTATTTTAGAATAATAAACTTATCGAAAACACCTTCTTCATCATGTCTATTGATTTTGTTTTAAAAAGATGTTTAAAATTTTTCTGAACTCATTTTATGAAAATATAATCAAAAATTAAAATAATAAAAATTTATTTTATATTATAAGGTAAATATTTTTTTACCACAATGATTTGTGAAAAGTTGGCAAATTAATAAATGTTAGTACAACAAAGGAAAACTTACCGAGTGGTTTATAAAAAATTATAAGGTATATAAATATATAATAATTTGACTAAAATTTATTTTGATACCATATTAAGTCCGTAGAATGTCTATGGATCGAGTTGGGCCCAATTTGGAGCCTTTTGGCATGTGAAAAATAGGGGTACACCATTCTCTTTTTATTATTTACTAATGAGCCACTCACCTCACTAATAAAAGGAAAACCACATATATTCACCTATTAACATCATAAATGACCTTTTATCATCATATAAATGAAAATATAATTATATTAATTCCATAAAATATACATATAACACTTAGTTTGATTAAAGACATAACTAATAAAACTTTTAGGGCTTACATAAGGAGGTTTCTCGAAAAATAATTATCGTTCTTAACTAAGAATCATTACATTATTTTGTTATTCCTTATAATTCAAATATAATTCAATTATTATAACATAACTGTTTCCCTTAGAATTCGGGGATGACCTCCTGGATGGGAGATTCAAATGTTCCGATCGGTTTCTAGTGGGTTTGTTCGTAGAACCGGAAACATCCAATGATTCCATATCCATTTGGACCTACTTTCGAAAGGTGGGTGCTCATTTGCTTGTGGACTGATGAGGCTTAGGAATTTTCATTAGTCGAGAGGATGGGAGGTCGGACTCATCACACCTTTTTGAGGGGAATTATTGTCTATTCCGGGACTCTCATTATAGATTTAAGTTATGTTCGTGAATCCTTATTACATTACCAAGTATAAAATGAGCTTTTCCTTTAGTTTTTGACAATCAATGAGTAAATATATAAGAAATTTAGAGAATCTTTTATATGTATTCGAGGTTCTTCATCAATAGAGAATCATCTATATCTATTTAGAGATTCTTGATCAATCGTAACCTTCAAAACATTTATATAAAAGTCTATTGGTCATTGTGATTACCAAGCTGGTTTTAAAGAAACTCAGTGGGGCACTTGAAGTTTATTGTCATTCAGAAGGACAATGAATTATTTCAGAGTTGGGATCGAACCCATAGATGGGCTACCAACGTATCCTTTGTTTTGGAAAAGGAATCAGAACCCACGTAGTTCGAGTAAAGGAGTATGATGTTTATGATTGATGGCTCAAAGAAGGATGTCACAATTACTTTTACACTCAAAGCTCACGTGAGTCATGCTTGGTGTGAGAAACAAGAGGTATTGGTAAAAATTAGACAATTGTTCCATGAAAGATGCAATCATAAGAAATGGTTTGGGGCTTATGTATGTATTACTGCCCAGATGAATGATGTTTAGGATTTAATTTAAGGAGAAAATCCATGAACAGGGTCCATAAAGGTATATGTGCTTTATGTAGATTTGAACACTCTAACTTGGGACTTTATTCCTGAAAAGGAAACCCAAATTAGGAGAGGATTGATAACTGGGTTTTACTCCTGAGAAGGAATCCCAGATCAAACGTAAATTAGGACTGGTTAAAGAGAATTTAAGGGACTTGGGGCTTACTCCTAAGAAGGAAGCCCAAGATTAGGACTTGGACTTATTCCTGAAAAGGAGACCCAGGTTAGGGGACTTGGGGCTTACTCCTGAGAAAGAAGCCCAAAATTATGACTGGGACTTATTCCTGAAAAGGAGACCCAGGTTAAGGATTAAGGTTTGGGGCTTACTCCTGAAAAGCATTCCCATATTTGAGATTGGGGCTTACTCCTAATAAGGATGCCCAAATTAAGGGACTTGGGACTTACTCCTAAGAAGGATGCCCAAAGTTAGAGGACTTATGACTGGGGATTATTCCTGAAAAGGAGACCCAAAATTATGACTGGGGATTATTCCTAAAAAGGAGACCCAGGTTAAGGATTCTCTCATCTTAAAGGATGAGGTTGAATAAATGAACTCTCCATATTTAGTGAAATAAGGATATTTAAATCACTAGGTTTTGAGAGATATTCTACCGAATTCCTTTCAGATAAGGAAGTCAAATCAAGAAATCATGCCATAAATGGCTTTGAAGAGTGTCTTGAAGACTGAATCTTGAAAAGGAAATGTGTAAATGGATTAAGAGGGGTGAAATGGGCAAAAAAGGAACCCAAAAAGGAAGGGGCACACAAGTCTTGGAAGGCGTGCAGGTACTGTGGCTGCGTTCAAGTATTGGTCGCGCAAGTGCTCCTGCGCGACATATGTTGTACTTGCGCGATGGTCAAGCAGCATTGAAAATACTTGAGCGACTCTTTTTTAAAGCCTTTAGAATTCTCTTGAGGTTCTTCCAAACAAGGGATGTGCAAGTTATATCGAAGGAATAAGGTGGCGCGCAAGTGGGACCACTTCCCTTAGGGGCTGGCCACTCAGGCGCGCAAGTGTTGATGAGTTTCAACACTTAGGCCTTCCTCCTCTCTTTGGATCTTCAGTTCTAGGTAAGAAATTACCTTAGAAGTGTTCCGGAAGCTTTGAGAAGAGACTTGGGCATCGGGATCTTCAATTCGAGTTTCTGGAAAAAGATCATCTCGAATGGGGGGCCCACAGGGTCTATTTATAGGCAGGAGAAGACCCCGGGCGGTTACCGGGCGGTTACCACTTAGGTCGCGCAAGTCACTTGCGCGACCAAGGGAATCGCACAAGTGGACTTGCGCGAAGGTGATATAACTTGCGCGGTGAGGTTGCTTTTGATCTTATGTTCATGCCTTTGTCGATTTTTTATATTTTCATCAAAGGTTGAATCCCTTTGAGCTCAAATATTCCCCTTTTCCGATTTTTAGATTATGTAACGAAAGGAGCATCAACAAAAGTCCCCCCCTCAGATTTGGATCCGGAGAGAAATGAGGATTTGACTCTGAGGAAATCGAATCCATCCAAAGGAAAAGGGGGCGTGCAAGTCTTCAGGGGCACAGAGGTCGGCGCGCAAGTGCGCATTGCGCAGGGATACAGCGCTCGGTCGTGCAAGGTACGGCACACAGGGTCCCAGCCACGTCTATAAATAGAGGGCCTCACTTTCGTACAAGCATCCGGATTTCCGGACTTCATACCTTCAAGCTCTCACCACATAGGTCACCTTAGCCGTGCAGGTTGCTCTGTTTTACGGAGTTTTCCTTGATGTCGCGCTACTGTAAAGGTATTTTTACTTGCGTGGTTTATACTTGCGCGTCAAAAACTAGCGCGACACATGAATACTTGCGTGCCATTTTTTAGACATGCGCTCCTTTATTCCTTAGCCATTTTTTCCGAATTTTTTCACAAATTTTATGAAAAATAAACCCATTTAAGAGTTTAATTTATTCAACTTTTGTCCAGATTAAATGGCTCCTAAGGGAATTAAAACGTCTGATGAACTAGCTAGTAAGTGGATTGATGACATGCTAAACATCATTGGCCATGATTACTATGATATCTGCGACAGCACTCTCCCAGATTTGGCTATGTACATGAAGAAATATCATCTTAATTTCCCACAGAGCATCTACCTGCCTCTATATGGTCATGGTCACCTGCAAGGAGTCAATGTTCCAGATACAAAGAACTATACACCTGAAATGCAGCTGCACTGCTACTCCTTCATTTCGGTTATGTTGTGCATTAAGAGCAACAACAATGGTGTGAACTTTCAAATTCTTCCTCCATGTCATTTCCTTGCAAATATGAAAATGGAAAACCCATGGGATTAAATGTTTTCCACTACCGGTTGGTGCAGAGAAGACAAACATGGTATTAGAGAAATATCTGAAAAGAGTACTCTCTCCAAATGGCTCTTTACTTCCAATGCTCCATTATCAAATCCATGTATCCATCTTCCAAGTCTCTTGGAAAGAAACAGAGTCACTGTTTGATCAGCAGAAAATTTTCTCAAACTGCACTTAAGAACATCCTTGTACAATTGTTCCAAGAGGAGCTGGTATCACTGCATCTCTTATTGTATCCAGTTGAATAAATGAATTCCAAGTGGTTGCTGATGAAGCTCGGGATGCCGTAAATCAAATGAAGTGTTATGTTGAAAGCCTCTTGTAATTCTTGAAAGAAGAGAAGAGACTCCAGTCTGTGTATGTCCTTCTAACTCTTGTGCATCAATGAAAAGCACATTCACTTTCACTTATTTGTACCTTCATTCTTTCACTATCTTCATCAAATTTACTTAAGCCAATGGGCTTAATAAGAATTGTTTGATCTTTACTAGGATTATTAAAAATAACCCTACAAAATTTGAACCTTTTAATTTGCTCAATATTACCTAAATCATAAAGAATGTATGTTTAGTGAGCTGGAACTTGACTTTTATTCAGAGTTCCTTTTTCTTTTGTGGGCAGTTTAATGTCATTCATGCTGGACATAAAGGGGATAATGTTTAAGGTCGAAATAGCTTTGACCAAAATGGATTAAAATTGATTCAATTCTTTGACAATTTATCTGAAAACATATTACCATACTCAAGTATGAGGGAAAATATGTAAGCTATGACTTAATAATTTTTTGAATCTGAGGAATGATATGAAAAAGAGCTAAAAGGAATTATAAGAAGTAGTTTCCACGAATGAAGTTACTATTATTTGACAAAAAACCCGTTAGGGGGTCGAATTATGCAGGGCCACCTAAGGGCATTGGCTGCATGGTCAAATAAATAGCATCTTTCGGCTGACAAGTCTGTTATGTGGACTGTTTATGCAAGGCCACCTATGGGCATTTTTTGCATAGTCAGGCAAAAGAAATCCCAGAAATTTACATTCCTAGTGCTAAAAGGCAGTGAAGGTTTATGGAGATTCAAATTTTCTAAAGTATAGAGTTTGTTGTATGGAAATAGGTACTTGAATATGGAGAAGATATTTCCGAACAAGAATATCGGAGAATTTAATGAATATCACTCCTACGAAGGTCTAACCCAAACGTAGGGAAGAAGAATAAACCATAGACTTGAATACTTTCAGATCATGAAAAAGGACGTGGGACATATATGTTAAGGATGGCTATTTTTTTTTGCAGATCCCTACATACCATAATTTAAGACAAATAAGGACAAAAGAGGCATTCTTCCCAAGAATGAAGTTACTATTATTTGACAAAAACCCGTTAGGGGGTTGAAATATAAAGGCCAACTAAGGGCGTTGGCTGCATGGTCAAATAAATAGTATCTTTCGGCTGACAAGTCTGTTATGTGGAATGTTTATGCAAGGCCACCTATGGGCACATACTACATATTCAGGAAAAAGAATTCTCAGAAGTTTGACATTTTTGTGACTAAAAGTCATGAAAAGGGTTATGAAGATCTGAAAATATTTAAGGTTAGGATTATAACACATAAATATGGGTATTTTCCAATGTATATAGAGGCACATAGGTCAATGATAACCATAATCATGTTGTGGCTGGGTCCTGAATTGAAATTTTGGGCTACACTACGTATCTCATAAGAATGAGAATCAAGCCTTACGTAGTTCTTGAAATGCAGTTTAACGTCGTGCAGGACGAAAGTATGAGAGATCTTAGTTTACAGTCATAGAGTTCGGACCATAATAATGAATACACAGTGTGTGTTTTCATGAGGACTTTTTAGCCAAGGGACTGAAAGTGAAATTTGGGGTTATGCCCAAAAGACGTGGGGATGGATTCGAGGGATACACGAACATTCCTATGTATCCCATAAGGATGGGAATCAAGCCCACGTAGTTCTAGAACTACCCTTTGTACAAATTTGGTTCGTACATGTGAAGGGTGAAAGGGGACTTTAGTGCAATGATGGTTTAACCAGAGACAAAAAGTTTAGGCATTACCATGTATGCACATAGTCTTTTGAAAATGAAACATGATTGAAGAATCAATGTCAATAATAGTTCTCTCTCAAATAAGGAAATCAAAGAGTATTGTAGTTTATTGTTGTACTGGACAAAAGTGTTGCATAGTTTGACGTCATATAACAAGGACGAAAGTGAATCAATGTAAAGATATTGATTCTAAGGGCGGTTTCACGAATCAACATCATATGAGATGGTGGTGAACCAATATGAAGAGATTGTTTTTTGGGCTTGAACCTTGAGAGGTTGCCTATGTACCCAGCCTAGAAGGCAAGGATCAAAGTCCGTGTAGTTCAATTAAATAATGAATTAATGATCAAGTTGTTCTTGGGGACAACGATCTAATAAAAAAAATGTTTTTGGGACTTATACATGGTTAGAGGCCCAAAGAGAGTGTTACTGTTGAGGTTTTCTCTAAGTTCACGTGAGTCATACTCGGTGTGAGAAACAAGAGGTAACAACAACATTTAAAATGCATAGTTTAATGTCATGTAGGACATATAAAGGGACTATGCAGTTTAAAGTCTTGCAGTTAGGACTTTTGGTGCCGCGCAGTTTAGTGTCATGTAGCAGGGACAAAATACAGTTTAATTTCATATAGGACATATCATGAATTTTCTGTACAGTTTAGCATCATGTAGTCAGGACGATGGGATAAATAGTGTTTAACGTCATGTTGGACGAAAGGGGGACTGCGCAGTTTAATGTCATGCATAAGGACAAAATAACACACCATTTACGTCATGTTGGACGCATTGGGGATTTTTTCCACAGTTTAACGTCATGTTGGACGAAAGTGCGAATAGTTTAAGGTCATATGCATGGACCATGGATGGTGCATTTTAATTTCATGCTGGACGGTGGTGTAGTTTAAGGTCATACATGACCTTTGATGATTATGAGTTTAACGTCTTTCCAGACGTAAGGGACTTTTATACAGTTTAGTGTCATATAGTTAGGATGTCACAGTTTAAAGTCTTGCTAGACGTAAGGGACTTGTGAATAGTTTATGGTCATATGCATGGACCAGGGATGATGCAGTTTAAGGTCATTATGGACGGTTTAGGGAACTTTTTCCCAGTTTAACGTCGTGTGGGACAAACTTGCAGTTTAAGGTCATACTGGACCATTGTTGTATAGCTTAACGTCATATATCAAGGACGAACTGGTGCCGCACAGTTTAGTGTCCTGTTGCAGGGACATACTGGTGCTGCACAGTTTGGTGTCATGTTGCGGGGACATACTGGTGCTGCACAGTTTAGTGTCATGTTGTGGGGACATACTGGTGCTGCACAGTTTAGTGTCATGTTGCGGGGACATACTAGTGCTGCACAGTTTAGTGTCATGTTGCGGGGACATATTGGTGCTGCACAGTTTAGTGTCATGTTGCGGGGAGATACTGGTGGTGCACAGTTTAGTGTCATGTTGCGGGGACATACTGGTGCTGCACAGTTTAGTGTCATGTTGCGGGGACATACTGCTTCTGCACAGTTTAGTGTCATGTTGCGGGGACATTAGGTGAATACTTTGTATTTTATACAAAATATTTCTTCAAAAATATGGCATTAGTTGGAGTAGTAATGAGTTCTCCATCCATCGAGATTTATGAATAAGCTCCATTGGAGTAGACCCTATGTATTGAATAAGTTCCTTCCTATTTTGGCTCATGCTTGGGAGGTTTCATTCCTGGTATTATTGGAGTTCTGAGAACTAATACCAATTATCCCTTACTGAATGAGCGAAGACGAAATTTTTTGTTAAAACCTCGTGCTATTCGATTCTAATTGATTTCCAAGTGGTGCAAAGTGCACAATCTTTTCTCATCTAACCGTTGCAACTTATTCAATCGCTTTTGGGATTGCTCATCTGTAGATAACTGATCACAAATGGCTACTCTGAGTGAGGAAAATTGAACTTCAATTGGAAATACTGCTTCTGTTCCATATACCATCGAATATGGAGTTGATTGCGTTGCATTGCGGGTGGTAGTCCGATAAACCAATAAAGCATGAAAGAGTTTATCAGGCCATGCCCCCTTATCTTTATCCACCAACTTTTGCAGTATATTTGAAAGAGTCTTGTTAAAGGCTTCTATTTGTCCATTGGCTGCCGCATGATACCGAGATGAATGGGTGGATTTAATGTTGTATTCTCGATACAATTTCTTCACCTCAGATGAACAGAAGTTAGTGCCGTTGTACATCAATATGGTATGAGGGACACCAAATCTAGTAATGATGTTAGACTTGATGAAGCTAACAATGCATTTAGAACTAACTTCTTTGAGAGGTACTACCTCTTCCCATTTGGAAAAGAAATCAGTAGCAGTAAGAATGTACTTAAACTGCTTGGCCGTAGCTGAAGGGTAAGGTCCCACCACATCCATTCCCCATATGGAAAATGGCCATGAGTATTTAGCTGTATGAAGCAACTCTGGAGGATGATGAATGATGTTGGCATGTACTTGACATGAATGACACTTCTTCGTGAAATCAACACAATCTTGTATCATTGAAGGCAAAAAGTATCCAAGCATTCAAATTTGATCAGACAATCTATGTCCAGACTGGTGGGCACCACAGACTCCTGCATGCACTTCTTTCATGACAGCCATTGTCTATTCACCATCAATGCATCTGAAGAGAACTCCATCAAAACCACGTTTGTAGAGACTTTTCTCGAGGTGGTTTGGGCCATCATAAAGAGTAAAATTGAACACACGTCGCCAGATTTGTTCTTTCTCGGCTCTATCAGGTAGAAGTGTTCCATGTTGAAGGTAATCCCTGATAGGTGACATCCATCCTATAGTATGACCATATGGTTCAGGAATGGGACTAATTTCATTAATTTCCTCTGTTTTGGATTGAACATAATGTGAAATTGCACGATGGTGGGCAATACTGATGGTTTTCTCGTCCCGATTTGGATCTGCTAGAGCTGTGGCTATATTATCCAGTGAATCAGCTTGAGCATTTTGTGATCTTGGGACATAAGAAAATGTCGGTTCTGAAGGGAATTCTGCCATTAACTCTCTGATGTAATCATACAAAGGGATTAATTCTTCTTTTCTAATGGCATAATCCCCATTGACTTGTTTGATTACCAAGTCTGAATCACCTTTCACTTTTAAGTGATTCAATTGTGCTTGAAGAACTAACACCAAGCCTGTAATAAGAGCTTGGTATTCAACTTCATTATTATTACCACCTTCCCACAATAAAAAGGAATAAAGAAACAATGCCTTATATGGAGAAATGAGTACAATTCCTAAACCAACGTTGTTGAATTTAGGATTTTCCATTTTCTACCTTGTTGGACATCTGGAAGCACCATCAAAATATATTTCCCATGATTGAGGACTCTCTTCAATAGAGAAAACTTCCTCATCAGGGAGTTCAATATCTGAAGACGTGTCTTCCACTGAAGGATGTTCAGCCAGGAAATCAGCCAGAGCTTGGCCCTTTATTGCCTTTTGAGACACATACTGAATGTCGAACTGCTGCAAGATAACTGCCCACCTTGCTAGACGTCCTGTAAGCATTGGATGACTAAGGATGAATTTGAGCGGAATATTGCGAGATACCAATTGGACCTCGTGATGTTGCAGGTAGTGTCTCAGTTTCTGAACTGTAAAGATTAATGCCAGGCAACACTTCTCAATACTTGAATACCGGGATTCTGCTTCAAGCTTAGTTCTACTGAGATAATAGAGGCTATTTTCATTCCCAGCATCATTCTTTTGAGAGAGAAAGGCACCCAATGATTTCTCTAGAGCTGTCACATAGAGGATAAGTGGTCTTCCTTCAACAGGTGGCATGAGTAATGGTGGACTTAAGAGGTATTTCTTAAGAACCTCAAACGCTTCTTGACATTCTTCAGTCCACTGGTAAGTGACTCCTTTTTTCAATAATTTGGTAAAGGGTAAACTTTTTTCAGCCAAATTGGCGATTAAACGCCGAATATAGGCTAAGTGTACTTGAATTCCTCTTAATTATTTCAAATTCTGAGGAGGTGACATATTAAGGATTGACTTGGTCTTCTCAGGATCGACTTCAATACCACGATGGCGTACAACAAAGCCGAGGAATTTTTCTGAGGTTACCCCAAAAGCACATTTTATGGGGTTCATCTTCAAATTATGTTGTCGAAGCTTGTGGAATATGACTTCCAAATCAGCCAAGTGATTAGAACGTTGGTTGGATTTAACCACCAAATCGTCTACATAGAATTTAACAAACATCCCTAAGAAAGGTTTGGAGATACGATGCATGGCGCGTTGATATGTTGCACCTGCATTCTTTAAACCAAAGGGCATCACCCGGTAACAAAACACACCTTGAGGGGCTCTAAAAGCTGTAGATTCCTCATCTTCTAGGCCCATTCGGATCTGATTATATCCGGAATATCCATCCATGAAGGAAAGTACTTCATAGCCAGCCGTCGCATCAATTAAGAGTTCTGTAATCGGAACTGGAAATCAAATTTAGGACAATAACGATTAAGATCTCTGAAATCGATGAAAACCCAAATTTGTCCGTTCTTTTTCTTTACAGGGACAATATTATCCAACCACTTGGGATACTGAACTTCTCTGACGATGTTATCTTTGATCAGCTTATCCACATCAGCTTCAATTTTGGAAGCATAGGTTGGGTGTGTTCTTCTCGCGGCTTGCTTAAATCCTCGATGTTCTTTTGGTAAACCAAAATGATGAGTAGCAACATTAGGATCAAGCCCAGGCATTTCTGTATAATTCCAAGAAAAAATATATTTATTTTGTTTTAGAAAAGAAATATACATCTCTTACTCTTCAAGGGTCATGGCCGTAAAAATTAATGTAGGGCGTGGATCTTTCTCTATGCCCAGATTTATTTCTCTGAGTTCATCCACAGTGGTAGAGATACCTTCCTCCAATGCTGGAGGAGCATCTCTAAGATATTCCTATTCCTCTTCATTACGTGCTATTTCATCCGTTTCTACTTGAAAAGTAGATGACAAAATAAAATTCTCATGATCATAAGAGATATCAAAATTTTCACATTTTGAAGAAGAAGCTTCCATTTCCGACCTTATTGATGATAAAGGGCCTTCTTTGGGAAATAAAGAGGAGATGATGGATTGAGAATCGACATCATTATTCACCTCTGGTGTTGCTATAACAACTTCTGGCCTGATTGGCGAAGTATAGAACTGTTGGATTTCAGCAGATGAAATGAAAACGTCACCACTTAGGATTTCATCACTATTTGGTAGGTTACCAATTTCTCCCTTGTTGTCTGGCTCAATTGCCGTAATTGACATTATGGATCATTCCATAAGAGTATTTTGATTTGGGCCTATTTTTTCAATTTGACTGATAGGTAACACATAATCTGTACTCACATGTGTAAATGGATTTATTGGAATCTTCTCCAAACCATATGAAGCATTAATTTCGGTAATTTCCTTCATTGTAGATTTTTCTCTTCCCTTCATGTGATAAAATTCTGCCTCAATGTATTGAGACTCACATGTCTTTAATGCGGCCTTATCACCATACAATGTTCCAACTTAACCATTGAAACAGTATTTGAGACATTGATGGTATGATGAATGAATAGCTGCATGCTGATGTAGCCAGGGTCTTCCAAGCAAGACGTTGAAAGCTGAGTCTTGATCAACAATCATGAAATCCTAATTGGATACAAGATCTCCAAACAGGGTTCTGAGTTTAACTTCCCCCAGTGGTTCTTGTTCATTTTTTCATATCCTTGTAACCTCCTGGTAGAAGGAGATAAATCATATTTTGTGAGGCCCAATCGACGAAGTGTACGAATGGGCATGAGGTTGACTCCTGAGCCATTGTCAATGAAAGCTCTTCGGAAATCTACTCCATTGACTTTTCTAGATAAGTAGAGAGGTTTTATGTGCCCATGAACAACATCATCTTCATCTTTATCAGTAAAATATATCACTTCATGGCATTCTTGCAGGATTATTCTCTATGTGATAGACTTCAGCTGCAGCAATTTCAGCTTCAAACTCCTGAGGACTTGAAAAAGCATCGATGAGTGCTTCCCGGAGATCTTTTGACAGATTCAAAGCATCCAAAATTGATAACATGGCAGGTACTTGGGCCAAGTGTTTCAATATATCATACTTTTGATCTAAAGGTCTGCGTTTCCCAACAGGAATATGTGGTTTAACAGGTACCTTGGAAGCAGATGCTTTGGAAGCTGATGCATCTTGTATTGGGATAGAAGATGGAAATATCCTTGGTTTTAGAAGATTAGACCGATTAGATCCATTTACTTGCTGAGATAAAGAAGATGGCACCTTTAATCGGTCATCCAAAATAACTGTGCCAAAACTGAGTTGGCCATTGGAAGAAGAACTTGCGTGTTCTTTTTGAGCTCGCTGAAGGGATCTACCTCGAGTTTCTGCTGCATACACAGTGCTAGCAGGGGTAGAATTGGAGTAGTGGCTTCGGAAATATCCATGTCTTCCCCTGTATCCTGAACCTCTAGAACTTCCTCGGATTCCCTAATTTGATACAGGGAATTCAGGCTCATCAAGACTGGAATATGGATCTGTTAATTGAATCATATTAACAGAACCGAAGATTAACTCTTCGTCTGATAAAGACCCTGCCTGAGTAGCCTGTTTAGGCTGTACCGTTTGATGGGGCGGTGCCTGTTGTTTTGAAGTAGATGGAATAAAGTCTTCCAGAGTCAAATACAATTTAGGCTTGGACACATACTCATCTTCTTCTGATTCTTTTTTCTTATATGAATCAAGCCTTTTCTTTGAAGATTTTCCCTCTGATGAAGAGGGTTTTACCAAAATATTCATGGCAGAAGACACAATTGGTTTCATTAATTGTGTTCGCAAAATGGCATGAGTCCGATTGATTGTCTTTCTGACCATCCAATCATCATACATCGTTGCATTTCTGCTTCTGACTTCTTGTCATTCACCTTCCTCCTCTGGAACTGTAGAAGTAACACATGCTACCTGAGTCTAAAAACCTTTCAACTTGACTTGTCCCAAGTCGACCATCTTTTGCAGGAGGTCTTTGAAGACAAAACACTCCTGGATGGGATGCCCTAACATTTGATGAAAGGGAAAATAATTGGGACGGTCTTCATCTCCTTCCTTGTTTGGCCTCTTTGGCACTGGTAATTGAACCAAATTATTTTCCAGTGCTGAAATGATGTAACAAGGAACTTGCTCATTTTGGAAGGAGTATGTTTTACTATTCATATACTGAAATTGTTTTCGTCGTTGATCTCTTTGATCATTTGGATGAAACGGAATTTGTAGTTGGCGTTCAGGAGGTGGAGCCCTTCGAGAAGATGAATGTTTTGAAGTAGAAATAGGTACAGGTGCTTGTTTAAGCATAACTGTAGTAGTTTCTGCTTTACCCATTCTCCTTCCTGATGCTGATGGAATTACACGAGATTTAACCTTATCCTATATAAGGGAATCTTAAATCTGCTGAGCGATTGAGGTAAGGTCTCGAAACCCTCTTGTGTATTTCACAGGGATCAATGGCATGCGTAATTCGTCACGCAAATTTGCCACACAGATTGGCAACATCTCTTCCTGAGGGAGTCCAAAACTATGGGAATACGTTAATCCCTTCCAGCGAGCAACAAAATCAGATACTCTTTCATTATCCCTTTGCTTGCAGTTTGTAAGATCGAAAACTGTCATTTTCGGCAAAGTTGAGCTGAACTGAAGAAGGAATTTTTGGCGAAGATCCTCCCATCCGATGATTGACCGGGATTGCAATCTTGTATACCAGACAAAAGCTAGTCCTTGGAAGGTTCGCACGAAGCATATGAGTTTCACTGCTTCTTGCTGCTCTGGAGTTCCCATCATAGGATCACAAAAAGACACGTAAGGCGTCAAATGTTGTTCAGGGTCGCCTGATCCATTGAAAGTAGGGAAAATAGGGTTTCCAAAACTGGATGGAGGAGAAATTGAATCTACCCATTCAGGGTAAACTTTATATTCTGGTTGAACTTGCACCCGTTTCCCTTCCATAGTTTCTAACCGAGCTGTTAATGACTCAATAGTAGTTATTATCTTTTGAGAAACATCCAGTTGAATATGGTCTTGAGTAGGTGCAATGAATGGAGCTTGGACAGATGTGGTGGTTGGTGCTGCAACTGATGGTAGCACTGCCAACCGTTGTTGCATTTGACCCGTAGGATTAGACCTCTGAGGGTGTACTGATAAAGGAGGATATTCTTGATCCATCTCAGTAACTGCAACAAATTCCTTTGGCTGTCGGACTTCAGAATTCTTAAGAAGAAGACTACTCTGAAGTAGTTCTGCATTCAACCTTCTTAATTCTTTCATTTATTCCTCTTGTTGTGCAAACCTTTTCTCTAACGAGAGTGATTGAACTTCTCCAGAGGAAGGATATGTAACCCGATTCTTTCCCCTCCCTTTGTTGGATACTTTTTGGAGAGAAGGAAGTGGATTACCTAGGTTTTGAGTAATCCTTTGACTTCGTGTACGCACACCCTCTTCATTTGTATCGGTGCGTACATTTTCCTAAGCAGGACGCTCTTCATCTGAGTCCCCTGAGTGAGTCTCCTTGGGTGGATTAGCAACAACGGCATTGATGACATTGATTGATTCATAATGCATCACATCCCTTCTATCAACATTTCTGTGATATTGTCTTCTTTCATATCTTTGATGAGACATTGCCTTTTTTTGATTTAATCTTTTAGGAACTTCTTGACGAGCTATAACATGGAGGGAATCTCCTGATAATTTGGCTCTTCGTTCCTCTTGGGGCTTCTTACCTAATTGAGAAAAGACCGACATTTTCTGAGAAGGGGATTGATTATTTGAAAGAGTCCCCAGTCTTGTGAACTGGGGATGTTCCTGCTGATTCCGCTAAACTCCTCGAATCCCATTTGTTGACTCTGAGGGTTAGGTTAAAGAAGTCCTCAGTCTGACAAGATGAGGTGGCTCTTGACATGCTACGTCTGAGATCTTCTTAAAAGATCTCTTGATCTTGCGAATCTTAGTTCGGAAATTAGCTGGATGCATTAGCCTGTATCCACTTTTATCACTTGGTTCAACAGACCGTTGGATGATTTCTGAAACTTCTGTCATTTGATGATATGTTTTCTCCATACGAGAGGCTTGTGCAATATTCTCGCCTGCTTGATGTAGGATAAATTCAACAACTTCTTCTCTATATGCTTGATTTTGAGAGAAACTAGTTGAAGCCTTTTCTTGATCAAGATTTTGATTATGAACAAATCCCATTGACTGTGGCCGTCCATGGGAAATAACATTGCATGAGACCATTTTCGGTGGTCTTTGATGACTGGAAAGCACTGTGAAATGTAGTGCTCCATGAACACCCCATCCTCTGATATGAACACCAAATGGAGCATTGGCAATTAACTGACGCAATTTTCATAGTGCGTCAAGGCATGAACGTTGAAGGGTTCTCTGCTGCTTTTCAGCCTTCGGATACCGAGAGACTGATATAGATTCCAAATCAATATGACGTTGTAGCCCTTCTATTATCTTAAGATGATGTTCATATTCATCATAAGATAATACCTTCTTCTTCAATTGACAAAGAGTTTTCCATATGTTGAGACTAATATCATGTATTTCATCATCCGTCAACATCTTTGGAATGTCATACTGGGAGTCAGCTGAAGGCCAAAACATGAATGGTACTTCACTTTTCGCCAGTTTTTTCCTCATCTTCAGCATTTCCTCTTTATCATTAAAAGAAGATTCTTCTACCTCTTTTGACCAGAGTTGGTGTTTCCTTGTTGCTTCATAGGATTCAACAAGATTGGTAGAGACATCATTGATCAAACTAGAAGATGCATGACTTAGGGGTGGTTTGGAGAACGACCTAAACTCTGGGCTATCTTATGATTGAGAAAGTATTTCACTTGCTAGCAATAAAGCATCAGACATGACTGGTTTCGCATTTTCAAGTCCCTCAAGATAAGAGGGCTTTCTCAGCACTACATTGTCCACTGGAGTATTTTCCAGGCAATGTGAATCACTACTACAGAGAGGACATTCGCAGCGAAGTTCATCATCATGGGGAGGACCACCATAATGGGTTACAGCAAAAGATGAGATCTCTTGCTCCTTGGTCTTCTGACCACACAGAGGGTTCCTGTGGCTCTCATCTGAAGAAGAAACTTCAAGATTAACCGAATTTTCATGAAGCAAGACTTCATGAGGAAGTGTCTGTTTAATACCTTCAGAATTAATGTTCCCGTAATTGGGAACTGGGGGAGTAAAATCTTGAATTCCGACAGATAAATGTCTGATGGCTTCAAGAACTCCAGCATCGAGCAAGGCTTGGTTACATATTTTCCTTTGATCTCCTGACTGTGCTGGGTGGATATTTTTCTTAGATTCCTTCTTAATCGCTTTAGAAACCACTTGATAACGAAAGTGATTGCTCTGAGCAGGTGTATGTTCCAGATCAGGAAAGATGGTCAGGTTAGGCTGACGATCTCCACTCAAATCAGGTGTATGTGCCTGACTTGGTTGTCCGTATGATATGGGGGAGTATGCCCCATAACCGTCTGGGACTGGAACAGAAGTGTGTGTCTGTTCCGGAGTGAAATGTTGATGTGTCACTCCAAAGCTAGGGATAGATTTATGTGTCTGTCCCTGAGATGATGCTGAAGCTGTTATGATATCCTACCAAGCGTCCAGAATATGAGCAGGAAATTGCTTCTTCTCTTTCACCATTGAAAAAATATGTTTGGTGACTTCAGCCGCCGGAACGGGGATATACGTCCATTCCGGGCTTGGAGTAGGTGTATGTGCCTGCTCCTGTCCTCCTTTTCCTGTCAGTGAATCCTGACAATACTCATGTGTGGAGGCAGAGAGTTGAGTCTGCCTCCTGTTTGTCGTCGGAGGTTTCCCACTGACTTCTCAGTGCGCTACCAAGCGAGACTGTTGGTAGGCTTGATTAGTAATAGCAGTTGTATGTGCCTGCTGATTACACTTCGCGAAAGGTGGTTGACGAGATCCATCATATGTAGTCAGGCGAGCCTACTGACTAGCTGATGACGTATAAGCATGTGTATGTTCCTGCCTATAGTACTCCGCCAGAATTGCCTGGAGTCGGTACCCTCATCATGTTGAGGGCGCACTGCCGCACGAGTCTGGCGGTGATTGTTGATGGGAGCCCTTGGGAAGGACTCCTATCTTTTTGAATTAATGCCTTGAGGGACCTGCACATTCACTTCCTCAAAGTAAGGGAGTGAATGGAAATTGCGTTCTGGGGATAACGACCCAAAACGGTTGGAGACGGTAGTCAGCACCGCCTGTCTCTTGATCACTGGTCGTCGTTGTCTGGACGACCTGTGTGAGATGTTCACTTGGAGGGCCTATCGGGCAGCCTCCAGAGTTGGGATGGTACCGTGTTGACGGTACTCCATAACCAGCGCATTTGATACCCAGCGTTGAAGAAACTGAGTAGGTGATGTCATCCTCAGAGCGGATGACGATCCAGTAGGAATAACGACAGTGGTATTTGCAGCAACAGTATTCACAGATGTGAATTTGAGAGCAGCCATTATGGAAATACAGAAGATCTTGGAAAAGAGTGCCTGTTTGATATAACAGACGTAATCAAGATAAAAATCAGCCACTTCATCCTTTGGATGAGCACACATGTCAATGATTGTTTTTTTGTTAGCCTTCTTATTGAGTTTTAAATAGGGGCTTAACAAATCGGTAAAGCATCGTTTTAACTTGGTTAAGGATTCACGTCGGGTTCACCATTTTTTGTTTCCCTCGGAATTCGGGGATGACCTCCTGGATGGGAGATTCAAATGTTCTGATCGGTTTCTAGCGGGTTTGTTCATAGAACTGGATACATCCAATGATTCCATATCCATTTGGACATACTTTCCAAAGGTGGGTGCTCATTATCTTGTGGACTGATGAGGATTAGGAATTTGCATTGGTCGAGAGGATGGGAGGTCGGACTCATCACACCTTTTTGAGGGGAATTATTGTCTATTCCGGGACTGTCTTTATAGATTTAAGTTATGTTCGTGAATCCTTATTACATTACCAAGTATAAAATGATATTTTCCTTTAGTTTTGACAATCAATGATTAAATATGTAAGAAATTTAGAGAATCTTTTATATGTATTCGAGGTTCTTCATCAATAGAGAATCATCTATATCTATTTAGAGATTCTTAATCAATGGTAACCTTCAAAACATTAATATAAAAGACTCTTGGTCATTATGATGACCAGGCTAGTTTTAAATCCACACAATGGGGGCACTTGAAGTTTATTTTCATTCAGAAGGTCAATGCATTATTTCAGAGTTGGGATCGAACCCATAGATGGGCTACCTACGTATCCTTTTTTTGGAAAAGGAATCAGAACCCACGTAGTTCGAGTAAAGGAGTATGATGTTTATGATTGATGGCTCAAAGAAGGATGTCACAATTACTTTTACACGCTAAGCTCACGTGAGTCATGCTAGGTGTGAGAAACAAGAGGTATTGGTAAAAATTAGACAATTGTTCCATGAAAGATGCAATCATAAGAAATGGTTTGGGGCTTATGTATGTATGACTGCCCAGAGGAATGAATTTTGGGATTTACTTTAAGGAGAAAATCCAGGAACAGGGTCCATAAAGGTATATGTGCTTTATGGAGATTTGAACACTCTAACTTGGGACTTTATTCCTGAAAAGGAAACCCAAATTAGGAGAGGATTGATAACTGGGTTTTACTAATGAGAAGGAATCCCAGATCAAACGTAAATTAGGACTGGTTAAAGATAATTTAAGGGACTTGGGGCTTACTCCTAAGAAGGAAGCCCAAGATTAGGACTGGGACTTATTCCTGAAAAGGAGACCCAGGTTAGGGGACTTGGGGCTTACTCCTGAGAAGGAAGCCAAAAATTATGACAGGGACTTATTCCTGAAAAGGAGACATAGGTTAAGGATTATGGTTTGGGGCTTACTACTGAAAAGGATTCCCATATTTGTGATTGGGGCTTACTCCTGAGAAGGATGCACAAATTAAGGGACTTGGGGCTTACTCCTAAGAAGGATGCCCAAAGTTAGAGGACTTATGACTGGGGATTATTCCTGAAAAGGAGACCCAAAATTATGATTGGGGATTATTCCTAAAAAGGAGACCCAGGTTAAGGATTCTCTCATCTTAAAGGATGAGGTTGAATGAATGAACTCTCCATATTTAGTGATATAAGGATATTTAAATCACTAGGTATTGAGAGATATTCCACCGAATTCCTTTCATATAAGGAAGTAAAATCAAGAAATCATGCCATAAATGGAATTGAAGATTGTCTTGAAGACTGAATCTTGAAAAGGAAAGGTGTAAATGGATTAAGAGGGGTGAAATGGGAAAAAAGGAACCCAAAAAGGAAGGGGCACACATGTCTTGGAAGGTGCGCAGGTACTGCGGTGGCGCGCAAGTATTGGTCGCGCAGGTACACCTGCGCGACATATGTTGTACTTGCGCGATGGTCAACCAGCATTGAAAATACTTGAGCGACTCTTTTTTAAAGCCTTTAGAATTCTCTTTAGGTTCTTACAAACAAGGGACACACAAGTTATATCGAAGAAATAAGGCGGTGCGCAAGTGGGACCACTTCCCTTAGGGGCTTGCCACTCAGGCGCGCAAGTGTTGATGAGTTTCAACACTCAGGCCTTCCACCTCTCTTTGGATCTTCCGTTCTAGGTAAGAAATTACCATAGAAGTGTTCCGGAAGCTTTGAGAAGAGACTTGGGCATCGGGAGCTTCAATTAGAGTTTCTGGAAAAAGATCCTCTCGAATGGGGGGCCCACAGGGTCTATTTATAGTCGGGAGAAGACCCCAGGCGGTTACTGGGCGGTTACCACTTAGGTCGCGCAAGTCACTTGCGCGACCAAGGGAGTCGCGCAAGTGGACTTGCGCGACGGTGATATAACTTGTGCGGTGAGGTTTCTTTTGATCCTTTGTTCATGCCTTTGTCGATTTTTGGTATTTTCATCAAAGGTTGAATCACTTTGAACTCAGATATTCCCCTTTTCCGATTTTTAGATTATGTGATGAAAGGAGCGTCAACAATAACAAAACCATTATCTACCATATAATAAATTGATATTGCATTAATATAATAATCTCAATTCATCCCATATTTTATCAAAGGGGATATGAAATCATCATCTACTTGTATAGCGAACAAAAACCTCATGAACCAATATCATTAATATTTCATTATCTTCGCTCATGGATTTCAAAAAGGATCGATGTAAATTATATATATGATATATGTAACTTATTTATCTTTATGGATTTATCATATAAACGTTCATAATTTCCATTTCTTGGTGGATACAATAATGTCACTCATGTGTTCATAGGAATACTGCCTCAGGATGCCATGTGATTCGTTTGTCATGAACACTTTAAATGAATGGTAAAAAATAAGATGTTACTTAATAAAAGTTATATAAATTAGATAATACTGATAATAATTAAATATTTTCAAATAATAAAATATTATATATCAAATTCATTAATACACTGAAAAATTATAACATCATTTGTGGATTTTGGAATACAACATCTATGATGTTCTGTGATTAATTAATTATAAATAAATCACAAGGATGATATAAAAGTTTATTTTTAAAGAAATATATTTATATATATGATATTATTATAATTCATTAATGGTAAACTAATTTTACCTTATTTCTATAATGTTCAATGAAATATGGAAACATTACTCTTAAGAACGTACACAATACTGTCTCTATGATCGTAATGTAGTTAAATTTCCATAAAAATAATTCATGAATATTTTTAAAAAGAAACACTATTTTATAAATTTGATAAATATTTCATGATAAATATTTTATAGATTTTAAATAATGAAATATTTCACCATGGTCAACAAACTGATTCCATGTTGAAATAATGATCCAGTCATCATCAAAACATGCAACGTGGGAATCCCTGATATGGTAAATAATAATTTAAATAAATATAAATAAAATATGTAATTTAAATATGATTTATCATAACATCAAAACGTTATAAATAAATAAAAACATATATCTACTACTTTTATGAAGGAGTTAACATACATAGAGGGAATTACTTAACATGAGGTAAGGGTTTCTCATATCTCTTTAATTTATTTTTGAGACATACTCCTTATTCACCACATCTCTTTTGGTGTATATACTTCACATGAATTTATTTTTTGAGTATTTGAATGAATATTACTAGGATTGAAAATTCCATATGAGGTTTTATATTTCCTGGGGTTATGAGACATATATTAAAAATGTAGGAAGTTATTACATCTCAATTTAATTTTAGTAAGGAATATTTTCTTTATTATTCCTAATATTTTATTTATATGGTGTACATACCTCCCAATTATATGTTATTTTTTGAAAAACATAATTTTGTTGATATTTATTATATCATTTAATTTATTCATTCATGGGGAAAACAATTGATGTTCTACCAATGTGAAAAATTATTATGTTACATTGTTCTTCCTTTTGACAATATTTTTGTGTAATGTTTCTTTAGGGGAAATAAAATTACAAAATATTAATGAATGATCTATATTTATTATAAAATGGTTTTGAATGTGGTTAATATGTGTTATTTATATTTCCTCACTTATTTATAGAATAAATATAAAGAACATTTTTGGTAATTGATATCAATCCTATATTTTCTTTTAGAACAGGTATTTATCTCTCTTGAATCCATTCTCCCTAAAATGTTTTAAATGATGTTTTTTATATGAAAATATTTCAAAATAAAATTTTATATTATATTTTTCTTTTTTAAAATGTTTTTAAATAGTCTGTATTTAATATTTTCTAATTGGTCACTTTTGACTTCCACATTCAAAGTGTTTTGAAAAGAAGGTTAATTTCTTAAAATTATGATATGAATTATATTTTCCCAAAATATTGCCATTTATTTTAACTGAAGATTAATTCTTATGTTAAAAAATATTATTTCAAAGAAAAATATTTTTCAAATAAAATTTGAGTTTTTGTATATGATAAATGATGTTCAAAATGAAAAGGCTATTTTCCTGAGATAATTTTAAAGATCTTTTAATGTTACATTAATTTTTAGACATAAAAAACATTATTATTTGTATTATAAAATGTGATTATTTTATAATGATACTATTCAGATTCTTTATCTTGATTTATAATGATTTGTTCAATTATATTGTTTTGGAGACATTTTTATTTTAATGGGTTAATCATGTTCAAAAGTGATTTTCATGGGAACTATTTATTTAACATGGTAATACATTTATTAATAGAATAAGTATAGTTTTTATGAGTTTTAGGGGGAAATTAATTCTATATTTAAATAATTTACAGTTCTTGGACATTATTATATTACAGGTTTTCGCATACAACACATGGTGATCTCAATATTGAAAATGTGCTGGGTTTTTTTGATAGATCTCCAATGTATTTTGTATTGAATTTGACTGTATTATTATACCATTTTGTTTGGTTCTACAAGGGTTTTATAATTTTTATATTAATATGATCTTTCATTTATAGCAGTATTGTTTTGTTATTATTTATATAGGGTTTAAATGTTTGTTTTGATCTCAATTTATATCACATGGATCTTGATTATTGGTTATGATTAATCATTCCTTTTTAAAATATTTATTCCATGTTTAAATATTTCATGATCCTAGTTTTTATAGGTACTGACATCATTATTTTACACTCACACACTTTAATTATCTCATCATACGCTTATACCATTCTTATTCACACCGATGGAAATCAATTGTCAATAAAAATTATTACCCCTATTGAAAAAATTGTGAAGCCTTGTTTTGTTTCAATTTCCACTATATATAAATATTTATGTTAATTAATATATTATAGATGTTTTAAATATATATGATGATGATAACATAATTAGAATTAATAAATATTTGGTTAAGTAGCAGAAATTGTCATTTAAAGTCTTCCGTATTTTTTATGTCAGTGTTTCAACTAATTCTATAAAAACCTAAACCCAAAATGTCCATGATAATGTATGTGAATAAAATATTTATTTGTAATGTTATATGATTTGGATAGAAAAAATTATTTGACCTTCCCTGGTATCAATTCTAGAAATGAAATATTCATAACATTAGCAGCAGGACATATAGTGTGGGTTCAGTGTTGTTATAGTTATGTTTACATTATATTTTATCCATGATTAATTTTTGGATATAAATTATGAATACTTTGGAATTTTGTCATAAATATATTCATGTAAATTTAGTTTATATACCATTAATCTTTTTTACATCATAATATCAATAAGTTATAGATTCTAGGCATCAATGTGTACAAGTTCATTATCCATTAACACCCAAGTGTCATGAAAAAAAATATGACTCATCCTTTGATCATTTTGTGTTCCCAAGGTAGAAAATAATATCCCATATAATATTATTCATATAAGTGTATTTAAGTGATGCCATGTAAATTGATAGGTGTCGTTGAGGATACATTGAAACATGACCTTATATTGTTTTGGTAATGAAGTCATTATTTTCACATTATTAATATAAATATTTATTTAATAATTATATATCTAATAAGAAATGATAAAATTATGTTGAGAAGTGTGTCAAAAAAGAGGGTTTCTTGTTTTGAATATTACAATTATTGAGATTGTGGTGATTCATTTATGTAATCCGATGATTAGCACTATATATTGTGTAGCCTTCAGATTGACAATAATTCAAGTGAATTTTTCATTGTCTATGTATAGTATTTATAATTATTTAAATTTTCCTAATTTTTATTGGAAATGTTTTCAATAATTATATGACATGAAGTATAGAGGGGGAAAATAATAATTGTTTTAAATTGAACAATGTCAAATTCACACAATCCCAACATATCCCTTTATGCATGCTGCCCTAAAAATTAATATATAAGTAAGGGTTTTATTATTTTAATTTATCAATTATGTTTCTATGGATACCCTAGTTATTTATAGTTGAATATATATATATATATATTAAATGAATATTTAATATATAGTTAAATAATATGTTATATGCCTTATGATATTTGGTTATAATTGTCTCTATTGATGTAATAAGTGGTATTTGTATTACTAAAACATTAAAATAATTTCATTTAGGAAGGATTTTATGGAATTTAATTCGAATTAAAAACATTAATGACTTACCTTGTGGAATCATTAAAAAATACCAGCTATAAAAATATTATAAAGATAAAAATAATAAAATTCCATGTGGTAAAATAAATATATTATCTATAAAATTGAAACGAATAATTAAAATTTACCACACACTTTTATGGAATAGATATTAAATATGTGATGATGAAATCAGTAATATTTTATAATTGATTATTTATTTATTACATTTATATTATTTTGTATAAACATGATAAAGGTGGATTTTATTTAATAGGGGTAAAAATATTATTTTATTCTATAATTATTTATACATAGTTAATGTAACTCCCCGATCCATTAAATAATTTTATTTTATTATTTCATGAATTAGGTATGTCTTGCAAAGGTGCGGGGTTTAGAGCATGTTCATTTTTTTTTGATATTTGATGTTTTTGGTGAGTTTCAGATTGGTTCACGGGCACCGCACGGTTGGCGGTAACCATGCGGTCTTGCCAAATGCCACTGTAGTTACCAATTACTTAATATATTAATACTTTATCAGAATGAAATAAATTTAATGTTTAACATATAATAATAATAACATTT
This sequence comes from Viscum album, assembly GCA_963277665.1. Lineage (NCBI taxonomy): Eukaryota > Viridiplantae > Streptophyta > Magnoliopsida > Santalales > Viscaceae > Viscum > Viscum album. The sequence goes on from OY728153.1 coordinate 648,078,093, forward strand.
TTGTGTAGATAATTTTTTTAATTAAAACTGTTAATGATCTTATTATCATCAAAATGGTTGGAAATATAATTATTATTTGGTTGTTATTAAATTTGTTATGTTTTTAAAATAAAATGAATAAAATTATGATTTTTATTATGATTATTTTTATTTTTATTATTATTATTATTCTTAAGAAAATTAATGGCGTTATGATTATATAATATTTTTAAATTTATTATAAATATTGTCATTAAAATTTTGATTATTATTGTTATTTAAATTATTATATTTATTATAATTATTGTTATTATTATCATTGTTATCATTATTTTTATTAACATATATCTTATTTATTTATTCTTTTTGTGGTTAAATTTTATATTTTTAAAATGGTTTTGAACCCTTTTATTCATCAACCACGCCTCACCCCTCTCATTTAATTTTCCCTCAATTCTTTTATCCCTCTCTCTACTCCCCTTCTCTCTATGCCTCCCCCTCTCTCCCTTTTAATATCTCCCTTTTTTTTATTCCTCTCTCAAATCTCCATTGTCTCCATGCCTCCCCCTCTCACAATTTATTTCCCCCCTTTTTTTATTCCTCTCTCCATTATCTCCCTATCTCCAATAACTCCCCCACTTTTTTCATCCATCACGCCTCACCCATTTTATCCCATGCGCTTCCTCTGTCCACTCATCCTTCTTTCCCCATTTATTTCTCTTCTTTTTTAATTCCTCTCTCCACTCACCCCTCTACAATCACACCCCCTCCTAATATTACCCATCATGCACCACCTATCCCCCGTAATTCATTTATTTTTTCTATTTTATCTCCCACATTCCCCCTTCCCTCTTTTATCCTCCACGGATCTTTCCTCCTATATATCCATCATTCCACCCCTCCCTCTCCCTTAGTATTACTAATTTTTATTATTTTAATCCCTCACACTACTCTCCATGCACCAACCTCTCCCCCCCATTTATCCCCTCTTTATTTTACCAATTATGCTCAACCCATCCTTGCACCTCATCATGCACAACTCCTTTTTTTTCTCACACAGCCCCTCTTCATCTTACCATACTTCACATACACCCTTCTCCCCTCTGACGATTCTTCCAGCAGCTGCTCCTCCCTCCGACGGTTCCATCTGGTAAGTCTCCTCTCCATATTCTCCTATCCTCACTTAATTTCGAGGGTTTTCATGTGGGGTTTCTTGTTGGCCAAACCCTAAATGTTATGGTTAATGTGTATCTCGGATTTTCATTCATTATAGGTTGTGCGTTTTGTCTGTGGGGCATCGTTCCCCTTCCCTTTGAAGTTTCATTCCAATCGCATGATCTTTCGGTAGGTGTTTCCAAGATTTTCTTTCGTAAAGTCCTTCCTTTGATGCTTCCAATTTTAAATAATTTTTTAAAATAGTTTCACAGCTCTATAAAACCCTTAATTGAATTATTGTAGTAATTTGGAATTTATTTGATTTGTTAAAAATAGGTTTTAAATGAGTTTTAGTGTAAATTGAATAGGTTTATGATACCTAAAAGCTTGTTTGTATTGCTTGTGTTTATTTAAGAAGGAAATAGTCCCTTATAAAATGTATCAACGTTATTATGTTGCAACAACATTGTTTAATAATGAACTTGGCCCGGTTGTATTATGATATTGTTATTGAGTTAAAACACTTTTGTAAAGGTTTAATGAATGCAATGTTTTATTTGGCGTTCCTTTCAAATAATGTGGGTAATTGGCTGTTTTTGGGGGGAGACATTAAAATGATTTCATGGTGTGAATTTAATTTCAAAATAAGACTTTGGGTGTTTATGGTTTGATGTTGGTATAGCATACTAAATGTGTTAAAATGTTTTGGAAAGGTTTTAATGTTTTTTTGGATTGTTTTTTGTTCTATAAATAATGTAGATGGCCATTTAAGGTATTAATGTAATTGGTGTTTTCATGGAAGTTCAGACTTCGAAATGGATTTTAGTTTTCAAATAAATTTGGTCCCCTTGAGTGGTTTCTATAGAGTATTTTAAATGTGGTTTTGTAAAGTGATGCTTTAAGTATTTTGGAAATCATGGTTTATAATGTGTTCTTTAATGTTTGACCATTCATTTTAAAACATGTTTTGGTGTGGGTCAGAAAAGGGTAGAAGCATGTTTGATAATTGTGAAGTATTTGAATGCGTGTTTAGAACTTAAGGGCCTATTGGTTTTGGAAATGTAAGAGTGGTGTTTGAAAGATATTTTGAATAAACGTGTGTTATCGATTTGAAATCGTAATCATTTTCTGAAATGTTTTAATGTTTATATGTTATAGCACCCAGTTTTCACTTTCTTGAATGTGAATGATTGAACACATATATGAGGCGCACTTGTCTAGTGTAACCATTTATGGGTGAACGTATAGGAAGAGTCCATGTTTGAGGAAGGAAAGTGCAGTGAGATGAGTCATGCGTGTGAGGGCCTTCCTACCCACAAAATATAATTATAACCACCATGGGTTTCTGGGCGTCTTATAGATTATCGAGTGACTGTTCCTCACCATCCCCTATTAGATGGGTTGGTTCCCCCTGGAAGATAGAGAGTCTAGGTGGGATCTGCCACTGATTTTGTCCTGAGGGCGATCAGTGGGTTATAGACTACGTGGATTCACTGTACGCCGACATGTGGATCCGAACCGAGTGTGTCCATAGGTTTTCTAGGGATTTTCACGATCACCCATGGTTACATCTTGTATTTCTTGATATTTTTTATTACACGGGTTTATTTTCAGCTCATATTGCTTGTTTATTTTTCTGCTAAACTGATCTATTTTCAGTGTGTATTATTTACCTATCTCCCTTTTGCAAAACCCTGATATCACTTGTTTGGTTTTATTTATAAAATTATAATGTGTTTTTGAAATAATATATGGTGTGAGTTGGTCCTAATTTTGGGAAAGAGGTGTTATTTTGTTTAAACGGGAAAACCATATTTTTATAATTGTATTTCCAAACTTGTTTCATCAGATAACTTTGGGTAAGGAAACACTTGGATTCAGTGGTTTACTTTTGGCATCCATACTGAGCATTTTTTTGTTCACACCTATCCTTTACCATTTCAGTTGTACGTTCAGATGTTGTTCATGCTCTTTCATTGTGGCTGCTCACGTGGGAGCAGTTTTGGGCTTTTGTTTGGAGGTGACCAAGGGGTCACATGGAGATCGTTATAGCGGGGTCTTGTTTCCATTTTTTCTTCTTTTTAATGATACATTGTATTTGTATTAGTTATTTGTTTATTTACATTTTAGTTGTTGTTTTTTTGCATTCTCTATTTGTTCTATATATTTATTTTTTCCTGGTTTAATCTCTTGGGCTTAAATCATTCCCTCATGTTTATTTTGATGCCCGGCACTAGTTGCCATCCCGGGGGGATCAGGAATGCCCCTTAGGACATGTCGCGGACCGGCTCGGGTGACCGGTTCTGGGTCGCCCCGGGATGGTTGGAGAAAAAATGGTTTCAGAGGAGGTTCTTGTTATTTGGGGTTTCTGGTAGATGGAGATTAGGACTTTTGGGACTCTAGAGGTAGGTGAGGGAAGGGATCCATGAACCCTTTCTCATTTCGATCCTTGAGTTGCTGGTTGTAGTTTGGAATTTGAGTATTGTGTCTTTGTTTTTGGATTTAGGGATGACAACGGAGGCAACCCAGTGTCATTTCATGACCTCACATGGAGTATTGACCCATGGGAAGTTCGAGTGCATGGCTTAAGTTCATCCTATTTGTTGAAACTTACTTCGGGCATGTATCACTACTATGCCCCTGGGTTAGGTGTAACTTCTAGTTCCTCATTCTGATGGTTCATTGCAAGTTGTACTCTGTTTCATTCTAGTTGGTGAAAGCTTTATTTTGGAAATGGAAGTGGATTTTTTTTTTAAATTTAAATTTTTTACCTAAAATTATTTTTAAATTGGTAAAGGGAATTTTAAAATTGGAAGCATTTTAGTAAATGCATTGGTTTCGATGAGGAAAGGATGTTTCCATTAGTACACTTTATGAAAGATTACATGTGTGTGGGTGTGTATGGTAAGTGTGTGTGGGAACATGTTTATGGATTATGTGTATGGAAATGTATGGCCATACATGTGATGGTCCATAGAATACCTTGGGTGTGTTTTAATTTATATAAATGTTTTGGAAATTCGTTTTTCCTTGACTGGATTTTTGGATTGTGAAAAGTGGATTTGGCATTTGAAAAAACAATCGTGGGATAAGTCCATTCTAAAATTTAAACAAAAATGGTGATTTTGGAAGAGGGTTTTGGTAGTATTTATATTTGATTGGATTCTCGGCCAGTTTTCTTGGCTTGGGGGGATCTTTTTTATTGCGTTTTGTCTTGAGGAAAGTTTTGGTTTTGTGTCTCTTGTGTTGTTCTGAGTATGCCACCCCGAATGGTCCCCAGTGTTGCTGATGAGTCATGTCCAGGTTTCAGTTCTTTTAAGTGTCATCGCCCTTTGAGGTTTTGGAGGTCTGTTAGAGGTGGTGAAATGTCTTGAGGGAAGTGGAGTGTGTATTTGGGTGTTTGGGAACTCCCTAGGATCTTATGGTTCTTATCATTTCAGGTTTGTTTTAGGGTTAAGTTTGGGAAAGGTGGAGGTTGGTTATCTTATCGTTGTTTGAGTTTGGGGAGTAGCTGGTGATATTATATTTTATTATGGTTACCTATCTTGCAAGGAGTGTGTGCATGTGGAACCATCCCTAAGAGGTTATCTTCGTTGATCCTGACACCTAGTTCGTCGGGTTTCTTTCGGGCGTGTCATTGGTATGGTTGGTTCGAGCATTCCAAGACATCGGGCTACATCCTTCCTAAGTCTTGTCATCGTTGTGGCCATTTTGGTCACTGGGGGAAGTTCTGTGGGAAGTGTCGTTTGAGGAAGGAATTCTGATTGGGGGATTCTTGTGTCTGACTGTGAGGTATAAGATGCTTCAGCCATGAGAGCCCCAACCTCAGGTCTCGATGTGAATCTCATGCACAGTCAGCATGTCAGAGGTATTTTAGACCTTTGCTTGGTTCTTTATCTTTCGTCTTGAAATAGATACATTAAAGGATCCCTTGTTCTTATTTTCCTGCTATTGCAATTTCATCTTTTGTGATGAAAGTGTGATGAACTTATACTTTTGTGATCATAATAGTTTTGTTCTTTTTAATGTGACCTCTAAAATCATTAGTTTTTCTTAAAAGTGTTTAGGCCCGTGTGTGGGTTGGTCCTTTTTTTAGTGATCATTTGGAAATGAGAGGTGTTGGGGAGTTTTAGATTGGTGTGGGGAATTCATAGTTATGGTGGTGTTGTTATAGGAAATTCGTTATTCCGGTGCCCAAGTTTGCCGGGTGGCCTTGTAGTGGTTTTCCGTTTAAGTCTCAGCGATCCTGTTCAACTCATGTGGAGAAGTCGGGGGGGTTCGGTTGGGAGTTCCAGCATTGTCTTCTTGGTTGGTTTGTTTAAGTTCAAATTATTATGATTGGGGAATTCTTGTAGTGGGGAGAACACTCTCGTGTTATCTCTTTGATTTTTGCTACGGTATTTCTTTGAGTCAGTTGGGTGTAACTTATAGACTGAATAGTCATCCCATGGCTCATTTTTTTCTAATGACTTTGGCCGGGCTTTGGAATGAGTTTTGGTTTTTTTTAGCTTGGTGAATTTTTGGGGGAAGAATGTTTTTTGGTGGGGAGAATTGTAACACCCCGATCTTTTAAATTAAATTATTTTATTATTTCATGGATTCGGTAAGTCTTGTCAAGGTACGGGGTTGAGTGCATGTTTAATTTTTTTTGATATTTAATGTTTTAGGTGGGTTTCGGATCGGTGCACGGGCACCGCACGGTTGGCAGTAACCATGCGGCCTGCCTAGATGCCCATGCGGTTACCAATTACTTAATATAATATTACTTTATAAGAATGAAATAAATTTAATGTTTAACATATAATAATAATAACATTGTTGTGTAGATAAATTTTTTAATTAAAATTGTTATTGATCTTATTATCATTAAAATGGTTGGAAATATAATTATTATTTGGTTGTTATTACATTTTTAATTATTTAAAATAAAATGAATAAAATTATGATTATTATTATGATTATTTTTATTCTTATTATTATTATTATCATTAAGAAAATTAATGGTGTTATGATTATATAATATTTATTAAAATTATTATAAATATTATCATTAAAATTTTAATTATTATTGTTATTTAAATTATTATAATAATTATTATTATTATTATTATTATCATTGATATCTTTATTATCACTATCATATATATTATTTATTTATTCGTGTTGTGTTTAAATTTTATATTTTAAAAGGGTTTTAAACCCTTTTATTCATCCACCACGCCTCACCCCTCCCATTTGATTTTCCCCTAATATTATTATCCCTCTATCTACTCCCCTTCTCTCCACGCCTCCCCCTCTCACCATTTATTTCCCCCTTTTTTTATTCCTCTCTCCATTATCTCCCTCTCTCCAATTACTTCCCCCTCTTTTTTTCATCCATCAGGCCTCACCCTTTTTTATCCCATGCGCTTCCTCTCTCCACTCATCCTTCTTTCCCCATTTATTTCTCTACTTTTTTAATTCCTCTCTCCACTCACCTCTCTCCAATCACACCCCCTCATTATATTACTCATCATTCACCACCTATCCCCATTAATTAATTAATTTATTCTATTTTATCTCCCACATTCCCCCTTCTCACTTTTATCCTCCACGCACCTTTCCTCCTTTTTATCCATCACGCCACCCCCTCCCACCCCCTTACTATTTCTATTTTTTTATTATTTTATTCCCTCACACCACACTCCACGCACCACCCTCTCCCCCCATTTATCGCCTCTTTATTTTTTAACAATTATGCCCATCCCCTTTCCTTGCACCTCATCACGCTCAATACTTTTTTTCCTCACACATACCCTCTTCCTCTTACCATGCTTCACACACACCCTCCTCCCCTCTGGTGATTCTTCCGGTGGCTGCTCCTCCCTCCAGTGGTTCCATCAGGTAAGTCTCCTCTCCATATTCTCCTCTCCTCACTTAATTTTGAGGGTTTTCATGTGGGGTTTCTTGTTGGCCATACCCTAAATGTTAGGGTTAATGTGTATCTCAGATTTTCTTTGGTTTTAGGGTGTGCGCTTTGTCCATGGGGCGTCATTCTCCTTCCCTTTGAAGTTTCATTCCAATCGCATGAGCTTTCCGTAGGTGTTTCCATGTTTTTCTTTCTTAATTTCATTCCTTTGATTCTTACAATTTTAAATAAATTTATAAAATAGTTTCGTAGAACTATGGAACCCTTAATTAAATTATTGTAGCAATTTGGATTTTATTTGATTTGTTAAAAATAGGTTTTAAATGTGTTTTAGTGTAAATGGCACAGGATTATGATACATGAAAATATTATTTGAATTTCTTATGTTTATATATCAAGGAAATGGTCCCTTATGAAATGTATCAACGTTATTATGTTGCAACGACATTGGTTAATAATGAACTTGTCCCAGTTGTGTTATGACAGAGTTATTGTGTTAAAACACTTTTGTAAAGGTTTAATGAATTCAATGTTTTATTTGGCGTGACTTTAAAATAATGTGGGTAAGTGGTGGTTTTTGGGGAAAGACTTTAAAATGATTCTTGGTTTGCGTTTAAGTTCAAAAGAGGATTTCGGGTGTTTATCGTTTGATGTTGGTATAGCATACTAAACGTGTTAAAATTTTTTGGAAAGGTTTTAATATTTTTTTGGATTTTCATGTGTTCAATAAATATTGTAGATGTCCATTTATGATTTCAAGGTAATTGGTGTTTTCTTGGAAGTTTATAATTCTAAACGGATTTTAGTTTTCAAATAAATTTTGTCCCCTTCAGTGGTTTCTAAAGAGTATTTTAAATGTGGTTTTGTAAAGTGTTGCTTTAAGTATTTTGGAAATCATGATTTATAATGTGTTCTTTAAGGTTTGACCATTCATTTTAAAACATGTTTTGGTGTTGGTCAGAAAATTGTAAAAGCATGTTTGATAATTGTGAAGTGTTTGAATGTGTGTTTAGAACCTAAGGGCCCATTGGTTTTGTAAATGTATGAGTGGTGTTTGCTAGATATTTTGAATAAATGTGTGTTATCGATTTGAAATCATAAATGTTTTCTGAAATGTTTTCAAGTTTATATGTTATAGTATCCCGGTTGGCACTTTCATGAATGTGAATGATTGAACACATATATAAGGCGTACCTGTCTAGTGTAACCATTTATGGGTGAACGTATAGGATGCGTCCGTGTTTGAGGAAGGCATGTGTGGTTAGATGATTCATGCATGCAAGGGACTTCCTACCTATATAGTATAATTATAACCACCATGGGTTCTTGGGAGTCTTATAGATTATCGAGTGACTGTTGCTCACCAGCCCTGATTAGACGGGTTGGTTCCCCCTGGTAGATAGAGAGGATAGGTGGTATTTGCCACTGATTTTTTTGCAAGGACGATTAGTGGGTTATAGACTATGGGGATTCACTATACGCCGTCATGTGGTTTTGAACCGAGTGCGTCCATAGGTTGTCTAGGTATGTTCAAGATCACCCATGGTTACATCTTTTATTGCTTGAATTTTTTGTTACACTAGTTTATTTTCATCTCATATTGATTGTTTATTTTTCTACAACACTGATCTATTTTCATCATGATTTATTTACCTGTCTCCCTTTTCCACAACCCTGATATCACATGTTTGGTTTTATTTATAAAATGATAAAGTGTTTTTGAAATAATATATGGTGTGATTTGGTCCTCATTGTGGGAAATATGTGTTATTTTTTTAAACGGGAAAACCATATTTTTATAATTGTATTTCCAAAATTGTGTCATCGGACATCTTTGGGTAAGGAAACACTTGGATTCAATGGTTTACTTTTGGCATCCCTACTGAGCATTTTTGTGCTCACGCCTATCCTTTAACATTTTAGATGTTGTTCAGGCTCTTTAATAGTGGATGCTCATGTGGGAGCAGTTTGGGATTTTGTTTGGAGGTGAGCAAGGGGTCACAGAGAGATCATTGTAGCGGGGTCTTGTTTCCATTTTTTCTTCTTTTTAATGATAATTTGTAATTGGATCGGTTCTTCGTTTATTTAAGTTTTAGTTGTCGTTTTGTTGCAAGCTATGTTTGTTATATTTATTTATCTGGTCCTGGTTTTATCTAGTGGGCTTAAATCGTTCCCTCGTGTATACATTGATGTTTGGCACTGGTTGTCATCTCGAGGGGATCAGGAACGCCACTCGGGACATGTCGCGGACCGGCTCGGGTGACCAGTTCAGGGTCGACCCTGGTTGGTTCGTGATAGTTAATGTAAGGCCACATTGGATAACAGATGTTATCATGAGTTTCCTGGGGCGTTTAAGACAAGAAAATGTGAGGAACTGGGGCCATTTAGAGTATAGATCATTTATGGTTCTTGGAATGTACATGATGTGGACCATAGTGGTTTACACTAAGGAATGAGGATATATAGTTTTAAAACAAATCACATGTACCCTATAAACCATGAAACCATTGAGAAATCCATCAGTATTTCTTTTGATTTGTTTCTCATGCTTTGTGGCTCAGATTCATATTGGAAAAGAGAGACTTCATGGTTGTAGTATGGTTTTGAAAACCATGTATCCAAGCCATGAACCTCACTAAAAGTGGAAAAATTTATGATTTTACCTTGAGATACATATATTATATCACATTATTATATTCTTTATTTCACCTATGCATCCTTTTGAGAGATCTAAACAAACCAACACTTCAATGAGTGGGGCTCCTTGGATTCTCGGGATTTAAATTTATAATTTGTTGTGACTAGAAGACCTAGGTAAATATATATGACTCTTTAAACTTATATTTTATAGAAGTTTATTTATTTATTATTATGTGTTATTATGAATTATGTGAGACATAATACAAGGGTATTATTAACCATATGGTTTGATGTAACATTATCAGGAATTAATGGCCAATTATGGATGTGTATTTTCTTAAGGGAATACAGTTGTTTTTTAAAATATATTTCACATTATATTATTGTGTGTTCATTTGTATATAGTGTGTATTATTGTTCAATTGTGTTTTCTTATTAATATTATATTTTGAAGATACAATATGCATTATTTGGTGGTTCTAGACACTTAATATATCATATTGGTCCTCTTAGTGATTATTAAATCATATTCAATCCAACCCATGAGGTGTTCGACTCCCATTCACATGGTAAGATCAATTATAAATGGTTATTTATATTTTTTATGAGATTAATCAAGGTGTATTTTTTATGTGAAAAGATATAATCACTGAAGGATTTTCTTGTATTACCCCATAAATTTAATGGGTTATGACGAGAATAAGTGATGAGATAGTAAATATATAAAAGGTCTTTTTTTAGAAGTGAAAATGTTTTAAGAACATTACAAGGTTGATATATATTAATAAAAATGAAAATAATTATATTATTAAATAGGGATAAAGGTGTAATACATAATGAACCATTAAGTGATAAATGTTCGAATAGGTGGACCATAGTTATCATTGATTTACTGAAGGTCAGATTAGTCATAACATGGTAATTAGTTGTAGTTTTGGGAGTATCATTTCAAACACATGGGTAAGGATGTTTGACATGGAAATAATTACCCTGGTTTTGGATTGATATTCATGGTTATCAACATCCTTGAGTTTATTTGATGTATATTATTCTCCTTATTCTTTGATAGGGAAGAAATATAGAGACCAAACAAATATAACACATAACATTGTATGTGTAATTAAACAAACCCCTTTTAGTGCAAATAATTTAAATGGAAATAAATATATTTTCCTTTTTATTAATATTATTTAAATTTTTTGTTGTTTCTAGGCTGAAACAAATGGAAGGGTCGAATCTTATTTAGAGGGTCCAGAGTCATCATGGATTTGAGGACCCCAAGTGGATAAATGATTATAGATTATTATAACACATGATACATTTATACCCCTATTTTTAATAACTTATATACTTCAACATAATATGGACATGTTAATAGATATGATATTACATTAGACACAATTATTGGTGGCCTAAATTTTTTTACTCACACCCTTCTTGGGATGCTATTTGTAACCAATAAGATATCAGGGATACATTTGAGGATAAGGGCTAATATTTCCATCATGAGATGTGTCAAATTATTTCAATAAACCAAACTTGTTTCTAATGATAACATAGGTTGTTACCATAGGTAAAACAAGTCTATGAAATTTTAGGCCTAACCTAGTGTGAATCAACTCATTATCCGTATAAAAGATTGATTAAGAATAAAAAATTGGTGTTTAATGATTTGTGAAAACATTAAATCAAAAACCGGAAAAGGGAAACTAGAATATTATAAATAAAGGGTCATAATTTTATTATTTTAATTTGTTAAAATAATTCTATAGAATTTGGAATTATTTATGATTTGGTACACTATGAATTTTAAATTGAATTAATTTTTCTTGTCCCAATAAAATTAATTATGTGTATAAAATATATCCCTTATTTTAGTAATTGATTACATAAAATATGTTTCTAAATAATTACCCTTTAAAATAATATCGACACATGATCACTGAATGGTCATGGGGTCACCCATTTAATCTCTTTTAGATACCACTACTTGTGTCAGTATTGGTTGACATGAAACCTTTGATGAACATTCAATTAGTTTTATAAATAATTATAGTGTAAATTCACAATAAAATAAAAAAATAGAAAATATTCAATTACAGTTCCCCAAAATCCCATTCGAACCCCATCACAGAGAAATTATCCTATTCCGACTTTGGTCATGGTGTTAATATTCAGTAAAAATAGAATTACTATCATGGCTATTGGAGGAATTTGGGATCATAGATGAATTATATTAAGGAAAAATTAATATTTAGTGAAACAACTATATTATTTATGGAAAGATCGTGTCAGAAAAGGGGAACCATCTTCTCTTGGAATAGAAGACCAGAAATTTTGATGGATTACTTTATATTAATATAAAATAAATCTAATTGGGGTTTACTATAATGTTCATGAAACGTACTCTGGTCAACCCAAAAAATATGAGTTCTCACTATCGGTAGGTATCTAACCATAACTGACATTTAATTTTTTTCATCAATGGTAATTTGGTGAAGGTAAATGTCCTTATGAATTTAAAAACATGATATGTATAATTTATTTCATTCAATAAAAATTTCTATAAGTCTGTAAATTAGTTGTATCATAAATTACATTCCATGTGAGTTCTTGTCAACAACCTGTCCTTGTACACGAGATAACCAAGACATGTCTCATGAAAATTTAAATGACATGTGTTTAAAAAATACTGATCCACTCAAAAATGACATTTTATTCCAAAATACATGGGACTCAGGGGGTGAAAGTGGTAAAATCATAGGGTGTCACCACTGAAAATCTAGTTATAATCATCAAGAAGATATCGAAATCTATTGAAAAGAATTATGCTATCAGTTGGGAATCCATTACATTACAGATAATTTGAAAAAACATTTCCCTCCCTCAACATGTGAGGTATCATTGGGTCATTTATTATGAAAGATGTGCGCTTTCTGATAAGATAATAATTAGGTAATGGAAAAAAATTATCATAAAAAACATTCCAAGAGATTAGAGTTGAAGATGATGATAGAAATACGAATTTCATAAAGATTTCAATGAGATAGGGAGCAATGCTTGGCTCTCAATGTGATTTTCGAAGACTGATACCTCTTATTTTTTTCCCAAATATGATATTTATTTAGGAATATATTTAATATTGTGATAGAAACCAACATAATCAGTTATATCAATAATACAAAATTTATCCCCAAAATCTAGATAATTATCTTATTTAATAATTATAAAATTTATGCAAAAATAAGGAAAAAAGACCACAATTGATATTAATTTATATACAATACATAATAATATATTCATTTAATTAAATTAATATATACTATAAGGTGTGAATAAGATAATTTTATTTCATACATATTTTTGAAAAGTGTTCTATGTATTGAATGTTGTATTTAATTGAATAATCATGCCAATTTTATAATTGATTGAGTTTCATTGTTATTTATCATATTAAACAACTACTATTTGTAAAAGAAGGAAAATAGGAGATAATATGATCTTAAATAAACGTTTCACTGTGATCAAAGAGATGTAGAGCGAATCTATATTTTGTAAGGAAAAGTGGAGAAAAAAAATGGGAAAAAATATTACATTCCATGTACTACCATTACACATCATGACACGTTAAAAAAGAAATTGCATCATCAGGAAAAGTAATGAAATTAAAACACACTATGAAAATATGATTACATGACGGGTGTCCACATTACACATCATGAAATGAGTCAAAGATTAAACACCTCGTAATACATTAATGCAGATATGAAAATCATGGAACCATCATTGGATTGAGATTACACGACGTGTAATAACATTATACATCATGACATGGTTCTGGAAGAAACTTTATATAGGCTATAAATAGAGCACTCACTTTCTATTTTGGTCAGTACTTTGGAGTTAGAGAGGTTGTTTTGTGTGAGAAGCTTCATTGCAATGTGTCCTCACCGAGTCTTCTTTATTTTTGTTATGCATTTATTTTATTTTATCCTTCCCTCTTATCCACTCATCATTAGGATTATTGGGTAATCCCTCCATGTCCTATGGTGATATAACCAAAGGGGGAAGGTGTGTTAGACTTAAATCTTTTATTATTCATATATTGGTTTATCATGATTTTTTCAACTAATTTATATATATATTATTATTATTTTATTGTGACTATATATATTTAAATCTAAATGGGAAAAAATTGCAGAACTTATAACCCTAAAGAAGTCATGAATGTTTTAAACATTCGGGGAAATCACTTTCAAACCTAGTTTCGAGACAAACATGAATAACTGATACCATATATTATCAGAAAAAGGGAAATAGGGTATTTCCACTTCACGGGTAAGATACCATGACCACTGGACCAACCTCGTCTCGACTAGGACTCCAATCATGTGTCAATAAATCAATTTTTTAAAATCCAATTAAAACAAAACCCTGATATTATATTACCCCAACACGCATTCAAATTCTATTTTCAAAAAACCAATCAATCGTTTTAATAATGTGAATCAATAATCTAAATATATTCTCTCATCATTATTTATTAAAATTAGATCATTTGAAATTATAATTAATATATTTTCCCTACCTTTGTGGGTTTTACCTTAAACATTCCTAATACTACGTTTCCATTAATTAAGTATCCTAGTTTGGGGTTTATAGTTTTAATATATTACAATAGGGAACAAAAAACATCATGCAAGGATATCAAAAGCATTAAATTAATTAAACATATAAATTATATAGTCAATAGATTTGATTTTATAGGGAAAAAAACTTAATTTTAAATACATTCTAATAAATGCTCATATATAACACAATTAATGAATCCAATCGTCTTTTATTCACATTTTTAAAATTTCACAAATGTTCAAGCCAATTGATTATTTACCTCTCCATAAAAATGATTATATCATCACACATGATCATGAAATTTTAGTTATGATAAATATAAATTATATGCACTATATCCATAAAATTGTAGAATATATAATTATCCATAGTGAAATTAAATCACAAAAATAATGAGGCATTTCAATAAGTTTAAAAGGATTCAAATGTTATGGGGTTGTAGGTAATAATGTGAAAATAATAACATATCTTGAAACAATAGTTTGAATTCTTAACGAATAAAGCATGATATTCAATGAAAAAACAAAATGAAAATTAACCCATGTTAAAATAAATAAAAGGTTAACATAACCATTATCTTTCCCTACTACATGAGTTAATAAAACATTTATGACTGTAATGAATGAATGAGATCCTCTATTGAATTTTTAATTTTTATTTTTAAATAGGCTCATATAGGAATACCAGGAATTGGGGTTTTTAAACCATTTATACAAAATGAAAATGAAATTCTATCACCTAGAGATAATTTTAGGCTAGATCAATAAAATATACCATGAATCACCAAAATCCCTATTTAAAGAATACATGTGTAATCTTGTAGTATAATAATGGAATTAGGGTAATAAGGATAATTATGTGTGTAATGTGGATTCCAATTATGTAATTTTATGTTTCCATTGGGATTCACAGAGGATCAATGTAGGATGGGTCTGAAATACTGTGTTTTTAAAAAATATTAATCATTATTCAAAGTCATATTAATGTTCATAAAAATGTAATTGTTTTTGAATAGAAATTTTTTCTTTTTTAGTATTTATGATTACACTAAAAATATCTCTAGAATGTGGTTATAAGAAAGAATTTGATAAATTTATTTGAATAACTATTAGTAATGTGGTTAAAATATTTTTTAATCAGTTCAGGAGGTGAATTTAAATGATATGCTTAAAAATGAAAATTTAAATATTTTTTAATCAAATAAAAAAGTATATTGGAAATCATTTTAAATTAAAATAAAATTTAAATAATAATTTTAAATTTATATTTCCTATATATGAAACTATTAATTATAATTTTAAATAATGAATAATTCTACACATTTTCAATTATTTAAGATAATTAATGTTTCCACCATTATTAATGAAAATGAAAATGAATTGTGTAGGCAATATAATCTATACCACACATAATATTTCACTGGGTACACTAAGTGAAACAAAAGGTTTAAGATGATGTGATATGAAAAAACCCAACCAAGGTGAGAGTAAGTAGTAGAACAAATAATCAAAAGATGTGGGATGAAATTAAATACTAATGTACTAAACACCATTTTATCTTGATCGAAATGTAGAATTGCACGGACGCGCGTCGTTGGGCACGGGCAGCAAACTAAAATTTATACCTACTTACTACTTAAGATAGTGGCAAGACATGTTCGAACCACAGGGATGCATGTTCTTGTGTTTGGTGTTCTAAAAAAAGACTAAACAAAAAAACACACATGGAAATATCGAGCAAAGACAAATGGTGGTGGTGAAGTGAAGTGTAAGAGATTTAGAGCACGAAGAAGAAGGGGTGAAATGGTTAATGCAAAGTGAGTAGATAGAAACAGAGCAATGTAATTATGGTGAAAACAACCAATAGATGAGGAAGAGGGGATGACCACTGGTCGATTTGATGTTTCTTAACCCTATTCATGCACTGCAATCGAAGAGCATGGATCTGACTAAGAGTAACCGGCCAGAGTTGTTGTCTGGTCAGCTTGTTATGTAATAGCTCTTACAGTCCCTCGACTGTTAGAGTCATTCCATCCAATGGTGAAATCAAGTCAGTAGTCACCGAGCTCAACTTGTCAGTTGAGTTCAATGTGTCTCTCTCTTTCGAGAGTAAATCACTTGTCAGTGAATTACTTAGATTGAAATATTTTTAGTTAATGTGAAAACATGATCGTTTTTCACTCGATCCTGTTGTTTTGAAAATAAGCCTCTCTAAAAAGTGAGAGAGACAATCCAGAGCAAGGATGCAGTGCATGAATGAGATTAAACAGATCGAATCAACCAGTTTATTCCCCCAAATGGAATTAGTCGGACACCGTGGTTGGTTTTAATGAAACAGTGAAATAATAATCAATGTAGTTCATGTTAAATTCAATTGCAGAAAAATAGAGCACAAGTCAAAGAAGAATGTTCATTTCCCTGCTGGAGCTCTCAGAAACTCTAACTCCTACCGCTTGATTGTAGAGACCTGAAGCTTGACATACATTGACATTACATTACATTTGCGGAATACTTAGTACATAACAAAAACAAACACACAAGGATCATAATAGTTTAGTGTCTTTGGAAACTCGGAATATAATCTTCTAATCCTGGTGAAAGATCTTCAACATCTCCCATAAAGATCTTCCTCTTTTTTTTATACCTAAAACCTTTCATTATATCCTGGGGAAAAGTAAACATAAAAGGGTGAGCTCAAATGCTCAGTAGGGGTAAACAAAATAAATTTCAATCACATCGTATACACAAGCACATAACTTTTGGAAATCTTAACCTGCAAAAGAGATCATAATTTCATAACATGCGATAAATCATTGCAGTGAAATGTAATCACAATAATCATAACATAATACATGAAACTTTGTGGCATACACACATAATCATATAGAATCATTTCTTGTTAGTCAAGACTCATTGCCAAGACTATCTTAGTGGACAAAGTCCCTTTCTGAACTGAGTCACCCTCGTTTCAGTCCTGTTTCACTGAACCGGTATAACCTACCGTTCCAGCCATGTCTATCCCATGAGATATAAAATCTTTAACCAATGCATTGTAGGGAGATATAGGTCCCACCCATCTCATAATGATACCATTCTTATGTGTGCCACAAAATCATAAGTCATACATCATTGCATAACCCATATAATACAAATGGGAATCTTAAACACCAAGACATCATAAAACAATTCATATAAGGTAAAGGAATTAATAAAAATAATTCCATCATAACATAATCAAATCAATGTAATAATAGGGATAAAAACATAACCCTTTATTATCTTAGATGGAAAATAATTTTGATAAAACACTTGAACTCCATTCTTGAGGAAAATATCCTTTCTACTTCAAAAACATTTTCCTTTCTTAACATGTCTTACAATTTTAAACTAAAAGAAGTTTATTAAAAATAAACTTGAAAACTAGTAAAGGAAGATTCTTGGAAATAATGTTTTAAAAATCCATTCATGCCGTATAAGTTAAAAAAACATTCTTCTCGTACTTTTGTCGGAAAAGTCAAGAAAGTACCTCGTATGAAAAATGACAAAATATTTCTTTCATATATTTTACTAAAAACTCACCAAAGGGTAAAATAGGTATTAAACAATTGTAGGTGGATGGATATAATGTTACATATTAAGTTAAAATGGATGTGGATGATAAAATACACCCCAGTAAATACCAAAGTATAAGCAATCTCGGATAAAAATGAGATTGTGATAATTCCCTTAACTTAGGTCCGACTTGCTTTGTATGTGTCTAAACCTCCTGTATAATGATTTAAATAGTGTTATTGACTTATTCCAGAATCATATTCATTGTTATGATATCATATATGGTTCACTTATGACTTTATATTACCCGTTCTTTTGTAAATTCCATGATAAAGAGCGTTTTGGGTAAAATTGTTTCATTTGTCGTCCGTGTTTTGACTTGTTATTATTCATATGATTACTTAGATCATGATTACATAATTCCAGAATATAAAACAATATTTATATATATATTTATTCAGAATATACATATATATAATAAATCAGTAAATGGAAGGAAATACACCGTTCATGGAGACGGTAGACCGTTCGTACGCATGAACGCTGTTTTCCTTATTGAGTTGAATGGAATTAAGTAGATGACATAAATATATATACACATAAATCTAGTAGCTTTATAATGTCATAAATTTCATTATTATTGCTTATATATAATTTATAATCCTTCTTAAATGGTTAACATGGAGAATGAATCTCATCGCGTCGTGGAGACGGTAGTCCGTACGTACGCACGAGCGATGATATCATTTCCATAATTATTGAATTGAATTGGAGTGGATGATACAATATATCAGAATCATTATTATGTTATAATAACTATGTATAGTTATTTTTTACACCATAATACCCATCCATGTAAGGTGTTGGTGGAAAAGCAGATTACACCACGGCGTGGAGACGGTATTCCATACGTACGCACGCATGGTGATTTCCTTTTTCCGTAGGATGGATAGAAGGTTAATTAGAGTTGTTTCATATTTATAATAACATATCAGTATATGAGTGATACTGATGTTATTACTTCATAATGAAACAACCTTAGAAGAAGAAGTGGAAGATGAAATAAAGGTGAAAGAATTGGTAACAGAAATTACCTCTTCTTTGAAGCGCCTCTTTGAGACCTCCTCTTAGGGTACCAAAATTGGTCTTTGAGGAAGACCAGAACCTCTAGGATGTTTATAGGGAAGTGGAGAGGATAATTTTACAGGGTTTGGCCGAGCTTGAGGGCTCAAATTTGTGTGAGGAAGAGAGGGAGGAGGTTCCCTTTTATAGGGGAGGAGAGGGGCACCTTTGGAATAACTAAACATATTATTTTATTATAAAGTCATGTTCAGTTTTAAATAGCTCTAAACTGATTTATTTCGATTCTAAGGTGGGGATGGGTCGAAATACTCTCATCCAATAGAGTTTAGACAAGTTTAGGTCCCTATTTTAACCTTATCATTTAGATTTAACATTAAGTTAAATAATTTTACTTTTACCGTGTCTTCTTGTGTTCTTATACTATAAGGTTAATAAACATAGTATAAGAAGAAAAACGAACCCCAAATTGTTTATTATTAATATATATAACCTTATATAATTCATTTGGCCGAACCTTAGATTTTTAGGAATAAGATAACAATTAATAATATAATATTTGTTTTAAAAACTATTTTATGTCAATTTTGACACTATTTAGTAATTGATTTTTGAGAAAATCATAACAGAATGATAAGTTAGAAAAAAGTTAATTAAATAAATACTAACATGTCATATTAACCTATAAAATTAGTGTAATTCATAAAAAGTCTTAAATTACATTTATTTTGGTATTTATAACATCAATTATGTCAATATTTCATTAATAAGATAATTACTGCATCATCTTTGTGTCATAAATAAATTAAATTATATGATGTCTAAAAATTAAAAATAAAATACCATTATGTATTAAATCTTTTTATCTTACTAATTAATTTTTACAATCGAATTTATCTTATGTATAACCCTATATTAAAAATGTTTTAGTAAATAAACATTGATTTTAACTCTTTTAACCCTTCTTTAAATAAATTAATAATAAATGTCCTAATCTATTCCATGTGGGCCTAAATGGTCATATATCATTCCTAAGTTTGTTTTTGGTTGAATTACACTTGTAAAATATAATTAGGACATGTGTTAGGGTAATAATAATATCATTTCTACCCTTAATTACCCTATTTACTTTTAACCGTGGTAAATAAAAGAAAAAAGTTACTATTCACAAAAAATTATTTTCATCTCATTGAACCACATTTTACTTACTGAAATCAACCGTGTCTCTTGTATTTTTGAAATTCCACTCACAGAAGCGGAAAAATTACGTTTTATGAAAAATTCTGTTTTTTTAACTACCACTTAGTGGTTTCACTATTCATCAAAAATTGAAAGTTTTCAGAAAAAAACAAAAAATTAGGCCTAAGCTATATTTGATTTTATGAACTCAAAAATGATTTCTATTTTACCAAATTCAAAACATATCATTTGCATTAATTAATTCCCGTTGTCAAAACAAATAGCATGTTCTTAAGAGATAATAACTATCAAAAGATTGACATTTGTTTATTTCTGGTTTAAATGTGAAATTACATCCAATGACCAACATTGTATTAAATTGTAAAAATATATTCTAAATATACTTTAAAACCACAAAAATTAATAATTTATCACTATTAATTATTTCGATTGAAAAAGTTGTTTTTAATTAAAATTTAGTAATTTTTACTATTCATCAAAATATGAAAGTTATCCGAAAATCACCAAAATTTCACCCTAAGCTAATTTCGATACTACAAATCCAAAAATGAATTCCATTTTGAAAAATAAAATTACAAAATTTCAAAAGGTGGTTATTACTATTCATAACGGCTAGTTTTAAAAATATTTTAATAGCATATTGTTGTTTAATGAAACTCGTTATTGCGTACTACACACGCTATCAAGGAAGGTCGCGATTGCGTGTAATGAAAGGAAAATCAAGGATGCGTGTTGTGCAAGATCCTTTTAGTGTAGCATACAACACAAGACATTAGTGAAATTAAAAAGAATATTTTTCATAAAATCTCGGGGTGTTACATTCTACCCCCCTTAAAATGAATTTCCCCTCGAAATTCGTCGGGGTTATAAATGGTTTACTATTCAAAAGTTTCTTTAATAGAAAACCACATCGTAAAAAGGAATACCAAAACAAATCTTTAAAAACGAATGTATGAAACGTAACGGTTACCCAAATAAACTAATCACTGGGTTTCCACATAGGTGAAAATATGGATATGGAAGAAAAATCTAACCATCATGTTCTGATGGAGAGTGGTAGAGAACATGGCTATGGAAAAGCCAAAAATCACAAATCCATAAATTTGTGACGATCTAAGGTACCATCCGATTAATCAGATATAAGAGTACTTGGACAACATTTTTGGTTTTCAAGATCATTTCCCTAAAGTTGAAGAATTTGAATTAGAATAAATACATACTATATTTTTGTACAATATCACTGTTGTTCGTGCCTTGAAAAATTTCCACTTCATCTCTTAAATAAATGAAGTTGAATTTGTTATTCGTGAAGTGTTAGCAGATCATGTGATAGAATGACGGGTCATTCCATCTGTCTCAAACAAAAGGTTAGAAAAAGTTATTAAATATACATAAGTCATTATATAGTGAGATTAACCATATATGGTTCCTAAAGTGGACTTATACTTCATATATCATACTGCTTAATATAATAAAACTAGTTTCTACTAAACAGGGACTTCCTGTAGGCCAGTGGTAGGAGATAAAGGCCAGTCGCACTTCGGTTGTGGGTTCGATTCCCACAGCCTTGTCTGTCGTGATGGGCTGTCACCCGTCCTGCAGGTTGTCCTTTTTCTAAAGCTATATTACTATAACATCCCATCAATAATATAGAAAAAACTTTTATCCGTAAACAATACTAACTTATGTCCATCATAATCCATTCCAATCTTTAGGCTTATCCATAATACTGCATTCCACTCTCATAATATAGTGAAAACGATTACCAGAGATTTAATACCATCGTTGATCCCCATATATCATAAGATATTTCTTGTTGGTCATATTCCAAATAGTCGAAGTCCTTAATCATGTATTCTCTTGAAAAATGAATACCCATTGAACCTTAGTGAAAACATGAATGCTGTAAAAAGTTAAATATTACCACATACCAAAATCCAAAAATTCTATATACTCAAACCATGATATAACCATCTCCTTATATCAGTCATGAGCTCATGAACACTATCAATCATTTAATATTCTCCTTATCCCTTCATTATGCGCATATCATCTTCATTCCAAAAATATCTGAATAACCTTTCATAGATACTGGTAGCATTAATCACACACTTTCAAAACTCAAGGAAAGAAAACAATGTAACAATCCTTAGATGTCTCTTTATTCCATAGTACCATGAGATTCTTTACACTTGATAAACATGTAATCATTTCACTACCTTCTTAAACCATTGACCGAGCTTCATCAATTCTTTCATCTCACATATCATTTGTAGTCTCTTCATCATCATCAACATAAATACTACCCATACGGCCGTACTAATTCTCTTCATGAGACTTTCCCTTAGGGAATTGGTTTGCATAATGCCCGTACATTCCACATTTAAAACATTTAACCATTGTTGATGTCGTAGCAATACCATTATCCACATCCATGGTGTTAATTGATCCTTTTCCTTTGCACTTACTGGCTTTGTGTCCTTCTTTTCCACACCCAAAGCATCTTCCAATTCCTTTAAAACATTCTCCTTGATTCCTCTTCCCACAAGATTTACATAGGGGAAATTGAACTTTCTTTCCTCTATGATCATCATGAAACTCCATCTTTCCCTTGTTAGCCGAGTCAGGAAACTTACCAAATTTTACTTTATTGATTATATTATGAGAATGTTGATTCGGCATAATAATGATGTTTGGACTTCCAAATCCTATTTCATTTGGTTTCTCATGAAGAATATCATTCCATTGTCCATTATATCCTCCATTATTGTGAATCACCTTGTTTCCAGCCATTTTCTAAAACCCAAAAATAATTGTGTGAGAGGAAAGAATCATAATAAAGGGGGAGTAACATCAATATCTAACATCTTTGGTTTAATCTAATATCGTAACCATAGTTGTAGGACTATATCCTATACGTATACATATCGTTAGGGGCATCCCTAGAAATACCTTAGAAATATCTCTAGGGATCTCACTAATGTTTTTGCATCCTAGTTTCCAAAGGTTGACTAAACTTTTTGTAACGACCCGAGAATTCTTGTTTCGTGTAATGATATGTTTCCCTTTAACTGGACCATCTTTCTATAAGATGAAAAAAATGAAAATAAATGAAAACACGTAGCAACAAGCATGAATGAAATACTCCTTTATTAAGAAACACCTTGACGATTACAACTTCCCACGATCAAAACATCACTAACCAAAGATTCCAACCAAGAACCCAATTACAATGATGGGAAGACTCCTTATAACTACTAGGAGCCCGAGAATGCGGTAGGGATTTCGAGCATCCATCATAAGGAACATAAGTATGGCTGACGCCATCGCGATCGTGCTCAGCACCAAGGGGATCACGCGAACCATCTTCTTTTTCTTCTTCGGTCACTTGGAGTAAGGGACACCCGAGACCAAACCCTTTTATAAGCACCAATATGACCGTTGGACTTCAAACGGCCCCAAATCCGACCGTTGGTTACCCAAAGAATCCAATGTCCATTTTAACTGTTGTAAATAAAATGATCGGAATGATAAATGTGTAGTTTTGATTTAATATTTTAAAATGACATCAATGTTAATTATCTCTTGTTTTCCAAAAATAAGAATTTTATTTTATGTTTCAAATGGAGAAAAATTAGTATTATTGTCTTCTTCCACTATACATTTTTATTTGAAACAATTAAAATTTTGTTTTTCTAGTTATAACAAACCTGATGGATTTCTTTTATGAGTTATATATTTATACTGCATCAAATTAGATACATTATTTCTCGTATAATTTAACCTTTATTAACTATTTTGGAAACTATGTCAAATTATTGTTTCTTTCACTTGTGTGTTTTGTGTAGTGTTAATATTTTCATCAACACACTTTTATGTGTGATAAAATATAGTTGAATTAAATGATGTTAATTAATTAAGAAAATTAGGATAGTTAACTAGCAAAGGAAATTAAAATATATATTTGTGTTATGTTTTTACTACTCAATGTTCTTGATCCTAAATTCTCATAATGAAATACTAACTAGTTAATAAATAAGGTTTAATAATAATGATAATATAATAAAAATTGTGGATGTTTAAAAAAATGAAATATATATGTATGTACATATAATAAGATGTTTTGATTAGATCAATTTATAATTTTATTTGATCAATGTTTTTACTAAAATAATAAAAGTGGTTTAATAATAATAATGATAACAGAATATGAATTATTGGGGTTTTAAAAATAATATATCTATATATATATAATAATATTCTTTTATTGAATCAATGTATAAAAAATATATATATATAAGCTGGATTAATCGTTTAAATACATTAAAAATAAAAATAAAAATAAAAATATTAAAACAACTTTTCTTGGAACTGCAGGAACCACGTTTCTTTTAAAACCGCGGTGAAGCCCCTCAGCCGTCCGATCCCTCCCTCATTTAATCTCGGCCGTCCGCGGATTTCCGTTTTTTTTCTTCTCCACGCGTTCCACTGTTTCTTCTCCTTCTTTGCGCTGCTGAACCAGTGGTGTGTAGGAATTTTTTTCTCTTAGGCCGGCGAATAAGACCGGCACTGCTCCCTCCTTCCCACGGGTTGACGCGGACTGCTCGCCTCGGATGCCTCGGCCGATGACTCCTTCCCTCCCCCGAGGTCTTCTTCTTCTTTGTTGTTTTTTTAAACCCCCTGTTGCACCGAAGGCCGAAGGGCTGCGTCCGATCTCCTTTGATCTCTCCGACCTCCAGACGCGTCGCTGCTCCGGCATTCCTCCTCCTCCACTTCGTCGAGTTTAGGTAAGGGATATGTTTGAAGTTCGGTTGTGGTTCATCTTTGAGTTCGTTTTTTATATATATTCACATATATATATATATGTTATGTATATATATATATATATACATCCGGTGGTTCTGCACTGGATTTCATTTTCTGCATCATCTCCTATCCGTTCTGGTAAGGGTCGGACCATGTTTTTAAAAATTTGTTTTAAACTTCGGTTTTCATATACACACAAGTATATTCGGGTTATATATATACATATCAGTATATATATTATATGTTTATACCCCCAGTTCCTCATGCCTCATCTTTTCCTCCTCTCCAAGCAAGGTGAGAATCATGTTTTCACATTGGTTGGGTTTTGACAAGATTCAATTTTATATAAGTTTGTATACATTTTTATATCTACATAATATATGTCTGTTCCTGGTATGTTTGAACCGGGTGCGAACCCAGAATTTGAGATCTCTCTCAGCTTGATAAATCGAGTAGTGGGTAAAAAGGGAAAACCCCTTCTTATGATTAGTTTCCTCCGGCCTTGGTACACTATAATTTATACACACCTTACATAAATATATATGTGTATATGAATTTGCATCACGGCCTTATGAACCAGTTACCACTGTTTTCATCATCCAGAATTCGACCAAGTTAAGAGCAATTTTCTTTTGAGGTTCATTTTAACTCGGTTTTAATTTCATACACATTGTGTATATAAATGTATATATATATATATATATATAAATTTATATACACATAAGTATAATAGGATATACGCAAATATAAAAATCTTCTTTCGTGTTTATAACCCTGATTTTTATTTCGCCTATAAACATGGAGGTTTTGGGTAATTGTATGAACATGAAAAATCATGCAGGTATACAAAGTATATTGGTAAATACAGACATGCGATTATATCGATGTGTATGTACAACAACGTGTACTTGGTTTTCTTATCTTTTTGTAATGCAATACAGTATAACATGATGAATTTATGGGTTGGTTGGATTTCAAAATCATTCTCAAAACTGAGAGTTTTCATTTATCACTGCTTCAGATAATCAGGATTTTTCTTAAAATAGATAGTATGGGCTTCTTGAACTTTTATAAATGCATTCATGTATTAGTAGGTGTGTTCTCAGGTGATAATGGAAGAGTTTACACAAATATACATGATGAACATGATTATGAACTTTGTAACCTCAGCTGCCTGTATTAAACGTCTAGGATATCCATTTATCATCACATGTGTAATTAATGAGTGAACATGCTTTAATTGGGAATTCTGATGTATGGAATGTTAAGTGTTATGTTTACTTTCTTAAAACCCATGTTTTCGAATGTTAAATTTTTATGTGCACAAAGCATGAGCATGCATGTATTAATGTTTTTAATAAAAGAACTGTTTTCATGTTTTGTATGTGAAAATGGGGTTGAAGTAAGAATGCATGGAACCCCATTAACGAATGACCATGTCATGATATGTGAGGGATCTATAGGACTTACATGTGACGGGTGCGCCCAGAATTATATAGCGCAACAAGAATGATGTGACGGGTGTGCCCAGAATTATAAAGCGCTCCAATGCATTGGGTAAAGAAAGAGTCTCATGAGACGAACATGTGCGACAGTCATGGAAAGTTATCCTTGGCTTGAGCAAAGTAAACGGGGTGGGCAGCGAGCCTTGACCCGTTAAGTATGTTATACGGTCATGATGAAAAGTCATGACAAGTCCAGGATTATACATTCCCTCTGCATGTAATGATAAAGGTTAACCAGGGGTTTGTTCAACTAACAGGACAACCCCTAATTGCAAACTCCCAAGATCATGAATATGTAATTATGTAACAAGAACTGTTTTCATATGGTAAACTGTTAGATGGACCGTGCTTTACTCGTAAACCATTATATGCATGTTTCCCTGCTTAACCATATAATTCGTTTACAATTGAAGTAACCTTTGTTTTAGCATTATGCATTGTTTATTTTCACACTCTGATCATGTTCATTTCAAGTACGTGCTTCTTTATGCAAGTGGTTTTCAAACAGATATGGATTTCATGTTTTTAAGAAATGACAATGTTTTGTTTTAGAAAAGTATTTTTATTCATTTCAAAATGACTTAAGAAAGGACTTTCCTAAAATGTTTTAAAACCCCTTACTGGGCATTTTTGCTCACACTACGTTTTGTTTAAAATTTTTCAGGCACGGTTGATACTAATGAAGTCAAACAGAAGCAGATGGTTTCCCAGAATCCTGAGCCTCGCGATCTTCTGTTGTAAATAAGACATGATATTTAATTTGTAATGATGTAATGTAAATTATATCATGTCTCATTAAGCACCTCGGTTTTGGGGGTCGCTACAGTTGGTATCAGAGGATGGGTTCAGGAAAATCTGGAAAACCAGGTGATATAAATATATTGCTAAGTCTAAGTAAAAATAATTTTCAGATGGCGGATGTACCTACCGACCTTTTGTCACTTCCCACTGAGGCTCTAGAGAACATTATATCTCTATCTAGCCGTGAAAACTTCCTGAATTATGCCCAAATTCGCATGACGTGTACGCGCCTATACGATGTGTCAAACTCATCTAGGGTGCTTAGTCTCCACCGGGGAATGGGGATGGACTATCTCCTAATGATGATGACCCAGTTTCCATCGTATGCACGTCGGGGAAGGTATCATGAAGGACTCTTCCGAGTGTTTACAACTGGCGAGGAATTTGGCACAATGCTAGATAACCCTTTCCAAGAAGCTGCTGCTGCCGGAGACCTCCGAGCGGCTTATCTGTGCCAGGTCCTGCACTATGGCTTCTAGGGCCAGTTAATGGACTTTGGAGCATTGGAGAATGAGTCCACACGTGTGTCTCTTAGGCAAGAAGTGTACACCGACATTTCCCAACTCCACACCCCTCACGCGAAACTCAAGTGGCGTTATAAATGTTCCTATGAGTTTAGTCATGTATGTCCATCTTGTGTGTGGTTTGTGGAGTTAGAGAGTTTCGCCTCTCTTTGTGGTGTCCGTCTAGAAAACTCAGTCTTCAATGTGTAAACATTCTTAATTAAAAATTTTATGATCCCTTTCTTCTTAGTGTTGTTAAGTGACCTCTCTTGTTTACCTTTTCTTCCAGATGGCAGGTCAGATGAACCTCTCGTCTCTACATGACGAGTTGATAGAGGTTATCTTGATCAAAACTTGTATGGTGGACTTTCCCTCTTTTCTCCACCTACGAGGGTCCTGTCAACGTCTTTTGGACATAGCGAACAGTCCGGAAAATCTCCGCGCATGTCAGGAGAATGAACATGTGATTCACCTCCTTGCCACCACCCAGCTCCCCTATTATAGGCGAAGGGGGAGATACCATGAAGGGCTTTTTCAGTGTTTCTCTATGGCACGAAACTTCTCCGCCAGAGCATGCTTTCTCATTGCTGCTCAGGATGGCCACCTCAATGCCGCCTACATGTTCCAGATCCTAAACGCCAGCCTTCTCAATCGCATCGTTCCCCTCGACTACCTCGAGCGTGATGAAGTTCGAAGGGTTACTAGGGGATTCGTCCGCTCGGACGTCTCAGAGCTGTTTATTGCACGGGCCTCCCTGTAGAAGCCTGTGTGTAGTGCCCATGAGAAGGAGTACAAGTCTTATTGCTCAAAGTGTATATGGGTCAGGGAAACAGTGGAGCTGTGTACCAGTTTAGGGGTTCCGTTAACCGAGCCAGGCCTTCAGTTTTGGTAATGTTGTCCGACCGAGGTCTTTTTCTTGTCTTTTTACGAATAGAATTGCGAGGACGTAATTCTTTGAAGGGGGAGATGATGTAACGACCCGAGAATTCTTGTTTCGTGTAATGATATGTATCCCTTTAACTGGACCATCTTTCTATAAGAAGAAAAAAATGAAAATAAATGAAAACCCGTAGCAACAAGCATGAATGAAATACTACTTTATTAAGAAACACCTTGATGATTACAACTTCCCACGATCAAAACATCACTAACCAAAGATTCCAATCAAGAACCCAATTACAACGATGGGAAGACTGCTTAGAACTACTAGGAGCCTGAGAATGCGGTAGGGATTTCGAGCATCCATCATAAGGAACATAAGTATGGCTGACGCCACCGCGACCGTGCTCAGCACCAAGGGGATCACGCAAACCATCTTCTTTTTCTTCTTCGGTCACTTGGAGTAAGGGACACCCGAGACCAAACCCTTTTATAAGCACCAATATGACCGTTGGACTTCAAACGACCACAAATCCGACCGTTGGTTACCCAAAGAATCCAATGTCCATTTTGACCGTTGGAAATAAAATGATCGGAATGATAAATGTGTAGTTTTGATTTAATATTTTAAAATGACATCAATGTTAATTATCTCTTGTTTTCCAAATATAATAATTTTATTTTATGTTTCAAATGGAGAAAAATTAGTATTATTGTCTTCTTCCACTATACATTTTTATTTGAAACAATTAAACTTTTGTTTTTCTAGTTATAACAAACCTGATATATTTCTTTTATGAGTTATATATTTATACTGCATCAAATTAGACACATTATTTCTCGTATAATTTAACCTTTATTAACTATTTTGGAAACTATGTCAAATTATGGTTTCATTCACTTGTGTGTTTTGTGTAGTGTTAATATTTTCATCAACACACTTTTATGTGTGATAAAATATAGTTTCATTAAATGATATAAATTAATTAAGAAAATTAGGATAGTTAACTAGCAAAGGAAATTAAAATATATATTTGTGTTATGTTTTTACTACTCAATGTTCTTGATCCTTAATTCTCATAATGAAATACTAAGTAGATAATAAATAAGGTTTAATAATAATGATAATATAATAAAAATTGTGGATGTTTAGAAAAAATGAAATATATATGTATGTACATATAATAAGATGTTTTGATTAGATCAATTTATAATTTTATTTGATCAATGTTTTTACTAAAATAATAAAAGTGGTTTAATAATAATAATGATAGCATAATATGAATTATTGGGGTTTTAAAAATAATATATCTATATATATAATAATATGCTTTTATTGAATCAATGTATAAATATATATATATATAAGCTGGATTAATTGTTTAAATACTTTAAAAATAAAAATAAAATTAAAAATATTAAAACAACTTTTTTTTTGAACTGCAGGAACCGCGTTTCTTTTAAAACCGCGGTGAAGCCCCTCAGCCGTCTGATCCCTCCCTCATTTAATCTCGGTCGTCCTCTGATTTCTGTTTTTATTTCTTCTCCCTGCGTTCCACTGTTTCTTCTCCTTCTTTGTGCTGCTGAACCAGTAGAGCGTAGGCTTTTTTTTCTCTTAGGCCGGCGAAAAAGACTGGTGCTGCTCCCTCCTTTCCACGGGTTGACACGGACTCCTCGCCTCGGATTCCTTGGCCGATGACTCCTTCCCTCCCCCGAGGTCTTCTTCTTCTTTGTTGTTTTTTTAAACCCCTTGTTGCACCGAAGGCCGAAGGGTTGCGTCCGATCTCCTTCGATCTCTCCAACCTCCAGACCCGTCGATGCTCTGGCCTTCCTCCTCCTCCTCTTCGTCGAGTTTAGGTAAGGGAGATGTTTGAAGTTCGGTTGTGGTTCATCTTTGAGTTCATTTTTTATATATATTCGCATATATATATATATATGTTATGTATGTATATATATACATCTGGTGGTTCTGCACTGGATTTCATTTTCCGCATCATCTCCTATCCGTTCTGGTAAGGGTCGGACCATGTTTTTAAAAATTTGTTTTAAACATCGGTTTTCATATATACACAAGTATATTCGGGTTATATATATACATATCAGTATATATTTTATATGTTTGTACCCCCGGTTCCTCATGCCTCATCTTTTCCTCCTCTCCAAGAAAGGTGAGAATCATGTTTTCCCATTGGTTGGGTTTTGACAAGATTCAATTTTATATAAGTTTGTATACATTTTTATATCTACATAATATATGTGCGTTCCTGGTATGTTTGAACCGGGTGCGAACCCAGAATTTGAGATCTCTCTCAGCTTGATAAATCGAATAGTGGGTAAAAAGGGAAAACCCCTTCTTATGTTTAGTTTCCTCCGGCCTTGGTACACTATAATTTATACACACCATACATAAATATATATGTGTATATGAATTTGCATCATGGCCTTAAGAACCAGTTACTACTATTTTCATCATCCAGAATTCGACCAAGTTAAGAGCAGTTTTCTTTTGAGGTTCATTTTAACTCGGTTTTAATGTTATACACATTGTGTATATAAATGTATATATATATATATACATTTATATACACATAAGTATAAGAGGATATAAGCAAATATACAATTCTTCTTTCGTGTTTATAACCCTGATTTTTATTTCGCCTATAAACATGGAAGTTTTGGGTAATTGTACGAACATGAAAAATCATGAAAGTATACGAAGTATATTGGTAAATACATACATGCTATTATATCGATGTGTATGTACACCAACGTGTACTTGGTTTTCTTATCTTTTTGTAATGCAATACAGTATAAATTGATGAATTTATGGGTTGGTTGGATTTCACAATCATTCTCAAAACTGATAGTTTTCATTTATCACTGCTTCAGATAATCAGGATTTTTCATAAAATAGATAGTATGGGATTCTTGCACTTTTATAAATGCATTCATGTATTTTTAGGTGTGTTCTCAGGTGATAATGGAAGATTTTACACAAATATACATGATGAACTTGATTATGAACTTTGTAACCTCAGCTGCCTGTATTAAACGTCTAGGATATCCATTTATCATCACATGTGTAATTAATGAGTGACCATGCTTTAATTGGGAATTATGATGTATGGAATGTTAAGTGTTATGTTTACTTTCATAAAACCCATGTTTTTGAATGTTAACTTTCTATGTGCACGAAGCATGAGCATGCATGTCTTAATGTTTTTAATGAAATAATTGTTTTCATGTTATGTATGTGAAAATGGGGTTGAAGTAAGAATGCATGGAACCCAATTAACGAATGATCATGTCAAGATATGTGAGGGATGTATAGGACTTACATGTGACGGGTGCGCCCGGAATTATATAGCGCAACAAGAATGATGTGATGGGTGCGCCCGGAATTATACAGCACTCCAATGCATTGGGTAAAGCAAGAGTCTCATGAGACGAACATGTGCGACGGTCATGGAAAGTTAGCCTTGGTTTGATCAAAGGAAACGGGGTGGGAAGCGAGCCTTGACCCGTTAAGTATGTTATACGGTCATGATGAAAAGTCATGACAAGTCCAGGATTATACATTCCCTCTACATGTAATGATAAAGGTTAACTAGGGGTTTGTTCAACTAACAGGACAACCCCTAGTTGCAAACTCCTAAGATGATGAATATGTAATTATGTAACAAGAACTATTTTCATATGGTAAACTGTTAGATGGACTGTGCTTTACTCATAAACCATTATATGCATGTTTCCCTGCGTAACCATAGAATTATTTTAGAATTGAAGTAACCTTTGTTTTAGCATTATGCATTGTTTATTTTGCGCACTCTGATCATGTTCATTTCAAGTATGTGCTTCATTATGGAAGTGGTTTTCAAAAAGAGATGGATTTCATGTTTTTAAGAAATGACAATGTTTTGTTTTAGCAAAGTAAATTTATTCATTTCAAAAGGACTTAAGAAAGGACTTTCTTAAAATGTTTTAAAACCCCTTACTGGGCATTTTTTTTCACCCTACGTTTTGTTTAAAATTTTTCAGGCACGGTTGA
Source organism: Viscum album (assembly GCA_963277665.1). NCBI lineage: Eukaryota > Viridiplantae > Streptophyta > Magnoliopsida > Santalales > Viscaceae > Viscum > Viscum album. Next base: position 648,110,780 of record OY728153.1, read on the forward strand.
TACTAATGAAGTCAAACAGAAGCAGCTGGTTTCCCAGAATCCTGAGCCTCGCGATCTTCTGTTGTAAATGGGACATGATTTTTAATTTGTAATGATGTAATGTAAAGTATATCATGTCTCATTAAGCTCCCCGGTTTTGGGGGTTGCTACACTTTTTCTCTGATACCAACTGTAGAGACCCGAAGCTTGATGTACATTGACATTACATTACATTTGCGGAATACTTAGTACATAACAAAAACAAACACACAAGGATCATAATAGTTTAGTGTCTTTGGAAACTCAGAATATAATCTTCTAATCCTGGTGAAAGATCTTCAACATCTCCCATAATGATCTTCCTCTTTTTTTTATACCTAAAACCTTTCTTTATATCCTGGGGAAAAGTAAACATAAAAGGGTGAGCTCAAATTCTCAGTAAGGGTAAACAAAAGAAATATCAATCACATCGTATACACAAGCACATAACTTTTAGAAATCTTAACCTGCAAAAGAGATCATAATTTCAAAACATGGGATAAATCATGGCAGTGAAATGTAATAACAATAATCATAAATTAAAACATGAAACTTTGTGGCATACACACATAATCATAGAGAATCATTTCATGTTAGTCAATACTCATTTCCAAGACTATCTTAGTGGACAAATTCCCTTTCTGAACCGAGTCACCCTCGTTTCAGTCCTGTTTCACTGAACTGGTATAACCTACCATTCCAGCCATGTCTATCTCATGAGATATAAAATCTTTACCCAATGAATTGGAGGGAGATATAGGTCCCACCCATCTCATAATGATACCATTATTATGTGTGCCACAAAATCATAAGTCATACATCATTGCATAACCCATGTAATACAAATGGGAATCTTAAACATCATGACATCATAAAACAATTCATATAAGATAAAAGAATTCATAAAAATAATTCCATCACAACATAATCAAATTAATGTAATAATAGGGATAAAAACAGAACCCTTTATTATCTTATATGGAAAATAATTTTGATAAAACACTTGAACTCCATTCTTGAGGAAAATATCCTTTCTACATCAAAAACATTTTCCTTTCTAAACATGTATTACAATTTTAAACTAAAAGAATTTGATTAAAAATAAACTTGAAAACTTGTAAAGGAAGATTCTTGTAAATAATGTTTTAAAAATCCATTCGTGCCGTATAAGTTAAAAAAACATTCTTCTCGTACTTTTGTCGAAAAAGTCTAAAAAGTACCTCGTACGAAAAACAACAAAAGATTCCTTTCATATCTTTTACTAAAAACTCACCAAAGGGTAAAATAGGTTTTAAACAATTTTAGGTGGATGGAAATAATGTTACATATTGAGGTAACATGGATGTGGATGATGAAATACACCCCAGTAAATACCAAAGTATAAGCAATCTCGGATAAAATGAGATTGTGATATTTCCCTTACCTTAGGTCCGACTTGCTTTGTAAGTGTTCGAACATCCTGTATAATGATTTAAATAATGTTATTGACTTATTCCAGAATCATATTCATTGTTATGATATCATATATGGTTCACTTATGACTTTATATTAGCCGTTCTTTTGTAAATTCCATGTTAAAGAGCGTTTTGGGTAAAATTGTTTCATTTGTCGTCCGTGTTTTGACTTGTAATTATTCATATGATTACTTAGATCATGATTACATAATTCCAGAATATAAAACATGATTTAAATATATATATTCAGAATATACATATATATAATAAATCAGTAAATGGAATGAAATACACCGTTCATAGAGACGGTAGACCATTCGTATGCATGAACGCTGTTTTCCTTATTGAGTTGAATGGAATTAAGTATATGAAATACATATATATACACATAAAACCAGTAGCTTTATAATGTCATAAATTTCATTATTATTTCTTATATATACTTTATAATCATTTTTAAATGGTTAACATGGAGAATGAATCTCATCGTGTCGTGGAGACGGTAGTCCGTACTTTCGCACGAGTGATGATATCATTTCCATAATTATTGAATTGAATTGGAGTGGATGATACAATATATCAGAATCATTATTATGTTATAATAACTATGTATAGTTATTTTTTACACCATAATACCCATCCATGTAAGGTGTTGGTGTAAAAGAAGATTACACCACGACGTGGAGACGGTATTCCGTACGTACGCACGCGCGGTGATTTCATTTTTCCGTTGGATGGATAGAAGGTTAATTAGAGTTGTTTCATATTTATAATAACATATCAGTATATTATTGATACTGATGTTATTACTTCATAATGAAAAAACATTAGAAGAAGAAGTGGGGATGGGTCGAAAATCCTCTCATCCAATAGAATTTAGACAAGTTTAGGTCCCTATTTTAACATTATCATTTAGATTTAACATTAAGTTAAATAATTTTACTTTTACCGTGTCTTCTTGTGTTCTTATACTTTAAGGTTAATAAACTTACTATAAGAAGCCAAAAGAACCCCAAATTGTTTATTATTAATATATATAACCTTATCTAAGTCATTTGGCCGATCCTTAGATTTTTAGGAATAAAATAACAATTAATAATATAATATTTGTTTTAAAAACTATTTTATGTCAATTTTGACAGTATTTAGTAATTTATTTTTGTGAAAATCATAACAGAATGATAAGTTCGAAAAAAGATAATTAAATCAATACTAACATGTCATATTAACCTATAAAATTAGTGTAATTCATAAAAAGTATTAAATTACATTTGTATTGATATTTGTAACATCAATTATGTCAATATTTCATTAATAAGATAATTACTGTATCATCTTTGTGTCATAAATAAATTAAATTATTTGATGTCTAATGTAACGCCCCGACCCCAGCTACCCAGAGTCGGTGCATCACTTCGTAACATTGGCATGATCACAAAAGATCAAGTCTCGAAAGAACGATTAGTTTAGTAGCCTTGGAAACACTAGATACATTCATAAACATTACATTACATCATAAAAATGAAAACTACAATAACATGGTCTCCCTAGTCCACACTCATATCCTCACTGACTATTCATGCAAGTCAGTCATAATACACCTCTTCACATCCTGGAAAAAATAAAACATTGAAAGGTGTGAGATCAAATGCTCCGTAAGGATAACAATATAGCGGAAACTTTCATAAGAAAACATAAGCATTTAAGGCAATGTATAACTAAAACAAAAGCCTTATTGAACTTGAACTTCAGCATAATATGGAAAAAGTAAAATAAAATAATGCCCTTACTTACTCACATGGATATTCTACTAGACAAATAATCACATGAAATATCAATAACCACTTTCATAATGAGGGAATGTATAATGCCAGACATTCTGAAACATTTTTTCCAGGCCTCGGCCAAGACATCTAAAATGATTAAGGCCTCAGCCAAAACCATAAATCAAATTGGGAAAGGGCCTCGGCCAATTCCACGTCTAGTTGTCTCATGAGACCTACCGATGCATCGAGGAGCTATAGCGGGCTCCACCCGTCACATAATAAGTCCAATATATTCCTCATATGAATAGGTTTAAACATAACATAAATATTCGTATTAAAACTAGCATACGAAATGTCAACAATTTCTCCATAAACTATGGATGGTATAAAAATAACACATCCACAGTCAAATATTTCACAAAATGTTCAATGGTAGTTTTGTATCATAAATCAATTTCAATTAAACTTAAAACCCATCAAAGGATGTTGACATGGATGAAATCAAAGCTATTTGAAAGAAATATCTCTCCTTTTTGAAATCATTTAAAAGTCCCATAATTATAAAATAATACATTTACTTTGAAAATATTCTTATAAGCTTGTTAGGGAAGCTTCGACGAAGTTATAATGGTGGAAAATAGCCGCACCCGCCGTATAAGTAAAAAAAAATTCTTACCTTAAATTTGTCAGAAAGGTCAAAAAGTACATTGTTTGGAAAACGACGGTAAGATTACTTTCAAAAACGTATAAGGGTATAAATTACTTTAACCCATTTTCCATTTAATTGTAAAAATGTTTTGAAATACATTTTTAAGAAACATGGATGTGGATGATAACGAGGTCCCAGTAGATAATTATGTATAAACAACCTTGGATAATGAAGAGGTTGTGAAGTAAACCCTTACCTTGTAATTTTCCTTGGTTGGGGTAGGTTAACCTCCTGTATAATAGTGAAATAATTGTTATTAAATTATACAAGAATCATATACATTCATATGATATCAGATATGTTCTTTTAACATTGCTTTGTTAAAAATATCTTAGATTTATCGTTGTTTCGGGTGTTAACTTACTCGTTTTCGTAAGTCGTGTTTTCATGGATAGGTTGTATCTTATTCATATCCAGAATGATATCATTTCCTTAAACATTATTTTTAGATCATCAAATGATAATTATACTTGAATGGATACGACAGAGAATGAATCTCATCGCGTTCGTGGAGACGGTAGTCCGTACGTACGCACGAGCGACAATATCATTATTTTGGTATTAAAATAATATATAATTGGATAGTATATCATATATACAGAATCATTATCATGTTAAATTTATTATTAACATGAATTACATATCATTATTATACCCATCTAAATAATAATATATTGAATAAAAATTACACCACGACGTGGAGACGGAAAGCCGTACGTACGCACGTATGGTGACATGTCATTCAAATGATGGGTAAAATACTGAATATGGTTGTTCCATATTTATAATAACATCACAGTATATAGAAGATACTGGAGTTATAATTTTAGAATTGAAATAATAAACAAAGAGGGAGTGGAAGAAGAAAGAAACTTGAAAGAGTGTGATGAAAACGTTACCTCTTCTTCGGGTTCTTCCTTTTGATTTGATCAAAAGGACTCCTTAGGATGGCTTTATGACTAAAGTAAAGCTTCTAAGATGAAGGGAGAGAAGTTGGGAGAGTATTTGGGTAGAGGTTGGCCGAACCAAATGGCTTGAAAGTGTGAATAAGGTGGTAGAGGTGGGGGCCTTTTATAAGAGGAGAGGAGGGGCTCTTTTGGAAAGATTGAAATGATACATTATTATACAATGATTTTCGGATTATAAAGGTCCCACATTTATATAATTCTTGGATAAGGTGATAAGGGTTCGAAATATACCCATCCAATAGTCTTTGGACAAGTGTAAGCCTTGGAATTTACATTATCATTTCATTTTATTAAAATCGTTAAATAATGAGGTCATCGCTGCATCATAATGATGTCATTAATAATTTATTATATTTAATGTCTAAAAATTATAAAAAAATACTATGATGTAGGAAATCGTTTTATCTTTCTAATGAATATTTATAGTCATAATTGTAACTTGTCTAACCCCACATAAAAACTGTTTTAGTAAAATAACTCATGTTTGTGTCAATTTAATTTTAACATTAAATAAATATATATTAATGTCATTTTCCAACCAATGTCGCTCCATGGGGTCCCAAAGTTTACCCATGGGTTTTCTTGGTCGGACATGACTTATCAAATAGGAGTAGGACAAGTGGCAAGCTCATCTCATATTATTAAAACATTATTTTTACCTTAAACTACACTAATTACCTCTAATCGCGATTAAGAACTTAAAAGTTACTATTCACCAAAAAATTATTTTAATCTCATTGAACCACATTTTACTTCTTAATGATAACCATGTATGTCTGATTTTTTAAAATCAAATCACAGAAGTGGTAATATTTCATTTTAACGAAAAATCAGTTTTTAACAACCACTTAGTGGTTTCACTATTCATCAAAAATTAAAGTTTTTCAGAATAAGGACAAAATTTCACCCTAAGCTATAATTGATATTCCAAATTCAAAAATGATGTCTATTTTACAAAATTCCAAACATATATTTTGTATTAATTAATTTTATAATTAATTCCCGCTGTTACAACAAATAAAGTGTTTTTATGAAACAATTTATATCAAAAGATTGGCAATTGTTTATGTCCAATTTCAATGTTAAGTTAATTCTAATCACCACCATTGGATAAAATGGTAAAAATATATTATAATTATACTTTAAAACCACTAAATAGTATAATTTATCACTATAAATTATTTTTATTAAAAAAGTTGTTTTTAAGTATTTTTCACTATTCATAAAAATTTAGAAGTTCTCAGAAAAATACCAAAAATTCAACATAGGCTAATTTCGATATTCCGAATCCAAAAATGAAGTCCATTTTGATAAATAAAATTTATAAAATTTCAAAAAGTAGGTATTACTATTCACAACGGCTAGTTTAATTAGTTGTGGTGTGTGTTAGAGCTCGAGGTTGCGTACAACACACGCTATTGCATTATTCGAAGGGAAATGTACCGTGGAAGCTTGGGGTGTTACATTCTCCCCTCCTTCAAATAATTGCGTCCTTGAAATTTCTAGGGTATTATTTCATAAGAAAAATCGGGTGGTTCTTCATCATTTGTTCCTCTGGTTCCCACGTTGCCTCTTCCATTTTATGATTTCTCCACAAAACCTTTACCAGACGAGATGTCCGGTTTCTCAGCACCTGCTCCCTCACATCAAGAATTCTGATGGGCTCTACGCAATAAGATATATCGGGTTCCAGTTCTAATTCCCCATTGGTAAGTACATGTGTTGGGTCGGGCATGTATTTTCTCAACAGCGATATGTGGAAAACATTGTGAACTTTTGAGAGATTTGGCGGCATCGCCAAACGATAAGCTACAGCCCCAATACGATCTAGAATTTCGAAAGGTACGATGTACCTAGGACTCAACTTACCCTTCTTACCAAAACTTATAACTCCATTCCATGGAGGTACATTTAGGAAAACATGATCTACCACATGAAATTCCAAAACCTTTCTTCTGTTATCGGCATAGCTCTTCTGCCTACTTTGAGCTGATTTGATGTGGTTTTGGATTAGCTTCACCTTTTCCATTGTTTCTTCCACCAGTTCTGGTCCGACAAGTTTTCTTTCACCAACGTCATCCCAACAGGTTGTTGTACGACATCTATTTCTGTATAACGCTTCATAAGGTGCCATCTGAATGCTTGAATGGAAGCTATTGTTATAGGAAAATTCTAACAGTGGTAAATATTGATCCCACATACCCTGAAAGTCAAGAGAGCATGATCTCAACAAGTCTTCAAAGGTTTGAATAGTCCGTTCTGATTGTCCATCTGTTTGAGGGTGATAGGCAGTGGTCAAACGAAGTTCAGTATCCAAGGCCTTTTGAAGACTTTTCCAGAATCTTGATGTAAAATGAGGATCACGATCAGAAACAATCAATAGGGGTACTCCATGAAGTCTTACAACTTCATTAATATATAGTATTGCTTGACGTTCATGTGGTAGATCCTCCCGTATAGCCATAAAATGTGCTGACTTAGTAAGTCGATCAACAATGACCCATATTGCATCATTCCTTCTAGGAGTCTTTGGTAGTCCCATGATAAAGTCCATCGTAATATTATCCCATTTCCACTCAGGTATGGGAAGAGGTTGCAATACTCTACCAGGATGTTGCCTTCCAGCTTTCACTTGTTGAAAAACCATACAACTCGACACAAAATCAGCAATCTCCCTCTTCATATTGTCCCACCAAAAATGTTCCTTCAAATCTCTATACATTTTGGTGCTCCCAGGGTGTATAGAGAAGTTGGATGTTTGAGCATCATCCAGAAATTCCCTTTTTAGATCAGGTATATCGGGAACACAAAGTCTCTTCCCAAATTTCAAAATTCCATCCTTATACACAAATTCCCTCAATCTTCCATCATTCACATCTTTAATCTTCTTCTGAAATTCTTCATCATTGGTCTGAGAACTCTTAATCCTTTCTAGTAATGATGGTTTGGCAACCATTTGAAAAATCATTGATGTTTCACCTTCCCTAGTTATTCCCATGTCCATCTTCACTTGATCCAAGAAAATTGGATCCCTTTCAATTCTCATCACATTCAAAACTCCATGGCCTTTTCTGATCAAAGCATCTGCCACCTTGTTTTCCTTCCTCGGGTGGTAATGTATCATGAAATCATAATCCTTGAGTTGTTCAATCCATCTCCTTTGCCTCATGTTGAGTTATTTTTGTGTGAAAATATACTTCAAACTCTTGTGATCAGTATACATCTCACATTTTTCACCATAGAGGTAATGTATCCATATCTTTAAAGCAAAGATCACAGCTGCTAACTCAAGATCATGAGTAGGATAGTTTTGCTCATGAATTTTTAGCCGTAGTGATGAATAGGAAATGACCTTATCATTCTGCATAAGGACACAACCAAGTCCTTTCTTCGATGCATCACTATAAATAACAAACCCATCATTCCCCGATGGTAGAGTCAATACAGGGGCATTGACTAATCTTCTCTTTAGTTATTCAAAACATTCTTCACACTCTTTTGTCCAGACAAATTTAATCCCTTTACGTGTGAGATTTGTCAATGGGTTATCCAATCTGGAAAAATTCTGGACGAAACGTCGATAATAACCTGCTAAACCAATAAAACTGCGTACCTCAGTTATACTTGTCGGTGCTGGCCATTCTTGGATTGCCTCGGATTTAGAAGGATCAACGGAAATTCCATCCTTAGAGACAATATGGCCAGGAAAATAAATCTCATGAAGCCAGAATTCACACTTGCTAAATTTCCCATATAATTCATGTCTTCTAAGAGTCTTCAGGATAATGCGTATGTGATTTTCATGATCTTCGTGGATTTTGGAGTATACCAAGATATCATCAATAAATACCACTACAAGGTCATCAAGATATTCCTTGAAAACTCTATTCATTAGATCCATGAAAATAGAGGGTTCATTAGTCAATCCAAAAGGCATTATAGTAAACTCATAATGCTCGTACCCTGTTCGAAATGCTGTCTTTGGAACGTCTTCCTTCTTCACACACAACTGATGGTATCCAGGCCGAAGGTCAATCTTTGAAAAGTATTGAGCTCCATGCAGTTGGTCAAACAAATCATCAATACGAGGTAGGGGATACTTGTTCTTTATTGTTATAGCATTGATCTCCCTATAGTCAATGCACAACCTCATAGATCCATCTTTCTTCTTAACAAAAAGAACAGGGGCTACCCAAGGAGAAACACTAGGGCGAATAAATCCCTTATTACTCAATTCCTCTAGTTGTTTCTTTAGTTCAACTAATTCCACAGTGGCCATTCTATAAGCGGTCTTCGTTATGGGCCTTGATCCAGGAATTAAATCAATGGAGAACTCAACTTCTCATTCTGGAGGATGTCCAGGTAAATCTTCCGGAAACACATCAACATATTCTCTCACAATAGGTACATCCTCTATTTGAATATGCCTTTCCTCATCCTCAGTAATTTCCTTCTCTTCCTCCCCAATAATTGAATTTAGTTGAGCTACTGGGGGAGGATCAAGATAAGAATTATGTGGCGACGATTCTGCTCTAAAGATAAGGTGTTCCTTATCATCATCATCAAGAATCTTAACCTCTTTCCTCTTAAAATAAATTTTTTCATCATGGTCCGAAAGCCAATCCATACCGAGGATTATATCAAAATAAATCATGGGTATGACGATGAGATCAGCAGGTAAAGAACATTTAGGTGCTCTAATGGGAACTAATCGACAAAAATTTGTTGCAACAATACATCCCTTAGGGGTTTTGACCGACAACTCCCTTGTTAAATCAAATTGGAAATATCTAATTTTCTTAGAAAACTGGGAAGATATGAAACAGTGCGATGATCCAGAATCAAATAATTCATTTTCTAAACGTGAGGAAACCATTAAATTACCTGCCACCACGTCTTTCGGAGCTTCCACCTCAGCAATAGTGATAGCATAAGCCTGGCCTTGATCCCTTGGCCTCATCTGAGGTAAGTTCCCCTGACGCTTAGGACATTCATTTGCATAATGTCCCTTCTCTCTACAATTATAACATTCCACGTTGACAACTGCTTTCTTTCCCTTGCATTCATGAGATTGGTGGCCTTTTTCACCACACATGTAACATACTCCTTTTCCTTTTAGACAGGCACTAGGGTGCTTCCTACCACAATTATCACAGGGTGGAAATTCATTTCTACCCTTCTTCCCTATTTCCTTATTTCCTTTCCCATAGTTTTCAGCGGATCTCTTCTTATCTTGCTTTGATTTAAAGTCATAAGTCTTAGAGAATTCCTTTTCTGCCTTGATAGCACACGAGACAATACCTTCGTATGAAGAGAAGGTTTGTGATACTAAAGCTCGACAGAGAAATGGATTTAACCCATCAAAGAAACGATCAGTCTTACTTCTTGGGGTACGTATGTAATCTGCAGCATACCTCGCTAACCATGTAAAGTTAGCCTCATACTTTGTGACATTCTCATCCTCCTTCTGTCTCAGACTCAGAAATTTCCGTTCCATATCCGCTCGATGGTCTCGAGGAAAGTATTTTTCTAAGAACAGCTCTTTGAACTCCTGCCATTACATGTTTTTTAATTCATCATCTTCCTTTGTGTTTTGAATTAGTGACCACCATTTATCGGCATCTCCAGTGAGGCGGTAAACTGCCATGACAACTTTCTCCCTTTAACTACTCCCCAAGGCATAGAATATTTTCTCTAAGGAATTTATCCATTGCTCAGCTACTATAGGATTTGTACTCCCATTGAAGGTTGGTGTTTGTTGCCTCATGAAATCGTCTAGCATTGATCCTCCACGTTGCGGATCAGGGTGCTCCATATGAGTAAGGTTATTATTCATAACCTGCGTGAGTTGTCCCAGTACGGTGAGAAGCTGATCAGCACCAGTTGTATCACTAGCTCCACCATAATTATCTTGAGCAGGAGGGCAATCCCTACACGGAGTGCGTGCATTGATACGGTTTCCATTCCTTCCACTAGGCTCCATTTCTAAATAATAGAATAAACTGGATTAGTTTATGAATCAAAATACATAATTCCATACTTGTAAAACACTTATCATAAATTGAACTAATTATGGATATAATCCATAATTATAAAAATGTTTTCTTTGAGGAAGTATATACTCGTAACCCTTCATAGTGGTTTGTAAAGAAAATGGGAATTATCCTAAGCATATCCCCCGAGAGTGTCGTTACAAAGAGTGCAGCAAGGCCCGTTGTCGTGCACCAGTTCTCGTTCGAGTCTAGATCAAAGCGGTGTTTTCAGGTTTTACCCCTAGGAACATCTGTGCCAGAGCCGCCTCTACCTGCTCGTATCCAGACAGGGATGTATTGCTCGGAAAACTCACAAAATCTCTACAATACCAAAATTTTTAGGAAGTTCTTCTATACTAATCCTCGAAGTTCATATTAGGTCTACATGCTCTAATCAGAGTTTGTCTAAATCTAGTTTCCAAGGATTGTACTAAACTTCCTCTGATACCAACTGTAACGCCCCGACCCCAGCTACCCAGAGTTGGTGCATCACTTCGTAACATTGGCATGATCACAAAATATCAAGTCTCGAAAGACCGATTAGTTTAGTAGCATTGGAAACACTAGACACATTCATAAACATTACATTACATCATAAAAATGAAAACTACAATAACATGGTCTCCCTAGTCCACACTCATATCCTCACTGACTATTCTTTCAAGTTAGTCATAATACACCTCTTCACATCCTGGGAAAAATAATACACTGAAAGGGGTGATCTCAAATGCTCTGTAAGGATTACAATATAGCGGAAACTTTCATAAGAAAACATAAGAATTTAAGGCAATGTATAACTAAAACAAAAGCCTTATTGAACTTGAACTTCAGCATAATATGGAAAAAGTAAAATAAAATAATGCCATTACTTACTCACATGTATATTCTATTAGACGAATAATCACATGAAATATCAATAACCCCTTTCATAATGAGGGAATATATAATGCCAGACATTCTGAAACATTTTGTCAAGGCCTCGGCCAAGACATCTAAAATGATTAAGGCCTCGGACAAAACCATAAATCAAATTGGGAAAGGGACTTGGCCAATTCCACATCTAGTTGTCTCATGAGACCTACCGATGCATCGAGGAGCTATAGCGGGCTCCACCCGTCACATATTAAGTCCAATACATTCCTCATATGAATAGGTTTAAACATAACATAAATATTTGTATTAAAACTAGCATACGAAATGTCAAAAATTTCTCCATAAACTATGGATGGTATAAAAATAACACATCCACAGTCAAATATTTCACAAAATGTTCAATGGATGTTTTGTATCATAAATCAATTTCAATTAAACTTAAAACCAATCAAAGGATGTTGACATGGATGAAATCAAAGCTATTTGAGAGAAATATCTCTCCTTTTGGAAATCATTTAAAAGTCCCATAATTATAAAATAATACATTTACTTTGAAAATATTCTTATAAGCTTGTTAGGGAAGCTTCGACGAAATTATAATGGCGGAAAATAGCCGCACCCGCCGTATAAGTAAAAAAACATTCTTACCTTAAATTTGTCGGAAAGGTCAAAAAGTACATTGTTTGGAAAACGATGGTAAGATTCCTTTCAAAAAAGTATAAGGGTATAAATTAATTTAACCCATTTTCAATTTAATAGTAAAAATGTTTTGAAAGACATTTTTAAGAAACATGGATGTGGATGATAACGAGGTCCCAGTAGATAATTATGTATAAACAACCTTGGATAATGAAGAGGTTGTGAAGTAACCCCTTACCTTGTACTTTTACTTGGTTGGGGTAGGTTAACCTCCTGTATAATGGTGAAGTAATTGTTATTAAATTATACAAGAATCATATACATTCATATGATATCAGATATGATCTTTTAACATTGCTTTGTTAACAATATCTTAGATTTATCGTTGTTTTAGGTGTTAATTTACTCGTTTTCGTAAGTCGTGTTTTCATGGATTGGTTCTATCTTATTCATATCCATAATGATATCATGTCCTTAATCATTATTTTTAGATCATCAAATGATAATTATACTTGAATGGATACGACGGAGAATGAATCTCATCGCGTTCGTGGAGACGGTAGTCCGTACGTACGCACGATCGACAATATCATTATTTTGATATTAAAATAATATATAATTGGATAGTATATCATATATAAATAATAAATATCATGTTATATTTATTATTGACGTGAGTTACATATCATTATTATACCCATCTAAATAATAATATATTGAATACCAATTACACCACGACGTGGAGACGGTAATCCGTACGTACGCACGTATGGTGACATGTCATTCAAATGATGGGTAGAATACTGAATATGGTTGTTCCATATTTATAATAACATCACAGTATATAGTAGATACTGGAGTTATAATTTTATAATTGAAATAATAAACAAAGAGGGAGTGGAAGAAGAAAGAAACTTGAAAGAGGGTGATGAAAACGTTACCTCTTCTTCGGGTTCTTCCTTTTGATTTGATCAAAAGGACTCCTTAGGATGGCTTTCTGACTAATGTAATGATTCTATGATGTAGGGAGAGAAGTTGGGATAGTATTTGGGCAGAGGATGGCCGAACCAAAAGGCATGAAAGTGTGAATAAGGTGGTAGAGGTGGAGGCCTTTTATAAGAGGAGAGGAGGGGCTCTTTTGGAAGGATTGAAATGTTACATTATTATACAATGCTTTTCGTATTATAAAGGTCCCAAACTTATATAATTCGTGGATAAGGTTATAAGGGTTCGAAATCTACCCATCCAATAGTCTTTGGACAAGTGTAATCCTTGGATTTTACATTATCTTTTCATTTTATTAAAATCGTTAAATAATGAGGTCATCGCTGCATCATAATGATGTCATAAATAATTTAATTTATATAATGTATAAAAATTATTAAAAAAATACTATAATGTAGAAAATCTTTTTATATTTCTAATTATTATTTATAGTCAAAATTTGGACTTGTGTAACCCCACTTAAAAACTGTTTTAGTAAAATAACTCATGTTTGTGTCAATTTAATTTTAACATTAAATAAATATATATTAATGTCATTTTCCATCCAAAGTGGCTCCATGGGGTCCCCAAGTTGACCCATGGGTTGTCTTGGTCGGCCATGACTCATCCAATAGGAGTAGGACAAGTTTCAAGATCATATCATATTATAAAAACATTATTTTTACCTTAAACTACACTAATTACCTCTAATCGCGATTAAGAACTTAAAAGTTACTATTCACCAAAAAATTATTTTAATCTCATTGAACCACATTTTACTTCTTAATGATAACCATGTATGTCGGATTTTTGAAAATCAGATCACAGAAGTGGTAATATTTCATTTTAACGAAAAATCAGTTTTTAACAACCACTTAGTGGTTTTACTATTCATCAAAAATTGAAGTTTTTCAGAATAAGGCCAAAATATCACCATAAGATATAATTGATATTCTGAATTCAAAAATGAAATCTATTTTACCAAATTCCAAACGTATATGTTGCATTAATTAATTTTATAATTAATTCCCACTGTTACAACAAATAGCGTGTTTCTAAGAAACAATTTATATCAAAAGATTGGCAATTGTTTATGTCCAATTTCAATGATAAATTAATTCTAATGACCACCATTGGATAAAATGGTAAAAATATATTCTAATTATACTTTAAAACCACTAAATAGTATAATTTATCACTATAAATTATTTTGATTAAAAAAGTTGTTTTTATGTATTTTTCACTATTCATAAAAATTTAGAAGTTCTCAGAAAAATACCAAAAATTCAACATAGGCTAATTTCGATATTCCGAATCCAAAAATAAAGTCCATTTTTATAAATAAAATTTATAAAATTTCAAAAATTAGGTATTACTATTCACAACGGCTAGTGTAATTAGTTGTGGTGTGTGTTAGAGCTCGAGGTTGCGTGCAACACACGCTATTGCATTATTCGAAGGGAAACGTACCGTGGAAGCTTGGGGTGTTACATCTAAAAATTACAAATAAAATACCATTATGTAGGAAATATTTTTAGCTTACTAATGAATATTTACAATCGAATTAATCTTATGTATAACCCTATATTAAAAATGTTTTAGTAAATAAACTTTGATTTTAACTCTTTTAACCCTTCTTTAAATAAATTAATAATAAATGTCCTAATCTAATCAAAGTGGGTCTAAATGGTCATATTTTATACCTAAGTTTGTTTTTGGTCGAATTACACTTGTCCAATAGAATTAGGACATGTGTTAGGGTAATAATGATATCATTTCTACCCTTAATTACCCTATTTACTTTTAACCGTGGTAAATAAAAGTAAAAAGTTACTATTCACCAAAAATTATTTTCATCTCATTGAACCACATTTTACATACTGACATCAACCGTGTCTCTCAGATTTTTGAAATTCCACTCACAGAAGCGGTAAAATTAAGTTTTATGAAAAATTCAGTTTTTTTAACTACCACTTAGTGGTTTCACTATTCATCAAAAATTGAAAGTTTTGAGAAAAATACCAAAAATTAGGCCTAAGCTATATTTGATATTATGAACTCAAAAATGATTTCTATTTTACCAAATTCAAAACATATCAGTTGCATTAATTAATTCCCGTCATAAAAAATAATAGCGTGTTCTTAAGAGATAATAACTATCAAAAGATTGACAATTATTTATGTCTGGTTTAAATATGAAATTACATCTAATGAAAAACATTGTATTAAATTGTAAAAATATATTCTAAATATACTTTAAAACCACTCAAATTAATAATTTATCACTATTAATTATTTCGATTGAAAAAGTTGTTTTTAATTAAAATTTAGTAATTTTCACTATTCATCAAAATATGAAAGGTATCCGGAAATCACCAAAATTTCACCCTATGCTAATTTCGATATTACGAATCCAAAAATAAATTCAATTTTGAAAAATAAAATTACAAAATTTCAAAAGGTGGTTATTAGTATTCATAACGGCTAGTTTTAATAATATTTTAATAGCATATTGTTGTTTAGTGAAACTCATTATTGCGTACTACACAAGCTATCGAGGAAGGTCGCGATTGCGTGTAATGAAAGGCAAATCAAGGATCTGTGTTGTGCAAGTTCTTTTTGGTGTAGCGTACAACACAAGACATTAGTGAAATTAAAAAGAATATTTTTCATAAAATATCGCGGTGTTACATTGATGATGGATGCAATGTTGGAACTCCGTTCGATGTCCCGCCCTGGGAATCGAGGTGTGAAATGTACTGATCTCATACTCCAATCTGCTCAGAGGAAGATGGTGAAAAATTCGTCCTTCCTTTCTCCTTGTGTTCTTCTCTGATGTCTGCTACGTATGCCCTGATAGAAGTGTAACCCCACTTGATGTCCCAGCTCTTCCTTAGCTCCCAAGAAGATGCCTCTCCCACCTCCTGTGCGTTCATCTCCTAACCGAAGCCTCTGGAATCTCCCCTGAGGTGTTCCCCGGCCTCCACGTGGCTCCTTCACTGTGCTTCTCCTCCCGCACTTGTCACCGGAGCAGTTGCTCCTAACTGAATGAAAAATAATGTGCGCACGACGAGTCAATTTCTTCCCTGGACAAAGCCAATCCATGTGGCGTGCTCCAATGTGCACATACCCCTCTTTTTAGTAAACTCAATGTAAGTGCATCTCCCCCCGGTAACGAAACAAAAAACACACAAGAGTTAAATAAAATGAAACTATCATATAGTATATATTAATATTATTACTTAAAAAAACTTATTAATATATATATATAAAAATAATACATAATATTATTATTACTACATGTAATTATTATTATTATTATTATTATGATTTACTAATAATATATATAAGCTTATATATAATTATTAATATACCTATAATTATTATTTTATTGTATATTATATATATATATATTATATTATGTAATGTAATATACTATAGTAGTTATATTATATATATGTTAATATATATAGTATATATTATATGAATGTTATTATATGTTATAATATATATAAATAAAAATAAAAATAAAACAGAATAGAGAAAAGGGGGGAGAAGGGTTTGGCGTGGAAATTAGGGGGAAAGGACTGTCTCGGCCAGCAGAGGCGACGAAGCCGGCTAGGGTTCTTCGTGCTCGAAGAAGGCAGGCGGATGGTCGGGGCAAGGATTCTCCGATTCAACAACACATGGCATTCGGTAATCCAATTTTCAACTTTGAGTTTTCAAAGTGAATAATTTTTTTGGGTTACTTTTTTGTTTGCTGTTGGATTTGATGCTGATATTTTTTGTGGAGAAGGTGTTGTGGGTTTTCTGGAATGGAGGGGGGAGATGTATCAGTGAGAAAAAATACGGGGAGAGTGTATCAGTGATGTTTGGAATCGGGAGACGTATCGGTGAGCATTTAGGTATCGGTGAGGAAATAAAAGAAGTCTACAGGTAGGTTGGATGTAGAGCAGTAACAGTGATGAAAAAGGGGAGGTTGTATCGGTGAGGAAATAAAAATAGTAACGATGATGTGGTAAAAGGGTGTATCGGTGAGGTTATAAAAAAGTGGGAAGTAGTGCGGTAATAAAAGGACTAACGGTGGGGTTGGTATAACGGTGGACTAGAGAAGTGCATCGGTAGATTTATCTTGACGGTGAGAAAAAAATGGACCAGTGAGGTTTAGCAGCGAGGTATCAATCGCTGGAAAATAGTAACAGTGAGGTATAGCAGTAGCGAAAAGAAAGTGTAACGATGGACTGTATCAGTAGCTGGAAAGGGAAAATAAAAAGGGTGTAATGGTAGACTTAGTAACGGTGAGGATGCTGTGGCGGTGAGGTGATAAAAAATGGGAAGCGGTGAGGTGGAGTGTAATGGTAGCAAGCCTTCTGATAAGGGCCGGACTGTGCAACCGCAACACCTGTGAACAAAAAAAAACAAATAAAATTAAATTAATAAGATAATTTAATAAAACTAAAATAAATAAATAAATAAATATACTAATAAATTAAATTAAATAGAACTGAATTAAAAACTAAAAACAGAAAGTGAAATAATACAATTAATGAAACTTTATTTAAACAAATGAATTAATTTGGGTTAAAAATTTATAAACATACACAATTAAAGAAAAAAATACAATATTTAAAATCACTTGCTTAAATTAAATAACCGATTAATTAAAGAACCAATCAAATTAAAAAAATATATTAAACAAATAAAATTAAATTGATAAAACTAATTAAATTATTAAAAGTCTAAAAACCAAAAAGAGATATTTATTTACTATTTAAATAATAAGGCATTAATTAATTTAATAAATGAATTAGTAATCTGACTAGAATGAAAAAATTTAAAACTAAAAGAATAAATAATTAAAAGTCTAATTGGCGAGACTAAGTTTATTTAATAATTATTTAAAATGACACTAATGTATATTAAAACACATGTTTTAAACTTAAAAACTGATTATTTTACATGACAAGTACAAAAACACAACACTTATCCATTATTTAATAAAAAACAACATTTTAATATAAACAAGTCAATAGAATATACAAAACGGATGTGGAAAAGAGTGTGAAAACACTGCCACATCAAACTCCCCCACACTTAAAGCCTTGTTTGTCCTCAAACAAGTACATGCATTTGAAATTAAAATAGTAATATGATTTTTGAATTTCAGCTCAAAAAGGTGCATGATTGAACATAAAAATCCTGATGGACAGGACTAAACAATGTGTCCGGTTTTTCAAAGGTGTTCAAAAATGATGTCCTCTCTAGCATCAAAATCCAACTGGAAGTAATGAGAATCAAAAATTCATACACTATCAATTATGCCATGCCTCCTATGTGTTTTCATTAACTATCCTACTTCACCATCCAATTCAAGTATTGATTCAAGGAGTGATGAAAGGTTAGAAGAAGTGGAACACAAAAACGTAACCAAGGGAAACTTATATTCTCACCTTTCCCCAGGTTCCAAGAATTAAAATCCATTAAATTAATCACTTTATTGATTCAACCCAAATGAAAAATAACCCAGTCAATTTCTCCCTTCTTCATCTGGGTTCAAAATTCCCTTCACCTTAATGAGTTCCTTTTTGACAAGGGCACTTAATTTTACTTTTTCCCAGCCATATTCCATGTGCAGATCACTGTGCATATCAATTATTAAATTTGAAATTGGCATTATTTATTCACAGAAATGCACCCAATGCCCCTGGTCTCAGATACTCACTGTGGGATCCCATTTACCCATTTTACTCCAGTTAGAAAGAACTAAATTAATAATCTTTGGGATTGACGTCCTAAAGTGATTGAATATTTTTAATAAAGATATGAGTGCCCTGGGTTCTAGTGAGAACATAAAGTTACTCCAAGACATGATCCATACTCCACAAAACCTATCCTGTCATACTCTCATCCTCAGTTCCTAAACAGAAAGGTTCATTGAGACAGTGAAAAATCGCACTCCGCAATCATTCATGATTAACAGTTTCTGACTAAATGTCACTCTCAACATCCATCAAAAACATATCCACTAAACAAGACATAATTGAAGTACCATTCAACATCCAATGACCATCATGTGATGAAAGAATTTGAAAATAAAATTTGAAGGAATTTTGAACCATGTTTTTGAAAAAAAATTGACCATTTTTTTAAACAACCACAAACTCAAGTTCATGAAGGGGGAATTCGACATGACACTAGAATGACCCCACTCCCCCACACTTAAAACCCAACATTTTCCCCAATGTTGAATCTCAAGGTGGGAGACAGTTAAAGTTCAAAAGAGATAGACATTTCAGCAAAAAAAATGAAATGGAGGGGTATCAATGAAGTTCAAAACTTTTCATTGCCACACAAAAAGTGAAAGAAAATTAAAAAAAAGAACAAAAACTCACCAACCAAAACCAACAAACAAGTACATTTTTATTCCTAAAAAGTTCATGCTTTGAGTCATTTTGAGCAGAAAAAATATTTTAACAATTTACTTCAAAAATTAGCATGTTTAGCCATGATGTGCAGCAGCAGCATAATGAAAATAATAATAATGGGTGCAAGCATGTTTCATCAAATCAACTCAAGTACAATCTTAACTAAGTAGATATTAGCAGCTAACACCCAAGAAAGAAAATACAGTCATTACTCACAGATTGGGAGGAAGTCCCCCACACTTAATTCACAGCAGAGAGTAATCAATTAATTGAAAGTGAAAAAAGTAGAACAACACTTCCCTAAATTATCGGAGCTTTAGGAGTGGCTTTCATCAAAAGATCCATAGCAGCATCACTAGGTTGTTATTCCTCTTCAGAACCTACAAGTTCAAATGATTAAAATAAGATTTCAGAGTTTACAGTTCAATAAAAGTAACCCAAGAGAGTGAGTAGAGAGAAATGTTATCCATATGATGCAGTGGATTTCTCCCTTGGGTTTTCTATCTAAGTTTCTGGTAGCAACAACTCTCTCTAACACAACAACAGATCATGAGTCACTATTAGCAGTCAAGCAATTGAAATAGAGAACAAGCAGCAGGGATGAACTTTACTGATTAACATAAAATAAATGAGAAACTACTAAGAAACCATGGGTTAGTTCACATGCAACACTGAGTTTATAGTTCTCAGTTAGACTTGGATCAGATCATTCTTCCAATAGAGATATGGCAGCCAAGCCCTTTGGCTGCCCTTCAAAGAAGTGCTTTATTCTTTGACCATTTAATAATAAAGGCCTTTTCTCATCTCCAACCAACTCAACAGCCCCATTAACCAACCCTCGAACAATTGTAAAGGGTCCTGACCACTTGGACTTCAACTTTCGTGGAAAGAGTTTCAATCTAGAATTGAAAAGAAGGACCCTTTCACCAACCTTGAAATTCCTGTTTTGAATGACTGAGTCATGAAAATACTTTGTTCTTTCTTTGTAAATTTCAGCATTCTCATACGACTCTCTTCGGATCTCTTCCAACTCACTCAGCTCTAGCAGCCTCCTCTCTCCAGTAGACATAGTGTCAAAGTTAAGAGCCTTTACTGCCCAATAAGATCTCTGTTGTAACTCAATAGGTAGATGGAATGCTTTCCGAAAAAGGAGCCTATATAGTGACATCCCTATTGGAGTTTTATAAGATGTTCTGTAGGCCCAAAGGGCCTCATCCAATTTCCTTGACCATTCTTTCCTAGAACTAGACACTTTTTTCTCTAAAATCTGTTTATGCTCCTTGTTTGAATCTTCTACTTGCCCACTGGACTGTGGGTTGTATGTAGTGCATGTCCTATGTGAGCACCCATACTTCTCCATCAAATATTTGAACTTATAATTCATGAAGTGAGTCCCATTATCAGTTATGAATGCACGAGGCACACCAAATCTGGAAAAAATGTTTTTCTTAATAAATTTCACCACACTAGCAGCTGAATTGTCGGGCAGTGCTACTTCCTCAACCCACTTGGACACGTAGTCCAAACCAACCAAAATGTACTCATTCCCATAAGAGGATGGAAATTGTCCCATAAATTCCAAGCCCCACACATCAATGATTTCAACTTCCAGAATACCTTTTTGAGGTAATTCCTGCCTTCTTCCAACATTTCGCAACATTTGACATTTTGCACAGCCAATAACCAGACTTCTAGTATACTTAAACAGTGTTGGCTAGTAGAAACCTGCCTGGAAGACCTTTTGAGCAGTCCTTTCGACTCCATGGTGGCCACCCCAAGGTGATGAATGACAACTCTCAAGTATGGGTAAAATATCATCCTCCACCACACATCTTCTCAGAATCGCATCAGCAAACCTCCTAAAGAGAAGAGGGTCATCCTAAAAATAATATTTCAGCTCAAAAATAAACCTATTTCTCTGGTTGTGTGAAATATCCTCGGGAATGACTCTAGCTGCCAGAAAGTTATCATAGTCTGCAAACCAAGCAGACTGCTTTACAGAAGCATCAAACAGTTTTTCATCATGGAATGAAGTGTTGATCTCTTTGGTTACTTACTTGGGGAATTGGGCAATCTGGACAAGTGATCTCCAAGAACATTCTCAGCCCCTTTTTATCCTTAATCACTAAATCAATCTCATGTAACTGCAAGGTCCACCGCATGAGTCTAGGCTTCGAGTACTTTTTAGACAGCAAGTACTTAAGGACTGAATGATCTGTGAAAACTATGATCCCTGATCCTATTAAGTATTGCCTAAACATTTCCAAAGAAAACATCACAGCATCTGACTCCTTTTTAGTGGAAGAATAATTCTTCTGGGCATCATATAACACATTGCTTGCATAGTAAATAACATGAAGTTTCCTATCCTTCCTATTCCCTAACATATCTCCTACTACAAAATCACTAGCATCACACATAACCTCAAAGGGATGTTTCAAGTCAGGGGCAGCGATGACAGGTGATGTAGTCAAATTCTCCTTGAGCAGATTAAAGGCCTCTAGACATGTCTCATCAAAGAAAAAGGGTGTGTCCTTAACCAGGAGGGAGAACAGGGGTCTAGTAATCTTAGAAAAATCCTTAATGAACCTCCTGTAGAATCCAGTATGACCCAAAAAACATCTAATTCCTTTAATATTTTCAGGTGGGGGAAGCTTTTTTATGACCTCGATTTTAGCATTATCGACCTCTAGCCCCTTCTTAGAAACCTTATGTCCCAAAAATATGCCTTTAGAGACCATGAACTGGCACTTTTCCCAGTTTTAGACTAAGTTGGTCTCTTTGTATCTTTGTAACACTAATTCCAGGTTTTTCAGACAGTTCTCAAAGTTATCTCCCACAACAGAAAAATCATCGATGAACACTTCAATTATCCTCTCAATCATGTCTGAAAAAATTTCCATCATACATTTCTGAAAAGTGGCAGGAGCACCACACAATCCAAAGGGCATCAGCCGATAGGCAAATGCCCCAGATGGACAGGTGAAGGTTGTTTTCTCTTGGTCCTCATGTGCAATGGAAATCTGGTTTTAATCAGAATAGCCATCAAAAAACCTGAAGAATTCATTACCTGCCAACCTCTCTAACATTTGATCCAAAATTTCATAGGGAAGTGATCCTTTCTTGTGGAAGCATTCAATTTCATGTAGTCTATACAAACTCTCCATTTGTTCACTGCTCTTGTCTGGATTTTCTCATTCTTCTCATTAGTGACCACTTTCACTCCACTCTTTTTGGGTACCACCTAGATATGACTGACCCAGGGGCTATTAGAAATTGGAAAAATTATTCCAGCATCTAGAAACCTAATCACTTCTTCTCTCAGAACTTTATTCATGTTGGGGTTGAGTCTTCTTTGGGATTTTACTATGGGTTTACACTCAGGTTCCATTGGAATTTTATGCATATATAATGCTGGACTTATCCCTTTGATGTAAGAAATTGACTAGACAATGAAAGTCTTGTAGTTCCTCAAACCTATTAGCAGATTTTTCTCTTGACCCAGTTACAGGTTGGATGAAATGATCACAGGAAGGGTGGAATTGTCTCCTAAAAAGGCATATTTGATATGGGCAGGGAGGGGTTTAAGTTCAAGGGTGGGTGGTGACTGGCTTGAGGGAAGACACTTCGGCCTGGGTGGCCTAAGTTCTTCATGTTGCCTCTTAATGAAGGTAGTAGAAAAGGATTTTTCATCAGTGCAAGAGGTTCCAAAAGATGTTTCCTCAAACTCAGACTCCACTCTCGGGGTAAGAATGTGCTCTAAAACAAACTCATCTAGGTTCTCCAAAAAATCACCGTCATACTCAACAAAAAAATATTTCTCCTTACTTTAGCTGATCCCAATCCAAGAGGCAGTAGGGATTTCAGGTTCTCCACTGATTTCAGCTATCATTATCAAAAACTCTTCTTCTTCCTTATCAACACTACTCTCAACATATAACATCTCATCTCTTGGGAAAATTGGGTGGGTGGGTTCTTGGAATTTCTTAAACACATTGAATTCTTCTTTCTGCTCACCCAAATTGATAATCAGTTTCCCTTCAGACACGTCTATCACAGCTCCCCATGTGGCCAAGAAGGGCATACCAAGAATGATAGGAACCTCCTGGTCACACTCCATGTCAAGGATAAGAAAGTCAGCAGGAAAAAAGAGTTTGCATACTCCCACTAACAGATCATCGAACCAACCCACTGGATGAGTGATAGACCTATCAGCAAGCTGTAACACAACAGTGGTGGGTTGGAGAACACCTAATATAAGGTGCTGGAAAAGTGACAGTGGAATCAGATTTAAACTACACCCAGATCACAAAAGTAATTGAACTTACCACCTCTATCACCAAATGTTCAAGGGATGACAAAGCTTCCAGGGTCCTGAAGCATAGGTGGTATCCTATTCAGTAAGACTTCACTACACTCCTCTATTAAGCTATAGGTGGAAAATTCTTCCAAAGTCTTTTTGTTTGAACATATTTTATTTTGTGATTTCAGATATGATGGGATTTGAATCAGTACATCTAAGAATGGGATATCAACGTTCATCTTATTGAACACTTTCAAAAATTTCAAGAGTTTAGAATCATGAATTGGTTTCTTTATTATTTGAGGGAAGAGGATTGAAAGGGGAAAATTCCTCACAATTGGAGACATCTCTATAGCTTCTTCTTCAACAATTTTCTTCCCCATAATGTCTTTTTTTTTTCAAGACATTTTCTTTGGGTTTTTGAGCTGGAACAATGGAAACTTGAGGAATTCCAGTGGTGCTGTCTAGTTTTCCAAATTCAGGTTCTTCTAAATTTAAGTTTTTATCTTCATTCGGTTTTTCATTTTCAGCATTTCGGGGTTTTTTTTCAAGGATCTTGATGAGTTTGGAGACCACTTATGGTGGTCACAGCCATGGCAGTTTCCATAGGATTTGCTTCAATGGTGCTGGGTAGCCTACCCTTTTCTCTATTGCTAGCATCCCTAGCCAACTGCCCCATTTGAATTTCCAGTTTCTTCAATCTAGCATCCATTTTAGCTTTATCAAAATCATTTTTGGTCTTTTGTTCATCAAACCTCCATATAAACCGATGGATCATATCTATCACCTCATCTTTTGAGTTAGATGACTCAGCCTTTGGTTGGGATTGGGGTTGTAACTACTACCTACGAGGCTGCTGGAAGCCAGGAGGAGAAGAAGGTCAGGGGACTCCCTGCTCCCTCCATGATAGGTTCAGATGGTTCTTATACCACTGATTGTAAGTGTTGGAAAAAGGATCATCCCTAGGCTGCATCCGAGGTCCATAGCCAGCAAAACTGGCACTCTCATGAGGCTGTACAGGCATATCAAAGTTTGGACAATGGGTTTGAGAGTGGCCATACATGCCATAGTGGTGACAGTGCTCCTTAAGGATTTAATGTGGGTTATCATTAAAGAACCCAGCAGCTTGGCCTTCAGATTGAGGAGAAGGGGTGGTTTCTTTTCTAACAATGGTTCTCCTCCTAGAACATTTGTTCACAGAATTCTGAGCTAATGTGTTAAAGATCTATTTGATCTCCTCAGAAGTCCTATCAATAAAGTCTCCTCCAGAAGACTGATCCACCAATGTTTGGTGGTAAGGGGTGAGACTACTTTAGAAGGTTTCCATGAGGAATTTAGGTGTACATTGGTGGTTCAGACACTGCCTAAGCAAACCTCTAAACCTATCCCAGGCTTCAAGAAATAGTTCTCTTTCATCCTGAAGGAATCCAGTGATTTTATGCCTAATTTCAGATGTCAACCTCCTAGGATAGAATTTCATTGTGAAGAAATTGTAAACTTGATCCCATGTGACAAAGATCTATTCCTCTAACTGTTGGAACCATGACATATCCTTTCCCTTGAGGAATAAAGGGAACACTCTCAATTTAAGCTCACCCTCAGTGAGACCCCTAATTGACAGGTGTTGGACACTACAATAGAAGGCTCTAATGAAGTCAAGAGAGTCTTCACTAGGCATTCCATTGAAGGTAGGTAGCTGACTAAGCATGGATTGCTTGATCTCATAATTACTATAACTAAGAGAGAGTCTAATACATGAATGGTTGCTAGACACTGATGGTAGTAAGAACTCTCTCTGACTGTGTCTCTCAGCTATCTCATTCCTAGGTTGACTCATCATTCCATGCTGGTTCACATTCTCAAGAAGTGGATTATTCATGTTTTCATTTCTGTTTTCTTCCATTTTTATCTTGTCCATGTTCTTTTTCACTTCATTTAGGTTCTTATCAATCTCAGGGTTACCAGGTACTATGTTTTCTGACTTAGACCTGGTTTGTATGCAGCAGGGTCACAATTTTTTTTTGAATTTAAATTTTCATTTTGCAGTTTTTTTAGTGATTTTTTTTATTGTTTCTTTATGTAAATTTTTGTTTGTTTTTTTTAAAAGCACCTAGCCTCCCCAGAAACGGCACCAAAATTTGCACACACGCCCATCGTTGGGCACGGGCGACAAACTAAAATTTATACATACTTACTACATAGGATAGTGGCAAGACAGGGTCGAACCACAGGGAGGCATGTTGTTGTGTTTGTTGTTCTAAAAAAATACTAAACAAAAAAACCACACATGAAAATATCGAGCAAAGAAAAATGGTGGTGGTGAAGTGAAGTGAAAGTGATTTAGTGCACGAAGAATATGGGGTGAAATGGTGAACGCAAAGTGAGTAAATAGAAATAGTGTAGCAGAATTATGGTGAAAACAACCAATAGATGAGGAAGAGGGGAAGACCAATGGTCGATTTGATGTTGGTTAACCCTATTCATGCATTAAAATCAAAGAGGATGGATCTGAGTAAGAGTAACCAGCCAGAGTTGTTGTCTGGTCAGCTTGTGATGTAATAGCTCTTACAGTCCCTTGATTGTAAGAGTACTTCCATCCAATTGTGAAATCAAGATAGTAGTCACCGAGCTCAACTTGTCATTTGAGTTTGGTGTTCCTCTCTCATTCGAGAGTACTTCACTCGTCATAGAATTACTTAGATTGAAACAATTTTAATTAAAGTGCAAACAGGATCGGTTTTCACTCGATCCTGTTGTTTTGAAAATAAGCATCTGTAAAAAATGAGAGAGACAATCCAGATCAAGGATACAGTGCATGAATGAGATTAAATAGATCGAATCAACCATCTTATTCTCCCCAAAGGGAATTAGCTGGAAATCATGGTTGGTTTTAATGCAACAGTGAATTAAGAATCAATTTTGTTCGTGTTAAATTCAATTGCAGAAAAATAGAGCACAAGTCAAATAAGAATGTTCGTCTCCTTGCTCGAGCTCTTGGAAACTCTAACTCCTTCCACTTGATGATGGTAGAAATTTTGGAACACTTCTCAATGTCCTGCACTGGGAATCGAGGTGTGGAATGTATTGATCTCATACTCCAATCTGCTCCGAGGATGATGGTGAAAAATTCTTCCTGCCTTGCTCCTTGTGTTCTTCTCTGATGTCTGCTGCGCATGCCCTCATTAAAGTGTAACCCCACTTGATGTCCCCGCTCTTGCTAAGCTCCCAAGAAGATGCCTCTCCCACCTCCCGTGCGTTCATCACCTAACCTAAGCCTCTGGAATCTCCCTTGAAGTGTTCACCAGCCTCCACGTGGCTCATTCACTGTGCTTCTCCTCTCGCGCTTGTCACCAGAGCAGTTACTCCTAACTGAATGAAAAATAATGTGCGCACGGTGAGTCAATTTCTTCCATGGACACAACCAATCCACGTGACGCGCTTCTATGTCCACGTCACCCTCTTTTAAGTAAATTCAATGTAAGTTCATCTCCCCCCTATAATGAAACAACAAATGCACACGAGTTATATAAAATGAAACTATTATATACTATATATTAATATTATTACTTATATAAAAATGTATTAATATATATATATATATATATAAATAATACTTAATATTATTATTAGTACATGTAATTATAAATATAATTATTATTATGATATACTAATAATATATATAAACTTATATATAATTATTAATATACCTATAATTATTATTGTATAGTATATGATATATATATATATATTATGTTATGTAATGTAATATACTATAATAGTTATATTATATATATGTTAATATATATAGTATATATTATATGAATGTTATTATATGTTATAATATATATAAATAAAAGAGAAAAATAAAACAGAATATAGAAAAGGGGGGAGAAGGGTTTGGCGTGGAAAATAGGGGGCAAGAAGGCTCTCGGCCAGCAGAGGCGACAACACTGGTTAGGGTTCTTCGTGCTCGAAGAAGGCAGGCGGATGGCCAGCATAGGTATTATCAGATTCAACAACACATGGCGTTCGGAAATCCAATTTTCAGCTTTGAGTTTTCACAGTGAATCATTTTTTTTGGGTTTCTTTTCTGTTTGCTGTTGGATTTTCTGCTGAGATTTTTTTGTTGATAAGGTGTTGTGGGTTTTCTGGAACGGAGGGGGGAGATGTATCGGTGAGAAAAAAGACGGGGAGAGTGTATCGATGATTTTTGTAAGCGGGAGACGTATCAGTGAGCATTTAGGTATTGGTGAGGAAATAAAAGAAGTCTACCGGTAGGTTGGATGCAGAGAAGTAATGGTGATGAAAAAGGGGAGGTTGTATCGGTGAGGAAATAAAAAAAGTAACGGTGATGTGTTAAAGGGGTGTATTGGTGAGGTAAAAAAAAGGAAAGCAGTGCGGTAATAACGGGACTAATGGTGGGGTTGGTATAATGGTGGACTGGAGAAGTGCATCAGTAGACTTATCTTGACGGTGAGAAAAAAAATGGAACGGTGAGGTTTAGAAGTGAGGTATGGGTAGCTGGAAAATAGTAACAGTGAGGTATAGCAGTAGCGGAAATAAAGTGTAATGGTGGACTGTATCGGTAGCTGTAAAGGGAAAAGAAAAAGGGTGTAATGGTAGACTTAGTAACGGTGAGGATGTTGTGGCAGTGTGGTGATAAAAAATGGGAAGCAGTGAAGTGAAGTGTAGCTGTAGCAAGCCTACTGATAAGGGCCGGACCGTGCGACCGCAACACCTGCGAACAAAAACCACAAAGAAAATTGAATTAATAAGATAATTTAATAAAACTAAAATAAATAAAGAAATAAATATACTAATAAATTAAATTAAATAGAACCGAATTAAAAACTAAAAACACAATGTAAAATAATAAAATTAATGAAACTTTATTTAAACAAATGAAATAATTTGGGTTAAAAATTTATAAACATACATAATTAAAGAACAAAATACAATATTTACAATCACATGCTTAAATTAATTAACCAACTAATTAATTTACTAATCAAATTAAAAAATAAAAAATACTAAACGAATAAAATTAAATTGCTAAAAGTAATTAAATTATTAAAAGTATAAATACCAAAAATAGTAATTGTAGACAATTTAACGAATAAGGAATTAATTAATTTAATAAATGAATTAGTAATCTGACTAGAATGACAAATTTTAAAAATAAAAGAATAAATAATTAAAAGTCTAATTGGCGAGACTAAGTTAATTTAAGTCATATTTAAAAGGACACTAATGTATATTAAAACACATGTTTTAAACTTAAAAACTATTTATTTTACACGTCAAGTACCAAAACACAACACTTATCCATTATTTAAAAAAACAAAATTTTAAGATAAAAAAGTCAACAGAAAATACCAAAAAGGATGTGGCAATGAGTGTGAAAACACTGCCACATCAGGAATGTAGTTGATAGAAGACTCCTTTGTTGTTATCATGAACTAGTGACTACCAATGAATGAGAAATTGTCTAATAAAATCTTTCAAATAATCATATTAAAACCCAATATATAAATATATGACTTGAATACTATGTGGAGGAACAATGACTTGGTCATATCAGGAGAGAAAATCTCAAAATATATGGGCTAATGTAGGGAGGAAGAATTTGAATAATATGTTGATGTGATCTTTCCTTATTCATGATATGAGAACATGGATAAAAAAAATTATTTGTTAACTATCATAGTGTCTACCAAACATTCAATAGAGTGACTGAAATTTTCAGTAGATGGGGTAGACAATAAATTGGATAGATGTGAAGTAAATTTCAGTGGAGGTAAAAGAATATAGTTCCATATAAGGACACCCATCATGGATTCTAGGTGATTTAAGGTATTATTCTTTTAATTATGTCAAAAGTATATAGTGTCGCGTCAACAATTGTTTTCATCAAGTTGAGAATATTGTTGTGGAGTCGTTGAGGGTCTGGTTGGAGGTGGCGATATTGATGGGTCAGTAGGTGTAATTCATGTAGATTAAGGGAAAGAAAAAAAGAAGAAATTTCTATTGGGTGAGGTAGATTTTGTGGTATTAGGTCTGTAACACCCGCAATGGACGGTGGATAAAATTAGTGAGTAGAGGGTGTTATGTGACCCTATATGATAATGTAGCTATTACCATAATTCCAAATGAGTCCAATGTTAATAAAACAGAGAATGATCATCCAATGAGGGTAACCTAAGAGATTGTGATGGAGAGAGTTATAAATAACCCAAAATGATGTACTAATAAGGGGGTATAGATCTCATCGATCAAGTTATCCTGAAGGCCATTAAACATGATATTTTAGTAGCACTAATGGAAATTTTTCCAATAATCATGGTTTGAAACCATATGTATATCTCTCAAATCCATGGATATAGTCTATACCCACAGTTTCAAGGAACTATTAAAAACCATGGAGTTGGTAGACCCCTGAGATATCCCAACAATTTGAATTACCTATACCCACAATTCATAAAATCATGAATCCTCAATATGTGTTTATAATAATGACCTATATAGAAGAATAAAAAACATTTCACCCATTGTTCTCAAACCGTAGGTATAGGATTAAAAAAATAGCACACATGGGATTCAAAACCCCACCACATCTACACAACTAAAGTCCATTACCACTATACCATTTATACATATATGTGTATATAAATGAATATATATTGTCATATATATATATATATTTACCATGGGTATTGGTAAAAAAACTGTGGCAATAGGTTTTCCTGCCTGGTTTTTTCCCACAAAAACATAGGTGAACCAATACCCATATTTTTATTAAACCTTGGGGAAACCATAGAGACTAAAAATTATAGCCATGGTTTTCCCAATACCATGGGTAAAGGTGAAACTATACCGATGATTCATTGTAAATTGTGGGTATCAGTTTTCTTACGGAATTCCCATGCAAATTTTTCTATTCACATACTTACGCGAGATACTTATTTCTATAGTTTAGCAAGAAATATGGATATAGGATAGAAAATATATCCTATAACCATGGTTAATTAAAATCATTAGTATTGGGTTGTTTTATAGTAGTGTAGGATGTGGTACTATTGGGGATTTCACGGTGATCATGTTTCTTGAACGTGAAAGAAGTTCCATGTTGCATCCAGACACAATACCCATGTCATTATAGTAAAGAAAATGAAGAGAACAAATGAAATAGTGGATGATGTGGGGGGTGGTATTGTCAACATGGTCTTCTATGATGTAGGATTAGACCAAACATCAGGAAATTCAAAATCACACAATATAGTGGGGAGGTCAGTACAGTCAGGTCAAGTAACGGTGGAAATTGTAGGTTGAGTGGAACAATGAATCTAGAAGCCACACATTCAAATGAATTATTTAATCATAGTTTAAAAAAAATCCTACATGAATGAATCTAGTAATACTTTCAGTTTCCATGTCCAGATACCTCATTCCATTAAACTAAATTTTTAATGAAAATAAAAAAACATTCTCCGAACATAGAAGGGTTGAATTAAAGAAATAAAATCTGATGGGTGTCCCCCAATTTCTAATAAATATCCTTCTAAAGTCATATACTCTATGTGATACTTTTTTGAGGGATCAAGTTCCCAATAGGATTTTTTAATGGGAAGGATGTGTGAAACCCCAAACATATTTATTATGTAATAACACTATTGTATGGTTTTATTTCATTTAATTTCCATACTGACAAAAATAATGCATGATAATAAACACAAGATGTTCTTTATTCATTGAACACTGAAAATTATTACACAAAAATATGATCAGAGAACCTTACTACCCTAGAATACCCACTAAAAGACCTTTTAGAATCATAGGGAGACCACCCAATACAACAAAAATCCCATGCCAACAGTTAGGGTCTTTCAAATATGTCATAATGACATCAGTGTTTCCAAGACCACAGAAACTATGCTGAGCATTAGAGAAATGATGTGCATCATTTCCTATATGTTTTCAAGAAGTTTAATTTCCCTATGTATGTATTTATAATGGCATTTTTACATTTGGAGATACATGTGACGATTGTTTTCCTTTTAGGGTGGATGGAGTTCAAAATAAATAGACCATTAGTATCCTGTTAAACGAAAATAATATAAGTGAAAAATTTAAGAAACAATGTATAAATTTTCATAAAACCTATAAAAATTAATTAATCATTTTAATTATTTTGACATGTTTAAAATATCTAATTTTTTATCTTTAACATCATTGTTTTAAGTATAAGAGCGTATTTTATAAAACCTAGTATGATTTCATAAATTAGGTAAGTATTTCAAATACTTTTTTTAATGATTCAAATTTTTAAAATATTGTATAATGATACATTAAATATGTTTTAAATTAATGTTATTAGATTTTATTAATTAGTTTCCAATGGTTATATTAAATATTCATTTTTTAAAACGTAAGAAATAATGTCATTACTAAGTATTTTTAAGTATAAAATAATCTTGAAGGACCTATGTATTTGTGTAAATTAATCTTCCAATATGTTAAAATTAAGAAGGGAAAATGTTTTATGAAATAATGTTCTTTTTTAACAATCTTTTTTATAATTAAAATATCTATTACTAAAAAATGGTGAGTACCCCACCAAGCTGAGGGAAACATTTTAGGTAGCCACTCAAGGCCATGGTGGGAATCTCACAAAACCCCTGTCTAATGGCCCAAGGGTATGCACAAGGTGTGTTCTGATTCTCACATATAGGGGGAATTGTAATCCCTAAGAATGCACTGGCATGCGTGTGCAAGGAAACCAGAGCGCCCCACCATGAGGGGCAGCACAATGGCTGGGGTGGGTGCAGAAGCACACCCGCAGTGACTTGGTGCGGGATGGTACTAGGGAGGGTGGAGGGGGAATTTTGGTTTAATTATAGGAGCCCCATGAATATATTGGATCAATGAAACACATCATGTTTTTATGAGGGATGAGAATTTTAATGCAGGATCACATCAGGACTGTCAGATCTTGCCACACAAGATTTAAGCCATCTGATTAGTTCAGTCCATGATTCCCAGCATCTGTAATAACTTGACCACATTTTTATCAACCATTCGATCAAATTGTGATCTAATATCAACCGTTAAAATCTTTTTAATATGTATCATCGCTCGCATACATCTGATAAAAATATGATCTAATCCCAGCAGTTCATTATTTTTTAAAACAATAGATTTACCCTTGTTGTTTGATCCAATCCATCATAATCTGGACCATCCATTTCATTCTCAGTTTTCTTATCCTCGTTGTTTTCTTCCTCTCACATGAGCAATTCCAGTCGCACTCAGCCTCCCACATTCTCCATTTTTTTCTTCACCTATGACACCACCTTTCACCCAGTGGTCTTCCTTTCACTCGTTTCTATAAGACCAGACACCCTCTATATTATTTTAAATCTAGGATCCTTGGTTTTCCATGCAAGTGACATTAACATTTTTATATATATGATGTATATATATATATAATTCAAGTTTCACATGAACCCTACAATGTTCTTCCTATCTAGTACTTCCATCAAGCCTCTCCAGATCTCTCTTCATTCTATGAACCAAGTAAGGGACATGTTTTTCCTTTCCATGTTTTGATATGTATATATTTTTATATATATGAACATATATTTATACACATATACATATATAAATATAGTTTAATATAATACCCATTGACTTCTTTTATGATGGTGAATCTTTAATCTTCAATGTGTTCTCTATACTTTACCAAACAAGGGGTTGAGATTATATGTGTTTGATATATATATGTGTGTGTGTGTGTGTGTGTTTCATTGTGTAGATGCATACATAACCATATATATGTATATGTTTCATAAGAATACATTTTCTATTTTCTGGCACAATTTGAAATTATTGAACCCCTATTTAACTATTGTTCATAATAAGTTCAAAACATATTAGTTACATTACTAGTTTGGTGTAAGACACTTATATACAATATGTATATTTAGTTATATTTATATATATTTTTATACATTTCGATCCCAAATCTAATTTACATTATCCGAATTTTTTTTGAATGGATAGAAATTTTTTAAATATGAAATGTTTTTAAGGAAAATTTAAAAATTCAATCCTTTATATACACGCTTACGTATAAACAGATTACACAACACTAAACCCTAGATAATTTGGGATTTTAGAAATTTTATACTATTCATGAATTTAGTAATTATAGAGAATTCATGAGTAATAATATTTGGGGCGTCCCACTCCTATATTCATATGTCTAAAGTGGAAATATGTGTTTTTTTTTCATAAAATGATTCCCAAACTTGTTTCAGATAATAATTATTTTTATGTGAAAAAAGTTTGTATTTATTTACTCACAATTTTTATTTCAAGATCATTTTAATTATGTTAATTCATTATATGAATATATATGTATGACATAATTATTTTTAAAAATATTAAATAGTAATAGTAATGTTTCAGAATGTGGGGTGGTTGATTGGAATGTTCTTCAATCATTAACATTCTGATTATGTAATTGAGAATACCCTTATGTAATGTTAATACATGAACATACTATAATGGGTGTTTAGACAAAAATTAATTTAATACCCCAAATAAATATTTTTACATAAATATTTTATGTATTAACTCTACGATTAATTTCCTTTATGAATTTTTGGAACATTAAATGTTTACTATCATAGTAATAATTATAGAATTTAAGGGTTAGCATTTTATGTGAAAAACCTGTATTTTATGTGAATTAGTTATTGTCACATGTTGTATAATATTTCATTTAAAATTTCATTTATTTCTAGAGCTATGAATTTTTATTTGTTGTTATTAAAAGTTATATGCATGTCTTACTTTGTATATGTAAATGCTAATGAATGTAATCAAACTAAAATAAATTTTATGGAATCATGAACATAATTATTCAAAGTGGAATGAGACACTTTGAATAATATGAAATGAGAAGCCATGTAATATGTGAAACTTATAATGATAAGTAATGAGTAATTTAATTAATCAAAGTGGTATGATGAACTTTTATAAAATGAAAAGAGGAATGCATTGCACTTAGTATGTGACGGGTGCGGCCCGCTATATCCCCTAGATGAATCAATAGGTATCATGAGACAAAATAGACATGGAATTGGAAGAAGACATTCCAAAATTGATTTATGGTCTTGGAACGAGGCCTTGATAGAGAGATTGTGGTCTTGGATTGAGGCACTGAAATAGTCTGTAATATTAAAATTTCTCATTTTTTCTATGATAATTAATTATCCAAGTGGATTTTTGACTAGTAGAAAATTATTTTTAAAGATCATATATTTTTGAGAATCATAAGAAGTAAATGCTTATGGACCAATGATTCTTCAGAACTCAAAGTTTGATGTGCCATATTATGATTAACAGATATTAAGGAAAGAATTTATGTTATTATTTTAATAACAACTCGGATTATGTATTACTCTCACTTTTAATTTGGTAATTTATTTTCACATGTCCCACTTATTAAAGTTAGAATGACTCTTACTTTATATACTACACCGTTATATTTTTTTGATCAGGAATATTACTTGAAAATGATTTATTGTGACCATGTTAGTGTTTCTTTAAATGTTCACAAATAATTCATTGAAAAACATTTTATGTTATGCTTCATGTACTAAAACATTCATTATTAATATTTTTTATGGATTCTTTTAAAATAATGTTTTCAAAAGTTTTTAATTGAAACAATATTTTATTTTAAAACCCCTTATTGAGCATTCATAATCTCCAAATATTTTTAACGTAAATTTAATAGGTTTAGTAAATTTGAGATACACCATTTGGTGGCAACTTTGTAGAGATTCGTTTCCCTTTCAGTTTCGAAGGAATTCTAATAATTGTATCTGGTTCTTCAAGACGGAAAAGAAAAAGATCCTCATTAGTAGAACATGATGTGTAATTCTTCAACTTCTGTTTTTATAAAAAAAATTACACACCATGTTTTATTTAAAACCACACTCACTTTTGGAAATTCTAGGGTCGTGGTGTGACAGTTGGTATCCTAATATTGGTTTATACAACCCTATAAAATTAGATCAATATTAAAAACATGATTATGACTTATTAATTGGATGTTTTCATAAAATTTTCATATGAAAAATGAGTCGATACTTCTGTCTCTACCAACATAAATATTAGAAACTATAGTGGCCAAGTCATTTTTAGAGGGCTACAAGACATTTGGAAACCTTTGGTTGTCTCGTAAACACCTTTACTAAGTATCCAATTCCCCTTGTTCACTACAACTTCACTGAGGATCTGGATTTGACTACTTCCTGATGATTCATGCCCATGTTCCTTTTTATGCACCTAAGGGAAGGTATTATGATGGTCAATTCTGATACTTTACCATGGCGGAATATTTTCAATCACTACTGAACATCCAGGAGGCTGCACAAGAGGGTAACCTTCAGGTATCATACCTTTTTCAAATTTTAACCTATGGCCTTCGAGGTCAGATCATGTACTTAGAAATTATCATGGAAGAGTCTACCCATTTTCATTATAGACAACATGTTCTTGAATATGTCACCCAACTCCATACATTTCATGATTTCCTTTTTTGTAAAATTAGATGTCCACGTTTGATTAATCTGATCTACCCATGATGCATCTGGACCAAGGAGATCGTGGTGTTTAGAACCATAATAGGGATCCACATAACTAGAAAGTAGGGGTATCACCAACACCAGTGAAACTGTTGAAGTGTCATCTTGGAGGACATCATGAAATCCATACTTGTGAATTGTGAAAGGGATCATGCAGTTTTGTAATAGATTTTGTTTTATAAACCTTGAATTATTGGATATTGTTATATTCAATGTTTTAGTACTTTAACATGATTTTACAAAATAATGACTTTATTGTATTATGGTCATGCCTTACTGAGTAAAAATGTCTTTTGAAATTTTCAGATGGAAGAGATGAGTTCACCCACAAACCTCTTATCAATTCATACTGAACTATTAATGATTATAATTGTGAATACATGCTCAATAGAATACCAACCCCATGATAACCTATGTCTATATTTCTAATAAATCCATCATGTGTTTAACCACGAAAACACCCTCTGTATCTACCAAGGAGACAATTTTTTCTATTATCTTATTGAAAATACATAATTTCCTGAATATAGGAAAAGAGAAAAGTATCACAATGTTCTTTTTCAATGTTACACTTTGGATGATAACTATCGAGCTGTAGGTAAATTCTTAGAATCTGCTTTGTTGGGTGACCATCAGGTGACCTACTTATTCTAGGTCCTGAATTTTAGTATGTATGGAGAAGTCATAGAAATCAATATTTTGAAGAATGATATAGTACAAGGGATTTATAAAAAACGATTCCACTCTAAAATATCTGTCATATTCACCTCTCGTGCCTCTCCTTGGATGGTCGAGTGCTTTATGCACAGTTTTAACCCTAACTATTTGCAATGTATCTGGACCAAGGATATCGATGACTTGAATAGTACCCTAAGAGTATACCTGAGGTCATTATCACCCTACCATCGGTGGGGGCAGTGGTGACGGGACCTCATGAGTGATGTGTGTATGGTATTTATGGTAGGTGTATATGAGTGTTTTATAATTTAGACAACACAATTATTTAAAAAGGGGATAATTTGACTCCCTAAAATGATTTGTTATGAAAAAACACTAATTTATGGTTTTCATTAATTTAATTTCCATACATAGCAAACCAATACTTTCAAATAAAAATAAGACATTTTTTATTCAATGAAAACAGCAAACGATTACATTATAATAAAACCAAATAAAATCACTACCCTATAATACCAACTAAAAGACATATAATAATCAAAGAGAGACCACCCAATACAACAAAAAATCCAAGAAAATATTATGGTTCTTTCGGATCCTTCACGATGAACATCAGAACAACCATGATCACAACAACCATGTCGAGCATCAGAGGAATGATGAGCACCATTTCGACCATGTATTCTAAAATATTAATTAACCTAATAATGTATTTATAAAGGTATTTTTTACTGTTGGGGATACATATGAACATTGTTATACTATTTGGCAGGTTGAAGTTTAAAATTAAATATCTTTTAGTATCTTTTTAAACCAAAATAATTTAATTGAAAAATTTAAGATACAATGTATAAATTTTCTTAAAACCAATAAAAATTAAATATGAATTTAAAATGTTTTGATATTTTTAATATATATTTTATTTTATCTTTAACATCTTGGTTTTATATTTAAGAGAATATTTTATAAACCTTAGTATGAATTGAAAACATAAGAAATCATTTAAAATACCTTTTAAATGTTTCAAATGTTTTTAATATTTAATAAATATACATTAATGATTTTTTAAATTAATGGTATTCGATTTTATAAATTAATATTCTATGGTTATATTAAATATTCCATTTTAAAACAAAAGAAATAATGTTTTTACTATGTATTTTTAACAATAAAAGCATCTTGAATGTCCTAATTAATTGTGTACTTTAATATCCCAATGAATTAAAATTAAGAAGAGATTATGTTTTAAGAAATTATGTTATTTGTTTAAAATCATGTGTATAATAAAAAAAAAATTTACTTTTCCAAAAATTAGGTGAGTACCCCAACTAGCTGAGGGAATCCTTGTAGGCAGCCACTTAAGGCCTTGGTGTTCATCTAACAGAACACAAAGAAAATGGCCCCAAGCAGGGTGCTTGGTGTGTGCTATGTCATGCGTAAATGGGGCATAGTAAGCACTATGTTCGCACGGTAATGTGTTTGTAAGAGAACCAGAGCATGCCACCGTGTTGGGCGGCAAGATGGTAGGGGTGGGTGCAGATGCGCTCCCGTAGAGACCCGGTACGGGGCGGTGTAGGGGAGGGGGAGGTGGATTTCTAGACTAATGCCTAGAGACACCGGAATATAAGGGATCCGCAAAACCCATCCTATTTCAATGTGGGATGGGAATTATAATGCACGATCGCATCCGGACTATCAGATCACACCACGCAAGATCTGAGCCGTTGGATTGGTTTTGTCCTCGATTGCCAATTGCCGCGGTTTCTCCATTGAGTTTTTATCTGTCATGAAATCCAATCGCTATCTAATCTCGACCATTCATGTATATTTATAACATTGCATCTCTCATAGATATCCAATCAAAAATTGATCTAATCACATTCGTTCATCTTGTTTTAACTATAGATTCACCATATACATTCAATCTGTTCTTACAAAATCCGAACCGCCCATTTCATTCCCAGTTTTCATCTACACATCGTCTTATTCTTCTTGTGTTCGCCATTCCAATTGCACAGTTCCTCCCACATTATCCATATTTTTCTTCTCCTATGACACAACCTTTCACCTGGTGAACCTCCTTTCACTCATTTTC
The DNA here is from genome assembly GCA_963277665.1 of Viscum album. Lineage (NCBI taxonomy): Eukaryota > Viridiplantae > Streptophyta > Magnoliopsida > Santalales > Viscaceae > Viscum > Viscum album. Next base: position 648,150,380 of record OY728153.1, read on the forward strand.
CACGAGGCCAGACACCCTCAGTGTTATTTTAAACCAACAAGCCATGAATTTTCATGAAAGTGGCATTAAAAATAAATTATATATGATTTATATATATTCAATTCAAATTGCACCCAAACCCTACAGTGTTCTTCCTCTCCAATGCCTCCATCAAGCTTCTCTAAATTTATCCTCCTTCTTCGAAACAGTTAAGGGACAATGTTTTTCTTTCATTGATTTTGTTTTCATATACATATATATATATATACAGATATATATATATAGATGTATACATAAATAAATATATAAATATGGTTGATTATAAGTCCCACATACTTCTTCTATGATGGTGAATCTTTAGTCTTAAATTTTTTCTAATTCCTTTACCAAACAAGGGCTTGAGATATTATGTTATATATATATATATATATATTTCTTTGTATACATAAGAATATATATTTATATGTTTCATAATTAAACCATGAATATTTTCCTGAAAAATTTGAAATTAATGAACCTTTATTTAACCAATGTTCTTAATATGTTGAAAACATGTAAGTGTCATTAAATGATTGGTGTAAGTCCCATATATGCATGGTTTATATTCAGTTAAATTTATATATTTGTATACACATGGATCCTAAATCTAATTTATATATTCCAAATATTATTGAGACTGAATAGAAAATGTTTTTTTTTGAAATATGAAATGGTTTTAAGGAAAATATAAAAATACAGTCTTTATATACATCCTTATGTAAAAATGGATTACACTACAATAACCATAGATAATTTTTGATTTTCCAAATTTTATACTTTTAATGCATTTAATAAAGAATGGAGAAATCATGAGTTATAATTTTTCATGTTTTCCGTTACTATATACATATGTCAAATGAGGAAAAGTGATCATTTTGGCATAAATATATTCCTAAAATTGTTTCTAAGAAGAATTAGTTTTTAATTAAGACAATGGTTATTTATCTACCCACATGTGTTTTTTCATGATCCTTCAAATTATGTAAATTCTCTATGTGAATATATATGTATGTCATACTTATTTTCAGAAATATTAATTGGTAATAGTTATGTTTTAGTAAGTGGTGTGGTTTATTGGTTTGTTTTTCAATATCTAACATTGTGATTAATTAATTGAGAATACCCTTCTGGTATGTTAATACATGAACATGATAGTAATGGGTGTTTAGACAACTATTCCTTTAAAACCCCATATGAATATTTTACCTTAAATTAGTTATGTTTTCAATACATGATGAATTTCATTTATTCAATTTGGTTACATAAAATATTTTCTTTGATAGTAAGAATTTTAGAATTTATGGGTTAAAATTTTATGTGACAAACCTGTATGTTATGTTTTTTACTTATTGTCACATGTGGTATAATCTTCCTGTCATACTTGTCATTTATTTCCATAGCCATGTAGTTGTTTTTGTAGTTATTAACACTTATATAAATTAATCAATTTCTATAAGTAAATTATAATGAATGTAATCAAACTCAAATGGATTTAATTGAACTAATAAAAAAATTATTCAAAGTTATATGGGACACATTAAATATTATGAAATTATAATCCATGTAATATGTGACACTTGGAATGATTATTAATGAGTAATTTAATAAATGTAAGTTGTATGAGGCAATTTTATTTAAATAAATGAATAATTAATTGAAATTTTTATGTGATGGGTGTGGCCCTCTATAGCCCCTCGAAGCCTCAGTATGTATAATGTGACAAAATTGTCATGGAATTTGCTTAGGCCTTTCCCAAATTAATTTATGGTCTCAACACAAGGTCATGACATAGAGTTTATGGTATTGGCATGATTCCTTGACATAGTCTGTCATATTCACATCCATAATTATATCTATGATAATTAATTAACCATGTGGATATTCGACAAGTAGAGTATTCATGGTTAAAGATATTTTACTTATGAGAATCAGAAGAAGTAATTGCTTATGACATAATGTTTTTTCAACACTCAGAGTTTTATCATCCAAATAATGATTTACATATAGTAAGTAATGAATTTGTGTTATTATTTTATGTGCAAATATGATTACGTGTTACAATCAGTTTTAATTTGTTCGTTGCACTTTCGCATGTCACACTTATTAATGTTATAATGACTCTTACATTATATACTGCACCCCCTATATTTTGTTTGAAAATGATTATGATTGGATCATGATTCATTTTGACCCTGTTAGTGTTGCTTGAAATTGTCAAATCTAAATTTTGGAAAAAAATATTATGTTATGGTTCATTTATTGAAGCTTTCCATATGAAAATGTTTTATGGATAATTTTAAAAGAATGTTTTCAAAAGGTTTTGATAGATACATTATTTTATTTTATTTTAAATCCCCTTACTGGGAATTCGTATTCTCACCCTATGTTTTAAATTAAATTTTACAAGTTTAATAAATTTTAGATACACCATTTGTGGGAAGCTTTGTGGATATTCTGTTCCCTTAAAGTTTTGAAGGAATTGTAATAATTGTATCTATTTCTCAAAGATCTAAACCAAAAAGATCATATTTAGTGGAATATGATGTGTAATTATTCAGATTCTATTTTTATAAACTAAATAACACATGATGTTTTATGTAAAACTGCACTGGATTCAGGGCACACCAAGTCCAGGGTGTGATAGAATGTCACAGATGTTAAAATACTATATGATGATTTCAAAAAATATTGGTGTGGATGTGGTTGATGTGGATATTCCATGTGGGGTTTACTACTCTGGAGCCACTATATATGGAGGCTCTGATGGTGTGGTGGCCAAGGACGACATTTTTTAGGTCAATAGAATAGGAAATATGGTATATATGGTGTTTTTTTTGTGAGGAATCCATGGGACCTTCGTGTACTATGGATTATAGGGAATCTAGTTATAGTGGTGGTAGAATTGACAAGTCTAGAAGCTATTAATATTAATTCATCAAATAAAAAAATACTATTGTGTCTCTTAAAAGAAATAATGTACAGTGGAATACTCCTCATTGGGTAAATCCAAGGGTCACTTCTCTTATGGTCAATCACCGTCATCAATAATCTTAAATAACACAAAAAAAATAAAAATATAAAAATAAATATAAAAAATAACTAAAATTATTACTTATAAAAGTATATAGTGTGTATCTACATGGTACACACCATGTGATGTGTTTGTGAAGTTACCTGTTTTCACTAAGAGAATACAAACATTCTCTATGTATGGATTTAAAATAATAAACAATGTGTACCTATAATGACCTGGATTTTTATCCCATCAATATTAAAAAATAAAATTGAAAAATAATTAAACAAAGTGATGAGACGACATGAAATTATGGTACATGGTGTTCCTAGAATGTATTTTTTAATTTATTTCTTTTTTGTAAATTTAGAAAGTCTCGACAGCTAACGTTGAATTTTGATAACATCTAAATGGGTTTCTGGATTGAAAATTTAAGGGAACTGCTGCATCCAAAATGGAAGCTTTACCTTAGGCAAGTACTAACATAATCTATAACGGTCAATACAAAAATATAGATTTTGGTTGTAACCATTATTAAATATCTTAATAAAAAAATTTAAAATGGAAGAGTAGATTTTGATTCATTTTTATAAAATCTTGTGGAATGGGTACACAATTAAAATTCATGAACATGGAATTTGCATGAGAGTTCTAGTGGGAAGGATCCATGGGAGAAGGTTTTGGAATCTAATGATGGACTGAATCCAAATAAATTAATGGTTCGAGGATCGAGAGTGTTCTTTAGTGAATTTACAATGTGGATGAATTCTCTCTTCACCAAAGAATGATCCAAATCCAGGTAGGGACTAGATTTCTTTTGGATTCTATCTCTGTTCGTAGATTTGGGGATGAATGAAAATCAACAAATGAATAGGTTGATCTGTGGTTCGATCATCCTTGTGGGATTTGTTACCTATGTTGGGATTTAATGGGAGTTGATCTTTTTTTTTGTTTCTCATTAAACTATATAACAAGAAAGAATCCGTGTCGACATTAAAATCTTCTATTATCCATCCTTGATCTGTTCTTTTTGCATTCATGGTGTTACACCCACCTTCCAAAAGATATTTTAATACAGTATCAATGGTTGTGGTGATCAAGGAGAATCTGGCAGGATAGCTACTGGAAGGGTGGATAGTTGTGGTTGCAGCGAAATTTAGTCCAGGCGGGACAATGACCTTAGATTGTCCTATGGCAGGATGCAATGGGTGGTGGAAGGCAGAGCTGCCAACTCAATGGTTAACGTTGGGAGGACCCACTAGAGGAGGCCATGTGTGGGGGCGGAATAAGGTAGCCGCCTACGATGAAGGGTCCCATGACGATGCTATTGAGGGTGGTGTAGGGGGTCATGCATAGGCATGATGTGATGACTGTGTAGAGCCTCGACAGGAGGTCATGACATTTGGGAGATGCGGGTCACCAGATTCACGTAGGTTGGAGAACAGACCCATGAAAAAAATGTGGGATGCACTAGTCACACATACCATCAACTTCATGAAGTCTGGCCACCTTGACCGGATAGCATGTGGCTAAGCCAAATGTGGGGGGGGGCAGCCTGGTTGGGTTGTGGCTGGAAGAGAAAGTTGGCCAGCCACACGCGGGCTACACATGAATAGTTGGGCCTCCACAGCAACCGAGAGGGCTGACCCCATAGACCAGTGGGCCTGGTCCAACAATCTCAACATGCCATAATCATGGCCTTGTAGAACCATGAGGTTTGTTCGACCTAGTGGGTCAGTTCGACAGACCCGTGTTGGGATAGGTAGGCTCAGCTGGGTTGGGCCGAAACCGAACCCAACTTGCACCATTTCACTAAAATCCCGGTAACTATCATACCATATGTCCATTTGATGATCCATCAATAGATTTGGAAACCTTGTGATATGGTGGCCAATTTGAGATGGATTTGTGGGTTTTTTATGGAGTAGTGTGGGATTTAATCATAACATCGGTTAATTCATTGAGGGTTTGGTACAACACTGCAATACAATCCCCTTGAGAGGACGAGTCTCACATAGATTTATGAAATCATCATTTGGATTTGTGTGATTATCTTTCAACCATAATTTTGTTTTATGGGTATTGACATGACCATATAGACTGGAACATTAATCCTTCATCTTGTGGGTCATATCAGTAGCATTCACAATATTATTTGGAATCCCTTATGTTACGATCTACATCATAGAGTTCTTGGGATTTTATATGAATCCCTACATTGGGGGATAATATAGATTGGGTTCATGGTATTCTCTATGGAGACTACCCTATCAATATATCATGATCCTTGACCAGAGTTCCTCCTTTGGGTGTGTACCATGATAACAGAATATTGTGCCCAAATTTTGTTTCTGACATATTCATTCAATATTATGGCTATTATTTGATTATATCTATATATCCTTGGAATATTTTTGGTTTTATACCTTTGTAGAGATGACTATGTATTCTTTTGTGGGTTTCATTTTTTGGACTTTGGGTTTCCTACTAAGTATTATTTCTCTCACCCCTACATGGGATTCTCCCAGACGTGTCATCTATTTTTCAGATGATCCAAATTTCGATAATGTATTTGGTGGCTAATTACATGAAATAACATCAGACGGTGCCTTGTGAGATTAGATTGGACAAGGTGTTTCCAGTATCTTTCTACCTCATCTTCAGTAGCCCTGGTTTCAGGAGAGACATTATAGTTTTCTTTAAATTTTTTGGGAATTTATTATATATATTTTTACGTAATTTCACATTACATTCATACATTGCTATGTGTTTTCTTGTTAGTGTATGAATTCATGGTGGTTGGTGTTTTATCTTTTTTAGCCTCGCGGGCTTGGAGACGTGTGTTTTGTACATGTTCTTATGAAAAGGCATCATGTTTTTGTGATATTACTATGTGGCACTAGTCGCTATACCCTGACCTATCGGAGATGGTCTAGGTGTAGTCGTGGCATGGGAACCACTATGACGGGTCATGATAGTTCGAAACACACACAACATTTTATTGTTGATGAATTTTATGACAAGTGTTCCTTATGACCCGGGGTTGCCTAGGTTTGGTAGATGCACTAACACACATAATATAACAAATGACCAAGCTATATTTTTTTTTCAAATTTAGTCTAAAACAATAATGTAGTGTACATTGATTACAAAACATGTGTTCATCATGAATTTTGGTGTACCGTGAATTCTCATCCAAACATTACCCATTCATAAAAAATCCAATAAATTATAAAAACATGTGAGATATGGATGAATAACTATTTTAATGTATTATGGAATGAAATGTGAAATAAATATGGTCTTTAAAAGTATGGAAAATGTATATTACGATAACATTGGTTGAGTAGTGTGTGTCTTATGGAAAGTAAATAGATATAGGAAATAGAAGAGGTCAGATTAAAGCTTCCATTATTTATAGGTGGGCCCCAGGGTGTAATATCTTGGTACACTCCATGTATGTTTTTGAATTAAGATTATATAGTGATGTTGTTTTCATTTTTTATTATTCAGAATAATATATATATATATAAACATATACGAAAAAAATATTTTAAAAATACATGTCGTGTGTTCCAAAAACTAAAAAATGGAACTACATTCTTTGTTGGAGTGATTTGGGTGAGATTCATTCTGTCGACTAGTTAAATCTTGATATGCTCCCTCACCCGCCGGATAATCCTTATTATACCAGTAGTTTTATATCATTTTGAATTTTTAATTTTTTTAAACACTTCATGGTGAAAGAAAGATCTCAATGTGTGTTCTTCAATTTATTTTATGATTGGGACGATTTATGCAGATTAGCCAAATTCGACATGGGTCTATTGGACTATGGGTTATGATTCTACAAATTGACCAATATCATCTTCATGTGAATTTTTTTAAGTTACATTATGTTCTGAAATATTTCATATTCTACATATTATATGTACATTAATTTACAATATATGGTTTTATTTTAGGGATAATGATTGAAATAATTCCACTACATGGACACAAACATAGGGCTTTTGGTCCATATATTATGACCCTTCTAGCCAATTAAACGACACAATTTGTTTTTTATTATTTTTAAATTATATAATAATTTAGAAACACATAAAAAACACCATTTAATGTGACAGAAGGTATAAAATAATTAATATTGTGTTGAAGGAGGGTGCACAAGGATTCAAACTGACGATATATTGGATTTACTATAGATCCCATTCCATCAGAACTTGCATTATTCCTATTTATTTACATTATTAGATTATATTTATATTTAACTCACTATTTATATATACAATTAAAATAATGTTACACACTATATATTTGGACACACATTCAATTTAATGTATTTTTTTAATGTTTAAACAATAATTTATGAGAAAATTAGAAAATGATGTGAAATGAAATTTAATTTAGTAATACATGCTATGTATTTAATATAGATAGGGTTATAAGGGAGAGTGAGGTAGATAATAGAGTGTGTATATTTACACCCATAAATAACTATTTTTAACTCATTGGATAACCATTTTAATAGAATATACCAATGATCAAGGTGTAGATGGGGTTATTATAGTGGAAACAGAAACATGTGTCCCATTACTTCATTTTGAAATAAATTTTCATGAACATTAGTTGGCCTAGGAGGTTGTGTAATGAACTGACTAGGGTTACCCTCAAAATTAGCACCCAACCCATTCCGTTATATACATGAATTAGCATTCCCGATTCGCACATGATGGAAACAATCACCGGGGCATCAATAAAGAAATATATGGAATCCTGATTTCCAACCTAAATGAAACACAATGAACATATATACATGAAGTAAATAAGAAAAAGTGAAAGACTAATGAATATATGCTATAATTGTAAAAAATAATGAAAAAACAACTGAAAAAAGAATCCAAAACATCAAGAGGCAAGTCCGACTTTAACGAAATAGAATAAAATAGCTACTCCAAATGGTTGTTTTGATTAACAAATAAGATCTGACAACTAGATCCCCAATGTAGCAATCATGAATCCTCACCACCTCACTCTATCACCATTCCTTTCCCTAAAATGGAAGACATAAAAAAGTCTATGCACCACCGAAGAGGTGTAAATGGGTAATATAACAAGCTCAATAGGATCATATCAAGGTATAAAATAATTAGTCTCTATATAAAAATTATAATATTCTCAATTTAAATATATAATGGAATAAAAATATGTTAAGAAGTTTTATAGAAAACAATATAAACATTTACCATTTTATCATAGCTCTAAAACAAAATTGGGTATATCAATTTCAATGTATATTTTTTATATTATATTTCACAATAATCAACATTCATATCATGTCCAAAATTTTCCAAATCCATGCGATATGAAAAATTAGTGTCCTAATAGGCATTAAAATACCATGGAACACAACTGGTTAGGGAATAGAATACTTGTACCCAAAAATTTAATCAACAGTTCACTACGTTTCCTAATGAAAATGATCTACACTCTGAGACGAGGGAGACACCCAATAATGTGAAACCCCAATGTTATAAAAATTCATAGTTCCAATAATCAACAGTCTAGGAAAAGGTGAACACCCATGGAAAACAAGCACAACAGATAATGGCCTCAAGCTAAACATTTCAACTAGTACCAAATGTAACCCTTCTTCTCCTTTCCACAATCATAGAAATGTTTAAAAAACCATTTCAAAACCATTTTAAATTATTTTTGCATATCCCCTTTTCATTCAAACTTTAAAAAAACATGGGAAAATATTCAATAAATATCACATTCCAACACACAAAAATAATCATAGTTATTTCATACCAGTTTATTTGTAAGCCAATTAATAAGAATGGAATAGTACAGTTTATCAAACACAAGCTAGAGGAAGAACCACCAGCCTCAAAACTCAGGTGGAAAACTCCCACAACTGGATCCACCTACAATGAAATCCCAATGATGTCGACAAAGGACCTAGAATCCAATCCACACCACATGGGATTGATACAATTGTGAAATAGGGTTGGTGGAGGGGAGGAAATATTACATTCCTCAACAATAAATGACCAACACACAATGACCCACTAGTGAAAGACGTACAGAATAATATCGCACAATGGATCACAGAAGAAGAGAAGAGAGAATTCCATCATAGAACAGTGGATCTGATAACGCAACCCAAGGGGACTACCGCGATTAAGGATAGTTAAGAAGGGGAATGATAACATTCTTGAAGTGACGTACTGTAACCGCAATGAAGATGAAATATTGAGAGGATTGATACCTAATGAGTGGTGTCTCCAAATATTAATGGAGTGGAGTTTTGGTTTGAGAGAAATGTAAAATGACTGATCGAATGGGAATCAAAAACTCAAGGGGAGCCCTAACACATCCACGCATGAGAAATTACATGACATGTCTTAAATTTACATAACATTAAATAAACGGTGTTTATGTATGTCAAGAAATCAATCAAGTCTGATTAAAAATACGTTATTTAAAAATTTGAGGATATATTCCTCCTTTTTAGAATGTGTAACCGATCATTTCATGAAACCATTCATGATATGTACTCATGATCACATACACATTGTGTAACCTAGTTACACATTATGAAATCCTCCTGCATATTACAGGAAAATTTGGTTAAAGATAAGGGTCCAAAAAATATATAACATTACCATTATAGGATTCTTATCAATTATTTCATGGACCTATGTAGAGGAAATGATAAGTAAAACCATGATGAGGTCAGCGATATATATAATAGATAAATAATGGGATGTTACAAACTCCCCGCCATAAATAATTTATGTCCTCATGATGTCATGTGGATGATGTAATCCCTAGAAAAAGATGACACAACTTCTCCCTCTTCAATGACTCACCTACCCAGGTCTCATTAGAATACGATCATTATTTCCTTAGAAGTATGAACAATGGAATCAAATTACATCAAAAGACATTCACTTGAGAGTCAACGATCTCAACTAGTTTATATATTATATAAATATCTTTATGTAACTCAATTTCAACCCAAATCAAAACATGACCTGTGTTAGGGTGATACATCTTGAGCTGAGAAATGTGGAAAAAACCATTAATATTCTCAAACTAAACCAGAAATTATAACTGATAAGAAGAATGTACGAGCTACTCAGTGACCTCAAACATCCTAATATATCCTGAAGTCTACATTCCCTATTTTCTATTTCAATGATGACCCAACAGAGGAGAAACATTCAAGAAAACATATTCACCAAAAGAAAAATCCATAGGATAATGTCTCCAATTTATATATGATTTATGTCGACATAGGGATGTAACCAAATGTTAATGTAGATCCTAAATCTCCATGAGCCTCTCCTAAACAAAACATGTTCCATCCAAAGAAACTTATCCTAATATATCTCAACAAAGAGATGATCTACATGGCTGTCCATATTACACCTCAAATAGAGCCATTATTATTGAAAAATGTTAGATTTTTTTGTAAACAAACTCAGCATGCCCTATATGTCTACACCATGATCCAACAAAATCTAAAACACTAGAACGAAGCATATTTTTCATGATCCGAATTCATCTATTCATATGACCTTCTGTCTATGGATGGTAAGTGATTCTCAACATGACAGGAGTTCCCATTTCCTCTTGGATACTCCTCAAGAACATCCAGGTATTCCAAGGATCCCTATATGAAATAATGACATTAGTAATTTCATGTAACCTCACAATCTATATCACATATATCATACCTAGTTCCTCAATTACAGTGGTATCCATAACTAGAATAAAATAATCTTACATTTTCAACCAATCAAAAAACAAAAATATAGAATTATACCTTTGGGGAGTCTGAGGTAATCCCGAAAAAAAATCAATGGATACCTCATTCCATGACATGATTGGTACCTGAATACGCAGAATCAAACTATTGGGATTCAAGTGATTTCAATTATCCAATGGTTGGTATAATATAAAGACACACAATATATATTTTCATGGTTCATACTAGACCATCAGAATTTTGATTTCATGTTATAATACATTTTCTTAGTGCCTAAATCAATGTAATGTGAAGAGATATGAAAATTATTCAAGAAAAAACTCTTAACGAATTTTGGGAAGACCACTCGATTCCTAAAGTAGAGTATACCAACTAAAGAAATAAACCAACCAGAAACAATATTACCATAAATAAGTTCATTTTCGAACTCTACTAAAATCATCATTCTACTACCAGCATAACACAATTTACTAAAAGAGAGATGATGATTAGATATTACTGGTCGAAACCATTCCTGAAGCATCATCTTGATAAATTTGGTGAAACTGAGTGAAAGGCCCCATATTGTCCCCCTCCTCCTTCTATTATAAAGTATCATGTGATAGTACATTCATATTAAAAGTTCTTATAATAATGTTTCCATTTCCTTGGGTGTAACAGATATCAATTTAAAATATCTCATGGGATTAGATTCATCACATATGTCTAACATTTATGTATTTTGAGAAAATATATAACTCAAACTCTTATTATCAGGGATGAATGTGAAAATTTGTACATAAAGATATTGAAACCAACATTTAAGCACATTCATAAATTAAGGATGCTCTGAATATATAGTGGGGTAATTCATCTCATGTGGTAAATGTTGAGGAGAGATGTAAGACACTACATGGTCAAATTTCATATGCACGCATCGCACAAAAGCACCAACAACATCCCAAAACACCATGTACCCCTTACCAGAATCAAGTATGTTTTAAATAGGAGCCAAGGATAGAAGTAAATTAGTTCATTTAAATATGAATTGCATTCATATCCCAACTGTATTTCACCACATTCCTAGTAAGAATAGTCAATGGTGTGTTTTATTAGAAAAATCATTAAAAATCCATCTGTAGTATCCAGTAAGGACAAGGATGCTTTATATCATATTGACATATCATTATTCCTTTTAAGGAAAAGTAGCCTTCACATTATCTTTATCAATTAATAATACATCCTCATAAATATTTTTTTACTAATAAAATCACTTCTTGAATCCAGATAATATAATTTGAAATGTTTCGATATAAATGGAAACATTTCAGAATTTCCAGAACCAAATTGAGATAGTCCTCCGGCTCAAACTAAAATTTTGAATAAACCGGAATATAATCCACAAAACCTACAAAAAAAAGTTTATATATAATAATGTAATAATTTATTCTTCAAAACTATTAAAATCTACAGGAGAGATATTCATAACAAAAATAATAAAAAAATATTCATAGTGTCCATATAGGTAGTTGAACATTGTCATTGAAAATTAAACCCCAGAACACTTAGATGGTGATAACTTATACATTGAAAAATATTCAACAATCACTTTTGCCCATTAATTGATGAAACAATGAATACATTTATGGTAAAGTATATCATTGCGTAACCATTACCCCGTTTTAATTTTGATAGTCCATTCAAAACTGAAGTGAACCATCTTCCTTCTTGGAAAAGAGAACAGGGACTACCTAATAAAAAGCACTATAGGGAACCCATTTTTTCCATTAAGTCATCCAAATGAATCTTCATCTCATTCATCTACATTGGTTCTATATGATAACAACATATCAACATTAGCTATATATTTTTAATCTTATCAATTATAAACTCCAACTCTCTATTTGGAGGAATACCAGATAATTCCAAAGGGAAACAATCAAAAATGTCTCAAACAAAAATAATACGGTCAAAATATGAATAAACATCATCTATCTCAAACTTAAAAGGAGAAAACCAACACCTGATATCTTGGATGGAATGCCATGGATGACGTGAACTCGTGTCCCACTGCCCCTTAAACATGCGGGAGATCATATCAGCAGCAAGAAATGAAACACAATTATTAAAAAAAGAACAATATCTTGATGAGAGGCAATTCTATCTATACGGATAATGACATAAAATAGGTCCAGATCAAGAATTAGAAAATCCCAGACAATATTTATATCGGTAATCATAAATGAACTTGATGGACACTAAATCCCCTACTGTATCCTTTTTTCCATGAGGTGTCACAAACTCCATTAAAAAAGACACAAGTTCCATTGTATTTTTATGAATAACAATAAAATGTGCACATATAAATGTTTGAAAGGAACCAATATCAAATAATGAAAATTATACTAATGATGTAATAAGTATAGTACATATCAATATCGATGGAAATGAATCATCTTCTACTAGACACTCATATTCTGCGTGAATTGGCTTCACTCCAGTGGCATGTTACTGGAGCCTTATAGTCTTTGATGCTTTTGACTACACCGTGATATCATTTGAATCCAACAAAACCTGGCCATAATAAGGCGTATTCAAATATTAAATGAGATTTTGTAAATGAATAACATGGCTATAAATTTTTCACATCCTTACGATTATATGACAAAATTGTTTTTCATTTCCGATCTTGCCTCACCGATTGAAAGTAAGAGGCACACTACTAGTCGTTGCAGATAGTGCAGACACGGATCACTATTGAAACACACTACCACCACTACTGTGATTATCATGCCACTTCTTATTCTTCCTGTGAACATCACTAATGTTGCGACTAGATGGAATTTAATGGTAGGGATAACCATTCTTCCTTGTCATACCCATTTCATCCATCATAGATCTATCTTTCATCTCTTTATAGGTTGAAATATTGAACATAAACACCTGGGATATGATATCCAATTTCAATCCCCAAAGGTTCATATGATCCATCAACTAGTCATTATTTAATATATCATGAGAAAGAAATAGAAAAGAACAATGGTTGGGGTAATTCAATATTTAATTATCCCCTTGTTGGAACCAAAATAAGTCAATGGGAATTTCCAACATCAGGGACTCTAGAATAAATTATTGGAAGAATAGGGTTTTGAATAAATTCTTGTCCAATTTCTTCTATCATTCATCCTAGAATATAGAATTCCACCATTTATTACGGAAAACCTCGATACAAAAAAGTTAAAAATTAATCTTAATATTCTTAGGTGTCTCTAGGAATGCGATGTTTTGATCGATATTATCCGTCCAGTTGTCCACCTCTTGAGGGTTAGATGATTCTTTAATTGGCAGTGTATTCTCATAAAATAATTCATGTTATTGATATCTATCTCCTCTATATTTATAGTATACGTCAACAACTACATTCTGAACTCATGGTACACCTTGATTGACAACATGAACATCCCATTTGATAGAACCAATGATATTGTAATCTATAGGTGATTACAATATGGAGAATCAACTACACATTCCTAGTAAATTCATTGAATAAATATTAGATGAATACAAATAAACACCGAAATATATGAATTATAAAACATCATAACAATTCTTAGTTCAAACCAAAAATACCATAAGTAGAAACTAAAATATAAAACCAAACTGAACACTATGGACACGTTTCCCAACTTCCCATTGAAACTTGAGTATCATAACGATATGTTTCGGGTAGGCACTCCTCGAAACATAACTCTCATGTCCTGATAAATCTATATCTAGTCTAAAATATGTCTCATGACAAGGGAAATTATGAATAAACCTCACATAATACCAAATTTTAATGAACTAACCCGGGTTTCCCTCAAACATGGAACCAGGCTCATTTTGTCCAATACCCGAAGGGTGTTCCTGAACCCCACGAGATTGCGACAAGAACACATACATTGACAAAAATATACGAGGGACATATTTTTCTTAACGTGAAAAAATCACAATGCATATTTATACACGATGAAAAACAAAATAAATGGATATTGATGAATAGTTTCAATAATAGTAAAATTATATATGAAACAAGACAACTACAAATTAGCCAAAACTCCATAAGGCAAGTCCACCTATGAAGGAATATTACCAAAAAACTACATTAAATGAGGGTGTAGATGAACTCACATAATCTAACTACCATCTCCCAAACCTAGCTAACATGAATGCTTTCCTCTTCAATGCAGTGCATTTCCATTTCATAAAATGGAAGACAAACAATGGTCTATGAACCACCGAAGAGGTTCATGAGGTGTGATCAAACAAGTTCAACAAGATCCAACACAGGTGATCTATAACATGTATCTATATAAAAATTCTTTTCTGATCAATTTTAATATTACATGGCATGATAAGAAGTAATGCCGTTTTATAGAATGTCTGGTATAAAATTTCCATTATTATCATAGATATATTACCAAAGAAGGTATATCAATTTCAAATAACATTTTCCTTATTATATTTTATAAGAATCAACATACATATAAATTCCTATGTAGTCTAAATCCATGAAAACACTAAAATTAGTAATATCACATGCATCAAAATACTAATGAATATAAAAAGTCAAGAAGATAACTACACATACCTTGAAATCAATGAAATAGTTCACTACGGTACCTGAAACTAATGATATACAATTAAGGACTAGGGAGACACTTTATAATGTGAAACACTATTATTATATATGTTCCTAGTTCCAATAATCTACCCTCTAGTATAAGAGTGACACTGTAGAATTTGAACCTTGATAATAGACAATGGAAGCATGCTAAACTATCCACTAAGTAGCTATGTTAACCCATGTTCTCATTTCAACAATAATTTAAATGATTTAATATCATTACAAAATCATTCCACAAAACCATATTCAAGGGTTTTATAATACCCACTTTCCATTCAATTGGTAAAAAAAATGAGAACACATAATTTATTAATCAATTTACAACACCCGAAAACAATCATGAAAATTTCATACAACTTTATTTGCAAACCAATTTATTTGAATGGAATATTACAGTTTATAAAACATAGTCTACAGACAGAACCACCTACCTTATGACTTGGGTTTCACATGCCCGCCATGGTTTCTACCAACAACTAAAACCCATTAAAATCAACGAAGTCCCTATAATCAATTAAACTCATCATATGATAGATTATATTGAGAAATATGTTTAGATGAGGTGTTGAAATATCACACAACTCGACAAAGAACTACTGCTACACCACGAACAACAATGCAACAACCTATGGAATGAGGTCACACAATATATATTGGAAGAAGACATTAAGGAACACCCAAATTTTCCAGATGTTCCTGAAATGAATCCCAAGGGTTCTATTGTGATCATGGATAGTGAAAAAGTAGAAATATAAAATACCTGGAGAGATGCACCACAACAACAATGAAGATGGAAAACCTTGCGGTTCGATCCAGAATGAATGGTGTCTCAAAACTTTTATTGAGAGGAGTTTTAGTTTGAGAGGAATGGAGAATAGGTTATTGAATGGGCACCAAAAAATGTAAAGGCTGTCTAAAAAATAAAATCATGTGTAATTTTAGGATGCGTATTTTGTTACATGCTATGAAATCCATAGTGATTAAGTATACATAGAAATCTTTCACCTCAGATAAAAAATCCTTTATTTTAAAAATTTACAATGTGTAAATCCTCTTCAATATGTGTAAACATTCACATCATGAATCTTTTCATGAATGGTACCCAAAAAACATACACATCATGCGACCTAGTTACACTGTGTGAATTCATCTTGCTTACTGCTAAAAAAATGGATTAAACTAAGAGTCTAAATAATCTTTAACATCACCCTTATAGTTATCAAATTGTTTATTTCATGATTAATTACATAAAATGAACAAGATTAAAAGACGACATGTTCAAATACATACATTCTATATTGGAAATGGGATTTCATAGGAATCTTATTCAAACTCACCTCTATGGACATCCGATTCAAATGATGGATGTTTTCCATGGATAGATCATGAACATCATCCACCCCATAGATTCTATCTCCGGAATGATAAAAACATGAAAATAATCTCAATATTCCTTTAGGGATGATGAGAAATCAACTAAATGTTTATAATGGAATAATTTATCATATACATTACAATCAGAATATGAAATGTTCACATATTGAAATTCAGTTTTTAGAACTCATTTTTTAGAAAATGTTATTTCCAAATGAGTAGGGTCATTGTACATGGGTAAGGGATTTACATGGGAAAACCTCATTCCCAAAATCATCACCCAAATATGTATATTACTCTTTTTATTATAGTACCACATACCATGATCATATGGATTTAAATCCTAATCCAGAGAATCATACTAAACATCAGTTGAATAAATAATAATGGGGATGTGAGGTTTAGGTTCCTAAGAAAATAATAAAGAAATGAGTATGAAAATTATAATGTATCAAACCATAACTCAAGACTCATTCCACTTGTTTTTGATTTCAACATCGTCAATGGAGACAAAATATGGAACACTAACCACCAGCGATAAAAAATTATTTTTCTAAGCCAACGATGTTTCTAGATAATTGATGTTGGGATAGATCTGATATGGAAAAAACTAAGAAGAAATTGGCGCCTTAATGCGGTGTTCATCAGTTTACTATCCATTAAAAACCATGGATAATATGAAGAAATTGGAGTGAAATATATTGAAAAAAATGAAGGTGGAGAATGGGGATGAAAAAATAGAAAACAGGAATATCAGGGTGACAATTCAATTATGATAATTTTAAAAAAACATTCCTTTTAGTTAAAAATATTATGAAATGGTTCATGTGGGGATTAATGTAAATTAAATATTCTTGGTTTTATAACTAATAATTGGGTATTTAACATATCAATTTGTTTTTCTATTGACTGATTGCATAGATATACATTCTTAAATCATTACCCCTAGAATGAATGTGGTAAGAGGAACACCTAATAGTTATGGGTTCACCCAATGTAACGCATTTAGTAATCTCTATTGGATTCATTGTTGATTTGATACGACATATTCAGTGAATTTGGAATTATTTATATAACATATATATAATAAAAATTCTCAATAAATGATAAATAATTTTAAATTACTTTATATTGTTACCACACCTTATTACGATTGAGTATATAAAAATTATATCTGATGACAATTTACATGGTGCAAATACTGTGTAAAAACTCAATCCATAAAATGGATATTATTGGAAGAGGGGAAATAAGAGTAATTAAAGTAAAACAAAATGAAATCGATGTGTAAAAACCTAATGGATTTAGGGATAGATTGAGTTGGAAAAGAAGACACACCTCCTCAAGGAATAACCAACTCTAAATTTATAGGGATATCACTATATTTAGAGAAAATTACTCTATTGAATGTGTACTATAAGGTATATAGTTTTTAATCCAGTCAACTATAAAATTCATTTTTTTCTCCATCATTTGTTTTCAAACTATGCCTAACTTTAAATTATATAAATATATAGTTGGTTGGTGGATGAAAAAAATGTCCCTAATTGATATAAATGGAATTTATTCTATCATCCAATAACCAAACACTTCTGGATATGAATGCACAACATGAATAATGATGTACATAGTTTGTGACCAATGTTTTTGTAACCTAGGTCTAAAAGTGGGCTGGCCGATTCGTGTTCCTTGTTAATGTACATGGAGTGTTTCTATAAATTACACACCATGTATATTTCAATTTTATATATGAACAGTTTCTCATAAATGCCTTCTTCTAAGAACTATTTAAGTTACCGTAAACAAAAAAAAATCATTTTACCCACGAAACAATAAAAATATTTTGAAATTCTGTTAAAAATATATATAATATGTCTGAAAATATATTCTCAAATTAAGAACATCAAATAAAAATTTCCATTGATAGATGGATGGGTCAATGCCTTTATATTATCCCTAAGTGGGGGGAAAATATGTTACATAAATACATTTTTATTAAATTTTTAGTATTTAATTAAGTTTTTATCTTGAAATAAAATAGTACTATGACATAGAATGTTAATTGTACTAGTTTGTGGTATATTACCCAGTTTTGAGTATTATCATGTTCTATATGGTTATTTTTTTTATCATTGATAATCATTTCCTTCCTATAATTTATTTGATTTTTGAATTTTTTATTACTCTAGTAAAAATACTATAGTATTATAACATAACATTTTTTACCCTCCCTTTTTACTCGATTTGGCTACTAGTTAGTGTGAGTTGCGTTAGGACGTGAAAAAATGGTATTAAAGTGGGTTTTCATTTCTATTAATTTTTTTGGAATTGTATTCTATATATAAAGATTAGTTGGGTCATTGTAATTAGATATTTTATGGGAGTATCTAACCCATGTTTAGGGTAAAACTCAATTTCCAATGGTGGTATTGTTTATGATAATGTTTCCTATTATAGATTGATATTATTTCAAAATTTCTGGATCACTCGATGTGTCATGCATTTTTTTTTTGAGATTTTACTCATGGGTTTTTGTGGAATGATAATTTTTTAGCCATGAATATTTTTAAGTACTTCGGTATTTATGTTTCATATATCATATTAGTCACCCACTGAGAATTATGTTATGGTTAGGTAATGGGAAGTGTATATTTTTTTTCTGTTTCTCATGGTGTTTAAAATAAATATTCCTAAATAAAGAAGGTGAATCCATCTTTAGTTGAATAATTTTTAATTGAAATGATTAAAATAAAAACTAATGGGTATATATAAAAATTTTGAAATTATAAATATTATTTTTTTGTTAAAATAGATGTTATAAATTTTTTATTCTGATTTACACTTTTTAATCCCTGGACCAGCACAGGAATAATTCAGGGATGTAAATGTTTTGCAGTTTTGGTCATACAAATAGTGTTTATACCATTATTAATTAATGGGTATTTGAGATAACAAATATTTATAACTATAAATAATTATATGTTATGTTTCCTTGTAAATATGGTTGGAATTTTATTGATTTCCCACCAAGATCTGATTATACCATTGGGATACATGAAATCATTGCTATGATAGTTCTTACGATGATGGAACAAGAACCACCATTGGTACAAGGTGATATAAATGAAGGAAAATTAGAAAATAATTATTATATTTTTATGTTGTTTACAGAGAGAGTCCCGAGGATACATTTACTGAGTATGTTTAGCCAAACTAGTGAGTTATATCTATAGCACTATCAGATGTTTTATAGAGATGGTGTACCAAAGGTTTTTTGTTATAGATTTATTCTATCTAGAATATTCTAGACAAATTTGATACGCTTATTGATAACTTGTTAATGTTGACGAAATATATGTTGTGTGGATGAGTGAGTCACAAATATGATATTTAAGATGTAGATGAGATAAAAGACGTAATTCAATGGATCGGCATCATATAGATGTTATTAAAACATTGTAATTTGGATATGACATAGGGGATACCAGAATATTTTATATGGTTATCCTAGGAATGTATGTTTTTGATTGATTAGATGGGAACATCACTTATTTGAATTATTTGTATGGATTCTTTTGGGTATGAGTGGGAAATAACTTAATTTTTATAGCTTGTGAAAATATGTGGGATCATGTGATATGTAAATGAATTTTATTTAAATAAATATGTTGATGTGATGATCTTTGATCTCATTTTTTAGTATAACATGAATGAGGCATATATTTGTAGATATTTTGGATCAGATGGGTTATCAGGTGGTATGTATTTCAATAAATGGAAGAAAATCCATGGGTACATTCAATATGGTGGTGTTTGAATGATTATTTAGGGGAGTGGTTCTTCCTCTCCAAGTTGTGGTCAGTCAGTTTCTTATCATCTTGGAAAATGTGTTAAGATACATGGTTAGTTTCTTCGACCACTATTAGAGTGTCATGATTTTGGAAGGATGAGACACCATTAGTGTTACTATAGGAACCAATAGTATAAGACCAGTGATGGAGTATCTATATCGATATATAAAACTGTTAGTGTTTCTTCTACCCCATATCATTATAGCAGTTTGAGTCCCACATTACATACTTGTTAGGGTGGATATTCACAATAATTTTTTTTATTCATGAACCATTGATACTTTGACTATCATTGTAAAATTATTCATTTGGATCAAGAAAAGAAAATCACATTTGGGGGTCCAATCTATCAGAATATATCATTGTAAATTGTGTTCCCACAATGTTAGTGGGAACCATTTTATTTAGGATTTGTACATGCTACAATTTTCTTGATTTATATTAATACTAGGATGTTACCTTGTCCAAATTAATTTTTAGCATAGGAGATTGAATTAAAAATCTCTTGAGTGTGAAATATATAAATTTCACATGCAATGGAATATCAATAAAGGCCATGTATGTTTAGTTCATTGTCATTTGGTTATAATGACATCCCAGGTTGTTGTTGTAATTCATATTAATGAAGTAGTGGTGCAGGATATTTTCCATCCCATGGTGGATCAATTTCAAGATGTGACTCCAAATACTTATCTGAAATTATAACTATGAGAAATATTTATTAAATGATTTTCCAAATTATCCTATACCTTATATACTAGAAACAATGTGGATTGTTGATCTCACAACTTAGTTACAAGATTTTTTAGATAATGTATATATCAATCTGAGTACGTCATCAATGGGATATCTAATTTTGACATTCATTAAGTCTATTTGAATAACAGTTTATGTGTTGACTAATTGAAGATTAGTCAAATGATGACCAAGAACCACTATCCTATTTCGTTTTTTAGGATCATTTTTATCTGATGAATGGTTATGATGTATTTTAAAATATTGATTTCAAATCAGGGTATCACCTAATGACGGGGAGGATTAATTATAGAGATTAAGAGATGTTTGAGAACTACATAGATTCTGATATCTCCCAAAATGGGCGTGAAGTATGGCTTGTATTATAATCCATCATTGATCAGACATGGGGATGTATTAATTTTGATTGATTGAGTAATGTTGTATGGATCATGAAATTTATATAACATGAATAAATTTTTTCTACACATGATTTTGAGATAGCCATATAATTTTATGCATTGAAATGTTGGGAAAATTATATTTTAGGAGGTGTTTTTGAAATTTATACTGATAAATATATCTTCAAATACATCACTAATCTGTGTGATCTAAATATTAAGAATATGAGTGAATTTCAATAAAATAAATACTTTAATTCGAAGTAGTATTTTACACTGAGAAATGTGAATAGATTTACCGATGATGTTATAGAACGACATAAAAACTAGTGATTCAAGAGAATAGTTATGATTAGAAGATTATGAATTTTCATTGGGATGAATTTAGGTGTTTAGGAGGGACTTGATTAGTTCACCCTATGTAATTAACTGTAATTGTAGAACATATATGATGTATCCAAGAAAATTCAGTATGGGGATCTAGTGTTCTTATTATTGAGGCATATATTTGAAGGTGGGGAGCTACAAACATTCAAATATTTAAATAAAAATGAGATTGTCTATTCTATTGGTTGTATTTTTGATCCTACTTGTATGTGGGAGTGATCTTATAATTTAGTATCATTCCTATAATTCACAGGGGCACTATGGTTTGACCATAATGAATCGATATCTTTATATACAATATTGGTGAATATGAAGGACAAAATATATCATAGTTCGTGTGATGTGATTCTACAAATTTACAAAGGAGAAGGCATAACCGTAGTTTTTGAGATGTATGTCATACTGATTAACCATTCCGTATTAAGCATGGAATGACTTTATAAAAGATATATTGGTGGGTCCACTAATTAATACTCAGAATAATATCATGATATGGGTCATTTTCAATTGGTTAAAATATTAATATCATTATAGGATAATTAAATAAATATTATCCACCATTCGTTTACATGAATTTTATATATCCAAGATAGTAAGTTTCTATACTGTTCATGGGATCATTGATTTCAATAGGGACCCTCATTTTTCATTTTTCTTCTGGTTGGGATTTTAAAAAGTGACGGGTATTGACTTTGTTTTGATATAATCTTTACAGTCGTAGATAGATGGGAAATACTATATTGCAATCTAGGTGTTTGAATACATGATAATATCATGAATCATAGATTATAACAGGACATGGAAGTATTTTTTTTCTTTTTGTTTTAATTATAATAATTATTATTCTATTCAAATTGAAACATGTGAGGAACTATATGGTAGGGAATGTCGATAAACATTGTTTTTTATGGAAGCTGGATAACTTGAGTTGTTGGGGCCAAGTCTCCTACTTGACACTTCATATAATGATTAGTTGATTTGAAAGCTTATTTCCATGGCCTAATGATAAAACATGTCCCATGGGGACGAACACTATATAACAATTTATTTTCTAGTGGGTGAACATATATTTCATTGGGTGTTGCTGAGATTACATCACCATAGGATATGGAAATAGCTTATGTTTGTGCCAAGTTATGTTGAGCCATATTTATTGTGATGAGAATAAAACTGGTATCAAACCACTTGGATCATTCACAATAGTTTTGTTAAATGAAAAATAAATTTTAGGTGTCACATTTTCAATAGTATCACCATCACCGTTATCTTGTAATTGATATTTATGATCTTGATTTTTTGGATATCATATTATTTAAGGAGAATCAGGTTTTTATTTTGGATCATTGGGACACAAAACATTAGGTTAAGACAATGTCCTTGGGGTATATTCTCTGGCATCATGGTTGTGTTCATGAGGAAATGTGAGGTATGAAATAAAATTATAGTGCCTAGTGGATAGATATTTTTAAGGATGTATGATTTCATTTATATTTTCGTTCAATTTTTTTTTGAATTATTAATGGATAGCCACCTAGTATTAGGTATCTCTCAAGATTATCCACTGGGTTTTGGAAATGATAATAGTGGTAATGTTTCCATATAGTGCATGGTGCATGATTTGTTCATGGTTAGTAAAAATAGTTCCTCATAGCCATGTTCCCTGGAAATGAGGGAGTCGCATTTTTTAATCTATGAATGGAAGCCCTGAAACCCATGATTCCTAAAAAAGATCCATATGTATATATTAGACATGAATTTACAATATATGTGAGTGCACCATTAAACCATTTACCCCAGTTTCCTCTATGACAGAGGACAATGAAATGTTGGTGCATGGATTGGTAGACCAGTTTTCAATGTTGTGAACATCATTAAAATAGTAAAATATACCATATATCGATCCTAATAATTATATTTTATTTTCCAATTTTTTCATCATTTCACCCCCTACATTATATTTTTAGAACATGACCCAACCTCTCCTTCCAAGAGTGGCTCTCCTGTGATTCCAAGGAATTTGTGGTGTGATAGAATACGATTTTATTCCATGGTTATGTATTCAACACTGCTTTCATATATTATCTATAAGAATCAATGTTTATATTTTTTAACATTTTCATAATGTAATGTGACTTATTTCTGGGAATTTTCACAAATTTTTCATTGAGGTTGTTTTTTTCTTGAATAAATTGTTATGGATATGAATATTATTTTCTATAAGAAGAAGGCATGTTGTCTATATGTAATTTTCTATAGTATTTGTGTTTGTTCATTTGAATGTGGTATGTGATATTGCACTATTTTAGTTGGAAAATTATTTATTATTATGGAGGATAAATTATCAAATTGAATGATGTTTTAGAACCATCAATGATTCCATTGGGTCTGTATGTGATTATTAGTCTGGTCCTAAGGCCACACATGGGTTCTGATAATTCTTTATGTAAGGAAAAATTAATTTTAACTGGGGATGTGGTGGGATTATGATATTAAAATGGGTGTGTTTATCATATAACATGTTAAAATATCACAAGGGGTTTCTCGTATTGACTCAAAAATAAGATGGGTTATTATATGATAAATGGAATTGATAATAAATGTATATAAAGGTTTATTTAAGAAGTGAAATGGTTTTATGAAAATTACATAGTTAAATGATGGTAATGATGATTGAATGAATTAAATTTTGTAATTATATTAATTTGTTTTACTATTATGGTCCCTGTTGAATGGTAAATATTTGAATAGGTCCACCCTTTTAACATTAATTGATTGAAGGTCTTGTATGATAGATCTTGGAAATTTGTTTTAATATTGAATATAAAATTATAAACTCCTGGTTTTGTTTTTTTTAAATGGTATTCCATATAATTTATTTAGGATGTGTATACACGGTGTTCTATATTATATTATGGATATGGACCTCCTTATTCATTGACCATTCGATGAAACAGAGACCATGTACTAATATCATAAGGCATTGATTGGGAAATATGAATTATTTCTTTTAGATCCTATAGTTTTATATGAATAAATGAATGGGAAAATTTTATTTAGTGTTTTTACACACTATTATGGAGGTTCATGGTTCAATCATCAGGCAAGGATGAAGTATCTTGGGTGTTATGAGAGATCCCAATATCACAATTGATAAATTGATATGTTTTTTTGTGATACAATATAAAATTGTTTCCATGATTATTTTATCTCATAATACTTGTTAAATTATCATTTATATTAGAGAAGATACTTTTTTGGACACCATTGGCGGCGTCTGACTAATTTTCCCTTACACACTTCATGTGTCATAATTGACACCTATGAAATATTCGTGGTTTCTTTTCAGGATAAAGGAAACAGTCCTCTAATATATGGATGAATAATGACCATAGGAAAAAGAATGAATATGGGTATAATATATGATTCTTGGACTTGTAATGTGGATTGTAAGTGTGTAATTGTTTTGGATTCAACGTGAAGCATGAAATTAATATAACATTGAATGATTATTGTGTTGAATTTTGGGAAAATAAATGGTTTTCTAGTTTCATTATGTTATACATGGTTATGGTTCAACACATATGTTTGATCATTAATAATTACTTCATTGGTTATTGTTTTTGTATTTCCACATTTTCCATACTATAGTAAAGTTTTAAGGTTCTCCATCTATTACATTCTAGAACGTCATTAATAGTTAGTAACATCTAGAATATTGGTAGTCGTACCTATTTTAATTTGGATAACTAGTTCAAATTCTAGTTATATTTTATGGTGCAAGGACATTAACTGTTTCAACTAGTTAGAATAATAAATGAGTGAGTTATTAAAACCATTTTCATGTGTTTATAAATTCTTAAATAAATATGAATTTCAAAAAAGAGATGATAATGATTGGATAATTGATTGAAGGAGAGGATGGGAGTTCAACCCATCCCACTAAGGAAAGGTTCTATAATCTAGGTTTTACTCTTATATTTATGTGTAATTGTGAAATCCTTATTTATTCTATCCATTTTCTACATATGTTAACTACATATCATATATCCATAACATGTAAAATTAAATATAGTATGATGGATTAATATGTTTGGAATGTTTGACACTTCATTATCATATTTGTGCTTATGAATTATGAAATATATGTTCCCAACATATAGGATAAAGGGTTTTTAGATTTATACTAGTGTAGGTGATGTCACAGTATATTATAATCTATCATATATTAAGGGAATGCGAGGACACTCATAATTTAAATTCTAGTATGAAAACTAAACATTTAGTGCATAGTGGGGACACTCTTAATTTGGAGACTTTTTTGGGAACTCATAGTTTATAAATTATTAGGGGTAGAAAGAGATTATAGTTCGATGGTGATAATCATTATTAGGATTTTATTTATGACACCCTATAAAATAAATCATTTGAATAATTAAATATGTAGTTTCTGTTAATTATCATTTGAGAGGTTTTTAGGATACAAGATAATGAATCCTCTAAAGAGGGATGGTAGACATGTTGTGATTAAACTAAAATAGGTATTTAGTAAATCCTATTTGAATAATAATAGAATATAATAAAATTTTAGAATCAATTTTTTTTGTATTTAATAATTGACTGGTTGATTCCAATCAGAATCGTATGGTTTTGATGCTTATACTATGATTTTGGAGACTAGATGGGGTGTCAATAGGAATAAATACTATGATACTGATATCGCTATTATATTTAATATTTATTTGTATTGGGGATTAAGAAAATACTACGGGACTCATATCATATATAAAAGGATTAATGGTGAAAGACCAAAATTTTAGTTTAGTTTGTGGATATTGTATGAGTGAATCTATATTGGGTAGATGAAGATGAACATTTTTCCACTTCCTTATAGAGGATGGTAGATAATGGGTGTACATAACTCAGACTCATTTTAGATTTATGTTTCTATGATATAATGGAAACCTTGAATAATTTATCTATTTCACCAAAAATATTAATCATGTATCAGGTTATAGTCAAACAAAAAAATAAAATTAGGAAAACATTACATGGAATACATGATGTGATTCACAAGAGAGAACTTATATATAGGTGTTTGGGTATGTTTCCCAAATATTCTTGTATATTTTTGTTAATTATAATATTATTCATGCCGAGATACATTAAAATTTTAGTAATAAGTACGATTCCATAAAATTTTGAGTTCAGAGGTATTTGTAGTTCTATTTTGTTTTGAAAATTTTTCTCTCAAGAATTTGGATTTCTCTTAAAATACTTGTGAACCCATGTAACATAGAAATACATCATTCTATTACATATAGAGTCTCTCAAGTCTAATATAACATAAATCTCCATCCATACCCTGTAAAACATCTTCATAAGGATTACCTTTTTCTTTATTCATCATGGATGCATTTCTAAGAAACAAATTATACAATTAGAATTTTGTTTAGAGTGGTTGAAGAGTATTGAATTTTAATGCAGATGAAAATTTATGGAATTTTAATTTCTATATTCATGAAACATCAGTGTCTAAAAGGTCACATATTCTCCAATAAATAGGCCTATAGAGCCCAATTAGGACCATTGTTATTTTATTGAAATTAATTTTTTTCTTTTGATGAAATTCAGCACATACATAACTTTGTATTTATAAATATATTTTTTTCCCAATTGGACCAAACTAAAATAATAAAAAATTTCATGATGTCAATTTTCTTGAAATAATGTTCAGAATTAACAAGATTTTGTGAGATGTTAAATTTATGCAATCTGTATTTGTTTGAAATGAACAATTTCAATTTATTAATGTTTTGAAAATAATATAACAAGGCTCCCCTAG
This sequence comes from Viscum album, assembly GCA_963277665.1. Taxonomy (NCBI): domain Eukaryota; kingdom Viridiplantae; phylum Streptophyta; class Magnoliopsida; order Santalales; family Viscaceae; genus Viscum; species Viscum album. The sequence goes on from OY728153.1 coordinate 648,178,426, forward strand.
TTTCTTGTGGAACATTTAATAGTGGAAATCCATGACTGAGAAGACCAACCTAGAGCAGGTAAAAGAATATGGTTTATACCCAAAATACTTGTAAATCTAATAAATGATGACCATAGAGAGTAATTGTTATCTTAGAGACTACCAAAATATTAGTTTGTGATGTTTTACGATGTATTAATCATTTAATCCATAATTGAATCTATTTTTATCTAGTTTATAAACTCTTCAGAGTATGTTTGAATGAACATATATATTACCATCTATCTTATGAGGGACACAAATTTGGCAAAGATGTACAACCTATTGAATAAAAAAGACTATATAGATATGATATATAAGTATATATTTTTCCTGTAGAAATAATTTATTTAATAGGTTTTTTCACACACTATACCAAAATAGAATGAGAATCAAATTTTATATAATTTTAATATTAAATATAACTTGTAAAACAAAGCAACTAGATTATCATGTAAAAACTAAAAGAGCCATATAGAAAAACAAACATATAATTTGGGGACAAATAGAATTTTAAACTAAAAATATTACATTGTAAGACAACTTTTTATTTATCAAGATGGGTGTAGAAATGTTAGGGATTACTATGTACCAATATGATGTAGAAATCATGAAATCTTATTTTCTATAAAAATAATTTTTTTAAAATTCATATGCTTTTAGAACTATATGTGATATCAATACTGGATAAATCACGCCCTGTGAATTCTTCTACAAGTTATATTACCAATTGATCATACAGAGAGGTTATAAGGAATTTTAAAATTATAAATTTTTATCGTATCACCGTGAAATTATTAGATATTAAATCAAATGGTAATATCAAATGAAAATGAATATTTTGTTAAATATGTTTTGTTTTCAAAATTATACATTCTAATAATAAATGAAATTATATTACATTTAGAAATTTACATAACGAAAAATATATTATCATATACAAAATATATATTTATTTATAAAAAAATAATTAATTCATATTATAATTTTTAATGTTCTTTTCAAAAAAATGATGTTCCATTTCATTCAACCGTATAATATAAAAAATTTCAATGAATTATTGTATTGTAATGTTTATAAATTAACGTACTTATTAATTTCTTGGTATCCAAATTTAAATTTTATAATAAAATTTTCATTTTCTGAAAAGGATGATTTATATTCAAAAGAAAACATTTGTGAAAATCATATTTTTTATTATTTTATCCTTATGCAATAATATAAATGAATTATAAAAAAATTTAAGTTATTCAATATTTATTTAATGAATAAATGTTTTAATTTTAATTTATTATTTTATAATTTAAATCCCATGTTCAAAATTTTAAAAAATAAATTTCCATTTTATTTTAACAAATAATTTTCACCCTTTAATTGAGTCAAGTGTTTTTAGTGAGAGAATTGGTTTTAACTCTTCTTTTATGCCTCCTCCATTTAATATTTTTAATTTAGAAAGATCACATTTATGGATGATGTGTAAACCAATAGAAAACATATCAACCATATAAAAATACCACCACCCATGTGACTAAACCCCCATACCTAATAAATAACAATGAATAAAACCCCAAAATATATTATGAATCCATTAAAATAATTTTTATTCCTATTAGAAAAATTATCATTATATTGTTTTCAGTGTAGAGTACTAACATTTTATTCATATTATACTTGATTATATCATTGAATAAAAACTACATTTTTCCATTTTTTAATGAACTCTTTCATATTTAATTTTCATTCATTATAACGTATGATCATAATACATTGTTTCTTATTATACCAACTACATTTATTCCACTACATTATCCCCTAAGAATAATATTTCACTGTCATCATCTTTATCATACCAATTAGTTCATTTTTCTTAAGTTGTCTATGACCCTTATGATAATTTGAAACACTTTTTTCATTTAAACCTAAATATCCATCCTTTCATAATAGTATTTTGTCGAATTTTTTCTGAGGTCCCCACTAAATTTTTTCAATTAATCACATTCAGTCATACCTCATATTTTGATAATACACATTTCAAATAACACACCTAGTTATTACAGCTATTAGAACCACCTTATGATTTCTCCAGTACCATAACCTCAATATAATAAATAAATAGTAATAACACACCTTATTATAAAGGATATTTTGACTTTTAGTTGATTATGATTGAGGAACCACCTTCATTCACCCCTTATTCTCACCCATGGAGAACCTATCCCTAACTCAGAATGCTTTCACCCAAATATTGCATCAATCAATCATAGATATTCACAAAAATAAGCCTATGGTTTATATGAATTTTTTCTATCAATATACATTAAGTGTTTTCCATCTCGTAAGGGATCTAATGATCCACATCAAGGCCATTACGGGTTGCACACACCCTCTCCTTTGTATCCTGGCCCTGATTCTTCTAATTCCCACTATAATAGAATAAAGACGATTATCCCAGCCAAACACATGAGGTGAAATAATATTTCCATGATTCAAAAATGAAATCATGTTTCCAAAAAAATGCCCTTTTGAATTTTATTAACACCTGGACCACCTAATGCTTAGAAACAATAACATCTAAAAAATTCATCTATAAACATGATGACTCACGACATTAATTCTATTATCAGAGAATGAGTAATTATATACAACAGCTCTAAGTAAAAAATTCAGGTTTTTAGAAGGGTGGAGTGAGTTCAAGGAAACATAACTAGAATAATGTAACCATGATATCATGATTCATATGGAAATCCTAGGTCCACCAAAGCAGATAGAAGAATTACTTGTTACATTTAAGATGTGATTTGGCCCATCAAAAAATCCAATAATCAATCCATGAAAATTGGATCTAAATAAGCCTTTTTTCTTGTAACCACATCAAATGAATTACTATAAACTCAAAAATCTAAAAAAATCAATCCAACTCATTATCGGAAAGAAAGTGACGTCAAAATTGAGCCACCAAGGTCAGGTTAATGAGATGGGAAGCATCACTGACCTCTGACAGTGAGATGGGAAGCAATGGCTATCCCCAATACAGGTCTAAGGCATTCAAGATAATTGAGATCTGTGGAAATTTCAGAATAAATATGGATTCTATATTGGAATGTTGGAGCATGAGCGTTACATTGAAGAGAATGGGAGCTAAGAACCTCCCCCTCTGATAATGATGAGGAGGTTTGGATCTTGATATCTTCATATTATCAATCCCTATCATTTTGGATACATATAATTCCAATTTTTTATAATAAATATATCTGTGTGAATAACCCATATAATAATGATTATTATATATTATATAAACATTTAATGAATTTTTTTAAATAATAATTTTTTCACACGATTATGATTTGCAATTATAAAATAATATTTCCAAAAAATTACATATTTTTAATTGAATAATTATATTACTATTATAATATTATGGGTAAAATTATTTTAAATGGAAACAAATATTTTATTTTAATAATAATATTTAATTAGTTAAAAATTATTTACCATGGTGAATGAAAATGTGTGTTATTGTATATAAGTTATCCGAATAATACATAGGTCAATAATGATTATATCTAAAATTAGGGGTTGAGATGTGATTCAATCCGAAATCAAAATCCCCTTCGAATTTTTAATATTGAGTTAATGAAATGTTCAATAGTAACATTTAATTATTTAATATATATAAGATACTTCAAAAAACCATCATATTAACTTATAAAAAGGATAAGCATCCAACATAATAATAAACAACATACCATAAAATTTATAATTTTAAATATGAATCATTTTTACTCATCGAAAACGATTATAAAATAAAAAACCTCTAGTCTCTATTATAATGAATGATTCCATCATTTAAATGGTAAATTCTCGGTAAAATTATTTTACATAACATAATATTCCATTTTTTATTTGAGTTTTCATACTAATTTATATTATCCTAACCTTATGGATCCATATGAATAGAATTAAATAATTATAATTATTATATATATATGTAATTTTTTAAAATAAAAACTTATTATTCCATACATTTACTATCTGTGGGGAAAAAATATAGACAGTTCATGTATTCTGACTATATCCTCCAAGAAGATATATTGTTTATTTATGATCACCCTATCTAAATGATGGAATCAATGAATTATTTGATGAATATGGATATTTTATATGTCACATATAGAATTCTAAAAATAATATTTTTCATTTACTATCACTCCATCTAATAATTATCAAATGATATCATTAATCATGCATGCAATGAACTACTGTCTCCCTGAACAATGAATTTCATTTATCATCACCACCCATCATGGATATATAGAAGAGTGGATTTATTAATAATATATGATAATTAAAAAATTAATACAATTATAAATTTCTTATATCATTATTATCAAAATACATTTAATTACCCGTAAAAATATTATATTAAATTATTGCTTCTTCCAGTTTGACATCCAATATAGATGATTTTTTAAAGATTAAGTATAATATCATTATGGGATTTTATATAATGGTAATATAATTTAATCCTGATATACTAAAAATTATTTAATATTACTGAATTTCTGTGGTAATAATTAAAATATTTATTAATATATCACCTTTCATATGTTATATACTTTAAAAACTATTTGATCATAATTTCTATTTTTCAACCTGTATTCATGTATTTCACATTATGAAAATTGAACATATGTAATCATTAAAAATTATTATACTATATTCAATGATCAAATAATTTTGGAAGTAAAATTATTAATAGCTTAATAACTTAAAAAATTATTTTTTTTGATGTAACAACATAATAATTTTCTATTTTTTTATTTTATTAAAAATATAATTTTATTTATAGCTTTCAATGAATGAAACATATGGTTTAAAGAAAACAATATATAGTCATGTTTTCCATTTTTAATTAAATTACAATAGTAATATATAATTTATGTAATTAATTTAAATGTTAAATTTCCAACATTAGTTTTTACATTCATCAAATATATTTTAATAAAATTTTATTAGAACAAACAAATTTTTTTGCATAAAACTGTATTTTTATAGATCCACATTTACCACCTTTCAATAGAGAAAATATATTAAAAAAATATTTAAAATTTATAAATAATATTTTTAGAATTAAAATTATTTGTTTAAATTTAAATTTTAAATTTAAATATGGATGAAATTTAATTATTTTTCAAATATGTTTCATGTTTTGATGAATAGTAAAATGATACTACATTCTAATTGAAAATTGCAATTTCTTCAATTTTATTTACATTGTTATGTTGTATATTTTAATAGTTTAAAGTAAAATTATATAACTTTTTATCAATTAATCCAATTTTGGTTATTTTATTCAATTTCACATTGAATATTTATATAAATATATACCATATTTTGAATATTTTTACTTTAAAAGCACATTTTTTTGATTAATTATTGTGATTATTTTAAAATAAATATTATCAAATTATGTGTTTATAATTTTGAGAAATGGATACCAAACATTAAATCATAATTTTCAATGTTATGAAAGAAGTCCATTTTATTTCCAGACAATTTGAATAGTAACTTGTGTAATATTCTTTATTACCACGATTAAGGGTAAATCATTCTCTTAATGGAAAAAATAATATTATAATTATTATAAAATTATCCTAATAGTTGTATTAATCATTTTGATGAGTATAATTCTTATCTAAGAATAAATTTATTAGTTATTAGACCATTTTTGGTCTTATGGATTAGAATATAGCCTTTATAATATTATATTCAAAGGGAAGTCAATTTTGTCATTCTATTTATTTACAAGTAAAATATTTTTCGAATGGATTTATATAGGGGATATCATCGACTATAAATAATTATTTAAACAATAAAATAATTATATTCATCATGATTATTTATTTATTATTTTAATAGATGAAATAATTTAATTAATGGGTTTCACAACGATGATGTAGTAATTATTTAATTAATGGAAATATTAAATAAATGACATTAGATATATTAAAATAAATACAATAAGTCATAATTAGTTTCATACAAGAACATTATATATTAATTTAATATATTGGGGATATTTTATATAATTTATTTTTGAGAATACTTTGTAGTTAGGATATTTTTTAAAAAGTCATGAAGAGAATAGTGTAAAAATTGACATTAATAATTTTTAAATTAAATAATATTTAATTAAATGATATAAAATTCATAAAAATATCACATTTGGTTAAATTATTTTGATATTATTTAATAAATCATCCATGAATCAGTTATGGGTCTATTTTCATCTTATAGTAACGGTATTAACCCTTAATGATTAAAAATTCAAGTAATCACGATAAGAGATTTTGAGTTTGTCTAAAGGTTAAATCTGAAATAAAATAGTAAGAATATGGTATAAGCATGTATAATTTTTTTAAATTATTAATTTATTTATATTATAAACTTTTGATCCATATGAAATATAAAATTATTTTTTATTAATTCAATATTTTCAGGGATTCCAAAAGTATTCCTCGCTAGAATTATAAACACTAACTTCCTCCCTCACTTATTCTCCACAAATTAAGTTTTCTAGATCATATAAATCCTACCCATTTAACACTATAATACATTTTTACATGTTTTTTAGGACATACTATTCTAATAATACCTTCCCTCGATCCGAGGAGAAGATATATAATGGTAGTCTACCGAAGAGGAGGTAATCATTTTTCCTAATTCATGCACGTTCTTGTTATATTATACATTGAATTTCTTTATTGATTCTATTATAGGTTATAATGACATTATTTTAGATATTATTTAAACTTATTACTATTTTGGGACAAATATATTCAACATTTAATCCATCATATAAAAAATTAAATCACTACATATGTGTACGTATGACATAATATCTCCATACTGTGGTGTAATTTTTTCTCATCACCATATAATTTATATATAAATAATGGATATAAATAATATATATAACATTATATTTATTCATTATATTTTATATACCTTATTATTCTTCATTGTTTTACTATTAAGGGAATGATATTGTCACTCATGTGTGTGTACATGTTACTGTCTCCATGGTGTAATAATATTAATTTCTAACATTATCCATATATGAATGATAATCAAAATATATTTAATTATTAAATATTATATGTATAACATAAATATAATTTTGGAGATTTTGGATCTATATTCTACCCAAATGAACTGAGACATTTACAAAAAAACATCCATTGGAAAATAAAGATGTTAACAACTGAAATAAGGGTGATAATGAAATATAACTAAAATAAAAATCCAAAAGATCATATATTTTATTATATATATGGATATGGTGCTAGAATAATTTATTAAAATACTTTTAACCATTATAAACGAGGTTAATAATCATTCTACTAAATGATGGTTAAGGTAAAGTAATTCATCATAATCTTCTTTCATTGAGGCATAGTCTGATGTAATACCACCACATTATATTTTTATGTGTATATAAATCCCAATTGATATATAATATAATAAATTTATTTATTATCATGTCATTTAATACTTTTTTTAATATTATTAATTCATTGGGCTTATGATTTATAATTATATGGGGTATTAAACCCTGTGAATGTTTAAATATCAAATTATCACATATTTTTCTCCAAGTACATGTTTTCTAAAAATGATTTCTAAAATGATTTTACTATTCTATGAAGATTTTTAATGTCATTTAAATACTTTTTTTACTTTTTAAATGTTTTTTAGAATGGTTATTTTTACATTTTCTAAACACGGTTCTTTTAGGGTATTCTGATAAAAAATATAGAAGCAGCGTTTTTAATATACATGGAATGATTATATTATACCACCACCATGAAAATATAATATTTGAAATCATATACTACATGTTTAAAAAGTTATTTTAAAAATTATGTTCTATTTTATGCTTTCACAGATTTTAAAAAAATGACATTAAATAAAAAATTTCTATTTTTGTAAAAAAATAATGATTTTATTAGAATATTTTATTCAACGTCAACATCCATTATTAAATTTTTTGTTTAATGGTGTTTGATACCTTATGATAAAATATTTTATTGAATGGTTTATGATAATTTTTACTATGGATGTTTATTTTTATACCATTCTTGGATAATTGTTAAATTATTCCCATTTTTATGCTAATTTATGAATAAAAATATTTTGTTCCCAGCCCTATTATATAAGGAATATGTTTCACACCGGAAGTGTCAAATCAGTCCTATTATAGATCCTTGATGAATCAATAGGTCTCATTACACAAACTATATAGGGGTTTTACCCGTTATTTTATGGTGTCCTTGATGAAGCCATGACAGTATGTTTTTTATGTCTATAATTATGTATTCTATCATTATTATACTAGTAATTGACATTCCATGGGACTATTAGACTAGTATAATATCCATTGTAACTATTAATTCTCATTTATTAATGTAATTATTTGATCACCATTCATTCTAACAGTGTTTTAATAGATTATTGATTCAATTACTTGTATTTCAGTTCGTGGCCATGCCCCAATCATTTATGTTTGATTATGAACATTTCCATTTTACCTATACCATTACTGTGTATTTTAGCTCACCTATTTCATATATTTTATTTTATTCCAAGAATATGAACATGTTCTTTGAGATCTATTTACAAGGATACACTATAGGGATTAATTACAAGTTGTATGATATTTATTTGTGTATTTTATAGCATAAATTGTAATGTAAAATTTAAAAATGTATATAGTTTTCGAATACTACTAAATTATTTGGTCCTTTAAGAAGTGATTCCTCGTATCTTATTCCAATATAATAAGGAAATTCAACTTATTTTTGAAATTGGGGTTTCATTTGTTAAAATTGGTATAAATTAACGTTTATTATAATACTAGAGACCTAGATTTATGAAAACATTATATATATTATGAAACTCTAGGATATAGTTTGGGAATATATCCAAATAAATTTATATTATTTTTTATAGATTATTTATTACTAAATTTTCCATTTAGGCCCCATGATTCAGTTGTTATGATATTATTCATTATTATTCAAAAAAATTTGATCTAATATAGTGTATTCCATTTTTTATAAATTGTACCTAGTAGAAGGAACCAAAACAATATCAATGTGAGTAATCAATGTAGGGATTTCACTAACATGCAAGATATTAATGTTGGAACTGAATATGAGACTAGTTATGAACAAAATATAAACTTAATATGATAGCTAAATCAGGTTATAATAAATATGCTTACATGTATAGAGTTTCCTGATCCAATATTTAGAGAAAAAAATGTTATACTGATTTGTTAGAAAACAAACTCCACCATTCAACGAGAATAAAAAACCATTTGTAGCTAAGAAATGTATATAACCTTTATAGAATATATTTTTTTCTTTGGGATGTAACAAAATGGTGAAGGTTGTGATGGATGTTTATCATCTCTATGAAGATGCAAAAAATGGAGGTCTCTAATTCAAAACACAAAGGAGGTGGATGAGATATAAAATATGGAATTGAATTAGTTTAAGAAATTTTTCGACAAAAAATATTCCCCTCATTAATAATAAGAGGATATGGTGAGAAAATTATTGATTTTGAGGTAAAATAGGTATGGTAATGTTTTTAAAAATGAATCCAGCATTAAAATGATAGAAATAAATGTTGTGGACTATATACGTAACCTGAAGAGTAAGATTTATTGTTTCATTGATCGGTAAAATCCATTCTTGAAAAAATTCATCGGCTTCCCAAAAATTATTATCATATGAAGATAGAGTCTGGTGTGATTTCAATAGAGAGAAAAAATTATCTAATTTTAATTAATTTATTGGAATGAAATATAATATTATAATGGCGGGGAAAGAGATGGATAAATGAAAAAAGTTGAATGAATTATTATATAACATGTGATAATTGTAGGAAGAATCACCCAGGTACATTCATGATGGGTATGTGAGTTTATTAAAATTGTAGATATAATGTTAACAATAATCATGATTTCATGTGGAGGAATGAATCCAAAAAATTGTGTAGTGCTACAGTTGTAAGGTGTGGGACACTATAAATATGAATGTCCTAAGCATAATGAAAATATAGCTATGTAAATGAAAGGGATCAAGGTCATGATTATGATGTTACTACTGTAGAATGAATGTTATTAATGTATTTGTGTTTTTGGATTCCCAAATTATTTTATGATGTTATTTTTTAAGAATAATGAGATACATCATGATTGTAATGTTGTACTTATTCTTTAAGAATTCGGGAGCATGAATGTTTTTATTCAAGTTATAAGGGGATCTACGTATTGATATATTTGGTATGTGATACTAAAAGTTATATAATTATATTTGGAGAATCTAATTTTTAAAATACAGTGACACATTAATTGAGTTTTCAACACTGAAATTGGAAAGAACTATTTTTAAAGAGTTTTAATATAACCACTAATGGAATTGATTATGTTGAACATTATGATATAATTATTTCAGGTTAATGAATGATTTTTTGGAAAACTTTAATAATATTTTTTGATTTTAAAAACATTTATATAATTATGTAAATACTTTTGGACCATATATTTCATCAAAACTGCTTCAGGAATAAAAATTCATCATGAATATCCATCTTCAAATGTATAAAATAAATTTAAAATAGATTAAATCACAAAAGAATAATGTTATTATAGAAATAATATGTAAATAGATATAGTAATTTGACATTTGGATAATGTTGTATCCCCCAATATTTAGGAAATAAATTTGGAAAAATTCTCTTTTGCTTTAGTTTTCTTACCATGAAATCAATTTTTTATTTTACCCATCACATATTTACGATTTTTTGTTGGTTGGATTTTTGATGATCATGTTCTCTAAAAGTCCCAATTAAAAAATGATGGTTTTATTTCTAATCAATTTTCTACTTTTCAAATTCAACTAATATTATCCAATTTTAAATCATAATCTTTTTATGACCTTCAAAATTCTTTTTCCAACATATTAAGATGATATTAGGTTAACCCTATTTCTAGTGTGGGTTTCCCAGAAATGAAATTTCAATTGCCAACCTTTGATTTTTTAATTTAAAATTTAAATTATAAAATCATAAAATCTTGAAGTATGGCATAAAAATGATTGTTAGGTCATTGTCGAATTAATGTAAATATCAAGAAAATGATATTAAAAAATGATAATAAAAATAGTTTTAGACAATTTATTTCATCCATGAATTATATAGATGAAATTGATATATTGGGGATATATTGAATGAGTTTTTTAAAATATACCTTGTAGTTATTATATTGTTAAAATTTCAGTAATGGAATTTTTTTGAAGTTGACATTAATGATATTTTAAAATAAATAATATTTTTATTAAATTATATAAAAATAAAAAATATATAAATTATAGACAAAGAAGTGGATAAATTTGAAAATATGATATATGAATAATTTAGGGTTAATTTAGAACATTATATTAATTATTAACTCTTAAATAATAAAAAGTAAACTTGTCACGAGAAGAGTAATAGGGTTTACCTAAGTGTTAAAGCCAATAAAAAGGGTACTATGGTGACCTAAAGATGTAAAAATATTGTCTTAGAGGATTTAAACCAATACTCACATTATCTTCAAAAATAATTCACTTTGGAGTCATTTGAAATTGATAATTAATTTATATTAATTTAATATTTTGAGGACTTCCAAAAGATCCCATCACCTCAATTATAAAGGGTTCCTCAATGAACATTTACTCACACTACTGTGAGCCTTATATCTCAACTATGTCCTAGCCATTTCTCTACGTAACATCATTATCAATGTCTGGGTGGCCATATTATTTAAAAATGAACTACCAAAGATCCCTTGATAAGAGTTATAATGGAGGTCCATAAAGAAGTGGTAATCGTGTTTACAAACTAATCCAAGTTAATTTCATCTTATCCTTCTTATTTATGTCTTGTTCCAATTATAATGTAACAACACATGTATCACATATATAATGAAATATTATTATGGTTACATTACAACCATATTATATCTTTTATCCACCATACATAAATCAAATCACATTCCCTGTGTTTGTAAGACGTTTCATCTCCACACCGTAGTGTAATTTTTGATTCATCATCAAATTATTTGGATTGATATAATGATGGATTTAATGGGTATAAATAATATGTTTTACATAATATACCAGTTTTATAATTAATATACCATTTTATTCTTCACCCTTTCCCCATTATGTAAATTATATTGCTACAACTATGTACATAGATCCTACCGTATCCACGACGCAATGAGATTGATTTCCTAATATAAAAATAAAATTCTAACAATAAAAATATATTTAATTATTAAATATTATATTTTTAACATGAATATAACTATGGAGATGTTTGATAAATATCCTATGAAAAAGAATGAAGACATTTACACCTACATATTAATAGAAAAATAATGCAGTTAATACCCAAAACAAGGGTAATAAAGAAATATTTTTAATAAAATGAAATAACAAGATCATATATTATATCATAAATATAGACATTTTTCTAGTTTAATTTTTTATAAATACATAAACCATTACACTTATAGGGTAAACAAAGTCTATTAAAGAAAGAGTAAGGTGAGGGAGTTATTCTCAATATCCTTTCATTGAGGTATAGTTTGATGTTATAAACACATGTACTTTTATGAAGTTTATATAAAGACACTTTGACTTATCATGTAATTAATTAATTTATAATAATTTAATTCAATGTTTTTGTAACACTTATTCTCATATTAGGATTAATATTTATATATTCAATGTGGTGTAGTGACCTTGAATTTATAAATATTTAATTACCACATCTTTTTCTCTATTCCCATGTTTTATAATTCCATTACTATTCTCCAATGATATCTTTAAGTCACTTATTAATTCTTTTTTAAATTAGTATGTATTATTTAAAATCTATGTTTTTTTAATTTTTAAAACAAATTTATTTAAGGTGTATATAGAAACATACAGTTGCAATGTTATTTTATCTTATACATCAAGAGAGGATTATAATACCTTCATGATACCTTAATATTTTTAAGCTTCCATGATATGTTTACAATGTTTTTTTTCAATGAATGTGATTTGTTTTGTTATTTAACAAAATTTAAATTAATTAATTCAAATTAAAAAAAGGATATTTCCTTAAATAATTTATAACAATTTTATTAGATTATTTTTATCAAATTAAACATCATTTGTTGGATTTTGTACATAATTGTGGTAATTAATTTATGATGTCATATTTTATATAAGGGTTATGATCCATAGGATTGTGGATGTTATATTTTGATACCATTTATGTATTATAGTTGTATTATTCAAATTACATATTCTATTTTTTAGTAGGAATATTTATATTGTTTATGATTCACCTTTTTTTTGAATAATTAATTACATTAAATATGTGTTTTGTGGGGTCCAATATACCCCTTCGATGCATCCGAAAGAATTATGAGACATACTAGATTTATTGTTTACACATTATTTGGTAATATGTTAGTTAAATCCTTGATTTTATGTTTATGAGGCAACGTATTATGAATACACACATATGAGATTAATTTTTGGTATTCCATGTGATTATTGGATAAGTAAAATAGACATGGTTATGTTTTATTCTCAGGTTATTATGTAATTGATTGACACTCTTTTATTACCAAAATACTATATTGAGGTTATAGATTTAATCCAATAGTTTTTATTTCATGAGCATGCCATCATTTTTAATATTTTTTTATGATAACATCTGTTGTATGTATACCATTATGTATAATTTTAGCTCACTCTTTTTTAATGTTTTATTTTCCCCTAGAAATTAATATGTGTTCTGATAATCATATGAAAGGTTAAACAAATGGTATTAATAGAATTCTCAAAGAATTTATTTTCTTTATTTTATGATTTAGATTGCAATGTGAATTTAATTTATGTTTCAAGATTACAAAAACAAAAAAACTATTTGTACGCTTTGGGTGTTATTCAATGCATCTTAAGACAATGTTAATAAGTAAGGAACTATCTATAGACTTGTGGGGATGGGGTCATTACATATGACATACTAAAAAAAGATATAAAAAGAACCATAAAAAATTATTATGACTATAATGACAAGGTCATTGAATTTTAATGAATGGATATTAAAAATGAAAATATTGAATATTATTAAATTCACTAATAAATAAAAAATTACTAATAAATTATTCAGAAAAAAGAACTCATTTTTCTCTAAATTCTCGATATGAATCAAAAATATGTTCTCCTAAAAAATATTTCTAATATATTTTTAGGAGTAAATATTATACGTACTTTATAAATTTATTATAATTTTTTTTCAAATAATGATACCATGATTAAAATTTTAAAATCAAAATTATCATATGGTTAATTTCTTCTATTTTCCTGAACATATTTATATTTCTAAACATTCGGATTTTTCGTTTAAGAGTAAAAATAATGTTTTTTATATAATTATCAAGCGTTTTCAATAAAATGATCCCTTATTCATTGTAATGGATATAAAATTATCCATTATAATTTTTTACATAATCAAAAAAACATGAATCATAATTATACATTATTTTAAAATAAGATTATATTTGGGCTTCAAAATATATTTTTCCAAAAACTTATTTTGGTTGCGTTTTACAATTTCTTTAAACTGTATTATTATAATTCTAGGAATTTAATGTGGAAAAATATTATCCCAATTTTATGAAATGTAATTTTTAAATTTGGTAAATATATCATGTATCATTTTTGGACAATATTTATAGTTTATATAGTATGATTTTTTCATCATTTTGATGGTAAATTAAGTAAGTATTGTTAAAAATATTGTGAAAATGGATAAATGTAATGCTAAAACATAATAATAATATATTTTTAAGTGGGTTTTCACCTTAATAATCAAATAATCTAAGAAATTTCTATTTTTTACTATTTCCATTGACTATGAATTATATATTATTTGATGTATACAAAATTACAAAATGTGAACCTCTTGATATTTATTTTATATTATATTTTAACATAATTATAGAAATAGTTTATGAATGAATATTAATTTTCTACCATAATTATATTTTTATAATAATTTATTTTCATATTTAGTGACTCTATAATTTCATTAAATGCTTACTAAACTCGGACATAGTTCTTGTGAAAGTAGATGTAAAATTATGTAAATATTAATTAAAACACATGAAATAATTTATAATGGTTTACAAATTGTTTCCCATGAATTTAATAATTATATATAACATATTAGGTAAATTAAAAATTTCTATATTCTATTTCTATTGTTATCATGATGAAATTAATTTCAAATTAAATGAATATTTTCAAGAATGAAATTAATGATATTGTATAATAAATAATATTTTATTAAATGATTTTAAATATATAAAATTCATATATTTATGAAAACTAAATGTTATCTTGTTGAAAATATAAATCATAATTAAATTATGGTTAAAATTACAATTTATATTATCTTTCATGACTAGAAAATGAAAAAAAAACCTTGATATTGTGGAAATCGACAAAATGGGCAACAATTGGTTAAATCAAAGGGACAATGTTAAAAATATATCAATTATATTTATAAATTTAATGGTTTTATTAGATAAAAAATCATACTAATACTATATAAAAAATAAATTAAATTGTTTCTACTTTATCGTGAAAAAATTAAATAATTATTTAAGACATTATGTAATTGCAAGATTCCTATCCTCACATAGAAATTGGAACACCATATCTTTTCATTATCACACATATTTATTTATATATATTTTTAAATAAAATAAATATTAATATAAAAATTGAATCAACGTATTATATATGTCTTTTCTTTTATTGTACCAACCTTTCAGGGCTTCTGGTCGAAGAGAATATAGGTTTTTTGATGATCTTTTATAGATTGAAATAGAATATATTAATTTTATTTCTTATTAAAACACAATTAAAACTATTATGACCATAGTTATATAATGAAACTCATTTTATTACATTTCATTAGGTATTCATAACAACCTTAATCAACCTCCATCTTCTATCAAATAGTATATGATACCACAATTCTTGTGTATGACGAAATACAACTCGACGAACCACATTGATTCTTTTCCCCAAAAAACATCTCACAAACTATTAAAATGATGAATTTTAAATATATGTATATATATGAATGATATGAATTATATAATTGTAATTTCTAAAAGATATGATATCATATATTTTAATACTATTCCATTCATTAAAAAAATTATATCGTTATTTGTACATACGTGTAGATTACAACCTCCACGAAGTAGTTTCATTCTATTTTCACTACCACAACACATTGATGATATATATAAATTATTGAAATATAAAAAATTATATTTATGATATAATTTTTATTTTATAATATAATAATAATAAATAAATTTATTCTTTCCTGTTATATGAAATAGAAAAGTTTCACATGTGTAAATATAACCTACCGTCTCCAGGACAGTAATGTATGTCATTTTTTCTAATCGTATTTCATTGATGGTTTTAAAATAATAAATAATATATATTTTTTAATAATTTTATTAGTATTTATATTTTTTAGAGGATATAAAAATTAGCCCTTTGACTATAGTAATCATACCTATTCCATTTTGATGTTATCAACCTGACATCCTAAAAACCCCAATATGGGATTAGCTAAATATGCAACTAAATATGTAACTAAACTAAATGGAAAAAATTATTTAAAGAGATATTATTAATCCTATATATTTTTATTAATAAATAAATGATTTCATATTTTTTATATGCATGAGTTAAAAGAGATATATACGATGTTCGAAATCATGGTAAGGGGTATTGTCTCAATTTCCATTCATTGGGGCATGTTTTAATGTTATACACATAATTTATTTTTATTGTTTATATAATATCATTGTACATGTTATATCATGATATTTAATAACTAATGGTATTTGAAGTAAGAATTATTTTTACTATATCTATGGGCATTCAGTTTGATATTTACCAAAGTATTAAGGTATTTCTTAAAGAATTTTATTTTTATTGAGATATATATAATGTGTATTGATTATATTGCTCATTTATTATCCCTAGAATGATATTTTATTATTTATAATGTATTTAAACATGTTTTAATGAATTTTTAAACATATAAAATCTATAAATTTGTTCTAAATCTCAATCATATGATCTTCTTAAGGCTTATTCATCTCAAAAATTTCTTTTTTTGGACATATTATTATGTAATACACCAATATAAATTGATGACGTGTGTATATTTATGAATGAAAATTTATATCCTAGATATAATTATATTCATTGAATTTAATGTTTCATTTCATGTAATTTCATTAATGGGATTATGATTTACATGTTACCAAAACACTAAGGATTATCCCAAAACAAACTTTTCCTATATCTGAATAATATATCATCAATGTTTTTTTCGGAGGCATCATACAATATTAATTTATTGAATAAAAACGATTTTATTACTCTTTAGTTAAGAATGTGTTTTTACGTATAAGTTATCATTTTTCCCTAGCTGATTAAAGAAACATGAATAATTTTTTTTTGTATGTTATACTGACGGTGTACATTCTTTCTGATTGGGAATAGAAAACTAATATATCCTCATATTCTAAAATGTATTAAAAAAAGTTTCATTATAAAAATAAATTATTTAATAATATTATTTTATTTTTTAATTTTTTTTCTTTTATTATCTTTTAAATATTCTTAAATGTAAATTTCCTATCATTTTCTATGTTTCTCACATTTGAGTCTCTTTAAAATGTATAAATTGTAAGATTATTTTTATAATTTATAAAAATAATATATTTTCATATTATAAATATTGTTATAATAATAAATTTTTCAATTATCCAAATAGATTTATATTTTAAAAAGAAATTATTTTAAAAAATCTTTTTTAATATATATTTTTTATTTGGATTTCTAATGAATAAATAGTATTTTCCTCAAAAAATTTTATAACGCTATTATAATGACAAATCTATTCATCCACTATGAAAAACCTTGATTTTATTTATGATCAACTTGGTATATATTGTAAATTTACCAAATAATATCTTAATTTATATGAATTGTTATTATTTTATTAATATTTTCATGGAACATGATTATTTTCATCATGAGAAATCAAACTAGGAAACAAGAGTGTTTTTTATGTAGATTAGTGAATTATTATGATAAATTTTCTAATTATATGGAAGTTGGATAGTATTTATGAATGATATAACAGTTAGTGAACCCAGAACCATATGGAAAATTTGTTATATATTAATTTTGGGTCTATTATATCCCTCCATTTGTGGGTTAATGATGAATGATTTGAATGAATATATATAAATTTTATGAGAAAACAGATTTAACTTGGAACCCAGTTACTCCTAAGATATTTTCGATAATAATCTATTATTTTTACCCCATTCATACGTGTTCTTATAAGAATTTTATGGTGATAATATTTTTAGATATAAACACATTTTATCAGTTTTTCCTATAAGTTTCTGATAGATCATTTTCTTAATAATTTTCGTCACATGGATCATGATGGGTGACTTATATAAAAATTGTATTATGGATTTTGGGCATGTGTGAAGTAATGTTTTCATAAATGTTTCTAATATTGATCCCTCATGCATCCCAACCACAATTTTATCCAGAAATCATAATCATTACAAAAGTAAGCTTAGGGAATAGAAAATTACTCCTAATATTATATGAAAAATGATATTAATTATTATCATTACATTTTTTCAATTTGAAAATGCATATCATAATCATAAATACCATTATAGGGAAGATATTCATGCTATATGTGATCGTGATGATATGATTTCTCTCAAATAATGGTAAGCTTAGAATCAATACAACTACAGAAGTCTTCAGGTGGGAGATGTAAACTATATATTCATATAGTGATTACATAGGGAGAAGATAATCAATATTGGGGTCCCTGAAATTGATATTAATATGTCTCATTTCAAATCCAAAAAATCAAAAATCATATATTGTGTACCAAATATGAGAACCCTTACATTGTAAAAGGGGACGAATATACACACAAAATTAATTGTAATGTTACACCCTAATTCAAACTCATCTGAATAGTATATTAACTCAATATCCTCATGAGAGAGAAATCAAGGATACTAAATGAAACTTAAATACTGACAACATGGTAGGATCTAATAGTTTTACCAATGATTAATTTATATTTAATTTGTAAATTTTGGGTCATGAATGCACTATTTTCATGATAAAATTCTATAACCATTAGTCCATGACCTATGATTTTAACACCAGATTTATTTCTCTAACTTTGAAAAAATATTTACACTGGATATTAGGGATTATATGAATGCTTCCATTGGATGAAAATTTCTAAAAGTTATTAGTAATATTATTTCCTCAATATGGGGAAATATTTCTAAGGGTATAATAAATTAAAATATAATCAGATTTTTCTCTTGATGGATTATTCAACATTACTTCTTCACTACCTATGAATGTGTTAAAATCATAAAAAATTGTAATGGATGTCTGTTTTTTCCTCAAACATGATATTTCTATGGCCTTTGACATGGAAATTTTGAGTTCAATTTTCTCATTTACATGAATGAATGGTTTTTCTAAGAGATTAGTAAATTGGTTCAACATCATTCTCAATAGTCATATGATCTCTATTCTCTTTAATGGTTCTCTTAGAGCTTTTTTTCAGTGCTCCAAAGGTGTTAGGAAAGAGGATTCCCAACCATTCGTTCTCATCGCCATGATTGAATCTTATCAATGTGTCTACCAAAATAATCATGATCAATGTTTTTTATAATAGAAAATTAAGGTTGTACGGGGTATTTATACCACCTCATGTCACCGTTATATTTATGGTTTCATTCTCTTTGGTTAAGATGAAACAATCCATTTTTCTTGTAATTAAAATATTTTTCCTCAATATGAAAAAATTTAAGGAAATTTTTGAGTTAGAATACATAATTTGTGGTGTTTGGTAATGGAATGAAAACTCCAAATTTGATAAGATTTGTAGATTACATAGAGTGAAAAAATAATATCTTTCATTGAATTATATCAGGGTGCCTCTTTTCAGGGGGAACGTTAAATAGTGCTACCATGAATACATCTATTCCAAGATCATTTCCCAGATTGAAACATTGAAAGGGAAATCGTTGCATCAAGGAGGGATAATTTTCATGGTGAATTTAGTGATTACCTATTTATATCATTATTATTTCTCTATTTACATATTTCTTAAAACTGTAGATAATGAACTTGAGTATTTTATCATTATATTTTTACTGTATCCTTTCATGAAATGATGCAAATTACATAGATTAAATACAATGTTTTAATACTATTAATATTGAAGGAATGATAATTAAAGACTATAGAATATATAATGAATATCTTCTATGAAAATTCATCAGATTCATGTTATCCTCCAAAGATAGTTCTATTTTATAATCTCAACTAGATTCTCAAAAAAAATTCATAATGCTGACTCAATGTACATTTCACCAAATTTATTTTCAATTAATATAACATTATTATAATGATATTATTAGTTTATTTACATGGATGGTTTTTTGAATAGTCCTATCCTAGGTTATGGAATAATCAATAGATGGATTTCCCCATAAGTGATGACATGTTCTTTCTTACAATCATGGAACAAATTTCAATTGGTGAGTTGAATTTAAATAGTGATCTTCTGGTATTTCAATATCCCCAAATTAGGATAAATTTCCATTGGTACCCCAACATTGGTTATGATATACTAATATAGACTCCCCAAAATACTAGAAAGTTCAGTAGAATGGATTATAGTATGTTTAACTATAAATTAATACCCCTATTCCTCTATTGATTCATATTTTTACATAAAGAAATTTATTTCTCTAACTCAAATGAAACTTCTATAAAGAATCTAGAAATCAAGGATTACTATTCATAGTAGAATATAACATAAAGGGGTTCTTATTTTCCCTTCCCTTTATATCATCTTGATAGATGCGTAATCCATTAGCCATGTATTCATCTCATATTCCATCACATGAATATTTAGGGAATATATTCAAATAGACATTGCAATAAAATTTATGGTGGAAAACATTCAGGATTTTTTTGATATTAATCAATGAGGGTGGAAAATAGTGATAAAAATGAATTAGTTATAATAATTATAGTTCAAGACATCATTGCCTATATTTGGAATGAATGAAATGGTTATGACATTCAAAACTATATTCCCTCTATGAAAGCATGAATGAATATCACATATTAGAATTTCATGGATGCCTAAAAGATCAATATAGGTTACAAGAAAAATTATGATTCTAATATCAAATTCTTAAAAACCATTAGAGTTATTGGGAGGGTTAATAAGCCTCTATTTCATATTTCCATTAGATTTATTCTTGAAATATCCTCCATGGTGAATGTTAACAAGGATGAAGCATATTTAGGTTCACCAGGACCTTCGTGTCATGGTGGGGTCTTCGACACTCATCAGATAATTTTTAAAGGAAACCACTAACATTACATGGGAAATGGAACTTAAATTAAATGTGAACGACGATTAAGAATACCAATTATATTTTCCATGATGAATGGATTCACCAATGGGTGGTCTATTAATATATCGCTAGAGTTCATTACACAAGTAATTTATACAAGGATGTTCATGGGGAATGCAATTGTCATGGATTGAATGTCTTATTAATTATGAGCATCTTAAATAAAATCTACCTTATGCATACAGCGAGGCTAACTAATTTTCTATTTCTATGTCCAAAAGAGAAGTTGTGGAGGCTAGCACAATATAGCATTTTCTTATTCTAAATTTCTGTTCACAAATTATTGATTCATATGTTCATTTAGTTATGCATTACCTATATTGTAAACCACATTGTGATTATATGTTTTCTATTTTCAAAAACATTATATTGTAATGGGATTCCATAAATCCACGACCTATACTATCATAATTTGTTTTCAATTTTTTTAATGAAAAGCAATCTATATTAATTTATTACTTAATGTAATTCGAAGAGCTCCACTCCCCTCATTAATAAAATGGAAACACTTTTCCTATATTAGTCACACCTTCTAGAAAAATTATATATTCCAATACCATCACAAAACTCCTTAATAAATCCCCTTACCATTTCATAGTGGGTATATTTTGTGTATAATTCCATCTTTTTTGGGATATTTTTTTCATGAAGAATATTTTTTTTCAAATAAATGATGTATCTTTTTACCAAATGTTTTAATTTTTCAATTCTAATACCCCCCTTAAAATGCTTATTATATGTTCGTAATGTTAAAATAAGTATCTCACATATACTAAGATGTTATTATTTTTATCTATAACCATTATCCATCTACGTATTTTTTCAAATGATAAATTAAACCATCGTTCAAATATATGGTAGAATAATGCCTCTCGAACCAATATAATACGCATTTCATCACAACCTCTCAATGATGGAAACAATAAAGGGTTTAATATATATATATTTATATATGATATTCCTGAAATTATTATTAATCTATAAATATATTATAAAATATATTTTATTTCCTTTTTATTATCTAGAAAATGATAATTTCATTCTTGTTTATGTATTGAATACCACCACCACATAACGATGAAAATAAGTTTCTTCAATGAAAGCCATTGTTAATATATAAAAATTATTAATAGAGATGAAAATAAATTTATTAAATAATAAAACATATATTAATATATAATTTTCATAGACTATTGTTTAAATGATCATTGAAAAATGGGAATGTAACCCATTAATTTATATGTCCTATCATCTCCACGATTGTAATGTAATTCATTTTTCAAAACCATAATTCATGATTTGTATTAAATGTAAAATTACTTTATAAAAATTTCAATTATTTCATGAATATTATCCTGAATATTATTCAAATAATATACATTTTACCATGGTCAAGAAATAGATATCATTTTTCATTATGAAAACAATATACTCAAAATAATCATCAAAGAATTAACTAAATATAAAATCATGTATGAAAGTAAAATTAAAGAAATAAATTATATAATCATAAGAGATTAATCTTGAAATTTATTATTCATAAAAAAATTAATTGAAATATTTTTACTATAAAGGTTACTAAAAGTCATATATTGAATGTGTGGAATTACGATAAAGGAATATGTATCAATTTTACACCATTGTGGAATTTTGCAATTCTAGAAACCTTGGTTTTTTTATATGGTTTATATAATCATGTTCAACATGTAATATAATGAATCATTAATAAAAAACATATTATTCAATTCAATTAATTTTAATTAATCCCAGAGGTATGGATTCAAAAGATATCAAATAAGTATTAGGTTTCTAAATAAAACATCATTTCATTGAGTTATATCATATATTAAATAAATATAATATTAAAATATTATGTTTGAAGTGAAAACTGTTTTCTTATTTATTTATTTTTTAATTTCTTCTTTAATTTTTATTCTTAATTTAATTTTTCATTAATTCTCAATTTCAATAATATGAACTCTGTAAGGGTTATTAGTCTAAATTTTTTCAATTTTTGGGATATAGGTATATGTTTGTCCCATATATTCTATAATGTTGAGAATATAAAAACCCTTGAAAATTCATATCTTAAATTTCATATATTCATTTTATTTAATTTGTTAATGTAATTTCATTCACATTCAAATGATTTAATAGTTATTAAAATGGATAAGATTTTATTTTCACATTTCCATCTTAATTTAATATTTTCAATGATTAGTTATTATTTGTGGGAGATGATATGATTTTATTTTCATTAAAAAAATCAAAATAATATTTTTATAGTTATTAATTTGGATTTAATTTTTAGTTTCAATTTTCACACTTACTAATTAATGAATAATAATGAATTTTGTTTTCATGTGAAATCTGTCTGGTATCATGATTGATATCAAGAGTAATCATATTTAGTTTTCTATTTTTATAAAATAATTCTAATAATTTTCATCAATAATTCTAAATTATTTATTAGATCTATTTTCAATGATCTTTTGAATTTATTTTATAATTATTTAGACTGAAATTTTTTAATTTTTTCCAAAGGTGAAAAATATTACATTGTTTATAATAGATTTATATGATTTCATATTTTTAATGTTAATGTTGTGAATGGAATTTCATTTCCTCATAAAAATTATTTCCTTGATATATTAAAATTTAATAGTCCTAGTATTTTCTTAATGAAATGAATTTTCATAATAATTTGTGAATTTTTATTTTTTAAAAGTTATTTAAAATCTTGAAATTGTGTTTCTATAATGTATGTATTCATATTAATTAAACATTATTTATATTAACTTGTATTATAATATATTTAATTTACTTATGATAATATATGGGTTTATTTTGATATGGTTTTCTAGGTAACCATTTCTTCTTTATAGGTAAATCAATATATCAATAAAAATTGATTATTTACTCTGTTGATAAGTGAAATAATATAATTGTCTTAAAAAAAATGGTACACTGGAATTATTTATGGATGTGGTATTGGGGAGAGAACCAAAAATATTGATGTAACTTTCCTCATATTTAATGTTTTTGTCTGTTATACCACACTAATTCATTGTTTCATGAAGGAGTCATTAAATTAATATAACAAACTTCTAAGAGAAAATAGAGTTAACCATTTAATTACTCCTTAGTGATTATATGTATTAATCAATTATGTTTATCTCTTCTATAAGGGTTTATTTAAAGGTTATATTAATATATATTATTTTAAGACACTAAACGAGTTTCTCTATGGTTTCAATTAAATTATAACAGATCCATTTATCATGGATTTCTATTTTCATGGATCGGGAGTGTTGAAATCTATGAATCATTTCCTTTGTTAATTTTTCATTCCATGTTTAATGATATATGATCCTGGTATTTATTGGTATTAATTATATTATGTCATAATCATGAAATTTAATTTTACTGTCATACTATTATGATCATCATATAGTCACTAACTTTATTCAATTGATAATTTTTATGTATAACCATAATGAATGCTTGAGCTCACAATTCTTATGTTTCTTTCACTAGGTTATTAAAAATAGTCTAATGTCTTCGTGTACAAAATAGTCTTATTTTCAAAGAATATTATATGATATATTATAGTCTATTGATTAAAATGAAAATTTTTGTATTGTAGAAATATTATAATGTGAAGACACATATATTTTCATGTAATGTATTGACCTCATTCTCTAAATATATAATGTAAAAAGGCCTTTGGGTTTATTAGTTTCATAATATTTTTGTTTTATTCTGTTTAAGCTTATTATTTGTTAATTTTTATTGGAATGAAATCATAAAATTTAATGATTATGTTTTTAACAACATCATGAGGATTTATTATTAGGTATAATATTAAATCCAATACTGAGAATGTATCCCATATTCATTATGTTCAAATAAAACAAAAAAAATCAGAACATCCATCAAAGAAAATGTACTATAAATTGTAAATATTTTTCATATTTATAATAATTAAATAATCATTTTTTTGTATATTTATATTTAATTTTTAGATAATTGATTAAGATATCTATGTTATTTATAATATTTTTAATGGAAAATTCATTTGAATAAAATTAAATTTCAAGGGAATTGGTTGATTGAAATTCATTCTTTGAGTTAAAAAATTTATCCCCACCATGGTCATGTTATTTAAAATTATTAATACCATTACCTATTTGTATTTCGGTAAATGTTTTTTGATATAAATACATTTCCTTTAATGGATATCATATATTTTTTAATAAATGGAGTATATTTATAATGGAACATCTAATATTGAATTTTAATATGATTAATATAAAATGTTTTAAAATATTTATTTTCATGATTTTGTTTTCATTATCTTCAATTTTTCCATCTCCAATAGTGTTATATTTAATGTTATACAATATATTTATTATTATTGAATGATTATTTTTTGTGAAATTTTTTTTTCTAAAATGATTTAATTAATGATGTTATCTTTTCCCATTTGGATGGTTATTGAAACCAATTTTATTTCAGCTGGATCATAATGAAAAGTGAATGTTTTCCATTATGATATTTACGAATCCCATTATTTATCCACAGTTTCTTCAACATGGGATTATGATAATTTAAATTTATCAAATATATGTGTTGAAATTGACTAGTGGTGTCATATATCTCACTTTAATACATTTTATTAATTGTATATTTCATTAGGTATTCATGTATAGACATAATGAATTAGTTTACATGTTTACGTTACACATGTGTTTGCACATATATTATAGTGTTGACATAATTTGTTTGTTAATATAGGAATGGGTATAATGGGTTTTCTCACAACATGTTTTCTTATATTATGGTTTTGTAATATTTCCATGTTACGTATCATGTTGTTATAAAATTTCAATATGCTTTTCAATTCAACTAAATTCAATGTTTTTCATGGTTACACATTATTTTAGATTTATAACCCATTTCCATGTTGTGCACAAATGTTATATGAACAAATGATACGTTTTTTGTAGACATTTAATATATTTAGTCTTCTTTATATATACTTTTTGATTTTATGTTACAATAAAATGTTTCATGATTATAAGATATTCTGTTTTTCATATTTTATTACACAATTTATACCACTCTCATGCTAACAATGATGTTAATATAATTATTACCTGAACATGTTTCTACAGTCACCCCATTATTATTTCTCTATTACCAAGGTTATGATGATGATTATTCCATACGAGATGTGTTCAAAATTATATTGGAAAAAATTTATGATGAAACTATTACAATTGTTGCAAAATAATATTTATATATATCTAATTTATATGACACTAAAACATTTATTCTTTGGCTATGATTCTATTTGAAAAGTATATTATTTTAATCATGAGATTAATTTATTTTTTATGTTATGTGTATAATAGGTCAAATTATATTGTATAAGACCATGGATTATTTATTTTTGAATATTATATTTGATAGCATTAGTTAAAAAACTAGGGCAGTTTCTTACAAATGAGGCAATAAATTAGATATCATCCCAATAATTGGTTAAATAACGAATTTTTTGTTCTCAAAAAAATAATTTCCCAACATATATATTTATATTGGATGAAAAAATTATATTCCTAGAGGTAATAACATTGATAAGGGAGTATTATGTATTGACAAAACTATGACATGGTGCTCAATAAAGAGGCAAAAATATACACCACGTTTGACACACCTAAGTAGTATTTCTTGGTTGGTGAATTGAGTTTTTGGTACCATTTTGAGTATTTCATTTTTTGGTTAAGTTGATGGATTGGGTTTTGATTTATGAGAAATCAGACCCTATTGTTTAACCAAGAATTAAATATGTTTTAATAAATTAATTATAAACTATCATAATAGTGTAAAATAATAATACTCTTTAGGGTCAAATTCCTATTCTGAATATGAAAATCTCATAATTTTGTTTAGTTTTTTCATTGATGTCAATTCATTTTGTTTTATTATTATTTTTTATGTAGAAGGAACCACAAGTTTAGGGGATAATTCAAAACATAAATCAATGAAAATTCCAAAGGAAATAACGATTTAGTGATAAACCATATGGATATAAAAAAACATTTATTTCATATTATGATTAATGACATAACAATTATTGAAATCATGAGTTCACCAAAAAAGATATACATAGAGGATCCTAACTACTTGAGAATGTTTTCGATGAAATAAAAAACATTCCACAATTAATATATCAATATTTTGCAATAATCACCAATTTAATTGCCTCAAAGAGACTCAATTATTCATTAACTATAGAAGATGGGGTGAGTGAGCATCAAAATAATATAATGAATTTATGTTGTTGGCTTGAATGATACGATTATAAAAATGAATACATGATCCCCACTAATAGTCTAATGCCTTAGGTATGGAAATCATATACACTATTCAGGTTAGTGCAATAATACCAATGATGAAAAGGGTGATATGAATGAATTACCACCATAACAAAGGGATCATGTTAAAGTGTTTTCAATTTCTATATATCATGGGGATTTTAATAAATAAATCCATAAATATATAATTATGAATATGGTATATTGATTTCATGCACTCTACCTAATCATTAATATTTTCAATGTGATCCATGTTAATGTGTTTTATCAAATAAAAATATCTAATTTTGCGATTTTTCATTTCGAGATTTATGATTATACAATTCACTACATGGATCCCATAGATATGGTTTATATTATTATTTTATTGGATTTATAGTTTCATCATAAACCCCCCTAATAACTAATCATGGTGATATTATCGACAATATATTCACAAATGGTTAAAATTGATGGTGTATATAACATTAATCATCCCACACAACATTGAAATCATATTGTAAATGAAATAGTATAACATGTAAATGAATCATTATCCTTGTTTTCCATCAATTCACCATCAATTATTATAGAACATTATGTTTTCATAGAAGATAAAATCAATAAGAAGATAACAGAGGTAGAATAAAAATCATAACCACTACCACTAGGGGAAAGGGAAATGGTGGTTTAATGATAATGTGGGATGCCATCTATGGTTCCCAGGGATGGTGGAGTCATGAGAATCATATTCAATGAACCAAATCCTATTATCTTGAACAATATCTGTTATAAATAGTTCAAGTATTGGAAGTCCTTATTTGTTCAAATGTAGTTCCAATGGAATTAACTTCGTGTAGTGTTAATCCACATGTAAACACTATCCAATGAGTGTTTCAATGTTTGGACAATGTATTGAATCTTGAGACATGAGGCATTTTATATGGGATCTTATCTATTGAACATGGTGACAGTGAATAGGAACAACATGATGTGGGTGTCATATGATGTGGTATAGGTTTCCACTACGTGAAAGGATTGGATTGGATGTTGCATGGATATCAATGAGCTTTTTGAAGATGATGATGATATATCATTGACATCATTGTTGAACCTAAACACTCTACCTGTACCACCATGTAGAAGATAACATTGATGATATGAGATATGTGTGTGTGGTGAAGATATTATAAAAATATAGAATGACATTTCATATGAAAATATATTTTATTATTAAAACCATATGTGAAAACAATAATCTCAAAGATAAATTAAATATCTTAAACACAACCCAAGAGTAATATTTTTCACTAATGGATGAAAATAAATAATATATTAGGATTATCGACCGAATATGTTAATATATTTGATTGAGAAATTATTATAAAAATAAATGTTCTATCATAACATAGATACCGATATAAAATATTATGGTGAGTAATAATTAAAAAAGAAATAACAGAAATTATTATAGTGGGCGACAAGGTAATGCCCAAAAATTTCATTTAATTACCTTCATAAAAAATAAAATATTAAATAGAATTTATCACACATTATACTAATAAAAAATAAACAAAATTGAGATATATTTTTAATATTTAATATGACTTATAAAAGATAGACATTAAATGATATTGTTAAATTGAGTTAACCATATTGAAAAATAAATAAATTAGTTTTGATTAAATGAAATCTAGATGATGATTAATTATATAAAAATACAATATATTAACCTTAAAGGGGAGGTAAATTAACTAGGGGTTTCCCATGAGAAATACCATGTCAAACTCATGAAATTATAACTTGAATGAAGTCATTTTCAAGAAAATATTTTGCCTATAGAACCCAATGAAGAATCCATTCTAGCTGAATCACATGCCACAACTAAAATATACAGTTATAATACAATATAATCTAACATGTTGGTTACAAGTTATTTTTATATACAAAGTTTAATGAAATCATCATGTAATAATTATCTAAATAATTAATTCATTCATGAAAATTAATTCTAAATTTATTTTGTTTTATGATATATGAATTCAAATATTAAAAAAAGATTATTTAACTTTTAGATATGAATAAAAAAATACGTTATTTTCAATCATTATATATTACATGACAATAACTAATAATACATTCCGATGATACTTAGATTTTGAATCAATTATAATGTCGAGTTATCCTTCAAAATTATATCTACGATTGATTTTATGGTTAGAGAGTTTGAATTAAGATATCATAATGTTCAATGTAATCTGATTACGATTATTCCATGGTGGTTATAATTATTGATCAATGTGATTTTTTTAGTTTTAATATCCATTTGTTATGATTTAATTATTTTATTTTTATATTCCTGTATCTAATAAAAAATTCTATAAAATTAAGCCGCATATAAATGTCACTAGAATACAGTTTATTTTTAAATATTCTAGATAAAGCTAAAATAGAGGACGGTGTGTCCTATACATATTATATATTTAAAACAATACATTATGGGTGTATTGATGAGGTCCCCATATATATTTACATGTTAATACACAATGTATGAGAAATGTATTTGAATTGAAATGGGGCCACCATAATTGGATTCCATCATTTAGAGTTTTCGTTCTTGAATCATCAGATGCATCAATATTTAAAATGTCACCCATGAAGAATGAGCCTCTGTGCGAGTTTTGAATGAATTAGTTACTAAAATATGATGGAACTCATGATTATTCAATGTCTATCACCTGTTTTCGTAAAGGGATCCCAAATTTGTTAGTCATACACAATAATTCTCATCATATATCTTGTAGTTATATTCACCAATATATTCTAATGGTAATTTAACCATGATGGGATACAATACTAATATTTATTATACAATATAATAATGGTATAACTATAATATACACTATTTTTAACAATAATTAAATGTCTCAACCAAATATTTTAACTCAATGAATAATCTATTATTTCCTCATACTTATATAGAAAATATTTATAAAAATATCAAGTAACCAAATGTTTAAAATATTCCAAAAAAAATTAATGTGGCAATTTGTTGCAACACCATAATCATGTACTTTAGTGTATCATACTTGATAATGATTATTTAGGATACATGATACATAACTATTAAGGAGAAAATATTTTACATTGAAATCAATATTGTGAAAGGACATATAGAAAGATGTAAATAAATTTTAATTTTCATGTTTATACATAAATATTTATTTGCATGTTGGGGATTACGAGCCATTGGACAATAATAACACTGTGCATTATGATTGTTTGTCTAATATTACTATTGGTAAAAATGATTATTAGGATTTTATTATTATTGTTATAATTACTATCAATATACCTAAATGATTATCAAATATTATATGTAATGAAAAAGTATAATTAATATAAAATTGAGAATCTTCATCTTCGACTAATAATGTAGTCGATTATCTTCTAAATTTATCAAAAACATTGTAGGATCCAACATAATTTTTTTAATTTGTTGACAAAGAACAAGTAAGTCTCCAAAAATTCATGTATGAGTGGAACAATGTGTTGCAGAAGTTTTAGTTAGTGTTGATCCTCACCAAATAATAGTCTTATAAACAACCCCATTAGAGTATAACCGTTTTTTCACTTTATCAACATTGAATTTTTTTAATGTGATTAGAGATGTTGTATCCTACTGTTTAATTGTGTAATAATGAGAATTTCTTAAGAAATTGTTTGGATATTTACTCTTATACTATATTATAAATTATTTTATCAACCTAATATAAAATTTACATAATATGAATTTAGTAACAAAATTTGATAAAATGGATTACATATTTGGAATCATGATTTCAAAATTATCCATGTGTTTATTTTTGATAATTTTCATTAATATAGTAATGTTCCAAAAAAATATTGTAATACTATAAAATGTGTAATATCTAAAATCATATTTACGTAACCATGAATCTGTTCATCCTAGGAAGTTCAATTTCACTATTTTCTGAGCTAAACAAATTATTGGGCTATTGTGGTAGGGAGTGAATCATAGTGGATATTGTTGGTAAATAATGAAATGAGTAATAATAATATAGTTATTATATTATTCAATGAACATTCACTCACTGCATCTATAATGACTAAACCCCTTATCATTATTAAACAAATTATATTTAGTTATCCCATCATTTACCTCAAAGTGAGTATCTCTTCAGGGTATCTCATCAACTTGATATGATTGGTAGGATCTATGATTAGGTTATAATCTATGAAGGATAAGAGTGATAAGGGTTCCAATTTTTCTATATTAATATCATATTTATATTTCCATATTAGTAATATCTTCTAACATTTAATATTATATAATTCCATCAATTGTATCCACGTTATTATCTTCGAATTGATTATTTTTTGACAGAAATATGGACATGAATTGGTCACCAAATTCATGCACCTAGATTTATTAAATTAAGAGTGTTATGATACGTGCTCAAGGTGTAATGAGATTTCACCCAAAAAAAAATTCAGTGAAACGTGAAGATATAACAAAGAATCACAATCAGATCAAACTATGAGTGCAACAACTCTGGGCAAGCTAAGCCCTCGGGATATATAGTCTTCAAGAGAAATGAAAAGTGAAATATCCCACCTGAGGTGGCTGAAGCAGCTACACTTTGAGGTTTTTGTGTGTTTGTGCCAATAAAAAACATGAAGGGGGATGTGCAATAAAGGATGGGAAAAAAGTAGAGGATAATCCGCCATCTGACTATAAAAACAAAGTCACAGTAGTCAGGAATCAAAGAGTTTGATTATACTCTTGCACCAACCTCTTATTGAAAATTTGGCGTTCGATTTCAAGATAAATTTCCGCAGATATTTCACAAACAATGAGAATTTGATACAAGACCCGCTGTTCCGATTATAATGTTACACATCTTCCAATTTACATATTATCATGTATACACTAACAAAGTACATTAATTTATATCCTTTCTCTATGTTGTTCATATGTTGATGCAAGGGGTGATTCTCTATCCTATCAATCCCTCTTCATAATTTCTTTGTCATATCCATTTTTGTAGACATATTATTACCTAGTTATTTTGTTTCTATCAATGTATAATCTATTCCATATTGAAAACCTTTGTAATAATTCCATTAAATTATAATTAGATAAATTTGTAAGTCTACTACTCACAAACCCCTTTTTAGGCATAAAAATCATGTAAATTGGTTATGTAAAACGTTTTTGGGTTTTATGAATAAAAATCCATATATTAATACCACATGTAGATTTGGTTTTGAAATAGATTCTTATAGGGGTAATAAACCCAATTTTTTTTTTTCATGTATGTCCATGTCATCATCCTTGGGAACTATGAATAGACCCTGACCTTATACATGGTTTGAAACTCTCATCGGATATATAGTGTATAATTATCACACTCATTATGAAAAAAACATACAAATCATATCATTGTTTATAATGTGTGTGTTTCATATTTCTACTACCATTCCATATACAATTTCATTTTTATAATGGATATACTTAATCTTGAGAAGATGCTATTAGATATAAATTCTTATAAAATATATTTTTTAGGTAATTTGGAAGACATTGAATCCATATTAATTATTTATATGTATTTAGGAAATTCACATACATTTTTATTATTAACTCATTGAAATTGTATGTTTATTATTATCCACTAAAATATATTATTCCATATAATATTATCATGTATAATCCAATACATTTGGTAAATTATCCATGTATTTCTATGTTGTACAAAATTTAACATTATGTCATGAATATCTTGTATTCTATTGGTATGTGACAGACTTCATTGGAATTTTATGCGACGAGTGGGTCATATGATTATATATCCTCTAAGATCATGAGTAGATCACATTGGAGAACTATGATAGGGTAAAAGGATAATGATTTCCAATTATGTATTACATATTCACACAAATCCATAATGATGTATTTGTGATGTTTTACATTTTCAAATTCCATATTTCATTGTATTTTATGATCAAAGTATTCATCTTTATTCCATGAATTATAGTTATCTTTTAATTGTTATTATTTTAACTATACATAAGATATTTCATATTTCATATTTATTTTTTATTATCTACTGTTACATGTTTTTCACAAACCAAAATTTAACATCATGATTGTTACACTATATCCTCTTTTCAACGGGTAATGGTTTGGAATAAAATTGAAATACCATGGTTAGATTTTTGGAATAATGATTTATCATTTCATTTTAAATAGTGGTCAATCAATTTTTCATGTAACATAAGGATTAATTAACCATGACATTTTTAATGTAATATCATTTACTCACTTTTCCATTTATAAAATATCCCACCAACTCTATGAAACTGGGATTGTGATAATAATAAATAGTATGATAATTTTTTTTACTAGAATCCATATGATAAAAATATAAGAAAATATAGATATAAAACATATATTTTACCTCTATCAGAAAACTACAAGTTATTGTACAGTTTATTTTACTATATATTATATAATAAAATTTAAGTGTATACTAATTAATCATCATTTTTTAGATTTTTTCACCTGATAAGGAAATAATAATTTCAATGATAATGTGATAAATTTCATAATAATAAAATATGAATTAATATTAATTTTAATAGAATGATGACAATTATTAGATAATTGACTCAAGTTATGATTTTTATGGTATACTGGATGGAGAAACCAATTTCACATATGAATGGATCAACGAAATTTGAGTTTTTATAAGGAAATAACATCTACAATTTTGTTGAACAACTAATTGTATAGTGGCAAACCAACATATTATTTCTCTAGATAAAATAATTTTCTCCATTGGATTCAATAATAGGGAAAATTTATTAATTTTTTTGAATCATGAAAGAGTTTATGTTCAAAAATGGTTGTCCACAATTCAAAATAATGTTGAATTATACGATATTAATAATATTTAATTCAATTAATTCATGGTTAATTAAAAAAAACTATTTTTTCTGTGAAATAATTGATGATTGAAAAATTTTTATTGAACCTAATTAAAAAAGATATTTTGACGAGTTATGAATCCATATTTACAAGGTTATCAGTGTATATTATGGATTATCTACACAAAACTAAAATAATACTTGATAAATACATTAATTTTTTAAATTGTAGTATAAAAAGACCATTTTATCTGAAATTTAATCACATTATGAGTTTTGGTAAGAAAGCACTCTCAATACTAAAAAGGATTTATCAATGTTATTTATAATCAAATGGATGTTTGAAATGAATAAGATGCATTAGGGACACTTTCAAATGAATTAAATAATGTAATTAATAGATGCTTACACTCAAAAACATGAAATTATTATTAGATAAAGAACGATGGCGATTTAACAAATGGCATGGTATTTTTCTAAATGTGTGGAGATAATTGATATCATCCTCATGAATAAATTTGAAAAGATAGTGATTCCAATTTCTAATGATTTAATTTTGAATATATTTTATATTATTAAAAAATTTCCAAATGATCCAAGTGAATGTATCCTAAAAGTTACAAAGGGAGTAAGGATATGAAAATCTTGAAAAAATGAATGGTTTTAATTTCATAAGGATGTGGTCAAAGGTATTTAAATCATAACCCTTAATTTAGATATTGATATATTTGAATTTGGATGACCACACTCATTAATATCAATCATCTAATTCATGAGAATTATACATTTCCATGTCACATTTAGATGTGTGTTGTCATTCAAGACTCCTAGTTTAAATATTACACCAACAATAATGTGTTAGTTAGTCCCCATTATGAAAAATATACCTACACGATTTGTATACTTGATTGTTATACTTATTGATTAGTATAATATAATCTCAGGTATGTAGATTCTATCAAACTATAATGAATGAAATTATTTTGAGAAGAATGATGTTGGGGGTATTTTATGTAACACATTTCTAGTTATTAGGATATATATCATTACTAGATACTTTTATTGAACCACCCATAGAATAATTACATAATGAAATTGTATAGGAGGATATCAATGAGGGATAGTCTAAGATGGGAAATGTTTTTTTGGGTAATACATGTTGTTCTTGTTTTGTGAGAAAATATTAATGTATATCATAATAAATTACACTATTTACCCCTTGTTTGATAAGGTGATATATTTTTATATATAATCTATAATTAAAATAAAATGACTAATCCCCCATATTGAGTAAATATAGTGTACTTATTAGAGTTAAGGAAACAAATAGATGACGTATTCGAAATAGTGTTCACTCATTTGAGTATATTACCATAAGTATTAATTATAAAATTGGTGATAAAAATAATGGGCTAATAATATTAAACATCAATTATAATGAAAAAATTTCAATTAATGTAATAAAAAAGTATCCATTTACTTTTATGGATAACCTATTTGATCAACTACAAGCTGAAAAATTCTTTTTTATTATAGATTTTCATTTTTTGTCACCAATCATATGCTATGAAAGAGTATATTCCAGAAATATGTTTTTTATAAATTGTATTCTTTATGAGAAATATACATTTTTTGGACTTAAAAATTTCCCCCAATATGACTATATATTTGAAAAATAGATTATTCAAATAATATAATGATTAGTTTTGGCTGCATTTATTGATGAAATTTTTATATATTGTAAGAGTTATAAGGATCATGAAACTCATTTATTATTTCTATTGAGATGTTATAAAAAATAATTTTAGTTAAATATTTATTAAATATTAATTTTGACATCTATAAGTTTCTTTCCATGATAATATTATATTTATGGTTTGTATAACTAATGAAACATCCCAAATAAAGGCTCTCATAGATTCTCCAAGACACACAATCATAATAAACATAAGTTTTCTTCATTAGTATGTTGAATTGTATATATAATTCTTAGAAATCATTTCCTAGATAGATTATATGGTATCTAATATAACACAAATAATTCTATGTTCTCTTGGAAAAAGTAGTGTGAATAATTCATGGAATAATTGATGAAGCGATATGGTGAATTATCCTATTTTGACTATTCCATTAGGTAAATAAGTATTTTTTATTTATAAACATGGTTCATGGAATGGGATATGTTGTGTTCTATGTAAATGTGATTGGGTATTTCCATAAAAATAAAGGTAGTTGATACCACATGTTATTAATTATAAATGAAATGATTTAGAATTTATGTCTTTAATGGATTCTTAAATGATATATAGACATTATCTATACGGGTAGAGATATGAACTATATGACATCTAAAAGGGTAAAAAATATATATTTACATATAAATATCATAAAATACGGATAAGAAGTTGTCTATAACTACTCTTTGATTATGATTGTGATATTCATATTCATTCATGGAAATATAAAATGGTGGAATATTTTTTTAGTAGATAATACCGTTGTATTGTTTCCATGTCGATGTTACAAAATAATATATTTCCCAATGTATATGTATTGATGGAATTGGGTATTATAATATATGGGGAATCATCATTATTAATCCATTCAATTTTCAATCCATCATAATTATTAATGACTAAAGAAGAAAAAATCGGTGATAAAACATTTGAAAATAAAAGTAATGTTCTGATGAATAGGTGATTACATGATATTACATTTTTTTATAAAGAATTTTTACAGTTTTGTAAGAGGTTATGTGTCCCATTTTTTTCATTGATTAATATTTTTTTTCGATTGTTCTTTTAGATAAAAAATCTCTATATATTATTGATGTAACATGATTTATAGGTAATCCTAAGATCTCTTTAGGTGGGAAAATATAATGGGTCATATTATTGATTACTCTACAGTATAATTGCAATAATAGTATGTGAATGTTAAAAGGCAAATTCCAAGTGTAGTAATTAAAATTACCCAACAGTAAACATTAAATTATCGTTATTTTCAAGTCAATTATTCATTCTGTAAAATTTTACAATCTATTTATGTTTAGATTATTAGATAATAAGTTCATAAATCATACATAAAAAAATATAATAAAATGTTAACCCTTATGATCATTATCTATTTTTTCGCATAATATAAAACATTTATAATAACACGGATTTATATTTATTTAAAACCTCTACAACATTCAAATCTATTTATTCCATTGCCTTACATATCCTTAAATATAATTAATTTTAAAAAAAATTTGGGATGATAAGAATAATATTAGTAAGGGATATTAAATGAAGATAACATTTAGTCAATTGAT
Source organism: Viscum album (assembly GCA_963277665.1). Classification (NCBI taxonomy): domain Eukaryota; kingdom Viridiplantae; phylum Streptophyta; class Magnoliopsida; order Santalales; family Viscaceae; genus Viscum; species Viscum album. Next base: position 648,216,791 of record OY728153.1, read on the forward strand.
AAATTTAAAAATCCATTTAAAAATATTTTCTTAAAAAACAATTATTTTCACACGGAAAGGTAATTATTAGTAGTTTAAAAAGATCATTTATTTTACCATTTGAAATAAAATTCTTTCCATTAAAACTCATTAGTATGATTATAAAAATCATCTAGGTACCCTGGTATAGGATCTCATCGAACCCTTACATAACCCATAAAAATCAAAAAAATTAGAAATAGTAAATATACAACTACCAAAATTATTCCCCAAAGAACATAATGATCACCCAACTAATTTGAGAACTATCTAGGTGAACCAATACTTGAATATATATTTGGAAAACAAGATGTTATCTGGGTGATCCAATCATATGTAATTTCTATGAAAAACAACATGTATATAACATTTTATCATTTGATAAAATTTACAATACTACTATGAACATCACATTCAGATTTTATAATACTATTTTCTCTGAAAATACCGTTTTCAATATAACATTCACATTTATTAAAAAAAACCATTTTTAAAAAAAATATCTAAAAAGGGGGAATATGGTTTTTCATTTTAGTAAATATATAAGCTTAAATGGTAGTTATAAATCGAATCCAATTCATTGTGGAATGAAAAGACATTATTTCCATATTCATTAAAAATAGAATAATTATTTATTCATTTCAAAAAATGATTTGTTTGGAAAATATACCAGGATCCACTAGAAAACTGTTTAAATGAAGTAAAATAGACATGAAATAGACATTTTAAATCATTTATGTCTATATAAAACATTTAATTTTTTTTAATAAAATCATGGAACTATAGGAGAAATAAATTTTGAATGAAAACATTAGAACATGATTTATTTAGATGAAAAGTCCCTTATTACATGGGAGATACTTGTATCATAAACACCAATAAATAATAAGATTAAATAAAACATTAAATATAATGAGAATACAGAAAATCATGATATGAAATGTCAAAGGGTATTTATATATTTCAAAAAATAATATAGCTTAAAAACATTAAAATATTCCTCAACAAAATTAAATTAAGACAAATTCCCTTACAAAGAGTCTAACATGACATTTGTTTCCTTATCATAACCAATAATAAATATGTGTAAATTACCTACATTCTAGATATAATTTTTTTATTTGTTATATTCATTTAATTTCATTTCTTAAAAATTCATATACAATTACAAAATCAATTATATTTATATTGGATGTATTTACCATTTTTGGTATATGTGTCAAAAATGGATTATGTATGTTGAGTATGGTCAAATGTGCCATTATTTAATCATAACCAGAATAATAATAATGAAATGATATCAATATTTATACATTAATTATAATTTTAAATTGAATAATAAAATATTGTTATGATAAATGAACAAACATTATTATATAAGAGATGGTAGGCTATACATTTATATGATTAATGTTTCCATTTTTCAATGATAATTATTGAGGGAAGGTAAGTACTAATTTATATTTTCTAAATTATATTTATATAATAGAAAAATTAAATTTAATTATATAATAATACATATATCTTTGATGAGGGTTTTTGATGAAAAGATAGTCACATCTTTTCATGAAATAGGTCGACCAAAAGAACATGAACAACATTATCACTATTTCAGTGAGTGAAATATGAAGAATGAAAATGTTATATAATATTTAAATGATTATTATATATCATGAATAAAATTATTATTTAATGTATATAAAATTTATTAATTATCACCAAACTGATAACCATCCATGTAACATGTTAATGAAAAATGAATCACATCGCTTTACGAGGCAGTATTCTGTTGTACACAGGAATGTCATTGTTGTATATCATAATAAATGGACACCAAAAACATTATATATTATATAATTATTTAATATGTATAAAAATGTAAAAAATATCATTAATATACTTTATATCCATCAGTGTACCCAACCACTAGAGGTGGAAATATAAAAATGAACGCCATTAATTCAAAAGAAAGCAATCTATTATACACACGAATAATAATTTTGAAACCCATTTGATAGAATATAGATATTATTAAGGTAATTAACTTAAAGTAATAATATACCTATATATGTAATATATTCTTATTAGTATATAAATTAGTTATAATTTTAATTTAATGAGGTGGAGGAAGAAATAAAAAAACGATCATTAGAGAATGTTTCTTCTTTGTCAGGTATTATATTTTAGTTAGCACCAATGCCATAATTTGTTGGATTTATTCCAATAATGATTATAATAATATAATAGGATGGAATTATAATATTTATTTTTTCATTTATTGGGTTACCCAAGTGTTTCTCAGGGTGTAAATAGAGGAGTGAAGGTGTCTTTTCATAAGTGCGGGAGACGACATAATTTGTATTTTATAAATGAATTGAGAACTACCATTTTTTTCATATGAATCAAGGGTCTAAAATGGATCATTAGTGAACCATAGTTGTGTAATGGTATAAATATAATAATAAAATGGTATTTATACAAGTGTATACATATCTTTTAATATTTTTATTTCTCTGTAGGACACTTGTAAATGATTTTTTACTTCGAATTGGTAAATTATTTTTTACTATTTCAACTATAAATTTTGATAGAAAATCACTACAAGAAAACCAACCTATAGAGGTGTGTCTCATGTGTTTAGTAGTGGGTTAAACTGGAACTACATGTTTTTGCAGCATTTTACAGAAATTGCCGCTAAATTTGGCATCGTCAAAATATTCGCGCAGGTTTTTCCCATTTAGCTGTGGTTTAAGAAAATCATCATAGGGGCCACATTTCGCTACGGTTCCTTCCACATTAGCGGAGGTTTTTATGAAACCAAGATTTTATTTCATTTTCGGTAGTTATAACTGCCGTTAATATAATAAAATATTGGTTTCATAAAAACCTGTTGTACCTCTCGTACCCCTCGTGTTTTAATTTTCATGATCACAATCACTCTCTTATTTATCTAATATTGTTTTAAGTGTTTTTGGATGATAGGCATAATTTCAGGTTGCCAAGGAATTGGTCCAAGAAGGCCAAGAAGGCAAAAAACCAAAAATGGACTGAAATTCGGTCCACCGGCCAACCGGTGGAAGACCATCGGCCAGCCGATGGAGGCCTGGACAAAAGGCATCTTTCTGTCCAGCCCACCGGCCAACCGGTGCCTCACCAGCGGCCAGCCGGTGGCACCCAGCCAGAACAGTGTTTGCTACTGTCTCACCACCGGCCAACCGGTGGCCTCCTCACCGGCCATCCGGTGGAGATTGGACAGAATTGATCTCCATTTTACAAGCATAGGCCAACCGGTGGCCTAGCACCGGTCAGCCGGTGGAGCCAGTCAAACTAGCCGTTGGGCCTTTGACCAGACCTGTCCACTTGCCTCCCAATGGCTCCTAAGCCCTTTCCAATGGCTCCGAAGACCTCCAAAGGCCATATGAGGGTTCCCCCTCTATAAATAAAGGACTAGGAAGCCCCGGAACAACACCGGAACCATAACCAAGCCATACGGAAGCCAACAGACACATTTTTCATCATTTGGCGAACCTCCGGCGGATTCCAACAAGGAACCTCAACTTGCTCCAACTCAATTGCACAACCAAGGAGCACCACCATAGATTCTTGGGAGAGCACTTCATCAACTTCATCAATCCTTTGGCCCCCAAGGCTTCTCCCATTACGGTTTTTCATTGTTTTATCATTTTGAGCCTTAATTTGGGTTTGTGCCTACAAACCCCTCTTTCTCTCATCTCCCTTTCATTTGGGTTCTCACACCACCTTCAAGGTGTGAAGAGGTTAGTCAAGCCTTCCCTTTAAAAGGCTTGAGACAGAGGTGAGCTAGCCTTCACCTGTAAGAAGGCTAGTGGGTTCTTGCTCAACCATTGAAAGCAAGTGGGTTCTTGCTCAACCAATAAAAGCAAGCTGTAATAGGTTCTAGACTAACCTTAAAGTCTAGTGGGTTTCTTGCTAAAACCATTAAAAAGCAAGCGGTAGTAAATCTCTCAACGGTTGAGTTGGGAGCGGAGACGTAGGCTTGGGTTTAAGACGAACTCCGTTATCAAGTTGTGTGTTTTGCCTCTTTTATTTCCGCTGCACTTTTAACTTTGATTTTAAATTGTTAATTAATTTTTAAAAGGCAATTCACCCCCCCCCCCTATTTCCATCACTTCCTTCTTTTCTCCACCCAACAATTGGTATCAGAGGAAAATTTGAGTAATACCTTCACCGGTTTCAAATTTAAGATCCTTTTGTGATGGATTCAACTTCTTTCACCCCCGAAGGATATTCCTTGGGTCGTGCTCCATTTTTTGATGGAACCGACTATAACTATTGGAAAACCCGCATGACCACTTTTCTTAGAAGCATATGATACCCTATTTATAAAATTGGCATGCACGGTTATTCTCTTTCTTCTCCCAATGAATCCAAATGGACCCAAGCCGATATAAAAAATTTCGAGCTTGATGGCAAAGCCATGAACGCTCTTCATTGCAGCCTTGATCGTAATGAGTTCAATCGAGTTTCCACATGCACTACATCACATGAAATCTGGAAACTATTGGAGGTTACCCATGAGGGGACCAACAAAGTGAAGGATACTCGATTGGACATGTACCGTCAAGATTTTGAGTCTTTTACCATGCATCCATCTGAAAATATTTCTGAAATTTTTACTCGTTTTACTGATGTTTGCAATGGGAGAAAGTCCCTTGGTGATGATATTTCTGCAGAAACAATGGTCAAGAAGATCCTATGGATCCTTCCAAGCTCATGGGCACCGAAAGTCACGGCAATCCAAGAAGCAAAGGACATCAAAAACATGACGGTCGAAGAGCTCATCGGATCCCTCATGACCTATGAGATCACCATGAGGAGGCAAGCTGAAATGGAAGGCAAACCGAACAAAGTTCCAAAGAACATCGCCTTCAATGTTCAAAAAGAAGAAAGTTCCTCCTCATCATCTTCTTCCTCTTCAAGCGGCGATTCCGAAATGGAGAATCTTGCCCGCAAAATGCACAACTTCATGAAGAAGAACAAGAAGAAGAAATCCCTCAAGGCTCGAAAGGAAAAACACGACGAAAAATCTGAGCCCGAGGTAACATGCTACGGGTGTGGCAAGAAATGCCATTACAAGCCTGATTGTCCACTCAAAAAGAAAAAGGCCAAGCAAAAGGATAAGAAGAAGGCATTCAAGGCCACATGGAGTGATAGCTCCACATCCTCCTCCTCCTCCTCAAGTGACAATGGTAACAAATGCCTAATGACATTTCATGAGGTAACATCTTCCGACTCCTCATCCTATTATTCTTCAAATTCTTTAAATCATTTATCATATGAGGATCTCCAACATGCTAGAGATCAATTGGAGGAAGGTTTTCACGAACTTTCTTCCAAATTTTTTGCTTTAAAAAATAATTTCAAAAAACTTTCTTCCGAAAAGGAACAACTTCTCAAAGAAAAGGAGGAGTTGTCCCTCAAAGTCCAAAACCTTCCCAATGTTGATTCTATGGAATCAACAGTCAAGGATTTAAGGGAATCCCTAGCCAAGTTCACCCAGGGTGAACAAAATTTGACCAAACTCCTAGGTTCCCAACGCATATCTAGAACCACCGAAGGGCTTGGCTATTCCAAGCAAGCTTCCTCCTCCCATGCTCCAACTATTTTTGTAAGGGGGAGCTCCCAATTTAAATTTTTCAATTATTGTAAATAACCCGGGCACTTAATTTATGAGTGCGATTGCAAAAATTCCCGGTATGGAAGGGCCAAAACCATTTTCCTTAATGATGAATTTTATAGGAGAAGACCCGCCACTAGACAAGAATGGATTGAAAAATCCCTTTTAGCGAGTCTTACCGGACCAAAATTTGTCTCGGTTTCAAAAACCTCTCCCCAGTGATTTGTTGTTTTTATTTAGGGGGAGTTAAGTTTGTTTAAGTTTTTTTCAAACTTTCAATGCAAACTGTTATTCATTTTTCAATTCAAAACTTTCAATTCAAAATTTTCGATTCAAAACTTTCAATTAAAAATTTTCATTCAAAATTTTCATTCAAAACTTTCAATTCAAATTTCAAAAATTTCAATTGATTTAAAATCTCTATCTTGTTTTTCAAACTTATCCCTCAATCAAGTTTTGTGCCCCATGCTATTTTGATAATCACAAAGGGGGAGAAATTCTTGGTTGATTGGGGGAAAAATCTTTTAAAGCATGCCTCTCATTTCAGTCTTTTTACATTGTTTGTTTTGGTGATTGTGATCATCAAAATTGGGGGAGATTTGTTGTACCTCTCGTACCCCTTATGGTTTAATTTTCATGATCACAATCACTCTCTTATTTATCTAATATTGTTTTAAGTGTTTTTGGATGATAGGCATAATTTCAGGTTGCCAAGGAATTGGGCCAAGAAGGCCAAGAAGGCAAAAAGCCAAAAATGGACTGAAATTCAGTCCACCGGCCAACCGGTGGAAGACCACCGGCCAGCTGATGGAGGCCTGGACAGAAGGCATCTTTCTGTCCAGACCACCGGCCAACCGGTGCCTCACCAGCGGCCAGCCGGTGGCACCCAGCCAGAACAGTGTTTGCTACTGTCTCACCACCGGCCAACCGGTGGCCTCCTCACCGGCCAGCCGGTGGAGATTGGGCAGAATTGATCTCCATTTTACAAGCACCGGCCAACCGGTGGCCTAGCACCGGTCAGCCGGTGGAGCCAGTCAAACTAGCCATTGGGCCTTTGACCAGACCTGTCCACTTGCCTCCCAACGGCTCCGAAGCCCTTTCCAACGGCTCCGAAGACCTCCAAAGGCCATATGAGGGTTACCCCTCTATAAATAAAGGACTAAGAAGCCCCGGAACAACACCAGAACCACAACCAAGCCATACGGAAGCCAATGGACACATTTTTCATCATTTGGCGAACCTCCGGCGGATTCCTCCAAGGAACCTCAACTTTCTCCAACTCAATTCCACAACCAAGGAGCACCACCATAGAAGCTTGGGAGAGAACTTCATCAACTTCATCAATCCTTTGGCCTCCAAGGCTTCTCCCATTACGGTTTTTCATTGTTTTATCATTTTGAGCCTTAATTTGGGTTTGTGCCTACAAACCCCTCTTTCTCTCGTCTCCCTTTCATTTGGGTTCTCACACCACCTTCAAGGTGTGAAGAGGTTAGTCAAGCCTTCCCTTTAAAAGGCTTGAGACAGAGGTGAGCTAGCCTTCACCTGTAAGAAGGCTAGTGGGTTCTTGCTCAACCATTGAAAGCAAGTGGGTTCTTGCTCAAAAAATAAAAGCAAGCTGTAATAGGTTCTAGAATAACCTTAATGTATAGTGGGTTTCTTTCTAAAACCATTAAAAAGTAAGCGGTAGTAAATCTCTCAACGGTTGAGTTGGGAGCGGAGACGTAGGCTTGGATTTAAGCCGAAATTCGTTATCAAGTTGTGTGTTTTGCCTCTTTTATTTCTGCTGCACTTTTAACTTGGATTTTAAATTGTTAATTAATTTTTAAAAGGCAATTCACCCCCCATCTTTCCATCACTTCCTTCTTTTCTCCGCCCAAAAAAACCGTCCCTAAAGTGGAGGGAACCGTCCGGGTACGGAGTTGGGGGATGTGGCTCCTTAGCGGTGGTTTAAACCGCCACTATAGTTTTATCTGTGTACTATTAGCGGGGGTTAAACTCACTGCTAAAAGATGAACATAATAAAAAATTAACTTCTTCCACTGCACCACTGCCCTGGAAAAAAAATCAAGGTGGTGCCCAAATGTCAAGGTGAACAATTAATGGTTTTTATCAGATGGTAATGTCACAATTGTCAGAAAAAACATTTTAAATTAATTTATTAAACCAATTTTAACATCTCCGAAAGGTTTTATCTAGCATAACAATGACATGTTATTTAAATTGGTATGAAACAAATGTTCATGCCCTAAACCACCTACCTCGATGTTGTAGCACTCCAGTCATCCATTATCGAGGCTTCATTGGACATATAAAGAATGAAAATTGAATGATTTACCAAAATACTAAAAAATAATATGAGTATATTCTCAACTAAATTTCATGTCATTTGATATAGGAACCTTGAAATATACTAGATTTTAAGGAAGTGATTACTAATGGGTTTTCATTGCTTATAATGATGAAGGATTCTGACCCTAGTGGAGGATGATTTCCCAAAACCTATGGATAAGATAGGAGAATTTCCACGCATGAAGTGGAGAGGAGGAAATTTTTTTATAAATAAGTAGGAAGAAAAATTGTTTAAAATCATTTAATATGGGTTTTTTAGGAATTTCTTCCTTAAAAACAACTATACACAGTTTGGTTGCATGATTGTCCAAATTGGCCACCAATTGTGCAGTAGTAACTTCTATAAGGGATAAACCCTCCCAATTAGGCTAATTGTTAATCTAAACATGTGTATAAAATTCTAAATTCCACTTTTCAATACCTATAGTTGGTTACATGGGTGATCTACTAGGGTCTCACGTTTTCAGACAAACCATGTGGCCACCTCTAGTCCAATGCCTACAACCTCACAGTTCGGGGAAACTATGTAGGATGGGAATCATGGTTTCCTTAGATGTTGTTTCCCAGTATTTCCTTCCCATTTTATGTATATAGGATATAAACTAGTCCAGGATGCACTTGAGACATGCTTGAACTGTTTAGGCATAACATAGGAGTCATTTTGATGGAATCGGAATCAATAATCTATTATGTGTACCTTTGGAATACAATATAGGATGTTATAACCTCCCCTCCTTATGAAAATTACTCCACTAGTTTCCATTAATATTTTAGTAGAACCTCCTCAGAGAAGTGTATTGGCCCCAATTCATTCACATATACTTCCCACTCTGATGTATTGTAATATATGCATCTATGCATCCAAATCACCTAATCCAAAGGAACTGACATGCCTTGGAGAGCATTCGTGATTGTGACATCCAAGACCCGAGTGCCACCTAATGGGTACCCTGATCTCGGTGGTCCATGAGGCGTCATGCCCAATTCACTAAACTTTAGAGGCTTATAATTAGAAACAAGTGACTATGTTGTGTTCTTGGGGAGAATATTCCTTCATTACTAAAGTGTAGCATAGTGTATAAAAGTAAACATAGGAAAATAGTGGAATAAATATATGTAAACAGAAGGCACTATATAAAAATAGAGACAATAGTACCAATAACTAAAATAACATTAATAACATTTATAAATTATCATAATTTGTAATGTCACATGAAAATTGGAAAACATGGATACAATACAGTATGCCTAACATGTTCCATTAAATTATAAATGAGATCAAAAGACTATCCCATGTGTACTAAGTTCCAACTCAGTCCTCTTCTCTCAAGATCCCTACTAAATAGAACACAATTATGTTTTTAAGTTGTATGCTTTCTTTTGTCAACACCTTCAACCATATTATATAGTCATTGTACTTAACGACACCTGGATAGGGTGTGAGATAAATCTCAGTGGTCCACAACCAACAATGTTTATAATATCTGTCCAATGAAATAGAAATGTAATAGTATTGTGGCATGTATAAATTAATTAATGTAGAAAAATGTACCAAATTACCCCAGTACCAATTTTAGACCATAGTTATTGTATGAACAAGTAATAAATTCATTATTTTATTGTTTCCTGTTTAGAACATACCACATTTTATGAATAGTGATGTATGAAAGTTATAACAAGGAAACCTATAATGATGTTTAATAGGGAAGTCCCAAGGTAATAACCAAGGTGATGTTGACCTCAAGTATCACCAAATTAGTAATAACTGTATAATGGAATGAGTTAGGTATGTATTCCAAGTATAATATTCCAATTAATTCCACAATGAGGCACCTACTGAGTCAAAAAAGTTACTATATGGTAAAACGAAGATAAGTAGTGACTGGGCCTTTTGGGATTTAACCATAGAACCTACTTATAAATTCTATATCCAATGAGTGTATTTATGGAATCCTAGTAGGAAGCCTCATGTATATATGGAGTCATAATTATGGTCATGTGTCACATTGGTTTGGGGAACTAGTTTAGTGGAACCTTGGGAATGTGTTTTTTGTGGGATTATCTAACCCATATATGGGGGAGCTTAATTTAGGTAAATCATTTACTAGAACTTCTAAAATATAATCCACTAACATTTTAAGGGGATTTTGGACCCAATAATTTAGATGTGTTTTCGTATAGGAGGTCATGTTTTTTTACATTGATGGGAAACCAGAAGAGATAAACGTCAAATTTGGAATGAATATTCATGGGTACCTGATGCTAGAATGATTAGAAATAGTTGTTTTGGATATGTTGTTTCAGTACCCTACTTGGAAAGGATTTTTATACTTATAATGTAAAATAATTATTCTTCAAAACCATTGGGGTAATAAGTGTAGAATAATATGTTAAATTTGAATATGTATGTATATAAGAGATTAAATATACTTCAAAATTCATTCACTTTTTTCAATGTTCATGAGAGGAAACACCTAGAAAAGGACTGAACAAATAGATCATTATTTAAGGAATCCAAACATAGGACCTATCTATATTTTTAATGTTTTATATTACATGACACCTAGAAATTGATAATAAAGAGTTGGATGGAGGAAGAGACTTTGGATGGAATATTAGTGTAGGAGACACCATTTTTCAGCTATGTGAAACTAGGAGAATCAACATGGTATTTAAACACAATATGTAGAGTTAGTACTATGATAGTAATGTACGATAAAATCAATTAATGGGATGAGTTTCTTATAATCCATATCACATCAATTGACTTGGTTCTTTACAGTGCATCTTGAATTTACACATGAATAAATAATTCATATCACCACTATATAATTTACACCATTGTTCAATGAAAGGGAATATTAAAATATATTTTCATAAAATTATATGACCAGTTGGTGCATCAAGATCAACTGTACATCTAGTTTTGTATGCTCATATGGAATAGTCCTATGAGACTATTTCATAACAAAAGACTTAGGAAAACTAAGAGGCATCTAGGAACAATTAATTTTATTAGGTTGTGCCTCCTTAGAGAAGCAATAACTATCTTGTGACATATGAAAATTAGTTTTATACTTAAGTTAAGGATAGCATGAACAAGAAACATAATTCATATATGGTTTGGGGTACCATTTTTCTAAATATGGAAATTATGGATATCATATATCCTATTTTTTGTATTGGATACATCCATTATTCTTTTATTGTTAATCAACATGTGGAAACTATTTCTCATACCATCAGGGTCAACACACCTCATAGATCGTGGTAGTAAGGAGGATTAAAATGGATATAATTCTACATGACTACTATTACAGTATAATTTATCTACTTTATTCAGATCATATACATGTATCTCATTGATTTAATATTTTTTTAAAACTACATGGTGGGATTTATAGCTTGTATTGTCCACCAAGATTGTTAGGTTGTGTTCACATCTATATATAGATATCTTCAAGAAATCACATGGGTTTTAGTTCTAAATACAGTTCGAATTAAAGATATACTAATTGTGGTTGAAAAAATAAAGGAATATTTTGTGCTAAAAAATTTGATTGCTGGTAATGAAACATGAAATGTAACTCTTCCTATCATAGTGGATTGACACACCAACATCTTTCCAAATGATTTCTCTAGGTTAGCATCCATGAATGAAATAATATATTATATCAATATACCTCAATGATCATTCTCATAACTGACTATTTATATCCCATTTATAATGAATAACTAATTAACATATATTCCATTTACAATCGCAACTCATTTATCACATATATTAATTCCATACATTAACCAAATTAACACAATCACATTATATCAAATTCCCCATATGTTATTTCATCAACAAAACAAATTTATCACTTATTTCATTTAATAAAAAAAGTTAACATGCCAACCAAATTGTCGGGGGTTCTATCTAACTAACCCATATATCATTTAAATGACTATGTTCTCAACATATCATTAAAATCAAATAATGGAATAAAACACAATTCAAGATACTCAATTGAAATAATCTTGAATCCACCCTTAAAAAATCGAGTCTTCCTATTTTAAAAACTCAACATGTCCAATGAATTTAATTTTTATTTCCAACCATAAAATGGGATTTTAAATCATTTTCAAAAAACGGGAACCACACCCTCATCTATAATCACCATTTGAAATCTATTAAGATAACCCCTTTGTTCCTATAACATTGATGTCAACACCTCCTTTTCAAAACAATAACCAATTTCAATACATTATTGTCCTTCATGGAAAACCATAACCAAATCAATGTGAAAATGTCAATTTTAATTCATTTCAGAATCCAACTAACCATTTCAAAAAAATACAAATTCCATATTTTAAATATCCCATTAACCTTGACTGCATACCAATTTACAATTCTCTACCCATTAACATTCATAATTATATTATTGCAACATTTCAAAAAATATTTCACCAATCCTAAGGGGTTTTCATAACCCAAGGGTGGACCTAGTTACGATCTCAAACATCAATGGAACCATCAAAGTTCATAGAGGGTTTCATAGATCAATCAAAGTCCTAATCTCACTTTTATTTCTCAATAAGACAAAAAATAGTAACGGATTAATTTGGAACAACCACATATGTATAAAATAAATAATTTTTATTAGAAAAATCTTCAATACCACCATAGGTTGTGGGGTCTCCTAGATCGTGGGGGGTCAGGGTCTCCATATTTTAAATGTTTAGCGGTGGTTACCAGAACCCCCGCTAATAAACCGCCGCTAAAACCAATATTTGTTGTAGTGAGTTAATATCACCATAATATAAAATTTAACTTATTACGATCCCAAATATGGAATCCATTTTTTTAATTCAATTAAAAACTGTGGAAAATATAACATAATAATAGTCACAATGATTATGTGAGAATTCATGTTTTAAAGAAGTATAATTTTCATGAAAAAAATAATTTTATATTTATTACATAGCTATTTATAAAATTTTTATAAAACTAAATTAATATTTGTTGATATAGAATATATAAATTTCATTTAAAACCTTCCCCTAGTGGTATTATTTTAACTGTCTAAAATGTATAAGCATTATGAATTTTAAAATACATTTTAGAAAAACGTAGTTTTAAATAAAAAAAAAACAAAAAATCCAAAATTTCATTATAATTTGTTTTCCAAAAAAAAAAAATCATATTAAATTATTATAAATAAAACATATATGAATATTTATTAGAAATATATTTTTACATTAAAATGAAATAATTTATTGAAAAAAAAATTCACAGAAGTCGGTATTTTTCCATATTCACTGTAAAATAAAAAATTTCAGAAATATTAAAATATTACAACAAATGTAAATTCTTATATGATTATTTTAAAAATAATATTAAATTTTTTAAATTTAAATTGAAAATTTTATCAATTTAAAAATTAAATAAACCCTTTATGAAAAGTGCTTAATTTAAAATATTGCCATTTTTATTAATATTTATTTCATATTTTTCTAACTAATATATCTCTCTAATTATCATGTAAGTGATTTATTCAATAATTAATTGGGATATAATATTGTTCCCCCATTTTTGACATTCAATCATTGATATTTTATTAACATATTAAATTAGTGGATATATATTTATCTTTTAGAATTTTTAGATTCCCATGTTATCTCTTCAACCATGTTGTTTTTTTCTAAAGAACCATAACATAGTGAATCAACTTATTCCAAAACAATTGTTCCTTATTTTCAAGAGTATAAACTGGTTGTTCATCATAAGTAATTTTTTCTTTCAATTAAACAAGTTCAAGGCTAAAACATGAGTTTACTATTTCATATATTACAATTTTATTGAAACATGAAAAATATTATATAATAAAGACAAAATTTGTGGAAAATTACACTTAATAGGAAAGTGATATATCTTTTTATAGTAATATAAATTATCTAGTAAAATGGATATTTATTTTTTATTATTTTAATAAATTAAAAAAAATATATGGAGATACATGGAGAATGGAATTGTCACCAACATTAAAATAAATAACATGCTTCTCATTTTCCGCATAACTTTTCTAACTTCTGTAAGATATCCTCATATATAACTGAATGAATTGCTCCTTCTTTGTTACTTCTACTACCAACTATGACCCCATATAATTATTTTCTCTTACATCATCACCACATTTATGTGTTTGAAACTAGTTTCCATGTAATTACTTGAATAGTGAAATCTGTATATTGGAATGAAAAATAAATTATAAGAAAACTCAACCCAATAAATATATTGATCCCAACATAAGTAGTAATCCATTGAAGAATAATGAAGCATATACTCAGTGGTCTGAATATTCCACTCCTAATTTCCATCGTATTGTGGAAAAAATTATATACTGATTTTTAATTTTAATCCAACTGCATCTAAAATCCTATAATGACATATATTTCTAGTATAATATTTTTTTGGAAATTATATAGATTATTTCCATGACTAGTCACTGAGAAGGAATATGACTCCAAGGACTGGTGTGACCATTTTGAATGTTTGACATATATTAAATATATGGAATATAACATATTCACATTTTTCCAGAAATTGTAGTGTAACAATCGAATTTGGGCCCAGATCAGAAATATTGGGGAACCATTCAGGTCAGAATGCAGGTTTTTCCATTGAAACGACATCATCATTTTTGTACTGGGTTGTTCATTAAAAAGGAACTTCAGAAATAAATAAACAATATAAATAAATAAATATAATTGTTTTGACACAAGAAAGATTTTCTCATTTATATATCTGTTTATGGGATTTTTTTAAGGTTGGCCACTCAAAATATAGAGACTCAGACAACCATTATAGATCATTCATGGAAGAAAAGGGAAAATCAGGATCTTATCAGGGATCATTTCCACAAAGGAGTTCAGAGATCACATCAATAATGAAAAAATAGAACCTTTCATCATTAAGAGTAAATGACAGATCTAGTTAGGATGTTCTAGTTTTGATTTCCCCCATGTTTTATAACAATGGATGAAGACATATCCACTCTATGGATATTAATCATAAACACATCTTTTTTAGAATTAAATCTATGATATTATATTTTTTTTCTTTTATTTTTTTATATTAATTTTTCCTCTTATATGATGATAGGATGAGTCGAATTGAACTTCAATGGAGGTTCATCAATCAAATTTTGGGGTTATGTAATAATCCTCAATTTTATTTTTTTTGTTCATCATTGGTATTCCCTTGACTAGTGGCTATACCGACACTCGATTTCCTTTTTTTTATTATTAACTAGCACAACAGATTGAAACTACGAGTATAGAACTTGATTGTAGTTGTTGTTTGAGAATAAACAATGATTATGGAGTAATCGAGGGAGAAAGAAATTAAAAAAGGTGTTCATCATTATTTCCAATATGAAGTATGCTTTTTTAGACTGTATGAGTGAAAAAATTCAATGAATATTTAGAGCATTCCATCTTGATACCCAGTAACTAGAGAAACAAAAATGCCCTGATCGAAAGGTTTCCGAAGGGGTGCTGGACCCAGGGAATAGTAGGATGACAACGAAGAGATCTCAATGTATCCTTAAATTCCCTAGAAACATATCATTTATTTTTTATTATTGCACTTTGTGGGCCCCATGGATTCTATACTGTAGTTCATGATAAATATAAATATCCCACACTATCTGTCATGGCCACACTCAATGTGACCCCTTCATTATATCTCAATGTGTACTTTTTAAAGTATATATACATGGAAAAAAGTAGGCGACCATGGGAATTCCATATACTAGGGCATAGACATGAGCAGGTGTACATGGTCTGATACAAAAACATGACCACCATACACTAATCTGAATATGTGACAATGGAAAGATATATTGTGTCCCTAAATTCCATATTTGTGGATACATATATGACATATGAGGCTTTACCACATAGGTTTTTATGGTGATATTGGGACACAATATGTACACTTGGGTACACATTTTTTACCCCATTCAATAATATTTATACCTCTTATTTTCCATATTTTGGACCAGTCTAGGTTTAATGTGTTCCCTTGGCCTATTCCATCAATAGTACATTGAGATAGTACATCCACATCACATGATTGTGATCCCCTCTAGAGGGTGAGTCTCAAGTAGAGTTGTGGTATCCTTCTGTGAGACTGTATTGTGATCCTATATCATCAATTTTCCCCCTGTAGTTGTATTTGGAATTATATAACCCCAATGATAATTTCATTGATTTTCAATATAGTAGACTATATATATATATATGTATTTTGGCATCATTGACACACTATCCACTAGATAGATAATTGATATATATTGGGTTCATGGAGTCCACCAATGGTAATAGGTGTGGACCATATATATTTATCAGGGTATTCATAGACTATATTGCTTTAATGTGTGTGGACTAATGATATAGACCTCTTCATCAACTGTCTCCACTAATAGCATGACTCATGGAGTGGATTCCCTCAGAACGAGTTGTGTTTCAGCTGAATGTTATTTTTGATAGTTGGTTATGAATTTTGGTTATGTTATGCCTTTCTTAATTATATATGAGAGTTTCTATTTTAAAGTGATGTTGGAGTCTTTTATTAAGCTGAATATATTTGGTTCTCCCTATTTAGTTATTTTGTGTCATACGAATGGTTATTTATATACTTACCCTTTCATGAGATTCCACCACATGTGATGTGTATTATGCATATTGAAAACCACTTGATGGTGTACATGGAGGACATGGAGCGGGTGGAGTGTAATGGGAGCTCTTTATATCGAGGTTTTTTAGTAGGGGATTTCATGTGTCTTATTCCTCAACCATAGAGATATATGGACAGTTTATAGATTATTTGGTCTTGTATTTGGCCACATTGTCCATATTCCATGAATTATTTTCATAATGAATTAGGGGATCTTAGATTCATGCATTCCTTATTTCAGGTAGCTTTAAATTTATGTTTTTAAGACATTTTATATGTGTGCATGTGTACAAGTACATTACGATAAAGCCTCCAATTTATGGGATATTACTATCTGGAACTGGTCGCTAGCCCATGGCCAATTAGAGGTAGGCTTGGGGTAGTATAGGATGGTCCTTGGTGGCTGGAGCCATTAGAGTGGTATCTGATATGAGGATCTACCTTAAGACCATTTATATGTGATGGGTTTAGGGAAAAATATTTTAGTGTTCTATGTTCTAATTTTAGGTCAAAGAATATATTTTTGTGTTCGCTGTTGACATATCCATACACAGGGACTCTGATCACCTGTAATTATACTCGGTACATGTAAAAATTGGTTATATGTATATTTATTGGTACATATATCATATAATAATTCATGTGTTTTCTATATCCTTCCTGAGTTAGCTTTATAGATATACTAATATTACCATGGTGCATCCTGTTTTATTTTTGAATTCTTCCATGTAGCCAACTTTCATGGATTTCACTATGAGATCATGAGGATTCTCTACACGATGACGCTGTATTGGTATAAGGGCATGTACTGTAGATAGATCCTTTTATTGGATTACCAACTACACCACCACTCATTTAGTGGAAGATAGCACTAGAAATACCAGGTGAAGATGCACATTGGTTGACTGAATTTCAAATGTTTCAGAGGAGGGAACACAATATGTTTTTGTTTGAACTAGACCCCTAGGTGGCTGAGGATTCGCTAGAACCAATCACTCGAATTTTATACCTTGTGAGGACACATAGTGATTTGATGGAGGTCATCATAGTGAGAATTATTTAAGGATTTTTTACATGATTATGAAGCTTAGTATCCCAATCACATGATGTGATAAATATATTTTGGTGACACTTTGAGAGTATCCTTAGGGAGGAGTTATATATTTCCACATTGTGATTTGTATGAATACATGAGATTTTTCATACATAGTAGGTTAATTTAAACATGGTGGAGGACACAATGGCGACTATTGATCTCTCATGTTACTCTGCGGCTATGGTGCAAGATCAATTATTTAGAGCTCAAACCATGGTGCATGGATTATGCTGGAATGTTAGGGATTTAGTGGAATCCCTTTATATTCCCATCCATATTGGGGTCCTTGAGTGGTCCTAGGTAGTGGAATTTATTTTAGAATAACATGTAACAAAATTGGGAGCTAGTAGTGGGAAACCAGTATCTTAGACACCAACATCAGGAAATCAAGAATAGTCAAAGGGATCAAGTCATGTTCGATGATTTAAGAGGAAAACCCAAAACATAGGGGCCATGGTGCATGGCTCTTAAGGTGGATAAAATCACCCATGGTGGTGTTGGTGTTTCTCCTACTATGGTTTGGAATATCATGTTTGAAAATTTACCACCCATCATATTTTTGATCATTATATGGTCGAGGGATTACTGATGCAAAGATAAGGGTACGATCAGGTTGGTTTTCAGGGTAGAGAACATGGTAGAGGGGTTAGCATCGTAGTATGAAGTGGTTGTATTTCGACCTGTTAGCGCCACCAACCCCAGGTGGTCAACTCCATGCTCAGGGAGTCAGTGGGTAGGGCTAATAGAGTTATAGTACATAGAGGCATATGACACTGATGACCTATAGACGATATGAGTTTTCATATGTGTCTTTTCTTCATTAGATGACGTATTGAGAGATGAAGGTGTGTTTCATTTCTTCCATGAACTTTCTCTTGTTTAGAAAATAGAGATTTGGGTTGATCTATTGGCTAAGACCTTTGTTTGTAGACTTCAATAGGTGGTGATGTAAAAATTGTGAACATGTGGTAATTGGGAAATTTGATTCTTAGAGGAGAATGTTATTTATGGGATCTATTTGTATCAGCTATGAGGCCTTACAATGTCACCATTGGTGTGGATTTGATACCCACAATTCATGCCTAGATTGAATTCTTTATGAAGATGATGTACTGTATCTTCTGTTATGGAACATGATTTTTATATATGGTAGAAAATGAAACCATTGTAGACCACTATGAGATTTGGAATTTGATAGTGAATCTGATTAAGCATGAGTTCTCTAGAATGACTCTTGGAGTGATGGATTTTTTAGTCATTTGGATCCTATAGTGGTGGTGGAGTATAAAAGAATAACAACGTTTCCTCCCCTCTGAGAGACAAAGTTATTCATTTACTCACATTTTGAGAAGGAACCAATATCCAAAATAGCATATTGTATGGATCCCACAGAGATTGAAGAGATTATGGTATTACTGGATTACTGTCAGGAGAAGGGATATGTGATACCCAACATTTATTCATTTGATTCCCTAGAGTTATTTTCTCAAAATGTGTATTGGATAATGAGGTTGTGTGTGCATTACTAGTTCTTATATTATGTGAATGTTTTGAATAAGTATCCAGTACTGAGGATTTAAATACTCATTGATTAGTTGGGAGGGGTGTGATGGTACTCAAAGATTGACCTTAGTTAAATCTATCACCAACTACGAATACATGATGATGGTATACATAATACATCATCCAGATGTATCCATGGTCACTATGAATATATACTAATTTCTATCGGTATATATAACACACCAATAATATCAATAGACACATGAACTAGATATTTTATCCTTTTATATAATGCTTCATGGTGGTCCACTACAATAAAATCTTAGTTTATTCGGAATATGAGGAGGATCACATCTGTCACTTCACGATTTTCCTAGACATATTATATGGGTATGAAAATTATGTGAAACTCTAAATATTTTAGTTTTGGATTCCATGTGTCCACATTAGGGGAATAATCATTCCAGATGTAGGATTATTGGTGGAACTAGTGATGTTTGTGGCAGTTAGTTATTTAGAGATACCGATGAGTGTTACAAAGGTGTGATATTACCGGGATTGGAATGGTTTTATCATAGGTTTGTACATGATTTATCCATAGTGGAAACACCATCTAAATCAACTTTATAGTAGGGTAATCCATACGTGGGGATAGAAAGATTGTAGAGGCCCTAGGTCTGACGTACATGGACATTAATTTACTTATGCGGAATACTTAGTACATAACAAAAACACACACACAAAGACCATAATAGTTTAGTGTCTTTGGAAACTCGGAATGTAATCTTCTAATCAGGGTGAAAGATCTTCAACATATCCCATAATGATATTCCCGTTTTTTTTCTTACCTAAAACATTTCTTTATATCCTGGGGAAAAGAAAACATAAAAGGGTGAGCTCAAATTCTCAGTAAGGGTAAACAAAAGAAATATCAATCAGATCATATTCATAAAAACATAACATTTTGGAAATCATAACCTTCAAAAGAGATCATAATATCATAACATGGGATAGATCATAGTACTGAAATGTAATCCCAATAATCATAACCTAAAACATGAAACTTTTTGGCGTACACACATAATCATAGGGAATAATTTCTTATTAGTCAAGACTCATTGCCAAGACTATCTTAGTGGACCAAGTCCATTTGTGAACCGAGTTCATTCCTCGTTTCAGTCCTGTTTCACTGAACTGGTTTAACTTGCCATTCTAGCCATGTCTATCTCATGAGATATAAAATCTTTACCCAATGCATTGGAGGTAGATATAGGTCCCACCCATCTCATTATTATACCATTCTTATTTGTGCCAAAAAATCATAAACCATACATCATAGCATAACCCATGTAATAAAAATGGGAATCTTAAACATCGTGACATCATAAAACAATTAATATAAGATAAAGGAATTCATAAAAATAATTCCATCACAACATAATCAAATCAGTGTAATAATAGGGATAGAAATAGAACCATTTATTATCATAGATGGAAAATAATTTTGATAAAACACTTGAACTCCATTCTTGATAAAAATATCCTTTCTACTTCAAAAACATGTTTTCTTTCATAACATGTCATACAATTCTAAACTAAAATAAGTTGATTAAAAATAAACTTGAAAACTTGTAATTTAAGCTTCTTGGAAATAATTTTTAAAAAATCCATTCATGCCGTATAATTTAAAAAAACATTCTTCCCGTACATTTGTAGGAAAAGTCAAAAATTACCTCGTATGAAAAACGACAAATGATTCCTATTATATATTTTTCTAAAAACTCACTGAAGGGTAAAATTGGATTTAAACAATTTTCGGTGGATGTAAACAATATTACATATTGAGGAATCATGGATGTGGATGATAAAATACACCCCAGTAAATACCAAAGTATAAACAATCTCGGATAAAATGAGATTGTGATATTTTCCCTTACCTTAGGTCCGATTTGCTTCGTAAGTGTCCGATCCTCCTGTATAATGATTTAAATAATGTCATTGACTTATTTCGGAATCATAATCATTGTTATGATATCATATATGGTTCACTTATGACTTTATATTAACCGTTCTTTTGTAAATTCCATTTTAAAGAGCATTTTGGGTAAAACAAAAATTCATTTGTCATCTGTGTTTTGACTTGTAATTATTCATATGATTACTTAGATCATGATTACTTAATTCCAGAATATAAAAAATTATTTATATATAATATATATTAAGAATATACATATATATATTATATCAGTAAATGGAATGAAATACACCGTTCATGGAGACGGTAGGTCGTACGTACGCATGAACGGTGTTTTTGTTTCCTTATTGAGTTGAATGGAATTAAGTAGATGACATACATATATATACACATAAATACAGTATCATTATTATGTCATATATTTCATGATTACTTATTATATATACTTTATAACCATTCATGAATGGTTAACTTGGAGAATGAATCTCATCGCGTCGTGGAGACGGTAGTCCGTACGTATGCACAAGTGATGATATCATTATCATGACCGTGGGACTATATTGGAGTGTATTTATACTATTTAAGAATCAATATAACTTTAAAATAATCATATATATTTATTATTTACACCATTATACCCATCCAAGTAAGGTGGTGGTGGAAAATAGATTACACCACGGCGTGGAGACAGTATTCCGTACGTACGCACGCGCGATGATTTCGTTTTCCATAGGATGGATAGATGGAGAAATAGGGTTGTTTAATAATTATAATAACATATCAGTATATGACTGATACTGATGATATTAATTCATAATGAAACAACAAATGAATATGGAGTATAATAAGAATGGAACTTGAAGAAAATGGTAGAAGGTATTAACTCTTTCTCGAAGTGCCTCCTTTAAACATTCTCTTAAGGCACTAGAGTTGGTCTTTTGAGAAGAACAGTACCTATAGTAGGTTTCTAAGTAAGTGGGGAAGTGAAATGGGTACGGGATGGAAGATCTTGAAGGCTCAAATTGGTGTGAGGAAGAGAGGGAGGAGGCGCCCTTTTATAAGGGAGGAGAGGAGCACGTTTGGAAAGTGTGGAAATATTATTTTATTATAAACTTATCTTCAGTTTCAAAAGGTCCAAAAATCATTAAAGATGAAGATAATATGACTCATTGTCAAAATAAAATCATCCAATCATAATTGGACATGTTTTGGAAAATATTTTAATCATTATAATATTATTATTTACATCATTTATTAATTAGGTAAATACTTCATCATTATTGTTTCATAAATAATTTAATTTATTTGGTGTCTAAAAATTATAAAAAAAATATCATTATGTAGGATCTATTTTTATATTTCCAATGAATATTTATAGTCGAAAATATAATTTATATAACCCCTTATAAAAATTAATTACTAAAAGACTTTTGTTAATGTCAATTATGTCTTTACATTAAATTAATTAATCCAAATTGTCATTGTCACTACCAAGTGGCTCAATGGGGTCCCAAAATCGGCCCAAGGATGCACAGGTTCAGACACTACTCATACAATAAGGTTATGACAAGTTTCAAGGTAATTTTGAATTATTATTATATTATTTCAACCTTGATTTACCCTATTTACCATTAACCGTAGTAAATAACAATTATCGTAGTTACTATTCATAATATCAAAAAAAAGTATCCTATTAACATAATTTGGACCCACTAATTCCAAATATGGAATCCATTTTTCAAAATTCAAAACAAAAAAGTTGCACTAATTAATTTAAAATTAATCCCGTTGTTAAGCAAACGTGTTTTAAAAGTTAAAACACTACCAAAAATTGAAATGTTTTTACCTATTAATTCAATGTAAAATTAATGCTAATGACAGAAATTATATTAAATGGTAAAAATATATTCTATTTATAATTTAAAAAAATTAAATATTATAATTTAACCATATAAAGTATTGCGATGAAAAAAGTTGTTTTTAATTAAAAGATAGCGTGTTTTTACTATTCATTAAAATATGAAAGTTATCAGAATAATATGAAAAATTTATCCAAAGTAAATTTTTATATATTGATTCTAAAGAAGAATTTTATTTTGTCAAATTGAACTTATAAACTTGTCAAAATCTAGATTTAATGTGGGTGCGCCATCAAAAGGCGGTAAAACTGCATTTTCTGGAAAATACTTCTTTTATCCAAAAACTGATTTTGTTTTCATACCTCATTCTAGAAAATGTATAAGATGAATTAAAATGTTATAAAATTCAAAATTTAGTTAATAATATTCAGAACTGCTAACATTATAATATATCATTCTTTAGTGAAACTCGGTTATTGCGTACGACGCAAGCTATCGAGGAAGGACGCGGTTGCGCGTAAAGCAAGCCAAGCTAGTGTTGTGTGTAGTGAAATATTCCTTTGATGATATATATATAATAAAAACAAAGTATTTATCATAAAAGTCTCAGGTGTTACATTCTACCCCCCTTAAAATGAATTTCTCACTCGAAATTCGTCACTTCATAACAAACAGATGAGGATACCTCTCCCTCATCATACCCTCAAGTTCCTATGTAGCTTCTTCTAATTGGTGTTTCCTCCATAAAACTTTCACCAAGAGAGTGGTATTGTTCTATGGGAATTTTTCTCTATGATCCAGAATCTCTATCGGCTATTCTTCATAAGAAAGATCTTGTTCAAGCGGTACAACTTCTGAGGTGAGTACATGTGAAGGATCATGTATGTACTTTCTCAGGATAGCTACATGGAACACAATGTGAACTTGAGAGAGATTCGGTGGAAGTGCCAATCGGTAAGCTACCTTCCCAACAAGATCCAGAATTTCAAAAGGACCGATATATCTAGGGCTCAACTTTTCCTTCTTTCCAAGTCTCATGATCCTCTTCCAGGGAGATATTAGAAAGAACACTTTATCACCCACTTCAAACTCTATGCATTTTCTTCGGATGTCGGCATAACATTTTTGTCAACTCTGAGTTGTTCTTATGTGTTGTTTAATAGATCTGACCTTTTCTTCCATTTCATCAACGAGATCAGGTCCTAATAGCTTTCGTTCCCCAAATTTATCCCAGCAAGTTGGAGTCATGCATTTCTTTCCATAGAGAGCTTCATAAGGATCCATCTGAATACTGGAGTGAAAGCTATTATTATAAGAAAATTCCACAATAGGTAGCTGTTGATCCCAAACACCTTTAAAATCCATAGAGCAAGCTCTCAACATATCTTCTAGAGTTTGAATTTTCCTCTTAGACTGACTGTCTGTCTGAGGATGATAAGCAATGCTGATACTCAACTCTGTATCTAGATTATGCTGAAGACTTCGCCAGAACATTGAGGTAAACCTCAGATCTTGATCAGATATAATATAAAGTGGTACTCCATGCAATCTTACCACTTCATTTACATATATCCTGGCAAGCTGATCTAGAGAGAAATCCTCTCTAATAGAAATGAAGTGTGCAGACTTTGTAAGACGATCAACTATGACCCAGATAACATTATTTCCTTTGGATGTTTTAGTAAGTCCAATGACAAAGTCCATAGTGATGTTTTCCCATTTCCATTCAGGTATGCGTAATCGTTGTAAGATCCCCTTAGACTTATATATCTCACCTTTAACTTGCTGACAAACCAAGAATCAAGATACATATTTATTAACATCTTTTTTCATGCCATCCCACCAGAAGTACTCTTTCAGGTCCCTATACATCATCATGCTTCAAGGATGAATAGAGAATGAATAACTATGAGCCTCATCCAACAGCTCCTTCTTTAATTCAGGGATGGGAGGAACACAAACCCGATTCCTAAACTTTATTATCCCATCACAATCAAGGTTAAATTTAGGAACATTTATCACCTTTTTTTGTAACTTGACATATTCTTTATGTGCCTCTTTAATCATTACATGTACAGATGGTTGAAAATTCATTTGAGAAAGAAACGATTTTTCCCCTTTCATTATAATTCCATGATCTGTCCTTTGTAAATCCATAAATATTGGATCTTTTGTGATCCTCATCATGGATAAGCTAGCATGGTCTTGTCGACTTAATGCATCTGCCACCTTGTTTTCTTTCCTAGGGTGGTAATGAATTTAGCAGTCGTAATCCTTAATCAACTCCAACCATATTCTTTGGTGAATTTTCATCTCCTTTTGTGTGAAAATATAATTTAAAATTTTATGATCAGTATAAATGTCATTCTTTTTTCCATAAAGACAATGCCTCCAAATCTTTAATGCAAAGATTACCGCAGCTAACTCCATATCATGTGTTGGATAATTTTTCTCATGGATTTTCAACTATCGTGAGGCATAAGCTATCACCATATAATTTTCCATGAGAACACATCCCAGTCCCTTCTTGGATGCATCGCTGTAGATCACAAACCTTTCTCCACTACAAGGTAGTTTGAGCACAGGTGCACTGGCTAAACATCTTTTAAACTCCTTGAAATTCTCTTCACATTCCTCTGTCCAAACAAACTTAACTCCTTTCCAAGTCAACATGGTGATTGGATTAGATAATCATGAAAAATATTTCAGAAACATCGATAATATCCAGCCAAACCAAGAAAAATTCGGATCTCAGTTACTGTTGTTGGTCTCAACCATCTTTTGATAACCACTATTTTTTTAGATCCACAGATATCCCCTATTTTGAGATTATGTGACCCAAAAATGAAGCTTTTTGAAGCCAAAATTCACACATGGTAAATTTGGCATAAAGCTTCTCGTTTCATTGGGTCTTTAATACAATTCTCAACTAATCTTCATTTTCTTCCTTGCACTTTGAATAGAAAAGAATATCATCTATAAAGACTACCACAAACTGATCAATATAGACTCTAAAGACTCTATTCATCAGATCCATGAAGATAGCAGGGGAATTAGTAAGACCAAATGGCATCACTATAAATTCATATTTTCCATACCTTGTACGGAAATACCTCTTTGGTATATCATCCATTTTGACCCTTAATTGATGATACCCAGAATGAAGATCAATCTTGGAAATGTATTGAGCTCCGCGGAGTTGGTCAAATAGGTCATCAATGCATGGGAGACAAAATTTATTCTTGATAGTGATCTTGTAATGTTCTCGATAATCAATTCAGAGTCTCATTGATTCATATTTCTTCTTAATAAACAGAACAGGTGCTCCCCAAGGTGACACACTAGGGCGTATGAATCCATTATCAAGATTATATTGGAGTTGCTTCTTCAATTCCTTCAACTCAATTGGTGCCATTCAATAAGGTGTCTTTGAAATAGGCAAAGCACCCGGTACGAGTTCTATTGAAAACTCAACTTCACGATTTGGTGGAAGTCCTGGCAATTCCTCCGGAAAGACATCGTCAATCTCTCGTACAATGGGAATATTCTTAATCGTGAGCTTCTCACCAACCATTTGAGATAAATAAACTTCATTTAGTGGAATCAAGACCCATAAGATGGATGAAATTTCCACTCAATGGTTATGTTCATCCTTGCATCGACAGACGATCATAGATTGATCTGGAATATGATATGTGACTTCCCTTCTTTGGAAATTGATATGAGCTCCATATAAAGAAAGCCAATCCATGTCATGAATCACATAAAATTCCACTATAGGAAGGATCAGAAGATTTGCAGGAATCACTTTCCCAAAAACATCAATCAGATAAGAATTATAAACTTTTGATGCGACCATTGTCCCATTAGGAGTTTTCACAGCCAACTCAACATCTAATTGTTGAGGTAATACGATGATACCCTTAAAAAATTCATCAGAAATAACAGAGTGGGTGGATCCAGAATCAAATAAAACATTTTCTACTTTAGAGTGGATGCTAAGTGTACCTCTCACCACTTCGTTAACATACTCCACATCGCCAATAGTAATTGCATGTGACTTTCCTTTGTCTTTGGCCTTAAGAGTTTGTTGACGTCGATCATCATCATCAACCCTTGGATTTCGGCATTGATTGGTGTAATGCCCTATCTCCATGCACATGAATCATTGAAGTTTAGTAGGTCCATTCTGTGCATCCCTTCCATTTTTTGCATCATTAGACATCTTCTTCTGATTATTTCGACATTCAATTGTCCGATGACCTTCTTTTCCACACTTATAACATTTTCATATCCCCTTAAGACAATTTCCTCCATGTTTCATTCCACACATTGAGAATAAGGTAAAACACATCTTCTTTTCAGTTTGGTCTTTAGATTTTCCTTTGAAATCCATTTTCCTCTATTTATCAAACCCATGTGACTGATGGGTTACACCAATCTCCATCTCAACCTTGAGATCACATCGAACAATTTCCTCATAGCTATTGAAGTCCCTTATGGCTAACTCCCTTCAAAGACTTGGTTTTAAGCCACTAAAGAATCAATCGATCTTACTCTCAGGTTGGATAATAATTCCGGAAGCGTACCTTGAATGTCTTGTGAAATTTGCTTCGTAGGTACCAACAGATTCATCTTCCTTTTTCTTTAGTTCAAGAAACTTCTTCTCCATCTTTGTTCGAAGAATACGAGGGAAATACTTACTGAAAAATAAGTTCTTGAACTCGTCCCATTCCATGGACTCATTTTCATCCCTTTTCCTCATATTCTTAATAAGATTCCACCATTGATCAGCATCACCATCCAAATGATACACTGCTAAGATGACATTATCATGTTCAGAACATTGAAGAACTGAAAATGTCTTTTCAGTGGTACTGATCCATTGTTCAGCCACTAATGGATCAGAAGTCCTGTTGAATGAAGGTGGATGCTGCCTCATGATGGATTCAACAAAATGTTGCTCCTTCCTTTGGTCATTTAGAAGTCCTACATGATTCATAGATTGAGAAAGTTGTGTGAGCATGGCTACAAGATTTTTCATTCTAGCACCCATAATGTTTGGTTGTTCAGGGGGACAATCATTGCATTGCCCGTCGCATTCTACATTAACATAGTTTCTTCGGGTTCCAGCCATTGACTAAAACCAAGAATAATAGTGTGATCAACACTAATTATAATAGGAAAACCACATAATAAAGAATAAAATTTCACACTTATGGTGTTATAATAGG
Organism: Viscum album; assembly: GCA_963277665.1. Taxonomy (NCBI): domain Eukaryota; kingdom Viridiplantae; phylum Streptophyta; class Magnoliopsida; order Santalales; family Viscaceae; genus Viscum; species Viscum album. The sequence continues at coordinate 648,245,209 of OY728153.1, forward strand.
TTTTTCATGGCCTTTTCTAAAACACGAATATTGTGTTCTATGCTTAGACATATCCTTAGGTTTCTTACTAAGGCTTTGACATCCTAGTTTCCAATGGATGACTATACCTTTCCTCTGATACCAACTGTAGAGAACCTAGGCTTGACGTACATGGACATTACATTAATTTTTTGGAATACTTAGTATATAACAAAAACACACACACAAGGACCATAATAGTTTAGTGTCTTTGGAATCTCAGAACGTAATCTTCTAATCATGGTGAAAGATCTTCCACATCTCCCATAAAGATCTTCCCCTTTATTTTCTTACCTAAAACCTTTCATTATATACTGGGGAAAATAAAACATAAAATGGTGAGCTCAAATGCTCAGTAAGGGTAAACAAAATAAATATCAATCACATCATATTCATAAGAACATAACATTTTGGAAATCTTAACCTTCAAAAGAGATCATAATATCATAACATGGGATAAATCATAGTAGTGAAATGTAATCCCAATAATCATAACATAAAACAAGAGACTTTGTGTTATACACACATGATCATAGAGAATAATTTCTTATTAGTCAAGACTCATTGCCAAGACTATCTTAGTGGACCAAGTCCATTTCTGAACCGAGTTCATTCCTCATTTCAGTCCTGTTTCACTGAACCGGTTTAACCTGCCGTTCTATCCATGTATATCTCATGAGATATAAAATCTTTACCCAATGCATTCGAGGGAGATATAGGTCCCACCCATCTCATAATGATCCCATTCTTATGTGTGCCACAAAATCATAAACCATACATCATAGCATAACCCATGTAATAAAAATGGGAATCAAAAACATTGTGACATCATAAAACAATTCATATAAGATAAAGGAATTCATTAAAATAATTCCATTACAACATAATCAAATCAATGTAATAATAGGGATATAAACAAAACCCATTATTATCACAGATGGAAAATAATTTTGATAATACACATGAACTCCATTCTTGAGGAAAATATCATTTCTACTGCAAAAACACTTTTCCTTTCTTAACATATCATAAAACTATAAACTAAAAGAAGTTGAATAAAAATAAACATGAAAACTTGTAAACTAAGATTCTTGGAAATAATTTTTTAAAAATCCATTAATGCCGTATAATTTAAAAAAACATTCTTCCCATACTTTTGTCGAAAAACTCAAAAAGTACCTCGTACGAAAAACGACAAAAGATTTATTTTATATCTTTTAATAAAAACTCAGAGAAGGGTAAAATTTGATTTAAAAAATTTTAGGTGGATGGAAACAATATTACATATTCAGGAATCATGGATGTGGATGATAAAATACACCCTAGTAAATACCAAAGTATAAACAATCTCGGATAAAATGAGATTGTGATTTTTTCCCTTACCATAGGTCCGATTTGCTTCGTAAGTGTCCGAACCTCCTGTATAATGATTTAAATAATGTCATTGACTTATTCCAGAATCATAATCCTTGTTATGATATCATATATGGTTCACTTATGACTTTATATTACCTGTTCTTTTGCAAATTACATGTTAAAGATCGTTTTGTGTAAAATTGTTTCATTTGTCGTCCGTGTTTTGACTTGTAATTATTCATATGATTACTTAGATCATGATTACTTAATTCCAGAATATAAAACATTATTTATATATAATATATATTCAGAATATACATATATATAACAAATCAGTAAATGGAAAGAAATACTCCGTTCATGGAGACGGTAGGACGTACGTACGAATGAATGTTGTTTTCGTTTCCTTATTGAGTTGAATAGAATTAAGTATATGAAATAAATATATATACAATAAATCCAGTATCATTATTATGTCATATATTTATTGATTACTTATTATATATACTTTATAATCATTCAGGAATGGTTAACGTGGATAATGAATCTCATCGCGTTGTGGAGACGGTAGTTCGTATGTACGCACGAGCGAGGATATCGTTCTCATGATCGTGGGACTGTATTGGAGTGTATTTATACTATTTCAGAACCAATATCACTTTAAAATAATCATATATAGTTATTATTTACACCATTATACCCATCCAAGTAAGGTGGTGGTGGAAAATAGATTACACCATGGCGTGGAGACGGTATTCCGTATGTACGCACGCACGGTGATTTCATTTTCCATATGATGGATAGATGGTGAAATAGGGTTGTTTAATACTTATAATAACATATCAGTATATGAGTGATACTGATGTTATTACTTCATAATGAAACAAATAAAGAAGAGGGAGTAGAATAAGAATGTAACATGAAGAAAATTGTAGAAGGAATAACCTCTTTCTCAAAGTGCCTCCTTTAAACTTTCTCTTAAGGCACTAGAGTTGGACTTTTGGGAAGACCAGTACCTCTAGTAGGTTTCTAAGGAAGTGTGGAAGTGAAATGGGTAGGGGTTGGCTGAGATGGAAGGCTCAAATTGGTGTGAGGAAGAGAGGGAGGAGGTTCCCTTTTATAAGGGATGAGAGAGGCACCTTTGGAAGGTGCGGAAATATTATTTTATTATAAAATTATCTTAAGTTTCAAAAGGTCCAAAAATAATTAAAGATGAATATAAGATGACTCATGGTCGAAATAAAATCATGAAATCATAACTGGAAATGTTTTGGAAAATATTTTAATCATTATAATCTTATTTATTTAAATCATTTATTAATGAGGTAAATACATAATAATTATTGAGTCATAAATAACTTAATTTATTTGGTGTCTAAAAATTATAAAAAAATATCATTATGTATGAAATCTTTTTATATTTCCAATTAATATTTATAGTCAAAAATATAATTCATATAACACCTTATAAAAAGTAATTTCTAAAAGAATTTTGTTAATGTCAATTTTGTCATTACATTAAATTAATTAATCCAAATTGTCATTGTCACTAACAAGTGGATCAATGGGGACCCAAAATCGACCCAAGGATGCCCATGGTCGGCCAATACTCATAAAATAAGTTTAGGACAAGTGTCAAGGTAATTTTGAATTATTATAATATTCTTTTATCCTTGAATTACCATATTTACCTTTAACCGTAGTAAATAAAAATTACCGTAGTTACTATTCATAATAACAAAAAAAATAAAAGAAACCTATTAACATAATTTGGACCCACTAATTCCAAATATGGAATCCATTTTTCAAAATTCAAAACATATAAGTTTAAGTAATTAATTTAAAATTAATCCCGTTGTTAAGCAAATTGGTTTTAAAAGTTAAAACATTGCCAAAGATTGAAATGTTTTACCTATGAATTCAATGTGAAATTAATTATAATGACATAAATTATATTAAATGTTAAAAATATATTCTATTTATACTTTATAAACATTAAATATTATAATTTTACCATATAATGTATTGCGATGAAAAAAGTTGTTTTTAAATAAAATATAGCATGTTTTTACTATTCATTAAAATATGAAAGTTATCAGAATAATATGAAAAAATGATCCAAAGTATATTTTTATATCTTTATTCTAAAGAAGAATTTTTGTGGTCAAATTAAACTTACAAACTTTTCAAAATCTATATTTAATGTTGGTGTGCCATCAAAAGGTGGTATAACTGCATTTTTTTTAAAATACTTCTTTTATCCAAAAAACTGATTTTGTTTTCATAACTCATTCTAAGAAATGTATAAGATGAATTAAAATGTTATAAAATTAAAAATTCAGTTAATACTATTCATAACGGATAATATTATATTATATCATTATTTAGTGAAACTCGGTTATTGCTTACGATGCAAGCTATCGAGGAAGGTCGCGGTTGTGTGTAAAGCAAGCCAATATAGTGTTGTGTGTTGTAAAAGATTCCTTTGATGATTTATATATCATAAAAAAAATATTTCTCATAATAGTCACGGGTGTTACAATGATTCTAGAAAAACTTCTATAATATAAGGTAGTGGTTGACAAGCTCTTCATTATTGAGATTCCTTGTAGAGGGTTTCTTGTACATTGTATTTTGTGATGCATCGGAAACTGTACTTGGTTGGGGTTTGATGTATACGATAGTGGTTATTTCTTATGGTTCTTGTTATTTGACACCAAATGAACATATTAATGATATCTATTCTCATGAGTTATCAATGGTAGTCTTCACACAGAATTTGTGGAGACACTACATGATGGGTGAGTAGTTTAATGTTTACTCTAACCACATGAATCTCAAGTATATATACTTACACAAGGATTATAAATATGATAGAAACGAAGGAAAGATTTATTATAAGACTATTCATTTTCAATTTTATATAATTATGGGAATGAGAAGATGGTTGCATACACTCTCGATATGGGGACATGATCTTGGTTGATGACTCTGGAATCAATGAAATTAGCCTCATTGCAGTTTTCTTTTGTGGGTAGATATGGTGAATCATATCGTTAGTTGATGGTTTCCACCCCACCACTTTTACAGATTCTCAGTGATTCTATGCATAGAGATAACAACAATGATACCGTACGTACATAGATATCAACATGGCATTATCCTAAGGTATATTCTGAAGGTGGGGAGTACACTATCCTTTGTAGAGGATGGAAGATGGTACCATTTTTGTTTTTAGGGGATTTGATGTGGGATTTTAATACATTCATTTTGGTTGAATATCAAGGTGAGAAAAACATGTAGAAGTAACTTCGACGTTAGTTTTAATAGACATTAATGAAGAATGAATTTGTGGATATTTTCACTTGATGCCCTGCTTTTTCATAGGTGATGGAAAAACAACAGGTTCTATTAGGTTTAGCTATTCCCCTTTATATTCCATGCTGTATTTGAGATAAGTATCCCATGGACATTAAAATGGGATTACCATGAACGTTCGGGGGGAAAAATTCCATATTGGATGTTAGAGACTGTCTTACTATTTCACCCCACTTCTTAACGATTTGAGAGTAGAGTTCTATGGAGAGATTTGGATGTCTCTACGTTCATGATATAATCTGAATCCATGGAGTTCAATGGATGATCATATCTTAATGTGATATTAAATTCACATATTTGTTGTGGAGAAGATTATTAGAGGACTTGGGGAATCAGTTTTGCTTGATCATGGTGTATCACCCCATAATTGACATCCAGGAAAAGTGGAAAATTATGATCTTGGATGAAATGTTATGGGAATGCATGTAGTACTTTATCTAGCGATAGAAGGACCATGTACCCTTGTTGGGGATTTCAAACAATAATACATACCATTCCACCATTAGAATTATTCCATTAACTATTTATTATGGGTGACCCATTATATCACCACATTGTATACTGATCTAGATTAGTCATAACTCATGGTCGTAGAGTTGGTGTGAGATACTAAAGAGAAGGAAAAAATCATATAAGTGTGGGTAATAATTTCAGATATCCATTAGATGATTTAGAAGACTGACTAAGGAGACCATTAGAGTTCTATTAGGGAGAAAATGTGTCTAAGGATATCACCTCGACATGTATTGAAATAATTTTTCTATGGGGAAATGATAGTGAGGTAGAATACCTGTAATCTCTAGTGTAGTTTTTGGAATGGGTACATGATGTATTCCACATGCCTCAAATAAGAAAGTATTTGAAACACTCATCACACATTATTTACTAGGTATATATTGGTATTAGGATAGATATATCTTTAAAGAGTACCCATTTGAAATCAAGGGTTTGAAGGAGAGCACCCTTCATGGATGATCGTTTCCCCATGTGCGTGCCTAGTTGTGGGAACATTTATGGGTGAACCTAGGAGAAAGAGACGCAAATGCAAGACCAGTACCAAAATCTTTTTATTATAGTTTTTAATCCATTCAGGAAGAAAATAAACAAGGATTTCAGAATGAAATGTCTTAGATTTAAAATATATATATTTATATATATTATATACAATAGTTTTGAGACAAGGTGTTGAGATGGTGTGTGATTTTGATGGTCATATTGCTTGGAATTAGGGTTTTAGAAATACTAAATATATTAAATAGACAACACAAATATTGTTCTAAAAAAGTGGAATAAATCCTTAATATGGGCCAAGATTAGAAATATGAGGGCAATTTTTTGTTTTCAATCTGGGTTTTACCCAGTTAAAACAAAATTTTTTATGGCATGTTCAATCTATGAAAAATTATTCATGAGTGTAAATAAAAAAAATAAACATATTTTCTTTAATTTTAATTAGTTAATGTTTTATCTTTTAAAAATTTAGTCATAATCTTTCTATAGGGTTGGCCACTCAAAAATTGGTGATTCAGAGAATTGTTTTAGATAATACACGTGGAATGTTGATTGTTTTGGATCATATCATTGATCGTGGTGCCAATGGAGTTCCTGGATCCTATCAAAGAAAAAAACATAACTTATATTCCTAAATTATTGATCCAAGATCCATGTAGGTTGTTTTTTTGATATATCTAATGATTTATAAATCAAATATAAACATGGATTCATTGCAATAATAAAATTGATATAAACATCTTCATTAGAATTAGATTGATGGAATTATTGTTTTTATTCAGTTTTTATTTATTCCTCTTCGTTTGACATATGTTATGACCAATAATTGAGGGAAAATGAAAATCATTAGAGGTTTTTTTCTTACATTTTTATGCTTATGGATTTCTCCCAAATTTTCTTCATTCGATCATCATTGGTATTTTATTGTCCATCCATTTTACCAAAACCTGATTCCCAATAGTTTCATGACATTTATATGGTGTAATAGATCGAACCCATTGTTACGAAATTTGAGGGTATTTGTTTTTTCAGAATCGATGAGGATTATTGAGGAATCTAGGGAGAATGAGATCGAATTATTTGTTTTCTTATTCCCAGTGTGATGTATGAAACTGCTACAAATGGTACACGAACAAAAAAACTGAGAAGATTCAATGCCATGAATCATGATATTTGATGACTAGAGGCCCAAATAAACCTTAATATATTTATCTTATAAAGGTATTCACCGCCAACAAAGCATATGATGGTTTTGAAGATATCTCAACAGATTTGAAAATTACTTTGCAACAAGAAATTTTTATTTGGTTTTCATGCCAGGTGGGAACCATGACTTTGGATCTAGGGTTTCATCTGTTGTTAAATATCACACACTATGTTACTTAGTCAGATGTCATGTGACACCTATTTGATATCTTGTTGTGTATATTGGTATGTACATAGGCACATGAAAATGTACTCAGCCATTGGCACACTGTATACATGGACATGGACATATCCAGGTGTACATGAGCCAGTACACAGACAGTTCCACAATTCACATACACATCTAGGTGGCACATGTTATATTTTATTTTTATCAAAAAATTATTATGTTAATACATATTTATCTTCAAATTAATTACCATAGTATTATATTTGGGGATAGATAGAAACATCATGTACCCCCTATAGGTACATGACGTGTACCACATTAATGAGTGTTTGGTAACTTACATTTCCTTTCTTTTCACCAGTCTTAGTTGATTATGATCCCTTCATCCATAACTCAATGGTAAAATATTGAATTACATCCATATCATAGGATTGTGATCCCATTGAAAGGCCAATTATTTTATTGTGCTTTGGATCCCCTCCTTGAGACTGGAGTGTGATCCTATATCATCATTGTTCACTATGTGGGATTTTTTATTTATGTGTGACCTCTATGGGTAAGGTCTTAAACACCCATAGAGGAAAATATGTTAGTTGTGTATGTGGTATTGTTGACATAGGATCCCCTATGTAGCTATTGATCCATATTGGGTTTGTGGTGTCCCCCAATGGTTCTATGTGGGGCCCCTATCTACGTATCTTGGTCTTGTTTGACCAGTGATATTTCATGTCTAGGAACCAATGACCTAGATCTTCTTTTTCGTGTGGTTCAGATGATAGGATCAGTCATAGAGTGGACACTCCCAGAATTTGTTTTTCTTTGAGTAAAATCTTGTGTAGGTGGTTATGTCCTTCTAATGGCGTGGTTTATTTCTGGATATATCTTTGGTATTCTATTATAAATATATTAGGACATATTCTATTTACCTCACTATAAATAGTGTTTCAACATTAGTGTTTTCATGGTGTCATATTTTGTATTTCGATACTCACCACAACATTGTATATTTCGACATATATCATGTCTTAGGAAGATAAAGACCATTATAATAAAGTTGTTATATGATAGAGAGTGGGTGGAGTTTGACTGTAGCTTTTTAGACTATGATTTTTTTTAATAAGAGATTTAATTTGACTTTAGTTGTCTCCCATGGAGTAAGATGGACTCAATGTTATTTTTATTATGTTTGTATTTGGACCCTTTATTTTTATTTCATTACATCACTATCGTACTCTATTATAGGATCATATATGTATGCATTTTTTATTTATATTTTTTTATATTCATCCATTGTGATGGATTTGAGATGTGTTTATGTGTACATTAAATTTAGGCTAATTCCTCTCATTTGTGATATTTTTCTACTTGGAGATAGTCGACTTCCCCTGACCTATTATATGCTGTCTTTTAGTATTCATGGATCAGTCCTCATTTTGGAAGACAATGGAAAATAGAATTCAAAAATTATATGTGAAAGAATTATCACAATTTATTACAACAGAAAGAGGCATTCCATGTTTCCTAAATATATTCATTTGATAAAATTGGGAATGGTAATAAAATGTAATTATATCGAATGGGAAGGGAAGGCGTAGATTTATTTAATTGATAATTATTATTACATTTCAAATTATTACACTGATAAGTAATTGTAAATTCTATCACAAAATCATTTGATTTATTTTTCATTTTCCCCTGAGGAACCAGAAAATGAAAAAGAATCCCCTTAGGTAAATATTATTCTTCTTTAACATAGCATCAAGTAAAATACATTATGGTTATGTAAACAATATCACATTTCATTACATTATATTAGTAATACTCCTGAAGCAATCTATTCATCATAGTGCTTCCTGAATGAATGAAAAACAAAGAACCACGAGGATCAAATAACGACTATATCCTCAATTTGAAAACAAAAGACTTGCATTATCATTTTTCCATATTTTAATACACATTATTCATAAATAATAAAATATAGTAACATACCATTCGTAACAAATTCAACCTTTTCCTAAATAGATTAATCATCCTTTTGTGGTATTATAATTCTTTCTAAAAACGTTGAATATAATAAATCCTACAAAACTGATTAAGATTTATACATCTAAAACATATTTGAAAAATTTCATCAAATAATTAAAAAATGTGTCACACCACAAAATGTTACACGGTTAATGTACCCTTATATTTTTCAACTCAAGGAATCATACACTTTGTTTTACATTCCACAATTGTAATGAATCATGAAATCATAATCGATGATCAGATATAGCTATATTCTCTATCTCATTTTCAATCCTTTCTCATTGAATATATATATGAATCAATTTATATAAGTATACATTTCACAGCTTTCAGAAAAAAAAATTATACCAATAATTTTTTATACAAAAAATGCACAACATCCAATTCCATATCATGTGTATGGTAATTTAACACAAGATGATTCAACTTACATAAAGCATATGTAATTACATGGTCATTCATAGTTTAAAAATAACCAATTCCTATCAATAAATAAATATTATGTATGATAAATTCACCATTTATGGATATTAGGGAAAAAATTTGATCACTCTTTAATCTTATTTTAATTTAATATACAAAATCATCACATTATTTTGTATATAGGAATTGAACTCCATTTAGAGTTAATATGGGGGGTGGAAAAACAAAAACTGTTTCCAAAAAACCTTTGGTTGTAACCAACTAAACCAATAGAACATTAAATATGAATGATGTTTTTGGCTCATTCAAATTAATCAATAGCATTTATTTTACTAGGGTGAAAATTTATTCCAGCAATAGAAAAAATATATAAAAGGACTAATTTTATTTCAACTAGAATTTACAATTGATAAATTTCCCATTTGAATTTTTTATTTTAGGTTTTCAAAACAATCCTTATATATCATTCATCTTCACCATGTATTTTAGAATATACATAAATTTAATAAATAAGTACCCACAACACATTTTCAAGGAAATAATGAATAATTTTATTCATAAGGTCCATAAATAAAATTGGTGCATTAGATAAACTAAAAAACATGGTCAAACTATTAGTACCTGTATCTAGTAAAAAACAAAGTATTCAAAATTTCACCTTCCTTCAATTTCAACTGATGGTACATTGACCTTGTTCCATCCATTAAAAATCACTATGCTTCTTAAAGATGATAAAAAAATCAATGATCTCATAAAAAGGATACTTTTTCCTAATAGTGGTATTATTCAAATATCTATAGTTAATGAAAAATAACATTTAACAATCATTATATTTAACAAACAATATTTTTTTACACCATTGTAATGTTATCTATCAAATTAAACCATTATCAAACCAATCATAAATCTTCTTCATCAATTATACAAGATTAACATATTCCATTTTATAAGCGGATTAAAAATAGTCTTATCAAAAGGTATTGCGTCATTAGTAACCTTAATCTTCTGATCAAGAAAAATCTAGAAAAATCATCCTGGAAAAAAATTAATATATTCATTAAATACTAGAATATCACTAATTTTAATAGTTTGTTTAATTTCAAAAATATGAGATAGGTAACATTCACATCAATCTTTAATCAATTTCCAAACAAATTTTTATTTTATCAATGGCCTAAAATAATTGAATAAAAAACATCTGCAACCAAAATCAATCTCACTTAGTAAAACCGATATCCAACAAATATCCAAAATGATATCAGACTCTCCTCTGTCTACTAATAAAACAAAATATGGATAGTCCACGCCACTAATAACAAAAATAATATTACTCTAAATCTCAGTTGATTAAATACATCCATCTAGAGTTTTCACCAAACGTTCTATATTACATTCATCAAGTGATATTCCAAATTTACATGAAAATTTCTAAAAAATGAAGGAATATGATGATCCAATGTCAAATTGGTTTATGTAACAATTGCAACAAAAATGTAACATTCATTTTACCAATTAATTTTAATACCCAACACTAATTTCAGTTGTAGAAATTTACTTTGGCACACCATTCTACTGATGATCATAGTGATTTACAAAATGTGAAACTAACCTCATACTTGAATTAACATAATGAACCAAATCAATGAAACTAAATTATCTTAACACTTTATGGATATATTTATCCCCATTCATTGATTCATTAGGAATATGTTCCTTGGATTCCAGCCATATCGGAAAAAATTCCACACCATTACCACTTCCCTAACTTCATATTACACTTTCTATATTAATTTATATCACACATACAATAAGATGAAAAATAATTATATTACCTCTCAATTTTTTGGTTGTATGTTTCGATATATCCTATCATCATGAAAATTTCTTAATTTCATCATCATGTGGCGCAAAAGAGTTGAAAAAATATCTCTAAACATTATAATCCTAATAAAATTATCATTGATTTTATATTCACATGAATCAAATGTTCTTAATAGATTTGGATTCAATAATTTGTAAAATCTATTATTTTTAATGTTTGTGTATCGAATAATTTTTTCTAGATACCCAAAATATATGGTGATGATTACTATATATAAAGCCACAAAATAATAACCTATTTTACTCAATTTTAATAATTTTTTTCCATGTAGAGTAAAAAATATTCCGAAAATATTTTTCAAGGAATGGATCCTAAAATGTCTCACATTTTATGGAATCATGATCATAGTTCTGTTTTTTATTCATAACCAAATTCCAACATTTATTAGCGTTAACATGAAAATTATAAATGGAAATAGAAACCATTTAGTATTTAAATTTTCCATAAATTTCAAAAATATTATCCACATAATTGTTATATCCTTCAGCTACCCATGGGTTATATGATCCACAGATGGGGGTCGTTTCCTTCTGATACAAAAAAATATAGACATGTTTTTTCATGGTAGACTAGGTTACTCTCTATAATGGAAACATACACTATTTATTTATTGTGTCGTGTGACCCATAATCGAAAAAATGATCTTTTCCCTTTCATACAATCTTTGAATGCTAATTTAGAAGGATATTTTCCTCTCGGTTCCTTCCCACTACACCCTCCAAATTTTCATTATGACAAACCATTCCAGGAATATGTAGTTTGGGAAAATAAACATAATATTAATCAAATTCTATTTTAAATTGATCATAATGTAAAATATTTCTTGGTCATGGTAATAATATTTTCCAAACATCTACATATATCCAAAATGACATATGATACCAAATATGATTACCCGATCATAAAAATTATATAATCATGAGATTTTACCCAAGAATTCATCATCTCTCAATAGTGGTTCCATTCAGGTATAGATATTTAGAGAATAAATCCATAACTAATAAATATAATTACTATATAATATACTGTTTCCACATCTCGTCACTATCCATTTCATTGATTATATAATTGTTTTCAAATAAATAATAATTTATTTTTATGGAAAATATTCATGGATTTAATATTAAATATTTCATTCCCTTATCCATCGTTAAATTCTACAATTGTTTTAAAAAATGTGATAACCACAAAAATATCAGTAAGGAATTTGAAATATTGAAAATTGTAATTCTATTGAAAAACATGAAAACTTAAAAAAAAAATAACTTAAAAACATAACATTTTTACCATGAAATGTAATCAGAATTTAGTTAAAAATACCATTTATTATAACTTCTAAAAAATTTTATTTCCACAAAAAGTCAATAGAAGGAATATAAAAATCATGTTTTTTCCTTTGTAAGACATCTCATAGTACCCTTAGAGATCCCATCTTGAACCCTTGTAAATTCGACAAACCATATAAATAACATCCAATATAATTATCTGGAGAATATAATCATTAGACAATATGTAAGAGTACTATCTGGGTGAGGCCATTATTTTACCATAATAGGATCACCATGTAATATCTAGGAACACCCATCATATAAATTTATGGCAACCAAATCCTAAATCAAATATTTTAAAATTTGGAAAACTCATTGAAACTTATATGATATAAAACACCGAACATTATATATATTCATAATAAATGTTTTCAGGTACCAATTTACATTTTTTTGGTTATAATTTGGTCAGTTTACTGTTCTAGGGTGTTTTAGGTGAAATTGGGTAATGTTCAAAGCCAAAGGGTAGTGCATGGTTTGAGAAAAGTTATAAAAACCATTCAGTTTTCCAAAAATATTGTGCACCCTTTTTTGAGGGGTTTAAGGTGGTTCATGGTTGGTACATAGTTTAGCCCAAAAATGAGGCCGCCCTCCCCAAAACTACGCAGTCTGAAATAGCAGGGTTTCAGATAGTAGGAGTATTGTTTGTAAAACTATGCTCCACTTTAGTGAAACTGTGGACCCCATATATATTGGTGCATAGTTATGATAAACTATTGGAAAATAGTACCCTCTTCCTAAAACACTTCATATGGGTTTCTAATCCTCCATATTTTTTATTAAAATTCCTAAACAACATTTCCACCCTAAACATGTTTATTGGGAAAACCTGAATTACATTGAATTTGGAGGCCCCTGAGAGGATTCCAAGGTTCGTCAATCTATTATCATGGAATATCTAATATCTAATTGAAATATAAAAACCACATTCATTTTGTAATCTCTTATCATTTAGTTTCATTTCTAAATCATGTATTTCACATATGATATTGAAGGACGATTTTCACCATTTTCTATCGGTTGAGATATTTGATTTTATTGTTGTGCATCAATCTATCTTAATACATGGATTTGATCTTAGATTATCCATTTCATTTTGATTTAGATTTCTTTGCTTCAATTATGGGATTATATTATCATGATTGTTCATAAATAATCATGAAGATGGTAATTTAATTATAAAATTCCATAGTATTGATTTTAATCACGTGTATGTAATTGGGAAATTCCAATTACCATGTTGGCAAATTTCATTATAAATTGAAATAATTAATTTATTTCCCTTGTGATTGTGAAATTTTTCAAACATGTTATTATGAATTTTTTAAATAATAGATTTTTTAAATTTATTTATTAATGGGATCTGTAATTTTTATAAACCCATATAGTTTGACAATATTATTGAAATGGTGATTTATAATTTATTTCTATATGATAATTGAGTTTAAAAAATGGGAACAATAATAAATTAAAAAAATTTAGTACAAATTGATGGGATTGTGGAATCATGAGATATGAATTTATGACTAAGTTGTGGGACACGAAATGCTACTCCAAATACCATTGAGGTTCCTAACTACGGCTCTATGACCCCGATATATATAAGTATTTCATGAGATCAATTAGTTGTGGGACAGGGATTGGTTCTCCAAATAATGAAAGTGAACTATAAAACTACTTACACCCCATTATATGAATTTAATATTGGTACTAATGTTTAACTAAAACCATGATGGAATGAAATGTTATATCCCTTTGGGGATTCTTAATAATCTAGCATGAGATGAAGTAGGAATTTGTGGTTCTATTGGCATCGTGAACCTGAGAATTTATGTGGTTAATTAAATTATAATTTAATGTGAAATATATTGAATTAACTATAGTAAATTATTCTATATATAAAAAAATACACTCTTATATTTTGGGTAATTTATTAAATTCCTATAGTGGTAGCCCAATGATTTGTACTCACACCCTACTTGGGTTTCCTGGTTGGTAACTATGTAGAATCCTCAATTGTAGGAAATTATAAAAACATATCGTCATGTTAGATTGTTGTGCCGAGATTCATGATTATGCATGGATGTGGGAAGAATAAATTTTTTTAATTTACATGTGAGATTTTAGTGTATGGAATGATATATCTATGGCATTGGTTTGGAAATTGTATTCAAATTTTTGGATCATCATGTTATATTCGTATGTATTGAAATTGAATTATTCTAGTTAATGAATATTATTTTCCGTCGATTGGTCATTCCAATGATTTATTGTTCTAATTTTACAAATAGAGTATATTCTCTCATTGATATTTATATTATACCCCAACTTACACATGGTAACCAATGGACTTTTTGGGAGGAACACCAGAGGTCATGTGATGAACTAGATCAATGCACTGGTATGTGGAACCCAGTGTGGTACTTTTCAAAGTTGTATAAAATTTTTTTGTCCCTTTTTATTTTCATAAAATTTGGGAATGATAAATTGGATACTAGTATTAGTTAGGACCTGGTGTTGATCTCATGTATGGGATTAGCTAAACCATATATGAGGAAAACACATGTACCTTGGTTGAGATTGATGTTTTTGGTGTTATTTTATAGTTGAATGTTATTTCGCATTGGGTGATGAAATTTTTGTTTTATATTTATTATTTTTAGATCATTTATTTTGGAACCATATAGATGAATAGTTGGGTATACATTTACCGACATTAGAAATAATGTTTCATTCTAACATGCATGAATTTTGGCATTTATAGTAAAGGAGGATGTTGGTGATTTGTTAAAATGAAATTCTTGTTCTTTTTTGATTAATTTAAGAAAAAATGTGCCTAATATGAATTAAAAAATCTGAAATGATACAAAAAATATTTAGTTGAAAAATATAATTGGGTGTATAATGGGAATTTATGAAATATATTACTTTTTACCCTATGTTACACTTAACCCAGATGATGGATTTTTGAGAGTTTATATAGTTCATCTTTCTTGACCATGTGAAAGGGTTTTGGATATTGCTTGTTATAGATTTATTTGAATATATCTTACATTAATTGGATGTGGTGTGTTATATATTATAATATCTGTGTTTGGAAATATATAATGACTCTATGATGAGGCTTTTTAATAATAAGAAAGAGTATGGTATTCACAGAAATATATAATGACTCTATATGTGTTTTGACCATGAGGCCCTGATAGAATTAGGAGAAGGGAATGGAGATATGTTCCATAATAAGATTTATTACTTTATGAATATTATAGAAAGATGCAAAGGGATAGTTGTAAAGAACATGTCTGACCAGAAATGGGAGTTCCAATGCAGCATGCTCTGACATTCACTAGAGAGGGTGGATCAAAGGAAGATAAGTTCTTTATTGATTCTATCTGCAAAATCCTTAATCATTTAGAGACTCCTTTTAATATTTGAGTCATATTACCAGCATTTATGTGATGTGTTCAAGAGAATCATTCATTTGCATTCAGACTCAGGATGAGAAGATGGAGAATACGGAGTGGAAGAAAATATATCCGAAATTGTTGGTGCACTTTTACCATAAGATTCATAGTCTATAGAGGGTAAATGTTTTTATGTGGTTGAACTAGGTAAGTATCTCCATGGTATACTATTTTTTACACATTATATATTTTCAATGAATTGGGATACTATTGGTAGGAGATGAGGCCACAAAAGTGATGTTTTCTAGGAAGGAAAAAAATGTGACTAAGTCATAGGTTAACAACATTAGGAATAATATTTTTGTATGAGGTAGTAAATATGGATATAATTTTTAAAGGGGCCTTGAAGTAGGATTCCAAAATAATAGATGTGGTATATTATTGATGACTATGATTTATATCTTTTTTGAGTAAGATATTTTGTTTTGAGAATATGAACAAGGTATTTGGAAATCAATGTGGCCAAGGAGAAGGTTCAATTACCCGTAATTGTAAATTAGTATACATCCACCAGTATTATAGGTTGAGCACATTCATAGAAAATTTACTTAACCAATAGTTGAGTTCCAAAATTGGGGTTATATTGGATTCTTATAATGGTATTTTCAGGAACCGTCAACCTATTGACAGTGATGGGGGAACTGGGTTGAATAACATGACTCAAAGGGGGTCCTCTATCCCATATCATTCTGAAATTTGGAGTTCTTCTAGATGGGGATGTCACAAAAGGATACTTGAATCTTTAAGGAAATATTGAACATATCATTAGAGTGGTAATTCATAGGGGATTCATTTTTCACCACATAGAATAGGGATTTGATAGTTGGATAAATTTTAGCCTATAGACATGAATAGTGAGGTCGGTGTAACATCATAGGTGAATAAAGAATATGGAATTTCCCAATTTAATAATATTTTTGAAATAAATATTATTTTTACTTTAAATGGGAGGCCATCTTCGATGGAATACCTAATAGGCAACAACTGGTTTCTTTGAAATCATACATTACACACAACATTATGTTATACATAAAATTAATATAATAATATTATTATTTTAAATGGTAGATAACGCATAGATGTTTTATTAGTGAGATTGAATAGAACTAACTATATAATAATTAAACTTGTATCTTAAATGTTTTTACATTTATATAATAAAAATTAGAGGCTTAAAATTTGAATAAATCTAATTTTAAGCATAAATACTCTAATATTCATTATAAGGGTTATTTACCTTATATTGATGGAGATATCTCTTCAAATATACATTTGGCCACTTTAATATGTTCTACTTTACAAAATAAAATTCTTATTTAGAATCAGGACATCAAAATTTTCTTTGGGATAATGTTTGTTATTTTTCTGATTAAATTCATTTTTAAATAATAGGTAAAAATATATTATTTTAATTCAAAATTTCATTATAATCTAACTTATTTAAATTGTTATATTATCTTTTTATTTTGTTTTAAATTTTAATTAGATTATATTTTTACCATATAACCCAATGTTGGTAATTGGAATTAATTTCACTTTGAAATTTGATATAAACAACTGTCAATATTTGGAAAGTTATTAATTCTAAAAAACATGCTCATTTTTCTATAGGAATTTATTTTAAATAAATTTATTCAACTTCTGTGTTTTTAATTTGAAAAAATGGATTCCATATTTCTAATTTGGAGGTCAAAATTCTGTAAATAAGTAACTTTTATTTTTATACATTTATGAATATTTATTTCGGTAAAACTTTTATTTACCATGGATAAAGGGTAAATATGGTAAATAAGGATAATAAATAAACTTATAATAATATTAAATTATCCTTACACTTGTCCTAACCCTATTGGAAGAGATATTTCCGACCAAGGGCATCATTGGGTCGATTTTGGAACCCCATGAAGCCACATAACAGTGATAATGAAACATTATATTAATTAATTTAATGTAATGACAAAAATGACATAAACATATATATTTTAGTAAATAAATTCTTATAGGGGGTGATATAAGTTATCGCTTTGAGTATACATATTCATTTGAATGATAAAAAAAATTATTACATTATCATATTTTTTTTATACTTTTCAGACATCGAATTAAAAAATTATTTATGACACAATAATGATGTAGTTTTTACCTTATTTATGAATGATTTAAATAAATAAGATTATAAAGATTAAAAAAAATAAAAAACCTGTAAAATTCATATTAGATGAGTTATTTAAAATAATATTCATCTTAAATTCTACATTAATATGTCTTGGATCTTTAGAAAAAGAAAATCATAATATAATAAAATAATAAATTCAAACTTTCCGAACGATCCCCCCCCCTTATAAAAAGCCCTCACCTCTAACCCATTAGTCACACCTCCCAATTCCATTGGATTATAATTCCTAGGCCCAATTAATCTCTCTAGATCCCTCTATTACACCAATAAGTATTACCTTAGGCAGAAGCCACTGCACAAATTCCTTTTGGTTCAAGCCAAAGGGAGTTACCCGATTAAATGGTAACATCTTCTCTCAAGTTATTTTCATATATTTTACTTCCCCAACCCCCTAAAATATTTTTATTCCTTTCATTTATAACAACAACAATACTCTAAACATACAAGGTTGTTTTTATTATATGGATTTTAACTACACATACACACACCACTGCCTAATTTGTAAAGAATATACGGTTTCGATGGACGACGAACTACTGCCTCACGAAATGATGATTGTTCAATATTATCCTACCACCTCTTATAGTGTCCATTAATATGGGACTATATTTACTTGTCATATATATTATATTGTTTCTATAATTCGGTATTTTTCATTTATATCACACTGTTATGGTTTCCATAATGGGTAAATACGATAATTTAATTTGAGGATGTGCGGATTACTGCCCTCTCGACGTGATATGACTCATTCATACCATTAATGGAACATATAAATGATGGTGTTAATGAAATTATGTAACATATATAAAATATAATATTATACTGTAATTATAATATACCTATGTATCATTAATATTTCATTTCATTAAAAATGAATTATAAGAAATGAAAGTAGTGTTTATGCATACGTACAGCTTACCGTCTCCATGAACGGTGGATTTAATTTCTTATGTACAAATGTTATGGACAATTATAAATACATATATACTTGATATATATGATATATATCATATCAAAATTATTTATATAATTATGTAGATAATTTAATTTTCACCACATGGACAAATTTTAATTATAAAATGATCCTTTTTAACTAAAATCCCGAACATCGAAAAAATGTCTTATATGAAATAAAATAGTTAAATAATTGTTATAGAAAGGTAATAAGTGATATAAAATGAATCATAAACATTAAAATTTTCTTATGTAAGTATAAATTTACTTATGTTTATTATTCAGGAAGAACATATAACATACGAGTCATGTCGGACATGAGGTAAGGGGTTTCTTATCTCGCTTTTAATTCAATGAGACTTCCATTGTTCGCCACTTATTTATTGAATGTGGTGTATTGTGTACATACAATATATATATATATATATATATATTATATTTATATTCCAGGTATTATTTTATTCATTTGGTTGTTATTGACTTTTGGTCATAGGACTCAATTGATTACAATGTGTTAAGGGTTTTTCATCTCACTTTTTATTCCAGTGAGATCCATGCTATATTTGACACTATTTCCTTTTGTGTGTTCTATATAATATTCATTATTTTATTATTTATGTAGGATATCTTAATTTATTGGTATTTAAATCTTCTTTGTATGATTGTCCCTTCATGGGGTTTATGTTTAATAGGTTACCAAATCGGGAAGGGAACCATTCACCGTACTCTTTTAGTAGAAGACTTCTTTTATGTTATGTCATTTAATTACCATTTTCTATTGTTGGGATATGTTCTTATAATTTCATTATTTTAGTACATGATAATATACCATTTTCTCTCTAATCAACTAATTTTCTAAATTCTTACGTGATGTCGTTAGGCTTCCGAATTTTCGTAAGGGACTATGTATCAATCTTCTTTCATTTGAGGTATATCTTAATATTATGGACCTTTATCAAATATAAGGTGTATATACTGCCCTTTGACATATTATATCATCAATATCATTATTATTAGGATATTATATTCTATGATTAATGTTATTCTACAATTATTGTAATTCAATCGTCTCTCATTTGGTTAGGAACACCTTAACTAAAATGCTGATTTAAATGTTTTAAAGATTTAATCTTCTGAATCATGCTCATAAAATTTCCATGTTTTAAAAATGGTTTTACGGATTTTTTTATATGAAAAAGATTTTTTTTAATTTAAAATTTATTTCCAAAGCTTAAAATTTGTGTGGGGAACATTGATTCAAAAATACCTTTATTAAATGTTCTAAATGGGTTTTGAATTTTTTTTGATAAAGCATGGATTATTCAAATATCTTAAAATGATATATTTTCATTGAAATGTGGAAATGTTATATTTCCTTTATGTTTGTTTTTTGTGTTTTGATTATTTTATGGATCTTGGCCATTGTTTACATATATGGGTGGTTTCGTGATAAACCTAGAGAATGTGAGCCAGAGATAGCTCTCAAATTCATTAGGTAATGTGATAGAGGTAAACGTCATAGTTAAAACTAAGAGATTTACGGAATATAATTTGATGGATATTCTAAATGTAACTCTCTACGTAGTTGTGAATGTTACAATGTATGTTTGATATGGATTCCATAAGTTTCATTTCTGATTTATGAATTTTATATGTTATTCATAGATCTTATGATTTCATGAGGTATGTTATAGATATTATGTGTTGTATGTATTGATGAACTAATGTTTATTATCTTTATTTTATAAACCTTACAGATATTTTTTTGATGAGCCCATGTTTTTGAAATGTTTTTCATATGGTATAAGGGATGGTAAGAGAAAGGAAGAACGCAAGAATATTTCTATAAAGAAAATAATTATTGTTTTCTTTTATCAATTTTTATTTTATAAGAAAATGGATACTGAGTAGAAGTGTTTACATTGTAATTTTTTATAAGTAATGTAATAGTTAGGGCCTAATTCTTTAATACTCTATACTTGAAAAGATCCTTAATGTGATTTACTAACTTAATTCAAGATTATTTAATGTTTATGGCCAGGCCCATATAGCTTGAACATCGATATTTATAGTTAATATTCG
The DNA here is from genome assembly GCA_963277665.1 of Viscum album. Classification (NCBI taxonomy): domain Eukaryota; kingdom Viridiplantae; phylum Streptophyta; class Magnoliopsida; order Santalales; family Viscaceae; genus Viscum; species Viscum album. Next base: position 648,266,687 of record OY728153.1, read on the forward strand.
TATATAATTTATTCTTTCCTATTGAATATTGGATGCTAGAGCCAATCATTATTTTATTTTGGAAAAAGGTGTGAATTTTTTGAGTCTAAAAGTGAATATTATGAGTGGTGTTTTGATGAAAAACACATGATTAAAAGTCTGGTCAAGGGACATCTATTTATGCAAGGGGTTTTATATCAAGGATGTTGAGTATCATTTTCTTTTGGATATTTATAATCATCCAATGTTATAATTGGACTTGATTTTATTAATTTAATTACATGTATTTTACCAAACCCATATAAATTTTTACTAGAGGAGGGTGAACATTATGTCTCTTGAGGGTAATAGTTATGTTCATCGTGTTGTGTGGGATTTATCGGAAGGTTTGGTGGAGATATTTCTCTATTAAAAGGGGAGATTACTTCTGAGGTTTTGAGACATTTGATTAATTATGGGGGTGTAATGTATGATTCTATTCCCAAAGTAGTGGACCGATTTTAGGACATACCTCCTAATTACTTCTTCAAGATGACAACTGAGATATATATTGAGTTTATAAATGAGCTCAATATTGAAGATATGTAATTCTATATTCCACCATATATAATAAAACCAATATGGATTCAAAAATTATGACTCAATTAGAATATTTTAGGGATAATGGATTTATCCATCAGAGTACGTCACCTTGTGGTTCTGAAGAATTATTTTCTATGATGTTTGACGGGGCATTGAATTTTTTCATTAACTACAAAAATATTAACTAGGTTATTATAATTTACTAATATTATAAAACATGTATCTAATATACCATTTACTATTTGATAAGATATATTATGTTTTACAGGTTCAACATTTGATCGGTGTATCATCAGTTGAGATTTTGAAATTCTGATATAAAAAAGTATTATTTTTGAAGTAGGTATGTCCTATATGAGTTTGTTTTGATGTCAGTTGGTTGGATGAATATACTATCTATGTTTATGTACTAGGTAAAAAAATCATTATCTCGTAGAAAGATCAGTTTGTGGTTGTATTTCGATATTACATGTTGGTGTACTCCATGATGAATGATAATCATTCCAAACATCTTGACAACATCATGAGTAAAGTGAGTGAGAATCAAATATAATAAAATCTATATAAGTTTCAATAATGGATCGACATTTTATATTTCTTCGTACACATCATCTTAGAGGAATGTGTGTCAGTGGACCCATTGAAAGCGAATGCAGTGGCTTCCTGGGAGCATCCCATGAATATTTATTCTAAAATATATATGGGCGTTATAGGATATTGTTGGAGGTTAATAAAAAGAATTTTTTTATTGGAATCACCACTTCTATAGCTAACCAAAATGGAATTTTGTTTGCATGTTCTTGGGGAATGTTTTAATTATTTTGAGGAATTTATGTTGTGCTTGAGTGAAATAAAAATTTTGATCCTACATGAACTAGGTGTGGTGTATACTGTGTTTTGTGATTCATCTGGGATAGGACTCAAAGAAGTTATGATTAAATAGGATCATGTTAGGGAATATAGGTCACTTGAATTGAGTCTTCATTAATGGAATTTTCCAACACATGACCTAGATATTTCTATAGTTCCTTATCTAGTAAAGCATTGGTTGAGTTATCAATTAGTAGAAAATATTTTATCATAAAATGACCACTAAAAAGTAAATTATATATTATTATAGTGATAATTAAATCTTATGCAACAAATATTGGTTGATTGTATGTAGTATATTGAAATTTATCTATAGTATACCATCATATAGGAAAACATTGTTGGTGAATATTTGAGAATAATGAAATGTACATAGATAATACATGAATCTATGTATGATTAGAGTATGATAATCATGTTGGATGAGACAAATTATATGTTTATGAACATATAGAAGAAGAATACCCTTGTAACATTATTATTTTATTCCACAATTTTTAACTAGATCTGGGGGAGATGGTATGCGAATTTTGAGTTATTGGCATATAGGGAAAGAATTAATGGTTGTGATTCACCTTCCGATTATATGATAAATAAGGATGAGATCATTATTATCTAGGATTATCCTATTCTACCTACATTTTTTAATGAAAGGATGAAGTGTTAATTTCATGGCTTGAAATGGGTGATGAATAGTGTTTTGACTAAAATGTATTGTGACCAACATCAATATTATTGGTGTGCTTCCAAGAAAAATGTATATTGAATGGTTCATGATATAATGAAACTCCTATCCAATGGTGATGGTTGGGCGTCAACTACCTGTTTCTTTTCCACAGCTATTTCCCATTCCAAAATTTTAATAATGAAGATCATAATATTGAAATAAGGATGGGTCTTCTGAGGACACATCATATAAATTATTCTATATGGGTTATTGTAGACTGTATGATCTATTTAACCCACTTCATTCATATCCTTATGTCTATCAATGTTGCTGAGTTTGGGGAATTATAATTTTGGAAGATAGTCCATCTTCCCCGGGTACCATTGTTTATAGTTTCATATTATGATTCACACTTTACATTATTCTTCTGGAATGTATTAAAAAAGGATCATGGTAAAAAGGTTTTTTTAGTACATATTTCCACTTGTAGACAGATGGTTAGTCAAATAATAAAAAATAGTTATTTGAGGATATGGTACATGTGTTTTTCATGGTTTTAATGGGTTTTGGGAGAAGCACATAACACTCATAGAGTTTCCCTATAAATATATTTATCATGAAACTATTCCTAATAAACAATATGATGATATTTATTATAGTCAATAAAGATCACAACAATTCTTGATAAAGGTAGGGGATTCAGATTTGTTAGGATTGCGACTCATTTCCAAGACATAGTAATTGGTTAATATGGTTGAGAAATGAATTTCTCCGAATTATATTAGGTACATGTACAATTATATTATACAACTATGAAACCATTAGTTTATAACAAGTGATAAGGTTATCCTTTGGTTGTGACTTAGATTTGGTCATTGTGGGATTTATAGATGAGGCATGTAGGAATATATGATTTTTTGACCTTTTGAGATTGTTGAGGGAATCTAGTTGTTAGAATATTGATTGTCTCTTCCACAAAATGTATAATTTAATGAAATAGGTATTTAATTTTTCACACCATCAAAAAATAACACCCTAACACTTCTCATGTGATCGATTCAAATGATGTTGAGCTTCAGGACGATTCTTCATTGTAGGAGTATATAATTAGTGTTATGTATCCCATGGATGAATTATTGTGGGGAAATATTTGGCTGATAGTTCATGGATTGTAGAAATATGGATTTTTTACGAGGAAAGATGGTTTATAGTAAAATATATGTGGGCTCATTGTCCTGCCATTTTTACACTGTATTAATATAGAAAAACGTGAGTACAACTCATGGAAAACCTATTATAAAAAGCGGAGATTTTAAAATCACAACCTTTGTTGATATTCCTCATGCTTGTTTACAGAGACTCCATTTACTAGTTTTCTTATAAAAATGATGGTTTTTGGGATCTTAGGTGAAATTATAGTAATCTGGATTCCCAAGGGGTTGTGAAAATTTGGCACATTGATTTGGAAAGCTATGCGGTTATCTATGAATCATTATTCCACTTTCTGGAGGCACATATATTTGGGCACATTTGGTGCATGGTTTTTCTAAACTATGTGGTCACCCTAAAAATTGAGCACCTTAATATAGTGGGGGTATTCATCGTTGGAACATTATTTTCCAAACCGTGAAAAAAATAGGAGAAACTATTTTCCCCTTGAGTGCAGGTGCACAATTAAGGAACAATTTTTGGAATTTCCCCTAATAAAGAGATTGTGCATGATGGTTTCTAATTCCTTGAAATTTTAATTAAAATTTAGACCCCCTGGTTTTTTCCCCTAAACATGATATTATGGCAAAAAATGATTCTAATTGATTTTAGAGGCTCTTGAGGGTCATCTATTTCTATTAAAACCCTTTTCATAGAGTATCTAAGACTAAAAAGAAGGATCATATCCTCTTATACTATATCATATATTCTTGGTTTGTTCCCTTTATCCCTCTTATAATTCTCTTGTATTTAGGAAGGATGATTTGATTCACTGATGATGGGATTATATGTATGTTTTTTGGTAGTTTGACATTGAATATTGATCAATATTCTAGATCCTAGATCTTCAATACTACTTTGTTTATGATTGATTATTTTCAATTTGGGTAATACCTGTTGAAATGAATTTTTCAATTGTCCTGAAGTAGGTTGTATAATTGTCAAATCCCATACTCCGTATTGTGGCATTTTATATATACTTGTGGGATTATAATTTCCATATTGTTAAAATGATTTTTAAATTTAATTAAATAATTTTTTATCTATTTGATTATAAAAGTGGTCTAACATATGATTGTAAAACATGAAAATAATGAGATTTTGAAATTGAATAATTAATGGTGTGTGATATTTATAGAGACCCATTAAGTGTCCCGATATGATGAAAATGAGGATTAATAATTTTTTCTTGGATGATAAATGAGTTTACGAAAAAAAAATTAATAAAAAATAGGGAAAAAGTTAATAAATGGTTTTGAATGTGGATTTAGGAGATATGGTTTTTTGACTCAGTTGTGCAGTAGGGTGTACTCCCTAAATACCCATGGAGTTGTATTCATCAACCATAGGTCCCCAATACACACTCACACAGAGGCAGACATACACACATGCACACACACACACACACATATATATCATTAGATCAATGTGTTTTGATGTTGGGACTGGTGCTCCAAATGACCACAGGGAACCAGAATTCTATGTTATTCCCCCATTTTATGAATGTGAAATTTGAATTAAATTGATAATGGCACCATAATGGAATGAAATTTGAGATCCATTTGGGGAAATTTCATACTCCAGTATGGTCCAAATTCATGTATTGAATGTTTGGGTGGAATCATGAACATGAGAATTTATGTGGTCAATCAAAGAATCATTTAGTGTAAAATTACCTTACATTATCTTAGATACATTATTTATTACACTACAGTATAAACTATTATATTCTGGATATTATTTTAGACACTATTGGTGGTGGCCTAGTGAGTAGTACTCAAACCCTACTAGAGATGCTTGATTAATACCCAAATAGACATCATGATTTTAACATATGATAATGTAAATAACCACATTTTAGATGGTTCTGTTGGGGTAAATGGTGAAATATCAATGAGAGATCCAAAAAAAATTTAGGAACCCACATGGATGATACCAATTCCTTTACTTTTTTTCAAATTTTACAATTGACACATATATGACACAAAATACCTACTATTTTGGTTTTCATATTGTGTTCCTATTTTGGGGTTATCATGTCGCATTTGTTTGTATTATTTTGGAATTTTGTTTTGTAATTATCATTTTTTATTGGTCATTTATATATGATATTGTTCTTCATTGATAAAAAGGGTATAGTCTCCCTGAGATTAATATATTACACCCTATTTTCTAGTAAGCAGCCTTTAACATATAGGGAGGCATGCCTGAAGAAATGTGAGTAACTCGATCAGGCAATAGCCTATGGAACCTAGTTTGTGATAATATATAATAAAATATCCATCAGATATTAAAAACAATTTTACTTAAAAATCTATGTTTCATTATAAAATAAACCATTCTTCCAAAAAAAGAAGTTCAATACCAAAATATAAAAAAAGAAAATATGGAATTTAATTTACGATAAATTTAACCTTTCCATAGAACCAATAAAAAAATAAATATCATTTTGGCTGGAAGATTATTGTTCAATGTATACTTTAAAAATAGAACAATCAATTTGTTATTTTCCAAATAGTTTTATTTAAAACAAATAAAATAATTCCTCTTGAAAATCACTAAAAAAATTAAAGGAAATATTAAATGAACATTGTAAGTATTTTATTTATATATGAAACATTTCAAAAATCTCCCTAAAAACATGGATACTGACAAGAGAGAGAGAGAGAGAGAGAGAGATTGAAGGAAACTATTATAATAGGATTTATTAAGTATAAATTCCTTTTATTACTTTGTAGATATTTGAATCATAAGCCCCGTGAATTAATGAGAATAAATAACACCATAAATTATTTTTGAATATATAAATTCTTCGTATAAAATTTAATAAAATCTTTCTATGCACCTAATAATATATTGTAATTTCATTACATCTTAATATTCCTCGATGAACGAAAATTGAGACAATGTCCCTTACATTGAGTCTGAATTGAATAATGTGCATTTATCTTCCTGAATAAATATTAATTATTTACATGGATTATAACCATTTTGATGTTTTTTACTATTATTTCACTCATTTACAGTTTATATAAAATTACTCAATCTATTACATTTAGGTAATATGTTTTTATGATATTCAGTTTGTCTCAATAATGACAGTGGTTGGTTGTCAATGGTTAAAGGGGTTATTATTTTAACATCTCAAGAATAATAATCATGAAATTTTTACAATATTTATACTTAGATTATAATTTAAAATAAATAAAAAAATATAGTTGTGAAAAATCAACTAACGATTAAATCATATAGAATGTGGCTGGTATATATGCAGGAGTAACATTTCTAATTTCAATGATTATTATGAAAAGAATGTATAAAATATTTTACCTTTATATAATAACCATTATATCATAAATAACATTTTATTTAAATATTTAAACTTATATATTTTTTTATTTTGGTTTGGTGAAGAAAATAAAGTCACATAACATCCTAATGGTGGTAGTTCACATGTACATAAATGATGTTATCAATTTTATAGTTAGTGAAATTGTATGAATAATAGATATCTTTTATTTATAGACTGAAAAATATGTTCTTATTATAAAAAACCTCACTTATATCACATATAAGAATTATCTATATCAGTCTTATTTTAAATTTAATGTGTTCGAGGAAAATGGTACACATCGCTTCGCGAGGCTGTAGCCCCCAAACACATGATATATTTTATCATATCTCATAAATAATGGAATGTAAAAATGGTATGTATGATATAATTATTAAATATGTATAATTTTTTTAAATATAATATATATAATTTTCATCCATCGTCATACCCTACTATGATATTTCTTTATGGAATAAAAAATGACATCACTTCATGAGGTGGTAGTTCATACTACACATGAATGACTTTTTTGTAACATATTTTACAAAAGAGGGAAAATATTAAGATAAATCTATTAATATAAACACATCATAGAGTATTTTATATATTTATGTTATCATATAATAAATTATTATAAATAATTTAATGAGGCAGAGGATGAAAAAATATAAAATGGTCATTGGGGAATGTTACCATTTCTTTTGGAAACTCATTTTGGTTGAACCAAAAGCCTACCATTTTGGATTGTTTCCCAAAAAGTCTTATTGGATGATAGGATGGAGTTATAGATTTTATTTTGGTATTTGTTTTCGAATAAATTTGTTTGGGCTCTGTGAAGAGAGGAGGACCGATGTGGCCTTTTATAAATTGGGGAGAAGATACACATGGTATTTTTTAAAATAATTGAGTGCTTAATCATTTATTGTATTTAGAAGGAAAAAATGGAAAATTATTTAACCATAGAGGTGTATGTTTCTAAATATTTATAGAAATTATATTTTTAACTAGTTTATAAATGATTTTTCATCATTATAGTATTTCCTATAGGTGACCCATTTTTTCATTTACAACTTTAAATAATTTTAACTATTTACTCTAATCATTTTGGTTAAAAATTATGTTGAGGTTATTATAAATTATAAATTATTACTAATCTGAATATGTAATCATTTTTTCCAAATTATATTAACATATTTCGTAATATTTAAATTAATATTAATCTCATAGATGTAGTGAGTATGCAGGGTTTTAAGAAGTTTATTTTTATGAAAAATATTATTATATATTAACAATATGATTAACAAAAATGATTACGTGGAAATAAATTAATAAATAATGATATATATTATACATATATAATTTAAATCTTTCCCTAATAAGTTTTTTTATAATTAATTAAAACATAGATACATTATGAATTTTAACATAGTTTTACGAAAAGATCCATTTTAAATAAATAACATATTCTAAAAAACAATATAAAATTGATTAAAAAGTATATAATTAGTGTAAATATAAATAATGAATACTCTTGTTAGAAAAAAATCATATTTTAAAAATATTGGGACATTAAAATTACATAATTTAATGAAATATATGATTTTTAATAAAAATTATATTTTTCACCATTAACTGAAACATCTAAAATTTTTACCAAAAAATAAAAAATATCACCCGAATTAAATTATGATATGATGATTTAAAAAAATTTATTAAATTTTCCAAATTAAAATTTTAAAATTTAGAAATTAAATGTTTAACTAAAATATTATAAGAAAACGTTTTAATAAATATATCATTTTTTATATAATGTTACTTTATAATGGTCTAACTAATATAACCAGCTAATAAAAATGATTCTTTTTTATTAAATATTTAACTTGGTTATTATATTAATGAATCCTCTTACCTTACTGGAATTTAATATTTATTATTTTCATATATATCTCATCACTGTTCTACCCAATATATCAATGTATAATAGTTCATTGTTGTTCAGTATTGATCATCACACATTGTTAGCATATTTATCCATAAATTTAGATGATTTCACATTAGAACATATTTCAGAGTTGTAAATAAATTATGTTTTTATACATCATTTAACACCCTTATTGATAATATTTAATCATTTCCCACTCATAACATCAATATTATTAGGAATATCTAAAAGAATTTGAATACAATGCTTAATCATAGTACAGTCCATCACCCTCAAACATGTGTATACTCCGAATAGAATATCAAATCATTAGAATATATAATAAAGATATTATCTTTTAACATAAATGAAATTGGGAATCAAAATTTACCTCTTTACTGTATTTCTTATAATAATAGTTTCCCCTCTAGCAATAATTATGTACCATGGGAACCCTTTTTTCAAAATAGATGTCGAATAATGATGTGATAGGGTGATTTTATAGAATATAATAATTTAGGTATACATCATTTGAAGGGGAAAAATAATATTGAAATATCATTATACAATCATATCATGTAATCAAATTGTTGTCATATTTTTTTCTATAAATTGAAATATAGTTCTTGAATTCAATTTTAATGACTATGATGTCTTGAAAATATATCCATAGAAATGGGAAATGATATTTCTAATGAAAAGAAAATGAATTCTACGATATATTCAGAAAATATAAATTTTGGATTGGGTTGTATCAGTGGAACCTCATTTTTCAATGCCACCTAAACTATACCATGTTTATAATGTATTATATGAATAAATTATATTGATTTATATGCCTAACATTATGAACGTTGTGAAATTTTATCATTATTAGTTGGATAATGATATAACATATTAATTAGATCCAATTTAGATTATTTATACAAGGTAAAAGTGCAAAAAATATGTACTACTCAACTGGTGAAGGATCTTTTGATTAATACTCTCCATTAAATGGCATCTGTGGAGTATGATGATGTTATGAGAAAATAATATCCATATTTTTTCATAGATTGATTAATAATATTTCGGATTACATTTTATATGTGGGTATAATTTAATACCTATGATTATGTAATTGAATAAAACACATTTATAACAATATTTTTTCATAATGCACACATTATAAATAAATTATAAAACTATAACACTTAATGATTTTTTGATAACACTAATTAATGACACTTATATCAGATGATATGTGAAATTTAATTATTTATTTATAAATGTGTGGAAACACCATAATAATGCTCCCTAGTATATCACATCTTTTAAAAGAAAAAATGTATATGAGACTTATTGTTTTTTAGATGAAAAAAATTGAAATAAATCTCGTGTAAAATCATAGAGAATGATAAGATGTTTTTTAGAATTTTTTTTGTCTATATAATTTCTAATATGGAAATTGGGGATAATGGACCCATTTTCAATATTACAATTCTGAATTACATACATTGGTAAATATTACCATTATTCATGATGCAAATTTGGTATTATTATCACATTTTTTATTGTGATTAAAAATAATACATTTGGATTAAATATTATTAAGGTTATTTATGAATGATAATTATCATGGGTGGGTGAAATTATTTATTCAAATAAAACGATAATCACATTTATGTTCATTTATAACGTCCTGGGAAGGATCTATAATGACTTTAACTGCCTTGAACAAACACAAGAAGAAATCCATCAAATTAAAATGGAGTATAATCATCTGTAAAAGAATATCATTTTAGTTTAGATACCAAAAAAATCAATATTAGTCGAACCCCCCATGAATGTACAACCATTGAAAAAAATTACTTAATATATTTCTGTTATTAGAGGTTATCTATTTAGAGTTTTAGTTGTGTTGTATTGAAAATTCATTATGAAAACAAAATGATGTGTTCTTTTAGACATAATTTTTTATGTTTGTATTATAATATTATGAAAATTATAATATATGTAATTAGTGAATAGATAATATAAAAAGGATTTCATATTTGAATTAAATGAGTCTCAATTATCTAAGGGTTGAATTTGATTTATTACAACACTAAAATATGGTAATAATGGTTTAATTATAAAACAAATATAGTAAATATGATAAATATGAATTCATATTTACGTATCAATGTATCAAATTTTCTATAAAAGTGTGGTTTCTCTATTTTTTTGCACTAAACACTATTAATAGGGAATTTAGTGTTGTATTCGATCACAATTGTCTTAGTGGTAGTGGATTTATATTTTCATTCATGAAGTGTTGTATTTTATCTAATTTCTGTGTCCAAACTATGAAACTCAAGAGTGGTATGGGTTTATATTTCCCTCTCATCATTTTCTAATTGGATTTAAATATTTTTAATCCATTTGGAATTTTTATTTATTATAGTTCCTTGATATTTTTACACATTATTATCACACCATTGAAAAAATATTATTTATACATTATCCAAAAACCGTTAGTTTATACCCTTTTTAATGATGTTTTGACATCAAATTAAGTGTTCATTTTCTATATGATTACAATTCCTATTTACATTACCATTTTGGAATCCATTTTAATCCAAAAATAATTACCACGTTACTCTTTTTGTGTGATTTTATATTCAATAATTATGTTATTTAACCCATATGACCATTAATTTCATTCAGATTGTTTCAAATTCATAAACTGTTACTATTCGTATGAATCCATTTAGATATAGAAATCATGTTCTTTGGTAATGTTAAATGTGTTTGATTTGTAAATATAATAAATACATATTTTTATACTAATGGTGGAACTCATTTTTAAATGAATACAACTATGGGTAAAACCCTAAAAACTATTGGTCATAAATATCCATGCAATTGTCCTATGTCATAGTGAATTAGCTGTTACTGTGTCCATCTTTTAGAAATCCTATGGGATATGGGTTGGATTATTACTATATTATTTATAAAATAGAATATATATTTTTTATATTTTTCCATAATATATTTAATTATATGTTATCTTATCATCTCAAATAAAATTTCATTAACATATCAAAAATCTATAATCTCGATAAGAAAACATAAGATAAATCAATATATAAATAATTTTTTGTGGGTTCTTATTGAAAATGTTGAATCCATAAATATTCCTTAACTGTGTCATGTGAATTAACCTAGTGGTGAATATTAATTATTTATCTTTAAAAAAATTTATAAAATTAATAATTTATTGTTCCACAATGGAATATCATGTTCGATATATTTTAATGGGGAATATACAATACATTTCCATGTATTACATCCTTCATAATTATTCAATGAATATAATACATTCATTTTCTGTATGTTTGAAATAATTTAGAATTTATATATATGTTGGCGGAAAATTATATAGCCACTTATTTCATTGGTATATTTCATTGTATGTCCTTGATATGGTCATTGGGGTGTCATTATGCTTTATGTATGTTATCATAGCATAATGCCCCAATTACATGCATATGTGATCATGTACAATGAAATTCTATATTTTAGTTAATTTTTAATCCATGTATATATATTTCATCACTATATTTTAAAAATTAATTCATTATTATGTATTTAATTTTACTCATGATGTATCCTATGAAATATTTGTCTTCTATTAGACTCTGTTATATATTATTCCTTTATTTAGAATTAAAACTCACAACATTTACACCATTTAACCATTTCACCATGTAATGAAGTTTATTAATATGATTTATAAATGAATGAATCATATAATAATGATATTTAAATTTTATTTTAATGTTTTAATGTAAGGTATCTTGATTCTTAAAAACTAAAAAATCATGTTCCGTAGAATGTAATATTGTTTACCATGTATTCATTTCAATAAATATCCTACCATCATGGTCTAATTGAGGGTAGGTAAATTAAATTTCAATTGTAAAATTATGAGTCGTGGACAAAATTGATTACATTCTATTGGTGTGTTTTTTATAATAGATCCACTTATTTTGACCCACTATCATAAATTTGATGTTACAATTGACATTATTGAATAGAATATTTCTCTTTATTAAAAAGTGTACGATTGAATGAATATAATTATAATGTATGTGGTTATAGGTGTAAAACATCATCATCATAAATGATTTCATATTGGATCCACTCCCTTTGATAATGTTGTGAGTGGTCTCCAACTGATTATTTTCATTGGATTTTATAAACATGATTATTGAGATGTTCAGAACATCCATCATGGGAATAACATAAGAAAATTTTAAAATAAATATATAGAAGTAATAATAAATATTAGTAGTTGTTCTATTTTTAATTTTTACAAACCTAAAACATAGATTCCCTATAAACTCCATGGAAGAGAGAACATAGTTGTGTGATGTGGTTTTGGTGGCTGATGCTTGATTTTTTTTCATTTATATGTAATTTATTAAACCTACTAGTGAACTCCATATAATTGAGAATTAATAGGGTGTACAAGTGTCCCACCCAATTGATATAGTGGGATATATTCCATCCATTTCTAGGATATGTACATGCATTATACTTAATATCCTATTTTACATAAGGAATTTATTTTCCTTGATGCAATAAATTTGTATTTTGAATATATGTGTATATTATATACATTATTTGAGTTTGGTCCATCACAATGGAGGAAATTAATTTCATCCACATAGATTTATTCCTAATCATCCGATCTTGATTTTTCCTTCCCACATTTGAGGTACTGAATATCAGGGTCATCCAATCATATGCTTATTCAATATGGGTATAAGAGGGATCTTCTTTTGAAGAACATGTGCCTTGATTATTTACCTTTATTGTTGTCTACAATTAATATTGGTGGGAAACACCTTCATGAAATGGGTATATATAATTATTCGTGACGGAATCATCCCCATTTTAATAATTAATAATTAAATTATTGTGGATTCTCACTTTTTAATTAAATAACTTTTCATTACATGGTACCGACAAAAATACGTTTAAATTTTTTATTAATGGAAATAAGTTCCATAATAAATTAAACCTGAAATAATTATTCTAAATAAACATGAAATGCATCTTAAAGGGTTAAAACTAAGTTACTTTTAATAAATTTCATATCATTGGGACATACATCAAAGGAATGGGGTGATAAGAAACAAATTTAAAGAAACAATTATAGATAAATATGCATGTGATCATGTGACGTATCAAAAATAAAATGATCACTAATGATATGGAATAAGAAAGTATAATATCATAATAATAAGATCATGAGTCATGACATGGAATTTTGGATATATCGTATAAATGAAAAATTCATAAGCATATCATCAAGGCATTTAACTAAGGTGTCATAAATAAAAATTACCAATCTTATTCCCCAATGTATCATAAAGCATTTCATCACTAGAGATTAAATTAATAAGTCAGTAAATAAGAGAACTATTAATGAACACCCATTATATATACTCATTAATGTGAGAAATATAGATCATAATCGCTAATTTCAACAATAAACCATGGAGAATAATGAAAAATATTCTTATAATAATGATGGTGTAAAAAATTTCTAACAAGAAAAATCACTACGTCATTTTTAGCACCTGAAAATGAAATGTTGATTTCGAATAAGAAAATACCTGAATCAGTTTCATTATATTAACATATAGGGTATTACTCATAGGAAAAAATATTTGTGGGAATCGAAAAAATGAAAATATAAGGTAATGTATTTAAGAGAAGTGATTTAATTTTAGAATTAATTTCAGAAACATGGTGGGTTTCAAACATGGTTTCCGAATATCCCAACCCATTCCCTGGGGCAATGTCGTGACAACCCCAAGCCTGCCTTCTATAGGCCAAGGGGTTGGTGACTAGAACTAGAAAAGAGTATCCCTAAAATGGGGGGGATGAATCAGTGTTGGGGACATTTAATACCAATTTCATGTTTTATCCCTATACCTCTTGACCTATTAGGATCTTGATTCTCCTATTCTCTTTTCTCTGTCGTATGCAATAATAGAAAGTAGTAAAAATATGCGCATGATATTTTTAGAAGGTTAACCACTCAATAAGTGAAGCTACATCCTTGACATGCATGGGTATGACCAGTGCATAGATTCTCCATCATAATGTGATATTCTTTTAAAATGGAGTGGCTAGGAAACCAATCCTCTAGCTAGTGTGGGTCCATACACTTTGGAGGGGAGTGGGAAACAATCCTCTTCCCTAGACTGGTGATGGCTAAGTCAAAATTGCAACCTATAGCTGGTTCTTTATACTGCCTATAGAGACAGTCTTCTTCCTTCTTCAGTAAGGTTGGTTCTGCTCTTGATCTTATTTAGTGCTCTTTAGTTGATTACTTTCAAAGCAGCAGGCAAACAATTCTTCTTGTCTTCTTCTCGTCTTATTCACTAGTGCAAAATCGGCCGCACTAGGACTTCTTCTTCTTCTTTAGTGAAATAACAGAATGCACTAACACATCTTCTACTTTTTTTCAAGAATAACATATACCAATGTGATTATTCAGGCAATGAAGATCAGTTCACTTGGCATCATCTGAATCTAAATACCCTTCTTCCGTTGTGAAGTTGTGAGTTCAATTGCATGTCTAGTTCTTCTTTAATTCGCAATGTAGAAAGAGGGTGATAAACACCAATCGTGTGTGTGGGGTTCAACTTCTCTTTGTGAAACCGAATGGTTCATAGTTCTTTCTTCATTGCAAAGCTGCTCTATGAGCGTTATGAGCCTATCGAATGCCCGCGTGACTCCCAAATTTTTTCGCACACCCATCTAGGTGGCTTCCGCGTAAAATTCAAGCGTCGCGCGTAAAAACACCTTTTGGCGCGAAATTTTTTTTCGCACAACTCTTCTTTTTCGCGCAGAACTCCCCTTTTTCGCGCAACACTTATTTTTCGCGCTGCACTTCTTCATTTCGCGCAATACTCTATACATCATTTTTTCCTCGCGTCAAAGCTCGGTATTTTTATAAGTGTCCAGTCAATTCAAATGAGAGGGGGTCACCTCATAATTATAGGAATTTTTGATCATGCGCGTAAAAACCCCTTCCTGCACGTAAAACTCTCTACAGTGCATAAAATTTTCTCTCACTTCTTTAATTACGCGCACCTTCCTTTATTTCCGCGCACTACCTGGTTATTTCGTGCACCTTAGGACTTTGCCATTTTTCATCATTCTAAGCATGAAGCTCCAATTTCCTGCAAAATTCCACACCGTGTTCCATTTGCGTGCAAATCCAATATTTCACGCGACATCTTATTTCTCACAATGATCCAATTTTTTGCACGCCGCATGCCTTTTAAAATTTTCGACATTCTGATCTCGAGATACCATTTTCACAAAAAACTTCATTCCTCTATTTCACGAATCCCGTTGATATTTCGTGCAACCCGCATATATTGGGCGCACCACTTTTTTTTTGCGCGCAACTTGCCTAAATTTCCACGCACTCCATGCCTTTGTCATTTTTCGATGTTCTGACCTTGAATCATGCCTTATATACAAAACATCTAAACCATATTCAATCTTGCACACTCCATCCATTTCCAAAAACACATCTTCATCCCCCGATTTTCAGGCCCTAAAATTTGGCAAACACTGCAAAATAGTGGCACCTTAAAATGTGCTTTTCTGCCACCCCCAGATTGTCCATTTCTTTGTCACTTTATCTTTTCACTACATCCCATAACCATTCATCTAATTTTATCACGAATTTATGTATCATGATATTTATCTTTTGAAAGACCAGATCTAGCATCATTTGAGTTACAATTGGAAGTACAGAAACTTCCCTATCTTCCAGAATCATCACTCCTTCCAATCAAAACTGTATATGACTGGCATCATCATTTACCCCCTTTCCTTTATAGGGATTGCATCACATGTTCTCCTAACTTGTGATATTTGTGAAATAAAAATCAGCAAAGCATCGTCTGATTTAATACAATTTTAAATGCATGGATACCACAAAATGCCAATCCCTTCCACATTCTCTCTTCTTCTTCAACCATCATTCTTCAAATCATGAAAATCATATGATTTTATTATTCAAGTAAGATCTTACATGGTTATCATGCAATAATAAAGAGTTGAATGGTCTACTTCAAATCCACATTCTTCTTCACCATCTTCACATGGAAGATACTTTTCCATTCTTCATTGTTGTAAACAATCTGTCACCTTGGACACATGTTCTTTCAACTTTGGATCAGCTCAAAAATCGTTTGAATTCACTTCATCGAGAATTTCCCAATAATTACATTAAATGCTATGATTATGTAACAATTCTCCTGGCATTCTCACTTCAGTCGATCTCCATTAACATTTGAGTCCTTCTTCATCTCCTTCTTTATTTTGACCAGCATTGACAACTGTTGAAAAAAAATACAATCTTCATACACAAAGTGGTCCCAATAATGCTACCATAGATATCTCGATCGTCTTGGGGATTAGGTCGATGTAGAAGTCTACCTCTCTACGAAGAAGTAGTCCAAGAACATCATCAGGAAAGACATCAGCATTCTGGTCCACCACTACAGGATATCTCAAACTCCTCATGTCAACTACTCTGAGGGTAAGGCTATCAAATTGATGAGTGATTGGTTGAACACATTTTTATGAAATTCAATCCGATGCTGGAATGTATTACTTCTTACCAGTGATGGAAAACCTAATACCAACCTCGCAGACACACCACAATTTGCACCTAAAACAATCAATCTATTCATGGACTGTAGATAACCATTCCATACCCATGATGACATCGTAAGGCCTCGACGTAGCTACTAGAATATCACAACTGAAGCTGTCATCTTCTAGAGTGATCTCACATTGTCTGCACCAGTGTGAAATAGTCGAATCATCTCCTATAAGGGTCTCTAATCATAATGATCGAGCCAATAGCTCCATTAGAATCTCCAACTGCCAAACTAGTGTTGTTACAATAAAAAAGTGATTGTATCCTATGTCTATAAGAACCACATCTAGGTTGTAATAGATACATATCGTACCTCTAATCATCTCTAGAGCACTATGGTCATATGCCTCTTCCACCTAAATCTATGATCGTCCTTGTCCTCTTACTAACATGGGTCAGGGTGGACCAGTTGGGGGTGTTGGTGGTAGAACATCAAACTTCCATCCTCATCCTTCTGCATGTCCTGCTCCTATGCCACATTTTCCGCCCTCAGGACCCCTCCCTTGAACCCTGGCCACTCCCTCATCAATCCCTATCATCTGATGATCGTTGGTATGGTGGGTCAGGCAGTTTCCATCCATGTTTCCATTCCATTCAAATGTGAAGAACAGTCTGCTTCCCAACTGACCACCTCTACCTCGCGAGCTCTATACCTCAGACCCTGCTTACTGGGATCATCCTATAGAGAGTCTGGCCGGCTTGGACATCTATGTTATCTTCTTACTACATTCTACAGATTACTAAACAACCCGTCATCCAATGGTGGATCTCACCATCGCTGCCTACTCAGCTAAAAAACTCTCCACCAATAATTCCCTCTCAATCACTCCAGCATGTGTTCAGATATTGTGCGATATCATCGACAATATGATCTCCCACCAGAGACCCTGATCAAAGTTATGGGTCCTGATGAAAGGGTAGCATAACATGTAAGTGGAGTAGCGCCAGAGGTAAGAAAATCTCAACAAGTACTAGGGCACTGATAGGCTGCCCTGCTGTTAGTGCAACATCTCTTGGATACTCATTGAGCATTATGTTATTGGTACAAAATCCACCCTAAAGAGCCTCTCGAGGTCCAACCATGAGTGTGTCACGTCATCATGCTTCTAGAGTGTCAGACTACACTATCTATTAGTGTGCCTTGGAAATTCCTTGTTGCTAGGACCACCAACATCACTTATGGTGTCCCAACCTGGCAAAAAACTCTAGCCACAGCCTCTATCCAGTCCTCAGCTGCCTGGGGATCTGTGTCACCTCAACACATCGGAGGCAACATCCATTGAAACTTGTGAAACATGCTCAGTTGGTGTGAACATTATGATAGTGGGTCTAGTGGAAAATGTTTCGGTTAAAGTTGTGGTAATTTTGGTACACGACCTGAAGGTTACAACACAGTAAGAGGTCCCTTCACCGAATCATCATCGCTCAGTGTCCCGTCATCGTGGACTCTTTTAAGAATCCTGGCTTGATTTCGACATGGTGGAATCCAGAAAAGAAATAGGTCTGCCACGGTTAAAATTTATACCTGGTAAGCAGACTCAAAATAAATAAAAAGTAAAACATTTGAAAAACACACACAACCAGGGTTTACGTGCACCATATTGGAAATCATAATTCAGCGTCTAGGTGTATGTATACATCGGCTGCTGCACCAACACTGGACTCCACGAACTAAAAAACAAACTAAAAAACATAACATTATTGATTCATTGGAATGATCATATCCTAATTCCTTTATTAGAACCTCTGTTTGATATAAAATTGTCACGACCCGTCCCATGGGGCCCATACCGTGACTACCCGAAGCCCGCTATCAATATGTTAGGAGTTGGTGACTAGAACTAAAATGGTTTATCCCTAAAATGGGAAGGCATTACTTTTAAACTTATACAATCACAGAAGCCATGAACACAACAAGATGAAACCATGACATAAAACATTAGTAGTAAAAGTTTGTACTCAATGTAAAGGGGCCAGAATGAAAGCCCAAATGAAAGATACAACGACAACAGAAATTAGTAAACAACTACTGGAATTGTCTTCCATGGTTCCTACCTAATGGGTAGGTTCAACTCAACTCTACAGATCTACATTCCAATAGTCATTGCCATCCACCATCTGGTCCTAGATCCCTGAGTCCCAGTCAAGGATTCCCGTCGTCTGCACAAGACATAATAAGTTGTGTGTGAAGCCCATGCAGGGGTGAGTATCACAATACCTAGTAGGGACCCCAAGGGCCGCAAAGGTATCTCATAATACCACAAAAAACCTACAACGAATGACCTTTATCACAAATCACAAGAAAAATACTCATCTCAAACCAGGTATACAAATCAGAGTTCATGAATAAAGATTATTAGTTTAAAGCTATATTCTTTTATTCTATTAGGAATTCCACAACTGGACCATGAAGAAGTTTTTCCATGGTCCATCAACACGTGGTCATATATCACCGATCTATGACAGGACCACTCAAAGGATGTTCCTCATTCGGTCACACACTATAGATCCACACAGGGTCTCTATGGTGCTTATCCTCATGTGGTCGATAAATGTTGAACGAAAGAGGGTCGTTATGCTGCTGATCCACATATGGTCACTTGATGCTGATCCACAAAGGGTTTCTATGATGTTGATCCACACATGGTATCCAGATACTGATCCACATAAGGTATCTATCATGCTGATCCACATATGGTCGCTTCTCAGATGACAACTAGCCACATGATTCCCCGCACCATGTGCGCTTGAGTTCTGTGGTATCTTCTCCTCAGGATATTGGTTGGGCCTCAACTAAAATGATGATACACGAAGGAGTAACCCCAAGTGACCACCACATTGAAGGGGTCTTATGAAATAGATGGTGCATCAATCAGATTCCTGATCTACAATTAATAGGCATTTTAGACCCGAGGGCCTGGTTGGATTGAGGTATGATCCAACCCCGCCATACTCCAAAATTCTCCAAACCCCAACTAGAGTTTTTTGAAAAGAAACTTCTCATCCCATGTATTCCAATTCCATAGATGGTTCATCACACAAATGTTTGGTTGGTATGATATGAACTTTTAAGCGTATCTGGGCACAAAAGGGGTCCGGGTTGGGTCTGACCCGGTCCGAATAGGCTGGGGGCGGCCCAGTTGGGCTGGGAAGTGGTGGGCCCGTCATGCTAGGCTGTGATGGGGTCATCCTGTAGGGGTGCAGATCGGCCATTCCCATTCAGTGAGGCGCAGCCCACCGGGAAATCGGGCCAACTAAGTGGCGTGACACATAGCCGGGGGCCCGTGCGGGGAGGGGAGCATCACCCCCTCCTTCTTGAACGACTCCAATGTTGATACCTACACACCACGACACACGACGGCACACCGCCTCAACCCCACCGCCATCTGACATTGCTATCTGCCCCAACCATCCGTCACGACACATAGTGGTGTAGCCTACTTCCTTGTATAGTGATTTCTGGCCTCGACCATTACCTTTCGGTGATGGTCGCCGGTGCTGCCACGTCGGAAAAACATCCACAAGCAACTGGGTGAGCTCCGAAGATCCTTTTTCCCTTCCTCTCATGCCTACGGGCCTCCAGGGATGCCAACGTCTATGTGCAGCTTTTGGATTCAAGGTTCTGCAGTGTTGTAAGATCATCCCCTGAAGAATGCAACATAAACAAAAAGTGTGAGGGTCCAAGCCTTTTTTGTTTGTCTCGATCCCTCTGCATTGACATCAAAATAGACGGTTGAAATTTAATTCATCAAAGTCAAAATTTACTAAACTCCCTACCTTGGGATTTGTCAGATACGTCGCAGTAGTGGAAGACGATTCCATGTTTGATTAAGCCGCCATCGTTCATCAATCCCAGTTCGTTACCGCCCAAGCTTCTGTTAGTGGGAGGTGTCATGGTACTTTTCCATAGGTACCCAAATTTGTAATAAACGCCCACGCCCAAGATTTAATTAACTAAAAACATGAATAAACCGAGTTTCAAAACATTAATGTGTTGAATTTATGAACCTAATTTAATGTTTCAATTCCATGCTTACAAAAACCTAGAGTAATGCCATTAAATTACATGACAACTCACTGGTTATGCCACTATAGATAAACCACTAGAGAGAAAATAAAATAACATTTTATGTTATTTTATTATTCTTATAATAGTTTGAAATACTATCTTTTTCTCCTGACCTACTACGGTTGGTGTGAAGCCTCCCTTAACCGAATCAGGGCACTACAGATTCAAAAGTGTCCTTGGCTTTCAATTTCGATCAGCAGTTAAAAATTTAGAAGACATGGCCTACACATTTAATGAACTTACCTTAAAAAAATTTCACAATTTCGTTCTAGGAACACCATAACTTGGAATCACGAGCCGTAAATTTTTAGAGACTTGTAATATTCCAAAAGAATTAAAAAAATATTTACATTGAATTTTCAGGTCTTTAAATATAAAATGGTAAAATGGGCGTGGAAAATTATCATCCAATTATAAAATATAATTTGGCAGTAATTCTGTGATCTGAAGGGTAATAAAATATATTCACCATGGAATTTAGAAGGCATATGTAAAAAGAGGTTCTTGAATTGAAGATAACAGGAGGATAATACCCATATATTGATGAGTTACTCCTAATACATGAGAATGGATCGATGGAGGCCATGGGAAACCATTAGGGGCTACATGGGAGGAAAGATCACTAGAAATTCATGGCATATGGATTGGGAGTGTATAGTTATTGTGAAATGGGTTGGTATATATAGGAGAAGTGGAGGAATTGTATAATAATATCCAAATATAGTGTTTTGAAATTAAGGTTGTTGAAAATGAAAAACCATTGTATTACCCAATATTTTCTCTCATGTTTTTTGGATATTTTGGCCAATTTATATGATATTTTGATCCAACAAAATTGAAAACCATTTTTAAATACTTATTTTGGCTTGGAAAAGTAATGGTTCCACAATGTAATGTTTTAAAAATTAAAACATTCTTTTTAGACATTGGAATGTATGTTTTTTAGATTGATTAAAATTTAGTTAAATACATAATATTACCAAAATAAGATAACATAGTTCATTTATTTGGTTTAATTTATCTTTAAATAATTATTTCATAAATACAAATTCATTTAATTTTCCGAAAACCCAAAACTATAGTTTCACTATTCCTAGAAAAATCATATAATTTTAGCAATTTTTTCATAAATTTACCCTAATCTAATTTCAATTTTCTATATTAAAATATAATAAATAATTTCAATTAATAGTTCTATATATATGCGAATCAAATCTTTTAAATATAAAAAATAATTATTTATTTAAAAGTAATCTTTTTATGGGATTTTCATCTTTTTATAGTGATATATAATTTACTATGACATTATAAAAGTATCTTATCATTATTATATATGTTAGAGTGTTTTCAAATGGTCTATGACTAAAAAACTATTATTAATAATACATGTTTTTATTAAAAAATTATATATATTTTTTATAATAATTGAATTAGGATTTATTTTAATCAAAAAATTAATTTCCAAAATTCATCTCAATCAAACGTATATTTGATTCAGAAAAATATTATTAAAAAGAATTGATGGAATATAAATTATATTTATAAAATGGAAACTAAACATTACATAACTATTTCCTAGACACGTATCATAATATTACAATTGAATTTTCTATTAGGGTGAGGTGTGCGATGGTTGTAGCTTCATGGCTTCACTCAGATAACATCGACAAAGTTTTAGTCCCCAATATATTTAACTTATCTAATATGAGATTTCCGTCAATGACCCTTTTTAATCTCTACATGGAAATAGTAAATAGAGAACCCCAGATACAATACCTCCCTCCTATTTTATGAAATACGGGTTCAAAGGAAACAACTCTACAAGATGAAAAAATTGGTTTCCATTTATGTATCAACTATAAATTTTATTTTCTAGTTAAAAAACTAATTTTAATGGTAAAATTATCCACCAAGGATATATTTTTACTTGTTAAGATTTACCAATAGTCATATTACTGTGGAGTCTCAACCGCCACATTTCACAGTATGACCTTTCAAAATAATTTCATTCATTCACTAAGAATTTTTACAATTTATTCCTATGGTTATATATTAATTTCATGAAATTAAGACTAGTGAAATATTTTTTAGTTATAAATAATTATATTTTGTGGAAATGATTCTACCATATTAGGAAAATCATTATTTTATCATTTTAACATCTTTAATTTATATTTTTTTCTAGTTTTTATGTTTGTAATTTTATTTACTTTTTTAGCTAACTAATGTAATGATCATTATTAATGATATAGAATTTTTTTTACTATTAATTTGTAAATGTAAAATATTATATATTATGTAAAAATATTTATTTATTAAACAATAATCTTTTCAGTATTCTATGTCCCTACATTTTTACCACTTTAGAAATTTCATCACAAAAATTTAAAATCATTATCTGAATAGTGAAAACATGAGGGTACTTCTATATCATTTTTTCCTCTGGTACCCATGTCACTTATTCATAGTTATGAATCCTCCTTACCACTTTTACAAGGTTGGCTATATTTTTTAAAATAACTAAGTCTATACAATCCAGGAACATTATTAGATGCTCTTCATAAAAGAGGTCTAATTCCATTTGTAAAACCTCAATATTTAGTAAATGTATCCAATTGGTTATTTACTCCCTCAATAGAGATACATTGAATACATCATGAATGTAAAAGAGATTAGTTGGATGTTTATGTTGACATTCAATTGGTCTAATGTGATCAATGAATTTATAGGGGTCAATGTACAAAGGGATAAGACTCCATTTATCCCCAAACTGAATGAATATATTCTATGGAGATATTTGAAAGAATACATTTTCTTCTTCATAAAAATTAAATACCATTCAATGGTGGTTATAAAAAGTATTCTACAAGATTTTAGAATCCTTTATATGTTGTTCTATGGAATAAACCATTTCGGTTATCTCATGCACAATATCAGTCCCAAGTACTTTCCTCCCACAAACCTCTTCCCAACAAAGTATGATTTATACATCTATAACCAAATAGAGCTTCATATGGTACAATTTTAAATCTAAATTTGATGATATTGTTATATTATAACAAATATAATGGGATTTGTTGGTCCCATCAACCTATAAATTAAGTGGATCATGTTCTCATTATGTACTCGTGTGTCTAAAGAGTCCATTCAGATATTCATATATTTTGGGGGTCATCGGCCTTACTGAAATTCAATTTAGTATTCAATGTATATTGAACACTTCCTTGAACATTAGATGTGAACGTTGGATGCAGATCAAAATCCATTTAATGTGAAACCCCATGCACTCAAAATATATCCATTATTTCTATCTTGTAAAATTGGTTAGGAATGAAGTATTCCTAAATTGTGATGATATGGAAGGTCATTGTGAGTTGATCCACTATAACCCATATCACATTGTTTCATTTGGATGATTTTTAGAGACCAGTTAAAAACACCAGAGTGATATTGTCACCATTAGATGTCGGTTTTGATTTTGGTTTTGATACCCCTTTATTATTTTGTCTCTCCTTCTTCACATTCTAGACCCCAAACATCATACAATGTAGTTTGAAATCTTCATTTCGATATTATCCGTCCAAATATTGGTCATGAAGGTCCCTATACATCATATTAGTTCAATGCTGTATAGAGAATTTAGTTCTATGAGATTCATCCATAATATTCATCATTATCTCTTGGATATATGGAACATATAGCCTTATTTGAAATTAACATTCAATCTCATGATCAATTTAAATCTTAGGAAACATCAAATTATTCAAAACCAATATCATATTTTTTAACTGGGGACAATCTCTTGAATATTTCATGATCTTATCTATTAGTTATGGTTTATAAATCATTTGTGATAGGGTTGGTGATACCCATTCACTTAAGATTCCCATGTATAATTTTACTAGGTCTTGATGAAAGGATATCATTGAATTCTCATAATAGCTAGTGAAATTGGGTTCTTCCTACTTATTCCACCATTTTCATTATTTTATCTTCCACTATTATAATGAATTGAATAGTCATAGTTTTTATGATGTTATGACCATATCCTTTGTCTGATGTTCAATTCCCTTTGCATTATAATATACTCTAAACATTGGTGGTCTGTGTATATATCATAATTTTATCAATGAAGATAGTGCATCCCAATTTTCAGTGAAAAATTAACTAAATCTAAGTCCATGTCTTGTGTAGGAATATTATACTCTTGAAGCTTTAATTATTGTGATGAATAATTAATAACATTTTCATTTTTCTTGAAGATACACCACATCCCATTCAAATATGAATTGATATAACTAAAAAATACTTCTCTTATAGGGGGTAGTGTAAACATTTGTGTAGTATCCAATCACATCTTCAGTTCATGGAATCATTCATCAATCTTTTTGTCTACAATAAAATGTTATCTTATTTAGTTAACATTGTCAAAAGTTAAAAAAATCGTTAAAATATTTTCATGATCCTTTTATAATAACCTACTAAACCATGGAAATTATGAATCTCTATTACTATTTTGGAATAATATATGTCTTAACAAGACTTTATATTCCCATGGTCAAAAGATATTCATTTATTGGTTATAATATTCACAAAAAAGTAACCTTTCGTATCAATAATTCACGTTTTATGTATTTTAATAACATCATATATTTCCATATACTTTTCAACATAAACCTTATATGATCCTCATAATATTCATGAATCATTTGATATATCGTAATTTTATTAATAAAAGTATAATTAATTTATCAGGGTAGTTCTTCAAGACTCTATTAATAAAATTCGGTAAATATAGTAGCATAATTGGTCAATATGAATGGAATAAAAACAAAATCATAATTCACCTATCTTTTTTTGAAAGAAATATTATTGAATATCTTGTTTTCCCACCATAAATTGAATACAACCATACGAGAGTTCAATCATGTACAATAATTGATCCACACAATGATGATTAAATAAATTATAAATCATTAATATAGAGAACATGTCGTTTACTATAATCCTTTTATGTTCTCTATAATCAAAGCATATCCACATTCATCAACAAATTTTCATCATTTCAGAAACACCTTTTGGAAAAACTGAGAAACCACTCAGTCCTTAAAATTGGTTTCAATAAAAGATGGAATACATAAAATTATTAAATAGAATATAAAAATTATTGGAATTAATGACTCTATATAACTCCTAGTGAAGGGAAATGTTCTATATATTTGGACCATCCATGATATGTTTTTTGAGAAAATTATAAATTTTTTCCCATGTATTGATATATTCCTCTGCATTGATCTTCATTTCTTTAAAGCCTCGAGCCAAAATGTGGCCTTTTTTATTAATCTTCCCCCTTTAGTCTTTATTAGTATCAACTAATATAGTTTTTCCCATATTCTCAATACCTCCTCATTCAGGTAATTGAACATGAATACAACTATGTGAATATCTTCTGTTGAGTGAAGAATAATACCCCAGCATATTCCTTTCTCTCCAATCATTTTCCTTGTCATTTCACATTGATATTTTGTTGATAGTGATTAATGATATGGACCAATGACTTAAATTTAGGGTCCCAATTAACCCCACAAGGATACTTTTATCTTGGTTGTTAATTACACACTTAGAAAAGTGATGATTCATCTAGCCCAAGTATGACCCATCGTTCCTTATTTTACATGATGATCGGACCACAATTGTCTTTAGTATCTTTGAGTAATATTTTTAGGGCATTGAATTTTTCACCCCCATTTAAATTCGATAATTTATGAATAAAAGGATCTCTTTTATACCCTTCCTCGAACAAGATCCAATAATAATATTCTCGTGGGGATCCTTCTCAACCTAACTTCCATATTGTATTCAATGTGTCTTTTCCTATCATGTTTCCTTTTCTATTTTGAAACAAAATTCTTCCACACATTAGAATTGACACCAAAATGGTAATTTCAATCCAATTATTCGATGAGATTTTGCAGTTGGAACAATGTTGGTGCCTTTTGTAGAGCCGATGAACTCCCTTCTAGAACATATGAGCCATTCTGATAAGGAGTCGCCCAAATTGAATAGGATAGTATAGAAATGGTTTCCCTAAAAATATAAGCCTTGGAAACACTAACAGGGGAAATTCTACGGCCATTGACAATGTCATCATCCATTATTGAATCAAAAAATGAGGAAGTGACCTTATTATGTTCTAGTTCATAATTATTGAGGACCTTCACATATGGATTGGTAATAACCAAATCAAATTTTATTATTGAAAAGATATCAAATACCCTCAATTCAGTAATCCTATGTCCTTTATCTTTCAAAATATAATGATGAGTTATAATTTCATTAACTCCAAAATTTCCAACAGGGAGAATGGTAGGATTAATATACCTTATTTGATTAATAGAATCAACCTCCCCATGATAAAACATATAGATGCAATGGGAAATAGTGGAGAAATTTACCAAGAACTGGAATGTGAAGATATCATATTTTCTTATATTAATGACCACATGTTTTCTTCCCTGAAACTACTCCCCGACCATAATCCTTACCAATTTATGGGGAGGCTTATAAACATTTCCATCAATACAATGACATGGGAATATAAGGTGACAAAATGAATCAATTCTTCTTTCTAAGAATAAAATGAAATTGAATATAGTTCCAATAATATAGATAATCGATGGATTTTAGAAAGGAAGAGGGAGTTATAGAAGGATTTTCTAATTATGAGATGTTGAAAGATATAGTTTCATATGTATGATTTAAGACATAAAAATGGAGTAAGAGTGATACATTTATTGTGTGGGTAACATTGGACCATGAAAGGATCATGTACCCATCGTATATAAAATTAACCATCATATGATGATTATCGACAAACCCAACAATCACTAGTACATGAATATCCAATGATCCAAAAAAAAAATTAAATGCTAATTCTGATGGATGATGACGATAGAAATGAGATTCCAATGTATGTTTTATATGATCCAAAGAATCAGATAACTCTGACGGAGAAATAGAGAGTTGAGGGATTCTATCATGATGATCTAGAACATTAGGCATAAGAGAGATTTCTTAAAATGGAGTATGGAAATAAGGACGGTGAAAGTAGAATATGAGACATGATCCCCTAAGTAATATGGGGGAGGTTCCTCCACATCTAGTGGTGGAGGGAAAATTGCCACAACCATCACCACCATATGAACTTTCCATGCACCGAGATGTGACCATTTCCCTTTGGATTAATTCTCTACCAACCTCCTTCAGAAAGATAAAATATTCTCCCTATGGAGACATAGATGGTTGGATAAAACCCTTCTCTATGAGATCATAAATTTTTATCTTTATTTTTCTTAACTCTATATTTTCTATTATATGGGGGGTATTTAATGTTGGCTTGGATCTAGTTAGGATTTCAATGTAGAAATAAACATATCATTCTAGAGGTTTTTAGGAAACTCATTAGAAAAAACATCAATATTTTCCTTAAAAATAGGTAAATTTTCTATCTTTATACATTCACTTCCCTCTCCGTCTTCACTAATTGTCCTTATAAAGAAGGATTAGTGAGGTACATCTTGGGAGAGGTCAGACCTGGATATATCTTCTTAAAAAAATTGTAGGCAATCCCATGAAGACTAAAACAATTTCAATGTTTATGATGTTTATCAAATAATTATTAATTGATATCCATTTCATCCTCAGTATACTGTTAAATTCGACCATAGGAATGACAACAATATTTTCGAGGAGAATTTACTCAAAATAAATGATACTAGAGTTTCTATACACCATTGATTCTTGGATAATCCCTCTATGAGTGTTAAATGATAAAAATACTTCTATTAATGCAGTGATTGAATAAATAATCTTTGAAAAAATAAATTAAATAATAGAATATGTATAAGATGAATGTAAAAATTAATATCTGGCATTAAGTGAAAAATGAGAGAATATTCCACCACATACATTAGATCCTATAAATCATTGTTCCTAATAGAAATTCCTACAGATTTTCCATTTTCCTATAATGAATATGATAGTTTTTACCCTCTATTATATTATGATGTCTAAATTATTTTTCATGGATCCCAAGTTATCCTCACATGAACCATTGAGCTTTTTATTGGACGGATACCATCTTCCCTTTATTTATATGTTAAAGAAATTGTGGCTTCACATCACTATGATAGTTCCAAGCTATATTCACATCACATCCACATTTATAGTAAATTTCCCTCACAACAAAAGAGTTCCAAAAAAATTTATTCCCAAATTTTTTTCATGTTGTATTTTATATTTTATTTTCACCTATTCTATGACAAATATTCCTCCCTCAGTCGGGCTTCATTGGTCTCTTATATTTATGTGATCTATTTGACCAAAACCTCTCTAAAAACTCCAATTCAACCAACCTATAACTCAACTCTATATTATAATTTCCTACATAGTAATGATTTTCTAGATTCTACTATAGATTGGTTCTCGTTACAGTGAAGAATTTATTAAAAATTCCCTTATAATATACAATAACACCACATGTGTATTGATTGAGTCATGTAAATTTCATTTCCTAGCTACCCACAAATGTGTTTTAAAACTAATTCAGTAATATAATTACTTCTCCATTGTTTTCACATCAAATGGGGGATTTATTAATTGATATGGATTCCCCACATCACTTCATACAATATAGCATATATGTTCCTACATGGATTCAAGAATTAAATCAGTGTACACCACCAATCATCTTAACCTTCTATGTATTACACTTCCATGGTGATTTTTATTTCTATGAAAATTGAGTACAAAAAAGATATCTTATATAGTTTGTATCCTTTTTTAGCCTAAAATTGGTAGGTAGATCCAGATTAAGATGTTTTTTTGTTGATGCATAAACGACCCAATGGAAATTTTTTCTCCTTTAGTTGTCTTTGGTCACTACAGTTGATTTGGGATAATGTTCATAACTTGAGTTCGCTGATTATCCTTCCACATGAAATTTTCAATTCCATCTTCCAACAAAACATCTTCAGTCAATAATCAAATTTACTCATCACAAACACAGTTCCTATTATTTCCCACTATTTTTTTAAATGAATAAATCCTTTTTTAA
This sequence comes from Viscum album, assembly GCA_963277665.1. Taxonomy (NCBI): domain Eukaryota; kingdom Viridiplantae; phylum Streptophyta; class Magnoliopsida; order Santalales; family Viscaceae; genus Viscum; species Viscum album. The sequence goes on from OY728153.1 coordinate 648,297,158, forward strand.
AAACATGTATCTTTTATGAATCATATAATTATACAAATATATTATGTCTTAAGACATCATTTTTAATTGTTTTTTTAATCTCATGTAATTAAAATTAAATTTTAATTATATCCTTTATAATTAATCACTATATGTTTATGACTGGAAATTCATATACACATGAAGTGATGAGAAAGGTGGGAAACAAGGCCCATTTTCATGAAACAACTCCTATTGTAGTCTAGCTCAAAGTGGTTTTTTTGGGTGTTACCCCTAGGACCATTTTTTCTATTGAAAAATCCACTAATAGTATTTATAGGGTGATGACTTTTTTTTTAAATTCTTTATTAATAAATAAAAAAATACCAGGTTGATTTTCTATTTCTAGTATTATACATAATTTCTTTATAATGTTTTCAAGTATTAATTTCCATAAATTTAAATACAATTATTTTATACCAACTTTGGAATCCCGTATTTTTATTACATATATTCTCATTACATATTAAAAATAGGGGATCTATTAACATTTAGTTGATTGGAAATAAGGTAAATTATAAATGAATACAATAAACATATTATAAATCCCCTTGAAATAACTCTTCATGTGTTAAACCTTTTTTACTTTTACAAAATCTCAAATCCATGGGACATATATCCAAGGGGTGTGCATAAAGCCCAGTTAAGGAAAAAAGATTATGGGATTATAAAATGTGATATTGGGACATATCCAAAAAGAACATGGGACATGATGATATGGAATGAATATGAGGACTATTATAGTAATTATAACAATAATTATAACATGTAATTATGAAAAAAACATTTTAATAATACATTCATAATAATATCACCATGGTTTTTCACCAAGGTGTCATAAATGAAAATTACAATGGATATTCATAAAATTTATTATAAAACATATCATATTTAAATATTAAATTCCTTACCCAATTAATTAGATCACCATTAGTGAACAAAACTAATATATATTAATTAGTTTGGGCCACGTAGATAATAATCAATCATATCATTAATAGCATGTGGAGAATAATTAATGTGGGTTTTACCCAAATTATGGTGTACATTAGTATTTAAAGGCCCATTCATTACATTGTTTCAAGGAAAAAAAGGGAATGTGGGATTCTCTTGTGTAAATAGAAAAAAATTGTATTTTTACATCTATGTGAATTCCCATGAAAATATAATTGTTTGGATATACAAAAAAATAAAATTATAAGATATTTTATTTAGGATAATAGATTTTTTATAAGTAAATTTTGCATCATGGAGGGTATAAAATGTTGTTTTAGAAAAGGATAAAATGATTGGGGACAAGGTCACCCATTGATAAAAAATAATTTATATATAATGGAGTGATTACAAGGGTAAAAAAAGAGAGTAACCATATAATTTAGAATAAAATTAAAAAATTAGGTACTTTTATTGAATAAAATAAAAGGATAATTCCCTTACATTGATGAGGTGTCCATAAAACATGCGGATGGTTCCTTAGAGTCCAAATGAATCCTTGAGATGGATGCCTTTGGGAGAAAAATTCAAAAGAACTATATACATGATGTATTTAGAGTTAAGGGTAATAGTTAAATGTGTGGTAATTTATAGAAGTGGAATAATTATTTATGTATTTCCTAATATCTTCCATAGAAATCAACACAATGAAAAATGAAAACCCATTTTCTTACCCATGATTTTTATCATTGATTTAGAAATGTGGATACATTTTTTTATGTAAATCCACATGAACTAAACATCATTTTAGAACTATTTTTTGTATATAAAACTAACTATTCGACAATGTGATGTTTATAAAATGTATATTACATTTTTTTAGAATTTTGAAATTCAATTATAGTTTTAGAAATGGGTTAAAATAAATAAAATAATTAATATTAACAAAAAAACATATTTTAGGTCGTGTCTTGGGTTTAATTAATTATTATATCATTATGAAATATATAATAATTCATTAAACATACAACAAACCGATAAATATAGTTTTTTTATTCATATTAACAATATAGTGTTTTATAAAATTATCAAAAATTCACTGTAACCTACCTTTTACATACTGATATCAAATATAATGACTTTTTAAAGAACAATTCCATTAATATATGAATATTTTCTTTTAAAAATAAAAATACTTGTTTTACTAAAAATATCATATTTATGGATTAGTAAAATTTTAGACAGCTATAAAAAATTTCCCTTACTATTATTAAATTATTTTACCATTTATAATTTAGTGAGAGAGGTTGACATTAATATTTTATTAAAAAAAAATTATGTAGAATAAATGATTATATTATAAAATTTTATATATTATCTAAAAAATATAATTATGTTTTAATTTCGTTCAAAAATCAATTTATCAAATTTATATCGAGTGAAAATATTTTTTTAAGAAAAACAATTCATAAAATTAATCTACATAATAAAAACGTTATTTATATAATTATAAACACATATTATATATATAATTTCTAGACATTGTACCCCTTATTTCACCATCGTAAACCTAAAGGGTGAGGATTTGATGGTCATAGATTCATGTGGCGGCTCGGATAACATCGACCGAGTGGTAATCTTTAGTAACATGAACTTCGACCATAGTAAATTCCATTATAGATTATCATGTTTATAACGACCCGTACTTAATATACATTTTTATTACATAAGAATTTAAGCATACTTTTTACCACATATAAAAAACCAAGATAGGACCGTATAGGTATAGTGTCTTTAGAAACTGGGAATCATATACAACTGGTTCATTAATAATCTACATTGTCTCTCGCTTATTTCATCATATCTAGATTACCTTTTGTCATATCCTACTTAATACCCTTCTTCATGACCTGGGGAAAAGAAAAAATACAAAAGTGTGAGAAAAAATGCTCAGTAAGGGTAAACAATGGAAATATCAATCATATCATATTCATAAGAACAAAACATTTTGAAAATCATATCCTAGAAAAGAGATCATAATATCATGACATGGGATAAATCATAGTAGTAAAATGTAATCACAACAATCATAACATAAAACATGAAACTTTTTTTCATACACACATAATCATAGAAAATCATTTCATATTATTTAAGAATCATTTACAAGACTTTCATAGTGGACAAATTTCATTTCTGAACCGAGTTCGATCCTCATTCCAGTCCTGTATCACTGAACTAGATTAACTTACCATTCCATCCATGTCTATCTAATGGGATATAAATCTGTTCCCAATGCACTGGAGGGAGATATAGGTCCCACCCATCTAAAAATGAAACCATTATTATGTGTTCCACGTAATCAGAAATCATACATCATAGCATAACCCATGTAATAAAAATGGGATTCTTAAACGTCATTCCATCATAACATAATCCATATAAGATAAAAAGACATCATAAAATAACTCCAGCATAAAATAATCAAATCAATGTAAAAATAGGGATAGAAACAGAACCCTACATTTTCATAGATGGAATATAATTTTGATAAAACACTTGAACTCCATTCCTGAGGAAAATATCCTTTCTAACTCAAAAACATTTTTCCTTTCTTAACATATCATATAACTTTATAATAAAAGATGTTAATTAAAAATAAACTTGAAAAATTTTAAATTAATATTCATTGGAATATTTTTCTATGAAATCAAAAAAATCTATTCATGTCGTATAATTTAAAAAAACATTCTTCTCATACTTTGGCTGAAAAAGTAAAAAAGTATCTCGTACTAAATTCGACAAAAGATTCCTTTCATAACTTTTACTAAAAATTCACCAATAGGTAAATTTAGATTTAAACAATTTTAGGAGGATATTAATATAATTTCATATTCTAGAAACATCCATGTGGATGATAAATACGCCCTAGAATGTTATGAAGTATAAACAATCTCTGATAAAAATGAGATTGTGAGATTTTCCCTTACCTTAACACTGATATGATTTATACGTATCCTAAACTCCTGTAAAATAAATTAAATAATTTCACTGACTTATTCTAGAATCATACTCATTGTTATGATGTCATATATGCTAATATTCATCGCTTCTTATGAGTAATATTTCATTTCTACTTGTTATTAGGTTGTTCATTACTTTATGTTATTATGCGTGTTTTTTCGAATAAATTGTTATTCTTCTTTTTAGGTTATAGATACATCATTTAAGTAATGGTAGTAGTATAATATCTATCATATTTATACAATAAATTAGTTTATATAATAATTTTTTAATGAAGATCATGTAGAACGAATCACATCGCATCGTGGAGACGGTAAGTCGTATGTACGCACGAGCGACGATATCATTCCCATAATAATTGAATGGTCTTGGAGTGGATGGTAGAATAACACCGAATTACTATCATGTTATATTATTCATATATACTTATTCTTTACACCATTAAAACCATCCATGTCAGGTGGTGGTTGAAAACATATTACACAATGGCGTGGAGATGATATTTTGTACGTACGCAAGCGTGGTGATATAATTTTCCATAGGATGGATAGAAGGTGAAATAGGTTTGTTTAATATTTATAATAACATATTAGTATATAAATTATACTATTGTTTTTTACTTGTTAATGAAACAAATAAATAATCGGAAGTAGAAGAATAAATAAATTTGAAAGGATCAGTAAAGGATATTACCTCTTCTTCGACGTGCCTCTTATAAACCGCCTCTTAGGGCACTACAGTTGGTATTTAAAGAAGAACAGGACGTATAGTATGTTTCTAGGGAAGTGGATAAGAGAAATTAGCAGGGTTTGGCCGAGCATGAAGGCTCAAAATGGTGTAAGGAGGAGAAGGAGAAGGTACCCTTTTATAAGGGAGGACAAGGGCACCTTTGGAAACATCAAAAATATTAATTTATAATAAATTTCATCTCCACTTAAAAACCACCAAAAATGACAAAATTATAATATGATATGATATAAGGTTGTAATATAATCATCCAATACAATTTATAAATGTTTTTAATTTATTTTAAACCTTATCAATGTGATTTATCATTATTTAATCTATTTAATTTTATTTAGGGTAATAATATTCTAAATTTTAAATTGTTATAAATAATTACATATTTGTTGTGAATTTCCAATAATTGTATTATTTATTACATTTTAGACCATAAAATTTTAAATTTTAAATTTTTTAAAAAATTTGTGATATTTAATCAATTTTATTATATGTTATTTTTATAAAATAACAATATAGTCAATTTTGACACTATTCATTTATTAGAATTTAAAAAAATACACATAAATGATATATTCAAACCAAAATATTTATTAGATTCCTAAAATTTCATATTAATCTATAAAATTCTTGGATCACATTAAATAGTTTATTTAATATAAATTTTAATATTTTTAAAAACACTTATTTGATATTTCAATCAATAAAATAATTTCAACATCACTATTGTGTCTTTATGAATGATAATTATTTAATCCCTAAAAATTATAAATAAATTCACAAGATGTATATAATTTTATTAGCTTTCTTTATAATATTCATGTTTGAAAATTTATGTAGATTATCACAAAATTAAAATTATTACACTTATAAGATATAAGAGCGTGACATGTTGTCACTTTCATTGGTTTTTATTATAATTATATCATATTCATGGTCAATAGTACGTGAAAGGAATATATTCTGACCCATAGGTTATATGGGTCGACTTTAATTAATCCAATATAACATTGGTAGGTTTTATTATAATTTTATAATATTATTTTTACCCTTAATTACCCGATTTACCTTTAACTGTAGTAAATAAAAATTATCGTAGTTATAATACATAATTCCAGAAAAATAAAAGTAACCTATTAACATAATTGGGACACACTGAATCAAAATTTGGAATCCAGTTTTCAAAATTCAAAACACATAAGTTGCAGTAATTAATTTAAAATTAATCCAATTTTCAAGAAAATGGGTTTTAATAGATAAAACATTGTCAACGATTTAAATGTTTTAACCTATTAAATAAATGTAAAATTAATGGTCATGACATACATTATATTAAATGGTAAAAATATATTCTATTAATAAATTAAAATAATTAAATTGTATCATTTATCCATATAAATTATCTTGATGGAAAAAGTTGTTTTTGAGAAAAATTTAGCGTATTTTTACTATTCATCAAATTATGAAAGTTATCGGAAACGTATGAAAAATTTATCCAATATAAATTTTTATATACTGATTCAAAAAAGAAGTTTATTTTGTCAAATTAATCTTCTAAACATATCCAGAATTATATTTAAACTGGGTTCGCCATCAAAAGGAGGTAAAACAACATTTTTTTAAAAATACAACTTTTATCCGAAAAATTCTTTTTGTTTTCATATCTCATTCTAGAAAATTTGTAAGATGAATTTTAATTTTATGAAATTGAAAATTCCATTAATAATATTCATGATGGAAAGTTTATAGTATTATAATAATATATCATGGTTTAGTGAAATATCTTGGTCCAGCGGTACAACATCTGAGCTGAGTAAATGTGAAGGATCTGGTATGTACATTCACAAGAGAGATACATGGATCACATCATGAATATGAGAGAAATTTGGTGGACGTTCCAACTAGTAATCAACATTCCAAACACAATCCAGTATTTCGAATGGACAAATATACCTAGGGATCACATTTCCCTTCTTTCCAAATCTCATTACTCTCTTCCAAGGAGATATTTGTAAGAACACTTTATCACCCACAACAATCTCTAGGTATTTTCTTCAGTTATAAGTATAACATTTTTTTCAAAACTGAGATTCTATTATGTATTGTTGTATAGATTAGAACTTTTATACTATATCATCAACAATATCAGGTCGTAATAGCTTTCATTCTCTATCATCATCCCAACAAGTTGGAATTAGACATTTCTATCCATAGAGATCTTTATAAGGATCCATATAAATACTATAGAAAAATTTATTATTATATGAAAATTCCACCAAATGTAGGTGTTGATCCCAACTACCATTGAAATCAATAGAGCAAGCTCTCCAAAATTCTTCCAAAGATTTAATTGTCCTCTCATACTGATGGTCTGTCTGAGGATGATAAGCAGTGCTGAAACTCAACTTTGTATGTAGAGTATACTGAATACTTCACCAAAACGTCGAGGTAAACCTCGGATCCCGATCTGATATAATTTAATGTGGTACTTCGTGAAATATTACCACTTCCTTTACATATATCCTGGCAAGATTATCAAGATAGAAATCCATTATAATAACAATGAAGTGTGCATACATCGAAAGACGATCAAGTATAACCTAGATAGCATTATTGCATTTGGATTTTTGGGGGTGTCCGATGACAAAGTCCATATTGATGTTTTCCAATTTCCATTCTTGTATGGGTAATGGTTGTAACATCCCCATAGACTATTGTCTCTCAGCTTTAACTTGCTGAAAACCAAGCATCGAGAGACATATTCAGCCACATCTCTTTTCATTTCATCCCACCAGAAGTACTCTTTTAGGTCCCTTTGCATCTTCGTTCTTCCAGGGTGAATAGAGAATGAAGAACAATGAGCCTCATCCAATATTTCTGTAACACCCAAGATTTTTAAGAGAAATTTTTTGTTTTTATGTTATATACATCATCAAAAGAATATTTCACTACGTACAACACTATCTTGGCTTGCTTTACACACAATCACGACCTTCCTCGATAGCTTGCGTTGTACGCAATACCGAGTTTCACTAATCAATGATATGCTATTAAAATACTATTAAAACTATCTGTTATGAATAGTAATACCCAATTTTTGAAATTTTATAAATTTTATTAATCAAAATGGACTTCATTATTAGATTTGGAATATCGAAAAATTCCTTGGGTGAAATTTTGGTATTTTTCCGAAAATTTTCAATTTTTGATGAATAGTGAAAACACTGGGTTTTATTTAAAAACTGACTTTTTATTTAAATAATTATTTATTTTTATTTAAATTTATTTTCTGTAAAAATTGATACATAATATCTATATAAGTTCAATGTAATTCATTGGAGTATTGTTTTAATAATTTTAGACGTATAAAAATTTTATTGAACCTTTCACCGTCTTTTACCCACCTCCTAGGAGAATATGAAAATTTACATAAAACATAATTTCTCTGCTTCTCTGAGTGGAAGTTCAAAAATTTTAGAGACACAGCTAATATCAATGATTAAAATGTGGTTCAATATGATAAAAACAATTTTTGGTGATTAGTAATTTTTTTCTTTTTTTTACCACGGTTAAAAGTAAATATGGTAATTAAGGGTGAAATGGTATTATTATTATTACCCTAACACATGTCCAAATTCTATTGGATAAATTAAATTCAACCAAAAAAATCTTACGAATAAAATATGACCATTTATTTCCACATTAATTAGATTAGGACATTTAATATTATTTTATTTAAAGATGAGTTAAAATAGTTATAATAATGTTTAATAACTAAAATATTTTTAATACTAGGTAATAAATATGATAAATTCAAATATAAATATTTTTTTTAAAGATAAAAATATTTCCTATATAATGGTATTTTATTTATATTTTTTAGACTTTAAATAATTTAATTTATTTATGACATAATGATGATGCAGTAATTACCTTATTAATGAAATATTAACATAATTGATGTTATAAATACAAAAATAAATGTAATTTTAGACTTTTTATGAATTCAAATAATTATATATTTTAATATGGCATGTTATCATTTATTTAATTAACTTTTTTCTAACTAATCATGCTGTTATGATTTTCCCAAAAATCAATTACCAAATAGAGTCAAAATTGACATAAAATAGTATTTAAAACAAATATTATATTATTAATTAATATTTTATTCCTAAAAATATAAGGTATGGCAAAATTACTTATATAAGTCTATATATATATATAATTAACAACTTGTGGTTCGTTTGGCCTATTATAGTAAGTTTATTAACCATATAGTATAAGAAAAAAAGAAGACATTGTAAACATTAAATTATTTAACTTAGAGTTAAATCCAAATGATATGGGTAAAATAGTAACCTAAATATGTCTAAATTCAATTTTTTGAGATGATTTCGACCCATCACCACATTTGAATCGAAATAAATCAATTTGGAGCTATTAAAAACTGAATATGACTTTATTATAAAATAATATTTTATGTTTTTCCTAAAGTTCCCCTCTCCTCCCTTATAAAAGGGCACCTCCTACCTCTCATCTTTACAGAACATTGAGCTCTCAAGATTGTCCAAAACCTTGCCATTTTAACTTATCAACATCTCTAGATTCATCTTAGAGGTCCTGGTCTTCTTCAAAGACCATCTTTATTACCCTAAGAAGACGTTAAGAAGAGGCGCTTCAAAGAAGAGGTAATGTCTGTTACCTATTCTTTCATCTTTATTTCTTATTCTACTTATTATTAATTAATTGATTTATTAAGAATTAATAACCTATTTATCAATCATATAATTAAATGTTATTATAAATATAAAACAACCATATTTAACATTCTATCCATCCTATGGAAAACGAAAACACCGCGCGTGCGTACGTACGGAATACCGTCTCCATGCCGATGTGTAATCTGTTTTCCACCACCACCTTACCTGGATTGGTATAATGGTTTAAATAATAACTATATATGATTATTGTAACTTGATATTGATTCTGAAATAGTATACATATACTTCAATACAATTCCACGATCATAGGAACGATATCATCGCTCGTGCGTACGTACGACCTACCGTCTCCACGATGTGATGCGACTCGTTCTACATGATCTTCATTGCATAATGATTAAATAAATGAGTTTTATGAAGAAAAATTATATATAATACACTAATACAATTCATTATATTAGGTATCTATAACCAAAAAAAGAAGAATAAGAATTTATTCGACAAAACACGCATAAGAACAAAAAAAGAAATAGACACCTGAATAACAAGTAGCAATGAAATATTACTAATAAGATGCTAAGAATATGACCATATATGATATCATAACAATTTTTAAAATTCTATAATAAGTCAATAAAATTATTAAAATCATTATACATGATTTTTGGACACATAAGAAGCAAATCTGACCTAAGGTATGGGAAAATATCACAATCTCAATTTTTATCCGAGATTGTTTATACTTCGATAATTACTGGGGCATATTAATCAGCCACATCCATGTTTCATCAATAGGTAATATTATTTCTATCCTCCTACTATTTTTTAAGTCCAATTTTACCCATTGGTGAGTTTTTAGTAAAATATATGAAAGGAATCTTTTGATGTTTTTGGTACGAGGTACTTTTTGACTTTTCCGGCCAAAGTACGAGAAGAATGTTTTTTAACTTAAACGACATGAATTGATTTTTATGATTTCATAGAAAATTATTTACATGAAGATTACGTTACAAGTTTTGAAGTTTATTTTTAATCAACTTCTTTTAGATTAAAATTGTAGGACATGTTTAGAAAGTAAAATGTTTTTTTATGTTGAAAGGATATTTTCCACAAGAATGGAGTTCAAGTGTTTTATCAAAATTATTTTCTGTCAAAGATAATATAGGGTTATGTATTTTTAAATTGATTTTATTATGATGGAATTGTTTCTATGAAGTCCTTTTATCTTATATTATTTATGTTATGATGGCATGATGTTTAAGAGTCCCCTTTTTATTACATTGGTTATGCTATGATGTATGATTTATGATCTTGTTGCATGTATAAGAATGTTATTATTATGAGATGGGTGGGACCTATATCTCACTCCAATGCATTGGGTATAGATTTATATCTCATGAGATAGACATGGCTGGAACAACAGGTTAATCTGGTTTAGTGATACAGGACTGAAACGAGGAGTGAACACGGTTCAGAAATGGACTTTTTCTGCTAAGATAGTCTGGGCAATAAGTCTTGACTATTAAGAAATGACTCTCTATGTTTATGTGTGTATGCCACAATGTTTCATGTTTTATGTTATGATTATTGGGATTACATTTCAGTACTATTATTTATCCCATGTTAGGAAATTATTATCTCTTTTTCAGGTTAAGATTTCCAAAACGATATGTTCTTATGAATATGATGTGATTGATATTTCTTTTGTTTACCCTTACTGAGAAATTGAGCTCAACCTTCTGTATGTTTTATTTTCCCTTGGTTAGGAATAAAGATAATAAGTATGATATTCCAAAAGGGACTCTAGTTATGAAAAAATAAAGGGAGACAGTGTAGAAGATTTATGAACTAGTTGTTTATGTTTCCCAGTTTCTAAAGACACTATACCTATACAGTCCGTTCATGTTTTTTTATAAGTTGTAATAAGTGTGATTCAATTCTGAAGTAATTAAAATGTATGTAAGGTATGGGTCATTATAGTTGGTATAAGAGGAAAATGAGCTAGGAATGAATCCGATCCTTGGGAACTCTCACATGTGAGAGTTGGAAGAAGCATGGATCTCCGCCCACGGGCTTCACGAGGATATGGTTGCCACTGGGGATGGTGGTGTGTCCCGCCCCGGGGGTGTAGCCACATATGGAGTGACCTAATAGGTATCAATTATCGTCCACTAGAAGTAATTCCAGACCGTTATAGTTGGTATCATAGAAAAGGTATAGTCGACCTTTGGAAACAAGGATGTGAAAGCCTTAGAAAGAACCCTAAGGATAAGTCTAAACATAGAACACAATATTAGTGTTTTAGAAATGGCCATGAACAACCTATGATAAAACCTTAAGTGTGAAATTTTATTCTTGATTATGTGGTTATCCTATTATAATTAGTGTTCCTCACACTATTTTTATTGGTTTTAGTCAATGGATAGAACCCGACGGAACTGTGTTAATGCGGAATGCGACGGGCAATGCAATGATTGTCCCCCTGAGAAACCAAATGTTATTAGAGCTGGAATGAAAAATCATGTAGCCATGCTCTCACAACATTCTCAAGATATGAATCATGAAGGACTTCCAAACGAGCAATGGAAGGAGAATCATTCTATTGAATACTTCATAATGAAGCGTCCACCCTCATTCAGCGGGTCTACTATTCCATTAGTGGTTGAATAGTGGATCAGTACCACTAAAAAGATATTTTCAGTTCTTCAATGTTCTGAACGTGATAAAGTCATCTTAGCAGTATATCGTTTGGAGGGTGAAGCTGATCAATTGTGGAATCTTATCAAGAATAATAGGAAAAGGGATGAAATTGAATCCATGGAATGGGATGAGTTCATTAACTTATTTTTCAATTAGCAATTCCCTCGTATTCTTAGAAAAAAGATAGGGAATGAGTTTCTTGAACTAAATCAAAAGGATGATGAATCTGTAGGTACCTACAAAGAAAATTTTACAATACATGCAAGGTACACTTCTGGGATTTTTATCTAACATGAGAGTAATATCTATCGATTCTTTAGTGTCTTAAAGCCAAGTCTTCGAAGGGTGTTATCTATAAGGGACTTCAATAGCTACGATGAAATCATTCTATGTGCTCTCGAAGTTTAGATGGAGATTAGAGTAAACCATATATCATATGCGTTTGATAAGAAGAGGAAAATGGAATTAAAATGGAAATCTAAAGACCATAGAAAAAAGAAGATGAGTTTTCCCTTATGCTCAAAGTGTGGAAATAAACATGGAGGGAGTTGTCTTACAGGGACAGGTAAATGTTTCAAATGTGGAAAGGAAGGTCATCGGGCATTTGAATGCTGAAATGATGGGAAGATGATGTCTAGTGAAGAGAAAAAAGAAAAGGCTACAGAGAGTGCACCTCCTACACTTCAATGTTACAAGTGAAAGGAAATGGGGAATTATGCTAATCAATGACCTAATCCATGGGTTATTGATGATGATCGACATTAACAAACTCTTTAGGCTAAGGACAAAGGAATGTAACATGCAATTTCTATCGGTGATATGGAGTACGATAATGAAGTGGTGAAACGTACAGTTACCATCCACACTTAAGTAGAATATGTTTTATTTGATTCTAGATCCTCCCACTCTATTAATGCTGAAGAATTTTCTAAGGTTATCGTTGTATTACCTCAGCAGTTAGATATTGATTTAGTTGTGACAACCCCTAATGGCACAACAATCGCATCAAAAGTTTGAAATTATTCTCTAATTGATGTTTATGGGAAAGTGCTTCCTACAAATCTTGTGATCCGTCCTATAGTGGAATTTGATGTGATTCTTTGCATGGATTGGCTTTATTTATATGGATATCATATCAATTTACAAAGGGAAGTGACATTTAATATTCCAGATCAATCTATGATCGTCTATCGATGCAAGGATGAACATAACTTTCTAGTGGAAATTTCTTCCATCTTATGGGTCTTGATTCCACTAAATGAATGTTATTTATCTCAAATGGTTGGTGAGAAACTCGCGATTAAGAATATTCCCATTGTACGAGAGTTTGATGATGTCTTTATGGAGGAATTGCGGGCTCTTCCACCAAATCGTGATGTTGAGTTTTCAATAGAACTCATACCGGTTGCTTTTCCTATTTCAAAGAAAACTTATAGAATTGCCCCAATTGAGTTGCAGGAATTGAAGAAGAAACTCCATGAGAACCTTTATAAGAAATTCATATGCCCACGTGCGTCACCTTGGGGAGCACCTATTCTATTTATTAAGAAGAAAGATGTATCAATGAGACTCTGCATTGATTATCGAGAACTTAACAAGATCACTATCAAGAAAAAATATCCTCTCCCACGCATTGATGACATATTTGACCAACTACGCGGAGCTCAATACTTTTACAATATTGATCTTCATTTTGGGTATCATCAATTAAGGCTAAAAAGGGAGGATATACCATAGATGTCTTTCCATACAAGGTATGAACACTATGAATTTATAGTGATTCCATTTTGTCTTACTAATTCGCCTGCTATTTTCATGGATCTAATGAACATAGTCTTTAGAGACTACCTTGATAAGTTTGTGGTAGTCTTTATTGACTGTATTCTTGTCTATTCAAAGAGTAAGGAATAACATGAAGATCACATGAGAATTTTATTGAAGACCCTGAGAAATGAGATGCTTTATGCCAAATTTACCAAGTTTGAATTTTGACTTCAAAAAGTTTCATTTTTGGGTCACATAATCTCAAAAGAGGGTATATCTGTCGATCCAGCCGAAATAGACATTATTGAAAGATGGTCGAGACCAACAACATTTACCAAGATCTGAAGTTTTCTTGGTTTGGTGGGATATTATCGATGTTTTCTAAAATATTTTTCATGATTATCTAATTCACTCACCAGGTTGACTCGAGAAGGATTTATGTTCGTGTCGATGGAGGAATTTGAAGAGAATTTAAAGGAGTTGAAAAAAAGGTTATCCAGTACACCATTGCTCACACTTCCTTGTAGTGGAGAAATTTTTGTGATCTAAAGTGATGCATCCAAGATGGGGTTGGGGTGTGTTCTCATGAAAAATGATATGGTGATAGCTTATTCCCCACAACAGTTGAAAATCCATGAGAAAAATTACCCAACTCATGATTTGGGGTTAGCTAAGGTAATATTTTAATTAATGATTTGGAGGCATTATATTTATGGTTAAAGGTGTGATATTTATGTTAATAATAAATGTTTAAAGTATATTTTCAAACAAAACGAGCTAAATATGCGCCAAAGAAGATGGTTGGAGTTTATTAAGGATTACGACTGCTCAATTCATTACCACCCTGGGAATGAAAAAAATATGGAAGATGCATTAATTCGACAAGACCATGCTAGCTTATCTTTGATGAGGATAAAAATGATCCAATATTTATGGATTTACAATGGATGGATCTGAGAATTATAATGGAAGGGGAAAATCTTATCTTTCTCAAATGAATGTTCAACCATCTATACATGTGAAGATTAAAGAGGGATAGAAAGAAGATGTAGAGTTACAAAAGAAGGTGAGAAATGTTCTTAAATTCAAACTTAATGTTGTTGGGATAATAAAGTTCAGGAATCGAGTTTGTGTTCCTCCCATCCCCGAATTAAAGAAGGAGCTGCTGGATGATGCTAATAGTTCTTCATTATCTATTCATCCTGGATGCACGAAGATGTATAGGAACCTGAAAGAGTTCTTCTGGTGGGATGGAATTAAAAGAGATGTTGCAGAATATGTCTCTCGATGGTTGGTATGTCAGCATGTTAATGCTGAGAGACATAAGTCTAAGTGGATGTTACGACCATTACCCATACCCGAATGGAAATGGGAAAACATCACTATGGACTTTGTCACCGGAAATCCTAAAACATCCAAAAGCAATAATGCTATCTGGGTCATAGTTGGTCATCTTACAAAGTCTGAACACATCATTGCTATTAGAGAGGATTTCTTTCAGGATCATCATTCCATGATATATGTAAAGGAAGTGGTAAGATCTCATGGAGTGCCACTTTCCATTATATCTGATTGGGATCTGAGGTTTACCTCAAAGTTCTGGAGAAGTCTTCACCATACTCTGAATACAAAGATGAGTTTCAGCACTGCTTATCATCCTCAGACAGAGGGTCATTCTGAGAGAACAATTCAAACTCTAGAAGATATGTTAAGATCTTTCTCTATGGATTTCAAATGTTTTTGGGATCAACACCTACCTATGGTGGAATTTTCATATAATAATAGCTTTCACTCCATTATTCAGATGGCTCCTAATGAAGCTCTATATGGAAATAAATGCCTAATTCCAACTTGCTGGGATAAAGCTAGGCAAAGAATGCTATTAGGACATGATCTTGTTGATGATATGGGAAAAAGGTCTGATCTATTCAATAATACATTAGAGCAGCTCAGAGTCGACAAAAAAGTTATGCTGATAACCGAAGAAAAGACCTAGATTTTGAAGTGTGTGATAAATAATTCTTACAAATATATCATTGGAAGAGAGTAATGAGATTTCAAAAGAATGGAAAGATGAGCCCTAGGTATATCGGTCATTTCGAAATATTGGATCGTATTGGGAAGGTAGCTTACCGATAGGCGCTTCCACCGAATATCTATCAAGTTCACGATGTGTTCCATATATCTCTCTATAGAAAATACATACCCAATCCTTCACATTTACTATTCTCAGAAGATGTACCACTAGAGAAAGATCTTTCTTATGAAGAACAACTGATTGAGATTCTTGATCGTAGAAAAAAAATATTATGGAACAAGACCACTCGCAAGGTGAAAGTTATATGGAAGAACCACCAATTAGAAGAAGCTACATGGGATCTTGAGGATATGATGAGGGAGAGTTATCCTCATCTATTTCTTACAATGTGACGAATTTATAGGGTGAAATTCATTTTAAGGTGGGTAGAATGTAACACCTGAGATTTTGATGAGAAATATTTTGTTTTTATATTATATACATCATTAAAGTAATATTTCACTACACACAACACTAGGTTGGCTTGCTTTAAACAGAATCACAACCTTCCTCGATAGCTTGCGTTGAACGCAATACCGAGTTTCACTAAACAACGATATGCTATTAAAATATTATTAAAAGTAGCCGTTATGAAAATTAATACCAACTTTTTGAAATTTTATATTTCTTATTTTACAAAATGGACCTCATTTTTGGATTTGGAATTTCGAAATTTGCCTAGGTTGAAATTTCGGTATTTTTCTGAAAACATCAAATTTTTGATGAATAGTGAAAACACTAGGTTACTATTTAAAAACGAATTTTTATATAATAATTATTAATTTTATTTAAATTTATTTTATGTGAAAATAGATACATAATACCTATATATGTTCAATTTAATTAATTGGAGTCATTTTATAATAATTTTAGACATAAAAAAATTTATTGAACTGTTTACCGTCTTTTACCCACCTCCTAAGAGAATTTGAAATTTTACATAAAACATACCTTTTCTACTTATGTGAATGGAATTTCAAAAATATTAGAGACACAGTTAATATCAAGGAGTAAAAGTTGATCCAATAAGATAAAAATAATTTTCAGTAAATAGTAACTTTTTACTTTTTTTAACCACGGTTAAAAGTAAATATGATAATTAAGGGTACAAATGGTATTATTATTACCCTAACACAGGTAATAATTATATTTAATAAGTATAATTCGACCAAAAACAACCTTAGAAAAAATATATGACCATTTAGGTCCACATGGATTAGATTAGTACATTTAATATTATTTTATTTAAAGAAGAGTTAAAATAGTTAAAATCAATGTTTAATAACTAAAACATTTTTAATACTTGGTAATAAATAAGATATATTAAACTATAAATATTAATTAGAAAGATAAGTATATTTCAAACATAATATTATTTTATTTATAATTTTTAGACTTTAAATAATTTAATTTATTTATGACACAATGATGATACATTAATTACCTTATTAAAAAAATATTAAAATAATTAATTTTATAAATACCCAAATAAATGTTATTTTAGACTTTTTATGAATTCAAAAACTTTTATAGGTTAATATGACATTTTAGTATTTATTTAATTAAAATTTTTCAATCTAATCATCCTGTTATGATTTTCAGAAAAATCAATTACCAAATAGTGTCAAAATTGACATAAAATAGTTTTTAAAAAAAATATTATATTATTAATTGATATTTTATTCCTAAAAATCTAAGATTATGCCAAATGACATAGATATGGTTATATATATTAATCATGACCAACTTGGGGTTCGTGTGGCTTTTTATAATATGTTTATTTACGATATAGTATAAGAAAACAAGAAGACACGGTAATTGTTAAATTATTTATCTTAGAGTTAAATCCAAATGATACGGTTAAAATAGTAACATAAACTTGTATAAATTCTATTTTTTGAGATGATTTAGACCCATCCTCAACATATCTTCTAAATAAATCAAATTTTAGCTATTAGAAACTGAATATGACTTTATTATAAAATAATATTTGAAGTTTTTTCTAAAGTGCCCCTCTCCCCCCTTATAAAAGGGCACATCATCCCTCTCCTCTTTACACAAAATTGAGCCTTCATGCTCGGCCAAATCCTGCCCATTTCCTTTCTCAATATCCCTAGAAATATCCTATAGGTCCAGGTCTTCTTCAAAGACCATCTTTAGTGCCGTAATAAGATGTTAAGAAGAGGCGCTTCAAATAAGAGGTATTGTCTGTTACCGAATCATTCAACTTTATTTCTTCTTCTACTTATTCTTATTTAGTTGTTTCATTATGAATTAATAACATCAGTATCACTCATATATAATGATATGTTATTATATATATTAAACAACCCTATTTCACCTTCTATCCATCCTACGGAAAACAAAATCACTGTGTGTGCGTACGTAAGAAATACCATCTCCACGCTGTTGTGTAATCTGTTTTCCACCACCTCTTTACATGGATGGGTATAATGGTGTAAATAATAATAATATATGATTATTTTAAATTGATATTGATTCTTAAATATTATACATACACTTCAATACAATTCCACGATCATGGGAACGATATCATTGCCCATGTGTACGTACGGCCTACCCTCTCCATGACGTGATGCGACTCGTTCTACATGATATTCATTAAATAATGATTATATAAATTAATTTAATGAATAAATATGATGTATATTACACTAATACCATTTTGTAAATGAGGTATCTATAACCTAAAAATAAGAATAAGAATTTATTCGACAAAACACGCATAAGAACAAAAAAAGAAATAAACACCCGAATAACAAGTAGCTATAAATATTACCAATAAGAAGCTAAGAATATGACCATATATGATATCATAACTATTATTACGATTCCAGAATAAGTCAATAACATTATTTAAATCATTATACAATAGTTTTGGACACGTACGAAGAAAATCGGACCTATTGTAAGGGAAAATCTCACAATCTCAATTTTTATCCAAGATTGTTTATACATCGGTAACTACTGGGGCATATTTATCATAAACATACTTGATTCATAAATATGTAATATAATTTCTATCCTCCTATTATTTTTTAAATACAATTTTACCCATTTGTGATTTTTTAATAAAATATATGAAAGAAATATTTTGTCATTTTGGGTACGAGGTACTTTTTCACTTTTCCGGCCAATGTATGAGATGATTGTTTTTTTAACTTATATGGAATGAATGGATTTTTATGATTTCATAGAACATTACTTCCATGAAGCTTCCTTTGCATGTTTTCATGTTTATTTTAAATCAACTTCTTTTAGTTTAAAATTGTAGGACATTTTAAGAATGTAAAATGTTTTTTTGAAGTAGAAAGGATATTTTCCTCAAGAATGGAGTTGAAGTGTTTTATCAAAATTATTTTACATCTAAGATAATATTATGTTATGTGTTTTTTACATTGAATTTATTATGATGTAATTATTTTTATGAGGTCCTTTTTTCTTAAATTATTAATGTTATAATGGCATGATGTTTAAGAATCCAATTTTTATTACATGGGTTATGCTATGATGTATGATTTATGATCTTGTTGCACACATAATAATGGTATCATTATGAGATGGGTGGGACCTATATCTCCCTCCAATTCATTTGGAAAAGATTTATATCTCATGAGATAGACTTGGCTGGAATGACAGGTTATTCCAGTTCAGTGATACATGACTGAAACTAGGAATGAACTCGGTTCAGAAATGGACTTTGTCCTCTATGATAGTCTTGGAAATAATTCTTGACTACTAATAAATGATTCTATATGATTATGTGTATATGACACAAATTTTCTTTTTTTAAGTTATTATTATTGGGATTACATTTCACTACTATGATTTATCCCATGTTATGAAATTATGATCTATTTTGCAGGTTAAGATTTCCAAAATGATATGTTCTTATGAATATAATGTGATTGATATTTTTTTTACCCTTAATGAGCATTTGAGCTCACCCTTTTTTATGTTTTCTTTTCCCCGGGTCAAGAAGAAGGATATTAAGTATGATATGCCAAAAGGGACTCTAGATATGATAAAATAAAAGGTGGACAGTGTAGATGATTTATGAACCAGTTGTTTATGTTTCCTAGTTTCTAAAGACACTATACAGATACGGTCCTTTAATGGTTTTGTTATATGTTGTAATATGTGTGCATAAATTATGAAGTAATAACAATGTATGTAAATTATGGGTCGTTATAATTTCTTTCTTTAATTATTGGTTGGGAGGAACACAAACCCGGTTCTTGAAACATATTATTTCATCAAAATCAATGTGGAATTCAAGAACATTTCTCACCTTCTTTTGTAACTCTACATCTTCTTTCTGTTCCACTTTAATCATCACATGTATATATGGTTGAACATTCATTTGAGATATATATAAATTTTCCCCTTCAATTATAATTCCAAGATCAATCCTTTGTAAATCCCTAAATATTGGATCTTTTTGTGATCCTCATCATGGATAAGCTAGAATGGCCTTGTCGACTTAATGCGTCTTCCACATTGTATTCTTTCCCAGGGTGACAATGAATTGAGCAGTCGTAATCCTTAATCAGTTCCAACCATCTTCTTTGGTGCATATTCAGCTCCTTTTTTGTGAAAATATACATTAAATTTTTATGATCAGTTTATATATCAAACCATTCAACATAAATATAATTCCTCCAAATATTCAATGCAATGATTACCGCACCTAACTCCAAATCATGAGTTTGGTAATTTTTCTCATGTATTTTCAACTGTCGTGAGGCATAATCTGTCTCCATATCATTTTTCAGGATAACACACCACAATCCCTCCTTGGATGCATCACGGTAGATCACAATCCTTTCTCCACTACAATGCAGCGTGAGCACAGGTGCACTGGATAACCTCCTTTTTAACTCCTTGAAATTGACTTAACACTGCTCCGTCCAAACGAACTTAAATACTTTTCGAGTCAACCTGGTAAGTGGATTAGATAATCGTGAAATATATTTCACAATACGTCAATAATATCCAGACGAACCAAGAAAACTTCGGCTCTAAGTTACTGTTGTTGGTCTTGACATCTTTCGATAACCATTGTTTTTACTGGATCCAGAAATAACCCTCTTTTGAGAATATGTGACTAAAAATGAATCATTTTGAAGCCAAAATTCACACTTGGTAAATTTGGAATAATGCTTCACCTTTTTTGGTATTTAATACAATTCTCAAGTGATCTTCTTGTTATTCCATTACCTTTGAATAAACAAGAATATCGTCTCTAAAGACCACCACAAACTGATCAAGATAGTATCTAAATACTCTATTAATTAGATCAATGAAGATATTAGTGGCATTAGTAAGACCAAATGGCATCACTATAAATTCATATTGTACATAACTTGTACGGAAATCCATCTATGGTATACCCTCCCTTTTGACCATTAATTGATGATACCGGTAACGAAGATCAATCTTGGAAAAGTATTGAGATCCGTGTAGTTGGTTAAAAAAGTCATCAATGCATTGGGGTGATATTTTTTCTTAATAGTGATTTTTTTAAGTTCTCGATAATCAATGTAGTGTGTCATTGATCCATATTTCTTATTATTAAACAGAACAGGTGCTCTCTAATGTAATGAACCAGGGCATATGAATCCCTTATCCAGATTCTCTTGGAGTTTCTTCTTCAATTCCTGCAGCTCAATTGGGTCCATTCTATAAGGTGTCTTTGAAATGGGCATATCACCCAGTATGAGTTCTATTGAAAACTCAACTTCACGATTTGGTGGATGTCCTGGAAATTCCACTGGAAAGACATCATCAAACTCCCATACAATGGGAATATTATTAATCATGAGTTTCTCTCCAACCATTTGAGATAAATAAGCATCATTTATTGGAATCTAGACCCGTAAGATGGATGAAATTTCCACTGGAATGTTATATTCATCCTCGCATCAATAGATGATCATAGATTGATCAGGAATATGAAATATGACTCCCCTTCTTTGGCAGTCGATATGAGCTCCATATAAGGAAATCCAATACATGACAAGAATCACATACAAATCAACTATATGAAGGATCATAAGACTTTTAGGAAACACTTTCCCACAAACATCAATTTGAGAAGAATTATAAACTTTTGATGAAACTGTTGTTTCATTAGGAGTTGTCACTGCTAACTCAATAGCTAATTGTTGACGTTGTATGAAGATACCCATAGAAAATTATTCAGAAATAAAAGAGTAGGTGGATCCATAATCAAATAAAACATTTTCTACTTTAGAGTTGATGATAACTATACCTTTCAACACTTCGTTATCGTACACCACACTGCAGATTGAATTTTCATGTGACTTTCCTTTGTCTTTGGCCTTAAGAGTGTGTTGACGTCGATCATAATCAACAACCCTTGGATTAAGGAATTTATTATATTAATGCACCATTTCCTTGCACTTGTAATATAAAAGTGTAGGAGGTGCATTCTATGTAGAATATTCCCTTCTCCCATCAGTGGACATCTTTTTCCCATCAATACAGTATTCAATTTCCCAATGACCTTCTTTTTGACATTTGAAATATTTACTTATCCCTTTAATATAATTCCCTCCATGTTTCATTCCACACATTGAGAATTAGGAAAAACCCATCTTCTTTTCAGTGTGGTCTTCAGATTTCCCTTTTAATTCAACTTTCCTCTTCTTTTCAAACCTGTATGACTGATGGGTCACTCTAAACTCAATATAATCATTGAGAGCACATTAACCAGTTTCCTCGTAGCTATTGAAGTACCTTATGGATAATGCCATTAGGAGACTTGGTTTTAAGACATTAAATAATCGATAGATCTTACTCTCAGGTTGGATAATAATCCAAGAATCGTACCTCACAAGCCTTGTAAAATTTGCTTCGTAGGTACCAACTGATTCATCATCATTTTTCTTTAGTTCAAGAAACTCTTTCTACATCATTGTTCGGTGAATACAAGGGACATACTTATTAAATACTATGTTATAGTACTCATCCCATTCCATGGACACAATTTCTTCTCTTATCCTCATATTCTTTATAAGATTCCACCATTGATCAGCTTCACCTTCCAAATGATATACTGGTAATATGAATTTATCATGTTCAGAACATTGTAGAACTGAAAATATCTTTTCAGTGGTACAAATCCATTGTTCAGACACTAATAGATCAGAAGTCCCACTAAATGTAGGTGGATGCTTCCTCATGAAGGATTTAACAGAATGTTTCTCCTTCCACTGCTCGTTTGGAAGTCATGCAAGATTCATAGCTTGAGAATGTTGTGTGAGCAGGGCTACAAGAATTTTCATTACAACCCCCATAACATTTGGTTCCTCAGGGGGGAAATCACTACATTGCCCGTCACATTCAGCATTAACAAGATTCATTTGGGTTCCAACCATTGACTAAAACCAATAAGAATATTGTGAGAACAAATAATCATAATAGGAAAACCACATAATCAAGAATAAAATTTCGAACTTTAGGTCTTATCCTAGGTTATTCATGGCCATTTATAAAGCACTAATATTGTGTTCTATGCTTAGACATATCCTTAGTGTTATTAATAAGGCTTTCACTTCATAGTTTCTAAAGTTTGACTATACCTTTCATCTGAACCAACTATAATGACCCATAATTATCATACATTGTTATCACTTCAGAATTGACGAATACTTAATAAAACATATAACAAAACCATGATAGAACCGTATAGGTATATGGTATTTAGAAACATGGACACATAAACAACTGGTTCATAAATCATCTACATTGTCTCCCGATTATTTCATCATATCTAGAGTCCTTTTTGGAAAATCCTACTTAATACCATTCTTCCTGACCTGGTGAAAAGAAAACATACAAAATGGTTAGCTCAAATGATCGGTATGGGTAAACAAAGTAAATATAAATCATATCATATTCATAAGCACATAACATTTTCAAAATCTTGATATCAGAATTGGTGAAAATAGCATGACACGAGATAAATCATATTGGTGAAATGTAATCCTAGTAATCATAACATAATACATGAAACTTTTTTTCATACACACATAATCATAGAAAATCATTTCATATTCGTTAAGACTCATTTCCAAGACAATCAAAGCAGACAAAGTCCATTTCTAAACCGAGTTCACACCTCATTCTAGTCTTGTATCACTGAACCAGATTAACTTGACGTTCCATCCATGTCTATCTCATGAGATATAAATCTTTACCCAATGCATTGGCGAGAGATATGGGGGCCACCCATCTCATAATAAAACCATTCTTATGTGTTCCACAAAATCATTATCATTAATCATAGCATAACCCAAGTATAAATATGGTATTCTTAAACATCATGCAATCATAACATAATCCCAATAAGACAGAAGGACTTCATAAAATAATTCCAGAATAACATAATAAAATCAATGTAAAAATAGAGATTGAAACAGAACCCTATATTATCTTAGATGGAATATAATTTTGATAAAACACTTGAACTCCATTCTTGAGGAAAATATCTTATCTACTTCAAAAACATTTTTCCTTTCTTAACATGTCATACAATTTTAAACTAAAAGAAGTTAATTGAAAATAAACATTAAAACATGTAAATGAAGATAACTAGAAATAATATTCTATGAAATCATAAAAATATATTCATTCCATAAATGTTAAAAAAATTATTCTCTTACTATGGCTGAAAAAGTCAAAAAGTACATCTTACTGAAAACGACCAAAGATTCATTTCATAACTTTTACTAAAAATTAATCATAAAGTAAAATTAGATTTAAAAAATGGTTGGAGGATATAAATAATATTACATATTGTGGAAAAATGGATGTGGATGATTAATATTCTCCAGTAAATTATTTCAAATACATACATATCTATATTGTAGAGATCCTAAAGAAAATTATATTCCCCAACATTTAAGGAACAACATTTTCGGAAACAGGTGACTCTAGATCAAACTACCATTGGTGTATCGATCATCATATGTCTGCTCAATATCCCCACCCCCAGGCTTAAACCATTCAATTTGTGGGTAGATATAATAAAATTTGAAGAACCCGTATCATATAAGGTGATACCTAGTGTAGAAGATATAATAAGACTATATATAATCATTGCTTCTCTAGCATCTCTATGAATAATTGTAGGCTGAATAGAATTTATTTGTGATTCCCCACATCCCAATGACACATTCCATGTCCTTAGAGGTTCACCATTCTATTTCTACTAGATTTTTTCCCCAAATGTACCATTTCAAATTACTCTATTGCCATGTATAGTAAACCACCACCAGCATGAATGATATGTTGTAGAAGATCCCATATCAAAACTCAAATTCTGGTAATAAACTAATCCATTACTTGTATGTCATGGGTTTCTAGGGAACCATTCTAGAAAACCCATTATTTCATATGATCGGGACTCTATTAGGGGATGGGGAAAGTGTTTTTGAACATGTCCCGACCAACATCACTAGTGAAAAGGATCTCAGGTAAGATCATCAATAACTTATCCTTCCCCCCTACCCACTCTTCCTGATATCCATCTAGATAACAATGTCATAGATACACATGCTTCTCTCGAAAGACATACAACCAGAACATCCAGGTGTAACAATATATACTTGACTAGAGTCCTTATATAAGTTCCAGTCATCAATTAGATCATTATCCACCATATGATGAATATTATTCAACCGAAAGATGTTATCCTAGTACCTAATCTCACATTTAATATAGTCTTATAAAGGCTCTTCCATATATTCGACATCCACACAAAATATTATAGAAATTTTATATTATCATATAAAGCCCCTATCATAGTCCATCATAGAAATACTCCCCTATTTTCCTCATGAACTACGATACACTTTACTTCCTTATCATATCTGGATAATAGTTTTCTAATAACTTCTTCAAAATCTATATCCACACCATCTTGTCTATTTTCCTTTCATAGTTCTGAACAACCCACAAGTTCTTCACTGATCCTGAAATCCTGTATGTAAACAACATGACCCTATTCTTAGTTAGTGTATATATATGGTCCTGAGTAGTATGGATGGAATAAATGAGGGACATTGATGCCTCAGGTCCACCCTCTCCAGTAAATTTCTGATGCTATTTTAAATGAAACTCCCATTTAAGGTCAAATATATTCTTCCAAACCCTCTCTGTGCCCCTTTCCATAAACTACATGTTGATATCTAATTTCTAATGGAACATCCCTCTTAAGTCCTCAGCTAGAAATACCAGTGCCTCGTCTTTTAATAATAGAGGATCAACACCATACATGTCCACCGATCTTCCTTTCAACAAGCACTATTATGGAGGAAAAACTATAAAATTACAAACACACGTTTTATGACACATGGAACAACATTAACTAATTTATATAAGTGTAATATTATAATAACACACCAAAATTGTTTTCCCAAAACCCCAAGACATGAACAAAACAAAGACATTATCACCACCTATATTAATAATACATTTATTCCATGGTTAATAATGGATAAACTCATTCTCATTATTCAATATTCACATTATACACCAATTTATTATAAAATTGCATCATTTAAAATTTTATAATTTTTATTTTAAGAACATATTTCATTTAAAGCATACAAGCACAGAAAGAACATTTAAAGGTCAAAAAGATACCCAAACCTGTTTTCTCTGGTAGGTATATAATGAGGCATGAAACAAAATAATCATGGTTTCCTAGAATTATTTATTGATAATAAACTCTCATTACATACTGTTCCATGAGTCAATTATCAGAAACTATAGAAAAACATTTCATATCACAAAACATGTGTGTCACCTAAGTTGAAATAACATTCAAATGTAACCGAAAATACCAATAACAATCATCCCACACTAGGTACATGGGTTTCTCCCATACATGGTTTAGATACTCCCATTCACAAGCTCAGAAACAATTACTAAATTATTTCTGTATACTATGTACCTTTTCAAAAGAAAAATTACAAATAAACAAAGATGAAATTGTTCTCTGATTCCACTTTGTAACATCTCGACACAGGTTCCACACACTAATTCGCCAAGATAGACTGATAGATGACCTCAATAACACAATCCCATACATCAGAGGCTAACGACTATAAATGGGGGTATAATAATAACTATGGGGTGACTATGACCTATTTATCCTAGAAATTCCCCATCATAAACAAACAAAAAAATCCTAATGATCTATTCATAACCAGAACAAAACAATATCACAAGATGAACAAAAAAGATAATACAATATCCAAGTCCAAATATTAAATAAATATGACTAAATAAATGCCATGTTTCAATATAAAAAACCACAACATTGATATAGACACTAACCACTCGCATGTGTCTGATGACACTAAATATGATTCCCTCATCCATGATATATCCAAACTTATCAATTTAACACAAATCCCTTTTCCTTAACCTATCCTAAAACCGTGAAACCTATATGATGTAGATGAGGAAGTACTATTTGCGTACCAGAATGAAAAATTAGGCCAACACCAATTGTGTATAAAAAATCATTGAAAAAACTATATACAGTTGTGCAGAGAGAAATTTCATTCAATAATGTAAATCATTTACATCTATTCAATTACTATTTATTTAACAACATATCCCTAGGGTTCGTGAGGACACCAAAACTGTAAATACATTATTATACACATGTCATATAATGAGATATCTTCAAGAGAAATCAAATATAAAATTTCATTTATTACCATTCACCATAACAATACATATCTTGTCCAAATGGAAACTCATTCTAATGCCAAATCATGGTCATAAAACATCGGTTATAACACCCCTTGGGTATTTGGAATCTCTTATCCTATCCCACACCTCAAAATCATATGGTTATTTAGAGAGTTAGTCCATGTCACATGGTTTCTATCTCATATGGGTGTTTGGACCCTCAATCCCTATCCCACACTTAATAACCCACATATGAATTTAGAGCCTCATTCCTTTATAAAATATAATCAATACACATGGCTATTTGGATCCTCATCCCTATAAGAAACATATGAACAACCACATATCACATATCTCATAATTTCACATTTTAAAATTATCCCATTTATCACAATATACAATTTATTAATTCGCTAATTAATTAATCCAATTAAAAATAGTCATGTTCACATCATTCCTTAAATGAATTCAATAATTGATTAATCAAAAAATATCTAAAAATTAATTAAAAAAATAATTAATCATAAAAATTATTTAATTTATTTCAATAATTAATTAATCACATCAATTTACATTAATTGATTCAATATTAATGTAATCATATAAATTAGTACATAATAAACCAATTATCCTCTAACTAATTCATCAATTATCTAATACATGTTCATGATACCAATATCGCAAAAATTAATTTAACAATTTATGATTCCAATTTAACAACCATGTTATCCCTAATTTCACAATCCCTTAATTAATTAATCAACAAAATGAATTTATTCAATATGTTAAACTAAATTTATAATGATCCAATATAAATTATAATGTGACATACATTTAGATGAAATAAATATTATGTGGTTACAATAATAGACAACCTATCTCAAAATTGATGAAAAATGATCACCAATGGAAATCACCAATTTTTGCCGAAAAATGATGAAGAATGGGTTCTTGAACATGAATCTAAATCCACATTAAATTAATCATCATCCAAATATACTATATATATATCCCAAAAATCCTATATGTAGATCATAAAACTAGATATAAATCCAACAAAATTGATGATAACATCCCCCTAAAAGATATGGGATTGATGGGAGAGAAGATAGAAACCACCCCAGATTAGGATCTCTTACTATGATCTGTGTAGATCTTTGATCTGGAATTAAAATGATGAAAAAACAGGTTGGGGTCTTTGTAAATCACTAAGGATGTCTCCATAAATGATTTAATTTTATTAGGTCCCAGTGGTGGTTGATTATAATTTAAAATGGAGGGCATTCAAAAATTAATATCTAGTTTTTTGGGGAAATAAAATTTCATGCATGGTTTCCTACGATTGGCCACATTATTTTCAAAATATTGTGAAAAAAATCGGTACATTTTTTTGGAGGTGGTTCACAATTTGTCCAAAGAGGGCACACAATTTTTCAAACTTTTCTCTCGATGTTAAATCACACCCTATGATGGGTTTCATGGTTTGTTGGGACATAGTGAATGGTTTGTGAAAACCATAAACCTATAATAAACTGCCATACAACCCTCCAATTTCTCTCAAATTTTCACCCAAACACGCCCAAACTGACACTCAAAAAAATATATAATCAAAACCTAAAAATAAATACTCAACCACAAGCTTAATATATCTCTAGAAAAGGTCAAGATATTACATTAATGTGGGTAATATATAAATTTGATCGTTACAACGAAAAAAAAATTCTAAATTAAAATTCATGTAATAAATATAGTTCATTACTAATATTTCTAGATATTATTCCATTTTGGACCCATTTTTTCTTATAGGAAACATTCCAAGAAATTTTTCTTCCAAAAATATTATATGTGTTCCAGCCACCTCAATTATAAATAGAAAACCCTCTCCCCTCATTTTCAAACATTAAAAAACTCTTCTATATTCTTTGTCGTACACATATCACTTCCCTCAATCCTTTCATGCCTGTTAGAATATTTTTTTATAAATAAATCCATGAAACTAATACTTTATGTATATACAAATAAGGTGGTTCGAGCAATGTTAAAATTATAATCTATGATTTTTTGTTTTATTTATTATTTAAACCTAGATAAAATATTATAATATTAGGAATTTATAATTAAAATATTTTATCCAATTAAATTTTATGTTATTTTGATATGTTTATGACCAATATCCATATCATCTCCTCTAAAATAAGAAATAATAACACCCCTCAAGTGTACTATTGACAACAGCCTTTCTAAACGATTTCAACATTTCTCCATTAACACCACTCATAGTTGGGTTTGATGAGGGATATAAATTATATTTATATTATTATTAAATATATTATATCTTTTACTTAATTATATCATGTATTTCTTTTGGAATTTCCATTTTATATTCGATATGATAGTGTTTCTTGAATGCACGAAGGAAAAAAACCTATCAAAATTATGTGATTCATCATTAAAAAATATATTACATTGAAGATGATAAGGATAATATTAATGAATATATATTTTATAAAATAAATAATTCTCATATTAATGATATATTTATCATTTATATAGATAACATGTGATTTTATTTATTGAATATTTAGTCACTCAGACATGATAACGTCATTCGTTTACATGATTATTATAGACTTCATAAAGCGATGTGACTATTTTTTTATCACCGCACCACATGGATGAAATATAATCTTTTTTCCCTGAATAATGTGGTTATATTTTATTATCATAATTATTTATAGTTAAATTTCTATTTACCTAATTTCCATAATGATTCTTGAAAAATGGAAACGTTAGTCATGCATTCATACGACCTACCTTCTCCATGATCATATCATATTTCATTTATCAAAACGATCATTCACGATTAGTCATTCATGTATAATGGATGTAAAAATATTGTAATTATTTCAGGATTATTATTCTATATATTCTTAAATTAATATCTATCTAACTATAGTCAACCTAACGACATATTGTTTTTACACATAAGACACATATGGTCAAAACATCCGATGTAAACCAAATTGAATAGTTATATTATATATCATGTTAATAAGTAAAAAAAGGTAAATATAATTGAAAATGATATTTTATTAAAATAATTAATAAAAAAATTATTATTTAGGAATATAATGAACATCCACGATGAAGTGTAACTCAGATGTTACATCACATGGAAATCTAGGGCCAGCAGGATTTGGGCTTGTCTTCAGGGATTCCACAAGAGATGCCATCAAATAAAAGTATAAATATTGTGGTACTAATTCATCATTGGAATTAGAAACTTTGGTTTGGATACATTAATTTTTCAAGGTGATGAAGAATAACTACAATAATATATAGATTGTGTCTGACTCCAAAACCACGATTCAGGTTATGAGAATCTGGAAGATAAACCTATCTGGGAAAATGATGGTGAAGTTGATTAGATTCCTGAAATATAATTCATCAACTAACATTGTCATGACACACACATTTCATGATGCCAATTCTCTTGAGGATGCACATGCAAATAAAGGATTTGCTAGTGAGGCATGATTTAATTCAATAACTCTACCTAATGATTTTCACCCAATGATTCAATATGGAAAATATTGATTTAAAACCCTAAAATTGTTGTAATTTTCATTATTACTGAAATAGACATGCACTAAACTTTTAAAAATAACCAAACATGATGAGATAGACTCATTGTAATGGATATATAATATCCCTTTTATTTATGAGATGCACAATAAAACTCCCCAATTTTTTATTCTACGTGGCGTATATAATACCCCTCTAAAATTTTATATCATGAATATCATTATTTAAATGAAAATTATATATTCATTTTATGATATGATTTATTGGGGAATACGATTCAAAAGGATTAGGAAATAGGAAATTGATTCCTAGCTCACATTATAATACTATGAGACACATTCCATATTCGACACAAATTTGTATTATGTTTATTATATAATTACAATAAATTTTATTTCTAATTATACTACTATAATTTATTGGTGATTAAATATATATTTTATGATCTAAATATCATAGGGATCACATTTTAAATGCTCATAATGTGGTATCAAATTTATGTCTAAATTTTCCTTCGTTGAGACATATGTAATGGTATGCACTAATCTACTTAAATGAGGTGTATATACATCCCCTTTTAAAATTAATATGAGGTAATTATTTATTCCTATTATATATTAAGTTTTAATAGATTTTATTCATTCATGTTGATTACAACTCAATGTCACCAAAGTAGTAAATATTTTATGTTACAGTCGAACTTGTTATCAAGATTGTTCATGATTATGTTTCAGATGATAAAATTATATGATACATCTACGAAGAATCTCAATAATATTATTCTCCATATGTTATTTCATAAGAATTTATGTTATACATTTAGTTTCCTCCCATTACATACTCATGACATCAAAACAATGTTATTAACAAAATTCATCTTTATTTCACTCTTCATCTGAAATCCATTTTCTTCTCAAGTTACATTTTCTAAAAATGATTTGCAAACTAGTTTTATCATTGTTAACTTATTTATAAAATAATTTTTTTCCAAAATTTAATTTTATACATAATTTTTTCAAATTATATTATATGTGTTATATAGAAATTCACATTATTATTTTATCTAAACATAGATTGGTATCTTTTTATATCATATACGACATGATGTAAATTTTCATCCATCATGAATTTTTTTAACTGAATATTTAAATATTTTATTAAAATAATTTTATTTTAAAAATATATTATGTTATAAAATATGTTTTCCCAAAGACGAAATATTGTGTTCCACAATAAATGATTTATATAAATTTTTGAATATAACTTTACATGTTTTCCTAGTTATTCCAAAATTAATCTTTTAATAAAATATAATACAAATTATAATTTTTAAATCATATATTTTCAGAAAAAAATTATTTTAATCGATATTTAATCCAAGTGATTTACCTTTCCAAATAATTTTCTATAAAATATTTCATCTGATGATGTAACTTGTGCTTGGTGCAAATAAAAAGAACAATAAAATTCATATACAATTTTTGAATGGTTATTCTTGTATTGATCTTTCTATCCTATTTATTATCCATGGGTTTAGAATGTCTAAATAGTTATGAATCATGAGTATTTTTCAATGGATACGCTATGATGAAATTTTTATGGAACCTCTATTATTTCCACATATAATGATAACATAAAATGATTATGATTCCCATTTTATTACATGGGTTATTATATGACTGATTTTAAGTCACCTTTTGGAAATCAAATATATGATTTCCACTATGTGATGGATGATACCCATTTCTCCCCCAATTATATTAGGTTAAAATTTCTATCTATTAGGAAAGAAAGAACGAGAATGGATAGATAACTAGGTTCAGTAAGGGAATAAGTCCCCTATGAGGGACATCAAAGTGAACATAGAATACTGTGATTTCATAGGGAGTGATCCCATTTAAATATGATGGCCTATGAACTGATCCCTGACAAAATAAGGAATTATTTTCAAATCATATTTGTATTCATCTAATCTATGTCTTATGATTATATTATGCTCTTATTGCTCATGTTTTTTAATTCAGTTATGATTAATTTATTATGAACTACAAATAATTATACCATGACTCAATATTATGAACATTTATATGATGTATATCATTTCAAAATGTTTTTGTCATGGTCTCATACAATTTTGATCGTGTTCTGATTATGTATCTCCCATTTTTTACCCTTAGTGAACATTTTTTTCTCAGGATTTCATAAGTTTTCTTTCCCCAATTTATATTGTATGTTTTTATGTATTTTAATTTTCTATAGAGTACTAAAGGGGAAGAAAATTATGTGAGATGTGGAAGATCATTTACTAAATTAGAATAATGTGTACACAGTCTGAAAATACACTGACCTATTATGATAATAAAATATTGGGTTTGTATAATATATTCAATATTCATCTAAAACTAAGTAATATGTATTTAAGAAAATATGACACCACTATAACTAGTATTAGATGAATAATTTAGATAACCTATGGATACTAATATGTGAAAAATCGTTGAGAACACTAATGATATGAATATATATAAGTCTAGGATGATTCAATATATTGAATAATGTACTATATTTTTTGAAATTAATAATGAGATTGATTTCCGTGAAATTATGTCACTATAAGGAAACAAAAAGTGTATTTAGTTATAGAACCAATATAACTTGGTGTAATAATTATTGAAATGGAAAATGGAGCTCATCTTTATTTTCACCCGGTACACAATAATGGTATTTTCTTCAATAACAGGTGGAAACATCCTAGGGATATGCTTTGGAAATTCAAAAACTAATAATGAACCATAATGAAGGATTTAAATAATTACCAATATGGAAATAATATAATACTATGGTTTAATATATTTAAAATAAGGGGTCATGATTGGGAAATCTGGTTACTATGATTTAAAGATTATGTTGTTTCCTACTATGAATATTGTAGGTCACACTATGATTTTTGGTTTTAATAAATGAATGAAAATATAAAAAAATTGTTTAACCTTTATTACGGTATATAAATTGTTAATGATAATCCAAATGGGATGATGAATGGAGTAAATGATGTTTTAATTAATAATCATCAATTATCATAAAACTCTCAAGTGACTAGGGATTTCTCGCTCAATTAAATTGATCTCAACACTCAAGGAAGATTTCATCAACCCTAGGAGACTCTAATCCCATCAATTTGAGACATCTCGGATATATCCGGTATTTAATATTCAAAATCACGGTGCGGACCACCAGAAAAAGGATTCACCTGATGAAAATCTTTGTGCTTGTTCTTTCTCAAACAGATCTTTATGGGATCTCGTTTCAGGATGCTCTGAAGAGTACATACCTAAGAAAAAGCATCAGGATGAAGCCTCCCCTAGTAAAGAGGATTGATCACAGTGGTTTCTTGGTGGAAGCAGATATAGATACTCTTCAATAACACACAAAAATGTTCAAATTTTCTATTATGGTTCTCATATCATACATCAAAGGTGAATACAATGGCATAGGTCTAAGTCAAACTTCATGGACTTAATTGGTTCTTTTGAAACCCAAAAATACTAAATTATATTGATTCCCGCATATGATATCCTCTAAAAATTGAATACAAAAAGTTAAATGTAGACCTAATACTCTTTTCTCCAGTTACGGTGGAAATTATTATAGATTCAAAGGTTCCCAATTCAATTAACTTCAATGATAATGAATACAATACTGAAATTAGAATTGAATATGAGAGGAAACCTCCCTTTTTTTACCTTTTTAAGAACACTTGTCATAATATGTCTAATTTTAGGGTGAATAAAAAACAAGTAATTCAACCTATTAAAAATTATTTGAAGGAAATAAGGAGAAATAGAAATGATAAGTCTACCATGATGGATATTCCTGAACCTCCCAAAAGGAAAGATGAAAAATGGGTGAAAAAAACACAATTTGAAACGCATAAGGGATACCATGGGTATAAACTGGGTAGATGTGGCAGAAGAAGAAGGAAAATCCATGAAATATCAATGACTTGGAGAATAAATATCACATCAAGTTTTAGACACTCTAAGGCTATCCATTGAGACGAAATAATCTAATACATGTACATCTGGTCAGACTCCCATCCATGATTCTGATCATATATGGTGTAAGGTGGATAATACACATGAACAATTGAAATGAAATCCATGAAATAACTGCACTACAACCCTACCAAATTGTGGCATCCCTGGGGAAATCTATGTTCAAACTGTTGATGATCACACCCCATATTTGTGTATTGAACAGATCTCGAACCCCTACCTTTTAAATGAAACTGATACTTTAGATATTAATAATGAATCCAAAAACAAACAAATGAATTATCCTATCTTTCCCATAATAAAATTACATCAATTATTTTCTGTAAAACCGAGGATTCACCTGGTCAAAGTATAAGAGATTAGAAACTTATGACTTTCTTGAAGATATGCAGGGCAAAGCAGTGTCCATTAATACAAAGTTGACTGAATCTATTTACAAGGAATTTAAATCGATTAAAACATTGAATGGAACATTACCCCTGCTACTGGATCCATTGGAAATTCAAAAAACCCAATGGATCCACTAAGAAAATACAAATTGGTAAATTTGGGATGCAGAAGAAAAATGATCTACGTACAACGATTTCCAATGCTACTTCTTTTTTTGATGGTTCTCAACCTGTTGATAGGTGTGAAGATGTTGTTACCTTGAGTGTGTATAATATGATATCTATATATCCATATGATAATACTTTAACAATACTTGTTTATACCAATGAAAAAACTCTACAGATAATAAATGAATCCAAAATGAAAGATGATGAATCTGTTTATAGTCCCTCTACTCACATTAAACCCTCGAGCAGTACTGTCGATTCTAGGAAGTCATATATCCCTAAGAAATCTCAAAACGAGACTCAAACTAAAACTTATATTTCTAGTATTACTACTTTCATGATACCAGAATCCATTAAACATGTTTACATTTCCTCGGTATAAGTCCCTAAGATTATGCCGATTGTGAATGACTCTATATACAAGATACAATGTGGTCAATCTGATCGGGACAATGTCAAATAGTAGTACACAACCACATAAAAGGATATAGGTAAAATTGAATTAGTATCTATAGATAGTGATTAGTTATCTATAATGTCTGTAAATTTTAGTTCGAACCATTGCACAAAATCTATGATTTTATTTTCAAATAGTTTTACTAACTCAATTATTAGTTATCCAATAAATGAACCTCCAAAAAAGAAAACTATCATATCTAGATATAAAGTGAAACATACCTCTAGTAACACACAAGTGGTTAGAGGGTCTTCTAGAAATAAAGTCTCCAGACAAAAGAAAATGTGGAGTTCTAACTCCAAACATAGTTTAAAATGAATATCGTTTTCTGGAATTATCAGTGTATTGTTAACTCTGTCACGTTCATCATTTTAAAAAAGAATTATTATCACTCATCATCCTTTGACATTTTCTATTAGGATCCAAAAAGTACATATTCCTCTAAATACTTTCATTTATGTAATCATAATTATGTATTTACTGGTCTAATAAAGAATGACGTTAAAAATGAATCTTTTTGAATTTTTCACACTCTTATTTGCAGAATAATATGGTTTTAAATATCTCTAACAAGATTTTAACTCCCAAATTTTATATAGATGGAACAAATATTTTATTCCATTTTTGTATATGTTATGAAATGATAAAAATAAAGGAGAATGATTTGGAATGATCTATCATATATTGGCACAAAAATTAAGGCACCCTGGTTTATTATTGGTGACTATAATTCCATTTTCTACACAAGGGAGAAAATTCGACAATCTAATACTTATATTTCCATGTGATATTTTAAATATTCGATTGAGAAAATAAACTTATTCGAATTATTATCACTTGTGTTAAAAACAATTTTTATAGAAGACACTACAGTTATGTAGTTGCCTCCATGTTGGATAGAGACTTCACGAATGACCTTGCTTTAGATAAATGTAACACTATATCTAGAACCAGTCTACATAGGCTGAGAACTGATCATCACCCCAACCTAGTTAATGTATCCACCAATGACAAGAAACCCTGAGTTTCTTTCATAATTAATAATGTGTGGTTCTCTAATGAAGAGTTCACTCATATCATTCAAAAGTATTGGTCCTTAATGTACTATATCAATGATGCCTTTTCCTATTATCTCAAATTAAAATGTCTCAAACAAAATCTAAATCATGGTGTATCTCTAAATCCAATCGAATTAATAATCAAAAAACGCTATTTGTAAAATATCCCATTGATCATCAATAGAGTAACACCAAATTTTACCTAAACATTGATCATACTCAAGAACTAAACGTTGAGGTCAAACTCATCAACATTCTCACATTTAATGAATATTTGAGAATGAATGTGTTTAATATTATGTGGTTAACAGATGGCGATAGAAATACTAAATTCTATAACTCACCTCAAAGAGTCAGGAAGGCCTAAAATCTATTACCCTAATTAATGGATGGAGACAAGCTCCATGATAATTAATATGATCTCACTCTTCATATTTTCTCCTACTATGAATCCATCTTCAATGGTCCTGGTATAAAGAAAGACCTTCTACCTCATGCCATTTCTCTATTGAGAACTAATGGGGAATACTCCTTCCTTCTTAACTCTATATTAGATCAAGAAATCAAAGACATTGTCTTTATTCTGAATCTCGATAATGATCTGGGTCCTAATGGATTCAATAATGGTTTCTTCCAACATTATTGTTATGTAATTCTAATCAACATTTGTAAACAAGTAAAATACTTCTTCTCTAATGGGGTGCTTCCTTAGGATCCTATGCCCATTTTCTCACCTTGATCCCAAAAGTGGACAATTCCGTTAAGATTCAAATATTTATACCCATTTCTATTATCAACACACATTATAAAA
This sequence comes from Viscum album, assembly GCA_963277665.1. NCBI lineage: Eukaryota > Viridiplantae > Streptophyta > Magnoliopsida > Santalales > Viscaceae > Viscum > Viscum album. The sequence goes on from OY728153.1 coordinate 648,335,416, forward strand.
TCATTACAAATATCATTTCCAACAAAAATTAAACCCTCACAGACAAAATATTCTCTAGGAATCAATTTGATTATATAATGGGTAGATCCATTCAATACTATATTTTTTTTCCATTGAGTGTGTCAATATTATGAATAAAACTAATAGAGGAAGAAACATAGCTATTTAAATTGACATAAAAATATTTTGACACCACTGACTAGAGCTTTATCTTAAATTTCCATGACGTTTACGGTTTTACCATCTCTTTTATCACTTCAATCAGAGCTCTCTTTAACTCGGACTCTATATCTATTTTGATCAATGGCTCTTCTAAGGGATATTTTAGATTCACCAAAGGTGTTAGGCACAATGACCATCTATCTTCCATTCTCTTCACGATAACAAAGTATTACCTAAGTCGTATAATCACCCATTTGGTGGACCATAATATACCAATGCCCATACTTGTTTCTAGAAGTGTGAATTACCCTAATCATATTTATTATGATGATGACATAATCCTTTTACATCATGGTTATAAAAGAAACATTATTTACCTCAGAACTGTTATCCCACACTATGAAGAGGTTTCTGGTCAAAACATTAGTTGAAAAAATTCTTGCATCTTTATTGGGAATAAAGCTCCTTCCATAAAAAAATGTAACATAATCAGTGACCTTATTATGAATGAATGTATGCTCCCTATCACTTATCCGAGTGTAAACATATTTTGGGGAACACCCAAATCATTTCAAATTGTGACTATTGTTGACCATGATCTAAATAAACATTCTTCTTGGAAAGGTAAATCTCTCTATATGGAAGGGATGACTTGTCTTGTTAAATAAAATATTATCTCTAAGATGCTTTACTACACAATGGTATATAAATTTAATGTTGATCTCATTAAAATAATTAACACCTCAATAATGAATTTCATCTGGACTGGTAGTACTCTAGAAAGTAAATGTGTGACTATTCCCTAGTCAACTTGTTTAAAATCCATTGAAAATAGTGGTATTGGTATAAAAAATATAAAATACTTTATTGAATACCTTCAAGAAAAAATCACTTGGAATATTTTTCACAATAAATATAAAGCTGTTACTTGTCTAAAACATAGTTTTCTAGACAAACATAAGATGGGAAATTTTAATTTCATTAATTCAACCATCTGTCCTTCCATCAAACAATCCTTCACCAATATTATGAATAAATTTTGATGTATGGTCTCTAAATATTTCTCTATGAAATTTGGGTTGGATAACTGAACTGGTACACCTCTAATTTCTATGATTTATCCTCATAAAAATCCATATAATTCCAATAACTCTATCATAAATATTTTATACTGTAAACATGATAACCTCTATAATACTAGTATGAATGTCATTGAAAACATTCCATTCACTTACAAAAATGATTTCATAAAATGGGATCCTACTAACAATGTTATGCTTCACTACAAAAATTTATATAATCATAACTTCTGTAACTGTGAGGGAGATTACATCTGGTTTAAATAGTTCAGTAAAACATGGATTAAACATTACAGATTCAGTCTCATTTGGATTTCTGATCACCAAAGAGTTATCACTACAATTTTCCTCCAATATTTAGTAATCCAACTCTGCTCTAATTGAAAATTCCAAAATATACTGTGAGAAGATAAAAATAACCTCTTCCACTCTTTTTCTACAACTTATTCTCTTTTTAAATATATTAGTTATATTTTTGAATACATATGGTTGAATTTTTATTCCTCCAAAGCTCATCTAATAAATTATGCATAAATGGAAGGAACTTAGCAAATTAGGAACATATTCTTTAATGTAGATATTGAGCTTCACTATGTGAACTACTATGATCAGAATGCTATTATTCATAAAATTTACTCAATCAATCAAAATTAAGGTCATATGAAGTTCCTCATTTCCATACTATAAAAATACTTGAAACAAAATAGTCATTTCCAATACACCATGAAAGAATATGGAATATGGATGCGTCTAAGGATTAATAATAATTTCTGTCAATCGCATCGTAATCTGGAGATATTTTGGAGAGCACCCCTCCCTGGATGGAGAAAAATCAACGTTGATGGAGTTTCCAAGGGAAATTCGGGACCTGCATGGTGCAGTGATTTCTTCTAGAATCAACTCGGTCAAATTCTTGGATGCTTCATTGGTAAATGTGGCATTGGAACCTCTCTTGAAGCTGAGACGCTGAGTATGATTAATTCTATTAACCTTGCAAAAATATTTTTTTGGAACAACCTATGGATTGAAATCCACTCTATGAACATCATACAAGCGATTTGTAATGGCATTACACACCTTCATTTTCCAATTACTACCCGTGGGATGGATTGTACCCATTCATATTTCGAATGAAACTACATCATTACATGTGTTTATCATGAAGAAAACATGGTTGCAGATGGACTGGCCAACATTGGAGAAAATCAAGACATTACCTCTTTCGAATACCTCCCCACTTCTCATATTTATCTTTATGAAAAATATTGTAATATGTTCCCGTATTTTTGACTATTTTAAACTTTCTTTTATTAATAAATGTGTTTTGGTCGTTTTGGGCCAAGGAATATCCTTTTTAGAACAACCATGAACCTCGACCAACTCTTAGACACACCAAAGAAGATAATTAAAGTGTTTTCTAACATATTGAGTTTTAGAGACCATAAACGTGAAAAGATTGTGATTAATATATGTTAATAATGTGTGAAGAATCACTCCAAGTACTGTTTCTGATGAATCAGAAGTGATTTTTTTCGGGTAGAATAATGTAATATAGTAAGTGATTATTGAGAAAAAATTAAACGTTATTTTAACTCAATGGATGGAAATATTGTTCTCCATAAGTTATTATGAATGGAGAAACAATTTATCTATGGAATTTATTATCATCATGAAAATAAATATCATAGCTGGAATGATGAAAATTATAATCAGTAAGGGTATATAATTAATGGGTTTTTGTTTATGATGAACAGATTATAAATAACTCATAAAAGGAAGGTGATTTTATGGAATAAGATGATGATGCCCAGATAACATTTTATGAATTAATTATAATGATTGATTTGTTTATTTATTTCAATTCGTTTATTTTAATATATGAATCCTGAAATATATAATGAATTTTTATTTTATGATTTTCATTATTGATTTTCAATAATATGTTTAATGGTATTGATTACATAGAAAATTGTTTTAATGGAGGGGATATATTAGATGGAATGATAATGCATAAAAAAATAATATGTTATTTATGTTCAGATAATGATGTGAGGATAATGATATGATTTATACCAATAATTTAAATTCGATATAACGGATTACCATATAACTGATTAATGATATTTGGAAAATGTATTTTTTTATACTTGAGGGATTTTGAGACATTATTTGTTTTGTGTAATATAATAAATAATAAATTGTTTTTTCATGGAATAATGTTGTATGTATCTTTTCACTATGGTTTTATGATAAATCAGGGGATTAAGAATTTTATAAATATATATGATTGAATTATTCATATATTTTGTACTTGATAATTAATAGATACTATATGATATTTTTTGGATTAATGTCATGTATAGTTTTAATATTTTGAGAAATTATTTCATAATTATTGGATTTTATTTTTGTTAGACATGTGGAAGCCTTATGATCAACTATACATGGAATTGAAGATGTAGAATAGTTGGATTTTTTTGGATTACATGTTTCAAAAAATCATTTTTCGAAAATTATTATGGATGTAAGGAAACAATAATAACTATTATATTTAACTTACGATAAAATATTGGTACATGTATAATTAAATCATATTAATTTCATAAAATGGTGAATTTGAAATTTACTAATTCACAAAGAAGGATTAAATTTTCCTAATGATATAACAGACTGTTAACCCCTATAAAATATAGACCTTTATATTTTTTGACCATACCGTGATAGTAACCTATCCATTTGTGTATTCACTAGACCTTTATGAAGCCCATGATGTGGTATATGTATCTATCATGATGATGTAAATACATGATCCTTCTTATATACTTAACCAATAGTTCATACAACTGTAGCCTGATCACTCTTATGAGGAACAATCATTTGTGTTTATGGATAATACAATGATGGTCTATAAAACAACAACACTCAACTGGACAATGTTTTGTGGGGAAATCACTAGAATAAACAATCTAAAAATGAATCTAAGAATTTAATGATTTATGAGTGTACCCAATTAATTGTACAAAAGTAATTATGTTCAAGGATGAAATTTAGTTTATGAAGATATAATGTACCACTATGATATTTTGAGAAATATACATTTTTTCATAAATTTAAGCCCATTGATATTATATATTACAAAAAATAGATCATTTATCTTGTGTTACACATAACACTGTGTAGGTATCTTTAAAAAATGAGTTACTTTGATAGATATTGTAACATGTACTACCGATTTTATCTTGCATTAAATGAAACAACTTATTTAAATGAGGCACAAAAATTATTAACATTATTATTTAAATAATTCAATTATCATCTAGATTATGGGATTATCGGTATGACTAGGATTTAATAAAATATCAAAAAATTAATTTTATACAATTATATATTTTGATTTCCTTGGTGACACATAAGTATAAATAAAAATAAAATCTATTTTAAAATTGAGGTACATTAAAAAATCTACTCATATGCACAAAAACAAGTTTTATATTAATAAATTAAAAAAGTAAGTTATGTTGAGTGATTTTATTTAATATTTTATATTATCTATGAAATCATGTTTTTAATAATTATATTCTACGTTGTTTTAACAACATATAAGAATAAATCCATATTTTCTTTCAAAAAACTTATTTTTATAAAGTGATATTTTATTGGAAATTTAACAATTATTGTAAATTTATTTTTTACACTTTTAGAAAATATATTAGAAAAACCTAAAAAAATTTTGAAATCATAATGTCTATCATATCGTATGGAGAATTATTTAGAAATTTTATGGTTATTTTTTTTAATTCTCCTATAATAATATGGGGTTCTATTCAAAATTTTTATTCCATTAATGTATTGAAAAAATACATACTTTTTTATATTATTTTAATTGTATTAGTTTGTCATTATTGATAATTTTTATTCAATTCAAATATTTTCATGAATTTTAAAATCAAATTTTGATAAAATAACATTGTATAAATTTGAACAATTTCTATTTGAAATATCTTTTTCTGATACTATATACAAAATTAATATTAAATTAAATTAACCCACTACATTAAATGTAATTTTTGGAATTGGAATATTTTATACAGTTACAAATAATTACATAATCTATTTATTTGAACATATTTTTTTGGAATATTACTATTGAAAATTAGACGAATTAATTTCTGTAGTAAAGGTAATAATAGATTTTCTTGGTGTGAAACTAAACAAATAAATGATTAAAGGACATAAAATGTATAAAATAAATATTATAGATATATTTAAATACAATATTCTCTAAATCTATCTAATACTAAATTACTAAAATATTTGAAATTTAAAAAATTTTGGTAAATCGTTTTCTTTATTAAAATCAAAAGTGTGCCGCTCACTACACTTAAAAATGTCACTAACTATCCACTCTTCTTACAAAATCCAAAATCATTTCAATTATAAATTTCAGAACAAAAATAAATTAACTTATTTAATAAAACCATCCAATAATTATTGTTTTGGTAATAAATTAGTTATATTAATTAAATAGGTATTATTTTAATGATGTGCTCCGACAAGAGGTAAAATTCAAAACTATGGTGTTTTGTTTTATTTCTGCATCCACCTCCTTCAAATATTAATAATTTAAGAATATATAATAGTGAAAAAATCTCCAATATATTTAGATTTTGTTATTATTTGTTTTTTCATATATCCATCTTCTCTCCCCCCGAATGGGAAACAATAATGTCTCCCATGTATATGGTAAACTACCACCTCGTGAACCGATGTGACATGTTTTCCATCAATACCCCTCATGGTTAGGATTGATAAAGGATATATGGTATATATATGATATTAATTAAAATGATATATATATTGTGTAATTATATTACATGTAATGATTTTAAATTTCATTCCTTGTTGGATACAATAACATAACTCGTGTGTATGGTAGGCTATTGACACACACAGTGATTTGAACAATTTTCACTATGGATTTACATGGAATGTAATAATGAATAAATTAACGAATACTTGTGATATAAATAAAAATTTTGAAATTAATAAAATTATTTTTTAGAAAAATAATATATCATTTTCGTTTTACCTTTTCAATCACAGAATAATGATATGGTCGTTCGTGTAAATGTGGAATAGTTCATTCAAAAATCTATTTTACTCCATTTTAGTCACAGAACCGCATAAATGAACTATATACATATATATTTATTTATTTATAAAAATAATATGGAAAATAATATATTATTATATTTATTTAATGATATGATATTACATACATCCTTTCCATAATGATTGTTGAATTATTGAAATGTTACTCACATGTATGTATAACACGTACATATGACATACCATCTCCATGATCACAACAAAAATAATTTCAGAAAACCAACATTTATTATTGGTATCGAATTTTTATTTTCAATATAAATTTTTTGATTATTACATGTTTTCTTATTAGTTATATTTTTAAATAATTAAATTTTTTACTATAATCATACTGCCAAAATCATTTTTGAATCATGATACAAATATTGTTAAAAAATATGATGTAAAGATAATTGATTAACTAATAATATATAACATGGAAATAAGTCAAATATTTGGAATAATAAACACAATGAAGGTTATTAAAAAATTAAATATTTATCATATAACTATTATTCATGAAGATAAAGATTGCATGAGAAGATTCAAACACAAAAGTAAGGGATTCCTAGTCCATCTTTTATTTCATAGAGAAATATTCAAATTCACCACTCATTTATTTTCTGAGTTGTATCAAATTTTCCATTGACATGTTATAAAATGAAACTCCTTATTTTCATGATATATAAGATTTTATTTTATCTTATTCTTTATTGGGACATATGGTTCACTATATTAAAAAATAAATAAGGGATCTCTATGTTACGTTTCACTTATGGGAGACACATTAAATACACACCACATTTTCATATTATGTCATTTATTAATTGAAAATGAATGTATTTTATAATGAAAATCCATGAAATCATTATGATTTATTCATCCACTTTAGGATCACACTCTCATGGAGTTTTCGGTTCAAAAGTTAAGAAAGATAATGAATATTTTTTTTCTCAATTTTAGTACCTTAATACATTTGTTTTCTAATTCATCTACATTAATCTATGATGTGTATACCCTTCAATATTGACATGAAGTATCTTGAGACTAATTATTATCATGATATTTTAGAATTCATTTAATTTTCTTATATTTTGTTCTTATAATTTATTTTTCCAATTTTATTAATGATCTTATGTTACAATTTCATGCATTATGGAAAATATTGATGATTTTTTTAAATGATAATATTGTATGTTAATATTTTTAATAAAATTAATTTTTTATTCTATTATTTGTATTTCATAAGAATATATATTATATAACTAATTTCCTCCCTTCTAGAGATAAGTGATATTCTTTTTTGGCATCACAACTCAGCCGGATGAAAGATATACTTACAAGGATACCCAAATGTACGGATATTGTTGTTGGGAGGCCAGTAAGAATACATGTTTCAATATGGATATCATGGATTGAGATAAAAACGATATTTTTTAACACATTGAAATGATATTTGAACCTGGAAATTGAGTTTTATGGGACTCAAAATTTGGAAGCTTGTCCTTTAGGGACATCCGGAGGGAAACATTCAAATGGGACCATGATGATAGTTGAAAACAGATTCTGTGCTGTAATATTAATCTACATTGATTAATTTACTTATCTATAGAATTAAGAACTATATTGTTCCTAATTATTATGATATTAAAAGATCAATAATTCTCCTTTCATTCAGTTGACCATGTTGTAAGAATTATTAGGAGAAAATTTCAAATCATTTTTTAAGGTTTTTGGGTAGAAGACATATATGGATTCTAATTTGAGTTCAATAACTTCAACATTCATTATCCCCATGGTGAATCATTTAGAGAGAGGTAGTTTCATGAATCAGGTGATGAAATACCAAAAAAGACATTTAGGGAAATCGTGTTGAATTCCAAATACTTGGGTATCTCAAAAGTGAGAAACATGGACTGTCAGAAGGTGGTGGTTTCATGTGTGCAGTCTATCATCATTAGAACACAGAACATGGAAATAAGTGTGATTGAATATATTAATAATTTTCATTAATCATACACATTATGTGTAGTCTATGTGAGTAGATTAACCAACCAGACCTTTATCAACGTCTCTCAAGGAAACTCAATCTGATGGATTCCTCTTCTTATGGGAATGAATTTTAACATGGATTGTTCATACAATTCAGTAAACATGGGGAGGTGAGACTCCATATGATCGATCACCAAGGCCTTCATAGATCATCTCTATTACGGTCACTCTAATCTAGATGAGGCCAAGCCTAGGCTCACTGGTTTAAATTTAGGTCTGCAAGAAAATAATCCATTATCATAAGGGGAAATAGACTCTATTATTTTAAATAGTTCTCTAACTTTCACTGGTACTATACCATTGTATATCTTTTGTATTTTCAGAAAATTTAAAATCCATATCACCAACAACAGTGATTTCCTTCACACCTGGTGATAATGTAGAAAGGTCTACCACCATCTTATATCTATGGTTGATTACTAATCCAATGTCACATATTTTTCTAGATTTAATTACATTTATACGAAGATGGATAATCTTGAAAAAGTGTATTTCCTTGGTCTGAACAACTTTAGACCCTCTAAGTTGTCTTTTAGTATTTTTTCTAGCTACCGCTTCTTGTTGTTATGAACTATTTTAAATGTAAATTATTATTATTATGATGATACTAAATAAAATTTTAAAATGGGTTTTAACATTATTATTTTTATATTAAATTTAATTTTTATAATAGTATACTTATTAGAAAAATATTTGGAAATAAATATTCATGTCAATTTGAAAAAAACTATTAACTAAAAATTGAGAATGAAATCAATTATTTTATTTGTACAACGTGAATAGAAATTTCCACCATCATATGAATTATTTTTTTCAAATGTTTAATTATTATTTTACATGGTTTTTATGTTTAATTAATTTAAAAATATGATATTTTTAAATAATTTCCCCTTAATGATGAAATGAAATTTTTCTGAGGAAACATTGTAGATGTTTATCGACAGAAAATTTTGTTTGTTTTCAATTTCATTTTAAAAGAAAATGATTACATCAATATTTTTTGATTTTTTAGTTTTAAAGATATATTATCAATAAAAAATTATTTTTTGAATAAAAATTCCATGTTATTTATCAATTAAAATCAATTTCCATGCAAAATTTTATCCTTTTAGGTATCATATGATTTGATGGGGATTTTAACAAAGGATGCATTCTTATTCATTAATTAAATGGTTTATAATGATAAATTGTTTATAAGACCCATTTCTATTAAATGTGTAAAAAATTATAATATTCTTTTCCAACCCGCTTCTTTTTCCACGATTAATGCAATGATTAAATGATGAATTGATTATGAAAGATGTCACTTTTACTGTAGTTTTGATATGATAAAATTTTTATGAAAATCATTTTATTTCATCGGTAATGATATGATGAATGGTTTATGATAATGTGGAAAAAGTTTGTATGATTTTATATTTCTGATGTGTGCGACCTATATAACATCCTATGATTTTACGCTATGTATCTTCTTCAATAAATTCATTTTATTTTATATCTTATGTTGCATGAAACACACAGATTAATGGAACTGTGATATTAATATTACATTTAGAATATTAATGTTACCATTAATAATATTTAACTAGACATTATAATATTAGAATCATTAATTAAATTATATATAATATATTAAATCTCCTCAATGAAAAGAAGATATATTTAAAAAAAAATCATAAGTAAATAAATGTTTTAAAAATAATAAATTATGTGTAAGTATTTTTTGGATTGTAAATGTTTTATCATAATTTTAAAATTGATATAATTATTTATAAGTATATTTTTTATCATAATATATATTAATGAATTAATATTTCTTCTAATTAAAATTATAATATTATTTAATCAGACTGTTATTAATTTTTTAAAGTGTCATATCATCAGTTGTTATATTAAAATTTGTATTTTGTGAGAAAATGTTAGTTTAATTAGGAAATAAAATTTTCCTTATTTTCAAAAATATTTTCATAAATTTTTTTTTATTCTACACACAAAAATGGTTAGGGTAAATTTTGTTTTCTGAATTAGATGTTTTTATGAATATTGAAGTACATCATTTTGTGGTATTTGATATTATAAGTAAATAAATGAATATTTGAAGTGATTATTGAGTTTAGAATATTGTTAGTGGCTATTATATTGAACTCACATGCTATATTTATTGCAATTATTCACAAGAATCAACACTATAATCAATCTTGACCCCAAATATTAAACATATGAATTAAATGAAAAACACCCCTCTACTATATTATAAATACCACCCCTCACCACCTCCTCTCCTCACAGATTCAATGATTTGGAATAATCTTATATTGTACCTAGTTAATCTCTCTAATCGCTTCCTAACATTCTTGTATTGTTTCTCACAAAAATATTATTCCAATTCCCCATAAAGATTCTCTAATGGAGATAACACTCAATAGGTATAACCCTCCCTCTCTACCTTTTTCTTTTATTTTCTTTTAAATTCATTCAATGACCTAACATATCCAATGTAACATTATAACACCAGCATCATATATATACATGATTTTTATTGTGTTAATGGAATATTCATCATCAAATCCCTTATCTTTTCATTTTGTTCTATAAATAATGACAATGTCTATGTGGTGTTGATTTAATACCTTCATGGATGAAGAGTTTTCATTTTTCATTACCTCTATCATGATTTTTCATAAATACATTATTATTTTCAAATAATATTTTCATATATATTTTATATGTTATATCATGTTTATAAACCAATATATAAATCAAATATAAATTAAATGTTAAGAATCATGTGATGGTCGAAAAGAAAAAAATAATATATCAATAAATTTTCATTAGAAATTCATCTTTGGAACCATAATCATACCAAATATAAAAAAGATTCATGGTAGCATGTAAACATATCAATGATCATTAATACTATAAAGTATCAAGTCTTTATAATTTATTCCCATTTAAATAATCTAATATTTTTTAAAATGGAACCAACCATAAAACGATGAAACAAACACACATGAAACAATAAAAGTAAAAATTATAACCCATATATATGTCCATAAGTGGATTTAATAAAATTTTATGAGATCATGTATATGTTTTTGTGGTTCTTATATAAGAAATCCATGAGTATAATTTGATTATATAGGACATTATGTACAACTATAGAACACTTTCAGACATAATTTAAGGGCTTCTCGTTCAATTTTTAATCATTTGAGATATTATTTATTCACTAATAAGTACTTTTGTGTGGTGTATGTATAACAGTAAATGGTATATCATATACGTAATCTATTTATCATAATGTTATTCAATGATTCAATTTATGATCATTAAATTTATGAGGTATACGGTCCGACTATTAAAACTGTTATAAAGGACTTTTAAAATCAATATACATTATTCTTACTAAACATATACTTGGATTATGTATTGTTTTTATTATGATACAATTTAATTTTTATAATATTCATTTTAACATAAAATAAATATTTTTATCTATATCTGATCCAAATAATCCATTGATTTTTTTAACTGTCACACTTTCTATTTAAAATATTCATGTAAATCTATCCTTCATTCAATTATTAAAATAAATTTTTATCTAAACATATAATTCATTATAGTATTTTTTACACATTCAAGAATCCTTAATTACATGAAAAATCCATTAATGATTATATGGTCATTCTCAAAGGAAATTCATTCATTTACTATTGATCATATTTCTAAGAATATGTTATTTCAAAGTCAAAATGGGTATTTTTCTAAAGAAATTCTCAATTGTCAAATTATAATATCTAAATTAATATCCATTTTTAAATCCAATAATTTATTATATTTGATCTCATATTTTAAAATTTAACATATTTAATTTAATTGAAGACAATTAGTTTGACTAGTGAAGAACTAATTTGACGCTGTTAATCATATTACACATTATAGTTTATGATTATGATTATTATATCAGGAAGGTTTTTACTATAAGGCCCCAGCCTTACACTTTACTTAGTCTTGAGGTATTACAAGATTACACATTGAGGATCTTTTCAGGTTTAGAGTTTTAGAGAACTATATCATGAAACTTGAATTACATTCCACATTTAAACAAAGTGGTTACATAAAAGACAGTATTCATTCTTCCCATCAACGGAAACATATTTAAAATAAAACATGGATTCTTTCTTGACACATCCTTGACACTATCATCACATCATGTACCCTTCCCTTGACCTGTGAAAAACATTTCAAAAACTTGGGATGAGCATAAAAAGCTCAGTAAGGGATATAAAAATATGGAAAGGAAACATGAGTACATGTATACATAACAATGAAAACTGTTAGTTTTTCAAACATCAAGTAAACCTTGTATATTCTATCAATGTAATACCTTCACCTTCATGAAGTAGTAAAAACACTTCACGGAATAAAGTATAACTACTTACCTTTTTGTAACCAAAGGATTACCATAAAACCCACATAAAGAACACATAACATATATGAAGGTAACATGGGACATAAACATACTTAAGTGGAATAACCATACGATCGTCTTCCACACATATCACTTAATGGAATAGCCATACGAACAATTTCCATACATACTTAATAGAATAGCCATACGACCGACTTCCATACCCAATGCATTGGAGGTTATAACGTAACCACCCGTCCTGGTAATCACGGCACCACCCGTCATATGGTTTATAACGTAACCACCCGTTAAAATGTCCAAGTACCAATATAAAATCATAAAACATAAAACCAATATAAAGGAATGATAACATTTCCACATTTCAATAACAATATATCATAAATATATTTACATAATATAATCCTTTATCAAAACCATTTTCAATACCAAAATACATAAAAGATTATATGGTATTTATTTTATTTTAAAAACATTACGGCTTGTTGAGGAAGCCAAAGACCAAATAATACTCGCGGAGGCGGAAAAGATCGTTGTCACCGCGTACATTAAAAAAACATTCCTTTTTGTCGTTTACTAAAACGCTTCGTAGAAAAAGATTCCTTTTGTATAAAAGTAAACGTCAAATGGGTTTATACACCGTATAAAAAAAGTTGTGTATAAAACGAAATATGCCTCAATGAAAGAAGATTGAGACGAAGTCCCTTACAAAGACGGTATCCTTGGTTTAAGGATAAATCAATTACATAATTATGTGTGAAAAACGAATACACCAAATATAAGTGGATATTAAGTGTAAAATAATCAATGGTCATTCACACATATTCAAAGGATGGCATATTCAATAACTACATGTCGAACCCAAAGAAATCGAAATTGGGTTAAGAAGTTCCCATGACAGCCTAACGGCGTCACATCAAAATGAGTTGATGAGAGATAAAAAGTATATCTCATCACTTGGACATAAAATTTACATCAATAATGATATATGAGAACATATACCAACATAATAATATGTAATTTAGAAGACCCAACAAAATAAGTCCTTTAAAAAAAGGAGGGTGAAAGGTTCCCTTACCGACATCAGTATCTTTCGAAACATACGACCCGTGAAAGAAGGACAATACATCATTGATGTAAATACTCATAAATGAAGGAGTATTACACAATGAGTAAAATAATGTTCAGTACATACACCACTCAAAAGAAATTGTGGCAAATGTAGCATAAATCTCACGGGAATAAAAGTGAGATGAAAAATCACTTACGAAAACTCGGCAGCCTAACGACGCCACTTAAAACATCCAAAAATGGATTGATGAGATCAAATAGGTTATCTCATCACATTACAACAAAATTTACAGCAAGAGTAATATGAGATAACATCCCCCATCATAACAAATAGGAGCTTAAAAGAAGTAACATAAAGGGGAGTACTTAAAAAGAATGAGAGAGGTTATATCTCTTACGAAAATTCGGCAGCCTAACGACGCCACTCAAAACTCCCAAAATGGATTGATGAGAGAGAATAGGGTCTCTCATCACATGAACATAAAAATTACAGTAAGTTTAATATATAATAACATCCCAATAACAAGAAAGATGATCTTTATATGGAATGACATAAAAGAGTGTACTTAAAGAGAAAGAGAGGGGTAAGATCCCTTACATCGGGTCCGACTTGACTCAATCGTTCTTTAACGTCCTGAATAATAAACTTGAGTTAATCTCTACTTGCTTAAGAACATTTTTTCAAGTTCATTATTCCTTTTATACCATGTTATGAACATCATGTAATCATTTAAGTTAATAATGTTCATTTTGTCGGTATTTGGTTATTATGTCAAAAATAAACTTCTTACACTTACATGTTGTTAATTTGGTCAAAGGTTCATTATATCCAAAATGATATTAATGATTTGGATAAAATATATATCATATATATTAATAATATACATGTATTTATAATATTACATCACATTTATAGGTACGAAATGAAATGCACCGTTCATGGAGACGGTAAGCCGTACGTACGCATGAACGCTACTTCCATTTCTATTTAGTATTTTCTGGAATGAAATCATAATGATATAAGAGTATATTATAATTCAAGTATATTAACATATGTAATATCATTAACTTTATCCTTTACACATCCCACATATGGTATTAACGAATCAAATCACTTTCAGGGGGCGGTAGTCCGCACTTCCTAAAATGAAGATATCGTGTTTACCCATAATGGAAACAATAATGGTATTTCATAAATGAAAAAATACAGAAGATTAAGGAAAGAATAAACATATTATATATCATATATAATAATAGTTACATCATAATGGCCACCTTTGAAGGTGTTAAATGAGTATTGAACAATCATCATTTCGGGAGGCAGAATTTCTCCATCCACGGAAACCGTATGTTCTTTAACCATTTGATGTAGTTGTGTGAGAGTGTAGCTTGAATAAATATTATAACAACATCTTAGTATATTGAAGATACTGGTGTTGTTACAAAAGAAGTAAATAAAAAGAGTTTATTGGGTTGGAGAAGCAAAATAAAACAAATGAACATGAGAGAATGAATTACCTTTAAAAGTGTAACTCCTTTTGATTTGAGCCTAAAGGCTTCCTTTGAAACGATTCTGCAAAAGGGAATCCTCTAGGATGAGGAGAAGGATGTGGAGAGAGTAAATGGGCAAGGAATGGACGAGTCAAAGGCTTTAGGAGCATGTGAAATGAGGTAGAGGTGGGGGCCTTTTATAAGAGGAGAGGAGGGGCACTTTTGGAAATCATTAAACTATTATTTTATTTTCAAAAGTGTTTCGAATTTATAAGGTCCCACATTGATATAATTAGAATATAAGATGATAAGGCTTTTAAATATTTCCATAAAATAGGTTTTGGACGTGTTTAGGTTTTAGATATTACATTATCTTTCCTATTTATTTAAATCGTTAAATAATGAGGTCATTGCTGCATCATCATTATGTCATAAATACTTTAATTTATTTAAAGTCTAAAAATTATAAAAAAAATACTATGATGTATTAAATATTTTTATCTTTCCATATAGTATTTATAGACAAACATATAACTAGTATAACCCCTTCTAAAAATTGTTTTAGTAAAACAATTTATGTTAGTGTCATTTTCACCTTTATTTAAAAAAAGGCATTAAAGTCATTATCTCACCCAAGAGGCTCCATAGGGTCCCCTAAATCGACCCATGGGTTTTCTTGGTCGGCCATGACTCATCCAATAGGGGTAGGACAAGTGTCAGGGTGTTTTCATATTTTTATAATATCATTTTTACCTTAAATTACACTAATTACCTCTAATCGTGATTAATGAAAAAACGATAATATTCACCAAAAAATTATTATCATCCCATTGAACCACATTTTACATACTATTGACAAAAATGTATGTCGTATTTTCAAAATTCAATACACATTAGTGGTAAACTTTCATTTAACTGAAAAATTAGTTTGCATGATTACCACTTAGTGGTTTCACTATTCATCAAAAATTGGAGTTTTTCAGAAAATTACAAAAAATTCACCCTAGGCTATATTTGATATTCCGAATTCAAAAATGAAGTCTATTTTAAAAAATTCAAAACATATAAGTCACATTAATTAATTTAATAATTAATTCCCGCTGTCATAGCAAATATCATGTTTTTATAAAACAATAAGTATCAAAAGATTGGCACCAGTTTAAGTCTAATTTCAAAGTAAAATTGATTCCAATGACCACCATTGGATTAAATGGTAAAAATAATTCAGATTACACATTAAGAAAAATTCAAAAGATAATCTAATCATATAAATAAATTATATTAAAAAAAGGTTTTGAATTTAAAATACAACATTTTACACTATTCATTAAAAAAATGAACTTTATCAGAAAGATACCACAAATTTACAAAAAGTAAAATTTGATGTCCCGATTCTCAAGAAGAGTTTTATTTGGTCCAATAGAATGTATAAGAGTGAAAAAATATATATATTTAATGACGGTTCGCCATCAAAAGGCGATAAGTGAACCTTTAGTGAAAATTAGGTCATATACGCCTAAAAGTGAATTCTTTCCGTATTTTAAGCCTTTATCTTTTATTGGATAAATGTAAAAACATTTAAAAACATATATAATCATATTTTAGTTATTTCTATCCATTCCCACCAATACAACTGCTACATGTTAAATTCCATTTAAAATAATATTATTTTATTATTAGAGTGCAACAAAAGATACCCAAGAAAATCTTTGTGGCGTGTTGGGTACGCCATCGAGCATAGCATCCACTTTAAAGTCATATTAATATTTTATTCACAAATATGGATAAATATGAAAATGTCATCTTCTTTATTTACCTGGGGTGTTACATCCTTCCCCCCTTTTGGTAATTGCGTCCTCGCAATTTTATAATTGGGCTTGGAAACATCCTTGAAAGTCCCACATAGGAAGAAGAGTCGGTAAAACAATAACTTTAAAATAAAGAAAGATATGTACAAAGGTCACCCTAGTTTACCCATACTTTGATTCCTAGTATGAAAACATGGACATGGAGGAGAAAAATAGGGTCATGTTCTGATGAAGAGTGATAGAAAACATGTTTAGGAGAATGTTAACAATGAGAAAATCACAAACTTGTGATGGGTTAAACAGTATTTGATTCCCCAGTATGAAAAGTTAATAGAAAACATTTTTGTTTTAAGATAATTTTTATTGGCGAATTTATTCATAAGTAAACATAATCACTTATCATGTTGAATTTCAACTTTTATTAGATTCCTTTATAAAACTCATTTTTTTTTCCAAAAGACGAGTTTTTAGGGAGACTTGTTCGCATTAAGAGTACTATAATCAACTTATAGAGAATCAAATAATCCACCAAAGAGAACTATATACTTCCCATGTCACTAGGCTTTAACCAAACCCAAAACCAAAAGGGTTATTACAAGGTCAGATAATCCAAAAAAAGATAACCCTTTAAAAAGAAAATCTATGCTTAATCTCCAAAATTTGTCCAACAAAACCCAAAGTTCAACGAGGACGATCCGATAAACCATTTGTCCATAAAATTCTTCAAAGTAAACCAATATAAGATTGAAACCCAAATATTTGAAGTATTTATTCACATAGTCTTCCAAGTTAAATCGTAACATTTATCTCCAAACAACATTAGTTTCTCCTAAAGTCTCGTATTGAAAAGTAATTAACCTAATCACATATCCTCCATGATAGGTTAATAATTTTTATAAATATCCCAAAATCAACTTAATATTAATTCATAAAATCGTATAACTAAAATGAATCTGTCAAACTAACCAGGGACTTCACGTAGTCCAGTGGTAGGCGATAAATACCAGTCGCACTTTGGTTGTGGGTTCGATTCCCACAGCTTTGTCCGACGCGACGGGTAGTCACATGGTCTGCGTGTTGTCCTTTTTCCAAAACTATATAATTCTTAAAACATTCCCCAAAATGAGATAAAATATTCAAAGATGATCATAACATATTTTAACCTCATGTTTATCTCATGCCTTTCACTTTCCATCATAACATATAATAACCCATAATTTCCTCAAAAGCAAGGATCATATAAACTCTAATGGTTACCTTTATAATTATTACCTGAACTTCCACATCGATTTGTTCATCTCGTACATGATGCATTACAGAACATACCAATGTTCAAGTGGTTGATAATGACTCCTTGATAGTTGGTTTAGAACAACCATGAGTTTACTCATTGAATACCCCATTTCATCCAGTCTCTTAATCGGATAACCACCACAGTTTCCTTCAAACCTATTGTCACTTTGGTGCCTACTAGATCCATCCATTCACTAAAAACAGAAATTTCAGTGTGAGTATATCAACAAAAACATCATGTACTAATGAGGAAGATAAACACTAATATATACTTACTCATTTACATAATCCAAAACTAGGACTCTTTCTGAAATCCTAACCATTATGGTAATGTCACTTATGCTTAAAGAAGGCCCTAAACTCTAAAGTTATCTAAACCGACCTTTGATACCAACTATAAGGCCCCAGCCTTAAACCTTACATAATATTGAGGTATTACAAGATTACACATTGAAGATATTTTCAGGTTTAGATTTTTAGAGAATTAGATCCTCAAACTTGCATTACATTCCACATTTAAACAAATTGGTTACATAAAAGACAGTATTCATTCTTCCCATCAAAAGAAACATATTTAAAATAAAACATGGATTATTTCTTGACACATCCTTGACACTATCATCACATCATGTACCCTTCCCTTGACCTGTGAAAAACATTTCAAAAAATTGGGATGAGCATAAAAAGCTCAGTAAGGGATATAAAAATATGGAAAGAAAACATGAGTACATGTATACATAACAATGAAAACTATTAGTTTTTCAAACATCAAGTAAACCATGTATACTCTATCAAAGTAATACCTTCACCTTAATGAAGTAGTAAAAACTCTTCACGGAATAAAGTATCATTACTTACCTTTTTGTAACCAAAGGATTACCATAAAACCAACATAAAGAACACATAACATATATAAAGGTAACTTGGGACATAAACATACTTAAGTGGAATAACCATACGGTCGACATCCACACATATCACTTAATGGAATATCCATACGGCCAATTTCCATACATACTTAATGGAATAGTCATACGGCCGACTTGCATACCCAATGCATTGGAGGTTATAACCTAACCACCCATCCTGGTATTCACGGCACCACCCGTCATATGGTTTATAACGTAACCACCCGTTAAAATGTCCAAGTACCAATATAAAATCATAAAACACAAAACCAATATAAAGGAATGATAACATTTACACATTTCAATCACAATATATCATAAAAATATTGACATAATAGAATCCTTTATCAAAACCATTTTCAATACCAGAATAAATTAAAGAGTATATGGTATTTATTTTATTTTAAAAACATTACGGCTTGTTGAGGAAGCCAAAGAACAAATAATACTCGCGGTGGCGGAAAAGGTCGTTGTCACCGTGTACGTTAAAAAACATTCCTTTTTTTCATTTATTAAAATGATTCATAGAAAAAGATTCCTTTTGTATAAAAGTAAAAGTCAAAGGGGTTTATACACGGTATAAAAAAAAGTTCTGTATAAAACTAAATATGCCTCAATGAAAGGAGATTGAGACGAAGTCCCTTATAAAGATGGTATCCTTGGTTTAAGGATAAATCAATTACATAATTATGTGTGACAATCAAATACACCAAATATAAGTGGATATTATGTGTAAAATAATCAAAGGTCATTCACACATATTCAAAGGATGGCATATTCAATAACTACATGTCGAACCCAAAGAAATCGAAATTGGGTTAGGAAGTTCCCATGACAGCCTAACGGAGTCACATCAAAATGAGTTGATGAGAGATAAAAAGTGTATCTCATCACTTGGACATAAAATTTACATGAATAAGGATATATGATAACATATGCCAACATAATAATATGTAATTTAAAAGACCCAACAAAAGAAGTCTTTTAAAAAAAGGAGGGTGAAAGGTTCCCTTACCGACTTTGGTATCTTTCGAAACATACGACCCGTGAAAGAAGGACAATACATCATTGATGTAAATACTCATAAATGAAGGAGTATTACACAATGAGTAAAATAATGTTCAGTACATACACCACTCAAAAGAAATTCTGGCAAATGTAGCATAAATCTCACGGGAATAAAAGTGAGATGAAAAATCACTTACGAAAACTCGGCAGCCTAACGGCGCCACTTAAAACTTCCAAAAATGGATTGATGAGATCAAATAGGTTATCTCATCACATTACAGAAAAATTTACATCAAGAGTAATATGAGATAACATCCCCCATCATAACAAATAGGAGCTTAAAAGAAGTGACATAAAGGGGAGTACTTAAAAAGAAAGAGAGAGGTTAGATCTCTTACGAAAATTCGGCAGCCTAACGACGCCACTCAAAACTCCCAAAATGGATTGATGAGAGAGAATAGGGTATCTCATCACATGAACATAAAAATTACAGTATGTTTAATATATAATAACATCCCAATAACAAGAAAGATGATCTTTATATGGAATGACATAAAAGAGTGTACTTAAAGAGAAAGAGAGGGGTAAGATCCCTTACATCGGGTCCGACTTGACTCGATCGTTCTTTAACGTCCTGAATAATAAACTTGAGTTAATCTCTACTTGATTAAGAACATTTTTCCAAGTTCATTATTCCTTTTATACCATGTTATGAACATCATGTAATCATTTAAGTTAATAATGTTCATTTTTTCGGTATTTGGTTCTTAAGTCAAAAATAAACTTCTTACACTTACATGTTGTTAATTTGGTCAAAGGTTCATTATATCCAGAATGATATTAATGATTTGGATAAAATATATATCATATATATTAATCATATACATTTATTTATAATATTACATCACATTTATAGGTAAGAAATGAAATGCACCGTTCATGGAGACAGTAAGCCGTACATACGCATGAACGCTACTTCCATTTCTATTTTGTATTTTCTGGAATGGAATCATAATGATATAAGAGTATATTATAATTCCAGTATATTAACATATATAATATCATTAACTTTATCCTTTACACATCCCACATATGGTATTAACGAATCAAATCACTTTCAGGGGGCGGTAGTCCGCACTTCCTAAAATGAAGATATCGTGTTTACCCATAATGGAAACAATAATGGTATTCCATAAATGAAAAAATACAGAAGATTAAGGAAAGAATAAACATATTATATATCATATATAATAATAGTTACATCATAATGGAAACCTTTGAAGGTGTTAAATGAGTATTGAACAATCATCATTTCGGGAGGCAGAATTTCGCCATCCACGGAAACCGTATGTTCTTTAACCATTTTATGTAGTTGTGTGAGAGTGTATCTCGAATAAATCTTATAACAACATCTTAGTATATTGAAGATACTTGTGTTGTTACAAAAGAAGTAAATAAAAATAGTTTATGGGGTTGGAGAAGCAAAATAAAACAAATGAACATGAGAGAATGAATTACCTTTAAAAGTGTAACTCCTTTTGATTTGAGCATAATGGCTTCCTTTGAAAAGATTCTGAAAAAGGGAATCCTCTAGGATGAGTAGAGGGATGTGGAGAGAGTAAATGGGCAGGGAATGGACGAGCCAAAGGCTTTAGGAGCGTGTGAAATGAGGTAGAGGTGGGGGCCTTTTAAAAGAGGAGAGGAGGGGCACTTTTGGAAATCATGAAACTATTATTTTATTTTCAAATGTGTTTCGAATTTATAAGGTCCCACATTGATATAATTAGAATATAAGATGATAAGGCTTTGAAATATTTACATACAATAGGTTTTGGACGTGTTTAGGTTTTAGATATTACATTATCTTTCCTATTTATTTAAATCGTTAAATAATGAGGTCATCGCTGCATCATCATTATGTCATAAATACTTTAATTTATATAAAGTCTAAAAATTATAAAAAAAATACTATGATGTAGGAAATATTTTTATCTTTCCAAATAGTATTTATAGACAAACATATAACTAGTATAACCCCTTTCTAAAAATTGTTTTAGTAAAACAATTTATGTTACTGTCATTTTCACCTTTATTTAAAAAAAAGGCATTAAAGTCATTATCTCGCCCAAGAGGCTCCATAGGGTCCCCTAAATCGACCCATGGGTTTTCTTGGTCGGCCATGACTCATCCAATAGGGGTAGGACAAGTGTCATGGTGTTTTCATATTTTTATAATATCATTTTTACCTTAAATTACACTAATTACCTCTAATCGCGATTGATGAAAAAACGATACTATTCACCAAAAAATTATTATCATCCCATTGAACCACATTTTACATACTATTGACAACAATGTATGTCGTATTTTCAAAATTCAATACACATTAGTGGTAAACTTTCATTTAACTGAAAAATCAGTTTGCTTGATTACCACTTAGTGGTTTCACTATTCATCAAAAATTGGAGTTTTTCAGAAAATTACAAAAAATTCACCCTAAGCTATATTTGATATTCCGAATTAAAAAATGAAGTATATTTTACAAAATTCAAAATATATAAGTCACATTAATTAATTTAATAATTAATTACCACTGTCATAGCAAATATCATGTTTTTATAAAATAATAAGTATCAAAAGATTGGCACCGGTTTAAGTCTAATTTCAAAGTGAAATTAATTCCAATGACCACCATTGGATTAAATGGTAAAAATAATTCAGATTACACATTAAGAAAAA
Organism: Viscum album; assembly: GCA_963277665.1. Classification (NCBI taxonomy): domain Eukaryota; kingdom Viridiplantae; phylum Streptophyta; class Magnoliopsida; order Santalales; family Viscaceae; genus Viscum; species Viscum album. The sequence continues at coordinate 648,358,604 of OY728153.1, forward strand.
TTCAAAAGATAATCTAATAATATAAATAAATTAGATTAAAAAGAGGTTTTGAATTTAAAATACAACATTTTACACTATTCATTAAAAAAATGATCTTTATCAGAAAGATACCAAAAATTTACACAAAGTTAAATTTGATGTCCCGATTCTCAAGAAGAGTTTTATTTGGTCCAATATAATGTATAAGAGTGAAAAAAATATATTTAATGACGGTTCGCCATCAAAAGGCGATAAGTGAACCTTTAGTGATAATTAGGGCATATACGCCTAAAAGTGAATTCTTTCCGTATTTTAAGCCTTTATCTTTTATTGGATAAATGTAAAAACATTTAAAAACAAATATAATCATATTTTAGTTATTTCTATCCATTCCCTCCAATACAACTGCTACATGTTAACTTCCATTTAAAATAATATTATTTTATTATTAGAGTGCAACAAAAGATTCCCAAGAAAATCTTTGTTGCGTGTTGGGTACGCCATCGAGCATAGCATCCCCTTTAAAGTCATATTAATATTTTATTCACAAATATGGATAAATATGAAAATGTCATCTTCTTTATTTACCTGGGGTGTTACATCCTTCCCCCCTTTTGGTAATTGCGTCCTCGCAATTTTAAAATTGGGCTTGGAAACATCCTTGAAAGTCCCACATCGGAAGAAGAGTCGGTAAAACAATCACTTTAAAATAAAGAAAGATAAGTACAAAGGTCACCCTAGTTAAGCCATATTAGGATTCCAAGTATGAAAAAATGGACATGGAGGAGAAAAATAGGGTCATGTTCTGATGAAGAGTGATAGAAAACATGTTTAGGAGAATGTTAACCATGAGAAAATCACAAACTTGTGATGGGTTAAACAATATTTGATTCCCCAGTAGGAAAAGTTAATAGACAAAATTTTTGTTTTAAGATACATTTTATTGGAGAATTTATTCATAAGTAAACATAATCACTTATCATGTTGACTTTCAACTTTTACTAGATTCCTTAATCAAACTCATATTTTTTTCCAAAAGACGAGTTTTTAGGGAGACTTGTTCGCATTAAGAGTACTATAATCAACTTATAGAGAATCAACTAATCCACCAAAGAGAACTATATACTTCCCATGTCATTAGGATTTAACCAAAACCAAAACTAAAAAGGTCATTACAAGGTCAGATAATCCAAAAAAGATAACCCTTTAAAAAGAAAATCTATGCTTAATCTCCAAAATTTGTCCAACAAAACCCAAAGTTCAACGAGGACCATCCGATAAACCATTTGTCCATAAAATTCTTCAAATTAAACCAATAAAAGATTGAAACCCAAATATTTGAAGTATTTAGTCACATAGTCTTCCAAGTTAAATCGTAACATTTATCTCCAAACAACATTAGTTTCTCCTAAAGTCTCGTATTGAAAAGTAATTAACCTAATCACATATCCTCCATGATAGGTTAATCATGTTTATAAATATCCCAAAATCAACTTAATCTTAATTCATAAAATCATATAACTAAAATGAATCTGTCAAACTAACCAGGGACTTCACGTAGTCCAGTGGTAGGTGATAAATACCCGTCGCACTTTGGTTGTGGGTTCGATTCCCACAGCTTTGTCCGACGCGACGGGTAGTCACACGGTCTGCGTGTTGTCCTTTTTCCAAAACTATATAATTCTTAAAAAATTCCCAAAAATGAGGTAAAATATTCAAAGATGATCATAACATATTTTAACAACATGTTTATCTCATGCCTTTCACTTTCCATCATAACATATAATAACCCATAATTTCCTCAAAAGTAAGGATCATATAAACTCTAATGGTTACCTTTATAATTATTACCTGAACTTCCACATTGATTTGTTCATCTCGTACATGATGCATTACAGAACATAACTAGGTTCAAGTGGTTGATAATGACTCCTTGATAGTTGGTTTAGAACAACCATGAGTTTCCTCATTGAATACCCCATTTCATCCAGTCTCTTAATCGGATAACCACCATAGTTTCCTTCAATCCTATTGTCATTTTGGTGCCTACTAGATCCATCCATTCACTAAAAACAGAAAGTTCAGTGTGAGTATATCAACAAAAACATCATGTACTAATGAGGAAGATAAACGCTAATATATACTTACTCATTTACATAATCCAAAACTAGGACTCTTTCTGAAATCCTAACCATTATGGTAATGTCACTTATGCTTAAAGAATGCCCTAACCTCTAAAGTTATCTAAACCGACCTTTGATACCAACTATAAGGCCCCAGCCTTAAACCTTACATAATATTGAGGTATTACAAGATTACACATTGAGGATATTTTCAGGTTTAGAGTTTTAGAGAATTAGATCATCAAACTTGCATTACATTCTACATTTAAACAAAGTGGTTACATAAAAGACAGTATTCATTCTTCCCATCAACGGAAACATATTTAAAATAAAACATGGATTCTTTCTTGACACATCCTTGACACTATCATCACATCATGTACCCTTCCCTTGACCTGTGAAAAACATTTCAAAAAATTGGAATGAGCATAAAAATCTCAGTAAGGGATATAAAAATATGGAAAGGAAACATGAGTACATGTATACATAACAATGAAAACTGTTAGTTTTTCAAACATCAAGTAAACCATGTGTACTCTATCAAAGTAATACCTTCACCTTCATGAAGTAGTCAAAACTCTTCACGGAATAAATTATCATTACTTACCTTTTTGTAACCAAAGGATTACCATAAAACCAACATAAAGAACACATAACATATATAAACGTAACTTGGGACATAAAAATACTTTTGTGGAATAACCATACGGTCGACTTCCACACATATCACTTAATGGAATATCCATACGGCCAATTTCCATACATACTTAATGTAATAGTCATACGACCGACATCCATACCCAATGCATTGGAGGTTATAACGTAACCACCCGTCCTGGTATTCACGGCACCACCCGTCATATGGTTTATAATGTAACCACCCGTTAAAATGTCCAAGTACCAATATAAAATCATAAAACATAAAACCAATATAAAGGAATGATAACATTTCCACATTTCAATCACAATATATCATAAATATATTGACATAATAGAATCCTTTATCAAAACCATTTTCAATACCAAAATAAATAAAAGAGTATATGGTATTTATTTTATTTTAAAAACATTACGGCTTGTTGAGGAAGCCAAAGACCAAATAATACTCGTGGTGGCGGAAAAGGTCATTGTCACCGCGTACGTTAAAAACATTCCTTTTTTTCATTTAGTAAAACGATTCATAGAAAAATATTCCTTTTGTATAAAAGTAAAAGTCAAAGGGGTTTATACACCATATAAAAAAAATTTGTGTATAAAACAAAATATGCCTCAATGAAAGGAGATTGAGACGAAGTCCCGTACAAAGACGATATCCTTGGTTTAAGGATAAATCAATTACATAATTATGTGTGACAATCAAATACACCAAATATAAGTGGATATTATCTGTAAAATAATCAAAGGTCATTCACACATATTCAAATGATGGCATATTCAATAACTACATGTCGAACCCAAAGAAATCGAAATTGGGTTAAGAAGTTCCCATGACAGCCTAACGGCGTCACATAAAAATGAGTTGATGAGAGATTAAAAGTGTATCTCATCACTTGGACATAAAATTTACATGAATAAGGATATATGATAACATATCCCAAAATAATAATATGTAATTTAAAAGCCCCAACAAAAGAAGTCTTTTAAAAAAAGGAGGGTGAAAGGTTACCTTACCGACTTGGGTATCATTGATGTAAATACTCATAAATGAAGGAGTATTACACAATGAGTAAAATAATGGTCAGTACATACACCACTCAAAAGAAATTGTGGCAAATGTACCATAAATCTCACTGGAATAAAAGTGAGATGAAAAATCACTTATGAAAACTCGGCAGCCTAACGGCGCCACTTAAAACTTCCAAAAATGGATTGATGAGATCAAATAGGGTATCTAATCACATTAAAACAAAATTTACAGCATGTTTAATATGAAATAACATCCCCCATCATAACAAATAGGAGCTTAAAAGAAGTGACATAAAGTGGAGTACTTAAAAACAAAGAGAGAGGTTAGATCTCTTACGAAAATTCGGCAGCCTAACGGCGCCACTCAAAACTCCCAAAATGGATTGATGAGAGTGAATAGGGTCTCTCATCACATGAACATAAAAATTGTATTATGTGTAATATATAATAACATCCCAATAACAAGAAAGATGATCTTTATATGGAATGACATAAAAGAGTGTACTTAAAGAGAAAGAGAGGGGTAAGATCCCTTACCTCGGGTCCGACTTGACTCGATCGTTCTTTAACGTCCTGAATAATAAACTTGAGTTAATATCTACTTGCTTAAAAACCTTTTTCAAGTTCATTATTCCTTTTATACTATGTTATGAACATCATGTAATCATTTAAGTTAATAATGTTCATTTTGTCAGTATTTGGTTCTTAAGTCAAAAATAGACTTCTTACACTTACATGTTTTTCATTTGTTCAATGGTTCGTTATATCCAGAATGATATTAATGATTTGGATAACATATATATCATATATATTCATCATATACATGTATTTATAATATTACATCGCATTTAGAGGTAAGAAATGAAATGCATCGTTCATGGAGATGGTAAGTCGTACGTACGCATGAACGCTACTTCCATTTCTATTTCGTATTTTCTGGAATGGAATCATAATGATATAAGAGTATATTATAATTCCAGTATATTAACATATATAATATCATTAACTTTATCCTTTACACATCCCACATATGGTATTAACGAATCAAATCACTTTCAGGGGGCGGTAGTCCGCACTTCCTAAAATAAAGATATCGTGTTTACCCATAATGGAAACAATAATCGTATTCCATAAATGAAAAAATACAGAAGCTTAAGGAAATAATAAAAATATTATATATCATATATATAAATAGTGACATCATAATGGCCACCTTTGAATTTGTTAAATGAGTATTGAACAATCATTGTTTCGGGAGGCAGAATTTCGCCATCCACGGAAACCGTATGTTCTTTAACCATTTGATGTAGTTTTGTGAGAGTGTAGCTAGAATAAATCTTATAACAACATCCAAGTATATTGAAGATACTGGTGTTGTTACAAAAGAAGTAAATAAAAATATTTTAGAGGGTTGGAGAAGAAAAATAAAACAAATGAACATGAGAGAATGAATTACCTTTAAAAGTGTAACTCTTTTTGATTTGAGCCTAAAGGATTCCTTTGAAAGGATTCTGCCCAAATGGAATCCTCTAGGATGAGGAGAGGGATGTGGAGAGAGTAAATGGGCCGGGTATGGCCGATCCAAAGGCTTTAGGAGTGTCTGAAATGACGTAGAGATGGGGGCCATTTATAAGAGGAGAGGAGCGGCACTTTTGGAAATCATGAAACTATAATTTTATTTTCAGAAGTGCTTCGAATTTCTAAGGTCCCACATTGAAGTAATTCGAAGATAAGATGATAAGGCTTCGAAATATTTCCATCCAATAGGTTTTGGACATGTGTAGGTTTTAGATATTACATTATCTTTCCATTTTATTTAAATCGTTAAATAATGAGGTCATCGCTGCATCATCATGATGTCATAAATACTTTAATTTATTTAAAGTCTAAAAATTTAAAAAAAAATACTATGATGTAGGAAATCTTTTTATATTTCCAATAGTATTTATAGACAAACATATAACTAGCATAACCCCTTATAAAAATTGTTTTAGTAAAACAATTTATGTTAGTGTCATTTTCACCTTTATGTAAAAAAAGGCATTAAAGTCATTATCTCACCCAAGAGGCTCCATAGGGTCCCCTAAATCGACCCATGGGTTGTCTTTGTCGTCCATGACTCATCCAATAGGGGTAGGAAAAGTGTCATGGTGTTTTCATATTTTTATAATATCATTTTTACCTTAAATTACACTAATTACCTCTAATCGCGATTAATGAAAAAAAGTTACTATTCACCAAAAAATTATTTTCATCCCATTGAACGAAATTTTACATAATAATGACAACCATTTATGTCGGATTTTCAAAATTCAATACACATTAGTGGTAAACTTTCATTTAACTGAAAAATCAGTTTGCTTGATTACCACTTAGTGGTTTCACTATTCATCAAAAATTGGAGTTTTTCAGAAAATTACCAAAAATTCACCCTAAGCTATATTTGATATTCCGAATTCAAAAATGAAGTCTATTTTAAAAAATTCAAAACATATAAGTCACATTAATTAATTTAATAATTAATTCCCGCTGTCATAGCAAATAGCGTGTTTTTATAAAACAATAAGTATCAAAAGATTGGCAGCAGTTTAAGTCTAATTTCAAAGTGAAATTGAATCCAATGACCACCATTGGATTAAATGGTAAAAATATATTCAGATTACACATTAAGACCAATTAAAAATATAATCTAATCATATAAATAAATTAGATTAAAAAGAGGTTTTGAATTTAAAATAGAACATTTTACACTATTCATTAAAAAATGCACTTTATCAGAAAGATACCAAAAATTTACACAAACTAAATTTTGATGTCCCGATTCTCAAGAAGAGTTTTATTTGGTCCAATAGAATGTATAAGATTGAAAAAAACTATATTTAATGAAGGATCACCATCAAAAGGCGATAAGTGAACCTTTAGTGAAAACTAGGGCATATACGCCTAAAAGTGAATTCTTTCCGTATTTTAAGCCTTTATCTTTTATTGGATAAATGTAAAAACATTTATAAACATATATAATCATATTTTTGTTATTTATATCAATTCCCACCAATACAACGGCTACATGTTAACTGCCATTTAAAATAATATTATTTTATTATTAGAGTGCAACATAAGATTCCCAAGAAAATCGTTGTTGCGTGTTGGGTACGCCATCGAGCATAGCATCCCCTTTGAAGTCATATTAATATTTTATTCCCAAATATGGATAAATATGAAAATTTCATATTCTTTATTTACCTGGGGTGTTACAATTACATATTCTAGTTTTAATATGAATGTATATGTTGACTATGATCATCCCCTTTCATATGAGGAATACATTTGACTTAGTATGTTTTTTAGGTGGCCCTCTATATCAACCCAATTCATCGGTAGTTCCCATTAGACAAACTAGGCTAATTTTTCACTGAGGATTTACCCATTGATGTAGACAAGTTGGATGAGTCCTCGGTCATATGATTATGATGCCTTATATTATTTATTTCATCAATGTTAGATTAATTATTTATATTCCATATAATTTCACCACTTGTAGAATATCTATTCTTATGTCTCATTCCCAAATAATTATTTATTTGGAATTATTTAACCATATTTTATTTCTTCCATATTTTTCTCATGTTATTTAATGAATGTAATGTTTTTAATTATTTACCTTTTCATAATTATTTATTCTTGTTTATAATATCTTCCCTTATATGTATACCCTTATTTATCATTCTAGTTCCCTGGTTATTATGTTTTATTTTTCTCCAAGATATAAAGGTGTTTATTATGACTCCATTTCATGGATATTGGAGGAGAATAATTTCTTTCTCAATGGATTAATTATGTTTTATTTTACTTTATAAATTTTAGTGGAAGATTTATCTATGTTAGCAGGCTTCCAAAACCAGTAAACTGATCAATCCTTCAGAAAAAAATCTTATTGGTATACCACTGAAATAAAGTATGATAGTAGATACATTATACTAGGGTCATGTTCTTTACAGTCAGCATCAATTTAATTTTTATAGAAACTATGAATACAATATTAATGAAAATATCTATTAATGTAAATAATAATATGTTCAAAATCAAGGATATTTATATAATAATATTCCAATGGAAACATATCTATGATATTAGAGAGTCTTAAAATTTTCAATTTAGGTTTTTTATTTTACTAGTTTTTGGATTATACATTATGTTTCAAAATGATATGATCTAATATTATGTGTTTCTTTATTTGAAAATTCTACCTCACATAAGGATTGAGTACCTCATCAGTGCACATGATTCAAAGAGTATAAAATAAAAAACATCTATGGGCTTATTCTTATTTATCTAATAAAAAAAGTATATCAATAGTTATCATTTTACGATTATATATTATAATTCAATAGAGAAAAATGAATGAATTTTCTTGGTATTATGACATTGGAGGGGAGAAAATAAAAAAGAGTATAATTATGAAAAAGTTTAATAATGTAATGAAGATAAAACAGTATTTTACAACATGTTATAATTGTGGAATGCAACCGAGTTGAATATTCATAAAAGTAATGTCAATTTTCATCAAGGGTGGGTATAAAGTTAACCATTATTGGGATTTTGAAGGTAATAAAAAAAAGATTATTATCAATAACTCTTAAAATTGAAGGATATGTGACTCTTCACAAATCATGGTCTCAAGTGTCAATGGAATATAACCCCAAAATGTAATATGGATTTTTTTCAAGCTTATGCTACTACCTCAGAACAAGAGGAATGATTAATATCTATTTTATTGGATTCATGGATTATGTTATTTGTTTGTTTTATCAATAATTACATATCTATACTAATATTGAGATATATAAGGATTGTATTTTAGTACTTCTTCCTTAATGATTTGGAGACATCTGATGAAAAATATATGTAACCAATCAAATTTATTGTACTGTAGGATGACCTTTTGAAAAAAAAATTGATTTAGGGAAGACAACCCAAAATATATGGTTGAGTATGATATAATAATAAATATATATTTATGGTATTATATTGGTGTCCATGAATGCGGTTAGTAATTTTTTGGATTAATACCGCTTTTGATTTATGGAATATATTTAACTACATGGGATTTTATTTTTGGAAGCATGATTTTCATCATCATGGTAACAAGGTGGTCAAGGTACTGATATTTTATTTATGTGATCGTAAGATCAATATTATGTTTTTTTGGGGAATCAAAATCTATTTATTGATGTTTAGTTACTTTCTGTCAATATTTTTGGTACTCTAATTTATATAGATGTATCTTGAACGATATTAAGGAAAATACCGTTGGAATGGATATATTTATCCATTAGATATTATTATTTATGGTTAAATTATTCTATATAGTATAGCATATCCTTTTCCACCATATTGGTTCTGATGAATATATATTTAAAAAATTAATGTGTTGATGACCTTATGATTTGCTAAATGATATTAAAATATGACAAAATCATCATGAATATACATATCATTGTTTTTGAAATGACCTGGATAGATCAGAACACATCTAAAGGACGTGATTATGTATATAAAAATGATTATAATCGTGTATTTTTATCTTTTAAAGTGTTTTATTTGGATTGTATGGGATTCCAATAACACCAAGGAAAAATATTTTGTAATAAATCCAAAGACTATTTACTTTTATTAATAATAAATAAATGGTTATTTAGCTGATAAAAAATTTATGGTTTTGAGATGGTTAAATTTATAATGACCATGTCCTCTATTATTCTCCATCATAATGTGATATATATATATATATATATCAATGAACATATGTAAACATTCGTCATGTTTTGTCTTCAATGAATTAAGTAACACCCCTAGATTTCCTGCCATGTATCATCTTAAATACATTTAATTAAGGTGATAGATTACTTTTCATGAAGCACCAAGCATAAACAATCGTGTAAATAACATGGTCGTTAAAATAGTGATGTCACCATTAAAAATCGTACACTATGCACTCGACTAAAATTATCACCTATTAATGTATAATTTTTTTTTATTTCATCAATGAAAATATTATACATTAATATCATGTAAAAATAAAATAAATTCTTAAAAATGATCAACTATGTGTTGGAATTTTTGTGAAACATAAATGTTTAATTACTATTAGATAATATTTATTACAGATTAAATGAAAATATATTTTCATAAAATATATTCATAATGTAATATTTATTTTTATTATAATTATAATATAATTTTATGATTCTGTAATTAATTTTTAATGGAGTTGTACTATCAGTTATAATTTTAAAATATGCATTTTTTTAATAAATGATAATTTTATTTAAAAATTAAATTTCTCATATATAGATATCTATTTTAAAAAAATGGATCACATTTGTTAAATCAATATGTCAAAAAATTATAATGGTGAATTTTTCAACTTTCTCAAAAATAGTTTTCTAATTTTATGAATATTGAAATACAATTATTTATGATGTTTAACATTATATGTAAATAAATTAATGTATTCATCATAGTTGAGTCATCTATGATGTATGTGATCATTATCTCTATCTCTCATGCTCTATTTATTATAATATTTTCGAAATAATAAAAAATATTTATAGTTTGTAGCGAAAATAATAATCAAATGGCTATAAAAATAAAAAAACACTCATATCATCTACTATAAGTACAACACATCACCCAATATTCTCATAATAAATTCTATGCCTCGTAAAATTATTATATTCTACCCAATTCCTCTCCCAAGAAACAATACCACGTTATGGTCAATCTATTATATGAAAAAAAAAATTTCCTAGTGTCTTAATGAGGTTCTCAAGGAGACGACACTAAATAGTTAAAACCCTCCCTCTATCTATTTTAAATCCTTTTATTTTTCATATCCTTCCCTAACCTACCCTCTAAAAAATAACAAGATAACTCAAGAATTATATATATACTAGAATTATAATATGTTAATGTAATACTCATCATCAAATCTATTCTTCTTTCCCTTTGATCTAAAAATATGAATATCATTTGTGATTTGTCGATTCGCCACCTTTATGTACGTTGAGATTTTGTTTTTATTAAAGACTTCAATTCTGGTTATTAAACCAATATTATATTTAAATTTGATTTTAATAATCATATTATATGTTATATCAGGTAATAAAAAATATATAAACATAATTTCAAATAGAATGGAACATTTTTTTAGGGTCTTAACAAACCAAATAAAAAATTTATACATTTTCATCAACATTTTATTTATTGAATAATAATTATTCCATAAAATAATATGTTAGAATTAAATATTTTGGGTGTTTATTAATACTATATTATTTCATTTCTTGAAATTTTATTCCCACATTAATGTACTACAATAATTATAATATGGGAATCATACCATAACATAATGATATGAATACACCTGAAAAAATGTTAAACAATAGAACCCAAAGAAATATCCATAAAAGAACTTAATAAAATAATAATAAATATATGATATTATGATTTAGTTCTTAATTAAGGAATTAATTAATATAATTTGAATTTCCTAGATATTAATTAAAACTGAAGAATGATTTTTTATATAAGTTAATGGTTTCTCATTTCACATTTATTTTTGTGAGTTATGCCTTTGTCACTACATATTTATTGTGTGTGGTGTAGTAATACTACACTATAATGTACCATATCAATAACATCATTATCATTATTGTATTAATCATTTATATTGAACATCACTAATTTTAATGGGTATATATTTTGACTATTGGAAAATGGGTACGTGAATTCTAATCTCAATTTCCATTTTTTTGGATAAAATTATACTCCATTGATTATGTAATGATATGACTATATGTCAAAGGAATATTTATTATCTGAATTTTTACATAAAATTGTGTTATTTTTATTTATATGTGATAAAAATAATTGATTCATTTGATTATCTCTCCTCATTTATTTCAAAACTTCTTTTCCAAATGATTGTTTTCTATAAAAATATATAAGAAATGTTTTTTTAAAGATATACGTCATTATAAGATTTATTCCATAATCATGATTCCATATTTCCATGAAGAACCCATTAAATTTTTACATAGATATTTTAAAATAGAATTCCTTGTATTATAATTGAGATATTGTTGAAGAATGAGTTACATAAAATTTAGAAATTTTAATTCCTAAAGAATATTTCATCAATCTTATTAAAGTAAATATTTCAACATCATTTGATAAAACCTATAATTAAGTGTTGTTAATATATTGATTTATGATTTAACATATATTAATTAATGGGTTATGATCTATATGACTCTAGATGTACTATATTCATATCATTCAACATATTTCACATGATGGTTATATGATGATGTTTATATTGTGAGGAATTTTATTTTGTAACATCATGCTCCTCCTCATTGGTTTGAGAAATATGAAGATAATTACAAGACCATAAGTTACATACATGAGGTTCCAATGCCTAGAAATAAATTACAATATATTTAATATATTTTTGGGATTATTCCACCACTGAAAATTAAACAAACACACTAAACAATGATTAAAAAATGACTAAAAATGATTCATGTTAATAATGTATATTAACTGAAGGTAACACCATTAATATAAAAATAAATCTAAAACCAAGTATCATAGTGAAAGAAGATGATATAAAATAAAATAGTGGAATAAAAAAATAAAATACGTAAGTGATAAACTAAAATGCACCCAACATGCTCCATCATCCCACATAAAAAAACTACCCATGTATCAAAAAGGACCACTAGAGAAGTGTGAAACATTACATTTTCTTGTTTCCCGATAAACCACACCTGAAAATCACATAAGGTCCAAAGAAAATGTGAGTAATAAAACTCTGTATATCGTCCCTAAATTATATCCCTACTCACTCAAATGGGATCTAACATGATAACACATTTATATAAAAAAATAATGAATGAAATTTAAAATAGTTTCTATCAAACAAAATAGGTTCACATAAAAAAATGTTCTATACAAAAATAGTTTCCAAGGAAGCATATAAACAAGTCATTTATCCCTTTCTCAATTTTCATTTTTTCATAAATCATTCCATTTCTCACAACTCACACTCACACACACATTAATCCAAACAATCTTGATCCTAGCTTTGATGGAAAAACTAAACGTCCATAACCCATCACATTGATGGTGGTACTTAGCGACCAAAATCCATCTGAATCTACACATGGTTAACCAATTATTCTATCAACATGCCTATCCATCATGATAGAACATTTCAACAAACATTATTTTTATTAAAAACCCGTTTCCACGCATCCAAAAAAATAACGATTTTAAAATAATTCATTTAAAATCATGTTATCATATTAACTTTCGCAAAAAACATCCAATACATAAAATATCTCAAACCATCTACAAGGATGGTTTGAAAAAGTTATTTTAAAAAAATTTCACAATCAATTCCATTTTTTTTGAAATTATGTTTTCTTGTTCTATTAAGTGCAGTGGGGAGTCAATCCAACTACCTCGGGATAGTTGATAAAAACAAATAAATACATGAAATCAACCTCAAAAAAGGATTTAATATAATAAAAATTATATATCCTCCCCTAACATTTCAATGCTAAAATATTACCTTTATTATCATAAATCACTATTGATTTATCAATGTCGAACTAGTTATAGAAATGACTGAAGGATATATAGAGGGAGAATTAGATCCTTTAAAAACCAAAAATATCAACCATAAATGATTACAAAACATGAGAATAAAGATTCAACGGACCAAGAAATGACTTCATATTGGCTCCTAATTGATGGGAAATTATTTATTTTTTACTGGGAGGGATAATTCTCGAGTTAAAATCAATTTGGTGAAAAACCAAGGGGATTAGACATGAAAATGTGTTAGATCCTCTTTTCATTTATATGATCTTAAAAACATGAATGTTTAATCACATAGTTAGGAAAAGGTATTCTATTTGAGAGCTATGATCTTCCTCATGGAAGATCTTGAATGTTTGGATCCCACAGTTTGACAAACCATGCACCATCCTTGTAAAATTATACTTTCCAAATTTGAATGTTTTCTACTTGGAAGCCAAAATAGTTGGAATAGCATTTTACATACCCACATTCCTTCCCCTTAGCCTCTATCATACTATTTGTGGTTTCCTATACATGTTTCATGTTTTTCAGAAACAATTCAAACACCGTTCCCTAGTAGAAATGAACCAAAAACACTCAATTTTTTTTCAAAACCACCAAAACATAACCCAAACACTGTATAAACATAAAAATAAAAAATGATGTGTTACCAAATGGAAAATGATATTTTAAATTATCTAATATATTGTATATTTCATCCTAGGAATATTGAAAACAAAGGATATTTTGAATGAGTTCATAGAGTCTATTTATAATTTATTCCTCGCATTCCCGAGGCTCTTCCTAAATCTGAACATGCTTACAAAAAACCTAAAATATAGAAATTATTCTTACATAAAAGAGTTTCTCTTACACATACAAAATCTGTACTGGCACATACACCAAAAAAGAATCTAGATATGGGTGAAAGTGATCCCATCAAATCTCATGGTTAGTATTAGGATGGTACTTTTTCAGCTGAGATACATGAAAAACATTATGCACTACACTACTGTGGTGGTAATGCCAAATAATATTCCACCTCACTAATTAGTTCATTTATGTCAAAATTTACACTGTTTAAAAGAGATAGAATTCCATCATTCCAAAATAATGATGCCCATGTCATGCATATATCCTCAAAATCACATGACTAGTCACCACGAATGGAAATGGCCATATATAAGGATCCACATGAAATTTTTGATGACTTTGAGTCATATCCACCTATATCTCGATCAACTAAATATTATTCAGCATTTTATGGTAATAGCTTGGCCATAAAATGTAACGTATCACATGTTTCCACCCATCGAAGAGGATAATGACATGGAAAACCATACAATTCATCAAATGAAGTCATATGAATCATTCCCTGATAACTTTTATTATACAGGAAATCTACAATCATTACATTATCTTATCATGGGCCCCAGAAATCCTATAAAAAATCATACAACATGTAGTAAAATGTGTCCAACATCTATTCAGATTGTCTAACTGTCTAAGGATGATATGTTGTACACATTTTCAACCTAGTCCCACAAGATTTCTGTAATGATTTCAACTAAAAACTAATATACCTCATATCAATGTCTGAAACTATCAAAACTAGTAAACAATCCCTAATTAACATTACTCATATATAGATTTTGACATTTTCTCCACCTCATGAGATTCATGAATAGAGAAGAAATAGGGTATAATTATGAGAAAGTACACTATCCACCATATTTCATATTGGTTTTGACCATTTTTGGGTATCCTATTACAATAACCATATCAATATAGTACCATTTAGAAATATTAATTGGTAAACACTACAACATACTTTCTTATTGTTGATTTTCTTCTTTTACATACTAATAATCTAAGCATCTTCAAATGAACTCAAACATATTTTATTTCATACTGAATCACCAAAACAGTGCTTTTAAAACTGTATAATCTATATTCTAGGATGAAAATTCCATCTTAAATTGTGATAAGATTGATGAATTTGTTCCGGATGAGCCATAGTTATGATCGCCCAGTTTTTTGACCGCAAAACTAAACCCCCTCTACCTTCCATCCCTCAATTGTGTCTGTATCATTGAGTTTTAACCTCATATACATATTTTATGAATCATTTCTATGTGAATTTTCATCCATATCCACCAAATCAGGAACAAAAGAGACTATAAATAAATCCACAACACCATCTTGGAATTCAAATTCCAAGTGCATATCGGCTAGTACCAATATCAACTGCCACTCATATGAAGCTTTTTTCTAACGATTCATTATTCTTCATTCTTAATGAACATTCCACCATATTGCCTTTACCTAGAATATATATCAAATTCAGTGAAAAAAATTAGATTCTACATCCATATTATTTATTATCATATTCAAGTACCTTTGCGATTGTATATCGTTCATGATATTATGGTATATAAACATATTTTATTTCTCACCAAAGAGGTAATAAAAACTTGTATTCAAAGAATGTACTACAAAATCTAAATCATAATCTTATGTTGAGTATTTTTTTCATTGAAATGTCATTTTATTTATCCATAAGCTATTACATAACCAACATACATGAGAACACATCCCAACATTCATATTAAGGAATCATAATACATAATGTACCCTTGTCATTATTCTGGAAAAATAAAGATTGGTACTGATGTGAGGTGAATTGTATTCCCATTAAAATACCTCTGACATTCATCAGTCCATTGGAATAGTATAATTTCCTAATAAATTCTATCATATGTTATTAATGTCATGAGAAATATTGAAAACACATTTGTACTAATCATATAATCTCAGAAATATTTTTATCACAAACACATTAATTAGAGGATTCCAAGTGAAAATAACTTCTATATATTATATATTAATAGAAACACATCATTCCAAAATTACATTTCGAAGGAAGATTACCTATTTTATCAACAAATCATACCATGGTAATTTTGATATACCGATGAAGATACCTCATGTTTCCCAACACTGTCGATAAGTATTTCTCATGCTCAGCCTTTTACCTTGAATACAGCAACATGTCATATACAAAGACTCCTGAAAAGAGTACAAATATTACTGAAATATATTATTCAAAAATTATATAGAAATAATGGTTTATTGATAATAATAAACAGAATTACCAAATAGTAATAATAGAAAAATATATTCCTGAAAGTTTATTTTGGAATATCCTTTTTCCGAACCCATAATTGGTGATATTCTGATTGATAATCATTTTTATAGAACCACTATGATCCCATAAATTAATATAAATAGATCATATATATATATATAATTATATTCGAATTGTTTATCAAAAATTATTTAATCATACATTAATCCACATACAGCAGGAGAGTTTCTTATGCCTTTTTGAATAATAAAACTAATGCTTCCCATGAAGGTTTGATCGGTCCAATGATAAAAGAATCACTCTCTTCCAAATAAAATTCCAATTCCACTAATTATGTTGGTCACATGTAGAAGACATAAGAGAAATAGTACTAGTCCATATATGGAGATCAATTGTAAACTCCATATATATTGTCGTTGGAAGCCGTAAAATTTTTTGAGGAAAAACATACAAAAACTGATCAACCAATTCTGGAAAAATGTTATCCTTGATATCTTCTATTGAGGAAAAATTCAACACATCCTAATGATATGAGATCATTCCAAATTATCATTCTAGTAAGCCCTTCATACCGTCCTTTACATTCTTATCTCGAATGAGATGCTCAACTTCATTCATAATTTTAAAACCAAACATTCAATTATAATAGTTTATATGAGCCTTAATCATCATCAACCAATACATAAATATGATTTTGTTATAAAATTCTATCTTCAGAAACATTTAATACCATAACAACTCAGCCCCATCCATAGTTACAAAAAATTATCTACACATAAAAGCACAAAATTCTCTACGACAAAGACGAGTTAAATGTTTAAAAAAATATGTAATAATATAAACCTATAGATCCATCAAATCAACAAAATGAGAAATAATAAAGGAATGAGAATCACATGTATCAATCATATCATTCATTAGGATAGAATTAAGAATAACCATACCTCCCACCATTGATGGTCTAGACTGATCATTTACAATAACATTATTCACATGATATTATTTCTTGTTCATCATACATTATTCTTTATTTACATATTGAGGTAATATATGATGAGGAACTACTATAAGAAGATAGTACACCTAATGTTTTCTCAAAATTATCGGTATAGAGGTCTGTATGAACTTGTTTCCCTGGATTTTATAAAATCATGGGTATATTTTTCTATTGTGATCCAATACCCACTATTTTTAGAAAAACATGGGTATATGACTCAGTTAAACCATTATACCAATGGTTCTCTAGAAAAACTGTTTCTATATGTATTGGTGAAAAACCATATACTCAAGGAAAGAGAGAACTGTGGGTATATGTTTACCGCATTCACAAGGGGAAAATTTTATGGTGGGAAAATCCTATACCATCGGCTTTTCCTCTATACCCAAGGATTATATTAATATATTAATGTAAATATTGATTTACTTACATGTAAATGTAGTATGGGTGGTTGTGAGGTGATGTGTGTTTGTAGAGGATGTCGCATGATCGATACAAGAAACCGTAATTTTTAAATAAATTCAATTTATATTAATATATATAAAGGAATGAGTAGACATATATTAATCTAAGTTCAGTAGTGGGAGTGGTGATGTTTTTTGTGTTTTATGAGTAGGTCACGGTATCAAAAGACATTGCTGGAATTTTTTGTACAAGCCATTCAGATAAATAAATTTAGAAAGATATGCATATATATTAACATATGTTTTGCTGCTGTGTTGGTGAGACACAATGTGGTAGAATATAAGGTTTCAGGATCGAATCATACTACGAGTTTTTCTTTAATATTTGTACCCATAGTTTTAAAACCATGTGTATAAAGAAATGATATGGTGGTAAGTGGGTACAACGCTATGAAACTGTGGAAAAAGGATTTACCCTTGTTTTGAAAAAAGAATGGGTATAGGCTATAGAGGAATACCGATGCTTCATATTCCAAGTGTTCCCAAAACCATGATAATAGACTATACCCATGGTTTTGGATTCTATCCCCATTGTTTTGAACCATTTGTACATGCCTTTTATTCAGTAGGGAGGAGTCATTAAATTACTAGAATCACCATGGCCAAGTCTGTTATTCTAACCTGAATGATTCCTCAACCCTCATCTAATTAATTAATACAACCCCTGTGACACCTTAGAGGTGTCTCAGACATCCATCCTTGTAGAAATCCAACAATAACAATGAATATTCCACATCTAATTTCAATTATGTCATGATTTTGTCTGTGTAGTAAATTTTTAGTTCTTATTTTACAAAGATCCACAATTATAACATCATTGGTTTCTCTAGGGTCATGTAAGAAGCATTACCGATCCAGATGTTCAGTTATGATCAATCCCACCACCTTGGAAATATTTTACCCTCTTCTTCTTTCTCCCAAAAATAGAGATCCAACTATTTTGCATAGCATCCAGGATACTCCCACCTCCCATATCTCCTGATATGTCCCCTTATTCCACCATCTCTCTATTGACCATCTCTTTTTAATATTTTATATAGATCAAATTAATCTTTAATGACATTTCCTAAATTATCCTATATTAAAGGATGTTTTTTATAAATTATTAATTAGTAGAAACATCGGATTAAAAGAAAACTATTATGATAAATTTAGTCGCATAATCTATTATTGTGATGATCTCCTTCTTTATGTTGTATAATTTATTCATTCGTAAAATTAAGAACATATAAGTGTGTAATTGTTCATTGGTGAATTCTTCAAAATCATAACATAAATTTCCTTGGGACAATTTATCATGACCTACTAAATACACCAACTATAGTACAATATCATCTAGCATATAAATCTATAGTTTTAATTTCATCTCTACTAGAGTTCGATTGAAATCAATGATATAATTCATCATATTCGTCAATACTTCCACCTTCTGTAGTTATAAATCAATCTGAAATAAATGTGTATTCTGCTTCTGGAACAGGATTGAATGATCATCTTCCCTTTGATCATCATTTAGATTCCCTCTATTCACAACTTGAAATGTAAGGACTAAACATTTAACCTGGTGTTCGTTCACCTACTTCTCAGGTGAAACCTCATTCTATGAAGCTTCATACGATTAGTTCCTATGTCACCTACAAGGATTAAATTTCATGAATCCAAAAAAAAAATCATGTGTCTCACTCTCTTGCAATTAAAGGATTACCATTTCAAATTCTACTACATCCTAATATGACAATAGTGGTTAAAAAAATTCAAATTTTTCAAATTCAACAATATATGAAAAATTTTATCTTTCTTTCTAGATCAAAACATTATCAGAATAACCCATTTAGGTCTTTTAAAAATATCATATTTGAAATAAAAACTTATCAATTTTCAATAATTGAAACACTTGTACCAAATCATATATCGTTACTCAAAATCAAATATACAATCTCAGTGGGATGCCATTTCTAAAATTCATATCATTCTTGTCACATTATATACACTAATTAAAATCAGATAACAATTCCAATAATTATATGCAAATCAATTGTGTACCCAATCACTAGGCTTCTAGAATTTCGACATAAAAAGTAGAACTACATATTTTTGGCCCTAACTTTCGAGTCCCGACATTCATACTCCTTTTAAATATCGGGACACTAGGAAAAAACTAAAATTAATTTCAACTACAATACCAATAAAACTGATGTCCACTTTTTATTCAAGTACTAAACAAGATGATACAACTTGAAAAAAAATATATTTGTGGATAGTCTATGTCGGATATCATGGGTCTCAAAAAAAATTGGACTGACCAAGACTGATACATCTTGTAACATCTCACCTCTCCTCATTGTATTGAGGTGGCAGAATGACAATACATGGAATTAAGTGACCTCAAAAAGACACTAGATGAAGGAAATAAATCTTTTGGGATTCAATACAAGTTGGGGATGATTTTACTTTAGTAGATAAAATAACCCCCCAACAAATAACATAAATAAATAACCTCTAATCTTTTCATGATAATAGTGTAAAGAAATTAAAGGTAAAACCATTGATATAAAAATAAAAATAAAAACACGTACCAAACCAGAAGATAATAACATTGAAGTACATTGTGTGAGACAAAACTCACAAACTCCAACAAAAAGAAAAAAATCTCCCAGAATTATCCATTCTATAAGTCCAAAAAACAATCCATCTATCACGAACCACCACTAGAGAAGACTCAAATAATACTTTATTCTAATTTCCCAATAAACAACATTTAAAAAATAACCAAACTTCCAATGAAGGTGTGAGTAGGAAATTCAATAAGATTTCCCCAAAATAATTCCCTACACATTCCACTAGGATAGAACATTTTAGCACACACATATATAAAAAATTAAATTCAAAAATTAAAAATAATTTCAATACAAGACAATCAGTTTCACATAAAACAATTTCCCACTCAATGAAACCTTCCTTGAAAAAAACAAACAATTCAGTTATCCCATTATAAATTTCCATGTTGGAATAACCCATTCTATTTCAGATTACAAAACATTAACACATTTAACCACTCAATCATGGTGTATCCTTTGATAGTGTAACTTCAAAAACACAACTTGTCTCATTGACGGTGGTACATCATGAAAAATATCCATCCAATTCAACGCATGCCTAACCAATTAGACCGAACACATTCCAATACACCATAATCATGCATTTCAATAACTTATTATATTTAATACCATTCTTAATGCATCAAAATCAAATAACCATTTTAAAATCACGATACCATTTTCACTTTCCACTAAACATCCAATTTTCATAATTTGTTAAACCATCAAAAAATAATGTTTCCATCATTTATTTCATAATAATATCATAATAAATAACACAAAAAATAATCAATTTGATATCAATCCACCAATTTCTAATTATATGATTCATTACTAAAGCTACATACCTTGGTATTTATAATAAACATGAACAATTACATGAATGATCCATCCAAACTGGGTTGAGTCTCAAAAAAACCACTTTAGATATCTTCTCTTAATATCAAAAATGAAAAATCCAACAAGGAATAGCTTAAACCACTCCCGATATATCCAAATCGTAATATATCTATGAATACAAGATGGAGATAAGTATATCTAAGTCAAATCACCAAAAAATATGGAAAACAATGCCTTACAACGAGATTCAAGCTTCAATTCAACATCAAATGCCTTTAGATGAATTCTTAATCAATATGAAAAGATTTTTTAGTCTATGGGAGGGAGAAATGTCAATTCATGGATCATTTCAAGAAAAAATAAAAATATTAGATATTTAAACATGTTAGATCCACTTTTTGAGGATATAATCATTAAACTATGCATGTTTAGTCACATCATTAGGAAACATAGGAATTAAGTATGTGTTAGGCTCTACCTCATGGGGGACGACTCATGGTTGGCCTGTACAGTTCAAAAAAATGTAATCAAACTATAGAAAATTCCAATGTCCAACTTTACATATTTTCTCTGAGGTAGCTACACAGTTTGGAAAAAATATGGGCCTGATCTTGCATCATTCCCTTATCTCTATATCAAGATTCAAGGTTTCTTATATGTGTTGCACAGTTTACTCAAATTTTTTATCAAACTATGCACCTATAAAAAATATTTATTAACATTGTAAAAGGATTCCAAACCATCCCCATCATCACCCACACACTTTATATTGTCAAAATGTATAAATGAAGGGTTTCTTATGTGTAGACAAGGGTGATTCCTATGTAATATTTTAATTTCAATATAAATATTTATATTGAATATGTTTTAGAACCTACTATTTAGGAATGTGCTATATATAGTACGTGTCACAATGGTAATGCGTCTAAATTAACCAATAAGTCTCCAGAGACAAACTGGACTAGGAATTGGCTAAGGCCTTACAAAATAATGTAGAACTCTTGGTCGGGGCCTGGATGATATGTTTATAATGTTTCACATCATCCATTAACTCATTATGATATTTTTTATTTATATTATTTATGATTGTTTGACTAGAAGAATATCAATGGTTATGTTTCATTTTATTGTAAAATATATTTTGAATTATTTGATCATATTTTATTTCATCTATATTATGCACAAGTTATTGATGGAATGGAATTTTTTCTGTAATTAACCAAGCCATAAATATTTATGATGCTTTATGATATATTTCACTCTATGTATATTCTTATTGTGCATATGTGATAACAACTTTCATATTTTTTATTTTTACAAGTATTTTTTGATATTTCTTAAGAATGTTATTTAGTGATAATGATGGAAAATATTTTTTTACACAAAGTATTCACACTGATGTATTATATATTTTAAATTATAATGTAAGATTTTTGTATGTAATTAGGTTTCCAAAAAAATAAACTAATTGCTCCTTTAGGATTAATCTCATGTATCTATTCCATTGAAATAATGTAAGACACCGGCTCTGTGCTACTGGGGTCAAGGTCATTACATCATATATCTGACTCCAATGCATATGGTAATGATTTATATATCATGAGATAGAATAATTTTTATAGGTATTGAACCTATTATAGTAAGGGACATTATCCACAATAATGGTATTAGGATTGAACCTCAATAACTATTATTGTTTGGGGGAGTGAACCCATTCCACTTTAATAGGCTTTGTAGGGATCTTTGACTACAATGGATATTATTTTATATATTTCTCTATATTCCAAAAATCTCTGACTTATACCAATTTAATTCACTCATGGATAATGTTATTTTTTAACCTTATAATTCATTACTTCTAAAGTATCATCAATAATACCCTGACTAATTATTACAATACTTGATATAAAGGGTATGGTTTTAAAATGTTACGATCATGCTGTCATCTCCTTACTTTCATGTTATTAATAAATATATCAAATTTTTACCCATACCATGAATCCAAACTCACCATTTCTTGTGTTTCCTTCTCCTAGTTTATAATTAATGTTATTAAGTAGGAAATGTTTGTCATGATGACTATGTGTAATTTTCATTATGTTGCTGTTTGATGAAATTTTAACAAAGTTGAATATTATTTAACCTGTCTCAAATTACACTAAAATATATTAGAGCATAGAAATGTGATTTTATACTATATTGATTATTCATTTAATATTATTTAAAATCTATGTATTAAATTCCTGGGTAAGTATAACTCTCAAGACCCATTCACGCAACATTTTATGGGGAGTTACAAAGTGGTATTATATTTTAATATCCTAGACTTGGGTGCCACTGAACTGTGCCATGAACCCAGTTATACAGATGGGAACATGAACATCCACCCAAATTTGATAGGTTTTCTACCCATAGTGGTGGACTATGCTGTTTATGTGGGGAGACTATTCCCTCTTACAGGAGTGTGTCATAGTATAAGAAACAATATAGATCAAAATATTGAAGTTTTTTTGAAAGTCATAAAATAGATAAAAATAAAAATATATTTCAAAGTTAAAGAAATGTCATATAAACAAGATAATGATATATTATATGTACCTAAACAATAACCATAAAGGTATATATTTAACGTGTGAATCACATTTAAAAAATTACAACCAAAATCAAAATAATCAAACTGACATTTTGAGCCTTAGTTTGGACGAATTCTCCCATACTCCAAATACTAAATTAGAAAAATGTAGCGAGGCATGGCCATATTCCATAACTCCATCCATAAAGTCTATTCATATATTGAATGTTACCCTGAACATGGTGTGACATACAATCCCAGTAGTCAACAAAAAAAATGGTATAATTCAATAATATCTGTGAATATGTAATATTGGTAGTGTAAAGGATGTAATATAAAATTTAAATGATTTACATAAAAGTAAACAACCCATAATGATTACGGTTCCCATGGACACACATCCTATGTTACCTTAATAAACATAGTCGAAAATTTATCTACATTAACATTCTGAATCATCAAATTTTTGTTCATTTGCATTTAATTAATATGTCTTATGACCTGGAATGTAGACCAATGTTCCCCATGAGGATGTTTTATTTGAAGATTACAAAACTGGACATCTATATGAAATCAAGCAAAGAGTAAATATAAAATTCTACATTGTCTTAGGAAACACGTCATATAATCCATTTTAATAATTATAATATTAATAAATAGGTGCTATTCATTGAATCCTTTTTTTGAAATCATAGTATCTCTCATAGAATAACATCAACCAAGACCCTTACCAGCATGTCCACGGTGATCATCCTAGGTACTGAGTTATCTCACTATATGAGGTATAACATTGCCACTCACTATGTTCATCCTTGTAGGTCGTCAAAGGGACCATACATGTCACCCATTGTATATATGATCAACATCCCATTGAGTCTATACATGGAAGTCCATAAGGTGTCAATATATTACTTGAGCATATAACATTAACACCCCATGTGTTCATCTTTGGTAGTCCACTAGGGAGTCCATGTTTCACTCGATTGCAAGGAATGTAAAAGAGAATGTGTTTGTCCATGGTGTTCGAATATGAACCCATATATAACCCACAACATATACGTATTCAATTATTATTATTTAATTCTCCCAAGGTATTGACTATGATCAACTCCTTTAAATCTCATCAAGGACGGTGGATCATGGAATGACTAATCGAAGAAGGATAATCCTTATAATTAACTCATATAATAAATTCTTATTAGGGTAAACTCATTTTTAACAAGAAATAAAATGGAACATTACAATGGTCACGTTCATGTAATCCATTTCCTTTTATAATTTTAATTATAATTACAATTAATTTGTAACATCACATGACATGGGGTACAAAAAAACCTAAAAGGTAACCAATTTCAAGGGCCACACATGCTCGTCCAGTTATTTTCAGCACACACCCTTGGGGTGGATTGATTTCATGGTTTGTAAAGATTAATGATTTATCCAAGAATCGTGTAATTATATAGGTCATGCCTATAAATTTTAAAATGTGATTAAATTCCATTTAAAGGATGACCCTTTGATAATTGGGGACATAAAACAAAAAATATATATTTAAGCACCTAGATTATTGGTGTAAAGCATGAGAACACCTACCATTGGTCCATAGTGAATTTCTCATCTAGTATCATCTCTTGTTTCGATATCAATCAGAAGAAAAATGATGAAATGAAGAGATACCGGAACATATGACATATTATCATAAACCAAAATAGTACTTCTGACACCCATAAGAATGGGGAATAACAACAAATGAATGGATACCATTTCGAGATGGATATGATGCTTCTGAAAGATATTGATTCCCGTCAAGGATTGAGATCTGGTAAAAAATACAAGAACATTCCTCACTAAGGGATCTAGAAGGCAAGGTTTATTATCCAAAAATTAAAAGAAAATATTAATGATTTTATGAATTATATAAGGGTAATTTCATAATTTCAACCAAATTACTGGGATTCCTTGCTTGGTCATATGTTTGGCCAAACCGTGCACCAAAAATTTAGAAAGAAGTAATCATATCATGGTTTACGCGTGAGGTTTCACTAATCGAGAAGAAACCCTGGATCATACCACTATCAAAAAATTGCATACATACTAGAACAGAATTCTCCCTTAGATTTCATAGATTTTGAAACCATGCGAGTCCCTCTAGACAACTATCCATCCTTGAACTATTAGCAGTCACTATGAATGCTACCAAACACATTTTATAATAACCATGATGAGGCCTTCATATCCATAGAAGTTGGTTTAATAAAAACAAAAACTAGCATCAAACACCCCATATACCTCTATAAATATAATGGTACATTACATTAGGACCATATGTAATAATTGTAACTAATAATTGGTGGAATTTAAAATTTTCCATATATCATGGATGAACTTGATTCATACAAAGATCATGTCCTTGGGATATTATTTTTAGATTGATATTGAATTTGGATGTTAGAACATGATATGTAGATCAATAACATGCATATAAAACAAGAAACTAGTTGAAATTGTATAATTTCATTGGGATATCTATTTTTTCGACTATTGGATGTTATATGACCGAGATGTTGGGTTTGATCAAGAATTCATTGTAGTATGTGTCATATTGGGTGTGAGATAAATGGATTTTCTAAGATCTATTGAAATATTAATTAATCATGAGAGTGAAATGCTTATTAGATTATATAAAAATTATTTGGGGTGTTGTTTTAAAAGACCATTTATAAACAACCCCTATAATTTGCATTATATTAAAATATAAACCATGTTTTATAACATATAATATAGTGGGTGATTTGATTAAAATGGATATCACTATATTTTTTTCATTTTAATTGACTACTAATTATTATATATCATTATTAGTTGTCGTATGGAATCTTTTTAAAGAATTAATTATTAAAATAAATTATTTTTATGAAAAACCAGTTTGAAAAAAAATTAAATATTATTTGGATTAATGAGATGTTCAAAAAATTGTTTTCGTAGTAGCATTTTTTTGAAATGTATTACAGAGACATTGATTTTGAAAATATTTATGGTTTTGGGTCTTGAGAAAAATTATGGGAAATGTTATTGAATTTGGATTCCAATTTAGATTCCTTAAATGTTTCAAATTGGATTTCTGAAAAAGGAATTTGTTTTTAAAAATGGTATCAATATGGACAATGTATTTTAATAATTGTTTTATATTGTAAAACTCGATAATTCATCATGGAATTTCGAAAACTCATGGGGACATTGGTGTGTGTATAAATATAATCATTGAGGTAGTGAAAATGAGGAATCAATATGGGTGGAAAACTGGTCTACATGGAATTTTTTGTTTTTTTAGGTTGACATTGTGTTTGAATTGTGCACTTTCCATTCATTATATGAATGGTTTAAAATTTAGTTTTTATGATTTTAGATTTCTATATATTTACTGTTGTGGTTTTTGGAATGAAACTAATTATCATCTTGGTAAATTTTTTATACATTTACTGGTTTAAATATATAAACGTTGGTTTTTGATTTCACATTTAGAAACTATGAAATTGGTTTTTAGAACAATCCTCATGAGGAGAGCTTGAGATGTATGTTTTTCTGTGTTCCTCATGTAGTGCGACCATGGATTTGAATTTTATTCCTATGTATCTAGTTGTGTGTTTTGATGTGTGACTTGGTGAATTCATGAGTTATATTTCTTAGGTTGTTTTTCCTCTTTCTAATTCATATGGTAGGGATCTCCACTATATAGAATTATCCATTAACAGTGAAGTCATATTTTTCAAAGGATCATAAATATAGGAGGTTCGTTTGTTGACACATTGGTATTCAGTATTGATAAATGTAATTGATCATTATATTGGTGATTGGATATGGTCATGTTAATAATCTTATGGTATCATTTGCCATATCATGACTGTTATTATATCTTGAGTAGGGGTGATAATGAAAATCATTTTGTTGGGATAAATTATCATGTCATTAGATTTTTACACTATTGATATAATTCATCTGTTCATGATATAAGAAATTAAATGATTATTGAGGTGAAATTGTTATTTTAGTGGGCCGAAACACCCACTTTTAAGATACCATTGGGGTTATTGTTATATTCTTTTTCTTTTAAATAGTTTTATGATGGTTTTATAATGATAAAAGGGAAAGTCACATTAGTTTTAGAGTATTTCATAGTGTGATCCATGATTCATGATATGTTATATATGGTTAATCAGTATTCATCATGTGATTGAGGGGCGAATCATGATTTAACTATTAGTTTTGGGGTCATACCTTGATTCAACATTTTAATCATGGGGTAAATTCGGTTTCAAAACACAATGATGGAATTAGTTTTGGGTGTTAATTCTTAAAGACCATCGAAAAAATGGCTCAATGTCTCATAATATGTTTCATATATCAGTGTCTTTTCCTAGGATTCATCACTCCCTACTTAGGTCTTAAATTATATTTTATTGATTTATTGGTGCATTAGTGGGTGAGTACTAGTGATTTCATATATTATTGAGTATAGGGGGACTAACATATATAATTTTATTAAATTGAATTTGGTAAGGTTGATGGCTCTTTAAAATCATCCTTATTTCTATGAATATTATGGTTCTTGGATTAATGACAGATATTGATACTTAATACGGTGTCTCGAGAATTGGTTTTTGGAGTAACTCATTGGAAGAATGTTGATTATTCATAGAGAAAATGATGTCAGTTCATTGTAAATATACTATTAAGGGAGGAAAAAATGAATGGTAGTAAGTTGGTGGCATATTGTTTAGAATATTTATAATTACAATGTTGTTTTTATAAATAGAGTAATTGATATAGTTTTTAAATTCTTATCATAATTTTAATTTTCCATTTAGTGATGATTTCATTTTGAAAACATGTTCTCAAGATAGGTTCTTGTGTGTTTAACTACCTTTTATTCAAATTTTTAGAAATGATCTGTGAACCATGGATGGATATAATTGATTGGGAGGATATTTTGATGGTTCTAATTTGTTGGGCTATTGAAAAAATTCAACTCGCGGCCAGAACCATTGTAACACAACATGAAATAAAAAGACATGTTCCATGGGGAAATTCTTGGAGGCTGTTCATGGTGTGAACCACGCTCATCACATAAATAATTTTTAACGGGTTTTTAAAAAGGGTCTAGGGGTTTTGGAAATTATAAGATACATGTGGTTTTTTCTATTAACAATCACGCAATAGTTGGAAGTGAAACCCCCACTCATCTCCTATCCCTCCCCTTAATTCCCAGTTGTTTCAGATCATGTCATTCTATAATTATTAGTATGATCTCTAGTTAAAATCATCTTTCCCACTACATCCCTCATTTCCTAAATCATTTTATTTTGTGTTTGGGGTTTTATGTGAATGCGTTAAATATATAATGGTGATATCATGTAACCAAATGGAAATTTCATTTGTGGCTCATATAGCATATGCTAATACAACATCACCAAGCTGTCTATCATCATATAATATAAGATATGTTATGCAGTTTATTTATATTGATTAATTAGGTAATTATTATATCATTAATAATTTATATTAATATTTATTATGGTTATTATTATTGGAATAGGTTTGTGTGTATGTCTGTAGTATAACACAACAATATTATTGATGTTTCGGTATCATTTACTTTATGGTATGTTTAGGACATATAAGTTAAATTTTATTAATTTTGTTTTAAATATATAATTATATAATTTGTGAGTTTTGAATTATAATATATGAGATCATTATCATATTGGAGGTTGTAATATTCCTTTGTAATATTATTTTACCACTGTTTGGGGTAAGGTGGCCTTGAAAATTTTATGTCTCTTTTCGGGTGGGTCATTTATTATTGTGTTCCATCATTATAATTGTTTTATTCATGATACATGAGTTTTTTTATCTATATATAAAGATTACATGAGAGTAGGTTAGGATAATATTAAACATAGACCATATATCTTATTAAAAGGTTAAATGGTGGTTCCTTGGTCAAATGAGTATCAGTGGTCCTCCTAATTGATGATGAGAACCATGAAATGAAAATTAATGCTTTAAATGATGGGATGCTAGAAGACTACATATGTGAGGATGGAATTCAGGAATTTTGGAAGAAGCTATGTCTTCCCTCTATACGCATGATAAAATGTAGTTATTGAATGATTCCCATAGTTTTAATTTCTCTATACTCCATGGTAGTACTAAGATGTTTAGTGATATGAAGGAATAGTTCTGGTGGGACATCAAGAAGTGGGAAATTGTTGATTATTTATCAAGATGTCTAGACAGTCATCAAGTGAATGTAGAATGACAAAATCTAATAGGATTCTTGAAGCCATTATATATTCATTCAGGGAAATGGGACTACATCACCATGGATTTATTCAATAAAATACCAAAACACCCAGAAATATTATCCAATACGCATAATTGTTGATCAACATACACAATATGCACATTTAATCATTATAACGGACGATTTCCACTGGATCAGCTTGGATGAATCTATATCAATGAAGATAAAAACATCATGGAGCACCTATTTCAATAGTTTTTTATGGCGACCCTCGATTTACAAAAAAAATGGAAAATCCTTCATAATGAATTTGATACTGAGCTTATTTTGGGAACTTCTAATCATCCTCAAACTAATGGGAAATCAGAATGGACAATCCAAAAATTATAAGGAAGGGTGAGATCCTAATCTCTAGAGTTTAAATATATGTGGGATCAGTATTTACCCTTGGAGGATTTGTCCTATAATTATAGTTTTTATTCCATTATTCAAATGGAACCAGATAAAGCATTTTATGAAAAGAGATGTCGTACACCAACATGTTGGGATGATGTTTTTAGATTGTAGCTAGTGGGAGCATATATTTTGGAGGAAACAATAGTGAAGGTAATGACAATACAAATCTATATCAAAGCTACTCAATAAAGGAAAAAAATTATGCTTATAATCAAAGGAAGTAGTGGGAACTCCATGTGGGAGATCAAGTTTTATTAAATGAATCTCCCTATAAGACTGTTATAATATTTGGGAATAAAGGAAAATTGTTTCCTAGATACATAGGTCCATTTTAAATTCTAGAGAGAATTGGAGCTATTGGATATCGTTTGGCTATGCCGACATCCCTGAATAAATTACACAATGTCTTCCATGTCCCATTCATGAGAAATTAAATTCCAAACCCAACACATTTCCTCACTAATGAATGTATATAATTAGAACATAACATATCTTACAATAAAGAGCCTATTCAGATTCTAGAAACTAAACAACATGTCTTTATGAATCGAAAAACACTACTTGTAATGTTTCATTGGAAAAATCATTAAATCGAAGAGGCAACATGGGATTCATAAGATATTTTGATTAAAAACAACAAAAATCTGTTTATGTGGTATCATTCTGGTAATTTAGAGGAAGAAAATTCTGTAAGGATGAGATGATGTAACACAACAAGGATTTCTATATAATTTTCTAAAACAACGAGTCACCACAAAACAAAATTTTTCTTTAACTTAGCAAGAAAAAATATTTCTTCCACCAGTGTGATTTGATTTTAAAAAAACTAACATACACAGTTGCATTTAGTAAGATATTTAGTGTTTTATAAGAAAAAATTAATTTTAGAGAATAGTAACATGCCCCTATGAATAGTAATATTAATTTTAATCTGGACTTTATGAATAGTAAATCATATTATTATTTTATTATCTTATGGTTATATGATAATGTGATCTTCATTGATTTGTCAAAGTGATATAAAATAAAATATTGTTTTAAAATATTTATTTTTTTAAAAAAATATTATTTTATTGTTTAAAAAATAATCATATTACTTTTATTAAAAACAGTGGAGTACATTTTTAAATGTAAAGATTAAAAATGTAGTGGTTAAATTTTTCTACAATTTTTTGAAATATTATAATTTTTTATGAATATTAAAATACGAGAATTTACCGTATATATACATTATCAGTTAAATTAAATATTCCATGAATCACGGATGATGTAAGCACACATGGTTCAAACACACAGGAAATTATTACTATTATGGGCCACATGGATCAACACTATTGGTTTTGATTAATGAAATAATAAAAAATAAAGAGGATATTCAAGAATCATTAATCCGCCCCAGTATAAATCATCCACCACTCACCCACTCTCCTCTTCACACTTATCAATCCTTATGCATTGTGTAAATTCATATAAAATATCCTCCCAAGCTCCACACCACGTACAATAGACCATGGCCTCATATAAGGATAAAGTCCACTCCCCAAAAAAGGCTCTCAAGGAATATTACTTATAGGGGTAAATTCCTCTTTTTATTTACTTTATTTCATGTTCCATTATTTTATTTTTCCTTCCCCAATACCATTAATCAAAATTTTATGATGACTCTAGTATCTTAAATGAAAAGAATATTTCCTATGGTAAAGGAATAATTCTTTATCATCTCGGATGTGGCTGTATTTTTTCATAGTTTTTCCACATCTTATTAATTAATTTTTAATTAATTACTTAATTATTATTAATCATTTTAATAAATAAGTTCACTTTCATATTTTTTTAGTAAAATTTATTATGTAATCAAATTTCATAAATAATCATGTATTTTAAGCTTTAAAATAGATAATTTATTTCATACTTCAATTTTATAGTCTACTAAATATTTATTTAGTTTGGAGATTTATTTTTCTGAATATTTTATAATTTAACATTAATTAGTTAATTAATTAATTTATTTTTTTTTCATAAATAATTTAGTATTAATTTATAATTTCATGTATTAAATAATAATCAAGTTCAAACAATATTATATAAATATTATACTTATTTTAAGAATTCATTAATTATAAATTATTTTTTATTAACTTAATGCTCTTGTTAAATTTAAATAATTTAATTTCATTAGTTAACATAAGTATTTATAAAAAAATAATTAATTGTATACTTCAAAAATATTATTTTTTATAGTAGCTATTTTAAATAATTTATCTTTGTTCATTAGTATTTTAATTTTAATTTTATATTCAATTTTAATAATTTAGTAGGTTATTAATTTTAGTTATTGTTTAATTTAAATTTAAGTTTAATTTTTTGAAGGTAATAATAAGTTAAATAATGTTTCATTTGATTCATGTTTTTATTTATGTTTTTATGTGGTATATAATTGTTTTAAAAAAAATAGTTTATAACTAGTTATTTAGTTTGTATTTTATTTCATGATTTTAATTACTTTAACATTATTTTTTGTAGGAATGTTTTGAGTAATGGTGGTACCCTTTCCTCCGATCAACAAAATTTAACTGAGGAAATCTAAAATATTGGAAAAAATGGATTATCACTTCACAAAAATTTACTATATTACACCTCAAGGAAAAACTGAAGAATTCCCCTAATCCGGAAACTCAAGAGACATAAGATTTGTTCTTGGTGTTCTCCACTCCATAATCAATCAAACTGCTTGTGAACATGATAAAGATATCAACTAAAATTAATATCACTATAAAACTACAACTATTTACTACCTTAACCATCGATAAATGTATCAAGATATACTTCTATAGTTGATCTTGAATTAATGAATTTAAGAATAGATATTGAGGTGAGAACATGTAAACAATGATTTATAAATAAATCTCATCACGAACCTCAGAATAGTATTTATAAACATACACTATTCTAGTGGTGTACGGTCAATCCTAGGGGAAGGTAGGTGAGTTATCACTCATTTCCACTTCAATTATATTAGAAATGAAAACACCATCTGAGGTGTGTTAATTTATGACATTCAATGAAATAATATTTTCAATTTCTATTACCATTCTCAATTATGGTAATGAAACAATTTTGATGGTTGAACATGACTATAATATATGTATTATAATTGATGTAATATTCTAGAATCCTTTTTTACATATATTATTAATTGATAAATCGAAATAATTTCATTGTGATCAAGAACTTCCAATTAACCAAAACAATTGTCATTAATGGAATATATAATGATTAATATTAAATCCAAATACAGAAATGAGTTTTATGAAAACATAATCTTCAATTTTTTCATTTATAACACACAACATCTATTCTATAACACTATTCTAATGCTACATGATTATCCGTACATGAATATAAGTAAAACGATCATGAAAACCAACGATGAAATAAAACCAAAACAATGACATTGGATCTCTTAACCCATAAAAAGGTTATGGAATCATTAATATATGATCTTAAATAATATTATTCAGTCCATTAATATTAGGTGAGGAACACCTTTAGAATTAAGGGGTTTCTACCCGAACATACATTTTCATTCAGGTTACACTTATTATCTACTAACCACAATAAAATTCTTATTTATTATTAAATACATATCATATTTTTTTATTTGTTATATATATGTATACCAACTAGAATCTTACATTATTTTTTGGGTGTTATATCTTTTAAAATGATCATTCAAAAATTCTTCCCGAAATAGAAGCCCAATTCACGTGAATTTATCAAATTCATAAATATTACCAACGGAAAACTATAATCTATTTCCAAAACCCATTAAATAAAAAAATTAAATCATTTTATTATCAAAATAATATCTTACTTTACTTCGTGTTTTACATAAATATTTTTCCAAAAAAACTCTTATTTTCAAAGTAAAATAGTATTTCTCTCAAGAATTACTCGATGATTTTATAAGAGTGTCTTCATTTATTTCATCACACATGTTGATTAATATATACGATATAATCTACCTAATTTTACTTAATGTTTTTTGATTAGTTTTAATTTTCATCTACTATCTTGAAACCATTCACGAATTTACTCTGAATGGTTAGTGTTTATTCTTAATGTTCGGTGAACTTTATATTCATTTCTTATATTAGTTTTAATATGAATGAATATGAGATTTATGTCTATCCCTATTCATATGAGGAATTCATTGTAATTATTAAGTGATGGGTGGGGACCGCTATTTCCGCTCGATTTATAAATATGTCTCATGAGGAAAACTATAGTCTTGTCCCAAGACCTAGAAAAAATGATTATTTATTCTCTTAGAATGAGGCCTTGATGGTGTGGATATAATTCCTGATATTATGCAAACCCTCATCATGAAACTAGTAATTGAATGGTTGTGAGTTTATACTATGATTTTAAAACCCTTGATTATGATTTATTATGGTATTATTTATTCAACTCTTATTCCTTCCATAATGAGTGCAAGTTCATTTTAATGGATTGGGTTTTTAGTTATTCACCATGAAAAATGATTATGTTTATGATATATTCTCATGTATTTTTTACCTTAAATACGAATTTGTATAAGGCCCCGGCCTTAAAACTTACTTAATATTGAATTAAATTAATAATTCACATTGAGGATCTTTTCAGGTTTAGAGTTTTAGATATTTATGACATAACTATTACGTATGAAAAGATTACAAAGAATACACTTCTACTAAGATTCTATAAAATAAAAACCCTTAAAAAGAAACATGTCTAGTTTCATGTTTTATATAGCATGACTTTACCTTGATCACATCCTTGACCCTACACCACATTAAGTCATGTGAAAAACATTTCAAAAAAAAACTTGGGGTGAGCATAAAAAGCTCAATAAAGGATACACAAAGAAAGAAAAATTTATGTTTTTTATAACAACAAGTAAACCATGAATACTTTACCAAAGTAATACTTTTCACCTTTATGAATTAGTAACAACTCCTCACTGAATAAAAGACCATTACATACCCTTTTGTAACCAAAATATTACTGTAAATGCCATATAAAGAACACATAAATTAAAAAAGGTAACTTGGGACATAAACATATTTAATTGTAATAACCTTACGATCGACTTCCACCCATACATAATTGAATAGCCATACAGAAGACTTCCATACCCAATGCATTAGAGGTTATAACGTAACCACTCGTCCCGGTATTCACTGCACCACCCGTTATATGGTTTATCGCGTAACCACCCATAAAATGTCTAAGTACCATCATTACTCATAAAATATTGAAAAAATAAACAATTCAATAACAACATTTCATTTGAAATCACAATAAGTAATTCAAAGATATTGAATTAATCAATCCATTTCCAAAAATCATTTAAAATAGATTTTTGAATCAAAGTGTCTCATACCACATTGAATCCTTTAATGTAATTATTATTTTAAACCATTAATTTCAATATAAATAAATACTGAAACCCATTTTGAAAACATGGACATTAAAGCTAATGATTCGGAATAATGAATCTTTAAAACATTTAAAACGATATTTTTGTTATATAGTTTTTAACAAGATGAGAAACTTTTGAATACAAATAATTGGCGAATAACATTTAATATGCGCTTTATAATATAATTAGAATAAAGGTATACATGATATAATATGTCAAAGGACAGTATAAAAACCATATAAGAGTGAATTGGTGCATAACAACAATGAAGTCTCAATGGAAATGTAAATAGAGATGAAATCTATTATAAAGATGGTATCCTAAATGTAAGGATAAATATATCACATAATTATTTGTGAGAAATATAAATACACCCTATATAAGTTGATATTAAGTTATAAATAATCATATGTCATTCACACATATTAATAGGATGGCATGTTCAATAAGTACAAGTTGAGCCCAAAGAAATCGAAATTGGGTTAAGACGTTCCCTTGTAAAAATTCGACAGCCTAACAGCGTCACTTCAAAATTCAAAAAATTAGTTGGTGAGAGAGTGAATGGTATCTCGTCACTTGGAAATAAACTTTACATCAATAAGGATATTTAATAACATATCCCAACATAATAATATGTAAATTAAAAGACATAACAAAAGAATTATTTTAAAAATAGGAGGGTGAAAGGTCCCCTTACCGATTTGGGAAACTTTCAAAACGTACACCCCATTGAAGAAGGGTCATACAATGAATATGTAAATACCCATAAATGAAATTATATTACACAAAGAGTATCATTATGGGAAGTACATACACCACTCAAAGGAAATTGTGGAAAATGTAGCATAAATCTCACGGGAATAAAAGTGAGAAGAAAAATCCCTTACGAAAACTCAGCAGCCCAACGGTGCTACTTAAAACATCCAAAAATGTATTTATGAGATAAAATAGGGTACCTCATAATATGAACATAAAAAGTATAGTATGAGGAATATAAAAGAACATCATCAATCATAATAAAGATTAGCTTAAAAGAAATGACATAAAAGATAGTACTTATAAAGAAAGAGAGAGGATGGATCCCTTACCTCGTATCCGACTTGACTCGATCGTTCTTTTATCTCCTAAATAATAAACTTGAGTTAATATCTAATTGCTTAAGAACCTTTTTCAAGTTCATTATTCCTTTTATATCAATTATTACCTTGTCATGAACACTATGTAATTATTTAAGTTAATAACGTTCGTTTTAATGATCATTTCTAATTGAGTTAAAAATAATCTCTTTGTAATTACAAGTTTGTTCATGGTGTAAAATATCCATTATATCCAGAATTATATTCATTATGTGGATATAATATATATTGTAACACCTTTAGATTTTATGAAAAAATATTCTTTTTAATTTAATTAATGTCTTGTGTTGTACGCTACAGCAAAAGAAGCTTTCTCATCATGCATCCTTGACTTGACTTGCATTACATGCAATCGCGACCTTCTTCGATAGCGTGTGTAGTACGTAATACCGAGTTTCACTAAACAACGATATGCTATTAAAATTTTATTAAAACTAGCCATTAGGAATAGTAATAACCACCTTTTAAAATTTTAGAAATTTTATCTCTCAAAATGGACTTCATTTTTGGATTCGTAGTATCGAATTTAGCCTATGGTGAAATTTTGGTACTTTTCGGATAACTTTCATATTCTGATGAAGAGTGAAAATTACTAAATTTTAATTAAAAACAACTTTTTTAATCAAAATAATTAATAGTGATAAATTATTAATTTTATTGGTTTTAAAGTATATTTATTAAATATTTTTATAATTTAATACAATGTTGGTTATTGGATGTAATTTCCCATTTAAACCAGTTATAATCAAGTGTCAATCTTTTGATAGTTATTATCTCTTAAATAAATGACATTTGTTTTGACAACGGGAATTAATTTTTAAATTAGTTAATGTAATAAATATGTTTTGAGTTTGGTAAAATAGACATCATTTTCGAGTTCATAATATCAAATATAGCTTAGGCCTAATTTTTGGTATTTTTCTGGAAACTTTAATATTTTGATGAATAGTGAAACCACTAAGTGGTAGTAAAAAATATAAATTTTTCATAAAACTTAATTTTACCGCTTCTGTGAGTGGAATTTCAAAAATCCGAGAGACACGGTTGACGTCAGTAAGTAAAATGTGGTTCAATGTGATGAAAATAATTTTTGGTGAATAGTAACTTTTTACTTTTTTTTTACCACGGTTAAAAGTAAATAGGGTAATTAAGGGTAAAAATGATATTATTATTACCCTAAAACATGTCCTAATTCTATTGGATAAGTTTAATTAGACCAAAAACAACCTTAAGAATAAAATATGACCATTTAGGCCCACTAGGATTAGATTAGGACATTTATTATTATTTAATTTAAAGAAGAGTTAAAAGAGTTAAAATCAAAGATTATTTACTATAACATTTATAATATAGGGTTATACATAAGATATATTCGACTGTAAATATTAATTAGAAATATAATAATATTTCCTACATAATGATATTTTATTTATAATTTTTATACATTAAATAATTTAATTTATTTATGACACAATGATGATGCAGTAATTACCATAATAATGAAAAATTAGAATAATTGATATTATAAATACCCAAATAAATATAATTTGAGACTTTTTATGAATTCCACTAATTTTATAGGTTACTATGAAATGTTAGTATTGATTTAATTAACTGTTTTCTAACTAATAATTCTGTTATGATTTTCAAAAAATTCAATTACTAAATAGTGTCAAAATTGACATAAAATAGTTTTTAAAACAAATATTATATTATTAATTGTTATTTTATTTCTAAAAATCTAAGGTTCAGACGAATGACTTAGATAAGGTTATATATATTAATAATAAACAACTTGGGGTTAGTTTGGCTTGTTATAGTAAGTTTATTAACCTTATAGTGTAAGAACACAAGAAGACACAGAAAAAGTAAAATTATTTAACGTAATTTTAAATCTAAATGATAAGGTTACAATAGGAACCTAAACTTGTTTAAATTCTATTGGATGAGATTATTTCGTCCCATACCCACATTAGCTTTGAAATAAATCAATTTGGAGCTATTTAAAACCGAATTGTACATCATAATAAAATAATATTTTTAGTTATTCCAAAGTTGCCCCTCTCCTCCCTTATAAAAGGGCACCCCCTCCCTCTCTTCCTCACACCACTTTGAGCCTTAAAGCTCGTCCAAACCCTGAAAAATTCTCTTCTCCACTTCCATAGAAACATCCTAGAGGTTATGGTCTTCCTTAAAGACCAATTTTAGTGCCCTAAGAGGAGGTCTCAAAGAGGCGCTTCAAAGAAGATGTATTTTCCGTTACCGATTATTTCACCTTTATTTATTCTTCCACTTCTTCTTCTAAGGTTGTTTCATTATTAAGTAATAACATAAGTATCACTCATATACTGATATGTTATTATAAGTATTAAACAACCCTATTTCACCATCTATCCATCCTACGGAAAACCAAATCACCGTGCGTGCGTACGTACAGAATACCGTCTCTACGCCGTGGTGTAATCTATTTTCCACCACCACCTTACTTGGATGGGTATAATGGTGTAAATAATAAATATATATGATTATTTTAAAGTGATATAGATTCTATAATAGTATACATACACTCCAATAAAATTCCACAATCATGGGAACGATATCATCACTCGTGCGTACGTACGGAATACCGTCTCCATGACGCGATGTGATTCATTCTCAATGATTAACCATTCATGAATGATTATAAAGTATATATAATAAGTAATAATGAAATATATGACATAATAATGATACTGGATTTATGTGTATATATATGTATTTCATCTACTTAATTCCATTCAACTCAATAAGGAAACGAAAACAGCGTTCATGCGTACGTACGGCCTACCATCTCCATGAACGATGTATTTCTTTCCATTTACTGATTTATTATATATATGTATATTATGAATATATATTATATATAAATCATGTCTTATATTCTGAAATTAAGTAATCATGATCTAAGTAATCATATGAATAATTACAAGTCAAAACACAGACGACAAATGAAAAGATTTTTCCCAAAACACTCTTTAACATGGAATTTACAAATGAACGGGTAATATAAAGTCATAAATGAACCATATATGATATCATAAAAATGAATATGATTCTGTAATAAGTCTATGACATTATTTAAATCATTATACATGAGGTTCAGACACTTACGAAGCAAATTGGACCTATGGTAAGGGAAAATATCACAATCTCATATTATCTGATATTGTTTATATGTTGGTATCTAATGGGGTGTATTTTATCATCCACATCCATGTTTCCTCAATATTTAATATTGTTTCCATCCACCTAAAATTGTTTAAATCCCATTTTACCCTTCGGTGAGTTTTTAGTAAAAGATATGAAATGAATCTTTTGTCATTTTTCGTACGAGGTTCTTTTTTGACTTTTCTGACAAAAGTACGAGAAGAATGTTTTTTTAACTTATATGGCATGAATGGATTTTTAAAAAATTATTTCCAAGAAGCTTCTTTTACAAGTTTTCAAGATAAATTTTAATCAACTTCTTTTTGTTTAAAATTCCATGACATGTTAAGAAAGGAAAAAAAATGTTTTTGAAGTACAAAGGATATTTTCCTCAGGAATGGAGTTCAAGTGTTTTATCAAAATTATTTTCCATATAATATAATATAGGGTTCTGTTTCTATCCCTATTATTACATTTATTTGATTATTTTGTGATGGAATTATTTTTATGAATTCCTTTTTCTTAAATGAATTGTTTTATGATGTTATGTTGTTTAAGAATCCCATTTTTATTACATGGGTTATGCAATGATGTATGATTTATGATTTTGTGGCACACATAAGAATGGTATCATTATGAGATGGGTGGGACCTATATCACTCTCCAATTCATTGGGTAAAGATTTTATATCTCATGAGATAGACATGGCTGGAACGGTAGGTTATACCGGTTCAGTGAAACAGGACTGAAACGAGGAGTGAACTCGGTTCAGAAAGGTACATTGTCCACTAAGATAGTCTTGGAAATGAGTCTTGACTAATAATAAATTATTCTCTATGATTATGTGTGTATTCCACAAAGTTTCATGTTTTATGTTATGATTATTGGGATTATTTTTCACTACTATGATGTATCCCATGTTATGAAATTATGATCTCTTTTGCAGGTTAAGATTTCCAAAAGATATGTTCTTATGAATATGATGTGATTGATTTTTCTTTTGTTTACCCTTACTGAGCATTTGAGCTCACCCTTTTATGTTTTCTTTTCCCCAATATATAATGAAAGGTTTTAGGTAAGAAAAAAAAGGTAGATCTTTATGGGATATGTTGAAGATCTTTCACCATGATTAGAAGATTACGTTCCGAGTTTCCAATGACACTAAACTATTAAAGTCATTGTGTGTGTGTTTTTGTTATGTAATATGTATTCCACAAAAGTAATGTAATGTCCATGTACGTAAAGCTTCGGGTCTCTACAGTTGGTATCAAAGGAATGGTTTAGTCAACCTTTGGTAACTAGGATGCGAAAACGTTAGTGAGATCCCTAGAGATATTTCTAAGGTATGTCTAGGGATGCCCCTAAGGATAAGTATAGGTATAGGATATAGTCCTATAACTATGGTAACGATATTAGAATTTAACCTAAGATGTTAGATATTGAAGTTACTCCCCCTTTATTATGATTTTTGTCTCTAACACTGTTCTTTTTGGGTTTTAGAAAATGGCTGGAAACAAGATGATTCACGATAATGGAGGATATTATGGACAATGGAATGATATTATTCATGAGAAACCAAATGAAATGGGATTTGGAAGTCCAACCATCATTATTAAGCCATATCATAAATCTCATAATATGATCAATAAACTCATATTTGGTATGTTTCCTGACTCAGCTAATAAGAGAAAGATGGAGTTTCATGATGATCATAGAGGAAAGAAAGTTCAATTTTCCCTATGTAAATCATGTGGGAAGAGGCATCGAGGAGAACGTTTCAAGGGAACTGGAAGATGCTTTGGGTGTGGAAAAGAAGGACACAAATCCAGTAAGTGCAAAGGAAAAGGTTCAGTTGACACTACAGATGAGGATAATGGTATTGCTATGACATCAACAATGGTTAAATGTTTTAAATGTGGAATGTACATGCATTATGCAAACCAATGCCATAAGGGAAAGTCTCATGAAGAGACTCAGTACGTCCGTATGAGTAGTATTTATGTTGATGATGATGATGAGACTACAAATGATATCTGAGTTGAAAGAATTGTTGAAGCTCAGTCAATGGTTAAAGAAGGTAGTGGAATGATTACATGTTTATCATGTGTAATGTTGTATAAGTAATCTCATGGTACTATGGAATAAAGTGACAACTAAGGATTGTTACACCATTGTCTTTCCTTGAGTTTTGAAAGTGTATGATTAATGGTACCAGTATCCATTAAAGGATATTCAGATATTTTTGGAATATAGATGATATGCGAATAATGAAGGGATAAGGAGAAAATTAAATGTTTGATAGTATTGATGAGCTCATGACTGATATAAGGAGAAGGTTATATAATGGATTGAGTATATAGAATTTTTTGATTTTGGTATGTGGAAAGAGTTAACTTTGGACAGCATTCATGTTTTCACTTAGGTTTAATGGGTATTCATTTTTCAAGAGAATACATGATTAATGTATTCACATGATTGGAATGTGACCAACAAGATATATGGGGGATAAATGATGGTATTCACATGCTT
This sequence comes from Viscum album, assembly GCA_963277665.1. NCBI lineage: Eukaryota > Viridiplantae > Streptophyta > Magnoliopsida > Santalales > Viscaceae > Viscum > Viscum album. Next base: position 648,401,736 of record OY728153.1, read on the forward strand.
GGTTGATGACATTTCAAGTAATCATTTTCTTTTTATTATGATCTTGGACCGAAGTATTTTAGATAAGCCTAATGATTGTAATGGATTATGTTGGACATAAGTTAGTATTATTTTAGGATAGAATTTTTGATATTATATAGTTTTAGAAAAAGGACAACCCACAGGACGGGCGACAGCCCATCACGTCGGACAAGGCCGTGGGAATCGAACCCACAACCGAAGTGCGACTGGACTTTATCGCCTACCACTGGCCTACAGGAAGTCCCTGTTTAGTAGAAACTAGTTTTATTATATTATGCAGTATGATATATGAAGTATAAGTCCATTTTAGGAACCATATACCATTAATCTCACTATTTATGGACTTATGTATTTTTTGATAACTTTTCTATCCTTTTGTTTGAGACAGATGGTATGACCCATCAATCTATCACATGATCTGCTAACACATCATGAATGACAAATTAAACTTCATTTCTTTAAGAGATGAAGTGGAAATTGTCCAAAGAACGACCAACGGCAAGACTATACCAAAAATAAAGAAAGTATTTCTTCTAATTCCAATTTCATCAACTTTAGGGAAACAATATTAAAAACCAAAAATGTTGTCCTAGTGCTCTTATATCTGATGAATTAGATGGTACCTTAGATCGTCACAAATTTATGGCTTTTTGATTGCTGGATTTTCCATAGCCATGTTCTCTACCACTCTTCATCAGAACATGATGGTTAGATTTCTCTTCCCTATCCATATTTTCACTTATGTGGAAACCCAGTGATTAGTTTTTTTGGGTAACCGTTACGTTTCTTACATTTGTTTTTAAAGATTTTTTTTGGTATTCTTTTTTACGATGTGGGTTTCTATTAAAGAAACTTTTGAATAGTAAACCATTTATAACCCCGATGAATTTCGAGGGTGAAATTAATTTTAAGGGGGGTAGAATGTAACACCCCGAGATTTTATGAAAAATATTCTTTTTAATTTCATTAATGTCCTGTGTTGTATGCTACACCAAAAGAAGCTTGATCAACACACATCCTTGACTTGCCTTGCATTACACGCAATCACGACCTTTCTCGATTGCTTGTGTAGTATGCAATACCGAGTTTCACTAAACAACGATATGCTATTAAAATATTATTAAAACTGGCCGTTATGAATAGTAATAACCACATTTTAAAATTTTAGAAATTCTATCTCTCAAAATGGACTTCATTTTTGGATTCGGAGTATCGAATTTAGCCTAAGTTGTAATTTTGGTATTTTCGGATAACTTTCATATTCTGATGAATAGTGAAAATTACTAAATTTTAATTAATTTTTTTTAATCAAAATAAATAATAGTGATAAATTATTAATTTGATTGGTTTTAAAGTATATTTAGAATATATTTTTACAATTTAATACAATGTTGGTCATTGGATGTAATTTCACATTTATACCAGTTATAATCAAGTGTCAATCTTTTGATAGTTATTATCTCTTAAAAACACACCATTTGTTTTGACGACGGGAATTAATTTTTAAATTAGTTCATGTAACTGATATGCTTTGAATTTGGAAAAAATAGACATCATTTTTGAGTTCATAATATCAAATATAGCTTAGGCCTAATTTTTGGTATTTTTCTGGAAACTTTCATTTTTTGATGAATAATGAAACCACTAAGTGGTAGTAAATTTTTTTTTTCATAAAACATAATTTTACCGCTTCTGTGAGTGTAATTTCAAAAATAATAGAAACACATTTGATTTCAGTAAGTAAAATGTGGTTCAATGAGGTGAACATAATTTTTGGTCAATAGTAACTTTTTACTTTTTTTTACCATGGTTAAAAGTAAATAGGATAATTAAGGGTATAAATGATATTATTATTACCCGAACACATGTCCTAATTCTATTGGATAAGTTTAATTCGACCAAAAACAACCTTAGGAAAAAAATATGACAATTTAGGCCCACTTGGATTAGATTAGGACATTTATTTTTATTTAATTCAAACAAGAGTTAAAAGAGTTAAAATCAAATTTTATTTACTAAAACATTTATAATATACGGTTATAATAAGATAAATTCGATTGTAAATATTCATTAGAAATATAATAATAGTTCATACATAATGATATTTTATTTATAATTTTTAGACATTAAATAATTTAATTTATTTTTGACACAATGATGATGCAGTAATTACCATAATAGTGAAAAATTAGAATAATTGATATTATAAATAAACAAATAAATATAATTTGAGACTTTTTATGAATTAAACTAATTTTCTAGGTTACTATGACATGTTAGTATTGATTTAATAAACGTTTTTTGAACTAATCATTCTGTTATGATTTTCACAAAAATCAATTACTAAATAGTGTCAAAATTGACGTAAAATAGTTTTTAAAACAAATATTATATTTTTAATTGTTATCTTATTCTTAAAAATCTAAGGTTCGGACAAATGACTTAGATATGGTTATATATATTAATAATAAACAACTTGGGGTTCGTTTGGCTTGTTATAGTATGTTTATTAACCTTATATTGTAAAAACACAAGAAGACACGGTAAAAGTAAAATTATTTAACTTAATGATAAATCTAAATGATAAGGTTACAATAGGAACCTAAACTTGTCTAAATTCTATTGGATGAGAGGATTTCGACCCATACACACCTTATCTTCTAAATAAATCAATTTGGAGCTATTTAAAACCGAATTTGACTTTATAATAAAATAATATTTTTAGTTATTCCAAAGGTGCCCCTCTCCTCCCTTATAAAAGGGCACCCACTCCCTCTCTTCCTCACACCACATTGATCCTTCACGCTCGTCCAAACCCTACCAAATTCTCTTCTCCACTTCCGTATAAACATCCTAGAGTTTATGGTCTTCCTAAAAGACCAATTTTAGTGCCCTAAGAGAAGGTCTCAAAGAGGCGCTTCAAAGAAGAGGTAATTTCCGTTACCGATTCCTTCACCTTTATTTCTTCTTCCACTTATTCTTCTAAGGTTGTATCATTATGAAGTAATAACATCAGTATAACTCATATACTTATATGTAATTATAATTATGAAACAACCCTATTTCTCCAACTATACATCCTACGGAAAACGAAATCACCGCGCATGCGTACGTACGGAATACCGTCTCCACGTCGTGGTGTAATCTATTTTCCACCACCACCATACATGGATGGGTATAATGGTGTAACTAATAAATATATATGATTATTTTAATGTGATATTTATTCTGTAATAGTATAAATACAATTCAATAAAATTCCACGATCATGGGAATGATATCATCGCTCGTGCGTATGTACGGAATAACGTCTCCACGACGCGACGAGATTCATTCTCAATGATTAACCATTCATGAATGAGTATAAAGTATATATAATAAGTAATCATGAAATATATGAAATAATAATGATATTGGATTTATGTGTATATATATTTATGTCATCTACTTAATTCCATTCAACTCAATAAGGAAACGAAAACAGTATTCATGCGTACGTACGACCTACCGTCTCCATGAACGGTGTATTTATTTCCATTTACTGATTTATTATATATATGTATATTATGAATATATATTATATATAAATCATGTTTTATATTCTGAAATTAATTAATCATGATCGAAGTAATCATATGAATAATTACAAGTCAAAACACAGACGACAAATGAAAAGATTTTACCCAAAACACTTTTTAACATGGAATTTACAAAAGAACGGGTAATAGAAAGTCATAAGTGAACCATATATGATATCATAACAATTAATATGATTCTTTAATATGTCAATAACCTTATTTAAATAATTATACAGGAGGTTCGGACACTTACGAAGCAAATCAGACCTAAGGTAAGGGAAAATATCACAATCTCATTTTATGTGAGATTGTTTAGATGTTGGTATTTACTGGGGTGTATTTTATCATCCACATACATGATTCCTCAATATGTAATATTGTTTCCAACCACCTAAAATTTTTTAAATCCAATTTTACCCTTCGGTGAGTTTTTAGTAAAAGATATGAAAGGAATCTTTTGTCATTTTTCGTACGAGGTACTTTTTTGACTTTTCCGACAAAAGTACGAGAAGAATGTTTTTTTAACTTATACGACATGAATGGATTTTTAAAACATTATTTCCAATAAGATTACTTTACAAGTTTTCAAGTTTAATTTTAATCAACTTATTTTAGATTAAAATTGTATGACATTTTAAGAAAGGAAAAAAAAATTTTGAAGTAGAAAGGATATTTTCCTCAAGAATGGAGTTCAAGTGCTTTATCAAAATTATTTTCCATCTATGATAATATAGGGTTATGTTTCTATCCCTATTATTACATTGATTTTATTATTTTGTGATGGAATTATTTTTATAAATTCCTTTATCTTATATGAATTGTTTTATGATGTCATGCTGTTTAAGAATCCCATTTTTATTACATGGGTTATGCAATGATGTATGATGTATGATTTTGTGGCACACATAAGAATGGTATCATTATGAGATGGGTGGGACCTATATCTCCCTCCAATGCATTGGTTAAAGATTTTATATCTCATGAGATAGACATGGCTGGAATGGTAGGTTATACCGGTTCAGTGAAACATGACTAAAACGAGGAGTGAACTCGGTTCAGAAAGGGACTTTGTCCACTAAGATAGTCTTGGAAATGAGCCTTGACTAATAAGAAATGATTCTCTATGATTATGTGTGTATGCCACAAAGTTTCATGTTTTATGTTATGATTACTGGGATTACATTTCACTACTATGATTTATCCCATGTTATGAAATTATGATCTCTTTTGCAGGTTAAGATTTCCAAAAGATATGTTCTTATGAATATGATGTGCTTTATTTTTCTTTTGATTACCCTTACTGAGCATTTGAGCTCACCCTTTTATGTTTTCTTTTCCCCAGGATATGAAGAATGGTTTTAGGTAAGAAAAAAAAAGGAAGATCTTTATGGGAGATGTTGAAGATCTTTCACCATGATTAGAAGATTACATTCTGAGTTTCCAAAGACACTAAACAATTACGGTCCTTGTGTGTGTGTTTTTGTTATGTAATAAGTATTCCACAAAAGTAATGTAATGTCCATGTACGTCAAGCTTCGGGTCTCTACATATATAATATATATCCATTATATACATGTATTTATAATATTCCATAACATTTAGAGGTAAGAAATGAAATGCACCGTTCATGGAGACGGTAAGCCGTACGTACGCATGAACACTACTTTCATTTCTATTTCATATGTAATGGAATTAAAACATAATGATACATAATAGTATTATAATTCCAGTTTGGTATCATATATAATATCATTAAATTTATCCTTTATACTGTAAAGACCCGTAAAATTCAAGGAAATTTTTTTCTTAATTTTCTTTAGAATTTTACAAGAGCGCGGTTTCAGACGGCACCTGATTCCGAGGCCCAGAGTGCCTGGAATCATTTTCCGAAGTTTGGCTCGGGTACGTTCAGTGAACAAACGAGCGGGAATTTCAAACTTTTGATCCGGTGCTCGGAATTGAAATCCGAGGGCACCGATGGAACCGTAGCGCTTGTATACGCTTAGGAACTCCTGTTCTGGAGTTGCGTTCATGCGAGTGTTGATAATAAAAATTGTGGATGTTTACTTTGTAATTACACTACAATTTTTATTATTTTACTCTAAGTGATATCTCTTGTTGGATGTTGGGTAACCACCCAACCTCCCATGGGAGGTTATGAGGGTGGTGGGGCCCACACGAACCCTACCCCTTCATATCCTCTAAAACCCCCTCAACTCCCACTTAAATTATGTTAACTTAAGTTATAAACCTATGACTTAAATGTAAAGAGTTAATGAGGTGAGTTGTGTGTGGTTATTGAATTTCAAACCATTGAAATTCAAAGAGGTTGGGTTGTGTGAATAAAATAAGAAAGAGTCTTATTTTATTTTGTTAGAATTTTATCTCCTTGAGAGAGTAGGGAAGTCTTCTTCATCTTCTTCAAACTCAACGAAGAACGCGAAGAACGCCGTTCTTCAACGAAGAACTTCTCCGCCGAAGAACACGGTCCATCCGCGACGCGACGTACTTCTTCTGCGTCGTCTCTTCCGCGACGGATTTCCGCGACGAACGCCATCGACAACGACTCTTCCTCCGACGTCAAAGGAATTGACACCGATATTCCACGACTACGTCAACGTACGACTATCGAGGTAAGGGTTCTTGAGTTCGTTGTTTTCTTTTTAATTGACTTTCCTCAAGACTTGACGAAGAACGCTCAAGTACCGACGAAGAACACCGCTCCGCTCTTCTTCTTCTTCCGTGTCAACGAGAGAGAACACTGCTTCTTCCTCGGACAACCTTCGTCGGTGAACAAGGTTTCTCCAACGACGTGCCTCTTCGGACGCACCTCTTCGTCATCGAATTTGACGAACGACGACCGCGACGCCCGACCTCCGTGACGTCGTCTTCCGCGGAACGTAGACAAATCTTCGAACCTTATACCAAGGTAGGGGTTGTTGGATTCTTTATTGTTTAATTATTCTATTCTTGATCATGAATTTTAGCAAGTTTATCGTGTGGCTTTGGATTAATTTTAAGATGCGTTATTGCTTAATGTGAGGGGGCCGGACCGCATGAACACGGCCGAACCCCCTCCATCGTTCTTGTTGTTATTTCTTGCGGGTGGAAGCAAAGTGGAGTGGCGCCGTCGCACCACGCGGTTAATCGTGAAATTATTTTACGCGGCGTCGTCGCGCCACGCCGAGGAAGAATCTTCAAGAACGCGACGCCGTCGCGCCGCATTGAAAGGAATCAAGGCACGGCGAAGGGGGTGCGGTGCCGTCGCACCGCGCCGGACGACGAACACCGCGGCCGGTTCCGGGCCGCGGTGGGACGAGGAGACCGCGGCCGGTTCCGGGCCGCGGCGGGACGAGGAGACTGCGGCCGGTTCCGGGCCGCGGCGGGATGAGAAGACCGGCGGCCGGGCCGCCGGCATCGGAAGCCGAAGAGGGGACCGGAATTTCCGGTCCCGTTGGAGAAAACTGGCCGGCCAGCTGGCCGGCCGGATAACGTTAAACCGGGGGAATTAATCCCCCGGCCAACTCATAAAAACCCCCCTCTTTATGAGGGGGCAGTTCTTTAAAGGAGGGGGGGGGCAGCAGCCCCCCGGTTTTACTTCCAGTCGGCCCCCACGTGGGGGCCGTTTTATTGAAAAGGCGCGGCACAAAGGCCGCGCCTCCTTCAATCAGCGGGGGCTTAGCCCCCCGCGTGCGCAGCCTCCCCGCGCCGCGGCGCCGCCGCGCCGCCCCAGGGGGGGGTCGGGACGGGACGGTCCGGACCCGGACCCCCCCGTTTCGAACCTGTTCCGGTCTTTTGGCCATAACTTGATCCTCGGACCTTCGATTGACTAACCGTCTACGGCAACGCGATCCTTGGATCGAGACGGTCCTTTCGGTATATCGCACTCAAGGTTTCGGATTACTTTGAGTTCCGCCGGGTTGGTTCGTTCACGAAACCAACCGGGCCTTCGGAGCGGAAACACTCATATCTTGAGCTACGGACATCCGATTGACGTGCCGTCAGTCGCGTTGTGTTCCTCTTAGTGAGACCGATCTTTTGGCATACTCCGCCCGAGGTTTGGACGCAGGTGGAGTACGGTCGGGTTGGTTTTGCCTTAAAAACCAACCGGGCCCCGGGGACGAAAATGCCAATAACTCTCAGACCGGGCGTCCGATCGACGCGCCGTCTGTTGCGTTGAGTTCCGGTTGACGATACGGACCTTTTGGATACATCAACTCTGGTCTTTGTGACAGTTGATGTATCAGCCTCTCGGCTCGTGGAGCGGACCCTCCGAACGAGCTTGCTGTGTGCGGGAACCCTAGAGCTGGCTGCGACTGTTACTGCTACTACTACTGCTACTGTGACTGCGACGACGACTACAGCACTCAGCGATCCTACGTGGAACAGTGCTTCCGAACCTGTGTGAGCTGAATCTTCTGTTTACCTTGAGCGGTGGAGCGCTTGGTTGTAGCAGCATATCCTTGGCAGTGGAGCGCTCGGTTGTAGCGGCAGACCTGCAATACTGGAGACGAGCGTACAGAGTACGGAGACCGTGAAACCGGCTGAGACCTGAAGACTGCTCGACCGACTCAACTTGGAGTGAGTCGACTAGCCCAGTGGACGGAGCGACCGGTATTCGGCGGCAGACCCACGGCGGACGGAGTGCCTGGTAGTTGGCAGCAGACCCGCGGTACTCGACTGGAGGAGTACCTCTGTAGGCTATCTAGGTGAGCGCCCGATTTTTGGCAGCAGACCCTCAGCGGACGGAGCGCCCGGTAGTTGGCAGCAGACCCGCGGTACTCGACAGGAGGAGTACTTCAGCAGTCTTAGGTTAGTGAGTAGTACCTCGGAGTCGTGACAGGACCACTGTACACTTCAGAGATGGGACTCTTCAACAATTACGGTTTCGTTAATGAAAATCCTGGTTGAGCTGAAACCTGTTGTTTTCCTGTATGGATTGTGTTGTGCTATCCTGTGTGGATTACATTTTGCTTTCCTGTGTGGAATACGTTTACTTTCCTGTGTGGACTGAGTTGTACTTGGGCTCGGAGGTTGGAGCGTATTTGAAATTGATGACTTAGGTATATGTATGGGCATATACCTAAGCAATGTCGGTTTTTACATCGTGATTGTTACTTTTCTTCGTGGTATATCCTTTGTGGATTTGAGAGACCTTCAGGGGTCTCGGGGTCCCTACTGAGTTGCTTATACTCACCCTTGCACGGGCTTTGCCTGCACTACGTTGTGTTGGTTGCAGACGACGGACAGCGTTGACCTTAGCTGAGGCTTGCAGAGCGGGACGGTACCCGGAGGTGGACCACTGGACGGGACGTGCACGGAGTGGACGGTGGGACCCGTCGAGCAGAGGAGCTATCTGTACCCACCCTTCAGGTGGGATTTCCAGTGGACAACTCGGAGTAGCGGCTTTTACTTTTCAGTTGCTGTTTTCCCTTTCGAGTTGTACTTTACTTTCAGTTTGGGTTTGTATTCTGGCCCATTTACTTTTCCGCACTTTCAGTTGTACTCTTCTTTTGTTTAGTGTTTACTTTCCGCTTGCTTTCTCTGTGGTGTTTGTTTAATTTTCAAAGGCAATGCCTTCCCTTTTTATCGGGATTTACGCCTTGGTGCTAGTCGCCAACCCCTGGCTTATGGAAGGCGGGCTTGGGGTAGTCACGGCACGAACCCCGAGGGCGGGTCGTGACAAATTGGTATCAAAGGAGTTCGGTTCTACCGCGAACTCTGATCTTTTCTATGTGAAGCAATAATGTTTAGCGTATTGAGTGTGGTTATCAGTCCAGGGAGTCCAGTGTTGGTGCGGCGGCCGACGTATCCGTACACTAGGACCCTGACTTCTGATTTCCGACTTAATGCACGAAAACATTGATTGCGTGTGTGTTTCAAAGTTTTCTTTGTGATTACTTATATCAGCTCACCGGGTATACTGTTCTAACCGTGGCGCACCTGTTTCCTTTTCAGGATGGCCCCACGATGACAGCCAGCTAGGGTTCCGAGAGTCGAGCGAGACGACAGCCCACCGAGCGACGAGGCCTCGGTGCAGGGCCCTTTGCCAGTAGTGGCACCAGCGGTATCTTTACCCGCCGAGCCCCCGATGCTTCCAGCAGCAGCCGCTGACGATGCACGTCGCCTCAGCGCACTGCATGAGTTTCAGCGCCAGCGACCGCCCAGGTTTCGCGGGGAGACGGATCCCCAGGCAGCAGAGGACTGGCTGGAGGCAGTGGTTCGAGTGTTTAGGCTAGTGAGGACACCAGCAGACCTCATGGTGATCCTCGCTGCGAGCCTACTACACGCAGCAGCAGGACGATGGTGGAGCTTGATGCTCCAGGTGCACGATGAGACATCTCTTCTTTGGACGGACTTTGAGAGCCTTTTCCGCTCGGAGTTCGTCCCAGCCACCCTTCGTGCGGTGCGTATCCAGGAGCTTCTACAGCTGCGGTAGGGCAGCATGACGGTCGCTCAGTACTCGGCGAGATTTACCGATCTCTCGCGCTACTCGACCGACATGGTACGGGACCCATTCTTCCGGGCCCGGACCTTCGAGCAGGGTTTGAGACACGAGATCAGGGCATCGCTGATCTCCCTCAGCATACCGACTCAGACAGGAGTACTCGAGCGGGCCCTTCTGATCGAGAGCTTCCTTGCTGAGTCTACACCAGCACAGCGACCCACCACAGGGCGGCAGATAGCGGAGTCTTCGGCAACAGGTAGCCGACGGATGACTCAGGGTTCCAGGCAGACCAGACCTACCAGTGGCCGACTGCACGATTCAGGCTCAGTTGTGCGGGGAAGCCGGGGTGGAGTCAGAGCCAGGCGTGCCGAGAGTGGGCAATGTTACTCCTGTGGCGGGATAGGTCACATGGCTCGTGACTGTCCGACCCGCCATGCTGATGATCAGCAGTTAAGTGAAGAACCTCCCAGGCAGAGGCAGAGGTTCGATCGTGGCGGTCCACAGGGAGGAGGCGGACGAGGCAGAGGAGCTGGACGAGCAGACGGTGGTGGGCGACGCTTTGAGGCTCTGCCACCACCACCACCAGGAGATCCACCCCGACCGCAGGGGATAGCTCAGCTTCAGGCAGCCGAGGCCTTTGATCATGGAGCTCTGGGAGCCGACGGATAGGAGCAGAACTAGTGGATACATCCTTTGTACTTCTGGTTCCTTGTTGCTTTTGTGTAGCGTCTTGTATTATGAGCTGCAATAATAAAAGATGCATACCTTTATGATTTTTTTCGTTCCTGTCCTCTTTCGTGATGTTACTAAGAGGTTCCAGTTTTGGCTGTTGACTTGACCCTCACTTGTGAGACATCTACTGGAGGAGACCCAGTTACCACACACTGATGCCGACAGTGTGACTCAAACCTTGGAGGCGAGAGTAACGGTTGAATCTCTTAGTAGTAGCGTCGAGGCCTTACGACGTCATCCTTGGTATGGATTAGTATCATCCATGTTAGGATTGACTGTTTTAGGCAAATAATGTGGTTCATCCTGGGGATGGGACCAGATTTCTCTTATCGGCAAAGAAGAAATCTTGCATCTCTGATGGGACCGGAGATGGTCCAGGCCACGACAGAGAAGGTCCAGGTCATCCAGGAGCGGATGAGGACAGCTCAGAGCCGACAGAAGTCTTACGCTGACAGGAGGCGGAGGCCACTGGAGTTCGAGGATGGCGACCACGTCTTCTTGAGGGTCTCACCTTGACGTGGTATTTGGAGATTTGGCTGAGGCGGCAAGTTATCTCCGCGCTTCATCGGACCCTTCCAGGTCCTCAGCAGGATTGGTGAGGTGGCTTATCGCCTGGCTCTACCACCTCAGTTGCACCGGGTGCACGACGTCTTCCACGTGTCTCAGCTGAGGAGATACGTGCATGACCCGACACACATCATTGACCATGGGGAGCTTGACGTTGACGATGGGGCGACTTTTACAGAGGTCCCGGTGGAGATAGAGGATCGACAGGAGCGGGTCCTGCGTGGGCGATCGATTCCTCTTGTGCGCATCAGATGGCAGTACGGGAATCTCCAGGAGAGCACATGGGAGCGGGAGGCTCAGATGCGTGCTCAGCTACCCTATTTTGTTTCCCTAGTTTTTGATGTATCTTTACGGGGACGTAAAGCCCTGAGGTGGGAGTAATGTAAAGACCCGTAAAATTCAAGGAAAATTTTTTCATAATTTTCTTTAGAATTTTACAAGAGCGCGGTTTCAGACGGCACCTGATTCCGAGGCCCAGAGTGCCCGGAATCATTTTCCGAAGTTTGGCTCGGGTACGTTCAGTGAACGAACGAGCGGGAATTTCTATCTTTTGATCTGGTGCTCGGAATTGAAATCTGAGGGCACCGATGGAACCGTAGCGCCGGTATACGCTTAGGAACTCCTGTTCTGGAGTTGCGTTCATGCGAGTGTTGATAATAAAAATTGTGGATGTTTACTTTGTAATTACACTACAATTTTTATTATTTTACTCTAAGTGATATCTCTTGTTGGATGTTGGGTAACCACCCAACCTCCCATGGGAGGTTATGAGGGTGGTGGGGCCCACATGAACCCCACCCCTTCATATCCTCTAAAACCCCCTCAACTCCCACTTAAATTATGTTAACTTAAGTTATAAACCTATGACTTAAATGTAAAGAGTTAATGAGGTGAGTTGTGTGTGGTTATTGAATTTCAAACCTTTGAAATTCAAAGAGGTTGGGTTGTGTGAATAAAATAAGAAAGAATCTTATTTTATTTTGTTAGAATTTTATCTCCTTGAGAGAGTAGGGAAGTCTTCTTCATCTTCATCAAACTCAATGATGAACGCGAAGAACGCCGTTCGTCAACGAAGAACTTCTCCGCCGAAGAACACGGTCCATCCGCGACGCGACGTACTTCTTCTGCGTCGTCTCATACGCGACGGATTTCCGCGACGAATGCCATCGACAACGACTCTTCCTCCGACGTCAAAGGAATTGACACCGATATTCCACGACTACGTCAACGTACGACTATCGAGGTAAGGGTTCTTGAGTTCATTGTTTTCTTTTTAATTGACTTTCCTCAAGACTTGACGAAGAACGCTCAAGTACCGACGAAGAACGCCACTCCGCTCTTCTTCGTCTTCCGTGTCAACGAGAGAGAATACCGCTTCTTCCTCGGACAACCTTCGTCGGTGAACAAGGTTTCGCCAACGACGTGCCTCTTCGGACGCACCTCTTCGTCATCGAATTTGACGAACGACGACCGCGACGCCCGACCTCCGCGACGTCGTCTTCCGCGGAACGTAGACAAATCTTCGAACCTTATACCAAGGTAGGGGTTGTTGATTTCTTTATTGTTTAATTATTCTATTCTTGATCATGAATTTTAGCAAGTTTATCGTGTGGCTTTGGATTAATTTTAAGATGCGTTATTGCTTAACGTGAGGGGGCCGGACCGCATGAACACGGCTGAACCCCCTCCATCGTTCTTGTTGTTATTTCTTGCGGGTGGAAGCAAAGTGGCGTGGTGCCGTCGCACCACGCGGTTAATCGTGAAATTATTTTACGTGGCACCGTCGCGCCACGCCGAGGAAGAATCTTCAAGAACGCGACGCTGTCGCGCCGCGTTGAAAGGAATCAAGGCACGGCGAAGGGGGCGCGGTGCCGTCGCACCGTGCCGGACGACGAACACCGCAGCCGGTTCCGGTCTGCGGCGGGACGAGGAGACCGCGGCCGGTTCCGGGCCGCGGCGGGATGAGAATACCGGCAGCCGGGCCGCCGTCGTCGGAAGCCGAAGAGGGGACCGGAATTTCCGGTCCCGTTGGAGAAAACCGGCCGGCCAGCTGGCCGGCCGGATAACGCTAAACCGGGGGAATTAATCCCCCGGCCAACTCATAAAACCCCCCTCTTTATGAGGGGGGCGGTTCTTTAAAGGAGGGGGGGGGGGGCAGCAACCCCCCGGTTTTACTTCCAGCCGGCCCCCACGTGGGGGCCGTTTTGTTGCAAAGGCGCGGCACAAAGGCCGCGCCGCCTTCAATCAGCGGGGGCTTAGCCCCCCGCGTGCGCAGCCTCCCCGCGCCGCCGCGCCTCCGCGCCGCCGTGCCGCCACGCCGCCGCCGCCGCGCCGCCCCAGGGGGGGGTCGGGCCGGGACGGCCCGGACCCGGATCCCCCCGTTTCGAACCTGTTCCGGTCTTTTGGCCATAACATGAGCCTCGGACCTCCGATTGATGAACCGTCTGCGGAAACGCGATCCTTGGATCGAGACGGTCGTTTTGGTATATCGCACTCAAGGTTTCGGATTACTTTGAGTTCGGCCGGGTTGGTTCGTTCACGAAACTAACCGGGCCTTCGGAGCGGAAACGCTCATATCTTGAGCTACGGACGTCCGATTGACGTGCCGTCAGTCACGTTGTGTTCCTCTTAGTGAGACGGATCTTTTGGCATACTCCGCCCGAGGTTTGGACGCAGGTGGAGTACGGTCGGGTTGGTTTTGCCTTAAAAACCAACCGGGCCCCGGGGACGAAAATGCCAATAACTCTCAGACCGGGCGTCCGATCGACGCGCCGTCTGTTGCGTTGAGTTCCGGTTGACGATACAGAAATTTTGGATACATCAACTCTGGTCTTTGTGACAGTTGATGTATCAGCCTCTCGGCTCGTGGAGCGGACCCTTCGAACGAGCTTGCTGTGTGCGGGAACCCTAGAGCTGGCTGCGACTGTTACTCCTACTACTACTGCTACTGTGACTGCGACGACGACTACAACACTCAGCGATCCTACGTGGAACAGTGCTTCCAAACCTGTGTGAGCTGAATCTTCTGTTTACCTTGAGCGGTGGAGCGCTTGGTTGTAGCAGCATATCCTTGGCAGTGGAGCGCTCGGTTGTAGCGGCAGACCTGCGATACTGGAGACGAGCGTACAGAGTACGGAGACCGTGAAACCGGCTGAGACCTGAAGACTGCTCGACCGACTCAACTTGGAGTGAGTCGACTAGCCCAGTGGACGGAGCGCCCGGTATTTGGCGGCAGACCCACGACGGACGGAGCGCCTGGTAGTTGGCAGCAGACCCGCGGTACTCGACTGGAGGAGTACCTCTGTAGGCTATCTAGGTGAGCGCCCGGTTTTTGGCAGCAGACCCTCAGCGGACGGAGCGCCCGGCAGTTGGCAGCAGACCCGCGGTACTCGACAGGAGGAGTACTTCAGCAGTCTTAGGTTAGTGAGTAGTTCCTCGGAGTCGTGACAGGACCACTGTACACTTCAGAGATGGGACTCTTCAACAGTTACGGTTTCATTAATGAAAATCCTGGTTGAGCTGAAACCTGTTTTTTTCCTGTATGGATTGTGTTGTGCTATCCTGTGTGGATTACGTTTTGCTTTCCTATGTGGAATACGTTTACTTTCCTGTGTGGACTGAGTTGTACTTGGGCTCGGAGGTTGGAGTGTATTTGAAATTGATGACTTAGGTATATGTATGGGCATATACCTAAGCAATGTCGGTTTTTACTTCGTGATTGTTACTTTTCTTCGTGGTTTATCCTTTGTGGATTTGAGAGAACTTCAGGGGTCTCGGGCTCCCTACTGAGTAGCTTATACTCACCCCTGCACGGGCTTTGCCCGCACTACGTTGTGTTGGTTGCAGACGACGGACAGCGTTGACCTTAGCTGAGGCTTGCAGAGCGGGACGGTACCCGGAGGTGGACCACTGGGCGGGACGTGCACGGAGCGGACGGCGGGACCCGTGGAGCAGAGGAGCTATCTGTACCCACCCTTCAGGTGGGATTTCCAGTGGACAGCTCAGAGTAGCGGCTTTTACTTTTCAGTTGCTGTTTTCCCTTTTGAGTTTTACTTTACTTTCAGTTTGGGTTTGTATTCTGGCCCATTTACTTTTCCGCACTTTCAGTTGTACTCTGCTTTTGTTTAGTGTTTACTTTCTGCTTGCTTTCTCTGTGGTGTTTGTTTACTTTTCAAAGGCAATGCCTTCCCTTTTTATCGGGATTTACGCCTTGGTGCTAATCGCCAACCCCTGGCCTATGGAAGGCGGGCTTGGGGTAGTCACGGCACGAACCCCGAGGGCGGGTCGTGACATATACGTACCAAATATGCTATTAACGAATCTAATCACTTTGAGGGGGCGGTAGTCTGCACTTCCTAAAATGAAGACATCTTGTAATTTGATAACAAGAATAGACATCCTTTAAATGATTTTAATGAAATTAAATTAATTATATCTATACTCAGAATCATTGAGGTATTGTGGATTAAAATTGTGTAGTTATAAATACCCCTCCCCATATACAAAACATTAATTTCGATGTTCATTTGGAAGACCATCCATATTTCTCTCAGGACAGAGGTATAACACAAATTTCATCTTGCATTTATGGCATAGAAGGAAATGGATGTGTATTAATTGGTTGGATAATAAGTTAAGTGAGACTGACTAGAGTCCATTATAGTTTACTTTTAGTTATCAAGTATCTTCAATGTTCCAACTATGTCTATTACATTATTTTTAATACATCTTGATAGATGTTATGTTTACAATCCCAAGATTTACACCTAGTATTTCAATTCCATTTTTTATTTAAATATTATTCCACATTTAATGTATAATTTTTTTCCTACATATTTTTTTTCATATCACGTGGATTGTTTTAATCATTTTATTCTAGACCATGTGGGGTAATTTAAAACTATTTTTTTGTCCATTGGGTATGGTATGTCGATCATACGGTTGACTTAAATGAAATTTCCATAAAATTCATACCTGACACTTTCTCATCATTAATTTGGAATTTATCCTCATAACTTTGTTAGGCCATAATTACCAATTTTCACCCTTTGGAAAATGTACAGGTTTATCTGAGGTCCCCTAGAATCCATTCTCAAGTGTTATTTGTGTGGTTTAAAATGGGGTGTCACATTTTCTTAAAACATGAATAGTTATGTGGAAAATTATTGAACATTATGTATATTAATGATTTGTATCTCAATTAAAATGATAAATGCAACAAAATTATTTTGCGAGAAGTCGTACATGAAAATTTATACACCAATATTACTTCGAGAATCCTCATGGGATAAAACAGAATGGTAATTTGTTTCATGATTATCCATTTTTGATGATTTTTGGATGAGGTATTAATGAAATGATTATGATTTATAAATTTTAAAATTCCATAAAAATGAGAATAATTATTGTAATATATGGCGTTATTTAATTCCATTTTCATGTAATTTATAGAAATATTTTGATCATATATAAATAAATTTTTTATTTCACAAATAAATAATTTTATTTTATTTTCAAAATAATTAATTCATTATATATTCTATTTTACCATATCACTAATAGGAATATAAAGTCTCCCTTTTCATTCACTCCAAACATGATTATGAAACCACCGAAATTACTATATGGCATGTATTAATAATAAATGATAAATAATAATATTTTAATTATATTTTATAAGTTAAATTGAACTTCCATTATAAATTTATGATCGTGTATGTATCTTGTCTCTTCAGACCACCAACCCGTTGGATTCTATACATTTTGAGATTTTTATTTTCTACCACTATATTAAAATAACAACCAAATCTAGGTTAGTAGAGTATGGATTTTATATTATAGAACATGAGCGCCATTATAAATTCCATAAAAAATATACACTATCATAATATACCATTTGTAGGGTAAAAATAATTGAGAACAGGGGCCCATTTCACATTTTAGAGGCCATATTCCTGTATAATTCTAGTTGGATCACTGATTAGTATTATTTGTATTTGTACACCCCAATAACGAATGACCATAAAATGGTGATAAATCTTATCTCATGATATAATTTCGAAACTCAAAAAATATACCATTTTCTTAAATTCTATTACTCGACTCATAGTTTTAAACCCATAAATGATTCTATTCAAAATCATATCCAATAAATCTACATTGATATAATATATAATATTAGATAAAATAATGAAAATTTCTTTTAATACATCCATTAATAATTTGAGTTGAATTATTCATTGCTAAGTGAACTCATCGTCCCCAATTAGAATTCCTTTGTACACACACACTAGTGTAACCAAGTTTAACACCACACTAAAATAAAATTTTAATGAAAATACGTAAAATATAATTGAAATTTTCTACCCAATATCAGTAGAAACATACTCATCCATAATCACTAGTTAACTCCCTTCAGTAACATAATTTCAATAAGTATATGAAATCTATTGAATAATTTATTTGGAGACACTAAAATTAATAAGGAATGAAATATAGAATACTAGGTGAAAATGATTCGAGTAAATAGTAGGTATCAACAATGATGGACAGATAACTGATTATATATATATATATATATAATAATTGAGATTGTAAAATTGAGTGAAGATGTAATATTATCTTTATTTGTATTTAAATTATTTCTTATATATGAAGCAAATCAATGTTTTACTTTTAAAAAAAATTTATATTAAATATTTTATAGTAACACATTTGAGGGAATTGAAAACCCCATTACCCTCAAACATATGCCTGAATAAATCTCCTAAAAATTATATAACCCCAGGAGCCTCATATTATAAATTTAACCCATACAACGGTTACCCACTAGTAGGATTAGATCCAGTGGTAATACCAAACACCAAATACATTTATGACAACCCCCAATAATAAAAAAAATACTAAAATAATATACAATATACCAAAAAACAATCCTACAATTTCAAAAATTAACTATAAAAAATTAATATAAAAATAAAAGTGATAATAATTCATATTTATCATAGTTGTTCCTAATTACACCAATAGTTATGGGTATGTGTCATTTAAATCCTCATAAAAATGACATCATTAATTGTTCTGATCAATCCTAGAATTCCAATCGTCCTTACCATTATTCACAGATTAAATATACATGTGTAAAAATAAAATACATTGGGATAACTCTCAAAAATTATTATATATGCATTTCTATATTTCTTGAATTAGTCTTGCATTAAAATTCCTCACTAACATATTAATTAACAAAATCCCATCATAAAATAATTATTTAAATATTAATTTTTTTGGAAACAAATATCCTTAAATGTTAGACAATATATCATTTAATTAGGAAAAAATATGTTTTTATATAAATAAAATCAACACATCTCTCATGTAATATAAATGTAATTATTAGAAAAAAATTAATAACCATATGATTGTAATATGATTTCCTTGATTATGGTATAATTTATGATATGTATTCCATTAATTATTCAAAAAAGGTTTCAATAATGAACTAATTTAGCCTCTCTATATTACAACACTTAGGACTTATTACCATTGTTTAAGATAATATATAACTTCCAAATGAGTGGAAATATGACATCATTCATTACCTATAACATGTGGTTATTCATCAAACTCAAAAACCTTTAATATAAATATTGAATAGTATCTCAGAACCATGAAAAAATAAAAAATTTGTTATTTACTCTAATAAACCTATCAAATGAAATTTGTAATTTGCATAATGATTAAAATAATAAATCATAAAAATTCTTGGTTTCAAAATAAATTTTTATAGTGGCATCATTAAACCTGTAAAAATATCATTCCTCTCTATGTTAGAAACAATTCAAAAAAATGGAATGAGAGAATAATAATTATTAGATAGTAAATTACCTAGAAACATATCATAGTGTATAATATACCGTATTAAGAAATGGTTTTTCCAATATGGAATTCAAAGCATATTATTCATTTATAAGTCTATATTCCTTCACTATTTTTGTAAATAATTAACTTTTTATATAAAAAATATTAATTGAGTTGGTGTGGGAAATAGAAACTAGAACAATAAAACCATAAAATTTCAAAACCATGTGATTGATTAAAATAGGAAATTAAGTTTCAATGAATATTATAAAAACAATGATTTGAAAATATTTATGTGAAATTTTGAAGATATAAATATTGGGGGTTTCTTACAGGTTCCCTTTTGTAATAATATTAATGAAATCTGTGAGAACCATAACTTCATCATTGGAGAATTGTTTAGAATTATGCTTTTAAAAAGTGAATCCAATCAAAAAATAAAGACACTGCCTAGTGTAACATATGTGGACGTGGTAGTTCTTAGATGAAACACTATTGATTTATTAACGAGTAATAGAATGATAGAGTTATTCGTTGATATGACAAACTTTTTATCTTCTTTCAGTGTATAAATTCAATCTGTTGATTAGAAAACCTATTTATCTTGAATGTCATGTCCAATTATTGTGCCAACAAATCAATGCGGAGAATATGGTATCATGGTACAATATGAGATGTTTTCTATATGTACTAGGGAAAATTCATAGTAATTTTTACATTGTGATAGATGATAAAGAAAATGAAATCACCTTAAGAATTAGGATTGAGGGATCCTTATCTGAAGCTAATCCTTTTGGATATTATTGTCTCTATGAAGAGTGGTGGGATTAAAATAAGAAATAATATTCAATAAAGAAGTTTTGGAAACGTTAAAATGGTATGGTTACATATATTCCTATATTTTGACTTATGATGTAGTTAATGTCATCATTGAAGGGAATGTAGGTTCAGAGAATAAGGATTCACATTGATGACTATGAATCAGTTGAATTTGTTCCTACTAGATGTTGAGAATAGAGAGTAGGTCTCCCTTAAGCATTTGAACTTTTTAGTAGGATGTAAATGGGTATTTTAACAACCCAAGGATATATGATAAGATTAAAAATTATGTAGTCTCCCAAAAAAACCACTTTTTTCATCATACCTAGTAAAAATAAATTTCCCACCTTGGTGGTCTGAATTTCAAAAAACTTACATACACAATTGTGTTCAGTAAGATATTTAGAGTGTGATAAAAATAACATTATTTTTGGTTAATAGTACGATTACCTTATTAATATTAATATGAATAGTAACATGACCCTTATGAATAGTAAATAAAATTATTATTTTATTGTCTTATGGTTATATAATAATGAGATATTGGTTAGTTTTTCTTAGTGATATAAAACATTATATTCTTTTAAAATTGTAATTTTTTGAATATATTATGCTTTGATTTCAAAATTAAAAATAGCTATATTTATAAAATTATTTTCCAAAAACAGAGTTCATTTTTGAATTGGTCTCTTTGAAAAATGGTTTCGGTGAATTTTTAGGATTTTTCTAAAATACTAAAAAAAATTATGCATAATAAAATATGATAATTTTCCGTATATGTACATTATCAATTAAATACAAAATTAATATCATCATGTATGATGTAAGAAAAAAAGGTTCAAAATAAAATGCACTTTTTTACTATTATGTGTCACATGAATCAACAATATTGGGTTTCCTTAGGAACATAATAAAATAATGTATAAGATATTCAAAAATCACCCTCTCCTCCAGTATAACCCCCTCAATACTTATTTCCTTCACTCACCTCAAATATTGTTACATGTATAAATTGAACACAAATATCTTACCAAGGTCCTTCCCCCCTCCACTAGCCATTTTTCCTATAAAAATACCAAAACATCTCCCCTAAAAAGGCTTTCAAGGAAGATTACTTCAATATGTTAATTCCACATTTTGTTTCTTTTATTTCATCTTCATTTATTTTATTTTTCTTTCCTCCCCACCTTTCATCCAAATGTTGATAGGAATATAGTACCTAGCATGTACTAGAATTTTTTAATGATATGGAATGTATTCTTCATCATATATATGTTCACCTTCTTTTTACTATTAATGAAAACACAATCTGAAATGTGTTATCTTATCAAATTCAAGGACGACAGATTTTGAAATTTCTCGTATCGTTGTTAATTCAGGTCATGAAACCATTTTAATGGTTCAATTGTACTATAATATACGTATTATAACTTATTTTCATTATGTAATCATTTATTTAAATTGGATATTAACTTATAAATAAGAATGAGTTCGTTGTGATCAAGAACCACGAATTAAGGAAAACAATTTTCATTAATGTTTTTTATAATAATTCGTATTAAATAACAATAAACTAATGAATTTTATGACCATTTAATATAATTTCTGTTCAGTAATAACATATGACTTTTATTCTAGAAACCCATTCTCAATATAAATGTCTATTCACACATGAATATAAATAAACTGATCATGAAAACCAATGAAGAAAACACTTCCGAACAATGAAATTGAATCTCATAACCCAGAAATATTCTTGTAAATAACCAATTAAGGTGAGAATAAATAAATTACAAGTAAAGGAGGTTATGGAATAATTAATTTATGAATGTAAATTTTATTATTCTGGTCATTTAAATAAAATAAGAAAAACCATCAGGCTAAATATAATAGTTTTGTACCAAAACCGTCATTTTCATTTGGGTTACTCTTATTTTATAGATAAAAAAAATTAATTATTATTAATTCATACTTACTCAGCATATATTATCAAATAATGTTCTATATATGTTTTCCGACCAAAATCCTTCCATCATTTTTGGGAAGTTATATGTTTTATAAGGATCTTTCAAAAATACATCCTGAAATAGAAGCGCGATTCAAGGGATATTCTGAATTTCATACCTTCTAACAAGGGAAATATATATTATATTTTTAACAAACATTATTTTAATACAATTACACGTTTCTTTATGAAAATATTATCTTACATAACTTTTGGTATTATACGAATACATTTCCAAAAGAACTCTTCTCTATAAAGTGAAAGAGTATTTATCTCAAGAATTACTCGATGGTTTTGTATGATTATATTCATCTATATCAATACTCATGTAGATTATTATGTATGATATCATCTAACATATTTAATTGAATATTGTATGATTAGTTTTACTGTGTAAATACTATCATTAATAAATTTACTAATTTACTCTGAATGGTTAGTGTTTATGCTTAATGTCTAGGGAATGTTATTTACATTTCTTATGTTAGTTTCAATATGAATATATATGTTATTTTTGTTTATACATTTTCATATGAGGAATGAATTGGACTTAATATGTGATGTTTGATGACCTACTATAACCCCTTGATTCATCAGAAGGTCTCATTAGACAAACTGAAGTCATGGCCCTAGGCCTTAACAAAATGATTACTTATAGTCTTAGCATAAGGATTTCACAAAATGATTATGATGTATGTAATTATACATTCTTTCATTATGAAACAAATAATTGAATGTTCATGAGGTTATTTTACTATTATAATTTCTATGATTATTCTTTATTATAGTATTATTTATTCATATCTTATTCCTTCCATAATGTGTTCATGTTCATTTTTAAAGGAATGTTTTTTAGTTAATCACCAGTCCTAATATTTTTGTTTATGATATATTATGTTTAATTTAAATCCCAAACTTATCATTAAAGGTAAACCATTTCTTATTATTCATTTTACAATGACATAAAGTGGTATATTATGAATGAAATGAAAAAATAACCTAGGAGTTATGGATGTCTCCAGAAAAGTTTCTAAATTATTTTTTCTCTCAATGATTAATTTTAACCATTTTTATTTATATTTTTTTTCCAAATCTAATAAACAAATCATTCCTTTAAGATTGATATTAACTATTTATGAGACAATGTAATAAAATAAAGCACCAGTTCTAGGAAACTGGGTTCGGGTCCATATAGTTGGTATCAATGAATGTTTAATATAAAATGTGGAAACTAGATTTTGAAAACGTTTATTGGGGAACAAAACAATAATATTGTATTTGAGAATAATCATACAAGACCATCCTAGAATTTTTTGTATGGAATTGATTATTTTGATCATTCTAGAAAATAAATCAATGTCTGGACATTATATGTGGATGTGGTTCTTGAAAAAAAAGGACCTAGCAGTAACAACTCTGACATGGAGTTTCGAGCTTGAACCGCGGTATCCTGGTATATGGCAACATGATTTACTATGCACCTCGTTTTATAATCGGAGGAGATATGCTTATCCTAATTTATATTTTCTTTTCAATCCATTATGAATGTTTTAAATTTATATTTTACTTCAATCAATCTATGTTTATGATAATTAGATTAGCTATGTATATAATTTCAATTTAGGTTATTTATTTTTAAATTTTGAGATTATAAATTTTGATTAATTACATAATATATTATATGACATTATTTAGAAATGGACCCTAGTGTATGGAATGTAAATCTTATTTATGAGAGTGTCCCATATAGAGATTTCCCCCCAATGCAAGATAAATATGTTACCTCTTGTTCTATTACTAGTTCAAATAATCTTATATATATAATAGGAAAATAGACTCTCGTAATGAATAATTACCTTACATGTATGGATCATGCAGATCCACAATGTGGGGGAGCTATGTTATACTAATTTATAAGACAATATCCTCTATAATTTAATTGGACTAAAACCCATTCACAATAGATCAGTAGATAAGTTCACTAGGGAAGACATTTCTCGCTTTGGGATGTAATGAATGATAGGGGGTTGTCATGGTCGATTATCAGCTATCGGGAGATACAGATTAGTGGTGGTATTTAATCTAAAACACAGATGAGGAGGAAGATGTAGAAAAACTGTAATTTATGGATTTTCAGGAAATATTATTTTGAAAATGCTTCCCTCTTGAACAATGAAATGATATGGAAAGGGAGATTCAGAATCTCCAAAAAAAAGTGTATGAGAATGTGGAAAAGTATGAAGCTAATTTGAAATGTGTAGCAAGACATGACATAGACAACATACATAATCTAAGGAGAATGATTGACTAATTATTTGAGATTTTAAAAATAATTCTCTATAAGGTCTATTATATCTCAAATCATCTCATTATATGACAGTATATTATCAAGTGCTATATGGAAGAAAATGGAATTCTCTAAGTCTTATGATTTTCTGGGAAACAAGGAGTGAATTAGGGTCGTTGAAATCATTAGAAAATGAAATATGGAAATAGAGAATAAGGGAAGAGTTGACCATCCACCTTATGATAATTATGGTAAGAGACACCCAGTTACTTACCTGAAGGGTATGGTAGTTTGGTACAAAGGATGAAAAAAGGCGATATATCCCATGATTGTAAGGGGAAGAAAGAAGTTACCAATGTTCAATGCTAAAATGTTTGGGATGGGGTACATTATACAAATAATTGTCCTAGGCATCAAGGAAAAATTCCCCAAAAGAAGGTCAAGGCATCAAGTCCAAGCTTATGCGGTCACAAATGCAGAGGTTTATGTTCCAAACAATGTGGTGGAAGTTACATTAATCATTTCCTCGAACATAAACAATGCTTTATTTTATTCTTGATTATTTCTTTCTTTTATTTCATTCCATTTTTCCATGATAATTACAAATGTTCAATTTTATTTAATAAATGATTAGTGAGTCAAAACTCCTTGGGGATGTATCATTTCAACCAAGAAGGGTAGACCAGTCCACCTCATGACACATAAATGCACATTAGTTTCTGAACATATCATCATACCCATGATTTTCTATGATATAATCCATGGAATGAGTTTCCTTTCATGTTATGATTTTATGACCTATTATAATAATTTGGAAGTTATGATTTGTGATAACTATGTTTAATCCATTATATTTATAGTATAAATATCTCCAGTTAGTTCTTATCTCGATCCACCCCCATTAGCCCTACAGAATTCAATTAATGGAGAGGAAGTGAATATAGTATCTTTGGGTGAGGAAATGAAGTATCAAATATATTACATACCTACTGTGAAAGAATATGTTGATTTGTTTATAGAGGATTAAACCGAATATCCTATAGAGTGGGAAATTTAGTTTTCCATTAATTTTATTCAATGATTAAGGGAAATATCAAAAAAAACCTTGTTGAATAGCCACTGTAGAAATAGTAGATCTAATGAATAAACTAGAGGAATTAAGTGATAAATGATTTATTCACCCTATTGTATCTCCATGGGGATCCCCTGTTCTTTTTTTAATGAGAAAAATATTTCAACACTACGGGAAAAATGGGTATTTGCGACGGGTTATTTGTGACTGGAATAAATCTCGTCGCAAATAACCCGGTTAAAAACTTATTTGCGACGGGGGTATTTGCCCGTCGCAAATAAGTAGCCTTTTGCGACGGGATAGCATTCCCCGTCACAAAAGGACTGGCGCCCTTTGCGCGCCAAATCGCGGGAAACATATTTGCGATGGGGGAATATTCCCGTCACAAATAACTGGCGGTGGTAAAAGGTATTTGCGATGGTAATATTCCCCCGTCGCAAATAGTATGTCGGCAGGTGGTTATTTACGACGGGTCCCGTCGCAAATAACTATTTAACCGCTGACCGTAATAAATGATGGCTAAGGTATTTGCGATGGTACCCATCGCAAATAATCTAACCTATAAATACACCCATCCGTTTTTTTCAAATCATTCTCAAACTGCATCTTCTTCTTCTCTCAAAATTTTATTTCTAAAGTTCAGTTTTTCTCAAGTTTAATTTTTTTCCGGAGTTGATATTGAGGTTTTGAAGAACGATCAGAGATCAACCTCAGATCAATTTTCAAGGTATTTATATTCATTTTAATTTAATATTTATTTTTAATGTTTTATTAGTTTCAATTATTCTTAATTAGTTGTAATTTAATTATGTTTACATTGTTTTGTTACTTAATAAATTTAAATTATTAGTATTGTTCATAGTTTATGGTAATTAGGAATAATTAGTAATAATTTTTAATAATTAAGAATAAATATTAATAATTAGTAATAAATAAAAATAATTAGGAATAATAACATTATTACATTATTAGTATATTTTATTATTAATATTAAAATAATATAATTTTTTACATATATTCAATTCTCTTTTCATTTGTGTGTTTGCTGTCTCCACATGTATTATTTGTATGTGGAGATAGAAAACACACAGATGAAAGGAGAATTGTATATAAATTAAAAAATTATATTATTTTAATATTAATAATAAAATATACTAATAATGTTATTATTCCTAATTATTGGTAATTATTCCTATTTATTGATAATTATTCATTTAATTACTAATAATTAGGAACAATTACCAATAATTATCAATAATTATGAATAATTAGTAATAATTAGTAATAATTACCAATAATTAGTAATAATTACCAATAATTAGTAATAATTAAAAATAATTAGTAATAATTAGTAATAATTACTAATAATTACCAATAATTATTAATAATAAGCAATAATTAGTAATAATTACCAATAATTAGTAATAATTACCAATAATTAGTAATAATTACCAATAATTAGTAATAATTACCAATAATTAGTAATAATTACCAATAATTAGTAATAATTACCAATAATTAGTAATAATTACCAATAATTATTAATAATTAGTAATAATTACCAATAATTAGTAATAATTAGTAATAATTAGTAGTAATTACCAATAATTAGTAATAATTACCAATAATTAGTAATAATTACAAAAAATTATTAATAATTACCAATAATTAGTAATAATTACCACTAATTAGTAATAATTATTAATAATTACCAATAATTAGTAATAATTACCAAAAATTAGTAATAATTCGTAATAATTACCAATAATTAGTAATAATTAACAATAATTAGTAATAATTACCAATAATTAGTAATAATTACCAATAATTAGTAATAATTAGTAATAATTAGTAATAATTAGTAATAATTAGTAATAATTAGTGATAATTAGTGATAATTAGTAATAATTAGTAATAATCAGTAATAATTACCAATAATCAGAAATAATTACCAATAATTAGTAATAATTAGTAATAATTACCAATAATTAGTAATAATTAGTAATAATTAGCCATAATTAGTAACAATTAGCAATAATTATTAATAATTACAAATAATTAGTTATAATTACCAATAATTACTAATAATTAGTAATAATTAGTAATAATTACCAATAATTAGTAATAATTACCAATAATTAGTAATAATTAGTAATAATTAGTAATAATTAGTAATAATTACCAATAATTACCAATAATTAGTAATAATTTCCAATAATTACCAATAATTAGTAATAATTAGTAATTATTAGTAATAATTAATAATAATTAGTAATATTTAGTAATAATTAGTAATAATTAGTAATAATTACCAATAATTAGTAATAATTAGTAATAATTACCAATAATTAGTAATA
The DNA here is from genome assembly GCA_963277665.1 of Viscum album. Taxonomy (NCBI): domain Eukaryota; kingdom Viridiplantae; phylum Streptophyta; class Magnoliopsida; order Santalales; family Viscaceae; genus Viscum; species Viscum album. The sequence goes on from OY728153.1 coordinate 648,429,482, forward strand.
CTTAACAATAATTAGTAATAATTTCCAATATGTAGGAATAATTACCAGTAAATAGTAATAATTAGAAATTATTACCAATAATTAGTAATAATTAGTAATAATTAGTAATAATTAGTAATAATTAGTAATAATTAGTAATAATTACAAATAATTAGTACTAATTAACAATAATTTGTAATAATTAGTAATAATTAATAATAATTACCAATAATTAGTAATAATTACCAATATTTAGTAATAATTACCAATAATTACCAATAATTAGTATTAATTATCAATAATTAGTAATAATTAGTAATAATTACCAATAATTAGTAATAATCAGTAATAATTACCAATAATTGGTAATAATTAGTAATAATTAGGAATAATTAGTAATAATTACCAGTAATTAATAATAATTAGTAATAATTAGCAATATTTAGTAATAATTCGTAATAATTAGTAATAATTACCAATAATTAGTAATAATTAGTAATAATTACTAATAATTAGTAATAATTAGTAATAATTACCAATAATTAGTAATAATTAGTAATAATTAGTAATAATTACCAATAATTACAAAATATTTAGTAATAATTACCAATAATTACCAATAATTAGTAATAATTAGTAATAATTATTAATAATTAATAATAATTAGTAATATTTAGTAATAATTAGTAATAATTACCAATAATTAGTAATAATTATTAATAATTACCAATAATTAGTAGTAATTACTAATAATTACCAATAATTAGTAATACTTAACAATAATTAGTAATAATTACCAATAATTAGGAATAATTACCAGTAAATAGTAATAATTAGTAATAATTAGAAATAATTACCAATAATTAGTAACAATTATTAATAATTAGTAATAATTCGTAATAATTAGTAATAATTAGTAATAATTACCAATAATTAGTAATAATTAACAATAATTAGTAATAATTACCAATAATTAGTAATAATTACCAATAATTAGTAATAATTATTAATAATTAGTAATAATTCCCAATAATTAATAATAATTAGTAATAATTAATAATAATTACCAATAATTAATAATAATTACCAATAATTAGTAATAATTAGTAATAATTAGTAATAAATACCAATAATTAGTAATAATTAGTAATAATTATTAATAATTACCAATAATTACCAATAATTACCAATAGTTAGTAATAATTACCAATAATTACCAATAATTAGTAATAATTAGTAATAATTAGTAATAATTAATAATAATTAGTAATAATTAGTAATAATTAGTAATAATTAATAATAATTACCAATAATTGGAAATAATTACCAATAATTAGTAATAATTAGTAATAATTACCAATAATTAGTAATAATTGCCGATAATTAGTAATAATTAGTAATAATTAGTAATAATTACCAATAATTAATAATAATTAGTAATAATTAATAATAATTACCAATAAATAATAATAATTACCAATAATTAGTAATAATTACCAATAATTAGTAATATTTAGTAATAATTAGTAATATTTAGTAGTAATTAGTAATAATTACCAATAATTAGTAATAATTAGTAATAATTAGTAATAATTACCAATAATTAGTAATAATTACCTATAATTAGTAATAATTACCAATAATTACCAATAATTACTAATAATTACCAATAATTAGTAATAATTAACAATAATTAGTATTAATTCGTAATAATTACCAATAATTGGTAATAATTAGTAATAATTACCAATAATTGGTAATAATTAGTAATAATTGGTAATAATTACCAATAATTAGTAATAATTACCAATAATTAGAAATAATTAGTAATAATTAGTAATAATTAGTAATAGTTAGTAATAATTAGTAATAATTAGTAATAATTAGTAATAATTAGTAATAATTAGTAATAATTAGTAATATTTAAAAATAATTAGGAATAATTACCAATTATATTATTAATATGGAAATAATAAAAAATTTACATAATATTAAAATTGTCAAAATTTGTAACATGTTTTGCTTTATTCTCAACATATTTAATTCTTAAAGGGTCAATTTTTAGGCCTATCTCATTAAGAAGTTTTCTTCAGTCGTGTATGATCTAAACTCTATAATTATCCTAGCTTTAGTGTTTTTTCTAACAAATTATTCAAAACCAGTAATGCTTTTATATTTTATAGAGAAATATGGAACAACGAGGTCGTCAACAATCATTATTAGGTGACCACATATGGATAAATCAACGTAGAAATCTAAACGGTTCTGGACTAAATCCAGTATATGTAGAGGGTGTGGAGATTTTTTTATCATTTACGACATCAAATCCAGAATTTGTTTCAAAAGGCAAAATAAAATGCCCTTGCAGAAAATGTGCATTGAGAACGTTTGACACGTCTGACAAAGTGGGAGAACATATCTTGCGTTTTGGTTTTCAACCAGATTATGTTTTTTGGTATCAACACGGTGAACGCAGTTCCAGAGCAGGTGATACCAACTTGATTCCGAATCCATCTCGGTTTCAAGATTTAGTACATGATGTTGCAGGTTCATCGGTTCAACATACAGAAAATCCGGCTGATATAGCTTCAAATCCTGAGTTGGCACCGTCTGAATTCTATGAGTTGTTGAAGTCTGCTGAGGATGCATTATATCCTGGCTGCAAGATGAACAAATTAGAAGTAGTTGCAATATTTATGGCTATCAAATCCGATAACGGAATGTCAAACACCTATTTTGACTAGATATTTTCTTTGCTTAAAACACTGTTACCCAAAGGAAATGTTTTACCTGCCAATTACTATGAGAGTAAGAGGTTGGTTCGAAATTTGAGACTTTCTTGTCAGAAGATTCATGCATGTTCAAATGACTGCATTTTATATTCTGGGGAAAACGAGTCGTTGGATAGTTGTCCCACATGTGGGTAACTGAGATATAAAGAAGGACAACACGGGAAGTCTGGTTTGATTCCTGTAAAACAGTTGAGATATTTTCCTCTTACATCCAGACTTCAGCGTTTATTATTTTCTAAGAATACAGCGAAAATGATGTCATGGCATAAAGAGAATATTTCAACCGATAAAAGCTTGAATCATCCAACCGATGGTGATTCATGGAAACATTTTGACAGAGTGCATCCATCCTTTTCTTTAGAAGCTAGAAATGTTCGACTGGGCCTTTAGACTGATGGTTTCTGTCCGTTTGGATCTTATGGTAGTCAATATTCATGTTGGCCTGCTTTTTTAACTTCGTACAATTTACCTCCATGGATGTTGATGAAGGAGCCATATATATTTTTGACTTTACTAATCCAGTACATCCGAAGAAAAATATTGATGATTATTTGAAACCATTGATTGATGAATTAAATTTATTGTGGAGTACTGGTGTCAGTACATATGATGTTGCAGCGAAACATAATTTCATACTGAGAGCAGCATTGATGTGGAAAATAAGTGACTTCCCAGCTTATGGGATGTTATCTGGCTAGAGTACACATAGTCAGAAATCATGTCCTTACTGTATGGGAGAGAACAAAGAATTTATGCTCATTCATGGAAAGAAACCTTGTTATTTTGACTGTCATTGCAGATTTCTTCCAGCTGATCATCCTTTTCGCAGAAACAGATCTTATTTCAGAAAAGGAACAGTTGAAAGGGAAGGACCTCCAAAAATGCTATCAGGTTCAGAGTTAAAATCAGTTGTATTCTCATTACCTCCCATCACTTTTGGTCTAACAATAAACCAACAGAATATTTCTGGTTTTGGGAAAGAACACAATTGGATTAAACGTAGAATATTTTGGGATTTTCCATATTGGTCTGATTTTTTGGTCCGACACATGTTAGATGTCATGAATATTGAGAAGAACTATTTTGATAATTTGTTTCATACAGTTTTGGATACGCCAGGAAAGAGCAAAGACAATGTAAATGCACGTTTAGATCTTGCCCAAATTTGCAGGCATCCAGAATTGGAACTGTTTGAGAATGTCAGAACAGAAAGGTTACTGAAACCAAAAGGAGCTTATACACTGTCTAAAGAAAATCGTTTATTATTTTGTCAGTGGATTGCAGATTTGAGACTTCCAGATGGTTGTGCTTCCAATTTGGGTAGATGTGTAAAGAATGGTCATATTACTGGATTAAAAAGTCATGATTGTCATGTTATAATGGAAAGACTGCTACCCATTGGATTAAGAGGTCTGTTGAATTCTGTTATTTGGGATTCCATAACAGACATTTCTCATTTTTTTCGGGAAATTTGTGCGGCTACAGCAGATTATGATGCTCTAGGAAAACTTGAAAAAGATGGTGTTGTAATTATATGTAAACTGGAAAAAATATTTCCACCGTCTTTCTTCGACTCAATAGAACATTTGATGTTACATTTTCCATATGAAGCCAGATGTGGAGGTCCAGTACAGTTTCGATGGATATACCCATTTGAAAGATGCATGAAAAAATTGAAAAGAAAAGTACGTAACAAAGCATTCGTTGAAGGATCCATTGCAGAAGATTATTTGCAAGAGGAAATATCTTTCTTTTGATCCCATTATTTTGAATATGAGTATCCTTCAAAACACAATCGAATGGGATGGAACGAGAGAAATATTGATGAAATCGACAATCAATTATCTGTTTTTAACCAGTCGGAGCTTGGTTTTGGTGGAGTTGATGAACACTGGCTTTCAGATGATGAACATCATAGAGCTCATACGTATGTTCTGCTCAACTATGAAGAGATGACATTAGTTTTACTATAAGTGTTTATATCACTTATTCTATCATTTATGTTACAGTAAATAACATTGGTTTTTATAGGTTGTATGATAATCATATCAAGAAACAAATTCCACAAATTACAGCAGCTGCTCTCGATTAACGTCGACTGAAAAATTTCTCTCAGTGGTTTCAAAAACTGGTAACATAAATTCTTTATCTTTTAGCAACTCATTCAATGTATAGTTTACTATATTGATAATTATTTCACAAATTTTCAGGTGTCTCGACATGCTGATAAAATTGACAAACCACTGTGTGTATTGAGTAACCCACCTTCCAAACTTGTTAAAACTTATAATGCATATGTGGTGAATGGATTTCGATTCCACACACATGCATATGGGGAATCGAAAAAAACAATGAACAGTGGAGTTAGCTTGAGAGGATCTCATCATCGAGAAAATGAAGTTGACATTTATGGCATACTTGATGAAAACATTGAACTCTGTTATCTTGGACAACATTACATAACCATGTTCAAATGTCGGTGGTTGGATACAGAGAGAGGCGTGCGTGTTCATCCGACTCATGGAATCATCGATATTAAATGTAAAAGTGTTCTCGCAGTAAATGAACCATTCTTATTGGCTCAACAGGAATACCAAGTTTATTACGCAAAGTACTGTGCTACAACAAGAGACTTGACTGATTGGTGGAGTGTAATAAAAATCAAAATTTGAGAAAATCAGTTTAGTCAAAGTGAATGTTCTTTCACTGATGTGCAATGAATTGAATTTTTTCAAGAGATTACTCAAAATCAATATTTTTTACAAAGAGACATGAGTATCGATGATGACACCCCACATTTAAGAGTCCGTGATGATGATGATGTTAATGATTTCACATATGAATTTGAAATGGTAAGAGATGAAGAAACTGTAACTCGAATGGATATCGATGATGTTGAGGAGGAATATGAAGATGACATTGACATATATGAAGATGATGATGAAGATGAACACTGATAGAATTCCATGGTATTTATATACAATCATAATATGTATATATGTATATATAATAGTAATTATCAATTATTTGCTAACAACATTAACATTTTCTATTTCAGATGGACGACACCACATTTCGTGAGTTGGCGGATTCTGACCTAACTTTCGATGAAGATGAGTTGATGACAGATAACCCTCATCCTGCAGGCGCTCCAGGTAGTACGCGGAGGGGGTGCGGTCTTGCACGATTGATGATTCCTGACCTCGTCCCTGAGCGACGTCCATGTCTTGGGTTTGATCCACGCACACGAAGGTGTGATAACCTGTGTGATAACCTGTGGATTTGACTAAGATTTCATTAATCTATTCACATAATAAATGTTTATTATTTTTACAGTTTTCCGCATATAGCAGTCGGACAGGGATTCGCTATTTTGCGCAACTATTTCTCTCAGCCGTGGACTACATGGGAGCAGATTCCCATTGATGTGCAGCAGGCCATGTTCGGCCATTGGTTGGTACGTAGGTAAATAAATAATTTTTATTTTGAAAATTATTTCATTTCTAACTTGATATTTTGATTTATTTGTAGGTTTTATGTTATCCGATCGAGGATACCATGCGTGACGCCATCCGCGAGGAATGAGATGTGGCCATGCGTGATCGACTTCGTTAGTTTTTGCACAATTTAAGAAATGCTGTGATGAAGAAAGCATGAGTGTAAGATTTTGACGAGTCATGTAGAGCACACCGACCAGAGTACATTTCATCCCATGTATGGGATGGATTTTGTGCGCACTGGTTGAGTGGTGCCTTTCAGAGGAGATCATCGGTGGGGAGGCAGAATCGGGGGAGATAGGAGGTCACTCATCGAGCTGGGAGTCGTTCTTTCAGTACTCATAGACAACATCTCATAGGTAAATTGTTTATAAATATTTTATATAACTATAAATATTAACCATTTATTTTTTATTCTTATAGGCTGTTGAGCACCCCGATATTACGGAGTGCGACGTATATCTGAGGATGTATAGTGATCCTGCTACTGGGGAGCTCGGAGGTGATCGTCAGCATCACATCGTGGTTAGTATTATTTTTTTTTCAAGTTTAAATATTAGCTGTATATAATATATTCACAATTTTAATTTTAAATTGCAACTACAGGAGTCATATGAGGCCGCAGCGTCACATGCCCGACTTGAGAGTCAGGCCGAGTCATCAGATCAGACCACTGGCTGTCAGTTTGATGAGGTAGCATGGATGAAGGCCACCCAATATGCCTTCGAGAAGGGTCGGGTAGTTGGTATCAGCTCTCGACTGACTCCCGGAGATTATTATGGCAGTGCTGCGATGTCGGCGTCCAGCTCGAGAGGAGATCATGCATCTTCTTCTGCTACACAGTATGAGGATCAGTTGCGATCTCAGACTGCACTGATAGAGAGTCTCCGACAGGAGCAGGAGCAGATGCGTCAGCAGCATGAGGAGGAGCATCGACGCCAGCAGTAGCTGTACGAGGAGGAGACGAGTCGGTGGCAGCAGCAGCATCAGGAGCAGATAGAGTACATGCGCCGACTCACTCATGCTTTAGGGATGGAGTTTCCTCTACCACCATCTGCAAATTCCCCCCTCCCCCTCCTTCAGATTAGAGTTTGTATTTATGTTATAAAATTTGTGAAATCAAAATATGATTTTTTTTCTATTCACAGTTTCTGTCTCATTATAAAATATTTATTAATATTCTATTATTTTTTATTTTTGAATTATAATTCTATTATTATTATATTAATTAAAATAATTTATTATTTTTATTTGTGAATTATAATTCTATTATTAAATTAATTAAAATCATTTATTAATATTTTACTATTTTTTATTTTTGAAATATAATTGGATTATTATTATATTAATTAAAATAATTTATTAACAATTTATTTTTTTTATTTTTTTTATAGTATTTGCGACGGGCCCCGTCGCAAATAGTTTTTTACAAATATACGGAGTACTAGTTGCGACGAGGATTCTCCCCATTGCGGAAAAAGGCTTTAGCGACGGGCCCATCACAAAATATTGTTATTGCGACACCGTTTTCAGCAACAGGTCATTTGCGATGGGCCCCCGTCGCAAAAATCCATTTGCGACGGGATCCCGTCGCAAATGACCCGTCGCAAATACCTGTTTTTCTAGTAGTGCAATGAGGACGTGCATTGAATACATAGAGGTCAAAGAACTATTATAAAAAAAGAATCCACTACCATGAAATGATGATTTATTTGATCATATTCGTGGACACCAATATTTTACAATGATTGTCCTTGGATCTAGATAATATCAGTTGCATGTAAAGAAGGAAGATTTTCCAATGATTGGATTTTGAACCATGTGTGAGAATTATGAGTTTAAAGCAATGACTTTTTGATAGACTAATTCACACTCTATCATCATGGATCTAATGAATTGGGATTTCATGGAATATATTATCGACATTGTGGATGTATTTATTGATTATATAAATGTATAATCCATAGCATATTAACATCAAAAAAATCATTTTCGCACTATTTTGATGAATCTTTAATGAAATGTAATATATTGGATGATTATTAATTGTCATTTGAGGCTTCAATAAGTTTAAATTCTTGTCCACATTGCCTCTAAATATGGAATATTAGTTGATCCTATGAAGACAAAGATGTTCAAGAATTGCCTACACCAATTAAAATTACCCATGTACATTGTATTATTGTTTTAATATGTTATTGTATATGATTCATTGAGAACATATCCCATTTAGCCGACCCACTGACCAAGCGTACATGTAAAGGGGTTAATTTAATATGGAAAAAATATTGTGAGGACTGTTTTAAAGAAATGATGATGATATTAGTGAATGCTCGGATGCTAACTCTACCATCAAGGAGAGATGGGTTTGTGATATATATTGATTCATAAAAGAAATGACTTGGTTGTGTCCTTGGGAAAAAAATTAATGTTCTTTCATTTGCATGCAAATATATAAAAATTCATGAAAAAAACTATCTTACTCATGATATTGAGTAAGATGATGTGATATTTGCTCTAAAAATATGGAGAAACTATCTTTGTGGAGATGGATGTGAGGAATATATGCAACAAAACAGTATATAGTATATCTTATCACGAAATTAACTCTACATCAAGAAATTTTGATAGATCAAACTACTCAAGTATTATGATTGTTCCAAACACAAGAACACATGAATGAAAAATAAGGTAGATAATGCACTGATCAGGACAGATCACAGAGATTTAATAAAAATAAATTTTGAAAGGGGTACTATATTCGTGTATTTAATAAGGATGGTAATGATAATTATCAAAGAATATGAAACATCATTACTTTTTCAATTGGTTTCCCTAGCATATTTATTTGAAAGGATTAAAAGCTCCCATATTGATGATGAGAACCATGAATAGAAAACTAATTCATTAAATGATGGGATGCTAGAAGACTATATATGTGAGGATTGAATTCTGGAATTTTGGAAGAAGCTATGTATTTCGTCTATATGCATAATGAAATGTAGTTATTGAATGATTCCAATAGTTTTAATTTCTATATACTCCATGGTAGTACTATGATGTTTAGTGATTTGAAGGAATAGTTCTGGTGGGACATCAAGAAGTGGGAAATTGTTGATTATGTATCAATATGTCTAGAAAATCATCAATTGAAGGTATAATGACAAAATCTAAGAGGATTCTTGAAACCATTATGTATTCATTCAGGGAAATGGGATGACATCACCATGGATTTATTCACAAAAATACAAAAAACACCCAGAAATTTTATCCAATATGAATAATTGTTGATAAACATATACAATATACACATTTAATCACTACAATGGACGATTTTCCACTGGATCAGCTTGGATGAATCTATCCCAATGAAGATAAAAACATCATGGAGCACCAATTTCAATAGTTTTTATGGCGATCCTCGATTTACATCAAAATTCAAAAAATTATTCATAATTAATTTGATACTGAGCTTATTATGGGAACTTCTAATCATCCTCAAACTAATGGGAAATCAGAATGGACAATCCAAATATTATAAGGCATTTTGATTTCCTGATCATTGGACTTTAAATACATGTGGGATCAGTATATACCCTTGCTGGATTTGTCCTATAATTATAGTTTCTATTCCATTATTCAAATGGAACCATATAAAGAATTTTATTGAATGATATGTTGTGTACCAGCATGTTGGGATGATGTTTTTTGAAGGTAGCTTGTGAGAGCATAGATTGTGGAGGATACAACAGTGAAGGCAATGACTATTCAAATCTATATCAAAGCTACTAAATGAAGGAAAATAATATATGCTTATAATCAAAGGAAGTATTTGGAACTCCAAGTGGGAGATCAAGTTTTCTTAAATGCATCTCCATGGAAGACTATTATAATATTTCGGAATAAAGGAAAACGGTTTCCTAGATACAATGGTCCATTTTAAATTCTATAGATTATTGGAGCTATTGCATATCGTTTGGCTATGCAGACAGCCCTGTATAAATTACAAAATGTCTTCCATGTCCCATTCCTGAGAAATTAAATTCTAGACCCAACACATTTCCTCATTAATGAATGTACATAATTAGAACATAACATATCTTACATTAAAGAGCCTATTTAGATTCTGGAAACTAAAAAAAATGTCTTTATGAATCGAAAAACACACCTTGTAATGTTTCTTTGGAAAAATTATTAAATCGAAGAGGAAAAATGGGATCCATAAGGTCTTTTGATTAAAAACATCAAAATTCTATTTATGAGGTATCATTCTAGAAATTTAGAGGATGAAATTTCTATAAGGATGAGATGATGTAACACAACAAGGATATCTATATAATTTAATAAAACAATGAGTCACCACAAAACACCATTTTTCTTTAACTTAGCAAGTAAAAATATTTCTTCCACCAGTGTGATTTGATTTTCAAAAAACTAACATACACAGTTTCATTTAGAAAGATATTTAGAGTTTTATAAGAAAAAACTAATTTTTAGAGAATAGTAACATCCCCCTATGAATAGTAATATGAATTGTAATCTGGACTTTAGGAATATTAAATCATATTATTATTTTATTATCTTATGGTTATATGATAATGTTGTAACACAAGAGACTTTTATGAGAAATAATTTTTTTTTATAAATCATCAAAGGAATATTTCAGCACACACAACACTAGATTGGTTTTCTTTACACGCAACCGCGGCCTTCCTCAATAGCTTGCATCGTACGCAATACCGAGTTTCACTAAACAACGATATGCTATTAAAGTATTATTAAAAGTAGCCGTTATGAATAGTAATAACCACTTTTTGAAAATTTTTAAATTTTATTTTTCAAAATGGACTTTATTTTTGGATTCAGAATATCAAAATTAGATTAGGAATAAATTTTTGTACTTTTCAGATAACTTTCATATTCTGATGAATAAATTTGTAATTAAAAACAATTTTTTTAATCGAAATAATTAATAGTGATAAATTATTAATTTGAGTGGTTTTAAAGAATTTTTAGAATATATATTTACAAATTAATACAATGTTGTTCATTGGATGTAATTTGACATTTAAACCAGACATAAACAATTGTCAATCTTTTGATAGTTATTATCTCTTAAAAACACGCTATATTTTAATTAAAAACAACTTTTTTCATCACAATACTTTATATGGTTAAATTATAATATTGATTGTTCTTAACGTATAAAAAGAACATTTTTTACCATTTAATATAATGTATGTCGTTAGCATTAATTTTACATTGAATTCATAGGTAAAAACATTTCAATCGTTGGCAATGTTTTAACTTTTAAAACCTGTTTGCTTAACAATGGGATAAATTATAAATTAATTACTGAATCTTCCGTGTTTTGAATTTTGAAAAATGGATTCCATATTTGGAATCAGTGGATCCAAATTATGTTAATAGATTAATTTTATTTTTTTATGAATAGTAACTACGGTAATTTTTTTTATTTACTACGGTTAAAGGTAAATATGGTAATTCATGGTTAAAAGAATATTATAATAATTCAAAATTTCCTTGACACATGTTCAAACCTTATTGGATAAGTATTGGCCGACCATGGCCATCCTTGGGTCGATTTGGGGACCCCATTGAGCCACTTGGTAGTGACAATGACAATTTGGATTAATTAAATTAATGTAAAGACAAAATTGACATTAACAAAAATATTTTAGTAATTAATTTTTATAAGGGGTTATATAAATTATATGTTCGACTATAAATATTAATTAGAAAGATAAAAAGATTTCCTACATAAGGATATTTGTTTTATAATTTTTAGACACCAAATAAATTAAAGTATTTATGACACAATAGCGATAAAATATTTACCTCATTAATAAATGATTTAAATAAATAAGATTATAATTATTAAAATATTTTCCAAAACATGTCCAATTCTGATTGGCTGATTTTATTTCGACCATTAGTGATCTTATATTAATCTTTAATTATTTTTGGACTTTTTTAAACTGAATATAAGTCAATAATAAAATAATATTTCCACACTTTCCAAAGGTACCCCTCCCCCCCCTTTATAAAAGAGAATCTCCTCCCACTCTACCTCACACCAATTTGAGCCCTCAAGATCGTCCATGCCCTACCCATTTCACTTCCCCAATTCCTTAGAAACCTACTAGAGGTACTGGTCTTATCAAAAGACCAACTCTAGTGCATTAAGATAAAGATTAAAGGAGGCACTTCGAGAAAGAGGTAATACCTTCTACCATTTTCTTCAAGTTCCATTGTTCTTCTACTCCCTCTTCTTTAGTTGTTTCATTATGTGGTAATAACATCAGTTTCACTCATATACAGATATGTTGTTATAAATGTGAAACAACCCTAGTTCACATCTTATCCATCCTACGGAAAATGAAATCACCGCGCGTGCGTACGTACGGAATACCGTCTCCCCGCGGTGGTGTAATCTATTTTCCACCACCACATTACTTAGATGGGTATAAGGGTGAAAGTAATGAATATATATGATTATTTTAAAGTGGTAGTGATTCTAAAATAGTATACAAACACTCCAATACAATTCCGCGATCATGGGAACTATATCATCGTTCGTGCGCACATACGGAATACCGTCTCCACGATGTGATGTGATTCGTTATACATGCTCTTCATTGCATAATGATTATATAAATGAATTAAATGAATGAATATGATATATATTACACTAATACAATTCTGGAAATGAGGTATCTATAACATAAAGAGAAGAATAAGAATTTATTCAACAAAATACGCGTAAGAACAAAAAGTAATAAACACCCGAATAACAAGTAGTAATGAAATATTACTAATAAGAATCTAAGAATATGACCATATATGATATCATAACAATAATTATGAATCTAGAATAATTCAATAACATTATTTAAATCATTATATAGGAGGTTTGGACACTTACGAAGAAAATCGGACCTAAGGTAAGGGAAAATATCACAATCTCATTTTTTATCCTAGATTGTTTATACATCGGAATTTAATGGGGTGTATTTTATCATCCACATACATGTTTCCTCAATATGTAATATTATTTCCATCCAACTACAATTGTTTAAATCCAATTTTACCCTTCAGTGAGTTTTCAGTAAAATATATGAAACGAATCTTTTGTCCTTTTTCGTACGAGGAACTTTTTAACTTTTCCGACAAAAGTACGAGAAGAATGTTTTTTTAACTTATACAGCATGGATGTATTTTTAAAACATTATTTCCAAGAATCTTACTTTACAAGTTTTCATGTTTATTTTTAATCAACTTCTTTTAGTTTAAAATTGTATGACATGTTAAGAAAGGAAAATGTTTTTGATGTTGAAAGGATATTTTCCTCAAGAATGGAGTTCAAGTGTTTTATCAAAATTATTTTCCATCTAAGATAATATAGGGTTCTGTTTCTATCCCTATTTTTACATTAATTTTATTTTGTTATGGTGTAATTATTTTATGATGTCCTTTTATCTTATATGAATTATGTTATGATGGCATGATGTTTATGATTCCCATTTTTATTACATGGGTTATGCTATGATGTATGGTTTATGATTTTGTGGCACACATAAGAATGGTATCATTATGAGATAGGTGGGACCTATACCTCCCTCCAATGCATTGGGTAAAGATTTTATATCTCATGAGATAAACATGGATGGAACGGCAGGTTAAACTCGTTCAGTGAAACAGGACTGAAAAGAGGAGTGAACTCGGTTCATAAATGGACTTTGTCCACTAAGATAGTCTTGGAAATGAGTTTTGACTAATAAAAAATTATTCTCTATGATTGTGTGTGTATGTCAAAAAGTTTCATGTTTTATGTTATGATTATTGGGATTTCGTTTCACTACTATGATTTATCCCATGTAATGAAATTATGCTCACTTTTGCAGGTTAAGATTTCCAAAATGTTATGTACTTATGAATATGATGTGATTGATATTTATTTGGTCTACCCTTACTGAGAATTTGAGCTCACGATTTTGTATGTTTTCTTTCCCTAGGTCAGGAAGAAGTTTATTATGTAAGATATGCCAAAAGGGACTATAGATATGATGAAATAAATGGGATACAGTGTAGACGCTTTATGCACCAGTTGTTTATGTTTCCCAGTTTCTAAAGACACTATACCTATACGGTCCATTCATGGTTTTGTTATATATTTTAATAAGTATGCTTAAATTTTGAAGTAATAACAATGTATGTAAAGTATGGGTCGTTATCGTTGGTATTAGAGGAAAGGTATAGTCATCCTTTGGAATCTATGATGTGAAAGCCTTAGTAAGAACCCTAAGGATAAGTCTAAGCATAGAACACAATCTTGGTGTTTTAGAAATGGACATGAATAACCTAGGATAAGACCTTAAGTGTGAAATTTTATTCTTGATTATGTGGTTTCCCTGTTATAATTAGTGTTGATCACACTATTCATCTTGGTTTTAGTCAATGGCTAGAACCCGAAGGAACTGTGTTAATGCGGAATGCGACGGGCAATGCTATGATTGTCCCCCTGAGCAACCAAATGTTATGGGAGCTAGAATGAAAAATCTTGTAGCCATGCTCACATAACTTTCTCAAGCTATGAATCATGCAGGACATCCAAACAAGAAGATGAAGGAGAAACATTCTATTGAATCCTTCATGAAGCAGCGCCCACCTTCATTCAGCGGGTCTACTGATCCATTAGTTGCTGAACAATAGATTAGTACTACTGAAATGATTTTTTCAGTTCTTCATTATTCTAAACATGATAAATTCATCCTAGCAGTGTATCATTTGGAAGGATATGCTGATCAATGGTGGAATCTTATTATGAATACGAGGCAAAGGGATGAAATTGAGTCCATGGAATGGGACGAGTTCAAGAACTTATTTTTCAATAAGTACTTCCATCGTATTCTCCGAACAAAGATGGAGAAATAGTTTCTTGAACTGAAGAAAAATGATGATGAATCTGTTGGTACCTATGAAGCAAATTTTACAAGACATGCAAGGTACACTTCTGGTATTATTTTCAAACCTGAGAGTAAGATCGATCGATTCTTTAGTGGCTTAAAACCAACTCTACGAAGGGCCTCAGCCATAAGGGACCTCAATAGCTATGAGGAAATCGTTCAATGTGATCTCAAAGTTGAGATGGATATTGGAGTAACCCATTAGTGATATGGGTTTGATAAGAAGAGGAAAATGGAATTCAAAGGAAAATCTAAATAGCACACTGAAAAGAAGATGATCTTTTCCCTTATGCTCAATGTGTGGAAAGAAACATGGAGGGAGTTGCCTTAAAGGGACAATTCAATGTTTCAAATGTGGAAAGGATTGTCATCGGGCATTTGAATGCGGCAATTATGGGAAGAAGTTGTCTAATGATGCAAACAAAGGAAGGGATGAACAGAATGATCCTATTACAGTTCAATGTTTCAAGTGTATGGAGATGGGGCATTATGCCAATAAATGCCCAAATTAAAGGGTTGATGATGATGGTCGATGTCAACAAACACTTAAGCCTAAAGGCAAAGGAAAGTCACATGCAATTTCTATCAGCGATGTGGAGTATGATAACGATGTGGTGAAAGGTACACTTACCATCCACTCTAAAGCAGCAAATGTTTTATTTGATTCTTGATCCACCCACTGTTTTATTTCTGAAGACTTTTCTATGGGTATAACCGTATTACCTCAACAATTAGATGTATAGTTGGTTGTGACAACTCCTAATCACACAACAGTCGCATCAAAAGTTTATAATTCTTCCCCGATTGAAGTTTGTGAGAAAGTGCTTCCTGCAAATCTTGTGATCCTTCCTATTGTGGAATTTGATGTGATTCTCGGCATGGATTGGCCTTCTTTATATGGAGCCCATATCCATTTCCAAAGAAGGGAAGTCACATTTCATATTCCAGATCATTCTATGATCATCTATCGATGCAAGGATGAAGATAATCTTCTAGTGGAAATGTCATCCATCTTATGGGTCTTGATTCCACTAAATGAAGGTTATTTATCTCAAATGGTTGGTGAGAAACTCATGATTAAAAATATGCCCATTGTATGGGAGTTTGATGATGTATTTCCGGAGGAATTTCCGGGTCTTCCACCAAATCGTGATGTTGAGTTTTCAATAGAACTCGTACCAGGTGCTTTACATATTTCAAAGACACCTTATAGAATGGCCCCAATTGAGTTGTAGGAATTGAAGAAGCAACTCCACGAGAATCTTGATAAGGGATTCATACGCCCTAGTGTATCACCTTGGGGAGAACATGTGCTATTTGTTATGAAGAAATATGGATCAATGAGACTATGCATTGACTATCGAGAACTTATCAAGATCACTATCAAGAACAAATATCCTCTCCCACGCATTGATGACATATTTGACCAACTACGCGGAGCTCAATACTTTTACAAGATTTATCTTCGTTCAGGGTATCATCAATTAAGGGTCAAAAGGGAGGATATACCAACGTCGAATTTCCGTACAATGTATGGACACTATGAATTTATAGTGATGCCATTTGGTCTTACTAATTCCCCTGCTATCTTCATGGATCTGATGAATAGAGTCCTTAGAGACTATCATGATCAATTTGTGGTAGTCCTTATAGACGATATTCGTGTCTATTTAATGAGCATGGAAGAACATGAAGATCACTTGAGAATTATATTTAATACCTTGAGAAAGGAGATGCTTTATTCCAAATTTACCAAGTGTGAATTTTGGAATCAAAAGGCTGCATTTTTGGGTCACATAATCTCAAAACAGGGGATATCTATGGATCCATAAAAAACGGATGTTATCGAAAGATGGTCGAGACCAACAACAGTAACTGAGATCCAAAGTTTTCTTGGTTTGGCTAGATATTATCAACATTTAGTGAAAGATTTTTCACGATTTTCTAATCCACTCACCAGGTTGACTCGGAAAGTAGTTAAGTTTGTTTGGATGGAGGAATTTGAAGAGAATTTCAAGGAGTTGAAAAGAAGGTTCTCCAGTACACCTGTGCTCACTCTTCCTTGTAGTGGAGAAAGGTTTTTGATCTACACTAATTCATCCAAGAAGGGGTTGGGGTGTGTTCATATGCAAAATGATATGGTGATAGCTTATGCCTCACGATAGTTGAAAATCCATGAGCAAAATTACACAACACATGATTTAGAGTTAGCTACGGTAATCTTTGCATTAAATATTTGGAGGCATTATCTTTATGGAGAAAGGTGTGAAATTTATACTGATCATAAAAGTTTAAAGTATATTTTCACACAAAAGTAGCTGAATATGCGCCAAAGAATATGGTTAGAGCTGATTAAGTATTACGACTGCTCAATTCATTACCACCCTGGGGATGCAAACAAGGTTGCAGATGCATTACGTCGACAAGACCATTCTAGTTTATCCATGATGAGGATCACAAAAGATCCAATATTTATGGATTTACAAAGGAAGGATCTTGTAATTATAATGGAAGGGGAAAAATTGTATCTTTCTCAAATGAATGTTAAACCGTCTATAAATGTGATGATTAAAGAGGCGCAGAAAGAAGATGTAGAGTTACAATAGAAGGTGAGAAATATTCCTGAATTCAACCTTGATTGTGATGGGATAATAATGTTCAGGAATCAGGTTTGTTTTCCTCCCATCCCTTAATTAATGAAGGGAGATGCTAGATGAGGATCATAGTTCTTCATTCTCTATTCATCCTGGAAGCACGAAGATGTATAGGGACCTGAATGAGTACTTCTGGTGGGATGGCATGAAAATAGAAGTTCCTGAATATGTCTCTCGATGCTTGGTTTGTCAGCAAGTTAAATCTGAGAGACATAAGTCTATGGGGATGTTACAACCATTACCCATACCCGAATGGAAATGGGAAAACATCACTATGGACTTTTTCACAGGACTTCCTAAAACATCCAAAGGCAATAATGCTATCTGAGTCATAGTTGATCGTCTAAAAAAGTCAGCACACTTCATTGCTATCAGATATGATTTCTCTTGGGATCAGCTTGCCAGGATATATGTAAAGGAAGTGGTAAGATTGCATGGAGTACCAATTTCTATTATATCTGATCGGGATCCGAGATTTACCTCGAAGTTATGGCGAAGTCTTCAGCATACTCTTGATACAAAGTTGAGTTTCAGCACTGCTTATCATCATCAGACAGACGGTTAGTCTGAGAGAACAATTCAAACTCTAGAAGATATGTTGAGAGCATGCTCTATAGATTTCAAAGGTTGTTGGGATTATCAACTACCTTTGGTGGAATTTTTGTATAATAATAGCTTTCACTCTAGTATTCAGATGGCTTCTTATGAATCTTTCAATGGAAAGAAATGCATGACTCCAACTTGTTGGGATGAAGTTGGGGAAATAAAGATATTAGGACCTGATCTTGTTGATGAGATGGCAGCAAAGGTCCGATTTATTCAACAACACATAAGAGCAGCTTAGAGTTGATAGAAAATTTATGCCGACAACTGAAGAAAAGACCTATAGTTTGATGTGGGTGATAAAGTGTTCTTATGAATATCCCCCTGGAAGAGGGTCATGAGATTTGGAAAGAAGGGAAAGATGAGCCCTAGGTATATCAGTCCTTTCGAAATACTGGATCATGTTGGGAAGGTAGCTTACCGATTGGCTCTTCCACCGAATCTCTCTCAAGTTCACGATGTGTTCCATGTATCTCTCCTCAAAAAGTACATACCTGATCCTTCACATGTACTAAGCTCAGAAGTTATACTGCTGGAGCAAGATATTTCTTATGAAGAACAACCGATAGAGATTCTGGATCGTAGCGAAAAATTCCTATGGAACAATACCAATTGCTTAGTGAATGTTTTATGGAGAAACCACCAATTAGAAGAAGCTACGTGGGAGATTGAGGATATGATGAGGGAGAGGTATCCTCATCTTTTTGTTACAAAGTGATGAATTTCGAGGGCGAAATTCATTTTAAGGGGGGTAGAATGTAACACCTGAGACATTTATGAGGAATATTTTGTTTTTATAAATCATACAAGGAATCTTTCACTACACACAATACTAGCTTGGTTTTCTTTACACGCAACCGCGACCTTCCTCAATAGATTGCGTCGTACGCAATACCGAGTGTCACTAAACAACGAAATGCCATTAAAATATTATTAAAACTAGACGTTATGAATAGTAATAACCACTTTTTGAAATTTTGTAAATTTTATTTTTCAAAATGGACTTCATTTTTGGATTCGGAATATCGAAATTAGCTTAGGATAAAATTTTGGTACTTTTTGGATAACTTTCATATTCTCATGAATAAATTTTTAATTAAAAACAACTTTTTTAATCGAAATAAATAATAGTGATAAATTATTAGTTTGAGTGGTTTTAAATATATTTATAATATTTTTTACAAATTAATACAATTTGTTCATTGGATGTAATTTCACATTTAAACAGACATAAACAAGTGTCAATCTTTTGATAGTTATTATCTCTTAAAAACATGATATATTTTAATTAAAAACAACTGTTTTAATCGCAATACATTATATGGTTAAATTTTAATATTGATTGTTTATAATGATTAAATAGAATATATTTTTACCATTTAATATAATTTATTTCATTAGCATTAATTCTACATTGAATTCATAGGAAAAAACATTTCAATCTTTGGCAATGTTTTATCTTTTAAAACTCGTTTACTTAACAACAGGATTAATTTTAAATTAATTACTGCAACTTCTGTGTTTTGAATTTTGAAAAATGGATTCAAAATTTGGAATCAGTGGGTCCAAATTATGTTAATAGGTTACTTTAATTTATTTATGAATAGTAACTACGATAATTTTTTTTATTTACTACGGTTAAAGGTAAATAGGGTAATTCAAGGTTAAAAGAATATTATAATAATTCGAAATTACCTTGACACTTGTCCTAACCTTATTGGATGAGTATTGGCCGACCATGGTCATCCTTGGGTCGTTTTTGGGACCCCATTGAGCCACTTGGTAGTGAAAATGATAATTTGGATTAATTAAATTAATGTAAAGACAAAATTGACATTAACAAAAATATTTTAGTAATTAATTTTTATAATTGGTTATATAAATTATATTTTAGACTATAAATATTTATTAGAATGATAAAAATATTTCCTACATAATGATTTTTTTTTTAATTTTTAGACTCCAAATAAATTAAATTATTTATGACACAACAATGATGAAATATTTACCCCATTAATAAATTATTTAAATAAATAAGATTATAATGATTAAAATATTTTCCAAAACATGTCCAATTCTGATTGGATGATTTTATTTAGACCATGAGTCATCTTATCTTCATATTTAAAGATTTTTGGACCTTTTGAAACCGAAGATAAGTTTATAATAAAATAATATTTCCACACTTTCCAAAGGTGCCCCTCTCCTCCCTTATAAAAGGGAACCACTTCAGTCTCTTCCTCACACCAATTTGAGCCCTAAATCTAGGACAACCCCTACCCATTTCACTTTCCCACTTCCTTATAAACCTACTAGAGGTACTGGTCTTATCAAATGACCATCTCTAGTGCCTTAATAGAAAGTTTAAAGGAGGCACTTCAAGAAGGAGGTAATACCTTCTACCATTTTCTTCAAGTTCCATTCTTCTTCTACTCCCACTTATTTAGTTGTTTCATTATGAGGTAATAACATCATTATCACTCATATTCTGATATTTTATTATAAATGTGAAACAACCCCAGTTCACCTCTTATCCATCCTACAGAAAATGAAATCACCATGCGTGCGTACGTACGGAATACCGTCTCCACGCCATGGTGTAATCTATTTTCCACCACCTCCATACTTGGATGGGTATAAGGGTGAAAGAAATGAATATATATGAATATTGTAAAGTGTTATTGATTCTGAAATTGTATACATACACTCGAATAACATTCCACAATCATGGGAACGATATCATCGCTCGTGCGTACGTATGGAATACCGTCTCCACAATGTGATGCGATTTGTTCAACATGATCTTCATTGACTAATGGACATATAACTGAATTTAATGAATTAATATGATATATATTACACTAATACCATTATGGAAATGAGTTATATATAACCTAAAGAGAAGAATACGAATTTATTCGACAAAACACGCATAAGAACAAAAAGTAATAAACACACGAACAACAAGTAGTAATGAAATATTACTAATAAGAATCTAAGAATATGAACATATATGATATCATAAAAATAAGTATGATTTTGGAATAAGTCAATAACATTATTTAAATCATTATACAGGAGGTTCGGACACATACGAAGAAAATCGGACCTAAGGTAATGGAAAATATCACAATCTCATTTTTTATCCAAGATTGTTTATACTTCGGAATTTACTGGGGTGTATTTTATCACCCACATCCATGTTTCCTCAATATGTAATATTATTTCCATCCGCCTACAATTTTTTAAATCCAATTTTACCCTTCGGTGAGTTTTTAGTAAAAGATATGAAAGGAATCTTTTGTCATTTTTCGTACGAGGTACTTTTTGACTTTTCCGAAAAAGGTACGGGAAGAATGTTTTTTTAACTTATACGACATGAATGTATTTTGAAAACATTATTTCCGAGAAGCTTCCTTTACATGTTTTCAAGTCTATTTTTAATCAACTTATTTTAGTTTAAAATTGTATGACATGTTAAGAAAGGAACTTGCTTTTGAAGTAGAAAGGATATTTTCCTCAAGAATGGTGTTCAAGTGTTTTATCAAAATTATTTTCCATCTAAGATAATATAGGGTTATATTTCTATCCCTATTTTTACATTGATTTGATTATGTTATGGTTGAATTGTTTCATGGTGTCTTTTTATCTTATATGGATTATGTTATGATGGCATGATGTTTAAGATCCCCATTTTTATTACATGGGTTATGCTATGATGTAAGGTTTATGATTTTGTGGAACACATAAGAATGGTATCATTATGAGATGGGTGGGACCTATATCTCCCTCCAATGCATTAGGTAAAGATTTTATATCTCATGAGATATACATGGCTAGAACGGAAGGTTAAATCGGTTCAGTGAAACAGGACTGAAACGAGGAGTGAACTCGGTTCAGAAATGGACTTTGTCCACTAAGATAGTCTTGGAAATGAGTCTTGACTAATAAGAAATGATCCTCTATGATTGTGTGTGTATGACACAAAGTTTCATGTTTTAAGTTATGATTATTGGGATTTCATTTCACTACTATGATTTATCCCATGTTATGAAATTACTCTCACTTTTGTAGGTTATGATTTCCAAAATACTATGTTCTTATGAATTTGATGTGATTGATATTTGTTTTGCTAACCCTTACTGAGCATTTGAGCTCACCCTTTTGTATGTTTTCTTTCCCCAGGTTAGGAAAAATATTATTAAGTAAGATATGCCAAAATGGACTATAGATATGATGAAATAAATGGGAGACAGTGTAGACGCTTTATGAACCAGTTGTTTATGTTTCCCAGTTTCTAAAGACATTATACCTATACGGTCCTTTCATGGTTTTGTTATATGTTGTAATAAGTATGCTTCACTTTTCAAGTAAAAACAATGTATGTAAAGTATGGGTCGTTATAAATGTTATCTTCATTAATTTTTCAATGTGATATGAAATGAAATATTGTTTTAAAATTATTATTTTTAGAAACAATTTTCATTTTATTGTTTAAAAAATAATCATATTAGTTTTTTTTTAAAAATGGAGTACATTTTTTTATTGTAAAGGTTAAAATATATTATGGTTAAATTTTATTAAATTTTATTTAAATATTATAATTTTTGATGAATAGTAAAATACGAGAATTTACTGTATATATACATTATCAGTTAAATTAAATATTCCATGAATCAGGGCTGATGTAAGCACACTTGGTTCAAACACAGATGAAATTATTACAATTATGGGTCACATGGATCAACACTATTGGTTTTCATTAATGAAATAATATAAAATAAAAAAGATATTAAAGAATCACGAATCCCCCCACTATACATCCTCCCCCACTCACCCCCTATCATATCCACTCTTATCAACCCTTATTCATTGTATAAATTCATATAAAATATCCTCCCAAGCTCCACACCATGTACAGTAGACCATGTCCTCATATAAGGACAAAGTCCACTCTCCAAAAAATACTCTCAAGGAATATTACTTATAGGGGTAAATTCCCTTTTTATTTACTTTATTTCATGTTCCATTATTTTATTTTTCCTTCCCCAATAACATTAATCAAAATTTTGTGATGACTCTATTACCTTACATGAAATTTATATTTTCTATGCTAAAGGAATAATTCTCTATCATCTCGAATGTGACTGTATTTTTACATAGTTTTTCCACATCTTTTTAAATAATTTTTAATTAATTACTTAATTATTAATAAACTTTTTATTAAATAAGTTCACTTTCATATTTTTATAGTAAAATTTAATATGTAATAAAATTTCATAAATAATCATATATTTTAATCTTTAAAATAGTTAATTTATTTCATACTTCAATTTTATAGTCTACTAAATATTTATTTAGTTTCGAGATTTATTTGTCAGCATATTTAATAATTTAACATTTATTAATTAATTAATTAATTTTATTTTTTCACATAAATAATTTAGTATTAATTTATAATTTCATGTATTAAATAATAATCAATTTCAAATAATATTATATAAATATTATACTTATTTTACGAATTCATTAATTATAAATTAAATTTTATTAACTTAACGCTCTTGTAAAATTTCATTTATTTAATTTCATTAGTTAACATAAGTATTAAATAAAAAATAATTAACTGTATTCTTTAAAACCTTTATTTGTTGTAGTAGTCATTTTAAATAATTTATCATTGTTAATTAATATTTTAATTTTAATTTTATATTAAATTTTAATAATTTATTAGATTACTAATTTTAGTTATAGTTTAATTTAAATTTATGTATACTTTTTCTGAAGTTAATAATAATTTAAATAATGTTTCATTTGATTCATATTTTTATTTATGTTTTTATGTGGTATATAATTGTTTTAAAAAAATTTTGTTTATAACTAGTTATTTAGTTTGTATTTTATTTCATGTTTTTAATTACTTTAAAATTATTTTTTTTGTAGGAATGTTTTGAGCAATGGTGGTACCCTTTCCTTAGATCATCAAAAAGTAACTGAGGAAGTCTAAAATATTGGTAAAAATGGTTGATCACCTCACAAAAGTTTACTATATTACACCTCAAGGAAAAACTGAAGAATTCCACTCATTAGGAAACACAAGAGACAAAAGATTTGTTCTTGGTGTTCTCCACTCCATAATCATTCAAACTGCTTGTGAACAAGAAAAAGATATCAACTAAAATTAATATCACCGTAAAACTACAACAATTTAATACATCAACCATCAATAAATGTATAAATATATACTTCTCTAGTTGATCTTGAATTACTAAATTTAATAATAGATATTGAGGTGAGAATAAGTAAACGATGATTTATAAATAAATCTCATCACGAACCTCAAAATATTATTTATAAACATACAATATTCTAATGGTGTATGGTCGATACTAAGGGAAGGTAGGTGAGTTATCTCTCATTTCCAATTATATTATATTAGAAATGAAAACACCATCTGAAGTGTGTTAATTTATGACATTCAATGAAATTAGATTTTCAATTTCTATTTCCTTTCTCAATTATGGAAATGAAACCATTTTGATGGGTGAACATGACTATAATATATGTATTATAAGTGATGTAATATTCTAGAATCCTTTTTACACAAATTTTTAATTTATAAATAAAAATAATTTCATTGTGATCAAGAACTTCCAATTAACAAAAACAATTGTCATTAATGGATTATATACTGATTCATCTTAAATACAAATACAAAAATGAGTTTTATGAAAACATAATCTTCTGTTTTTTCATTTATAACACAAAACATATATTCTATACCACTATTCCCATTCTACATGTTTATCCGTACATGAATATAAGTAAAACGTTCATGAAAACCAAAGAAGAAATCACACCAAAACAATGAAATTGGACCTCTTAACCCATAAAAAGGTTATGGAATCATTAATATATGATCCTAAATATTATTATTCAGTCCATTATTATCAGGTGAGGAATACCTTTAGACTTAAGGGTTTTCTACCCGAACCTCCATTTTCATTCAGGTTACACTTATTATCTACTAACCACAATAAAATTATTATCAATTATTAAATACTTATCATATTTTTTTTAATGTTATATATATGTATAACAACTAGAATCTAAAATTAATTTTCGGGTGTTATATCTTTTAAAAGGATCATTCAAAAATTCTTCCCAAAATATAAGCCCAATTCAAGTGAATTTCTAAAATTCATAAATATTCCCAAGGGAAAACTATAATCTATTTCCAAAATACATTAAATTTAAAAAATCAATCATTTTATTATAAAAATAATATCTTACATCTCTTCCTATTTTAAAAAATTACTTTTCCAAAATAACTATTCTTTTCAAAGTAAAATAGTATTTATCTCAAGAATTACTCGATGTTTTATAAGAGTATCTTCATTTATTTCATCACACATGTTGATTATAATATATGATATAATCAACCAAATATTACAGAATGTATTTTGATTAGTTTTAATTTTGATCTACTATCTTGAAACCATTCACCAATTTACTCTGAATGGTTAGTGTTTATTCTTAATGTTCGGAGAACTTTATATACATTTCTTATATTAGTTTTAATATGAATTAATATGAGATTTATGTCTATCCCAATTCATATGAGGAATTAATTGTAATTATTAAGTGATGGGTGGGGACCGCTATTTCCGCTCGATTTATCTAAAGGTCTCATGAGGCATACTACAGTCTTGGCCGAAGGCCTAGAAAAAATGATTATTTATTCTCTTAGAATGAGGCCTCGACAGTGTGCTTACGATTCCTGATATTATTCATTCCCTCATCATGAAACTAGTAATTGAATGGTCGTGAATTTATACTATGATTTTAAAACCCTTGATTATGATTTATTATGATATTATATATTCATCTCTTATTCATCCCAAAATGAGAGAAAGTTCATCTTAAATTATTGTTTTTTTAGTTTTTCACAATGAAAAATGTTTATGTTTTTGATATATTCTAGTGTATTGTTTACCATAACTAAGAATTTGTATAAGGACCCTGCCATAAACCTTCATTAATATTGAATTAAATGAATAATTCACATTGAGCATATTTTCAGGTTTAGAGTTTTAGAGAATTAGGACATAACTATAAAATCTTAAAAGATTACAAATAAGAAACTTCTACTAAGTTTCCATAAAATAAATACTCTTAAAAAGAAACATGTCTGGATCCATGTTTTATATATCATGACTTTCCCTTGATCCCATCCATGACCCTATTCCACATTAAGTCTAGTGAAAAAAATTTCAAAAAAAAAACATGGGGTGAGCATAACAAGATCAGTAAAGGATACACAAAGAAGGAAAACTGTTAGTTTTTCAAAACAACAAGTAAACCATGAATACTTTACCAAAGTAATAATTTTCACCATTATGAAGTCGTAAAAACTCTTCACTGAATAAAAGACCATTACTTACCCTTTTGTAACCAAAAGATTACCATAAAACCCATATAAAGAACACATAACATAAAAAAGTAACTTTGGATATAAACATACATAAATGGAATAACCATACAGTCAACTTCCACACATACATAATGTAATAGCCATACAGACGACTTTCATACCCAATGCATTGGTGGTTATAACGTAACCACCCGTCCTGGTATTCACGGAACCACCTGTCATATGGATTATCACGTAACCACCCATAAAATGTCCATGTAACATCATTACACATATAATATTGAAAATATGAACATTTCAATAACAACATTTCATTTGAAATCATAATAAGAAATTCCATGATATTGAAATAATCAATCCATATCAAAAAATCATTTAAAAGAGATTTTTTAATTAAAGAGTCCCATACCACTTTGGAGCCTTTAATGGAATTATAATTTTAAAACATTAATGTCCATATAAATAAATACTGAAAAACATTTTCAAAACATGGACATTAAAGATAATGATTCAGAATAATGAATCTTTAAAACATTTAAAACGATATTTTTGTTAAAGAGTTTTTAACAAAATGAGAGACTCTTGATTACAAATAATTGAGGAATAACATTTATTCTGATCATTATAATATCATGAGAATAAAGGTATTCATGATATATTATGTCAAAGGATAGTATACACACCATATAAGAGTGAATTGGTTCATAACAACAATGAAGTCTCAATGGAAATGTAAATTGAGATGAAATCCATTATAAAGATGGTATCCTTAAATTACGGATTAATCTATCACATAATTATGTGTGAGAAATATAAATACTCCAAATATAAGTGGATATTAAGTGTGAAACAATCATTGGTCATTAACACATATTCATAGGATGACATGTTCAAGAAGTACAAGTTGAACCCAATGAAATCGAAATTGGGTTAAGACATTCCCTTGTAAAAATTTGAGAGCCTAACGACGTCACTTCAAAATTGAGAAAATTAGTCGATGAGAGAGTGAATGGTATCTCGTCACTTTGATATAAGCTTTAAATCAATAATGATATAGAAGAACATATCTCAACATAATAATATGTAAATTAAAAGACATAACAAAAGAAGTCTTTTAAAAATAGGAGGGTGAAAGGTCCCCTTACTGATTAGGATAACTTTCAAAACGTACACCGCATTGAAGAAGGGTCATACAATGAATTTTTAAATACCCATAAATGAAATTATATTACACAAAGAGTATCATAATGGTCAGTACATACAACACTCAAACTAAATGGTGGAAAATGTAGCATAAATCTCATGAGAATAAAGGTGAGAAGAAAAATCCCTTACTAAAACTCAGCAGACTAACGACGCTACATAAAACAACCAAAAATGTATTTATGAGTTCAAATAGGGTATCTCATTTTATGAACATAAAAATTACAGTATGTGGAATATAAAATATCATGCCTAAACATAATAAAGATGAGAATAAAAGAAATGACATAAAAGAGAGTACTTAAAAAGAAAGAGAGAGGTTAAATCCCTTACCTCGTATCTGACTTGACTCGATCGTTCTTTTATCTCCGGAATAATAAACTTGAGTTAATTTATACTTGCTTAAGAACCTTTCTCATGTTCATTATTCCTTTTATATCAATTATTACCAAGTCATGAACACTATGTAATTATTTAAGTTAATAATAGTCATTTTAACGATCATTGCTACTTGATTCTAAAATAAACTCTTTATAATTACAGGTTTGTTCATCGGGTAAAATATCCATTACATCAAGAATTATATTAATTATGTATATATCATATATATAATATATATCCATTATATACATTCATTTATAATATTACATAACATATTAGAGTTGAGAAATGAAATGCACCGTTCATGGAGACGGTAAGCCGTACGTATGCATGAACGCTACTTCCATTTTTATTTCATATTTAATGGAATTAAAACTTAATGATACATAATAGTATTATAATTCAAGTATTTTATCATATATAATATCATTAAATATATCCTTTATACAAACCACATATGGTATTAATGAATCAAATCACTTTGAGGGGGCGGTAGTCCGCACTTCCTAAAATGATGATATCGTGTTTACCCATAATGTAAACCATAAGGGTATGACAGAAATTA
Source organism: Viscum album (assembly GCA_963277665.1). NCBI lineage: Eukaryota > Viridiplantae > Streptophyta > Magnoliopsida > Santalales > Viscaceae > Viscum > Viscum album. Next base: position 648,458,577 of record OY728153.1, read on the forward strand.
AAAATAAAGAAGCATAAAGAAAATATAAACATATTATATATCATATATAAATATAGTGACATATTTATGGACATCTTTGAAGGTGTTGAAAGAATATTGAACAATCACCGTTTCGTGAGGCAGAAATTCACAATCAACAGAAACAGTATGTTCATTAACCATTAGATGTAGGTGTGTGTAAGTGTAGCTCCAATAAGTATTATAAAAACATCCTAGTGTATTTAAGATACTTGTTTTGTTACAAAATAAATGAATAAAAAGAGTTTAGGGGGTTGGAGAAGCAAAATAACACAAAAGAGCACAAGTAAAGATGTTACCTTAAAATCGGGTAACTCCCTTTGGTTTGAACCAAAAGGGTTTCTTGAAGAGCTTCTTGTCTAAGGTAAGGATTCTAGGATGAGGAGAGGGATGTGGAGAGACACAATGATCAGAGCTTGGCCGATACAAAGGCTTTAGAGGTGTGGGTAAAGTGGTAGAGGTGGGGGCCTTTTATAAGAGGAGAGGAGGGGCACTCTTGGAAAGTCAAGAAAGGTTACATTATTTTCGAATGAGTTTCGGATTTTAAAGGTCCCAAATTGATATATTTCGAGTATAAGGTGATTAGGGTTCAAAATAAACCCATTCAATAGGTTTTTTACATTTTTAGGTCATAGATTTTACATTATCTTTTCATTTTATTTAAATTGTTAAATAATGAGGTAATCGCTGCATCATCATGATGTCATAAATAATTTAATTTTTTTAATGACTAAAAATTATAAAAAACTACTATAATGTATGAAATAGTTTATTCTTTCCAATTACTATTTATAGTAAAAAATCTGACTTGTATAAACCCATGTAAAAATGGTTTTAGTAAAACAATACATGTTTGTGTCATTTTTACTTTTACTTTAAATAAATGGCATAAATATCATTATCTTACCCAAGTGGCTCCATGTTGTCCCAAAAATAGACCCATGGGTTTTCTAGGTCGGCCATGACTCAGCCAATATGGTTAGGACAAGTGTCAAGATATTTTCATTATATTATAATATAATTTTTACCTTAAATCACACTGATTACCTTTAATTGCGATTAATAAAACGTAAAAGTTACTTTTCATAAAAAATTATTTTCTTCCCATTGAACCACAGTTTACATAAAAAAATAAAATTCATTTAAATTTTATTTTTGAAATTCAAATCATAGAATTGGTAAAGATCCATTTAAACGAAAAATCAGTTTTTGTAACTACCACTTTGTGGTTTCACTATTCATAAAAAATTAAGGTTTTTTCAGAAAAATACAAAAAATATACCCTAAGCTATATTTGATATTCCAAATTAAAAAATGATGTCTAATTTAAAAAATTAATAACATATTAGTTTCATTAATTTATTTTATAATTAAATCCCGCTGTCAAATCTAATAGCGTTTTTTAAGAATCAATATTTATCAAAAGATTGACACTCATTTATGTCAAATATCAAAGTGATATTAATTTCAATGAACACCATTGGATTAAATGGTAAAAATATATTCTAATTTTACTTTAAAAATAATTCAAAAGATAATCTATTCATATAAATAAATTTGATTAAAAATAGGTTTTGAATTAAAATACAACATTTTTCACTATTTATTAAAAAATGAACTATATCGGAAAAATACCAAAAATTTACACAAAGTAAATTTTGATGTCCAGATTAAAAAGAAGAATTTCATTTTGTCAAATATAACACATAAAATTGTCAAAAATTGGATTTAAAAGTGGTTCGTTATCAAAAGGCGGTTAATCGACCTTTTAAAGAATATTAGAATGCTTACGCTTAAAAATTGGATTCATTCTCATTTTTAATCCTCTACATTTAAAGTAAAAAGTAAAAATATTTGACAAACATATAAATTCATTTTTTAGATAGTTCTGTACATTCCTGTTATTACAACGGCTAGGTGTTAACTACCATTTAAAATAAAATTATTTTATTATTAGAGTGCAACGTAAGATTTCAAAGGAACTCGGTGTTTCCTATTTGGTAGGACATAGAGCATAGCATTACCTTTAAATTAATATTAACATTTTATTCACAAATGGTGATAAATATAAAAATTTCATATTATTTATTTACTTGGGGTGTTACATCCTTCCCCCCTTTTGGGAATATAGTCCTCACAATTTTAAAATTGGGCTCGGAAACATCAATGAAATCCCCACATCGGGAATGGAGTAAATTAAACTATCACTTTAAAAGAAAGAAAGGGAAGTACAAAGGTCACCCGAGTTTACCCATACTAGGATTCCAAGTATGAAAATATGGATATGGAGGAAAAAACAAAGGGTCATGTTCTGATGGAGAGTGATAGAAAACATGTCTAGGAGAAAGTTAACCACAAGAAAATCACAAGCTTGTGATGGGTTAAATGGTATTCGATTACCCAGTAAGAGAAGTTAACAGACAACATTTTTTTTAAGTTACTCTTAATTGAGGAATTTATTGTTGAGCTTAACTAAATAATAATGAATCATACTTACTTGTCACGTAGACTTTCAACTTTCACTAGTTTCCTTAATCAAACTCATATTTTCTCCAAAAGACGAGTATTTAGGAGGACTTGTCTGCATTAAGAGTACTATAATCAACTTCTAGAGAATCACCTAATCCACAAAAGAGAACAATATACTTCCCATGTCTTGAGGCTTTAACCAAAACCAAAACCAAAAAGGATAGTACAAGATTAGATAATCTAGAAAAGGATAAACCTTTATAAAAAGAAAATCTATTCTTAATCTCCAAAATATTTCCAACAATACCCAAAGTTCAAAAAAGACCATTCAATAAATAGTTATCCATAAAATTCTTCAAAGTAATCCAAACTACGATTGAAACCCAAATCTATGAAGGATTTAATCACATTGTCTTCCAAAGTAAATCTTAACATTTATCTCCAAATAACATCAGTTACTCTTAAAGACTCACATTGAAAAGTAATTAGCCTAATCACATATTCTCTATGATAGGATAATCATTTCTATATATAACCCAAAATAAACACATTATTGATTCATAAAATCATCTAACTATAAAGAATTAGTCAAACTATCCAGGGACTTCACGTAGTCCAGTGGTAGGCGATAAATACCAGTTGCACTTTATTTGTGGGTTCGATTCCCGTAGCTTCGTCCGATGCGACGGGTTGTCACACGGTCTGCGTGTTTTCCTCCTTCCAAAACTATATAATTTTATAACATTCATCAAAAAGAGATAAATTCATCAAAAATAACTATAATATATTTTAGACTCATGTTTATCTCATGCCTTTCGTATTCCATCATATCATGTAGTAACCCATAATTACCTCAATGTAAGGATCATATAAACCCTAATGGTAACCATTATAATTATAACCTGAACTTCCACATCGAGTTGGTTCTCTCGTACACGATGTATTAGTGAACTCACCAATGTTCAAGTGGTTAATGTTGAATTCTTGATAGTTGGCACGGAATAACAACGAGATTCCTCATTGAATACCCTATTTCATCTAGTCTCTTGATCAGAGAACCACCATATTATCCTTCATACCCATTGTCACTTTGGTTCCTTCTAGATCCATCCATTTACTAAAACAAAAAAAAAGTCAGTTTGAGTATATCAAAAAAATCAGCATGTACTAAATAGGAAGATAAACACTAAGATATACTTATCCAAGTTATCTCAAACTCGTTCCAACCATCAAAAAAACAACAATAACTCCATCTAATATACTATCCATTGTGGTTAAACACAACTTTTCACTTATGCTTAAAGAATACCCTAACCTATAAAGTTATCTAAACCGACCTCTGATACCAACTATACGGCCCAGGCCTTAAACAATACTTAATAATGAATTAAATGAATAATTAAAATTGAGGATCTTTTCAGGTTTAGAGTTCAATAAAATTAGGATATAACTATTACATATCAAAAGATTACAAAGAAGACACTTCTACTAAGTTTCCATAAAATAAAAACTCTTAAAAAGAAACATGTCTACTTCCATGTTTTATATAGCATGACTTTCCCTTGATCCCATCCTTGACCATACTCCACATTAAGTCATGTGATAATCATTTAAAAAAAACTTGGGGTGAGCATAACAACTTCAGTAAAGGATACAAAAAGTAGGAAAACTATTAGTTTTTCAAAACAACAAGTAAACTATGAATACTTTACCAAAGTATTACATTTTACCTTTATGAAGTAGTTAAAACTCTTCACTGAATAAAAGACCATTACATACCCTTTTGTAACCAAAAGAATACCATAAAACCCATATAAAGAACACATAACATAAAAGGGTAACTTGGGACATAAACATTCGTAAATAGAATATCCATACGGTCAACTTCCACACATACTTAATGGAACATCCATACGGCCGACTTCCATACCCAATGCATTGGTGGTTATAACGTAACCACCCGTCCTGGTATTCATGGCACCACCCGTCATATGGTTTATCATGTAACCACACGTAAAATGTCCAAGTACCATAATTAAACATAAAATATTTAAAATATAAACATTTCAATAACATCATTTCATTTGCAATCACAATAATTAATTCCAAGATATTTAATTAATCAATCCATTTCCAAAAATCATTTAAAAGTGATTTTTGAATCAAAGTGCCCCATACCAATTTGAAGCCTTTAATAGAATTATAAATTTAGAACATTAATGTCCATATAAATAAATACTCAAAACCATTTTGAAAACATGGAAATTAATGATAATGATTCAGAATAATGAATCTTTGAATCATTTTAAACTATATTTTTGTTAAAGAGTTTTTAACAAAATGAGAGACTCTTGAATACAAATAATTGCGGTATAAAATTTAATCCGAGCATTATAATATCATTAGAATAAATGGATTCATGATATAATATTTCAAAGGACATTATACACACCATATAAGAGTGAATTAGTGCATAACAACAATGAAGTCTCAATGGAAATGTAAATTGAGATTAAATCCATTATAAAGATTGTATACTTAAATTAAGGATAAATCTATCACATAATTATGTGTGAGAAATATAAATACACCCAATATAAGTGGATATTAAGTGTTAAACAATCAGAGGTCATTCACACATATTCATAGGATGACATTTTCAGGAAGTACAAGTTGAACCCAAAGAAATCGAAATTCGGTTAAGACGTTCCCTTGTAAAAATTCGACTGCCTAACAGTGTCACATCAAAATTCAGAAAATTAGTCGATGAGAGAGTTAATGGTATCTCGACACTTGGACATAAACTTTACATCAATAAGGATATATAAGAACATTTCCCATCATTATAATATGTAAATTAAAAGACATAACAAAAGAAGTCTTTTAAAAAGAGGAGGGTGAAAGGTCCCCTTACCGATTTGGGTAACATTCAAAACATAAACCCCATTGAAGAAGGGTCATAAAATGAATATTTAAATACCCATAAATGAAATTATATTACACAATGAGTATCATAATGGGTAGTACATACACCACTCAATGGAAATGGTGTCAAATGTAGCATAAATCTCACGGGAATAAAAGTGAGAAGAACAATCCCTTTCGAAAACTCGACAGCCTAACGGTGCTAAATAACACTTCCAAAAATGTATTAATGAGATCAAATAGGGTATCTCATAATATGAACAAAAAAATTACAGTATGAGAAATATAATATAACATTACCAAACATCATAATGATTAGCTTAAAATAAATGACATTAACGAGAGTACTTAAAAAGAAAGAGAGAGGTTGGATCCCTTAACTCGTATCCGACTTAACTTGATCGTTCTTTTATCTCCTGAATAATAAACTTGTGTTAATTTATACATTATTATGAACCTTTTTCAAGTTTATTATTTCTTTTATATCACTTATTATTATGTCATGAACACAATTTAATTATTCAAGTTAATAACGGTCATTTTAACGATCTTTGATACATGAGTCAAAAATAAACTCTTTGTAATTACAAGTTTGTTCATGGGGTAAAATATCCATTATATCCAGATTTATATTCATTATGTATATATCATATATATAATATATATCCATTATATATATGCATTTATAATATTACATAACATCTAGAGGTAAGAAATGAAATGCATCGTTCATGGAGACGGTAAGCCGTACGTACGCATGAACGATACTTCCATTTATATTTCATATTTAATGGAATTAAAACACAATGACACATAATAGTATTATAATTCCAGTATGATATCATATATAATATCATTTAATATATCCTTTATACGCACCTCATATGGTATTATCGAATCAAATCACTTTGAGGGGCGGTAGTCCGCACTTCCTAAAATGAAGATATCGTGTTTACCCATAATGGAAACCATAAAGGAATGCCATAAATGAAAAATATATAAGCTTAAAGAGAACATAAAAATATCATATATCACATATAAATATAGTTACATATTAATGTCCACCTTTTAATGTGTTAAAAGAATATTTAACAATCATCGTTTCGTGAGGTAGAAATTCGCCATCCACAGAAAAAGTATGTTCTTTAACCATTAGATGTAGGTGTGTGTAAGTTTAGTTAGAATACTTCATATAAAAACATCATAGTATATATAAGATACTGTTTTTGTTACAAAATAAATTAATAAAAAGAGTTTAGGGGGTTGGAGAAGCAAAATAAAAAAAAAGAGCACAAGTGAAGACATTACCTTAAAATCGGGTAACTCCCTTTGGTTTGAACAAAAAGAGTTTCTTGAAGAGATTCTTGCTTAAGGAAAGGCTTCTAGGATTAGGATAGGGATGTGGAGAGACAAAATGATCAGATATTGGCCGAGCCAATGGCATGAGAGGTGTGGGTATGGTGGTAGAGGTGGGGGCTTTTATAAGAGGAGAGGAGGGGCACTCTTGGAAAGTCAAAAACGGTTACATTATTTTTAAATGCGTTTCAGATTTTAATAGTCCAAAATTGATATATTTCTAGGATAAGGTGATATGGGTTAGAAATACACCAATCCAATAGGTTTTTGACATGTTTAGGTCTTATATTTTTCATTATCTTTTCATTTTATTTAAATCGTTAAATAATGAGGTAATCACTGCATCATCATGATGTCATAAATAATTTAATTTATTTAATGACTAAAAATTATAAAAAAAAATACTATGATGTAGAAAATTGGTTTATATATCCAATGACTATTTTTAGTCAAAAATCTGACTTGTATAATCCCATGTAAAAATTAGTTTAGTAAAACAAAACATGTTTGTTTCATTTTTTACTTTTACTTTAAATAAAAGGCATAAATGTCATTATCTTACCCAAGGGGCTCCATGGGGTCCCAAAAATCGACCCATGGGTTTTCTTGGTCGGAAATGACTCATAAAATAGGGTTAGGACAACTGTAAAGATATTTTCATTTTATTATAATATCATTTTTACCTTAAATCACACTGATTACTTTTAATCGTGATTAATAAAACATATAAGTTACTTTTCGTCAAAAATTATTTTCATACCATTCAACCACATTTTACTTAATAATAAAAATAATTTAAATTAGATTTTTGAAAATCATATCACAGAAGTGGTAAATTTCTATTTAAACGAAAAACCAGTTTTTGTAACTACCACTTTGGGGTTTCATTATTCATCAAAAATTACGGTTTTTCAAAAAAATAACAAAAATTCAACCTAATCTATATTTTATATTCCGAATTAAAAATTGTTGTCTATTTTACTAAATTCGTAACATAGAAGTTACTTTAATTAATTTTATAATTAAATCCCACTGTCAAATCAAATAGCGTGTTTTTAAGATACAATATCTATCAAATGATTGACACTCGTTTATGTCCAATCTCAAAGTGATATTAATTTCAATGACCACCATTGGATTAAATGGTAAAAATATATTCAAATTTCACTTTAAAACCAATTTCAAAAGATTATCTAGTCATAAAAATAAATTATATTAAAAATAGGTTTTGAATTAAAATACAACATTTTTCACTATTCATTAAAAAAATGAACATTATCGAACAAATAACAAAAATGTAAAAAAAGTATATTTTGATGTCCCGATTCTAAAAAAGAATTTTATTTTGTCAAATATAACACATAAAATTTTAAAAAGTGGATTTAAAAGAGGTTCTCCATCAAAAGGCGCTTAATTGACCTTTTAATGAATATTAGAATGTTTACGCTTAAAATTTTGATTAATTATCATTTTTAATCCTCTAACATTTATTTTGAAAAGTAAAAATATTTGACAAACATATATAATCATTTTGTAGTTAGTTCTATTCATTCCCGTCATTACAATGGCTAGGTGTTAACTACCATTTAAAATAAAATTATTTTATTATTAGAGTGCAATGTAAGATTTCAAAGGAACTCATTGTTGCGTATTGGGTAAGCCATAGGGCATAGTGTTCCCTTTCATTTAATATTAACATTTTATTCACAAATAGTGATAAATATAAAAATTTCATATTCTTTATTTACCTGGGGTGTTATAATTAGACCTCACCCATATTATATGATTCATTCTCCCAAGACATTAAGAGGTATATTATGAATTACAAGTAGAAATAACCTATGAGTAAATGATGTTTAAAAAAGAAGTTTCAAATAGTTTTTACTCTCATGTTTTAATATTAAACATATGTATGTATATTTTTTTCATGTCTACTAAAATAATATGTCCTTTCAGATGCATATTCCTTATTTATACTACAATATATAAAAATAATGCACCAGATCTAATAAACTTGGGTAAGGTCCTTACAGGTATGGGATCCCAGTTCTATTTATTTGAGATTTTTTGGCGATAGAGAAATGATTCCATTGTAGATACTATTGAAAAAATGATGTGAAAATGGTGTGGTTACACCTAAAATTCTATAAATAATAGGGTTTTTGATTTAATGATGATAGATGGTGGAGAAATAATCGACTCAGATATAGAGAATGTGAACAATATTTTCCAACCCAATGATTTTGATGCATGGAAAGTGTTGTCGTCGATGAAATTCTTATATAGTCCATCTATTTCCTTGGTGTGGTACAACCTTGACCTCAATATGTTGGGGATGATCTCAAGAATGGATTGGATAAAACCTTGAAAAAAAGGAAAAATGACCTCTGACATGATGTATGTCATTTGTGGAAATTTTACGTCATTCATCTTGTATTTGATCCGTGGAAAATGTGGGCACCACATTGGGCCAACAGTGAATGAATCATATGTCCTATAGTGGTCAGGAAAATGGTACTACCCTACATGTTTCTAGAAATAATCCATAATATTGGGACTTATATGATTCCCTAATATGCGAACTTGGGATAATATTAAATGGGAATATGGGTTGGGCATCATATCGGGCTACAACCTTGAATATAAAGGGTCTATGGGCTAATATCATGGGGTTTTGGTCCATGTATTCAAGATGATATGCTGAGGCTATGATATATTTACCTCTCCATACATGTTCTTTGTTATTATTTCCATTTTAAATTATTTTTTCAGACCATTTCCAATAACTCATTGTTCATTCTATTTTAATTTATAACATACATCTTTTTTCATTTAAATTAAATTATGATAATATAATATGTACCTAATGATTAATTCCACTTCGGTTGTAGTTTCATTATTATTATATGTGACTTCCATGATTTCCACATTATTAAACTCCTCATATTTTCCATTTTGTAAGGGTTTTACTTTTCCCCTATCAGTAGACCTATTTAATGATTTCTCTTTATTATCTAGAGTTCCATTATATTTCCTTCCCAATTTAAAGCTATCATCTTTCTCCACATACTCTTGAGTTTATCATTAAATCAATTCACTAAATCATATCTCACCATAATCATATAAACATTCATCCATATTCTTCTCACGGCTCAAATTCATTCACATTTATAATTTCCTCAAATACTTGGGTATATTTTGTTAATCATTTATCTACCACATCTTCTTCCTTAAACATAATAAATAGTTTATGGAATTTACATCACCCTTTTTCCATTTCATTTGACTATATCTAATAACAGTTAAAAAATTATTCACTGGTAGCACTTATTTAAAAATCAATATGTCTTCAATGTATGATATACATCCACTATATATCAATAGGAATATTAATTATTGTTTATATAAAATATATTCCTATTTAAAATTGATTCATTAGCAATGGATCATAACACCATATTCTTAATTTAACTTACTAGCTTCCATCACCATTTCCTTATGCAATGATACCTCTGTTAGTACCATGAAACAATTTTGGGACAGAATAAAAGGGAGAACAACTCAGTAAAATTACAACGTGTGATCATATCATTCAAAATCCATAATATGTCCCAATGATTATTAATTCAGATTTGAATGAGCACTTTTTCATAATCATCAATCATCGTCATTCTACTCTATCCACTTCCATTATTTATGAAATAAATATAGGTATTTCATATAATAAATTTATCAATCCCTACGATATCACCTCTAAAAATCATGTAAGATACAAATTTTCAAGGTAGGTATTAAGTATATATTATAAAGTTATGAAAAATTTATTATTGAAATCATCCATTGAAAATTACTATATGAGGTTAATGTCAAAACACCATCATTTTTTATAGTGTTTTTGAGAGATATACTTCACCCAAAAAACCATAAATCTTATAGACTACATAAAATATCATTTTTACCAAAATAATTGATATGTATTTTAATTCCCACAATACTCTAATAGATACATCATTTAATTATTATTTTTGGTCCACATGATTTCAAGGAATAAAACATGTACTAACTTGTATCGAAATCAACTCCTTAAATTCATGGTTATTAAATATCTAATCTTATAAAGAAATTATAATTTCATTCATTAATCGTTAATCCATTTAAACAAAATAAATAATCAAATATTGAAAAAAAATTATATAATAGTAGCAACACATAATGAAATATTATATAAATCTCACATAATTTTACCAATATCAATAATTCATTATCACACCCAGAATAAATTTATACTAAACAATTAAAACATGTATTAATTTTACAACTTCAATTGTAATATTAATGAAATTAATGGGAATATCTGATGAGTTGATAGAAAATGAACATCCAAAAAAATTGTGTTAGAATGATTGGATTTTTTTTATATTACCTGATTTATATAAAAAACATATAAAAGTATGTCATGTTATTAATTAGAAAATATTTTTATATCATTTATATTTGAAATCATTATTACACATAGATGGTGTTAATTTGAATCTTATTTTGAAAAATTGTATAAATATTAAACCAATGTACGTAATATTGAAGGAGTGTGATTAAATTGACGTGAATGAAATTTATTTCGTTGAAATATTTGAATATAACATTAAAATAAGCGTTTCCAGAATATCTTTATATTCATATACTGTCTTAGTTATGGAAAGAACTGAAGATTCAATTAACGATGGTTGAGAATCAATAATAGTCAAATCCAAATAATTATATCATGTTCATTAGTAAGAAGATCCAAATCATATACTAATGGCAGATTATTTATGAATCTAAAGGGATTCAGTATTCATGGAATAATAAAAAAAAGATTAAGTCAATAATGTAATAAGATAAAGTCTTGAAAAATGATTCAAAAATGGATGAAAATTTGAATGATGAAATAAATTTTCTTATATAAAATTAAAATGGAACTGAGGATGAACTGTGTAAGGGGGATTAAAAAAAATCTATCTCTGAAAAATTGAATGTGATTATACAATCCAATTTATATTTCTTATTAAAATTTGAAAATATAGCTAATAAACAATAGGGGAATTATTTGAAATATAAAATAGTATGATAATAATTTAAATTCATTAAAATATAATATAATTTTTGAATTATACAATTGTTTTGCATGTATATTTTCAGTGATGATTTTTATGGATCTTCTAAATTCTATCTGTGAGTCCTCTTCCTATATTTGATGAATTTTTTGGCATTTTTATAGGGGGTATGATATGGGTAAAGGAATTATTTTTATTAGGGACATTCATGTTATTAATGTGTATTGACAACATGAGATTTATTTTGTACATTCTATAAAATATTCTAAGGTTTTTAAAGGCATTTTTGTTTGAAAATAGTTCATGATGTCTTAAATAGGTCACTATGTGACTAGGTTCATGGAAATTTGATCTAATAAAGAATGATTCTAATTTAATTTAACTACTCTAATATTAACAGTTTGTAACCCGAATTCATGTTTGGAATACAGTTGTTTCTAATTTTTGTTTTAAAATTTATCATCCCTTATGTTTATCATAATTATCAAACATCATTATCTCAAATTCAATTCATCCGATAACTGATATTGGGATTTTCATATATTGGAAAATATATTCGCTTGGAACCTTAGGTTCTGAACCTATTGAATAAATGTAATCGTATTAATTATTATTCCATTTCTAGATTCATTATTTTTCCCCTATAGAGAAGCATACATTGAACATGAAAACATGGACATAGAATTAGTGAGTAATTCTTGAATATTTTATGGTATTCATTGTAATTAAGGAAGGGGGAAACCAATAATACACTACTCTTTGTGAAATGTCTCCATCTTCTATAATTATTAGGTGGGTGTTCATAAAAATCTCTTGAATATCTGATTAATTTAATTATAGAATTAAAAATATGTGAGATCAAACCAGCATTCTATTCATACAACCTAACCCAATTAGTTACCAATTTCATTTATGAGATATAATTCATAGTCTAACCTTAGTCGTCATTGGGTACGTTGGTATCAAGCATGAGGCTTTTGTCTATATGAAGGTTATTTTATCACTTAAATATAAGATTTATTTAAATATAGTGAACTTATAGCACCATGAAAATTTTAAATCGTTTATGAATTTTCGTCGTAATTTTAGTTGCTGTGATACATGAGTTGATTATTTAATGGCATGTAATTATCTTAACTTCATAATTGTGGTTCTTCGCTTGAGAATAAATTACATTTTTTAAAATTGGTAATTTCTATTGTAATTTTAATTAGTATATATTTTCAATGAAGTAGTTTTTTAATAACATGTGATGTGGTAATTATGCTTAAATGTTAAGTTATATGGGAATACTAAAATTTAATGTGATAATTGTAAACATTTTTTAATTTATTTAATACATTGTAATTTTTTAATGGGAATAAATTTTATTTAAGTGTCAATGACATGATATTTTTATAATTGATAAATTATCCAATAAGGCCTATAAAAATAGGTTTTTGAATCTATGTGTTTGAAGTTAGAAATTAATTTCTTATTTTTTTTATATTTATATCTCTAATGGTACTTAATTAATGTGGATTAGATAATGGGATAGACATATATTTCATTCATATAAACATTTTTATTGTAGATGTGTAATTAAATTGAATATTAAATTATAGATTTTACATTTTGTTACTTCCATGAATAAACTATAATATAAACTTATTTATTATTCCTTTATTAAATTGTATGTTGGACATGGACATCCATCCTCGATGAAATTAAATATTTCACATGGAATTACTTATGGGATGAAATTATATATTTAACATGGTGTTCCATCACAATACTATTTATTTTTTAGACAATGTGTTGAATTCTTGAAGAAAATATTGGTTAGAAAAGGAATTAAATATCAAATAAGATTATGAGATGGAATGAAACTCTATATTGTTAGTTCAAAATCATGTAAAGATAGAGAAATCTGACATCTTGTCAAAGTAGGTTTGGTATATCTTTGATTTCAATAGGGTTCTTGAGGGTAACTAGAATATTTGATATCATACAATATTTTTATGAACTAATCCTTCTATTTATTATACTGTAACACACACTTTCTATTTTGGATATTGTGTTTAGAAACAAAGGCTTTAAACCTACTAAGATGTACTCAAACCATATTCATACAGTTTTTAGTACCCAAACGTATTTCAAGGATTCTTATATAGACACGGTAATGGTACTCTATGCAAGACTGTTTGTATGATTAATGGTATTGGTGAATTAATACATTAACATTCATTGTGTGTGGTATAAAGGTTGTTGGAATTCATTATGATGAAAAAATTTACTTTACTTGTGTGATTTTCATCACACAATTTACTTAAACATTCAATATAGAGTGATATCATCTATTATTATTACAGTTTCATTGGTATTTTATACAATTTAGTTTAGATGTGTTTGTTTTTTGAATTATTATAGATTGGTAAAATTATTCTTTTTTATTCATCTAGACAATATTTATACTATGTTCTAGATGGTATAGTATTCCTACTATATATAATAATATATATCTATCTTTTGGTATCCCGAACCATTTGGGTAGGTGAACATTGAGTATATTAGTGGATATACTTGGTCACATGTGGGACTACCAGGATGTGGATGTTACAATATGGTACCAAAGGACGAGGTCATTGGTGTTAAAAATTATTTGGGATAGCCATATATGTGGATTGGATGGGTCAGGGATTGTTAATGAGCTCATCGATGTGAGTAGCTGACCCATGTGTAGGGGAACATCAAATTCCCCATGGATGGGATTCTTTTCATGTTTTTTATTTTGTTCAATTTGATTTAATTTCTATTTATTTTGATTCGCTTATTATGTTATGTTATTATTTATTGATTTTTTAGTCATGGCCCGATATGGAAAAAGAAGAGTATGCATATAACATGGTTTCCACATGAGGGTATATATTGAAAATAATTTCCCATACAAGGAATATATTTATTACATGCGTTATATATTCTTACATAATTTTTGAAATGCATTACCTTGTTTTAATTTCTAAAAATGAGTAAATGGAATTCTATTTATATACCAATTAACATGTTAATCCAAATAATGAGTAACTTTTACCTTGTAGTTCCCTTCTATTGTTTCCATCTGTTTAGATTGATATCTATTTGTATCATATGTTTTGTGTTATTTGTTGACCCTTGTATCGAAAAATCTACCATGCCATCAATAGGTGGAGTATTATAATATTGGTAATCAATATACTCAAAATGTATATGATTTCTAACATTTAATATATTTGGTGAACTAGTTGATTTATTAGCTTCATGAAACTCCTAATAAGGTCACAAAATCCATGGAGATGGATACTAGATAGACTTTACCATAGATTATTTATCCGATGAAATAGTTTGAGATATATCACCCAACAATACCCAGTGGAAAGAGAGGCCTAAAGGCATATGAGTTTAGGATCTAGTCAGTCGGGATGATATCAATAAACCTCATGACACCTTCAAATAGTATGATAAAGCATAGATATTATATGATACAGGGACTATACATGAATCATTGGGATATCCTATAGTATGTTGGGAAATAATAGGACATAACATGGAAGGAATTCAATGAAATTATTATAATGAACTTCTATGCATAGGCATGATGGATTGTGGGACATTACTTTTAATTCACTTAATGCATGGGAGAATGCTAATGATTGACAATGACAGATTTATCACTAACCTATATTTTTCCTCTATATTTATAAGCTAATAAAACCCTTAGAGACATGAATTTATAGGTTTAGAGTAATTATGAGATAATGTCCAAAGGGAACCTCATTACCAAAATAAATATCATTGAGTTGTTGAATTAGTATATCATCAAGAATGGGAACCTAGAAGAGGTCATGAGTGGAACCCATGAATCCATAGTATGATGATTTGTGAGCTCTTACTTTTGAATAATGAAACACATAATTTATAGTTATTACTAAGGTTTTTTGGGTTAGAATAGCCATTAGAGCGGGAATATGTTTTAGGACCATCGAAAAGAAAAATGTAATCAGTGTGGAAGGGAAAGAAACAAGTCCCCCTAAGTGACATTAACTTTCAATAGAGTGTATTGATTATATTAGGTTTCACAATCTATAGTGGTTTTGAATGACCCCATGTTATTTGAGAGGTGGAAGAGCATGAAAAGATGAATCATACTATTATAAGGACTCAATCACCCCTTATCTGACAAGATTTAGAAGCGACATTGGGAACCCAGGACAATGTATGTGATATTTATAACTAATAGAGGACAAAGATCCCCAAATATATGTTTCTTCTTGGTGATGTAAAATGAGATACCAGGGTTGTCTGCTGAGTCATGTTCAACCTATAATGTCTACTTTTACTAGTATTGAATGAGGACCTTCCACAGTATGATGTATAAATCTCAATTCATCTACCCTTTTCGATGTTTTCTTCATCGAAAGTGTATCAAATTATTTTTCATTTACTCAATTTATAAATGGTTTTTGTTTTCTTGAAATTAATAATGCTAGTATGACCATTTAAATGATGAATGGGGTATTAATTTTGTGCATCTAACATTTCAATCTGTGTCCTATTGAGACTCAATGGATTTTTTTTCAAAATAGAAATGGATGTATTAAATATGATTTTGGTTTTTTTGTTTTTTATGTCTATATAGGGTCATAAAATATTTTTTCAGATGATAGATTCATTACTAAGTCTATAATGGGTGGATTTACCCATTACGGTGAATGAAATATTCATAATGATCATGTATGAATAATTCAATGAATATAGGACTATCTCATGGATTAGATAACATGACACATTCTAGATAATAGTGGAATGTTGCAGGGTACATTTCCACCAATAGTGGACTATATTTAGGATTTTATTCAGAATGAGTTCTATATATTAAAATATGTTTTCATGATTAATGTAATTGTCAAGTTAGTCTTGAGAGTGTATATATTTTCTATTCAAACTTATTAGAAGACACTTTCCCAACATCAATATTTCTAGGTATATTTGGATTATTTTGATGTGAATAGATTCATGTAGCCTAGTACATAACAAGGGTTCCCCCAACATCTACAATAAGATGAATTATTGGACATTTTAGTTATGTAATGATTTTTGAATAATTTTTTTACTATTTAGATTATAAAATGTTAAACCAAATGTTAACTGAGAATGTGTATCTCATTACAACAATTGATGATATCATCGATTAGCTGAGTTGTTTCCATATTTTTTCTATGATCGATATGATATCAGGGCACCATCAATTGAGGGTAATATAGTTAGACATAATCCAAAATACATTGATTTGTATATATGTCATGTATGAGTTAATTGAAATGTTTTTTGTTCTAAAAAATTCAACATTAGTAATCATAAAATAGATGAATTAGAACATTCATTTGTTCTAAAATCAGATTTTGGTGGTTTTGGTTGATGAAATGTTGATAATCACATAGTATTCAAAAAATGATGAACAATATATTGAAATGGTCATAATTATACTAATTGATATTTGATAAATATAATGCAATCTAAATGAAATTTATGTATTGATAATGTTTACTTTTTTGGTAACATTATCTAAGGGACTAGAGTCTTAGTAAACCCTAATAATAATTATGTCACGGGAATCATGGGAGTAGACATAAAATATATTTCATATTCTTATGTATTTCATTCTATATGTATTTTTATTTTTATCTATAATTGACTTCGGATGGTTGTTAGCAACGATGTCTAGGGTAAAAAAAATGGAATTTAGTTTCATTGGTTATATTCTGGTGAGTGGCCAATATAAGAGTCGAATGTCTATTTATCCATTACAACAATCCTCACATTACCTAATCTAGATAAATAATATACCATTTACTATGACCCATCTAGAGTTAGACTCAAAACAGTTTTGATGCAGTAAGATTGATTGGTATCTTATAGCTCAGGGTATTTGAGACCATATAGGTGAAACTAGGTAACTCATTATCCAATGTTGGTATGGTTGTTACACACCCTCATATGAAAGCAACATTTTCTTATGATGGAGATTTTTTTTACAAAAATCACATATGTCTCAAATAAATCCATTCATAGAAGAACCTAAAGTATTGTTATATGTGGTGGTAAAAGTATTTAAAACCATTAATATTCAACTTATCCTACAAACAAGAAAAGGGAAAAATAATTATCATTACATGAGACAAAATATATAGCCAGAGGTAATACATGAGTCTTTTATTGATTGATGGATGATGTCTCATTTCACAGACATGAAACTGGATGAATTGGAGTCTATGGGTCAGAAATCCATGAAATTGAAATATTTTATCCCCATGCTCATAAAAAACATTAAAATATAGATTTTTTTATTCTGGAGGGCTTTGAAATGATGTAAAACTTATACAGTGTGGAGAGACTTTTAGGACATTCACATCGAAGATGAAATGATCTTCTTATCCATGATCAAGTATGAGTTCCATAATGCCTTCAGGAGGAGACAGTGTGGGATTCTATTACTCTAAATAGACAGTACATCCTAGTATGACAATAATTTTAATGATATTTATAGGTATTAATGATGACAAAATATGAAGAATGACATATTGGGATTTATGGAGATATGTTTATCATGTTTTAATTAGACGGAAAATCATTAGAGAAATTATAGTTTTTTGAAGACATTTCCCTTTATATAATAGATCTTGGATGATGTAAGCATATACTTCACGATTGGATGTCCCATGATGCCTCCGAAAAATGATGTTGTTTTTGTCATAGTGGATTAATTGTTAATTTGGAGTGCTTATTTTTTTTCATGGACACATTCAATGTCAATGATATTTGTATTATCTATATAAATGATATTGTTTGATAATAAGTTGTTCTAGAAAGAATCATTTGTAATTAAAATCTTCATTTCATTTCAAATTCATATAAGGGACTTCCCTTGGTTTATGGATTAAAGGTTCTACTACGTACATCCTTCAATGTTCAGATTTATGAAAAATTAGATAATATGATTTGAATTTTATTGGATATTTAAAAATCATATGTATTTTATTTTGGTAGATCATTGAATTAACATATATATATATGAGTTTTTATATAGTAAAAAATTATTGGTATTGATTCAAATGACTCCAATTGAGTCAATGTATAGAAGATATTTTCTATCACTAATATGATAAATTGATATATTTGAGTCTTATATTATTCTACTTTTCATCATTTATGAGAAATTTATTTAGGTTTATTTTATTATAAAATTGATGGTGATCAAGTATAGTATAATGAAATCATACACTGACTATCAGACAGGACAACGAGATTTTTTTTGGTTCCTCATTAGAGTTTTTCAGGATTCTCCTAGGATGGGGAAATATGTTTCTCATAAATATGGGAAGCTAGAATCTAGTTTTATTAGTATATTTGTGATAATGAAGAGTTTATTCCCAACATAATATCATTTTAAACAACCTAATTCTACAAATCCATGAATTAATTTTTTTAGGTGTCATAACTACAAATATATCACACCGACCCTTCTCACGGGATAACTGTTAATGCAATTGAGATAGATATAGATGCATCCTTTGAGAATAATATAATATTTATCATGGAAAATAGTGAGAAGAATATATGAAGAAATATCATTCCTCTAATAAGGGTTTAATTTAATCATGGGTACATTCATTTGGAGACTAGAGAGATTGAGTAATAAATTTTAATGTACTAGCTGGTGTTGTATGCTGATATCACAGAGTAATTTCTGGGTTTATAGCTAAGGGATGTATTTTTTTATGATGGGGAGGTTGAATTAAATATTATTTTACAAGGTAAATCCATTTTTATATTGTTTTGTAATATTAAATTAATCAAATAGTTCATTTTTGTATAGGTTAATGTGATGTATATATTTATATGGGAAAATAGATGGGTTAACGGAATCAGGAAATACGAAAATTCATGTCTTTAATGTGTTTTGATGTTGTCAATTCTTCATTCCAGAACACATTAAACTCTTTTAGGGCTTGGATTTATATTATTGGTGGAATCAATTAACGACATGATATATATATCCTGATGTGAACATGTTGTCTATATATATATATTTGAAACAACATACATGTTTTTAATATATTATTACCTGAAAATTCATTGCGTTTAACCTACATTTACATCGTTAATGTGACTCTGTCTAGTATTTTACTTGTACACTTCATTTCCTCAAATTCTCATTCCCCTTTATCATGAATTCCTGGCATTTGTTGGGTGATTTTGAGATTTATATTCTATCCAAATGTAGATCTCCTCAGATCTTTGTTCTCCATTGCTATATATTGAATGCAATCATATGCGTTCTTCTTCTCCATATTATTTCATTAGACATCAATTTTTTATATGACTAGTTTATACAACCAAACAAGAATATTGGATTAATATATTGGGGTGATATATTTTTATTGTCATTGTTTAAAGAAGGAATTAGGAAACTAACTCTAAATTATTCATTTGGTAATTCATTAATCTTTACTTATTTTGAGGTGGGAGGTGTAGGACAACTTCATAACTTTTATTTCATTTTTTAGTAGATATAGTAAATATAATAGGTTAAAAATTTCATGAACATGAATTAACAAATTGATTAAAAATATTCGTTTACAAAACTAGTTATAAATACTACCCCATGCTTTATTGGGTGCATTGTTATTGAGACTGAGATATACGACCATGAAAGGGGTGTTCTAACCAATGTTTCTATGTTGGAATTTTAATATTATCAGGATTTTGCAACATAAAAATTTGAAATTTGTTATATTTTTCCTCATCAATGTGAGTTGGATTGGAATGTGTGTTGAGATCTTGGCAGGACATGGAATTGAAAAAGAATGATAATCATGATGATTTTCATGATAATAATATACATGGACTAAAAGTAGTAATTTATTATGTATGTGAAAATTTTATAATATACTGATGAAATATGTATAAGATGATATAGGAAATGGTAATTATGATTAAGTAATATGTGAAATGGGAATATTTACAATTATTCTAATAAATGATAAAATGGTTTATGTTAGAAATTATCTTCAAATTTTTATTAGAATAAATTAGGTATGTGAAGTAAATGGCTTCATAATTTGAAAAGTATTGAAATGAATACTAAATATTATAATAATTTTTTTTTGGCAGAAATGTGTTAATGAATTATAATTTAATTTCATGAAATATTTTCTTTTTATTACCATGAGGTTACCTAATACATATTGATGAAATAACGGGATATACATGATCTTTCTTCCGAGATGAGGTTATATATCGGACATCGAGTTCTTCTAGGATGAAATTTTATGTTATAGGTGTTTGGAATGTGAATGTACATTATTTAGTTTGATTACATTAAATGTTTAAATATATTAATATTATAATAATTTTTTATTATTTAAAATTTCTATCATGATATTTTTTATCAAGCTTAGTATTATTATATTATTTAATTTCTTATGTTTAATAAATTTTTCATCACATATGTAAATACATTATTTTATTATAATAATAATACATGTTAATTATTTTTCATATTTGTTAATAATAAAAAGTGATATTGCCCTCATGATATATATAATGTTTTTCATAATCACTATATCAAATTTATTCTATGTTGTATTACCCCATGATTTTAATGTATGTTATTTTCCAAAGTAATTCAATAGCTTTCACTACTTGCAACACTGAGTTCAAGCGCACCATGACTTACCAAACTAGCTGTTCAAAAGAGGATACAAATAGAATTAACTGAATTTTGAATTTTATATACTAAATATAATTTTATCATCCATACAATGTGTTTCTTAGTCAAAATATAAGAACAAATTCGATTTTTTAGATAAAGGATGTATTTTTCAGAAAATGATATTTTACCACCTTTTGATTGAGAACACTTTTCAAATCAAATATTTGACACATTTATATATTAAATTTGACAAAATAAGATTCTTTCTGAAATCAATAAATATGAATTTAGTTTTGATAAATGTTATTTATTTTTCTGGTAACTTTCATATTATGGTGAATAGTGAAAAATACTAAATTTTAATTAAAAACCACTTTTTTAATCCGAAAAATTTATAGTGTTAAATTATGAATTTGATTAATTTTAAAGTATAATTAGATTATATTTTTATCATTTAATATAATTTTGGTCATTATTTTTAATTTCACTTTGAAATCGATCACAAACAAGTGTCAATCTTTTGATAGATATTGTTGCATAAAAAACGCTATTTATTTTGACAACAAAAATTAATTTTAAATTAATTAAATAAATTATATGTTTTTTTATTTTGTAAAATAGTTATCATTTTTTAATTCATAATTTCAATTATAGCTTAGGCTGAATTTTATTATTTTTTGAGAATCATCAATTTTTGATGAATAGTGAAAAACACTAAGTTATTAATTAAAACAAGATTTTTATTTAAATAATTATTTAATTTATATTAATTTATTTTAGGTCAAAATAGATACATTATACCTTTATATGTTAAAAATAATTCATTGATGACATGCTATAATATGTTTAGATATATAAAAATTTTATTCAACTTTTAACCGTCTTTTACTCACCTCCTCGGAGTATTTGCAAATTTGAATAAAATATAATTTTACCACTTCTGTGAGCTGAATTTCAAAAATCCAAGAGACATGGTAACCCTGATTAAGTAAAATTTGGTTCAATAAGATGAAAATAATTTTTGTTGAATAATAACTTTTGACTTTTATTTACCGTGGTTAAAGATAAATAGGGTAATTAAGGGTAAAAATGATATTATTATTACCCTAACAGATGTTCTAATTCTATTGGTTAAGTATAATTAATCCAAAAACAACATTAGGAATAAAATATGATCCTTTATGTCCACATGGATTAGATTTGGACATTAATTATTATTTTATTTAAAGAAGAGTTAAATGATTAAAAATCAATCTTTAATAAATAAATAATTTTTATTATAGGGTTATACATAAGATAAATTCTATGATAAATATTCATTAGAAATATAAAAATATTTCCTACATACTAGTATTTTATTTATAATTTTTAGATATTAAATATTTAAATGTATTAATGAAACAATGATGATTCAATAATTATCGTATTAATGAATGATTAAAATAATTGATATTATAAATATCCAATTACACATCATTTGAAACTTTTTATGAATTAAAATAATTTTTTATGTTAATATGACATGTTAGGGTTGGTAAGATATATTTTTATCGAAGTAATAATGCTGTTATAAATTTAGAAAAAACATAATACCAAATAGTGTCAAAATTGACATAAAAGAGTTTTTAAAACAAATATTATATTATTAAATGATTTTCTATCTCTAAAAATATAAGGATCTGCCAAAGTACATATATAATGACAGGTGTATCATTAATAAACCACTTGGGGTAATTTTGAAATAATATTATAAATTTATTAACCATATAATATAAATATAAAAACAGACATGGTAAATGTCAAACTATTTAACTAAGAGTTAAATCTAAAAGATAAAG
The DNA here is from genome assembly GCA_963277665.1 of Viscum album. Classification (NCBI taxonomy): domain Eukaryota; kingdom Viridiplantae; phylum Streptophyta; class Magnoliopsida; order Santalales; family Viscaceae; genus Viscum; species Viscum album. Next base: position 648,482,006 of record OY728153.1, read on the forward strand.
TTACTAAAGTGACCCAAACCTATCTAAAACCTATTGGTTTGTGGTTTTAGTACTATACCCACATTTTATTTTAAATAATTTATTTGTGAGCCATTATAAACTGAAAATTATTTTATAAGAAAATAATATTTCTATATTTTCTTTAGGTACGCCTCACCCACTTATAAAAGGGAAGCCGCGTACCATTAAATTTTCACCTTCATAGCCTTTTGTATTGGCCAAAACCTGCCCAAATAACCTCTTAACTGTCTTGCCTTCATCCTAGAGGCCTTCCTTTACTCAGAAAGAAAACTTATGAAGCCCTTTTGAACAAATCAAAAGGATGAACTTGAAGAAGGGGTAAATATTTTATCACCACTTTCAAGTTCTTTTCTTCTTCCACTTCCACTATTTTTGTTGATTCTATTCTAAAATAATAACTCCAGTATCTTTTATATACTGTAATTTTATTAGAAATATTATACAACCATATTCATTATTCTATCAATCCTTTAAATGAAATGTCACAATATGTGTGTACGTACGACTTACCGTCTCCACGTTGAGGTGTAATTGTTTTCAATACATTATTATTTGGATAGTATAATAATGTTGTGTAATTGAGGTTAATAATAAATATAACATGATAATGATTCTGTATATATGATATACTATCCAATTATAAAATATCTTAATATCAAAATAATGATATTGTCACTACTTCGTACGTACGGATTGTCGTCTCCACGAACGCGATTAGATGCATTCCCCATCGTATCCATTCAAGACCAATATTCATTAGATGAAAAAAAAATATTGTTTAAAGACCTAATATCATTTTTATTTTTAATAAGATAAATCCCATCCATAAAAAACATTACTTACACATCAAATCATATAAAGGAAAAGGAATCAGTTAACACCTGAAACGTCAATAATACTAAGATATTATTAACAATTAAATGTTAAAAGATCGTATATGATATCATATTAATGTATATGATTCCTGTATAATTTAATAAAAATTATTTCACCATTATACAGGATGTTAACCTACCCTCGAATAAGGAAAATAACAAGGTAAGGTTTAATTTCACAATCTCATTATTATCTGATGTTGTTTTTACGTAAGTAACTGTTGGGACATTTTTATCATCCACATCCATGTTTCGTGAAAATGTATTTCAATTTTTTTTTCTATTTATTAAATTATAGGTTAATGTCATTTATACCCATGTATTTCTTTTTATAATATATTTATAAAGTAATATTTCCATCATTTTCTAAACATGGTCCTTTATAACCATTTCGACAAAATTAAGGAAAGAATGTCTTTTTTAACATATACAGCGAGGGCAGCTAGTTTCTGCAATTATAACATCAGAAAATCTTCCCATACAAGCTTATAAAAATATTTCCAAAATAAATGTTTTATTTTATAATAATATTAATTATAAATTATTTCAAAATATAAGGAGATATTTCTCTAAAAATGTTTTTGATTTCATCTATGTCAACAAAATTTGATGGATTTTAAGATTATTTGAAGTTGATTTATTATGATAAAAAACATATATAATTTTTTGAAGGTTTTGTGATATGTTTGACTATGGGTGTGTTATTTTTACACCATTCATGGTTTATGGATAAAGTATTGACATTTTGTATGCTAGTTCTAATACGATTAATTATGTTATGTTTAAAACTTTACATATGAGGAATGCATTGGACTTAGTATGTGATGGGTAGAGCCCGCTATAGCTCCTTGATGCATCGGTAGGTCTCATGAGAAAAACTACTATCTTGACACAAGTCCTTGAAAAAATCATATTTGTAGTATTTGCACACGGCCTTGACTATGTGGTTATGAAGTCTTCCATTAGGCATTACATCATTATGAAACTGACTATTGATATTCCATGTGATTATTAGACCAGTCTAATATCTATGTGAGTAAGTAAATTGAATTAGTTTTATTTATATTTTCCATATTATGATTAATTTTATGTTTATATAGATTTCTTTTTAGTTTTATACATTTACATAAATGATTATTCCTATTTATGAAAATTTCTGCTATATTGTTTTCCTTACTGAGCATCTGAGCGTATCCCTTTCTATGTTTTATTTTTATCAGGATTCGAAGAAGTATATTATGATTTACCTGCAAGGATAGTCTATGGGATATTAGTGTTATATATTGAAACAAAATTGATGTTGTTTTTCCTTTTATGATTCAATGTTATCCTTATTAATGTATCAAGTAATTCCAAGACTACTAAACTAATCGGTCTTTCAATCCATGATATTTTGTGATCATTCCATTGTTAGGTAATAAATCACCGACTTTGGGTTACTAGGGTTGGGGCATTACAGTTTGTATCAAAGAAATTTAGTAGAAACCTTAGAAACTAGATTTAGATAAACTCTAATTAGAGAACATATACCTAAGATAGACTTTGATGATTCGTATAGAAGAACATCCTAGAATTTTGGTATTGGAGAAATTTTTTTTGTTTTCCAAAAAATACATCCATGTCTGGATAAGAGTAGGTAGAGGCGGCTCTAGCATATATGTACATAGTGGTAAAACATGAAAACACCGCTTTGAGCTGGACTCGAACGGGAACTGGTGCATGACAACGGGCCTTGCTGCACTCTTGGTTTCGACACTCCCAGTGGATATGAATAGGATAATTCTCAGTTTCTTTACAAACCATTATGAATGGTTTTTGAGTATATACATCCTCAAAGGAAACATTTTTATGATTATGGATTATATCAATAAACTGTTTGATTTATGTTAGGTATTTTACAAGTTTTTAATTATACATTCCAATTTATAAACTGAACTAGTGTATGCCATTGTATAGAAATGACACCCAGTAGAAGGAATGTGAACTCCATCAATACGTATAATCTAAATAGTAAGAATGATAATATAATTCATGGTATTGAGCCAACATTTAGAAGGAAAATAGCCTCCCATGTATTCTCAATATATGAAGAAATAATAATATTTTTTAATAAGTTAAATAAATAAATCTCGTAGTCCTATGGATTTTAATGGAAGAAAGAGAAGAAAAGGATGTTATAGAGAACTATTGATAAAGGGAAGAGGGGAAGGAAGGATTTTCGCATACGTGATAAATGTGGAATGAATCACCTTTGTAAATTCTTGAAGGGAATGGGAGTTTTTTATATTTTTGGAGAAAAATGACACCATGTACGTGATTGAAAGGGTAAGAAAAAGGATTCAAGTGTAAAATGTGTCATCTGCAAGGCATTGGGACACTACGTGAATCAATGAACCAGTAATCAGAGTATACTAAAAATGATGTTATTTGATAATAATCATGTTATGAAACTACCTATGATAAACAGTAATGACTAGTGTTCATATATTGTTATTATAGAATTATTTCATTTGAGTGTTGTATCAATAATATACTAGTTATATTAATTACGGAGATAAATAAGGATTGTACTGCTGTACTAAATTTTTGAGGATTTGAGATTATATGGTTCTAAGAAAAGTGACTTAATAGTAAGATACACTTTTTTGGAAAATACATGGTTGAAGGAATGGTAATCCATAATATGGTCATGATAATGAGGTAGTGATTTTGGAATAAGATATGGTTGATTTGGATAAATTATAATGGATATTTTTGACTTTCATGGAACAGATTAATAGTTTGTTTATTTCATAATTGTTGTAATATTCGAAAAGTTTGGATATAAGGAATATTTCCGGTAGACTATAAATAATAAGGGAGAATTAATTTAATAAATAATGTTTTATTATAATGCAGGGTGTCACCATGCCTAAAAAAATCATGTTGAAGGTGTTCACATGTTATTACGTGTCAAAAAGTATCTTCATTGTGTTTAACATCCTTATAATTTGGACTGTGAGTTTGTAAAGAATTATTTTGGATAAGTATAAAAGTTTTAATGGATGAATATTGAAATTTTATTCTATTTTTAAGGTTATTTTTGGATTGTAATACAATGGAAAACATGCAGACCGTGTGACAACCCATCGTGTCAGACAAATCCAAGGGAATCGAACCCACAACCATAGTGCGATTGGGATTTATCGCCTACCACTGGAATACGTGACGTCCCTGGATTGTATATTGTATATTTTTTTTAAAGGTTATGATAGGTGAATTATAAATTCATTATTTTTGGATCCGTATACATTTAGGTTAAATAGAAAATTTTTTAGAATTATTTTGGAGTGAAAGATGAGTTTGTGGTATGAATTAGTTAAAGGATGAAACCCTACTTGACAAGTGTATATATATATATATATATATTTCTATCATATTCTATGGGTAGATAAATTCTTAATCTTTAGGGAAAGGGATTTTAAACCAAAAAATATTTTACCCCATTACATTATGTTTTGTTGAACTGATGGTATTTTAAATCATCTTAGACTGATGGATTTGAGGCCCTCAATTTTTACACTTGTTTATGATTGATGACCTCAATCACTACATATAAATATTTACTTTTTCCCTCCAATTATGTGTCTCTAATTTTAACAAATGTTCTCCTAATCGAGATCATAATTTGGTGGTGTAACTTTCATTTCCCTTTTTCTTCTTACTAAGTCTAAATTTTATTAACCCAATTTCTGTTGTGGGTTTTCCCACAAATGTATTTTCTATTATCAACCTTCTATTTTTGAATAAAAATTTCAAATTGCTAAGACACAATTTATTGAATGATGGAAAAATGTAACACCCCACGATTTCATAGTATGTTATTTCTGCAAAGTATTTCAATAACTTGCACTACATGCAACACTGAGTTCTTGCACACCACGACTTACCAAACTAGCTGTTCAAAAGAGGTTATGAATAGTATTAAATTAATTTTGAATTTTATATACTCTATATAATTTAACATAAATATTATGTGTTTTTTTAGACATAATTTAAGAAAATAATCAATTTTTTGGATAAAGGATGTATTTTTTAGAAAATGTAATTTTACAGCCTTTTGGTGGAGAACAAATTTTAAATCCAATATTTGACAAATTTATATATTGAATTTTAAATAATAATCTTCTTATTTAGAATCAAGATATACTATTTTAGTTTTGATAAATTTTTTATATTTTTCCGATAACTTTCATATTATGGTTAATAGTGAAAAATACTAAATTTTAATTAAAAAAACATTTTTAATAAAAAATAATTTATAGTGTTAAATTATGCATTTGATTGGTTTTGAAGTATAATTAGATTATATTTTTATCATTTAATACAATTTAGGTCATTATAATTAATTCACATTGAAATTGGACATAGACAAGTGTCAATATTTTGATAGATATTGTTGCTTAAAAACATGTTATTTTCTTAACAACGGGAATTAATTTTAAATTATTTAATAACAATTATATTTTTTGAATTTGGTAAAATAGACATCATTTTTTAATGTGGAAAATAAAATATATCTTAGGATGAATTTTTGGTATTTTTTTGAGAAACTTAACTTTTTGATGAATAGTGAAAAACATAGAGTTATTGGTTAAAACTGTCTTTTTAAAATAATAATTAATTATTTTATTTAAATTTATTTTATGTCTAAATAGATACATAATACCTATATAAGTTCAAAATTATTCATTTGAGTCATTTTATAATAGGTTTAGATATATAAAAATTTAATTTAACTTTTTACCATCTTTTACCCACCTCTTAAGAGTATTTGAAAAATTCCCATAAAACATAATTTTACAGATTCTATGAGTAGAATTTCAAAAATACGAGAGACACAGTCAACCACTGTAAGTAAAATTTAGTTCAATAAGATGAAAATAACTTTTGGCGAATAGTAAAATTTGACATATATTTACCGTTGTTAAAGGTAAATAGGGTAATTAAGGGTAGAAATGATATTATTATTACCCTAATAGAATTCCTAATTCTATTGGCTAAGTTTAATTATAGAAAAAAAAATTTCAATAAAATATGATCCCTTAGGTCCACTTGGATTATATTATGACATTTATTATTATTTTATTTATTGATGAGTTAACGGAGTTATAATCATAGTTTAATAACTAAAACATTTTTAAGAGAGGGATATACATAAGATACATTAGACTATATGTATTCATTATAAATATAAAAATATTTCCAATATAATGGTATTTTATTTATAAATTCGAGACATTATATAATTAATGTTATTTATGACACAATAATGATGCAATAATTACCATATTAATGAATGATTAAAATAATTGATATTATAAATATCCAAATAAATGTAATTTGAGACTTTTTAGGAATTTCACTAATTTTATTTATTAATAATACATTCTAGGGTTGGTTAGATGAATATTTTTCAATGTAATAATGCTGATATAAATTTAGAAAAAATAATACCAAATATTTTCAAAATTGAAATAAATGAGTTTTTAAAATAAGTATTATATTATTAATTGATATTCTATTCCAAAAAATCTAAGGTTCGTTCAAAGGAATTATATAATGATATTTTTATCATTACTGAACCACTTGGGGTTCGTTATGAAGTATATAGTATGTTTATGAAGCATATAATATAAAAATACAATGAGAAATGGTAAATGTCAAACTATTAAACTAAGAGTTAAATATTAAATATAAAGTTAATATGGTGACCCAAAACCTATAAAAAACCTATTGGTTGAGTGGTTTTAGACCTATCCCCACCTTATCATTTTAATAAATCATTTTGGAGCCATTATAAATCTAATATTATTTTAATACAAAATAATATTTCTAGCTTTTCCTAAGTTTCCCATCAACCCTCTTATAAAAGGGAACTTCCCTTTCCCTCAAGTTATCACCTTCTAAGCTTTTTGGATCAACAAACCCCTACCCAAATACCCACTCAACTGTACTCCCTTCATCTTAGAGGCATATATTTAGTCATAAAGTCAACCTATGCAGCCCTTTTGATCAAATCAAAAGGAAGAACCCGAAGAAGAGGTAAATATTTCATCACCTCTTTCAAGTTCATTTCTTCTTCCACATCCTCTTTATTTTTTGTTTCCATTATAAAATAATAAATCCAGTACCTCTTATATAATATTATTTTATTATAAATATGGTACAACCATATTCATTATTCTATCCATCCTTTGAATGACATGTCACCATACACGTGTATGTACGAATTACCATCTCCACGTCGTGGTGTAACTGTTATTCAATACATTATTATTTGGAAATCTATAATAATGATTTCTTATTGATATGAATAAAAAATATAACATGATAATGATTCTGTATATATGATACACCATATAATTATATATTATTTTAATATCAAATGAATGATATTGTCACTTGTGCGTACGTAAGGATTACCATCTCCATGAACTCGATGAGATTCATTCCCCTTCGTATATATTCAAGAATAAGTTTCAATAGATGATTAATAATAATGATTAATGACTTAATATCATTCTGAATATGAATAATATACACCCCATCCAAAAAAACTTTACATATACAACAAGTCATATAAAAGAAAAGTAATAAGTTAACACCTGAAACGACGATAATACTAAGATATTATCAACAATGCAATGCTAAAAGATCATATATGAAAAAATATTAATGTATATGATTCTTTTATAATTTAATTAGAATTATTTCCCCATTATAAAGGAGGTTAACTTACCTTTTATGATGAAAAATTACAAGGTAAGGGTTAATTTCACAATCTCTTTATTATCCGAGGTTGTTTTTACGTAAATATCTACTGGGACATCTTTGTCATCCCCATCCATGGTTCTTAAAAATTTATTTCAAAACATTTTTAATATTTACTATACTATTGTTTAATGTCATTTATAACCTTGTTTAACTTTTTATAATATTTTTATAAATGATTCTTTCTGTGAGTTTCCATATAAGGTCGTTTATAACCATTTTGACACAATTAATGTAAGAATGTCATTGTTTAACATATATTATGGGTGCAGCTATTTTACGCCATTATAACATCATCAAAGATTACCTTAAAATTTTAAAATAATGTTACCAAATTAAATTTTTTATTAATTATATGAATTTTAAATGATTTCAAAATAGAAAGAGATGTTTCTCTAAAAAAAGGTTCTGATTTAATCTATGTCAACATCCTTTGATTAATTTTAAGCTTATTTGATGTTGATTTATTATGATACAAAATGTCCATATTTTATTGAAGAATTTGTGATATGTTTGACTGTGGATGTGTTATTTTTACGCCATTCATAGTTTATGAATAATGTATTGACATTTTGTATGATAGTTTTAATACGAATGTTTATGTTACATTTAAATCATTTCATATGAAAAATGTGTTGGACTTAGTATGTGATGGGTGGAGCCCACTATAGCTCCTCAATGTATCGGTGGGTCTCATGAGACAATCTAGTGTCTTGGTACAAGGACTTGAAAATATCTTATTTGTAGTCTAGGGACGAGGCCTTGACTATGTAGTTATGAAGTCTAGCATTAAGCATTCTATCATTATGAAAGTGGCTTTTGATATTTCATATAATTATTCGACTAGTAGAATATCCATGTGAGTATGTAAATGACATTAGTTTGATTTATATTTTCCATATTATGATGATGTTTATGTTGAATATGATTTTTTTTAGTTTTAATGTATTCTTTAAATTTTTGTCAATATTTATGAATGTTTCCGCTATATTTTTATCCTTACTCAGCATCTGAGCTCACCCCTTTCTATGATTTATTTTTCCCAGGATGTGAAGAAGTATATTATGACTGACCTACAGGGATTGTCTATGGGATCTCAGTGTTGTCTATGGAAACAATGTTGTTTTAGTTTTTCTTTTTTATGATGTAATGTAATCCTCGTGAATGTTTCTAGTACTTCTAAGGCTATTAAAGTAATCAGTATTTCGAGACTTGATCTTTTGTGATCATGCCAATGTTATGTAATAATGCACCGAATTTAGGTAACTAGGGTCAGCGTGTTACATATTTTTTAGGGAAAATATATATAATATAATTTTCCATATATAACATTATATATATATATACGATATGAAAATGTATATATATATATATATTACCTTATTCTCTTGAACATCCTCAACCAATCGACATACATCATTCTCTCATCTTCTTTTATTCAATGATGTATTGATTTTATCCCAAATATAGAGATCTATGGCTTGTTTTTGTAATAGTGACAACCCCCACCTATTCCATTGCATTCCACTCCACAATCGACCCTTAGATTTGTATGAACATATATAGTAGCAATTGGTTCTATCTAATGCACAGTGGTAGAGGCTATTAAAAGTCATTCAATTAGGTATCACCACCTTCTTCTAGTGGCAGATCAGTCCTTTAATCTCACTGCATCATATAACATCCCTATTACTGTATTGATAACAACAGTATTGATTGATATTTTTAATACACAAAATTGATTGTATCACTATCACTTGATACCACTCAGTGAGAGAGGATGAACCATTAAAATGGTAGAGATCACATCATTCTCAATGGAAGAAAATTCAAATTTTAGCGGTATATGAACTCCAACTTTAGTTGTAGAATATTTTTTACAACATGTTAAGAAATTATCACATCAGTAGTTATAATTTTTTCTGTACGACCAACTCAAAATGTATGTGTAAACTAGTTATTTTTCTAAACCATCATCTACAACTATTAGTATAAAAATTTAATTACACTATTAATAGTTTTTTGTACTGGTCATAAATATTAAAATATTTTTTTGTAAATATTTTATTACAAATTTTCTTATTTTATTTCATATTTTAAAAAATTCAATGGTTATAATGAAATATTAAAGTGTTCTTTATTTCAAAAATATTTTTTTTCAATTTTAGTTTCTACAAATAGTTTTGATATAATTTGAAAATGTCTTAGAAATATTTTTTCTTTTACATTATTGTTTATATGAAAATTTATCATATGTTTAAAATTTTGATTATTGATTTATTTATATATTTATTAATTTTAAATATTATTTTAATACTTTTAATAGATTTTATAGTATTTATAATATATAAATTCATGAAAAATATTTATTTTAATTTATGAAAATATATAACAGTTTTATCAATTTTTTTCATTTATTTTCATGTTCTTTTTAATGAAATAATTGACTGGTTTTTATAGAGACTATTTGAGGGATTTTTTTTCTCACATTACACTATTATAACATTTTATTGTATGTAGTGTCAATTATCTGGTAGTTTTAAAAACAATATAAATTTCATTATAAGATGTATTTATTTTTATTACATTGATTAATTATTATGATTCAATTTTTTTAAACCCAAATTTAAAAATTATTTCAGGACTTGAGAATGTTTAATACATTGACAGTGAAAAAATATAATCATGTTCATTCATACTCATGAATCAATAATGATATATAGTTTTCATCAATTTACATCTTTTGTGATAAACTCTATTGGGAGGATAAATGATTCTCAGATATCATAACATCTTGATAGTTGAACTATACCTTTTCAAGAATAATAAAAGTACATTGTCTTCATCATTAAAAAGGTTTGGAATCAACTATTTCATTAAAATAAAATTTTATAATTCTATTATAATTTAATAATATTTATAATTGTTCTGTCAAGTTATTTGAATGAAAACAATAATGTTTCATAGTGTTTATGGTATATATAAATGTTATTCAATTGGTAATGGTAACTTAGAAAAAATAATAACAATTAGGTTGGGGAATCTCTTTGTTGATAATCATAGGATTATACATGCTATATGAAATAGATTTTTTTATAATAGGTGATTAAACTCAAAATCATTTTATACGGTATATCATCCTTGTAAAGGTATGTCACTATCTTTTATGGTGTGTCACATAATCCATCATATGTTTTGTGAATAGTGGACTTTGTAAATTTTAATGGACCACTATAAATCGGTTTAAGTCCCTTTCACTGGATTTTTCAATACATTATCTTGATTTCATTCCATAAACATGAAAATTTTATAGAATTTCAATCCCACCCCCAACTATAGATAATCTACATGAAATGTATTCAAACTAACACTTTGAATAATAGATGATATTATTATATATTCTATAGCTAATTCATTTTTCTTCCAGAATCATACAATTGTTAGCATTGGGACTCCATTATAAGAATAAATAGTTTTTCACTATTTTCATATATATATACCCTTAATTGGTATTTAATCTTGTCCATAGAAGGAGGGTATTAACTATATTTATAATGAGTTTACATGTATTTTATTCAATAAAAATATGAAATAATGATCTATTATATTAATTGAAACACGAATGATTGAATTATTATATATATTTATAAAACCTCATTTTATAGAATGTAAATATGGATATTATAAATACATAGTGGATGAATTATTAAGAATTATACATATTAAATATTGAAAAATTATGGATAAGACATATAATTTTTTTGAAGATGATATTGAATATTTACATGGAAATTAGAATGAAAAATATTCCCTACATTACAATGTGGGTTATTATCATTACCAATATCTTTGTATGAGTGTTTCAAGTAAATGTTTTAATTTTAAAATATCTTAAATTTTGTGGAATTTAAATGTAACTAATCAAGTTACATAAAAATTGAATAGAACAAATATTATAATTAGGAGGTCTTATTTTGATGAATTTAAAAAGTATTACCACGATTGTTTGAATGATATGTTCAATAGGTTCACATAGATAATCTATTGAATGATCACACATGGTTAAAAAATAAATGATTAAAATTCTATTTTAAAGGATACATCAATATTAAACAAATATGTTGATTTTCATTGATGTATACATTCATGAAAGAAACTATTTTGAGGAATAACTTGTAGATTATTTGATTAGAGATCTATTAAAATATGATCTTGAAATCAAGGACAGTGAAATTGATTCTAACGAAAAATAAATATTGTCTATTTTATATCTAAATATGATTATTCTAACACCCCTAGTAGGTCCATATATTATTATATCTCATATAAGGATGAAGATCTTAGTCAAGCCATTAAATAAATTCAAGGAGTCATAATGAAAAAACAATGAACCAATGCGAATGAAGGGAAAATAATGTGATAGAAGAAATAAACCCAAAAAAATGAAATAATGGAAAATGAACAATAATTTTATATGAATGTAAGAAACCTAACCATAAAAAATGAATTTCCAATGATGAAATAAACAAGGAAATATAAAAAGTATAAAAATTAGATGAAATGTGATTATTGTGATGGTTTTATTTTTATTGATGAATAATATTTTTGTTAATAATTTGCATGTGAGAAAAAAAATTACTAAAGTTTAAATGATAAGATTACATCCTCATGAAACATACACTTTTGATGATATGGTAAATCTTGATATATTTCTGAAATGTACCACCTAACATGGTTACTAATTCATATAAATATGATTTTAATTATTAATCCATTTTACTTAATAATTTTTTTTGTTAAAATTTTTATAGTTAAATGAATTATGTGATGAATTTGAAGTGGAGATTAAATATAAATCTAAAAAATTATAAAATATGGTCATGGACATCAAGAGGGGTTTTATGGAAAATAATAATCATTTTTTTTTTGGAAAATGAAAAGTTAAAAAATTATTATTTTTTATTCTGATGAAGAAAATGAGAAAATTATGCTGATGGAATATAATATTTCTTTTCCTAAAATGGAAATTCAATATTTTAAATATTTTTCTTCATATATTAAATATAAATACTATGATGATCGTGAGTTTGTTAAGATGGAAAATGTTTATCTGAAAAAAATGAAATAAATTTTATCTATCATTTTTCATTGAAAATTAAAATATTCTAATATGGTAGATATGATGATACCAAATAATGATATGTATGGTATTGTTAATAATCAATGGATTCTTATTATTTAATGAACCAATTTTGTAAAAATTTCAATAGGAACAGTTTTGGCAGTTATAATCATCAAATTATGGCTGTTTGGACACTATATATATATATATGAATTATCTCATAGGTTCCTTAAATCACTTATTTTTAATAAATTTTATAAAAATAAGAATTTATATTCTCACGTACTATAAAATTAATGTTATAAACATTCATGGTAACATATATATTATATTACTAATCTATTTGGACAAAAAATATCATGGTTACCCAAATGTTGTAGGGTATGATTTTAGAGTACTATTCCACATAATCACAAATTTTTAATCAAAATGTGTCTAATATCCAGATAATAGTTCATTTACATGAGATACCAAATGTTTTATTATTCTATAACCATTTTATACTAATATATATTTATTTGGAATCATAAATTCAAGGGAATACTTTCCATTTATTATTATTGTTTCTAGAATATTGATTATATTTTTGTAAATATAATTTTTATGGAGAGTTTTGATCTAAATCACTTATACATAGAGATAATATATTAATTAAAATTTTTATGTTAAAAAAATAATATTGGTATAATAATTTATTCTAATAAATGTTTTTAAATACAGTTTTTATTTTATTTTGTTTTTTTTAAAAGGGGTTTAAAATTTTTATTTAATTGTTTGGTTTGGTAGAGAAAAAATAGTGGAATGACGTGAATATGAATTACATTGTTTAATTTGATTACATTAGTTATTTTATTCATACAGATATTTTTATTAATTTTTTTAGTTGTTAGTGAAAATTTATTTCAATGATCTTCATGATGCTGTTTACTATTATCATATTATTTAATTAGTAATTTTTTTAAATTGTTACACGACAAGTGTGAATATGAAATTTAGTTATAGTATTCATATGGGTTATATATGTTTAATATGTTCTAATAATAAATTTTTATATTCATGTCATTATATATATATAGTGTCTTCAAATTCCATAAAACACATGTTGTAAATTTGATTTTGTAAATAATTAAAATATATTTTTACATATATATCAAAATATATATACACACATAATCATGTATATATACATATTTATTTATTTATGAAATATAAAAATCTATATTATATATACCTTTTTAATATGTACATATGAAACTCCACAGCAAGCTTCTAAAACTCTTCATCATCACCTCAATGATGGTGGGTTTTTATCCTAAACATAATTCTACATGGAAATGGTTTTCAATTATGGTAAATACATCCACCTTATGGTAACATGAATCACCACTGTCAACTATTATAGCAGTCTGAAGAACAATTGTAGAACATTGTTCCTTCTAAGAAGAAACGGTTTAAGCGAGTCTTATTCATTTCAATATTTGAAATGCCCCCCTTTACCATTGGTAAAATCCCACCATCTAGTTGTAGAATATATACACATTGAAATGGTTGTAGTCAAACCAAATTTCACTAATTTAGAAACCCTCCATTTGGATGTTAGTAAAATTAGATTTTGTTTCTCAACAATTGTTGAAGAAGTATTGGTATAATAGCGTGCACCTCACTGTTAATGGTAGAATCTTCGACATCAAATATAATATCATTGTTAATGGATATATTAAAATAATCTTTCTAAATATAGGTAATAAATTACAACAACAAGTGTTATATATTTTTCTAATATTAGTTCAAAGCGTATATGACCATCAGTTACTTTTTTTTATTTTTACCTTCTTTTAAGAAAGTTATTATAAAAATTTAACACGATCACTATTAAATATTTTTAAATTAAAAAAAATGATTTTTATGAAAAAAACATATTGTGTTCTTTATATTACATATTTTTAATTAGTGATTATTTATAACTACTATATAATTTATTTTAAACATTCTATAATTTATTTATTAATTTTTTCGTTTAATAATTTTTTTTCAAGTGCTTGAAAAGTGAATTAATATTTTTATGTAATTATTAATTATTCATAGAAATAGAATATATATATTGAAAATATATATTTTGTACATAAATTCAGGTTTCTTATTAATTTTAAATTATTTGTAAATATTTTAACTGCATTCACCATATTATACAAATACTTAATTGTTGGATAATATGTTTTAATATTTTATGTATTCTTGAAGAAGTTTTTTTGATGATCTATTTATAGAACATTTATTTAGTTTTTATGGAAATAATTTATTGCATTTTATAGGGATATTTTGAATGATATAATTGTTTTTAAGTATCTTAAACTTATTCAAATGTTTTACTAAACATAGATTGAATTCTTCGACAATATTTTAAAAATTATTTTCCTTCAATGGGATTATTGGATCAATATATTTTTGTAAAAATGAATTATTTTAATAGTTTACTAAATTGATTTACCCAAATAGATTTGTATTTAATGTACTCAAAGATGATTTGAACCGTTAATATGTGAACATATAATTGAACAAAGTTATACATATAATTATACAAAGTGATCTAGTGATTAGTGGTTTAAATCCATGTAGAAAAACAAAAAATGGAAGATAAAATCATTTCTACATCATAAAACCGTTAAGGGTTTATATATATCATTTCACGAACACCCAATGTAAACACTCAAAATAATTAAAAAAAGTGTACTTAAAATGTTTTATCACAATTAATTTTTCTACCTCTCTCTATTTTTTTACATTTTTAATTCTTTTTTATAGTTAGAGGCTATAACATTATCATTTATATCATTGGTTATACTACCCCAAAAATTTAATCCTATTTTAATTCAAAATTACAAAAAATAAAAAAATCATAGATTAGGGATGACCATATTAAGAAATCTGATGTTTTTTCTACAACAAAAAGGATGTTTGTTGTATTGATTTGGGAGTCTCTACAAAATTTAAACGGTTTATATTCAGTATATGATGATGTACCTCTCTCTATCTCTCTATTACGTAGTGAGTGTAATAATCCAGTAGTTGGGGGATGAATATTGGAATAATTCTAATAGACAGAACCAATACAAAATTCAATGTGTTTTAAATCATTTTATTTTATGATACATTATGATTTCTAATTTGAATAATATTTATAATTTTTCTAAAGTATTATCCATTCCCTCACTAGACTATCTACCCTCTATATATCGCACCTATAAATTTAAGGTGTTCTATACTAAATGGAATTTTTAGATATAGATGGATTTCCTTTATTGATGAAATTATATGATTGCATAGTGTTAGTTGTTGATTTATATTTAATGTCAGAAAAGGTGTTCCTTACTAGATGGGGTTATTGGATAGACACAATGTTCATTATCAGATGAAGGTAAAAGTTAGACATGGTGTACCACCAAGGATGAAATTATGGGTATAAAGTTATATTCTTTACTAGATGTGATTATATTTCGGAAAAGTAATTCCATATTTCTATTTCACTCTAATAAAAGAACTATGAAATCATTCATCTAATCAAAGGCAGGTGGGCGAACCCTTGGTGTAAACTTAGTGTTACGCCCTGACCCTATTAAACCAGACCCGGTGAATTATTTTATTATGTTTTCAGGCTTAAAATAAATAAAATCCTGAAGGATTGATTAATTAAGTAGTTTTCCATGACCATATTTCCTAAATGATACCCATATAACAGTGGTAAAGGTAGAGAATGCAACATGATACATAATTGTTTTAAATTAGCTGTATCCTTTGAAAAAACATTCATGGTTTTCTTCTTCATAACCTAGGTAAAGGAAAAATAATATATGCCAATATCAAATGATCATTATGGGTTAAACAAAGTAATAAATATTTAACTAAAGGTAGATAAACCTGCTTGATTCTGGTAGGAAACAAACATGTATTTTCTGTCACCAATTATTTTGTCTCGTGAGACCTATCCATGAATCGATGAAATATAAAAGGACTGACATGTCACTTAAATTACAAATAATTCCTCATAAGTAGATTTAATTAAAGAAAATTATGCCTTATAAATATCTGTATTGAGTATAAAATACATACTCTTCAATATTCCCTCTATTAAATCAGCATTCAAAATAAACACTGCTTGTAAAAATGTATAAAACTTAGAAAATAATCATATCAATTGTAAAAGATTATTTAAATTTAATAGAAATATATTTTTAAATGATAATTGACATAAATGGGTAGTATATCCACCACATAAAAATAATTAGCAGCACAATACCAAGAAATTCTCAATGAATTTGAAATTGTGACAAAATCCCTTACACCATTATAATCAATCATATCTTTTGAACATACATTAATAATCATTTAATGAATTACTTAATACCATGAATATAAATATAATAATTACATTATATATTAAAATGATGTATAAATACCCCACATACCAGAAATCTGTGGAAAATAATGGATATCTCATGGAAGTAAAAGTTATTTGAGAATCCCCATATCGTATGTATGAATGTATTTTTTACTTGATCTTAATTTCATGAATAATAAAATTAAAGTCATTATATTAAAATTAAAAAAGATTTCTAAATGTCATTTATTTATTATTTCTTCATTATATTCATTATGGCATTTTTTATGGGTTATGAGATTTAGTTTTATGATTTCAGTGTGAATGATTTCTTAGTTTTCATGATTAGTTCGCTTGTATAAGAGTATGTATGTTTCTGTAAAATTAAAATTGAAATATAGAAATAAACTCATGAGTTATTAATTATAATATTGAAGTTTAAATTTTCATATATATCATTTGGTTATATTGTAATAGGATTAATCATTATATAACATTTTAATGATAAATAGTTTCATTATTTTGGTGTTCTTTCGATCACCACGAACACATTTTGATTTATAATTGAACACCACGTGTAAAAAATTATTCCAGAACATAAAATTATATATATATTAAATATATTATTATTTTTTTAAATAACAAAAATTGTTTCATGAATGCAATTTAAAAAGATAATAGAAAGTGGAAACCCATCGCCCCTAAATGTGATAAAAAACACATCAATGATATTCATTTCATTTTCAATATTAGACTAGGAGAAAAGATATTTTATGATGATATATTATAAGAGAATAATAAAATTATATTATTTATAAGGAAATTGAATTATCATATCATTTGATGATGGGAGATTAAGGGAGAGAAACAAATGAATGGAACTTGTAAGTGAATATGAATGGAAATTGAAAAGTGGTTTACCTCTTGAGTACTCCTCATTTAGAATCTCTTTCAGGCCAATGTTTTTGGCCTTTTATAAATACCTATAAGTATTGGAAGTTCTTATAGGTCTTTGGAAGAGTATTTTAATAATCATAGGAAGTAATCCATGTATGAGAGGAGTTATGGGAAGTGGTGTTTAGGGCTAGTATAAATAGTGGAGGATAAGATAGTATTTTCATTTTTTAATCATTAGTTTATTTTATTGCTTGAAAATAAATTAATTGTATTGATAAATATTTTTAAATATAGTGATATTTTCATGTAAACATGAACCAGGGGGTTCTTAACTCAGTAAGACATCATTTAAGACTCAATAAATAATGTATTTATCATTTTTCATAAATTATCGAATTTACTATTCATCAAGAATTCAAATAGTTCAGAAAAATCACAAATATTCCCCCAAAACATATATCGATGTTTATAATCCCAAAATAAACTCAATTTTATTAAAATAAATTCAAAAATACTAAAAAGTTACATAAATTTAAAATCACCATTTACTCAAAAATACTGTTTTTAATGTTATAACTGATTTTATAATCCCAAAAAAATAACTGTTTTCATATAAACTTATCCTAAAATCGTAGTAAAATAATATATATATATATATATGAAAACATTTATGAAAATTTAATTTATTTTTAAAAAATTATTAATTTAAAATTATAATGACATATTTATTATTCACAAGATACCAACATGTAATTACTAAAATATTCACCCTCATTTATAAGGTGCTTGAATTTCAATTATTCATACATGGGTGATGTTACTATTCATAAGGGAACATTACTATTTATATATGAATTACAACCATTAATAAGTGTAGATTGCTACTCATAATGGAAATCTACTATTCACCAAAAAAATAAGTTGACCATATCGCCCTGTAAATATCATATTGATCGCAACTATGTTTCATTTATCAATATTCAAAACACTGAAGTGGATTTTTTATATAATTTATTTTTCATAACTATATTTTAAAAACATAGTATTTTTTGTAGTGAATCAATTTTTTGTTTATATAACCTATCTAATGACTGGAAATTAATGAATGAATATCATTCCCTAAAATCATGGAGTGCTATATTATTCGCTCCAGAAATTTCAACCTCAAAATTTTTCATGTTTAACGGCCTCTAAAAATATGTGGGTAGTTTTTCTTCATAACATCCTCAGTTCCAAAATTGATTCCTCCAATTTATGGTTTCTACAATTAACTTTTACCAGGTGCCTTGTCTGACTTCTCAAAACATTCTCTCTAATATCAAGAATCTCGATAGGATCATAACTATAAGATAAATCTGGTTCTAGTTTGATTTCCACACAGGTGTGTATGTGCATGGGTCTTGAATGTGCATCATTAATAGTGGGACATGGAACACATAAATAACCTATGACATAAATTGTGTAATTACTAAATGATAATCTACCAGCCTATTTTTTTCTATAATTTAAATTTTCCAATGTACCTATGGCTCAATTTCCATCTCTTACCAAAACATAAGTTAACCTTCGATAGAGATTATTTCATGAATCCATGATATCCCACATGGAATTCCAAATCCTTTCTTTGTAGGTCAATATAACTGTTTTTCCAACTTTGGTATTCTTTAATATCAGCCTAAATTTTCATTTCCTTTTTCTTTTCCTCTTCAATAAGTTCTGGGCCTATATGTTTCCTCTAACCGACTTAATCCAAAAAATTTGGAGTATGAAATATCATAACATATAATGCTTCACATAGAGCCATTTTAATACTAGAATGGAAAATATTATTCTTGGAAAATTCCACTAAAGGTAATTACTAATCCTCCACACCATGAATGTCAAGTGAGATTGAGCTGAACATGTATTCTAGTGTTTGAATGGTCCTTTCAAACAGTCTGTCCATTTAGGGGTGATAAGTAGTAATCATATAAATATTAGTATCCAAAACCTTCCAAACACTTTTCCCTAATTTTAATGTATATAGTAGATCTCGATCAGACACAATAGATAGAGGTGAATGATGAAGTCTTACAACATCATTAACACATATTTGGGATGGTCTCTGAAGTTTCAACTCTTATCTTATATTATTTAAATGAGACTATTTTATATGAAATTCAATAATTTCTTGTATTTCAGCATTTATTCATTAGATTTGTTGGTAGTATTATGAAAAATTCCATTGTAATATCATCCGACCACCTCACAAGTAATGTAAGAGGTTGCGTGAATCCTTTAGGGTGTTTTATTTCATCCTTCACGCATTGATAAACTAGGCATCTTGAAAGATAATGATGAATATCATTTTTCATATTTTACCAGAAACATTTCTTCAGACATCTATTCATCTTTTTTCTACCTAGGTATATATAGAAATATCACCTAATAGAATCATCTAACAGTTCCATTTTTAGCTCATGTATTTTTGGTAAGGATAATGTCATTCCAAATATTATAACTCTGTTCTCATACACTAAGTCTTCAAATATTCCAACTTTAATGGATCTAATTTTATTTTTAAGATTCTCATATTTAGATTGATTTTATTTTTATCTTCTACAAAAAATATGGTATAACTATCATTTGAAAAAGAATGATATTTCCTCTATCTTATCAATTTACATATCCATCATTACTAGATCCATGAATATAGAATCTCTCCCAATCCTCATTTGTTTTATAAGTCCATGATATTTCTTTATTGATGCATCTTCGACTTTATTTTCATTCATGGGTGGTAGTGTATTGAATAATCATAATAATTGTGTAACTAGAGGCATCCAATTTTCCTCATTTTGAGTTCTTTCGGTGAAAAAATTTATTTCAAACATTTATGATACATATATATCTCGCATATTTCATCATAGAGGTATTATATCCATATTTTTAGAGAAAATATTATATCTTCTAACTCAATATCATGTGTTGGATAATGTTTCTCATGACTCTTCATATACCTTGATGTATAAGAAATAACATTATAATTTTGAATAAGGAAGAGACCGATCTATTATTTGAAGCATCCTAGTATATCATAATTAAATAATTTAAATATGGAAGACAAAAAATTTGATCATTGAGAAATCAACTCGTTAATTATTCAAATAATTATTTACATTCTTTTGTCCATAATAACTTATCCCCTTTATGCGGGATCTTTTATAGAGTGTTAAAAAATTAAGAAAAATTATGAATGAAACACTGATAGGAACCTGATAACCCCAAAAAACTATACCCCATGGTTATGTTTGTTGGAATCGGGCCTTAATAAATTTTCTTTTTCTTCATAGGATTAATAGAGATTCCATATTTAGTGACAACATGGGAAAAAAATAAATTGTCTTGAATATTCTCAAAAATAACCCATAAGTGGTTCTCATGGTCCTCAATGATTTTTGAATATATCATGATGTAATCAATAAATACCATAACATAATCATAATGATATTCCTTGAGATCTGTATTCATTAGATCCAAGAAAATGGAGAGTTCATTTGTCAGTCCAAATGTAATAATTTTAAACTCATAATGTCCATACCTATTTCAATTTACTATTTTTGGAATATATAAATTCCACCCAAAAAATTGAGGATATCTAAATTAAAGGTACATTATCAAAAAATATTATTCTCTGTGAAGTTGATCAAATAAATAATCAATACGAGGAATGGGATACTTGTTCTTTATTGTAATAGCATTGATTTTTTATAGTCACTACAAAACCTCATGGATCAATCATTCATCACGACAACGATAAATAAGGATCCCCATTGAAGAAACTATTGGGAAAAAATCCCTTGGAACTAAATACCTCTCACTGTTTCTTTAGCCCCACTAATTATAGAGTGTTCATTCTATAGGGAGACTTTGTTATAGGTCTTACACATGTAATTAAATATATAGATAACACTACTTCCAACACTATGGGGTTTATAAGTAACTACTTTGTAAATACATCAACTTGTTATTTCATAACAGGTTCATACTTAGTTTGATGATTTCTTCCATCACCAATACACATCAAATTCTCATCATCCTCATGAATACAATTCAGTATAGCTAATAGGGGTGTATCTAGATAAGAATCATTTGGAGAGGTTTCTTATCTAAAGAAAATGGATTTTACATCACTTTCAAAAACTATATCCTTATTCTTCATACAATACATTTTCACACATATTTTGAAATTTAATCCATATTGAAGATAATATCAAAGTCAGTCATGGTTATAATGATGAAATTAGATGATGAACCAAATTTATATTCCATAATGGGGACTGAATGAAACATATTTTTTGAAATGATACTTCCCATAGGAGCTTTGACTAATAACTCCTTTAATAAATCTAATTGGAGAAATATATTTTTCATGGAAAACATGAAATATAAAAAATAATGCTATCTTTCAGAATAAAAAAACCATGGTTATGCTAGAGGAAATGGTTAAATTATCTTCTACCCCATCATTAAGAACTTAAACATCAATAGTTTTGATCACAAAAGCATGACCTTTCTGCCTTTTCCTTTTTGGAGGAAATTTTACTTAACTCTTAGGAAAATAATTTTCATATTGTTACATCTCTATACTATTATACAATTTTATGCCATTGCCTTGTTTCCCCTTAAATTCATTAGACCAATTTCTATTTTATCCACACTAATAGAAAACTCTCATTCCTTTCAACCATTTTACGTGATGATTCTTTCCACATTTATCGTTTAATGAGAATTTCTTGATTCTCTTCTTCTTCTATGGAGATTAAACATTTCCATGGTTATAATATTACATCTTCTTATCTTATTTTCCTTTGATTAGATTATATTAAGAAAATTCCTTCTCTATTTTTTGAGAATAGAAAATCATTTCTTCATATGATGAAAATGTTTGGAAAGCTAGTTCCCTTTGAAGAAATTTCTTAAGATATTCAAAAGAATGATAAATCTTGTCTTCTGTGTAACATATGATATATAAATAAAATATGTAAAGACTTGTTTTTGTTTCTTCATAATCTACAACACTCTCTTCTTCCATTTCCATTAAGATATTGAATTTCCTCTTCATTTAATTTCATCGCCCCTGAGGGCATTATTTTTCGAACAATACTACCTTAAGTTATCTCCATTACAAATATTATATTTATTTCCCCCATGGTATTTTGGATCAAGGACCACCATTGATCAGTATCACACTTTATGAAATTTACTCCATCTACTAAATTTTCATTTTCAGTGCATCATAGTTCCAGAAGTATCATTTCAAGGGACTCGATCCGCTTTTTATCAACCAGTGTCTTAATAGTCCCACTAAACGATGGGGGATACTTCTGCATGAAACGATACAACATAGTTTTAGTTTGGTTATTCTTCATAATATGAGTTGGTTTTATTAATATGGTCATGATCTTCACATCTCCAATGCCAACTGGGTTGACTTCATTTATGGGGAAATCCATACACTGTCCGTGAGTATTGATTTCAATTCATTCATTAGGTACAATCACTAAACAATGGAGTACACTAATTTATGATATAAATCATAAGGAATAATTTTTATTCTCTATAAACACTTTAAATTAATTGATAATGTATGTGTAATTAATATCACTACTGTAGATGTGGTTTCATTAAAGACATATTTACTTATAAACACTTCATACTAGTTTTCAATGAAAATTTTATTTATCTTATTCATATCCCCTAATAGTGTAAAAAAAATTCTGTAGTAAGGCCTATTTTTTTGTACCATGTTACACTGAGTCATGCCCCGAACACCATGTTGGAGTTTTTACTCCGACATACATATATGCTAGAACTATTTCCTCTAGTAATATCTATACATGGATATATTGCTCTGAATTCCCACATAGTCTCTACCTTAACAAATTTCTATTGTGTTATTCTATACATATCCTCAATTTCTAACATTTTGTTGTTCTTATGAATATATTATTTCAAAATCTTGTTCCCATGGTTTTGAATAACATCATATGATACCAAATGTATATAATTGAACATATAGACAAAGAGACTGTGTATTATTTTATTATATTGAAATAATAACAAGAAAAACAATCATAAATTTCCAATTATTATAGTTGATTTTGATGATAATATTACAGAATAGATACCCATAGTACATTGGGAATGATAGAAAATACATCATGATACTTAATAGAAAGAAATAAATCGCATCCTTTGAAAAATCATTCAAGGTATTATTCTTCATAAGCCATGGAATGGAAAATTAACATGGATGAGCTAAAATACTATGTAAATGTTACATAATGTAATAAAATGATAAATAAATTCAATATGGAATTGAAATTATAGCTAGTTAAGTAATCAAAAAAACCAATGAAATTAATAAATTGGGATTTGAAAATGCACCCTTTGATTTTTTTCATGATGAAAATATCATGGAATGTAATAAATGGGTATAATTAATTCTTCATATATATATATATATATATATATTCAATTGATGAAAATATTCCTTATAAATATATGTATTATGTAAAGGATATAACCTCATCAATTTTCCCTCTGTTAAAATAATAATCTAATTAAACACCCTATGTAAAACGAGATATAGAAATAATAATAATAATATAAATGGTAAATGATTATGGATATTTAATAAAAATATAATTTTAAATTAAAATTTATCTCAAATAGTCAGTAGATCCACCACATAAGAATTATTATGTGCATAATATCGTGTATGTCTCAACGAAATGGAAATTGAGACAAAGAACCCCAGAACATTATAATAAATGGTATCATATGAAAAAAAATTATTAATCATCAATTGAATGGATTAATAACATGAAAAAATGATAATAATGATACTATATTTCAAAAGAATTTATACATACACCACATTCATGAAACTGGAGGAAAATAATAGAAATGTCACAAAAATAAATGTGAGATGAGAATACCCTTACCGTATGCCTGAATGTATTATGAACTTGATGTAAATGTCTTAAATAATCAAAATAGACTCATTGATGAAAAATTAAAAAAAAATATCAAAATTTAATTGAAATATTATATATTGATTATGTTCATTTATGACCATTTAGAAGGGTTATGATATTCTATTTCGTCATTTGTAAGTGAAGATATTCTTAGTTTTTATGATCGGTTCCCCTGTATAATAGTATGGATGAACATGTAGAATGGAAAATGAAATCTAGAATTGCTTTTATGAGTTATTAATGATCATCTAAAATCTAAAATATTCTTATAAATCCTTTTTTTATTTTAGTAATGGATTAATCATAAATAAAATTTTAATGATAAACTCTTGGATTATTTTTGAGGGTTTTGCTCACCACAAACTAATTTTGTTTTATAATTTAATACAATGTGTACAAAATGAATACAAAAAATTAAATAGGATGTATTACATATCATATAATTTGTTTCAACCATATTTTTTTCATTTCTGTAATTGAATATGGTAATAGAAATTGAAAACCTATATCCCTTGAATGTGAAAAATTAATACATCTCGGATGGTGTTATCATTTATTATATAAGAGGCGGGGGAAAAGGAGATGATGCTGAAAAATTCAATTAACATAAAAATATCCTGTATATGTAGTTTACTATAATTATCATATTTTTTTGTAGGTCCGTGGGGAGAGTGAAGGAAATGTAAAATGTAAAGGAAGTGAAAGGAAAAGGAAGAGAGGTTTACTTATTGAGTACTCCATGAGAATCTCCATAAGGCCTCTGTTTTTTTTCCACTGGGTGAGACCATTAGATCATGTACGTGGGTGGGTATGGGAAGATTATTTGGGATATCTTAGCCAAGGCCCAAATCTAGATATGTGGTATAGGAATATGGGGTGAGGAGTGGTTTAAATAGTGGAGGAAATGAGTATTTTTCATTATTTTAATTAGTTTTTTATTATTTTTCCTTTAGACTATGAATAGTAATTAATATTTTGACTAAAAATAGTAATTATTTTATGTTACCTTCAACCTAGGGTGATTTCAAAAGCTATCCATAATCCATAAGTCTATAAATTATTTATTAATATTTTATCATAAATTATCGTATTTTATTATTCACCATTAATTCATGTATTTGAAAAAAATACAAATAATTCAACCCAATTTTTTTTACATGTATAATACAAAAAATAATTAAATATTATAAAATTAATTTTCTATTTATAAAAAATTATATTTTTAATTAAAATCATAATTTACAAAAAAAAAATAGTTGTAATAATATAACTAATTTTATAATACAATTAAAAGATAACTAATGTATTATTAAATTATCCCAAGATAATAGGTCAGAAAAATAATTATTTAGGAATAAATTTTATGGAAATTAATTTCATTTAAAATCTACTTATTAATTTAATATTTTAATGAAATATTTATTACTCAAAAACATATGAATGCATAATTATTAAAATATTCATTGTCATTTATAAGGTGCCCAAATATTATTTACACAGAAATGGGTGAGGTTAAAATTCATAATGTTAAAATAAAATTTATAAGGGTCATATTACTAATAATATGGGTAAGTTACTATGCATAAGGGTAGGTTACTAATCACCAAAAATTTTGTTTATCCTATCAAACATTAAATATAACATTGATCTCAACTGTGTTCCATTTTTCACAATTCAAAAAACTGAAATAGAAATTTTTTGTTTAATATCTATTATATAAACATATTTTTTTCATACCGACTCCGTTTTGTGTACATATAAAATATCAAAATAATTTAAATTATAGTAAGAAGACCATAACATAAAACCATGGGGTGTTATACTGGGTGCTCGATGGATTTTAGGTTTATTTTACGAAACAAATTAGTTATCGAATTAATAATCATATATGAAATATATTTTCATGAACTATATGTTATGATTGGGTTTCTATAATCTGTATGTTTTGACCTCTTGAGTTCTACTCATAACTTCTATGGCATCCATTTGGTAGGAAAAAAATTTCTAGGACACAAGAAATTAAAGTGGCACAGTTCCCTAAGTTTAATTGTATAATTAATGAATGGTATTTGAGAATACAGATATGAAAGGATATTTATATCATGATTTCAGTTTTTTGAGACTTTATTATTTTATGATTTTTTTACCTATGTGTCCTTCGTCAAATCATATAGTTCAATAAACAATTTTGAATTCTATTATTTATTATTATTATTGTGTCATTGGTCATTTAGAGATATATGGTTTGTGTTGGATGTGTCTAGATGTATTACAGATAATTATTATTACTTCATAATAACATTTCTATTAATATTTAAAACCCGTTGAAGAGGGTACAATCTCCCCAATAAATATTGTACACCCACACTATTAGTCAGTATCCTATGAAATATAGTGAGGCACCAAGCAGAGACTGAAATAATTCGTGTGATTATGTTGTAGTAACACAATTTAATATTTTATAGAATTTTCAAATTATTTCCTTGAGAACTGATATTTTATATGTAATATAATTATGTAATAAAAAGATTAATGTAATACTTTCAATATTTTGAAAAAATAATTCCTAAATGAAGATGAAAAAGTTCTGATACTCATATTGAAATATATGATAATAAATAAACATTTCATAAAAGTTAAATGATTTAGTGAAATTGAAAATACATACTACAATATTGAATAGATGATTGGATAAAGAAATATGTAACCCCCCGACCCCAGTTTCTTGAAGTCTGTGCATTATTACATAACATTGTCATGATAAAAAAGATCCAGTCTTGAATGACTGATTAGTTTAGTAGCATTTTAAATAGTAGACACATTCATTGATTTTACCTTAGATCACGAAATGAAAAACAAAAACAACATTGTCTTCATTAACCACATTCATATCCCATAAACTATCCTTGAAGGTCATTCATAATATACTTCTTTGCATATTGGAAAAAATAAAACCTAGAAAGGGGTGAGCTCAGATGATCAGTAAGGTTAACAATTTAGTGGAAACTTTTGTAAATAAACATATATATTTAAGGTAATGTATAAGAGTAAAAAAAGCCTTTTAAACATGAACATAAAAATAATATAGAAAAGGTAAAATCTAATAATTTGATTTAATTATTCACATAGTTATTCTATTAGTCTAATAATCACATTCAATATCAATAGCCACTTTCATAATGATGGAATGAATAATTCCAGACTTCATAACCATATAGTCAAGGACATATACCAATACTACAAATAATATTTTTTCATGGCCTTGTTCCAAGACAGTAGTTTGTCTCATTAGTCCTACAGATTCATCGAGGAGATATAGCGTGCCCCACCCGTTACATACTAAATCCAATGCATTCATCATATAAAAAGGTATAAACATATCGAAAAAATTCATATTAAAACTAGCATATGAAATGTCAATAAATTATCCATAAACCATTAATGGTGTAAAAATATCACATCCACAGTTAGTCATATCATGAAACCTTCAATACAATATGGATGTTTTGTATGATAATAAATCAACTTCAAATATGCTTAAAATACATCAAAGGATGCTGACATAGATAAAATGAAAACCTTTTTAGAGAAATATCACTTTCTATTTTGAAATCATTTAATATTCATATAATTATAAATTAAAGAATTTATTTTGAATATAGTCTTATAATATTGTAAGGGAAGCTTCGACGATGTTATAATGGCAGAAAATAGCTGCACCCAACGTATAAGTTAAAAAAACATTCTTAACTTAATTTTGTCGAAAAGGTCATACACTACCTTGTTTGGAATAAGATGGAAATATTCGTTTCCAAATATTTTATAAAAGGTCAAAAAAGGGTATAAATGACATTAACCCATTTTCTAGTAAGTAGTAAAAATGTTTTGTAATACTTTTTTAAGAAACATGTATGTGGATGATAAAGATTTCCCAGTATATACTTTACGTAAAAACAATCTCGGATAATAAAGAGATTTTAAAAATAACCATTACCATGTACCTTTCCTTGGTCGAGGGTACGCTAATATATTTTATTATTGTTAAATCATTGTTATTAAATTATACGAGAACTATATATTTAAATATGATATCATATATGATCTTATAATATTGATTTGTTAATGATATTTCAGTAGTATCATCATTTTTGGTGTCAACTGATTAATTTTAGTTTATATGATTTGTTATGTAAGTAATGTTAGTTATGGATATGAAGTGTCTTATTAATATTCATAATTATATTAGGTCTTTAAACAATATTTTTAATTCTCAAATGGAAATTACTCTTGAATGGATACGATGGGGAATGAATCACATCGCATTCATGGAGACAGTAATCCATACATAATCACGATCGAAAATATCATTCTTTTGGTATTAAAAAAATATATACAGAATTATTATCATATTATATTAATTATTTACATCATTTATACTCATTATTATAACCATCCAAATGATAAAGTGTTGAATAAAAAACTACACCACGACGTGGAGTTTGTAATCCATACGTACACACGAATGGTAACATCGTCATTTATAAGATGGATAAAATAATGAATATGGTTATAAAATTTTTATAATAACATAAAATTATATAGAATATAATGGAGTTATTATTTTATAATGGAAACAACAATTAAAGTGGAAGTGGAAGAAGAATGCAACATGAAAGAGGTGATGAAATATTTACCTCTTCTTCGGGTTCTTTGTTTTGAGTTGATCAAAAAGGCTCCTTAGGTTGGCTTTATAGCTAAAGGAATGCCTCTAGAATGACAGGATGACTGTTAGTAGTATATTTTGTCAGGTGTTGGCCGAGCCAAATGGCTTTGAAGGTGTAACTTTGTGAGAAGGGAAAGTTCCCTTTCATAAGATGAGTGAGGGGCACCTTAGGAAAAGATTGAAATATTATTTTATAATTAAATAATTTTCGGTTTCTAATTTCCCTAAAATGAATTCATTATAGGTTAAGGTGGGAATGGGTGTAAAACCTCTCAACTAATAGGATTTAGATAGGTTTGTGTCAAAATAGTAACCTTATCCTTTAGATTTAACTCTTTGTTAAATAGATTGACATTTACCGTGTATCATTGTATTTTTATATTATATGGTTAATAAACGTACTATAAAAATACATGAGAACATAAAGTAGTTCATTAATGATACATATTATATTATTTACGACCTTTGTCCAAACCTTATATTTCTTTTTTGTCAATTTTGACACTATTTACTATTTTGTTTTTGTTAAATTTATAACAGAATTATTACATCGAAAAAAATTCATTTCATCAACCCTAACATGTAATATTAACCTAGAAATGAAGTTTAATTCATTAAAATTCACAATTTATTTTTATTTTTATATTTATAATATCAATTATTTTAATCATTCATTAAGAAGGTAATTACTGCATAATCACTGTATCATAAATAAATTAAATTATTCAATGTCTAAAAATTATAAATATAATACCATTATTTTTGAAATATTTTTAGCATTCTAATGAATATTTATAATAGATTTTATCTTATGTGTAACAATATATTAAAAATAGTTTAGTTATTAAACTTTGAATTTAACACTTTTAACTCTTCTTTAAAATTAAATAATAATAAAAGTCGTAATCTAATCCAAGTGGACCTAAATGATCATATTTTATTTCTCATGATGTTTTTGGTCCAAGTACACTTATCCAATAGAATCAAGAAATATGTTTGATTAATAATAATATCGTTTTTACCCTTAACTACCCTATTTAGTTTTAACCGTGTAAAAAAATGTCAAAAGTTACTATTCACCAAACATTATTTTTATCTTATTGAACGACATTATAAATACTGATATCAACTATGTCTCTTCAATTTTTGAAATTCAATTCACAGAAGCAGTAAAATTATGTTTTATGCAAATTTTCAAATGCTCCTAGAAGGTCGGTAAAGGATGGTTAAAAGCTCAATAACATTTTCATATATCTAAAATTGTTATAAAGTGAATCCAATTAATTAAATTTAACTTATATAGGTATTATGTATCTATTTTTACCAAATATAAATTTAAATAAAATAAATAATTTTTTAAATAAAAATCCAATTTTAAAAAATAACTCAGTATTTTTCACTACTCCTCAAAAATTAAATGTTTTCTGAAAAATACCAAAAATTCACCGTAAGATAATTTCGATATTCAGAATCCAAAAATGAATTCGATTTTTAATGATAAAATTTATAAAATTTCAAAAGGTGTATATTACTATTCATAATGGCTAGTTTGATTGGTTCAGGTGTGTTTGAACTCGATGTTGCATACAGCACAAGCTACTGTATTATCGAAAGGGAAAAGTACCCTAGAAGCTTTGGTTTTTGCATTCTCCCCTCCTTCAAATAATTTATCCCTCAAAATTTCTAGAATATTACAGCATAAAAATATTCATGTGGTTCTTAATCATAAGTTCCTCAGGTTCCCACGTTTCCTCTTCCATCATATGGTTTCTCCATTGAATTTTAAGTAGACCAGTCATCCAGTTTCTTAACACTTGTTCTCTTGTATCATGAATCTTGACAGGCTCTTCACAATAACATAGACCGTGTTCCAGTCCTAATTCTTTATAGGTGATTACATGCATTGAGTTAGGAAATTAATTTCTCAACAATGATACATAGAAGACATCATGAAATTTGGAGAGACTTTGTGGCATTTCCAAATGGTATGCTACAGCCCCAATTCATTCTAGAATTTTGAAAGGTCTAATGTACATGGGACTCAATATACCCTTCTTATCAAATCATATAACTCCCATCCATAGAGATACATTCATGAAAACATGATCTTATACCAGAAATTCCAAATACTTCCTTCGGTTATCTGCATAGCTCATATGACAACATTGAGCTGCGTTGATGTTGCTTTGGATTACCTTCACCTTTTCCATCATTTCTTCAACATGTTTTGGGTATATGAGTTTTCATTCACCAACATCATCCCAACAAGTTGGTGTGCAACATCTCTTTCCATATAATGCTTCATATGGTGCCATCTGAATACTATACTGGAAGATATTATTATAAAAATATTATACTAGAGGTAAATATTAATCCCACATACCTTGAAATTCAAGTGATCAAGATACAAACATGTATTCTATGGTTTGAATAGTTTTTTCTTATTGTTAATTAGTTAGAGGATGGTAGGCAGTGTTCAAACAGAGTTCAGTATCTAGGGATTTTTGAACACTTTTCCAAACTCTTGATGTAAAATGGGGAACATGATCAGAAACAATCGATAGCAGTACACCATGGAGTCTTACGACTTCATTAATATACTGTCTTTCTAATAATTCGTGTGGTAAATCTTATCTTATAGATAGAAAATATTCTGACTTGGAAAGACGATCAATAATGACAAATATTTTATCATTCCTTCTAGGAGTCTGGGTATGCCCATGACAAAGTCCATTTTCATATTATCCCATTTCCACTCAGGTTTGGGAAGAGGTTGCATTACTCCTCAAGTTTTTTTCCTTCCATCTTTCACTTATTGAAAACCATACATTGTGACACAAAATTAGCAATCTCCCTATTCATGATGTCTAACCAAAAACGTTCCCTAAAATCTCTATACATATTAGTTCTTTAATGGGTTATAGAGAACTTTGAGCTATGAGAATCACCCAAAATTTTCTTTTTTAGATCAGGTATGTTAGGGAAAAAAAGTCTCTTACCAAATTTCAAAATTCCATCTTCTTATATGATGTCACTCAATCTCCCATCATTCACAACATTAATTTTCTTTTGAAACTCCTCATCATCAACCTGGTAACTTTTTATCCTTTCTATTAAAGATGATTTTTAACCATTTGAAAAGGTAATATTGTTTCACCTTCCAAAATTATTCCCATATCCATTTTTCACAAGATCCAGGAAAATATGATCCCTTTCAACTCTCATCTTATTCAAAATTCCATGATCCTTTCTGCTCAAACTATCTACCACCTTTTTTGCCATTACAGGGTGGTAGTGTATTGTTCAATCAAACTCCTTGAGTAGTTCAAACCATCTCCTTTTCCTCATGTTGGGTTATTTTTGTGAGATAATATTTATCAAACTCTTGTGATAAGTATATATCTCACCTTTTTTACTATAGAGATAATGTCTCTATATCGTCAAAGGAAAGATTACAGGTGCTAACTCAATATCATGAGTATGATAGTTCTTCTCTGGAATTTTAAGCTTCCGTGATGGATAGGCAATAACTCTACCATTCTACATAATGGCACAACTAAGTATTTTCTTTAAACCGTCACTATAAATAAGAAACCCATCATTCCCTGGTGGTAGAGTCACGATAAGAGCATTGACTAATCATTACATCCGTTCTTAAAAAAATGCTTCATACTCTTATTTTCTAAAAAATTTAACCCATTTACGTGTGAGATTTGATAATGGGTTATCCAACCTGAAAATATTCTAGTCGAAACATCGATAACAACCTACTAAACCAATACAACTGCGTACCTCAGTTATAATCATTGGTGATGGCCATTCATGGATTTCCTTGTTATTTGAAGGATCAATAGTGATTCCATCCTTAGAAACAATACGGATAATAAAAGAAATTTTTTGAAGCTAGAAATCACACATGCTAAATTTATCATATAATTAATTTCTTCTAAGAGTATTTAGAATAATTCGCAACTGATTTTCATGATCTTCGTAGCTTTTGGAGTATACCAATATATCATCAATAAATAACACTACCAAGTCATCCAAATATTCCTTGAAAACTCAATTCATTAGATCCATGAAGTCAAAGGTTTCATTATTCAACCCAAATGGCATTTCTGTAAACACTTAATTCTCATACCTGGTTCGAAATATTGTTTTCAAAATTTCATCCTTTTTCACACACATCTGATGATATCCAAATCGAAGGAAATTATTTGAAAAATATTGAGCTCCATTATGTTGGTTGAATAAATCATCAATGTGAGGTAGGGGATGCTTGTTCTTTATTTTTATAGCATTGATCTACCTATAGTCAGTGCACAACCTCAATGATCCATCATTCTTCTTAACAAAACAAATAGGGTATCTCCATTGAGTAACACTAGGGAGAATAAATCCTATATTACACAATTTCCCTAATTGTTTATTTAGTTCCAATAATTCCATAGTGTACATTCTACAATGGGTCTTCGATATGGGCCTTTAACCTGGAATTAAATCAATGGAAAACTCAATTTCTCGTTCTGGAGGATGTCTTGGTAAATCATATGGAAACACATCAAAATATTCATGAACAAGAGATACATCCTCTATTTGAAAATTTAATTCATCACCCACTGTTATTTGATTCTCTTACTCCACAATAATTGAATTTATTTGAGCTAATGGGGGTGTATCTAGTTAAGAATTATGTGGTGACGTTTCTCCTCTAATGATAAGGTACTCCTTATCATCATCCCGAATTGTAACCTTCTTCTTCTTAAAATAAATTTTTGCATCATGATATGAAATCCAATCCATATCAAGGATTATATCAAATTAAATCATGGGTATGATGATGAGATCATCAGATAATGAACATTTATATTCACTAATCGGAATTGATTAAAAAACATCATTAAAATGATACATTCCATAGGTTTTTTAACAGACAACACCCTTGTTAAGTCAAATTGAATATATCAAATTTTCTTAGATAACTGGGAAGATATGAAACAATACGATGATCCAGAAACTACTATAAAAATACCCTATACCAAAGGTTTGAATCCAATGGTGTAGGTCAACAAACCATTTGTGTATCCTATATCAAAGGTTTGGAGAACCATTGGCTAGTATGGTATGGGGATTAGTCTAAAACAATGGTTTTGGAAAAACCATTGGTATAGACCAATACCAACAGTTTTCAAAACTGTTGGTATATTTAATACCAAAAATCTATTCAAACGGTTCCATGAAAACATTGCTATATTTATTTCAAAAAGGAACCATTTTGTTCGATTTGATCCCAGTACCTCCGGTTTATGATTGAACGCCCTAAAAACTAACCTAACATGACTTTATTGAACATAAATTCATAAATATATATATGAATTATCATAAATATTTAAAATTATGATTTATTTATTGTTCTCAATAATATTATTTCATAAAAAATACATGAAACTATACCAACGCTTCTCAAAACCATTTGTATAGACCTATACCAATGATTTTGAGAACCGTTGTAATAGATTCATTAATTTGGGGACCTATTCCAATGGGTTTGGACAAAGCATTGGTATAGGGTCTCCATTATGGACTTATACCAATAGTTTGGCCAAAACCATTGGCATATCTCCATATAAGTGACCTATACCAATGGTTTTTCCAAAACCATTGGTATATGTGCAAATTACAGACTATAACCAACAGTTCTTGCCAACCCGTTTGTATAGGTCCATTTATGTGAACTTTACCAACGGTTTTCCCAAAACCATTGGTATTGGTCTTATTTACATTAGTGATAATCAAGTAAATAATTTTTTAAACATAATGAACCCATTACATTACCTGACACCACATCTTTCGGAGCTTCAACATTAGCAGAAGTGATAGAATAAATTTGGCCTTGATCCCTTCGCCTTTTCGGAGGTAAGTTTCATTGGTGCTTAGGAAATTCATTTTCATAATTCCCACATTCTCTACAATTGTAGTATTCAATATTAACGACCTCTTTCTTCCCCTTGAAACCATGAGCTTGGTGGCCTTTTTCACAACACTTGTAACAGACTCCCATAGTACCTGGGTATTTCTTCACACATTTATTGTAGGATGGATATTGAACTTTTTCCTTGTTCCCCTTATTTCCATTTCTAGAGTGTTCATAAGATCTCTTCTTCTCATGATTTTCATTAAAGTTGTAAGACATAGAGAATTCCTTTTCTGCCTTGATAGCACATGAGAAAATATCTTCCAATGACAAGAAGTACTGTGAGACTAGTGCTTGCTGGAGAAATTTTTTTAACCCATCAACGATTGGATATTTATTACTCCTTGGGTTATGTATATAATCGGCTTCAAGCCTTTCTATCCTTGTAATGTTAGCCTCATACTTTGCGACATTCTCATCCTCCTTTTTCCTCAGACGTAGAAATTGCCTTTCCATATACACTGGATGGTCATGAGGAAAGTAATTTTCTACGAAATGCTCTTTAAAATACCTACATTCCATATTTGAAACTTCACCATCTTCATTTTTGTTTTGAATCAATGACCACCATTTATATATATATATCGTGAGGCGATAGACTTCCATTCTAACCTTTTCCATTTTTCTACACCGCAGAGAGTGATATATTTTATCTAAGGACTATATACATTGCTCAACTACAAATGGATTTTTATTCCCATTAAATGTAGATGGTTGTTTCTTCATGAAGCTATATAACTTTTTTCTTCCATGATATGTATAACGGTGCTCCGTACAGGTAGGATTATTATATATAACATGTGTGAGTTATCCCGGTATGGTGATAATATGATCAACACAGTAGTGTCACTAGTTCCAATATAATTATTTTGAGTAGGAGGTAAATCCCTACATGTATTACATGCATTGATACAATTTCCATTCCTACCACTAGGCTCCATTTATAAACAATGGCATAATCTATATTAGTTTATGAATCACAATACATAAGTCCAAACTTGTAAAACAGTTAACATAAATTGAAAAGTTTAGGAATATACTCTATATTCATAAAAAAAATTTCTTTAAATAAATATATACTCAAAATGATTTCATAATGGTTTGTAAATAAAATGAAAATTATCCTAATAATATCGCCCAGGAGTGTCGCAACCAAGTGTGTAGCAAGACCCATTGTTGATCCCTAGTTCTTGTTCGAGTCTAGCTCAAAGTGGTGTTTTCAGGTTTAATCCAAGGTAAATCTGTGCCAGAGCCACCTCAACCGACTCATATCTAGACAGGGATGCATTTCTTGGAAAACTCACAAAATCTGTACAATACCAAAATTCAAGGAAGTTCTTCTATACTAACCTTCAATGTATATCTTAGAATAATATGCTCTAATCAGTGTATTTCTAAATCTACATTCAAGTGTTTGTACAAAACATTCTCTAATACCAAAATTATTTCTCCAACACTAGTTTCCCAGAGTCGGTGCATTATTGAATAACATTGGAATGATCACAAAAGATCAAGTCTCAAAATACCTATTAGTTTAGTAGTCTTGGAAACACTAGATACATTCATTAGTTTAGAATTACATCAAGAAATGAAAAACAACAACAAAATTTTCGTCATGAAAAACATTCATATCCCACAGAATATCCATGTAGGTCAGTCATAATATACTTTTTCTCATCTTAGGAAAAATAAAACATAGAAAGGGGTGAGCTCTGAAGCTGATTAAGGTTAACAATATAGATGAAACATTCATAAATAAGCATAAACCATTAAGGCAATGTATAAGAGTAAAACAAAATCCTGTTAAACATGAACATCATAATAATATGGAAAAGATAATATCTAATATGTCTGTTTAATCATTCATTGGGATATTCAACAAGTAGAATAAGCACATGAAATATCAATAGCCACTTTCATAATGATGGTATGCATAAATCCAGACTTCAAAACCACATAGTCAAGGCATTGTGCGAAGAATACAAATAAGATTTTGTCATTTCATTATGCGAAGACACTAGTTTGTCCCATGAGACATACCGATCCTTCGAGGAGATATAGGAGGATCCAACCATCACTTACTAACTCCAATGCATTCCTTATATGTAAAAGGATTAATCATAACAGAAACATTCATATTAAATAAATAATATTAAATGTCAATAATTTATCCATAAACCATGAATGGTGTAAAAGTATCACATCCACAGTCAAATATATCATAGAATATTCCATACATTATGGAAGTTTTTTATCATAATATATTAACATCAAATAAATGTAAAATTCATCAAAGGATGTTATCATAGATGAAATAAAAACCTTTTTTAAAGAAATATATCTTTCTATTTTGAAATCATTTTAAAGTAATATAATTATAACAAAAAACAATTATTTTTATAATAATTTTATAATCTTGTAAGGGAAGCCTCGATAATGTTATAAAGGTAAAAGATAGCCGCACCCACCGTTTAGGTTAAAAAACATTCTTACCTTAATTTTGTTATAAATTTCATAATGTGACTTGTTTCGAAAACGATGGAAGGATTCATTTCAAAACATTTTATAAAAAGTAAAAAAATTTTAAAAATGTATTTAACCATAGTCTAGAAAATAGTAAAAAAAATTGAATTTTTTTAGAAACATGGATGTGGAAGATAAAGAGGTCCCAGTAGATACTTTACGTAAAAACAATATCGAATAATAAAGAGATTGTGAAATTAGGCCTTACCTTGAACATTTCCATGGTCTAGGGTATGTTAACATCCTTTATAATAGTTAAATTATTGTTATTAAATTATACAATAGCTATATATATAATCATGATATCATATATGATCTTCTAATATTTCATTGTTAATGATATTTTTGTAGTATCTTCATTTCATGTGTTAACTGATTCATTTTCCTTTATATTCATTGTTACATAAGTAATCATTGTTATGGGTAGGATGTATCATATTCAAATTAATAATTATATTAAGTCTTTAAACCTTATATGTAATCATCAAATAAAAAATATTCTTGAATGGATACGATTGGGAATGAATCTCATTGCGTTCATGGAGACGGTAATCTATACGTACGCATGAGCGACAATATCATTCTTTTGATATTAAAATCATATAAAATTGGATGTAATATCATATATAGAGAATCATTATAATATCATATTAATTATTTACATCATTTATACTCATTATTATACCCATCCAAATAGTGAAGTGTTTGAATAACAAACTATACCACGATGTGGAGACGATAATCTGTATGTACGTACGTATGGTGACTTTTTCCTTTATAGGATTGATAGAATAATGTATATGGTTGTACCATTTTTATAAAAACATCACATTATAAATACTATAATGGAGTCATTTATTTAGAATGGAAACAACAATGACAGAGGAAGTGGAAGAAGAAAAAAATGAAAGAGGTGATGAAATAGTAACCTCTTCTTTGTGTTCTTCCTTTTGATTTGATGAAAAGGGGTCTTTAGGATGGATTTATGAATAAAGAAAGGCCTATAGGATTATGGAAGGATTGTTAGGAGGATATTTCGGTAGGGTTTGGCTGAGCCAAATGGCTTTGAAAATGTCAATATAAGGGAAGGGGAAGTGTTCTTTTATAATAGGGGTGAGGGGCACCTTAGGAAAAGATTGAAATATTATTTTATAAAAAAACCATTTTCTATTTCTAATGTCTCAAAAATAAATTATTTAAATTATAAGGTGGGGATGGGTCAAAAAACACTCATCCAATTTTTTTTAGACTGGTTTGGGCTAGTTTATTAACCTTATCTTTTATATTTAACTCATTGTTAAATAGATTCACATTTAACATTTCTTGTTGTATTTTTATTTCATATGGTTAATAAACTTTCTATAAACATCCAAGAGAACCTCAAGTGTTTAATTAATGATATATATAATATTATTGAAGACCTTTTGATGAATCTTTTATTTTTAGGAATAGAATATCAATTAATAATATAATATTTTTTTTATGAACTCTTTTATGTTAATTGTGACACTATTTTCTATTTTGTTTTTGTTAAATTGATAAAAATATTACTACATAAAAAAAATTCCAATTAATCAACCCTAACATGTCATAGTAAACTATAAAATTATTATAATTCCTTAAAAGTCTCAAATTAGTTTTATTTAGATATTTATAATAACAATTATTTTAATCTTTCATTAATAAGGTAATTACTGCATCATCATTCTTTCATAAATAAATTAATCTATTTAATGAATAGAAATTATTAAAAAAAGAAAATTTTATAGATAATATTTTTATATTTATAATGAATATTTATAGTCAAATTTAGATTTTGTGTAACTGTATAATAAAAATGCGTCAATTATTAAACATTGAATTTAACATTGTTAACTCTTCATTCAATTAAATAATAATAAATGTCCTTATCTAATTCAAGTGGCCCTAAAGGATCATATTTTATTCCTAAGGTTGTTTTTTTTTCGAATTATAGTTATCCAATTGAATTAGGACATGTGTTAGTGTCATAATAATATAATTTTTACCCTTAATTACACTATTTACTTTTTACCACGGTAAATAAAAATCAAAAGTTACTATTCATGAAAAATATATTTATCTTCTTGAACCAAATTTTACTTACTCATATCAACCATGTCCCTTGGATTTTTGAAATTAAATACAAAGAAGCAGTAAAATTAGGTTTTATGCAAATTTGGAAGTGCTCCCAGGAGGTGGGTAATAGATGGTAAAAAGTTCGATAAACTTTTTATATGTATAAAATTATTGTAAACTGACTCCAATGAATTACATTGAACTTATATTGGTATTATGTATGTATTTTAAACTAAAATAAATTTATATAAAATAAATAATTATTTATATAAAAACCCAATTATAAACAATAACTCGGTTTTTTTCACTATTAATCAAAAAAAGAATTTTTTTTTGAAAAATAAAAAAAAATCACCCTAAAATAATTTCAATATTCCGAATCCAAAAATGAAGTCCATTTTTAATGATAAATTTTATAAAATTTAAAAAAGTGGGAATTACAATTCATAATGGCTAGTTTGATTGGTTGTGGTGTTTTTGAACTCAATGTTGCATACAACAGAAGCTACAATATTATTCAAAGGGAAACGTACCATGGAAGCTATGTGTGTTACTACATATGTATATTTTTAGTGGATGTTTAATTTTTTTATCCATATTCATATGGACATGTATTTTTTTATAATATAGATTATTTTACCAATGGTTATGTAAGTAATAAAATTTTCTAAATGAAACGTAATTTTTTAATTTCCAAACACATTTAGGGAAGGTGAGAAACCATGGGATAGAAACCGCACCAGAACACAACCGACACAGACCAACATCAAAGAGAACAAAAACAAAAAAA
This sequence comes from Viscum album, assembly GCA_963277665.1. NCBI lineage: Eukaryota > Viridiplantae > Streptophyta > Magnoliopsida > Santalales > Viscaceae > Viscum > Viscum album. The sequence continues at coordinate 648,523,238 of OY728153.1, forward strand.
AGAATATACCAGCACAACCACTAATATTCATAATAACCATACTCGTCACCACACCCGATACATGAGTCCTCCTCCACAGTGTCTGATTCCAATTCAAAAGATGGCTTATATTGCCTCCAGAGATAATCGCCTTGGACCTGGATCCTCATTTAATATATGGAGAACTTCCCCTGACATTATTTCATGGATATGATGTCTTTTTTGAAAGCATTTATTAGCCCGTGATCTCGTTTAGATGATGATCTGGTAATCCCTGGGCGTGGCAGATAAGAATAATCATTCCTTGTATTTCTTCTTGGGATAGCCAAAAACATTGCAAAATCCACATTCATCTACTTTTTCTAAATTAGAATGATATCACTAGAGTATTGGGTGCCCAATTCACTCGGATTTTCTTTATCACCCCTGAAGATATACCCCCTCTTGCCAAAATGAATCTCTGACACAAGTTCCTTGAACAACTTGTCCTTGCACCTCCTCGGGCTAGGTTTGTTTCATTCAATCAATTAAAGGAACCTAACTGCAGATCCATTGACATTAGGACGTTCCTTCCCCCACACCCGATGTCACTATCCTAATATCAACTTCTTTGTCATGCTAATTTCTAAAGTCTCGGCTATGAAGCTCCTCCACCGGCAAAGAGATATCCTCCCGACCCCACCCTTCATACATTTGATTCTCTTGGTAGCCCTTATCCAAAACTCCAGATTCCACATGATCAGTGACCACACCTACTTGTGAGAGACCGTTGAACCTATTGCTCAACTGAAGTAGAGGCCTCACTGTTAGAGCGGGACCTCCATCTTCTCGGTTCCTGACTGAGCTGGACATCTCCATGGTAGGCACAACCCCTTCACCTTCAGCCAGTTGTACACTCTCCTCTCCAGTTTCATTCCTATGATGTTCTTCGTGACTCTCCTCATGATTTGAATTGGCATCCTTATTTGAACAATGTCTAGAAGGCCCTTCCAAGTCATTCCTCAGCCTTCTAAACACTTAGGAAACCATTGGGTTGGGAACCAACGCTTCTGTCGCCACAGGACCAAGAGCACAATCATCAGACTCCATGAGAACTCCCTCCAAGATATCTTTCTCCCACAGATGTACTAGCTAAACCCTGCCGCAACTATTTAAACCATGCTTCCTATAAAATAGAATATATTTGAATTTATATTAATTTATAATTTCAATGGAATGAATTTTTAATCTATAATTGAAGATATATTGCAAATAAAAATTATCATTATGAGAATGCAATTATTTTTTTACTTAAATGTGGATCACTAATATATTTATGTAGAAAATATAATTGATTTTCTGAATAATTAATTAACAATTATAAATAAATATGATATTTTGTTAATATAATACATGGAGTAAAATGAGTATGTATTTCAATTGGATTAAAAAAACCACAATATCATTAATTAGTGTAAAATAGTAGTCATTGATTATACATGAAGAAAGAATCCTGGATAACAATTGAATAATAATGAATAAAATAATGAAACATTTATAGTGTGATATAAAATTCATTATATTTGGATCCAATAAAAAAATATTCCTGATAAAAATTCCAAATTTTAGAAAAAAAAACCAGGTGGAATAAAAAATTGATAACAATATGTAATAGAATAATGATATAAAAATCACTATTCGACACCACTAACCATGTTACTATACTTATGGATAATCATTAATTAACCATCTAAAAAATTTACCATATCAAAATAATTTCAATTGATATTGTATTAGAATAAGTGGTGGGAAAAATATATGGGTGGAATATGGTAAAAATATTAAAATTGAAATATAAACATGATAATTCAAAAATCCTCTTAAACTAGTTATAGATATTGATTACTTAACCTAATGATGCTTGAGAAGAAACTCCCTAACACCACCTCAATTAATCTAGTGGCGTTTGAGTTGTACCACGTAGGCCTATAAAACATATAAGATTCCTTTCGACAATATACCAGCACACACACACACCATCAATCACCTTGATAAAATGGTTTAAATATATAAAATGATGGAAAGTAAAATGATCCAACCTATATATATCTCAAAATATAGTGTAGAAGAAGTACTCAAAGAGTAAAAAGGAAAAAATCACACCAATTATAAGAAATGTGTAAAATAATCCATACATATCAGAATGATGGGATAATTACCGAATGAAACTACGAGAAATATCCTTCCCATCAACTTCATTAAACATATCAGTTGGTCCTACAAACTACACACTATTTGCCTATGGTTCTCTAGGGAATGTTTTGAATGGAATGTGGTCTGTCGACGACACAACACGTGCAAGAATATATCTTCTAGGGGTGAGTAAAAACAATACCTTATATGTTCCCCAATAACATTAAAAAAAGCGGGAAAATGAAATGAAATGGTCTTCTCGACCTAGCCACAGGGAACCCAATCAACGGAGAAACTCCATCTAGAAAAATACTTATATATACATGACTAGTCTGATCATTCAAGAAGTGGAGTCAAATGATACATGTGAAAACAATATAAGGACCCCCAGAATTGTCCAGATATACTCGTCTCAGACTCCATGTATCATGAGGTTCCAAACATACAACGATCAATATTATTCTTCTTGAGAAACCAATAATGAAAAAAAAACAAGTAGAAGAAACTCCAAGAGATCACCTTGTCTATATCACACCCACTCTCATGATACACACCACATTGAAAAACTCAACCATTACTAATGGTACTTCCAAGTGAACGTTCACCATCAAGAACAACCTACTACGTCCAACAATGTTTCCTAGAACCAGAGTTCTATCCATCACTAACATGAACCCAACAAAATTCTCTAAGAAACCAGGTAGTGAGGATTACTCCTCACATCTATACATAGTTGAGAGATAAAATCTACATAATAAGAACCATGTGCATTTTATTTATAAAGAGATAATGGAGGGACCCACACCTCAACATTGCAATATTGTTGATGGAGTAAAATATCCTTACTAACCCTTGAAGCCTCTATCACTACTGTACATAGTGGACTAGACCTCATCCCATCAAGGGAGAAAAAACTACCTACCAATTATTATATGTAACAAGTTTAGGGGACCACAACTCATAACTGTACTAAAAAAAATAAGTGATCACTAACCCAGATAGAGTACCTTCTATGCACTTCTACTCAGAGACGTGGGAGTACTACTCCCTAGGTGAGGACCCGTACCCTAATATAATAGTAGAGTAACACTATGTGTATAGAGGATCTTCTCCCCAGTAATATAGGGGCTAATTCTATAGAAAAAAAAATTAATAATGGGGACCCACACCAAAACACGATAGGGGAGTACTAACCCTAGGCTAGGGGACCCACCCCTAGTACAATAAGGGAGTACCAAATCTAATGGAACTTTTTTTGGTTGAACCATTCCCTAGAATGAAAGTGAATTTTTGACTACAAGGATAGAGGAAACACAACCAAATATTATAGGGTAGTACCCATTGAATCTACGTGAAAAGTATAGAGTAATTTCACTCTATAATGATAGATGATTTCTAAATCTATGGATAGAGGAACTGAACCTTGTTCGAGTAGGTGAGTGCCTACATTATCTTTCCAACATGTACGGATGTCCCATAACCTGCCTCGATAGTGGAGATCTGTATCCAACTATATGAATTATATGGGGAAATCTTACCCTAATACCTCATGGGAGTACGAACCCCATAATAAGCTACACTATGGTGTAGAACAAATTCCCATGAAGTGGGGAGTCCCCACTCAGCCACATTATATTAGAAAGGGATACCCTCACATTGAGGCCTCTGGTAAGTATCGGTCCTCGTGTCTCTTATTATGAACCATAAAAATGTAAATCTTTAGTAAAATGACACTAAAATTAGAATCACACTTACAATACCAAATAAAAAAAAACATCCACATGTAGGGGACCTGTTCTCTAATAGAACCTGGGAGAACCACTCTAATGGGTTTAGGAACATATGGTCCAAAATTATTATGTGAATTGGATGTGTTCCAACCTCATGGTCAACCTAGTGATCCACCTAAATCACTATAATAATTATGAACCTATAAAAATGCATTTTTCTTGAAACACACTACCTTATATCTTAGAAGCATAGAAAGAGTCCACTTTTACCTTCTACGCAGACACGTGTTTAGGATCAAGTACTCATAAAACTAAAACTGAGTTCTAGAGAAACATATATGCTTGGAAGAATATCTCAAGAAGATCTCAAAGGAGTACACAGACTACATTGGGGTCTACCCGGTGTGTGAACCTGCCTCAGCACGCAGATGTGTATCCAATTTACATAGTTTTTGAATTGATTTAGGGATAAAAAAATATTTACAGCACTTATATGTCAGGTTTCGCTTCACTAGGCCCTTGGTTATTTTCATATTCCACAATTTATGACCAATTATGTCCATCAAACACTTTGTATCCCATACTATATGGAATGTAATGAAAAAATGGCCACATGGATGGGTGGTTTTCCTATTATTATTTCCAACACCATCTAGTCATGTAAATTGGTTGTGTACTTTTACATATCCATGTAAATTTACATATCCAACATTGGCCATGCCCTCGTGCCACAGATATGGGGTCACTACATGGCGTGTTACAAAGGTACATGGAGTGAAATCAATGAAAGAATCTTCCTTGAATAGGAAGATATATATATTTTGTCACACTAGACTACACGTTATATAGATAGTAATTCAATATGAGAATTACCCTATAAATGTCTGATATTCCCCTTTTTTCTCCACAATCAATAAATTGAAATATAATGTATCTATAGAATTCATAATGGGGATTCACAACAAAAAAAATGTAAAAATGATGGGATTATAAATAAAAACCTAACACCTCATTCCTCATGGAAAAAACACAGAAGGTTTGGGTGTAGAACAATCCCTGGTTCATGCTAATATTTTATGTGATGATGACTGACACCATGAACTGAGATTGGAAACACCTCGTTGAGTTTATTTGGATTAGTTTTTATCTATCCAATAACGATGATATGATAGTATTATACCATTGGTATTTTTCTCCCAACATGGGATGGGGAGGGTGAGATTTAGGATGAAATAATTTAGTTAAATATTCATTTAGTTAATAATCTCTCAATCCAATGCCCCGCCCCCTCACCCGCCCTTGTCCACACTGTGAAAATCATATTTTGTAATCTATATAGAAGGAAAATGTTTTATACTCAACCAAAACATTAAATATCTAATATGAAAACCCAATTAATATTTATTACACGTTTCAATTTAAATTTTTCCCATGTGGTATGATTTAATTGATATTTTTAAAATCTATACACTAAGGCTCTCTAGGCCCCAGAATTTGGTGACTCTTCAGCCAAATTCATTGGAAATATTATTATAAATATTAAATAGTATTACATTTCAGACCTGATTCAATACCTTCTCTCTTACTTTATATATTTTCATTCATGAAAATCAATGGCCATGTAATAAGGGAAGGAAAATTAAGATCTCCAATTGAACTCCCACACCGACGAGCACACCAACATTTCTTATGCTGCTTATAACCACAGACTAAAGGGGAAATCTAGGGACACAACACACTTGAATCTAGATCTATACTATTCTATATCAATAAATAAAGAATAATATGTTCCCTTACTTATGTTAGTTGGATAGAACCTATTAGTAAGTCCATATACAATCATATGGTCAAACGTTACACGACTTCTCTTACCTGATAAAAATAATGAAAAAACCTCACAGTTAACATCCACCCATTTATGAATTAAACTATATCCTCATCAATAATATTTCATTCAAAGATGAAACAAATCACATGATGGAACCATGATCCAAATTTGGATACCCATGTTTAATCATCGGGTCTTACCAGTCTCTTCATCTATGAACTCCAAGTTGCAACACATCTCATAAATATAGAAAACATTCCACACCAACTAGTGTAATCCTTACTGAGTATGAAAGGTGGGAGAAAATTCATAGTTTGGAAACAGTATATGGTCTAAAAAATCCACTACAAAATGGTTATAGTTATGTTTATACCTCCTTTAGGGATGTCAAGGAAGAAAGGTCAAGAAGAAAAAATAGACTGGCAATGCTAGGAAATTCTTCGATATCCATCATACAACCTCACATTGAAACATAATGTTATGGAACTCATTCACCACACCTTGACACAATCCAAATTGGGTATCACTATCACTTTAACATAGTTTTTATCATGTCACAAAGACACATCATAGTTTGGAAAGTGTCCATTTTTATCATGAATCTAATGTGATGCTAAACTGTATCACATCATCCCTGACAGTCTCACATATAGAGATGTAACCCAGAACACCCGGGTAATAATAAACAAAAAAGTGCTTCCCCAAATTCTCACACAATTCCATACTGTTCCTTATGTTTGTAAAACATTAAGAAGTCACCAGGCCTTCCAAACACAAGTCCTAGAGGCTCGTACGCCACACCTCGATAATATCCACTTTGGATTCTACTAACTCACGTGCACAATTTTTAATTCATAAAAAACATGACTTAATGGGTAAATAACAATTATTCTACTTGTATTAAAATATATTTCGGAAAAAATACATGGTTCTACCTATTCTTCACATCACCCTTCTTAATCCTCCAGTGTTAATTTGAATGAAAAGAGTACCTGGCAATAGTTTCAAATAATTACTATTGAAGAAATTATAAATGACATAGATAATACCTATATTCATTCCCAAATATTCTATGTAAAATTCCTCTATGGCCTATAGTTTTTCTTTCCCACATCCGCATTCCTTCCATGGATCAACTAGTGGTGGTGGTCAAAACACATCCAACCACCTACCTTAAAAAATATATCTACCTTCTCCTCCACCACATAAATCATATTACAAAACTCCCTAATCCAAATACTACCTCCACCTAGGAGTCCCATATACAAACTCACTCTAGGAAGCATGGTTTTTTATAAAATATTCTAATAGATTCCCCTTCAGTCACAAATTTAGAACCACCTCTACTATTACAGTCATACTCCCTAGCACTTCTCATGTTCTTTGTCCATGCATGCAAGGTTCTGGAAATTGGTATGCCTCATACACTATGATCCTATGATATTCAATCTTCCATGTGTTTCATACGCCATATCCATGTGACCAATATTGGGGGTCCCACCATCCTCTAACTCCATGAGTATTATATTGAACACCATAGGTCATTACATCACCCCCACATATGAGGGATGGAACTAAGATACCAAACATACAAAGATGACTCTATAGAGGCCCTGATCAATGTTCCTTGTTCTGAATAATGGATCTTGAACTATAATCAAATTATAATTTTACAATTATACAATCCTCACTGTGTACTGCGCCACAGTCAAGAAACCCTTCTGAAGTGGAAAAATCTCTTAAATACAGAATGATATTAATGTTGTTGGTCAGAAATATTCACTAAAGTGTCACTCCAACACTGCCCAAGTGAGAATCACCACATCCTTGGAATAAAACACTAAACTCTACCATCACTCAGATGTACCCAACACAAGGCTCGCTACTAGGAAAACCATATTATTTGGGGTCTTCATCACTAGGAGGAAAACACGTGTGACAAATGTGATCGACTCTTTAGCTTCCTGGGGGTATGGACCACATAGGTACCTCATAGGTTGTCTATAAATGTCATGAGATGCAATCATACTATGTCAATACTTATCCTAAACTGGTGGTAAAGTTATCTTCTCAATGGGTGGTGGCCATACTGGATGACTTCCTAGATGTATATCCTTATCACTAGTTCCTTGTGTTTACTCCTCTTCATTTGGTATAATTTAACAACATTCTTAATGTAGAACCATGTATATTTGTTTTCATAGTGGAATTCTAAAATTAAAACCAAGAGGTTTCATAGTCAACGTATATATCTAGTGATATGAATCTTGATTAAAATGGAAACCACATAACCACGGTCAATATGATGCATGTACCATTTACTATCCCAACAACAGGTTTCATAATGAAATTAATTAATAATTAGGTCATCAGACTCCTGGTGAATGGATGATTTATTCATCGCACTAGAACTGGAACCTCTATCCTGATAGATCAACTCAAAATATCATAAAAAAATCACTATGAAACCCAAATCCATGGTTATGACACTATGGTTCCAAAGTGTAACATGGTTCTAATTCCACAATGTCACAAACCAACAGAACAGGTCGCAATATTGAACTCCCCAAGACCATATCAAATTGTATTGGGGATATAGACTAGAGTTTAGTAGACACATCACGTAGATAGGAGGTCATTGCATGAGGTACACACACACAGACACACACCTAGAATCACCTCAGTGAATTTATATAGAGATACAAACCCAAAAAAGGAAAATGTATTTCTATATATATCAAAACTACATTACAGTAGAATTACTAAAAGCATAAAAATAGAAAACACCAACCCATCAAAGAAAACAGTAAATGCATCCAACCTTCTCTAGAGGAGGGTATCAATATCAAATTAATCTATATGGAATGTCCTCATCCTATATACTATTAAAACCATTGTTAGTATAGCTCTCTATAAACATCCTACCTTGGTTTCTCTAGGGACTCTGTCAAAAGGCATGTGGTATTCACCATACACAGCACATGAAATTAAATCCCATGCATGTGTTATAATAAAATTACTCTGTAGCTTCATCAAAACCCAAAAGAAAAGAGAGAAATTGAAAGGAGACAATTTTTTCAATCTAGAAAGAGCGAACCCAATTGAGGGTGACACATTATCTCGAACTGTCCTTAGAAAAATATGTCAAGACAACTCATTCAATAAGGGGTGAAAACCCAGACATCTGATAACACCACAAACACATGTACAATTTCATATACATATTCATATCAGATTCCATGTCTCACCGAGTTCCAACCTCATATAAATTATTATAATTATTCTCTAGGATCTAATAATAACAAAAAAACTAAGAGAAAAACTACATGTGTAAAACCATCCCAAATAGAACCCATACAATAGATACAAAAAATATGATAAAATATACCATTACTAATGGTAAATATTATAGAACATTCTCTGTTGGGAACAACCTACTATTTCCATCTCTACATCCCATCCATATAGGTCCTCCCATCACTAACATGTTCCATGTGCAGGGCTATATGATCCGAATTGGACAACCCCACCAATCACCACTACACAATCATGGGAGATCACCACTCCAAACTATGCACCACATTAATACTTTATAAAGATATAGAATGGAGGGACCCTCACATCACCAATTTGATGTTGTAGAAGGAGTGATAGCTCATAACTAACCCATATATACCTTATATCTCTTGTATAGAGTACCCCACACCTCAATTCATTATGAGATCACTAACTCTGAATATGGAATATTACATAAATACTATTGTTGACCTATCCTTGTAACTATACTCAAAATATGATGGAGGACTCATTCCAATGGTGGACACGCCCACCGCAGCTACTCAAAAACAGTGGAGTACTACATTATAGGTGAGGACTCTCACCTTTCAACGTTAGAGGAGTACCAATGTACAAGATCAAGAACCATGGTTGACCCACACATTGACATGAAATGGTATTAATGACTTTATGTTACATGACCCACTCCCCAGAACGATTGTGGAGTACCAACTCTTCTAAAACAACTCATATGGATACCCACACCCTCGATAGATAGTAGCGCCGACTCCATGTATAGAGGTTACAACACATAACATGATAGGGGAGTACCCACATTATTTATACATAAAATATATATTACCTTCACCATTAAATTTATTAGGAGTGACAAATCCATGAATAGATGACCCAAACCCACGTCCAATAGTGGAGTGCTTACTCAATATAGAAACTATTTATGGAGGACTCACACCCAGCCTAGGTAGGGGATTGTTGTCTCCTATTATATAAACTGTATGGTGAACACACGACATAATCCATAAGTGGAGTAACATCACTAGAAGAAACTACCAAAAAGAATATAATCTATGACCATGATGTTGGGAGTCCCATCTCTACTATGGTCGAGAGGTATGGGAAGCCCTCACACTGATTCCACAAGGAAGTACCAGTCCCATAATCTATCTTGAGGATCTGTACCAATCAACAACATTTGGAATTTACTGCTTAATGGAGTTTCATTATTATCAAAAATCACAATGTTACACATTCAAGAGTAAGGGATCCTGACCATGATATAATAGGAGATCACAACTATACAAGCCTAAAGAGTCCATGGGACCCACATCTTATTGTGAATGGGAAGGGTACTGACCCCAACATCATGACATTGATCTACCCAGATGATTCCCATTGTTATAAAATGATACAAAAGTTTCATACCCCAAACTGAACACCCTAAATGTCATAGGACAAAAATGAGGCCACCCATGCTTTTTAATTAGGAATGTTTATCAGATAGGCTACTCATAATCTGTAATTTGAGTTCCATAGAATGATATGTGAAAGGTGGATGATATAAAGAAGATATCAAATGAGTACATGACATGAAATGACATCCCCATAGTATGTGAACCCTCTCGAGCCCTTGGCCATGTATCCTATTTAAACGATTATGTAGGACATGTAGGGGTACAATATGATTGCACCATTTACATGGCATGTTCTGCTTCATGTGACCCATGTTCATGTCCTTCCATATGTTTTGGTCACTTGTGTCCCTCACACATTGTCTATTCCATACTATATGGAATATTCATGCTAAATGGGACACTTGACATTGTGGTTTTCCTATAACCATATCTATAAACTTGTGTCCATGTACATTGACAGTGTACATAATATATCCATGTTATGTCACTGGGAAAACCGTGTATATATCATCTAGCCACAAGACATGGTATCATTATATGGCGTGTGACCCTGGTACTTGGATTGTTGTCCCCAAAAATCATCTAACCCATGAAGTAATAGTTACACAATGCATCCCACAACAATAAATTCCATTTAGAATTTCATTTCATAAAAGAATGACCCTAAAATAATTTATTGATCCTAGTTTACCCTAAAATCATCATATTGACCTATAAGAAATATATAGCAATCATAATAATTTTTAACAGCCACATAAAATGCAAAATCACGGGTATCATGACTTATCCTCTAATCTAACTACCTAAGGGGATAGAAATTGAAGATTCAAGTGTATAAAGATGCCCATATCATGACCCCCCATGACCTGATGATGATCGGCATAATGAAATAATGTTTTAAGAACTTGATTGCATTGATTTGGATCAGTTTTTATCCATAATAAATGAATCTGGGATAGTTTTTCCATATCGTGCATTTTAATACCAATATAATAGTGGGATGTAATTATTTAGATTCAAATTATTTATTTATATTTTCATTTATTTAATAACCTCACCATTGGGTGCCTTTCGAATTCTCTATCGCTTGCACACCCAGTGTAAATTACTTTTTGTCACTCCTAGTGTAATCATTAATTTCTAAACTAAATGAAACATAAAATTACTAATCTAATACTCATCTTGTGATTTATTCCAAATTTAAAGATAAAATACACACACAAGGTAAATATATTTTATATTTTCAAAATCACCTCACTATGGATCAATGTGACTCAGAAACCTAGGCTGAATCAATACCCTACATCTGAAATATTCTTATAAATATTCAAAATTACTATATTTCATGGTCGATTCAACACATTAGTAAAAAATAATAATTCATAAATTTTATTTCATATTATACAACCTTGTAATTTAAATAGTTAACAAAGAGTAATCTAGAATAAAAAATTAAAATATATTCCTTACGATAAGATTTTAATTTTAAAATGGTTTCAATATCTTCTACAAGTGGTATCCAAAAAAATTTCATACATACCATTATTAGACTTCCCAGATACCAAAGGACCAATCATTCTTGATGGGGAAGGGTGGTTTTTTATAAATAATTTACTACATCCTCTATCTTGAATAGCCATGTTGTATCATTTATATATGTAGAATGTATTGGATTACTAAAAATAGGGTTTTTGAACTTTTTAAATTATAATTTTTTTTATTTTAGTTTTGATGTAAAATGATGTTTTTTGGAGTTTATTCTGAATAAAATCCAAATGTTGGTATCCTTATTAATCAACAGAGAGAGACAAAATGATTGGTTGAATAATTTTTGTGGAATGGTATACCAATCACATTTATTTTCATTTATCTGAATTTTATGAAATTTTTTAGTTGTTTTAATGAGTTCAATGGGATATTAATGATAATATATAATTATAATTTATGTTTCTATTATTCATGTAATTGTGTGCATAAAAACATAATTTATCTTATTGACCCATTCTCCTATTTAGAAACGCAATGTAAATTGTCTTAGAGGGTTTTATGATCGAAATTTATACTATTATAAGTTAAAAAAATTAATATATAAAAAATGAAGGTATATTTTTAGAGCCTTATACTGTAGAATAAATAATTTTCAATCAATATGTGATATTTATTATAAAATACTAATATTCTTATATAATTTATATTCATTTGGAAGAATTTGTATAAGTATAAGTATTTATTATATTAATTTTTTAAATGTTCCAATTTTTAATATTTAAGTATATTAAAGAATCACAAATATGGGTATAAAATAAGTAAAATAGTGTGTTACATATGAATGAGAAATATTTTGTGAGAGATGATTATTTTCAAGAAAAACAATTATATGAAATTATTTAACTGGTTAGTTAATGTAGATAATAGTAAACAATGGGCATATCGCTTTTTAATCATATATGAAAGTGTGATTTGCATCATAAATAATACTAATATAATGTTATTTATTAAAAATTGTGATGAAAAAGATATGATAATAATTTAAAATTTGACATGTTGGATTAAAAGGAATTGAATGATTTGTTGAGTTGGATTTAGTGAGAAATGTTGTGATTGATCCCGGTAAAATTTCAAATTAATGGAGATATATGTCTATGGATGAAAATAGTTAAAAAATGGATAAATTGGATATATATTTTCACAACCCCATTTGACTAATTTTAGTTTTTGTAATTATATTTTGGTTATTTCATTCTTCTCTAGGTTTTCTTAGTATTGCGAGGGTGTTTATGTGTTTTGTTTTGAAGGTAGAAATATTAGTGTTGGTATTCTAAGAATGAAAGAATGAATTTTGGTATTATAGGATTGAGTAAGAAGAACTATAATCATTTTTTTAGGATTTCACAGCACGAACACTTATGTCCTTACATTAATCATTCATGGATTTTCTAATCATTTTCCTTTCCCAATTTTCTACATTGTAGTTTTAATCTTATAATTGGTCATTGTCCTTAAACATTGACATACGCGACACACATCTTCTCATTCACTTGGATTGAACTATTCCAATCTATGGTTTAATGATATTTAATTTGGAATATTTTCATATTTCTAATGTTATCTAATTTTAGGCATATTTTCCTTTACTTTCTATCCTTCTTCAATTTGTTTTGTTTCCCTATTGTGGCATGAATGAACCATTGATCAATGTTTCTAAATTTTTTATTGGTGTTTATAATAATGGATTATCGTAAATGTATGGGGTTCCTTTTAATAGATTATAGTAGAGTTGGGCCCTAGTAAATGAATGCAACAATTTCATGAAATTTGTTTTTATAGTTACTTCATTACATTAATAAATCATTATTGCATGCTATGTTTCATTAATTTAAAGAATCTTAATTTAGGAAATTTTTTATTGTACATATATTTACCATCAATAATGTATTTTTATTAGATTAAAATTTGGTTTCAATTCCCTAGGGGATATACAAATTTAGAAACTGGTTAATACTTCCCCTTAGTTTTTTATTGAAATATCTCAAGGATTTCATTAAACTATAGGGACCCTAGATATTAATTCATCAATGGATCATCCAATTATATGGACATTAATTAAATGAAATACATATCCACACCATACTAATATGAGTTTAATTATGTTGGAAACATTGATTCATGAATAACATGTTCTTACGAAAACTAGATCATATCCGAATATGTTATTCACAACTAGATCCACTATTTAATGTATCATACATTATACCATTTTTAAAAACATAGGGAAAGGAAACATAATAATGGTTGACCTCAAATTATTAATAAGGATAATAACGAGATATTTCAATATATCATGTTAATATAGGTATGTGAACATGAGAATAATGTTTGAAAATCATACCATGAAAGTCATGGATCATAAAAATGTTTCATTGAATATATAATTGAAATTCATAATATATGAATAATAATGAAATCAATGTACATATTAAATTATGTTATAACAATTACTTAAGATTGATATTAGTGGAGTACACATAATGATATAAAATATTTTTTTTACTTTTATCCACCCAGACATTGAAAGCATAATAGGCTTGGGAAAACAACCTTTTTAAATATTCAAGAATTGGAGAACCTATTGTGAACCCATGTTTGGTATTTTTATAAGATCTTGTGTACTTTATATTAGGAATGGGATAATGTTTCATGTTCACATTTATATCATATAATATTAATCATTACTGAATGCATTATAGTTCTAAATAATATTTGACCCATAGTTCAATAATGAAATAATTTGTATGTGACTCAAAAGATCATAAAACATTAATCAAATCATAACACATGAATAGTTAAATAGTTTCATAAAAATTTCTTCTAAAATAATATATGGAATTTCAAAATTATTTCATATTAATTTAAATAATTCATTATATCATATTCCATGGAAGATGAAATGATTAAAAAATAGGTTTTTAATAATACTTAACCACCTCGATAACTAATAAGGGTTGTATCATAGTATCGAACCCCCTATTTAAATTATTAAACAAAAAGGTCTTATATTATAAAAGAAAAATTATTTTAAAATATCACATGGAACACTTATTTGGGAAAATAGTATTTCTATATTGAAATATTAATTTTATCACTAGATATATCATTAATAATAAATAATACTTTTTAAAACAATTTGATAACATAAAATAGTGGATTTAAATTATGTAATTTTGATATTTTCTTATAATTATATTCTGGTTGTGTATAGTAAAAAACATAATCCATTCTCATTTTTGTTATAGATTCACATGATATTTGTTTAGAAAATGATCAGAATATTTAATTTAAAATAGGTTTTAAAAAAGTCAAACATGGGTAAAAATACCATTATGATTTCATTGGATAAATTTTCAAAATATTTAAAAAAATAGAACATGTGGAAATTTAAGTAAATGGAACTTCATACGAAGTGAGAACCATTATAGATTTTACAATAAAACAATATTTTGGAAGAAATAATCCCTAAATAGGGGAAACTAAATGTATCCCATGTATCATATAGAAATAGTTATCTAATATTTTTTTTAATGATCATTATTGTGAGGTATGAAATTATATTTAATAATTGGAAACATAATCATACACAATCCCGATTTATAATGAGATTGTAACATAAAAACATTACCACATTCATATCATTTGAACTGTAAGACACATTATATAATGAACCATATAATGACATGTATATCGAATAATTTTCTTGAAAAGAATCATAAATTAAAATCAGGCTTATTATATACCCTTAAAAAAGATACATGTGTTGAACGTGGGATTTTCCCCCTAAAATAAAAGTTAGAAGAAAATCTATTAGCAGATGTATAGAAATTCTCTGTACACATTTGAGACCCAGTTTAAATAGATATTTATTTACTAAAAATCTATTATTGAACCATAGTGATACATATCATACCATATATTATATCCTTATAACATCTTATATCTCAATTATTAATAATTAATTGTTAAAATAACTTTATCATGTAATAATTAATTTATTTTTCATGTATGTATTGGTTTCACAGTTATAATCTTTTAAAATTGATTATTATACCATAATAATTTAATTTTATTATTTAATAAATATAATATATATTCATTATATTTTTTCCTATAGTAATCCATAATAATTCGATATTGAAAATTAATTACTTCATTTAAGGATATGGCAGGTCGTACATATGAATGAACGATATTTTAATTTTTTAATTGTTTTCAACGAACAAAATGTGAATATTAATTAAAATTTTCAAATATTTAAAATATTTGAAATAGCATTTATATTAATTAAATATAATATTATGACCTACGAGGAGAATATAAAAAGAAAAATGTGTCACATTGATTTGTGGAGATGATATTCAGTACGTTCACATGTCCGATATTATTATATTCTATCCGATTTGAATATTAGATCTAATATATGATATTAAAGTGTAATACGTATAATAAATTTATCAATATAGTTTATTTATTTATATATACTATTAATACATCATTATATCCCCTCATGATAGGTGGTGATGGAAAAATAATTTCATCAATTTGCGAGATGGTATACTGTTATACATAAGAGAAATATTTTGGTTTCCCATTTTATGTCAGAAAAGATAACCATATAATATTAAATTAAAATTATAAAAAATAATTTTTTTTATATACATATTATACTGTATCATTTTTTAGGAATATTTGAAACAGGTTGAAGAGGAAACAAAATATCAATGCTCAGTTAAATATGATACCTTTTATTCAGACAAAATTCATAGGTTAATAACCACCACATTCATATGAGGGTTTAATAATAATAATAATAACTATATTACATCTTAAATGATGTATTTAATTGATTTTTTCTGGGATTATAAATTCCAAAATGAAATTGTCTTCTTAATATTATCGGAGAGAGGATTCCATTTTATATGTGTGGGATAGTATATATTTATAAGTTTTTAAAATAAAATGATATTCGATCATTTATAAACCCATAGAAGTATAAAACAAATATCTCATAAGAAATACATATATGATATATGGTCTATATGTTTCCTTGAAATTTTGATTTAATCATTTCCAGTTCATTTAAACTCCTATATTTTAATTATAAAACCCCCAACAAAAATCCATTTTTAAACACAACCACTGTAAATAATTAATAATATTTTAAATATAAATTATGTGTAAAAAATTATTGGTAATTATAATTTAATTTAATATATTATTATATAATTTTTAATCATTTTTTCTAAATTTATTTCACTAATATGGATGAATTTGAAGTAAAATTAAACCCACAGACATGATGAAAAAGCAGTTTCCAATGAAAATGGTTCTAGATGTATAAAATGGTTTTATATGAAAATTATACATGACATTGATTAAAAGTATATTAAATGGATTAATGATAATGTAATGGAAAAAATATTACCCCAAATTTAATTTTAATATAAAATTGAATTTTTAAATGCTTTAAATTAGATGGAATACTTCAATAAAATTAGAATTCTTCCCTATTCATTCATAAATTAAACTTTTTAAAAATATAATAATCATTAACTCAAACTTAGTTTTTATATTTTGATTAAAAAATCAATTTTATTATTTCAAATGATGTTTTTAAAATTTTTATAATTTATTTTTAAAATATTTGTGCGGCATAACAACTTTTCTGGGAAATTAATATTTTTGTCATCAAACATGATATATTCTTATTTTATAAATATTAAAATCATTAGAAGAATTATTAATTTTTTTTTAATATTTAATATGTTTTTTAAAATTAAATAATTCAAAAATAGTTATTAAATGAAATTTTTCAAAAAAAAATACATTAAAATCATAAAAAAATTTAAAAAATAATCATTCAAATGATGTTATTTTAATTTATAATCATTTTATAATAATCGAATTTATATTTATCTTCTTCAAACCAGATAATTTCCATAATTTAGTTATTATTACTAATAAAAAAAATTGACAACTAATATATAATATTCACTGTAAAAATTATACTTCAATAATATCCCATTATTCGTTTACACTCGGGGTTCATGTAACATAAGTTACAAAAGAAAATAATTTCTATTTAATATTTTATGTATAATATTTAGGTGCCACATAATGAATCTAGCTTATTTAATATAATTGTTGAAAATGTTCTTCTAGAGAATTAAATAAAATCACAGACATCCTATATTAGGTATTGTAGAGGTTTTACATGAAGAACAAGTACTTCTTGTTGAACTATTCAGGGTTTGTGTATTAATCAATTATTCATTAATTTACAATTTTTCCAAAAAAAAATTATTTCTAAAATAATAATATTTATAATTTGATTCATGTATGAGATTATTTTTGTTATTAATATATAAATGTGGAATATTTTATGATGAGTTGATGGAGGGTTATATTTTTAAAATGAATTTAAGTGAAGTTGTTTTTATAATGATAACATAATTTGGAGAAAATATTATCATATTGAATCAAAGAAAATTATCATATAATGAAAATCACAATACACATTATGTATATATCAAATCATAAAAATATGGAATAATATTCCCCTCACATCATACCGTCTCCCATGGATTTCATGATAAACCTACATAATGGGTTGCACATATAATACATTACACATGGATACTCTAAAATATAATTTTTATAGAGATCATTAGAACCTACCAGATGTGGTTAATTAGATCAAGGAACATTAAGCACACTTTATATTGGGATATAAATATTATACATTATATAAGAAAATAATGATAATATAATATCATATGTAGATTCCAATGTCTCATTTTGTTTTATTAAAAATTTAATTTTCTTTGTTTTTTTATTTATTTATAAATAAAAACAATTTTTTCTAGTAATACAATTTATTAATGAGTTTATTTTTTAAAATATTTATCAATAAAATAACGATCTCATAATTTATAAATTCCATCATTCCTTTTTGACAAAAAAATTTAAAATTCCACAAATTGTGTTGAGTTTATGTAATAAAAAATATTGCTAATCTCATTTAAATTTGGATTGGATTTATAAGTATTCTTATTTTTTTATGTTTATTATGTTCTTAAGGATCGATAGTGATAAACTAAATTCTTGGATAATTTGAATCATCATTTCATATTTAGAAATAAGATTTAATTTAAAAATTCATTGATTTAAATGATTATGGATATGTCTTTTGTTCCTTAATTAAAAATTTCCTCCACAAATGAATTTTGATGAACAATTAAACACATGTGTATAAGTATTTTCTAATTTCAAACAGACAAACTTGGATGTTTTATGTGTTTTAATAAAATAAATACATTTATAATTTTCATAAGAGTATTAATTGTTGATTTATGATCATGAATATACTAGTTTTCCATTCCAAACATTTAAATAATACATGTATTGAACACTAGATGAGTTATTATTTTTATTCAATTATATTCCATCTCAGATCACAACTAAAATTCCTCCTCTATTAGTAATATATAATATTTGAAACATTATCCTAGATTTTCCACATTATTATCAATATATTTACATTCATAAATTTTTCATTCTTAATTTCCCAAATATAATACACGATATATATTGGTGAAGGGGATTAATGTTGACTATTTGGGTAACAAATCTATTTTAACTACTATAATGCTCAACTATAACTAGAGTTAATTTTCTATGATTTCAATAATCATGTCTTTTTGTTGTCTATGATAAATTCTCATTGAAAATTTTACTATATGTTGGGAAAATTTTATTGATTAGAAATATTTTACTCTAGGTGCAAATTATTGTAATTTAGTTACTGTTTTATAAAATTGTGATTGTACACCATACATACTAACACATTTTTAAAAAACGTTGAATCTATGTTTCCCAAATATCATGGTTTTTAAAATCATGAATATTGGTTAAATATTATTATTAAATGTTATTATAATAATATTGATTCATTATAATGGTCCTTGTGATCTATTTTAATCTTATTTATAGGGTTTTAAATCATTGATAGTTTTTTATGGAATTCATTTTCAGAGTTAATTATTCATACTACTTAACATATTAGAATGAATGGTCATTGTATGCACACACAAAAATAAATTCATGACACATTGAATAATGGGTGTAATTATAGCATACATCACTGTGTTTTTACTATATTCACCAAGGATGGGGGTGACTCTGTAATATCTATAATAATGACTATTTTGATATATAGATATAGTAAATGATGAAAAAACAGAATATGATGGTGTATGAATTTTCCTTAAATAAACACTTACATTAAGAGTGATGGTATAATCCTTAAGTCAAAACTAAAATTACTTGTAATGTATGGTTTTTAACAATTTATATCGTGTCACCCATTAGGTAATTCTATCACATGAAAGTATCTTCCAAAATGATATTATACTAAATCAAAACTATAAAAATTTTCTTTATAAAATTCTATGGATATGAACATCATACTATATCTGGAATGTGACAATATAAAAGAAATGTATTCTTCCTAAGTTCTATGTCTCTAAATATAAGTGATTGAACAAATTAAAATACATACATGTCAGACATGTTCTTTTAAACATTAGAATGATCATCTTGATACTAATGATATATCTTCAATTTATATTATTTATCAACATTATGAATTATTCGAGGAAACATGTAACTCCTAAATCAACCAAACATCTGAATCAGAGCTTGTTTCTTAATCTTATGGATCCAAATTAATATATAATTTTAATTATGTTAATTTGTAGATATAAAATTCAGCTATCTCAGTTCCTTCAATGACTAATAATATCCTCTAGAAAAAGTTTTCTTTGTTGAAATCATCCTTGATATGAAATGTTTTTATATAATATGGATGCTATAATACCTCCATTAATTCAATGATCTGTTAGAATAAATATTTTGACATATCTATAACACCTCAGTCAGTACTCGTAATAATTATATATTTTGAATTTTATCTCATTCTATTCATATTGTAGACTAATACAACCATTAGAAAAAGTTACAACATTGTTAAATTAAATTAATCACATTGAATTGATTACATTATTAATAACTAAGTTTTCTTTATTTATAACTTCTAATATAATTTCATACACCATGACTTATTAAAATTTATCTTTTATTATTTTAACATCTAAATATAATCGATTTTTATCTTTTATTATAAAATATTACCTATTGTATTTTATTCATCAATAATAAATCATCATCATGACTTTTATTTTTTCAACTCTATAATGAATTACATTGTATTAATAGGGTTACATTATAGAAACATCAAGATAATATGACATGGAAAATAGATATCAAAATACATGGGACATACTTATTGTTATTATAAACATATTCATATATATCACTAATAAATTTTTTTAATTATAGAATAATGGAATATTAAGAAATTCCATCACCGAACATCTATGTATGTTCATATGTTCGTAACACTCATTTAACTAGTTTCCAATATTATCAACAATTGATTTTATTTAACTCCATCACCCAAAATTAATGAATTTGTAATATTATTATATAGATATATATATCTACAATATTGAAGATATAATTATAATTCTAAACATCAATAAAATAATTGAATTTTATTATTATATATGCTAAACATATGGAACACACATCCCCATCTTCAATTTCCACATTCACTCATCATATCCATTATTCAAAATAACACTTTTAATGTTTCTTTAACATAAAAAATATGCTTTGAGATCATTTTCACCAAATTAGATCACAAATAATTTATTTTTTATATACATTGGAATCAACATCAGGGTCATAATTCATCAATTATCTACTAAAAAAGCATTTGATTATCTTCAACAGTTTTTCAGTATGCTTCCAAATATGAATATTTGACAATTCCATTGACATAAAACATATATAATGATGAAAAATAATTTAAATCAATGTTTATATAATAAATATATTTCATTAGTCCCCAATCATATTTAATCAAAAACTTTTCCTTTGTAATAATTAGTTTTTAATATTACTTTTTGAACTGTATATTTTTGGAACTACCATTACATTACCATTTTAACTCTAACTCAACTTCATTACTCAATATTTCGACTTAATAAATTTTAATTGGATAGGGGGATAATCATATGATCTACATAGTTGATTAAACCCATTATAGTTACATATTTGGATCCATAGAATATAAAATATTTTTTCAGTGTAAATTAAATGAGTGTACTTTTAATGATGATGAAAACAATCTCTATCAACCTGGATGGATAATTCTTGATGATGATCCGTGAATTAAAACAAATGGCCTTTATCCTATATAGGTAACTGATATTATTTTGATATAACCAATATGAATGATAGTACACGACAACTATAATGATTTTTATGACATTATTAGTGAAGAATAATTGTGAAAAATGAGTAAAATATAACTTCATCTATATATATTTAGGGATGTAATTTCCCAACATAGGGATGCCATTATTTAATATAAAAAAATATTATTAAAATAAGGGTTTTTATAGTTATCTAACATCAAATGGTATGTGATTTAAATTATATATAATACATAGTTATTGGGATTATTATTGGTTAATCATATTAGGCCATATGAAATTCCATAAATTAATCATCCCAACGAATCACAACCATAAAAACCACTACATGATTCATAGATTTGATGAATCACTTGATATCCCATGACACTAGTCAATCATAAACTATAAAATATATTGATCATATCCGAAAATATATTAAATCCCCTTCCTATCTCCTAGATATTTTTTAATTGATATCTTATAATATGATACACCTTTTCAACATCATTAAAAAAACTATCAAATAAACCAAAACTCAATAAAAATTTTATTAAAAAATTACATCCCACTTTGAATCCACATAAATAATATTATATATGAGTAATCATACATGGGTCATTTTCAAAAAAACACGTTTCCCAAAATTTATTCAATATACTTCAGGAAATGTATATGACCGAAAAATATTTTTCCGCATTTAATGAAAAAAATGAAGTACTTGATTCAAACTTGTAAATAAATAATAGCCTCTATTATATAATTATTCATTATCAACTAAGAAATTGTTCTAGTGTGGTCTGGATCGAAAATGTTCATATATCTATAATAACATTTACACAATATGATATTTAATATACATTATATAAGAAATATATAATTAACTTTTACAAGGAATAGTGTGACCAATGGCTACAGAATATTTTATTTAGTAAATTCCATATCATACGTACATCATTTTTCTAAATACACTACCCTTGTTGAAACGTAAATAAAATAACATTATTTTTGATGATGATCACATAACATGAATCGAATCTATAACTCTAGGAATATCCCATCTCCCTACACTATGCATGTCTATACATTCCCTCCTGGTAATTCAGTTATTGTCCCTGATGTCTACAACATTTCATATTAGTAGAAAAATAATGACATAGTTAATAAAAAATTGTTCACATAATAATCCACATACCACATCACCGCATTATTTTTTATGCCTCAAAGATTATGTTTGGGATTTATCATGTTATAGGGGATTTTGGTCAAGGTATCATTTGAAACATATCAAATTGGGATTCAAAATAAATCAATATTTCTTAATTAAGAAATTTTTTATATAATATTCCATGTTATATACTTCAGTGAGTTTATCTAATTAATAGGTGTTTACTTTTTAAACTCTTTGGATCTCATAAAAAACCTTTATACCATTTATATTAACATTTTCATCTTAATTTTAACAAATCATAACAACCCATACGGCATTTTTATGATCATAGATGAGGGACTAATAACAATCATATATTGAGCATATTTAATAATTTTTTACTTCATGTGATAGAAATTCAATCCATATGGAAGAATGATAATTGAATATTTACATTATTTTAGATTCATTATACATTTTACAATATTAACATATAATATACCATGAATCTAATTATAAATGAATTTACATAACCATAATTATTTTACCGTAATAATGGTTTAATAAATGTATCTCAAACAATATAATATATAAAAACCCAATATAAATTTATATAATCCATATAATTTATATATATAATGTTATGGTACTTAAAACGTACTTTATTTTGTAAATAATGAAATCGAGGTTCCATGGTATGTGAAATAACATGTTATTTATCACAAAAAAACATGATTATTCCTTAGATTTCAGAAAACAACCTTGTCTAGTGATGGAATTCATAATCTAAAATGAATTGTTTTATGTAATTAATGTAGGAATGTATTCTACCAATGTTTCTAAGTTTGTTATGATGTTTTTTTGGAAAACATCCAATGCATATATCTATAAAGTATGTAAAAAATTATTTGATTTTGAGATCTAGTATAGTCACTGTACAATTAGAAACTACTTTCAATATAACCCCTATTAATGAGATTATTATATCATCTAAATTAAAATAGCATATCCAATATTTTTTAAAATTACTTAAATTATGTTCTTGACTAAAATACAATGACTCTATCACTGATTTTCATGGATCTATCATGTTATTCAAAAAGCATCATAGGCATAATGTGGGGTAAATAACAAGGTATTAATGATGGATTATATGTAAGACACATGGGGAATATCGTCAAACCCTTCAAATTTAAATTCATAAGTTCCTTTAGATCACTACTAAAGGGGTGGGGTGAATCCATGATACATTTTTATGAGTTTTAAATTTCAAATTATACCACATATAGTAGTTATTTTCTTTATCTGGTCCTCTTATGTATGTTATATTTGATTAATGATATTGAAATAAAATTTACATGATCCATAAAAGTTTCACAAGGATAACAATAAATTTTAGTGTCTAATCATTGGAACATTTCGTTTCAGAGCAAAAATATAAATTGTTACACTATATAATAATTTTCTTACAAAGGTAGGGATTCATCCATGACCTTATGGGGAATCAGACACTATACATAGCCTCATACGAGGCTTATAGAACATCCCAAACTGTTTTGAATAATCCCATTGGAGGATCATTATTATTATTCACATATTATTAATATCTAACATTATCTTCCTAAATTTGATTAATAAGCCCTTTTGAGAAGTATTGATAATATTTTACAATCCATTAATAGATCCTTTTAAATACCTATATAGAGCCCCTTGGAGACACTATCTACTCAGTTTTGATTCTCATCAACCTTGATTGATCATTTAAAACACTATTATTAATTAATATTAGATACCACTCTATTTTATGATGTTATTTTAGGTATGATTATTCATATCCATTTAATTATTCCACTTTTTGTTACACTAGTAGGAGTTATACATTCATTTTTTTAGTTCTCAATTTACCTTCTTCGGTATGTTTTCCTTACTATAGAATATTTTATTATTGGAGGGGTTTTGTAACATATGTATAAAATTTATTTGGTATTAATAAACACTTATTTTAATAAATAAATGTTTGGGTTAAATCTTTTGTTTTTTCAGGTCAAAATTTTATGATTTTTTAATTTTACGATAGTGCATGGTTGGTGATCGATTTTAACAAACTCTGAGCCCTATAATTGAAAACTGTGAAACACAATGTAGTAGGATTTTTCAAGGTAAGCACATGATAAGTACATTTTTTTCCCTGTTAGGAGAAACTGTGCATCACATTTACAGAAGATGCATGGCCAGGCCACACAATTATGTATAATCGTGAAGATCTGCCCATGAAATCATGCATATGAGTTTTCAATTAATCCAAATTCTGAATACAAAATAACGAGCCCCCCATTTATGTCTCTTATAGACCAAAACGACCAATAATTGATTTCTACCTTCCTTAGATCTCTTATGAAGAGTTTTTGGCCCCTAGGGTCCCTCTAAGAAGCGATTCAATGCTAGATTAACAACATTCAATCTTCTCCTAGTTATTTTACTCACATCGACCTCTATCTACTCAGATCCCCTACCCATATCTAGGGTTTTTTGGATCCTTATATTTCATTTTTTATCTAATACATGCTATTCTGGGATCTCAAAACTAGTATTTTCCCTTATTTCTTATATCTCCTGATCATTTTTCGTCATTAACCCACCTACATTAGGGTTTGGCATTACAAGATATATTTATCCTGAGGTAGGTGATTCCATCATGATTTCCAATTTATGTTAAGCATAAATGATTGGTTTAAATTTTATTTTATATAATTAAATGATTTTTTTATTAAATTTCATTCAATTTGTTTGTTGAAATAAACCATATTCCCTTGAATTGGGGTGTGTTTATGGAAGTCATTCAAATTTAAATTTGTTACATTAAACTGTAAAGTAGTTGTAATTAAATTTATTAATTTAATTATAGATAAACTATTTGTTGTGAAATTTTCAAAATACACAATTCTAATAAAATTTGTATTTTTTTTAATTTATTGAATTAATTTATATTAAGTTGTAGACCATAATTGTGATGGTCGATGGTGAAATTATATTGGGAATTAATTTCAAATCACTATTTGTAAATATGACTTAAAACTGGTATTGTTAGAAATTATAATGTTTGTCATAGTAGAGTGTATTTTCTTATTAAAAAACCCATTATGGTGTTTAAATAGAAAATTAGAATATTTTAAATGGAAAATTGTATGAATGTATTTTATTTTTCCTTAAATAAATTGGAAACTTTTATTTTTAATAGAGCTCATGCATGCATTAGCTAGTTAATCATTTGTTTAGATTGCTCTTTATTATTTACAATGTTCCATAAAATAAATGTAGCATGTCATATCCCTTAAGATATGGTGTTCACTCTTCTTTGGAATGTGTTCAATGGTGTGTATTTTCATGTCTCCATGCTACCTTTAGTGAACAGTAACCATACACTAGAAATATCATACCCTCTTAGGGATATGACCATTATGCTCACTTTTATTAATTTCAACTAAATATGTGCATTTATTAGGAACATTTCTACTTGCCTTCTGATTTATAGAATTTTGTATATTGATTTTTTTATTTAATACTTTGTTGTAAATAAACATTTGTTTAAATATATAACCATAATTTTAATTATATTTCCTTATTTTGAAATGTAACACCTTATTTGTTTATATATTATTTTGAAATTCCTAACCTATTTATTTGAAAAATTGAATCACATTATAAGGTTAATTTTTTATTGGCATATACTTTGTAATCCTTGGTGAGACCCTACTAGGTTTTTATATCACACCCTATATATTCCTTATGGTATATTTAGATTCTATACATATAGGTTCTAGCAGTGGTAATGAATCTCTTAGAGGTCGTTCTAGATGTTGGTAAATGGAAATAGA
Source organism: Viscum album (assembly GCA_963277665.1). Taxonomy (NCBI): domain Eukaryota; kingdom Viridiplantae; phylum Streptophyta; class Magnoliopsida; order Santalales; family Viscaceae; genus Viscum; species Viscum album. The sequence continues at coordinate 648,550,551 of OY728153.1, forward strand.
GAGTTGTGTTTTTTGGGAGTAAATAATTTTTTCTTCCTATTGTTCAAGTAATTTTCTATATTACATTATTTTGTTCATTCCTATTATATATACGGTATATTATTCCTAGTTTATCTTCCATTGAATGCATAATATTTTGTTTTTTTTTCATCCTCATTTTTGGTTCCAAAATCATTCCCAATTTAATTTTCTATGATTCAAGGTGTTACTTTCCCACCAGTGGGGATCATGAACACCCTTTAAGCATTTTCAAGGTCGGTTCAGGTGTCATGTTACCAAGTTACGTGGTCTGGTTCATAACAAAAGTGGTATCATATATCTAGGTTAAGCTTCTTATCATGATGTTGGTATGCATTTGTAAAATCATTTCCAAACATAGGATCCAGTTAAGATTGATTTACTATCAATATATCTCCATAAAAAACATTATGTCGCAAGGTGTGGTCTGGAAATCCATCTTGAGTATTATATATAGTATTATCAGTATTTTTAAATTGGTTACAGTGAAATAAAAATATTTTTGTCTATATATTGGGATTAAATTCCCTTGTTTCTATATTTTATTGTTAATATAACGTCTTCTATTTTTCCAATTAATGTCTTTTATCATCATTCCTATGAGAATATGTGAAAATATAATATATAAGTAATATTTTGATGAACCTTATATACAAAATCCACTTGTGGACCACGATATAGTTGATGTTATTGTGCTCATTGTCCAATATCTTGGGCATGCAACACCACTACTTCAAATTCAAGATCTAGTTGTGGAGCCTTAGGGGGATATTCTCTATATTTGTTCTCAAGATTTCCTTCACCATAATTCAATTCCATTAAAAGACACAAATTATACTCAAGAGGATAAAGAGTGGTTGAGAAAAATGGATCATTTGTTTTGGTTATTTGACAAACTCAACGATATCAATGTCATGTATACCTCATTTGATCTACATGAATTTAGAAGGTGATGGTGGAAAAAAATAGTAATGGTGAACAAAACTGAGTTCTTTGAGTGGAATGAAATAAAATTACATTTCCCCAACACGTGATTTGCAGAGTTGAATTTTTTCCAACATTTTCAGGATGTTAGTACCATGACAGAGTATAAAAAACCTTTATTGAGTTAAAGAATTTATCAACAATTATTTTGTCGAATTAGAAGATAAAGGTTCAATGAATCATTTTTGTACTTCATCAGGATATTGGTTCTTAGGTTTTGTTTCCAAAAATTCTTTGTTATGCATTTATGTTGGATAGAGAACAAATGGGGGAAATGTAATTTCCGAAATTTTAGGGTTATTAAGAGTTTTATTTCTCCCAGTGCCTTCATGGATTCTTTCAATGGAAAGCATATGCATGATGATTCCTATGATTGTTCACCAATAGCCGGTCATTCTAGATAACTTATACTACGAGATAGTGGACTTTTGATTTGATACTACTGTAAAAAGTCATAAAAATCAAAGAGGGTTTGTAATGAGGGGCCCAAGATCTATGGCTCTTACAAACATTCAGGTTACTAGAAATAATCCTCCCATATTTATTCTAATCTACGTAGTGTAACTAGATCATCATAACCTTTTAAAAATGTGTGGAAAATAGATTATTCATGTAAAAATGTGTTCTATACTTAATAATCCAAAATGAAGCTTCTTCACATAGTTGAAGACACTCTAAATAAATCATTCATGGGCCTAGTGTCTGTTTGATGTACCATCATTACAGCTTTTTCATTTGTGACTACTTGATTTGATATTGGGGATTCTCACATTTTTATTTCACCTTGTATTTTTAATATGGTAAATAATCATGTGGATATTTTATAAAATGTTATGGATATTACTACACCCCTTTGTAAGAAGAGTGGGAAGGTTCTCTAGAGCCCCACTTTTTTACTCTATCTCTCAAATGATGATATTGTTTTATGTTTTATTGTTAGAAACATGAAACATCTAAGCATCATTTTCATTATGGATTTCCTAATTTCAAATAATTCCAGGATTGATTATTATATTCAATGGGTATCCATTACTAAAAAAAATGGGAGTGAAGTTCATTTCATGAATAATGGGACCCAAGGATGAGTATAAAAGGACCTTCTAATATATATTTTTGGAATTTAATATCATTGTTATATTTTGATATGGAGATGGTGTCTTTCAGCGGTTATCTCCCCCCAAATTTCACCGAGTTTCCTAACATGTTTTATTCTATTTTCTCTAGTTTTACATCATTATAGATGGTAGTGATTTCCATTAACATATTCCAGGGTACTCAACTAGTTTTAAATCCCTTTTACTACATGGAACCTACTGAACTGAAAGAGTAGACGCCTCATTTGGAAGATATTCTCGAGAAAAGATTTTATGTATGAGGGTGTCACCTTGGGTGGAACCAATAGTCTTTTGTATGAAATTTGGTGGTTCAATTAACTTATGTGTTGATTATCGAAATATAAATCAAGAGAAAAAAAAGATATTTTATTTTCTTCATATATTGATGATGAATTTAATTAGTTGAATGGGGAAATGTGTTTCACAAAGATTGATATATGTTATGGTAGCCATAAATTGATGATAAAAGAACCTGGCATTTTGGAAACCATATTTACGAGAAGCTATAACCATTAAGGGTACCATATTATTGCTAATGGTATAATCAATTATCATTTAGTCATTAGAGAGTTTAGGAATACAATATTTCATTATTATCTTGATAACCTCAGTGTAATATTTGAGGATGAAATCATTATATACACTATATCTAATGAAGGTCATTTTCATTATTTACGAACAGTTCCATGTTTGATGAGAAATCACCAACATCATGTGTATCCTTCAAAAAATGATTTTTAGATTCAGGAAGGGAAGTTGTTGGGACTTTTGGATCAAATCATGGTATTTTAGATGAACCTGAAATCGTGGAATCAATTATGACATAGGAACAACTATGAATGTTTTTTGAGACTCGGAACATCTTGGGTATAGATAGGTATTACCATTGGCATGATAAATATTTGAAAATGATGGAATCTCTGAAAACATCTCTAACTTGGAAGGGATTAATTATTATTCAGGATGATAAATGTTATATATTGTTTTTGTAAAGAAAAAATTTATTTTGATTTTTGTCAGATAAAGACTCTTAAAGAGGTTGGGTAGGGATATATATCCTTTGTAGATTCATCAGGTTCGGGATTTGGATATATTCTAATGTATGGAGATCATATTATTTTCTTACGAATCTCATTAACTTAGTCATGATTATATGAATTATCTGACCGACGACGATGAATATGCTACTCTGATGATCACTCTTTAGAGTTGGTTACATTACCATTACAGGGAATGGTTTTCCATGTATTCAGACCCAAATAGAATTAGTTATATATTTTCTCAAAAATACTTTAATATCCACCAAAATAATTGGGTGGAATACTGGAATGAAATTAAAATTATAATTTCATTTACCTTGTCGAAATGGAATGTTGTTGCAGATGCTTTGAGAAAGAAACATCAGAACCAGGCCATGAAAGAAACTATAGAAGTGTGAAATTTTATGGATCTCATTGAACAGTTTCATATTCGAGTAAAATAAAAATGGGTTGTGGTTTTATTGGAATTTATTCACCTGACATCTATTCTTCCCAAGATTATTATTCATGAATAGAAGATTGATGATGAGTTCTTTAGCATTATAAACTCTCTTTTTTGTGGTCAGTCCATTTATAATTAGTAGTTCTAAAATAATTTCATTCTATGATGTCAAAATCACTATGATGTGATGTTAGCAGTAAAGAATGATGTTATATGAGACTACCATAACCCCAAGTGGGTTGTGAACCTAGGGAAAATGAAGGTGTTCTGTGACATGTGGTGACAGTTCGTGAATCCAGTAATGAGATGGAGAATTGGTGATTTTTTCTCCCATTGTAATATGTGCCAATAGGTTTATTCTCAGAACATGAATCCATTGGGTTTTTAGCCACTTAGTATCCCTAACTGGATATCGTATGAGGTTTCTATGGAAATATTTGTTCTGTTTCCTCATACCTTGTGAAATAAGAACACAATAATATTTTTTATTGATCGACATACTAAATTAGCTCAAATTTTACCCATTCATGATAAATCCAAAGTTGAGGAGTTGGTAAATCTCTATATGAAAGATAGTGTTTGTTTTCAAAGAGTCTCATATGATATAGTCTCTTATATGGATCCTCATCCCAAATCTAATTTTTTTAGAGGCCATCAAGGGGCACAAGGATGTCAAGCCTATTTGAGTATGACATTACATCCATAGTCGGATGTATAAAAAAATATAAATACATGATTATATGTTTCAGACTTATATTATCTAATTTTGCGGGTCCTGGGATAATCATTTGAGTCTAGTTGTGTTTTCTTATAATACTAGTTACCATTCCTCAATCATAATGGACACTTTTGCGGTCTCGTATGGTTGGACATGTAGATTTTTGTTATGTGGGCAGGATGTTAAGGAATGTTAATTTGTTGTAAAAATATGGGATGAAGAGATGAAAGAAAAAATTAGTTGATTCATAAAATAATATTGACTAATTATTATCGTTATTCATCTTATGTACGTGATCCATGTAAATTTTTAGAGTTTTTAGTAGGTTATAAATCACTCTTAAAAGATTCTCCATGTTTATTTTATTGATGACTTGGGAAAAGGGTCAAATTTCAGCCTGTTTTGTGGTAAATCTTGAGGTTTTTTATTATCAGTTGAAGGATTCTTACCATGTATCACTTCCACCACATTTTTCGTTGATACATAACTTGTTTGATTTATTTAATCTAGGAATGTATAAATATGATGCATCCCATTTTCGAAGATGGTGTGATCATAATGTGGAAAATGATTTATCCATAAATAATTAGAAAGTTAGGATAGTTGACTCTAAAACCAAGGTACTTCATGGGAGTATGATTCCATCGGTTAATGATTTATGGAATTGTAGTTTTGTTAAAAATGATACAAGGATGAGGGAGGAACTAATGAGAGATCAATGGCCTCATCTTTTTTGGCATGGAAGCATCTAGGTAGTATTTTTGGGGATAGAATGTTTCAATGTCTTGCAGGTTGTATCGAAATGTTACTATTTTTATGAATTATAATTCCTCTATTTTTTTAATTTTTTTAGGTTTCATTTTTGGGTTAAAAGATTAAGAGTTTTTTATTCTATTCTAGTGCACAGTTGGAACACAGATTTCAATAACATTGTGCCCCTATGAAGAAACTATGAAATCCACGGAAGTGGGATTCATCATGGTTGGAACATAGTAATTTAGATCATGATACCTTATATATGAAATTGTGTAGCCCGTTTAAAACATGCACAAGGATAGTTTGAATTGTTTGGTCTTACTATTCAGATCTTCCATGGAAACCATGCGTATTGGTATTTAATTAATCAAAATTTGGAATAAAAATTATAGATCCATAATATAAGGTCCTATATTGATTTTAATGAACCTTAATATATTTATCCCCTCTCTAGAGCTCCCATGTTGAGTGTTTGGACCCTATATCCCTCCTATAAGGGATTGGAATCTTGGATATTGCCCTAAAATCTTATCTGTTTAAGTTTTGTATCCATGATCCCTATCTCATGTGATATCTCTTCTCCTCCCTAGGGTTCCTTGGTCACTATTATTTCTTATTTGGATATAATACTCAATGTATTGGTATATTCATACTATCCTTAAATTTTTTTCACAGGTTTGGGGTTCATCAATTCTCTGTTGAAAATTCTCAAGTAGTGTTTGGCATTATGAGATCTCGTAATCTCGAGGTAAAAATTTTCATCATTATTTGAGATATATGTCCATAGTAAATTTCATTATTTAATTTAAATTTTTATATATAAATTATTTTTTATAATTTTTATTTAATGTCTTTCAAGTATATTTTCCAGAAAAATCACATTTCAGATTAATTGGGGTTTTAAAAATAGGTATTTGGCATGAAAATGGACAACTCTAATTTGATTTAATTAGTGTGTGTTTATGGAAATTGGAGAAATTAAAATATTAAAATTATTCCAAATATATTGATGAATTTGAATGTGGGTAAATGATTTGATGGAATATTGTGAAAAACTATAATTCTATTTAATTGGGTGATGGGGTGTTGTTTTTTAATTGATAAAATTCCTGAAAATTAATTTGTAGAATTTAATTGTGAAGGTGGATTATGAAATTATGTTGTTAATTTATTTCAAATCCCTATTTTTCAAAATGTAATTGAAATAGTTTTGATAGAAACCAAATGTTTTTATCTTGGTAAAATTTAGGTTTTTGATTAAAAACCATTATGGTTTTAAATGGTAAATTTCCATATTTGAATTGGATAGTGGGATGAATTGTGTTGGAACTTTTATTATATAAATTTCACATGAATTTTTTGCAATATAGAACATGAAATCAATTGGTTGTTAGTGAGTTATTTGGAAGGAACATTACAATTTTGAACATTCCAAAACATAAATACAGCGTGTCATATCCCTTAGGTGATGTTAAAGATTCCTTATTGAAAAGTGTTAAAAGGGGAATAAATACATATTTCCTTGTCATCGACAGTGTGGATTCCCTATATACTAGAAGTACCATAACATATAAGACATATAACCTTGTTTCTCTATTTTTCTATTTCAAATGAATATATTTATTTTCATCTTCTACCGAATTTAAATAAACTATTTTATATAAAAGTGTTTATTTTATCCATTTTTTTAAATCACATTTTGATTAAAGCTAATTATATCATTCGAATTGGAAATCATGATATGTTTAATTATTTCTTGATATTCAAAAACCTATATAATTAATATTTTAAGGAACATTAATTTGTTAATTTTATATTGTCATCTACTATGGATTCCTTGGCGAGGCCCCACATGGATTTTAGCTTAAACACTTATTATGATTTTGGGTGTTTTTGGATCATCACCCTCAATGTTATGGAATGGGTATAACAGATCTTAGTGGTTCTTATATATGTTGATCCCTGGAATTTGAGAGTTGTATCCATTGGGACTTGGTATGTTTGTATTCTTGTTATTATTTTCATTTTCATTAGTATTTTGGGTTGTTCATGCCTGTTTCAAAACAGGTACACTAGTCCAAGTGGATCATACTTGGTATGCATATTATATTTTTTCTTAATATTATATATTTTATTTATAAAAATTGTTCCTATTTTATTTTATGATTCTCGGTGCTAGTTTACGACTTGTGGGAATTAGAAACTCCCTTCGGGATATGTCAGTTCTGGTTTGGGTGGTGCATGACCAGGGTACCTAGGTTTTCTTATGGATGTTTCTCATCCATTTTATTATTATAATATTTGTATGATAATGAAAATAAATATATATTAAGAATAATTTTATTAAAAAATTTATTTTGTTAACATTCAGAATGTTAATTAATGATGTACACTCTTTTATTCGGACTTGTAAAAAATATACTTTGAGTTCCCAATGATGTTAATATCAAATCCAAAATTATATATTTTTGTTCAATTAATCCGAAAGTATATGAATTAACACCTAATTTAATTGACTATGAAATATTATTTTTGAACATTCTCTTTAAACTCTTCCATAGTTTCATTAAATCATGCATCATGAAATAGAATTGTGGCTCACAACATGGAACACTGATCAACACATCATATAGAAACACATATAGTGAAATTTATTGGGAAATTTATTTAATTTAATATCATATATAAAATAATTTAAGGTATCTATCATTGTTTAGAATATATTTAATCTATATTTCTCAAAAATAAGAGATACCTCATAAGACATGTTAAACCTTATGAACCCCCTTTATATTAATTTCGTTTTGAATTTTTTTCCAAACCATGATAAGTCTATTGATAATAGTACAAAGTCATAAAATTTATTTTTTATTTATAGGTAGTATTTGTAAAATATTAAAAAATCCTCCAAATTAATATAAACTCACAAAGTAATATTCGTAAGGCTTTGTAATTTCATGTAAACTAAAATCAAATCAATATATAGTTGATAAAATACTTATACGATAAACTAATTATTTTATACCTTCTTCTAGGTCATTAAAATAACTACCTTTCCCATTCTATCAATATATGAATATATAAAAAGGTCTTATATAGTCATCTTTTACATAATATAATGATAGAAAATATTCATTTTTACGGATTCTTTAGAAGCATTATGAACACAAAAAATATAAAATATATTAGTCTAGAATAGAATGTGTAATTAATATTATGTCAAAATAATTATCATTAAAACATGGACAATTTAATCAAATAAACATTCATGAGAAAATATTAGATCAATTTTTAGTTTATTAGATATTCATAAATTACACAATATTATGTATGGTATATCATCTGTTATAGAGATCTATAATTTTTTAATCAATTCCCTTCAATATGTATATTTTCTAGCTTCTTATATTCCCATAAAAACTATATTAGTAGATTATATTTCATCCACGTATTTATTTTTCTACATGTTGATAATCTAAAATAATCATCACATGTTGGAACTACTCATTGAATTTGAATATATGTGGAATCTATGTGCCTTTTTCTTCATACATTTCTATTCACATGGGGTGTATTTCAAGTGTTTCATTTACCAATTATGACCCATATTTATATTTTCATATTATCATAGAATACATCAATATTGATAAAAAATGAAATCCATACTTGGGCTCTTTAATATTACCCTTATATTTTTTATGTCAAAACTATTTATCTTATATCACAATGTGTGGGATTATAATTCAATCACATACCCCCAATTGATAATAAATAAAAACATATATAGGGAATGATTTTCATAGAAGACAATATCAACTCGACTATTAATACAAATTTACATATTTCTCTACATGTTCAGGAATGGTTTTAACCACAAATGCCTTTATTATGAGCCATTAGTTATCCTACACTATGAATATGGGGGATAAGGTGATATAGAATTCATGAGCGGAAAACCTATACATAAAATATATAATTATATCTATAAAAGACACACTACTGAATTATATTTTTCGGAGATGAACACGTTGAAATCCCATAGATATTAAACATAGAATAATAATTAATTAATTAATTAAAATTTTGATCTCATTGATAGAGAACACACAATTAGAATTAAATTTTCATCAATTATAACTATTCATTTAAAATTTGTTTGAAATGGTAAAATAATTAATCAAATGAATGATTGAATATATCATAAAATTATTTATCTTATATCAATAAAAATTCAATATGTATAAAATTAGTTTATTCATTTCAATGCTTCCACTCCATGTCCCTCTCAATTGATGGGCTCATATATTCACGGAAGATAATTTTTCAATAATACTATATAATGGAAATTTATTTAATATTATATATTGGATAAAAAACATAACTTTATCAACCTTTATATATCACCTTTATTTCCCTTCATGAGAAAAAATGATATGTTTTTTTGGAATAGGGTTTGTTATTAATAAATTCCATGGTGGATGGTGTAGTTATGAGACTTGCATGGACAAGAAAAAATTGTTCCATTTTTTCTCAGTATTTTCTTGATCTCTTTAGTCATGTATCATTTTGGAAATACCATAACTGATTTACCTTATGATGTATGCACTTAATTTCATGAAATGTTTTTTCTTCAACGTGAAACATCATTTTTCACTTTGAATATTTGTGATGATTATCAATCTATCGGATTTAACTCATTCCAATTTTCTATGTTTGAAATTAACTAATAATTTGGATTTATACCCAAAAATCAATCACATTACAATCAATTCATCAACAATATTCATGGTTTCCTTGATTGGAGATATATGTAAATTATATTCATTGAGATCTTTAACTCAATATATCCATATATTACCCTTTTTGTTTGAATTTAAAATTCTTATTCCCATTTTTTAATCTCATCATTATATTCATCGTAATATGGAAATTTTCCGTTATGTAGACTATCATACCACAGAATAATTACAACCTTCATGTTGATATAAATTATTTATATTGTTTATTTTCCTTATTTGGACTAATTTATTCAACATTATCCTTCCTTTTACCCCTCAATAATAACATGCCTTTTATCACTATTTCAATATTTATAATATTTTCATTTATTTAGAGTATCATTATAGTTCTAATGAGTTATTTATAACCATTAAATATCATCATTATATATAGTTTTAAATATCTATAAAATTATTCCATGAAAATAAATTTTCATATTGGAAAGATTCTACTTATTATTGATAAAATAATTTAAAATTAAAATTTTATATGTTATTTATCTATTGTTCCCTGAAATTTAGCCCATTATTCTTCTTTATAAATGGAAAAAATTCAATATCCCCTAACCCTATTCCAAAAAAAACCTATAACACTAACAATGTAAAACAATATCCTAATCTGTCTTGTATATATATATTGAAAAAAAATTAAACACTTTTATGTTAGGATGAAAATATACCCTTTTCTAAATAATCATGGTACCATATTTTCTTGGATGGTAAAATATTCAAACTTCATGTGGTGTTGTATTTCACAATATTTCAATGAAACATAATTTTCCTATATTTTTTAAAAAGAAACTAATATTTAATTTCATTCAACTTTAGAATAAATATAATTAATTATGTTATTAGATTACTTTTATGGGTATAGTTTCATCTAGAAATGTGTATGTCTCTATAATATTAATTCCACTAATATATACCTTCTTATATCCATTATTGGAAGATGAATGTTTTAGGGTACTAATTTTTTTAACAGTATTTTATGTTCTTTTTTTTTCAAATTATATAATTATAACATTGAATTCTTATTTGGGTCACTAAATTTAAAAATAGTTTTTTTAATCCAAAAATCATCTAATTGACAGTTATAAAATGTTATTCATGATCATACTCTTGTTTTTAATAATCTTTATACGTTATTGGAAATAGTTTTCAATATCCTTGTTTAATTGAAATTCGATATACAATTAATAATCCTTAAAACTAATAGCTTATTTTGGAGATAATTCATGTGCATGGATATTTTATATATATTATACATAAATATTGAATTGAAATAAATCACCATATGATGAAGTTTTTTATGTAGTAATCTATAGATACTTCCTCATGGATTTTATTTTCAAGATGAGTGAATTGTACCTATGAAAATGTGATGAACATTCCATTTCATAAATTTCATATCTTATACATGCTGTGTATTTTTATAATTTATATCCTGTATAAAATTATATATATGAGTGATTAAATCATGATAACCCTATATTATTTCGTATATATCTTCATAATAGATAATTTAAAAAGATATATTAGGTTTATTTTCATTAATAACATAACATTGTCCTTCAAACGTATGATTGTCGATGGAAATATTAAATATATTACAAAATTTATTTATTTTAAATTGTAGTGACTGTTGTTATTTATTAATATCATCCTCTAAAATATTACCTCCTTCAACTAACAAATATGTAAATTTATTGTCAAAAAATCTTCATTGAAACGGATTGGTCTTAACTTATTTTCCTATGACTGAGGTTTCATGAAATAACTAGTTAATTTTGTGTCATTTAAAGGACTCTATGATAGATCATATATTAATTAGTGTTCCCTGGTACTACTTGATCATTGATAGTTGCATTATTGAATCAATGATCCATTTTTATTAATTTTACCTTTTTAAGATCATATTTTTAGTGGTTAATGCATCCAAAAACTCTTATTGAGTCTCGTAGCCTTACCTGAATAATGTAATAGATAATGTAAAAGGAATGATGTAATTTTTGAAAGGTTCACCATGAACATGAGAGACTGCTCCCTTTCAAGACTTTTTATGCTCCCCAATCATGGATTTCAATAATTTATACCCTATAGGTCACATATGGATTTATTTACCCATTGACTTTCGATGAATCAAACACCATGAATATCAAAAAAAATTATTAAAAAAAAACCACCATTTTGGTATACAATCCCATTTCTGAATCATTATAATGCTTCATTATACTCCGTAAAAATCACATTATATTTCCTCAAGTTCCTATTATCAACAAAAACTAAATCATATTAATTGTATATAATATCTCACAAAATCCATGAATGGATCCTTTTAGAAAGGTAAAAGTATTTCTTCAAATTATTATTATCCTTGTTGTGGAATAATAATAAATCTCTCATTATAAATGTACCTCATCCATTCAAATTTCATCTCATTATATGATATAAATATCCCATATGATTTTTCATTTTTCTAATCCCCATTCACTTTCTTTTTCTCTTATTCCAATATTAGTTCATCATTTTCTCCATACCATGTTCTCAATTATACTTTTCTGAAAGATGGTATTTTCTAATAATATGTTTTTAGAAGTGATTCTTACTCAGTTCCTTATTCTAATTATCATCATATTATATTCAAAATTATATAATATCATATTAATATTTTGTGACAATAATTTATTTTGGAATCATCAACATCTTCAGTAGTTATACACTCTGTTTTTTTCAAACCATTAATTTATTTACATTTAATTTGAATCAAATCATTATCTAATATAACTAAATATTTTTCATTAAGATCCTCATTATTATTTTATATTATTTAAAATTTTAATTAACAATAAGATTAAATACTATAAACGAATTTTAATCCCCTTTCTGTGTTCATATAAGCATGCATCATGACGATGAACTATAGATCATGAATTTACAAACCTCTAATTAATTTATATTGATTCATGGTTACTCAGATTAATTGTCATATTAATTTCATTGAAGATAATGGAAATAATTTTTTTAAAGAATTATCAATCTTAAAAAAATATTTTAAAAATATCATTATCACATGATTTATCAAAATAGTTTTTATTTATTACATACTACCTATTAATTTTATTCTATTATGGATGTTCATCCCACACTATATACACTATGAATACAAGAATAAAGTGATAAAACGTTCATGGGTTTATTTTAATTTCAATACAATGTCATACTTGACCTGTAAATATATTATAATGTCCAAAATACTTCATTAAAAGTGTTCCAAATTTCCTATAATCTAAACTAATATTTAGGGGATGAGAAATATAGTAGTCTTAAAAATTCAACTTAATGACCAATGAATTTATTTAGATGTCATATAATCATATTGTTTTCTTTAGTTTTCTCTATTATAACAAAATAAATATTATTACACTATTATATAAGAACCCTAAAATTGTTAAGAGATTTATATTTTTTGTACTCTATCCAATAAATTATTAAAAACATCTAAAGACTTATGAAATATATTAACACAAAATTTTAAAATCTCTTCATATAAATTGTGAAATATCTTCATTCAATATTTGCTCATCTCATTAACTAAAACACATTATAAAAAAATATTTAATTTATTTTATCACATAATTCCATGTCCTTGAATTTTATGATCTATCATATGGGTTTCCCTTAATTTTACCCCTAATTTGATATTTTTATGTAATGATATCAACTATATAAAACATCCATCATCTTCGCATACCATCAAAACCATTGATGAAAATTCTTCTTCGTAGAACTACAAAATAATTTATCTAGAATAACTTCTCAAATAATTATATCATTTAAGGGTTTCTCCTCCAAAATTAATATAAATTTCTCTAAAAACACACTTCATATAACTTTTACATTTATAATTGATGTATCTTAATGATGTATCCAATTATTTATTAAAATATTCTTATCTTCATGGAATAAATCAATAATGAAAAAAAGTAAATCCGTAAACTTCGTCTTCTACTAATATTTTTTCCATGAAATATTGTTACATACATGTTCTTAATTTCATCATTCTAAATTATTTAAGCACATTACCAATATATGTTTTGTTACCTCATTTTATGAAATCATTTATAACATGTTTTAAAAAAATCCTATCATAAATGTATGTTTCATCACCTAATTATTTAAAAAAATTAATTTTAAAAACCAAATATTTATAGGGTGCCCATTTTTGATGTCATTTGAGATAATTATTATGATAACAAATTGTATTATAAATAACCTCAAAATTACCCTTAATACACATGTATAAATAATATTTATCAATGATTTTATGAAACAAAACTCCATTATTTCATTATTAAACATGATATTCCAATTCTGAGAAGCTTACATCATTCAAGAAAATGATTTTTGAAACTTGAAAATCATAATAAACTAAGTTGGATAATTGAAATCATTATGTTATATCCTATAAATTACCTCAAAAAATTAGATTATTAAATGTTATTTTTAGAACCATAATATAAATATCATATCCAAAATGATTTTATTTGATATGAAATATCAAAATGTATTATATCATCACAATGTGAGAAAAATAATATTTACATTCAATCCAATGAATTATTTCATATCAAAATTCTCCAAGGTGAATTTTCAAGGATGATAATTTACCATCTATGTCAATTTTTATGGGGGTGTGAAAATTCCACTGTATTTGTCTCAACCGTTTTGTTATAAAATCAATAATTAAATCATGGTTGGTGTATATTAATTTGATCATAGACATTATGGTTTCGTACATTTCCCAAAAAATAAGACATTTTAATAGAATCTATATGAAGATGTTTTGACATTTATAATAATTAATTCGTCATGATTTCTGTTAAAAATTTGGTGTCTATTGATCTTATATAATATCCTTCTAGAATATTTAGAAACATGTGCAACAGAAGACATTAATTCATCCGTAAATTATTTTAGAACCAACACAACATCCATATTAAGAAAAAAATACTTCTTTATACATTTTACTACACCATGTTCAATTTTACACCCACAAAGTACTAAATCCATCTTTACATAATTGAAAATACAATATCTGGAAATAAAAGAAATGCAGTCAATAGATTTATTGAAATAATATCCCATTATAACAATTTAATATAAAATAAAAATAATTATTAACTATAAGACTTATTATAATGAGAACATCGTACATGTACATCATGAAAAAATATTATTAAAACACAATTTATTGGATGTCTACCATATCATATCTCATATAGTTTATTTTTTACTACAATATATTAATTTTATCAAATTAGGAATGCATTAGTTTAATGAAATTATCCAACAAATAAAATAACATGGTCATACTAACTAATTATAGGTCCAATCCTATCCAAAAAGATATGACTTGTCCACTCTTACAACACATTGAACAATATTATTAATGTATGAGTTAGTATTAGAAAAATTGAGATTTCTCTCAATCATTCAGTAAATTCTAGAATCATGTATTTACCCCACTGATCTAATTAGAGAATAATAATACATTTTCTACTTTATTATATATTCAATTATAGAATTATTAAAACTTTATTAAAAATTTATAATCTTGTTTAATCTAAAACACATAACTAAAATCATACATATGGTTAACGAAGTACCTAAACCAACTGTAACAACCGGATATTTTTTTATAATTATTCTTTTTAATTTTTTGATGTCATGTGCTTCATGCTACAACCAGATTATTTTGTGCTATACGCCATACTGTATTAGCTTGAAATATATGCAACACTACTCTTAGATTGTGTTACACACAATTTCAATTTCATTTAATAACAGTCATTCTACACAACATTGAGTGTATATATATATATATTCAATGTATAAATGAAATATGGTCGGATTATGTTATATAAAACAACGAAGGATTATTCCACAACACGCAACACAGTCTTGGCTTGCATTACATGCAATCGTGTCTTTCCTCGATAGCGTGTCTTGTAAGCAATATCAGGTTTCACTAAACAATGATATATGGTTAAAATATTATTATGAAATAGCCGTTATGAATAGTATTAACTAAATTTTGAATGTTATAACATTATTATTTCATCTTAAACATTTTTTAGAACATGGTATGGGAACAAAAATAAACTTTTCAGGTAAAATAATATTTTTCAAAAATTACAGTTTTTCCGCTTTTAATGGCGTACCCACATTAAATCTATTTTTTTGACATGTTAATAAGTTAAATTTTAAAAAATAAACTTCTTATTTTGAATCAGGATATAAAAATTTTCATTGGATAAAGTCATGATATTTTTCTAATAACTTTCATATTTTAATGAATAGTAAAAACACACTATATTTTAATTAAAAACATATTTTTTCTTCGTAATAATTTATATGCATAAATTTTAATATTTAATGGTTTTAAAGTATAAATCGAATATATTTTTACCATTTAATATAATGTAATTCATTAGCATTGATTTTACCTTGAATTCGTAGGTTAAATCAATTCAATCTTTTGTAATGTTTTAATCAAAAACCAGTTTTCTTTCAACAACGGGATTAATTTTTGCAAATTCTGTATACTGAATTTGGAAAAATGGATTCCATATTTGGAATCAGTGGGTGCAAATTAAGTTAATAATCTACTTTCTATTTTTTGGGCATTATGAATAGTAACTACGATACATTTTATTTACTACAGTTAAAGATAAATCGGGTAATTAAGTGTAAATATAAGATTATAACATTACCCAAACACCTGCCAAAATCCTATTGGATGACTAAAAGTCGACCCATATCACCTAAGGGTCGGATTAGATTCATTTAATTGACTTTTTTCTATTAAAATAATTTAATTATTATTAAAACCAAAGAAAGTGACAACATGTCACTTTTTTAAATCTTATAAGTATAATAATTTTATTTTAGTGATAAACTTAATGAAACATCAGATATAAATAGTCTCCAGAAAGATAATAAAATTATCTACATCATATAAATTTACTTATAATTTTTAGTGATTATATAATTATCATTAAAGGTGACATAATAGTGATGTTGAAATTATATTACTAAGAGAAATATTAAATAAATTGTTTTAAAAATATTAAAATAAATATTATATGGATGATTTAATGTGATACACTAATTTTATAGATAAATATTACATGTTATTAATATATTAATTTTTTAGTTCGAACATATCTCTTGTATATTGTTTATTTAAATTCAAATAAATGAATAGTGTAAAAATTGACACTATTTTTATTTTATAAAAATAACATATTATAAAATTGTTTAAAAATAAAAAATTGTTTAAAAATTATAAATTTAAATTTATATGGTCAAAAATTCCATAGTGTCAAATTACGGAAAATTCACAACACATATGTAGTTATTTATAATAATTTAAAATTTAAAAGATTATTACTACAAATAAAATTAAATTGATAAATAAAGATAAATAAAGTTGATAATGTTTAAAATTGATTCCTAACATGTATAAATTTTACTTTTTGATGATATTACAACCCTATATCATCTAATATTCAGATATGAGTCATTTTGGATTTTTTTATGTGTGGTTGGGATTTAATATAAACTAATATTTCTTATATTTCCAAAGGTGCCTGTTTCCGACGCTTTCGCAGTGGGGCGCGCATCCGTCCGCGGAGGACGCGCGGCTTTGTTGCCCCGCATTCCCGCTTTCAAAAGGCAGGCGGCATTCGCTCCTTATTCAGGGACGTCTGCTCCTTGATCGAAACGGGATGATGGGATGTCGTTTCTTCCTCCTGTGGATTCTTCCTCAGAACTCGACACCTAGTCCGGGTCTCCCTTATAGATTTAATACGTAGTTCGTGAAACTCTTCCCAGTGCCATGTTTCCATGGACACCGGTTAATTACACTGCTTCTGTCGGGACATTCCAAAGGGTCCAATAAGGGAAGCAACCTTCGGTCAGGGGAGTAGTCACATTGAGGCATCAGTAGCGTGTCTGGATGGTGGGGTACCTGGCATGTCTGTCTGTTATCCTTGATCACAAGGCTTCTCAAGGGCATGGAAGCCCGAGGCATCCCACATCGGGCGCAGGGAATTACATGTCGTAGACACATATCTGAGATTTTCCTCAGCTTCCTGTGCTCAACACAGGGTATGCCGCGAGTTTAACGTCCAGCGGAGACGGATCAACCCAACCAGAGCATTAGCTGGGATAAATCGGATTGAGGGATCCTCCTTGAAGGGATATCGACACCGGGGCTAGCCCGTGGGTGACAGTGAATGGAGTAGAAGGAGAGTGAAGTGGAACCATCGCAGGGGGGCGACAGTGAAGTTGGGCTTGAGCCTTGACGAGGCTTCCTATGTATCCCCGTGGCAGGGAATCAAAGTCCGCGTAGTTCGGGATGGTGCCGGTAAACCGACGTGAAGCTGGACCTTGGCCCGATGAATGTCGTCAGCGTACCGACGTGAAGGTGGACCATGGTCCGATGGGCATCGTCAGCGTACCGACGTGAAGATGGACCTAGGTCCGATGGGAGTTGGGCTTGAACCTCTGGGAGGATTCCTATGTACCATGCCTTGACATGGAACAAAGACCTCGTAGTTCAAATGGGGCTTTGTCGGTGAACCGACATGAAAGTAGACCTTGGTCCACTATTGGTAGGCTTGAACCTCGTGGAGGCTTCCTACGTACCATGCCTTGACATGGATCAAAGACCTCGTAGTTCAAAAGGGGTTGGGTCGCAATGGCTTACCACTGGACCAGAATGTAGTTTAACGTCATGCCGGACGAAGATGGGACCCGACGTGAAGAAACGACGGGTGGGTGTGTCGGTGAACCGACGTGAAAGTAGACCTTGGTCAACTATTGGTGGGATTGAACCTCATAAAGGCTTCCTACATACCATTCCTTGACATGGATCAAAGACCTCGTAGTTCAAAAGGGGTTTGTCGGTGAACCGACGTGAAAGTGGACCTTGGTCCAATGGGTAGTGGGCTTGAACCTCATGGAGGCTTCCTACGTACCATGCCTTGACATGGATCAAAGACCTCGTAGTTCGGAGAATACAGTTTAACGTCATGCGGGACGATAGTGAACCCTGACGTGAATAAACGACGGGTGGGCTTGAACCTCATGGAGGCTTCCTACGTACCATGCCTTGACATGGATCAAATACCTCGTAGTTCGGATGGGAATGAGTGTGCAGTTTAATGTCATGCAGGACAAGGGGGAATACCAGTTTAACTTCATGCTGGACGAGGGCGAAACTCGACGTGAATGAATGACCGAGCAATGTGGCTTGAACCTCATGGAGGCTTCCTACGTACCACGCCTTGACATGGATCAAAGACCTCGTAGTTCAGGTGGGTTTGTCGGTGAACCGACGTGAAAGTAGACCTTGGTCCACTATTGGTGGGCTTGAACCTCATAAAGGCTTCCTACGTACCATGCCTTGACATGGATCAAAGACCTCGTAGTTCAAACTGGGTGGTCAGGGTCGGTGCTCACTCTACACCCACGTGAGTCATGCTCGGTGTGAGAAACAAGAGGTTGCAAGGACCTGACGATCACGTCGCGAAGGGTGCGTCCGTGAGAAGCGAAGAGGGGCTTACGCGTTGGGTGGCCCATGGTGTTGGGACTTACTTCAGGATGGAGGCCCATAGGGAGGTGCCTCGTTCCCTATCACGTCCTCCTCCGACCTTGGTAGTGGGGAAGTACAAAGATGCACGGGTGAAATCATCTGTACCAAAGGTTAGGGGCTTACGCTCTGAGGCGACCCTTCCCTTGCGAACATACACCACTCCGACAAGGAGGATCTCATTCCATGTACGGAAGAGTTCCATTCCCGTGGAGATGAGTGGTGTAAAGAATGTTCGTGCTGGGGGGACCCTTCGTGAGGGAGATGAGGATGGGTCACAGTTTAACGTCATGTGTTGAGGACGTGGTGCTTGGCAGTTTAACGTCCTGCAGCTCGGACGAGGTGGGTTCACTCCACACCCCTAGGACTTACATAACTGGTACCCTCTGGTCCTTGGGGAAGGGAAGGAGCCGGTAAGGACATGGTAAAGGGGGGTCGTGGGACGAACCATCGAGGGGTCCACGTTAGCGTGGCTATGCGAAGAAGCAATAGCCATTAGCATGCCTATGCGAAGAAGCATTAGGCAAAGCAACGCTATGGGTGATATTGTCCATGGGACTTTGAAATCACATCGTGCAAACCTGGAGGGCCGCACGGGAAGAGGAATCGCTAAGCAGAGGAGTGTGCTTTGCGAAGTGGGGTTCCTTGGCCTTAGCATGGGGCATTGGTGTGAGTGGGAGGTGCTTCACGAAGTGGAACAGTGTTCGCGGAGCACTGCCTCGCGAAGAATGGGTGCCTCGCGAAGTAGGGTCTTGCGAAGCAGTGTGCTTCGCGAAGTGGAGCGGTCCTGCCTTAGCATAGGGATCACTCGTATGGGTTGGGTGTTTCGCGAAGCACAAGTGCTCTGCGGCTGCCTGGGTTCCCTTGGGAATCCCCTTCCTTCGCGAACGCCCTTGAGCTTCGCGAAGGGAATCCCTCTCGGAAGAGGGGCTCAAAACTAGACAAAGCAGAGTCGTCTCGCGAAGTAGAAATACCTCGCGAAGCTCATGATTTCCGGGGCAAAGCGTGGTTCACGATTCGGGAGAGGAGAAGCCTAAAGGTCGGATTCTCCATCCTTTGGACTCAGGGGGAGTCCAGAATTTATAGGGAAGGGGCGCCACGAAGCAGGGCTCGTGCGCCGCCTCCGGTGCTTCGCGGCGCGCTCGTGAACGTCAAATGGGTTCGCGGAGGATTACCGCCTGCGGGGCTTCGCGGCGGCTCACGAACGTCAAACGGGTTCGCGGAGGATTACCGCCTGTGGGGATTCGCGGCGGCTCGCGAACGTCAAATGGGTTCGTGCAGGATTACCGCCTCTGGCACTTCGCGGCGCCGCCATGGTAGGGGCGCTTCGCGGCGGGGCTTCGCTGCTGTGCTTCGCGGCTGTGCTTCGCAGCTGGTCTTCGCGGCTGTGCTTCGCGAGGCAGCGCGCCGGATGTCTTTTTTCGTTCCTTCCTTTCGGGCCACATTTTTGGCGCCAACAAATTCCCTCCCAGACTTGGAGCCGCGGAGGGTGAAGGGTCGAAGTCTGAGGGAAAATCGCCAAAATTGTTGGTGGTTCGCGATGCGGCATCGCGAAGGGGCCCAGTGATGCTCGCCGGGGCCGGACGCGCCGCGATGCTTCGCGCGGTTGAGGCGCGCCGCGATGCTCTGGGGTTGCCACCTATAAATAGGGGGTCCTCCCTCTTTTTTCATCACATGCCTTTTCTTTTTGTGTGCTCTCGACTTTGCGAAGCTCCGCGTACTCCGCGCCAACACTCCGCGAATCGAACTTCGCGGCGAACCGCGAGTCTCCGACTCCGCGTCCACGCTAGGAGAACTTCTTGTCGGCCTTGGCCAGACTTCGCGACTTGGTCTCACGGCCGATCTTCACGTTTCCACTTCGCGGCCGAACTTCGCGATTCAACTTCGCGGCCGAGCATCGCGATCCAGGGGGAAAAAAACTTTTCTGAGGGTCGGCATCAAAATGGCCCATCAAGAGGCTGTGCTGGGTGTGCTTGCAGATGCTGCTCGTCGGTATGAGATGGCCAACCGTCCGGGCTTAGGGGAGATGATCCGGAGCCACTCGGACCACACTTACTTGACGGATCTGCTCTCGGAGGGTCAGAATAATTATCCACAGTGCAAGAAACTTCCGGTGTACGGCTTCGGGCTGAGGGACGACGTCTTCATCCCTGAGGCGAGAAGAAATGAACCAGCTTGCTGGTTCAGGAGCACACCGTGCCAGCACCAATGGTTCAGGGCGGCCGATGGTCATGCGCGGGAGGATTTCACACCCATCACCGCTGACTGTCTCGAAAATCATGTGAATGATATCGATGGGAAGCCACTGCAACCGAAGACGTCCCCTCCTCTCTACCGCACCATGCTGAAGGCGGCTCTGCAGGATCCGAGGAAGGGATGGTCCGATGAGTGGGACCTGCGCCAGGGAGGAAACTTTACCGATGACTGGGCCTGGGCCTACTGGGTAGGCGCCTCATGCGAGGAGTTTGGAGCTGAGCTGAGGAGAGTGGGAATGTATGAGGCGGCATGGGGCTCCCAGTTCCACATTTACCAGCCAAAGCAGCTGATTCCGGAACTGCTGAGTAGATGGTCATCCAGGACCAACACTTTTCACCTTCATCACGGGGAGGGGGGCATCAGCCTGTGGGATGTCCACCAGATTTCCGTGGTTCCGATCTTGGGGGCCATGTATGACGAGTTCCTCCCCGTTGCCAGCGCTTGGGGGGATCCGGAGCAAATGTCGCGATTGGCGTCGGCGCTGATGGCGCTCGTCCCTGGAGAGGAAAAGGAGGCAGTGAGGGACGTCCACTTCAAGAGGTGCTTCAAATGCTTCCTGAACTTCCCAGAGAATCGAGAGTTCCCTCCAAGGCCTCGAACATGTCCAAGGGAAGCCCAACGGGGCAAGGGGCACTCGTATTGGCGGGTTTTGGAGGACATCCAATGGAAGACTTGGGGTTTCAGCGTCAGCACCGAACAACAGCCAATAGTCATACTGGCGGCGTTCATCGCGGCTCTCATCTGTGGATGGATCCTACCAGTGAGAGATACAAGCGTGGGGGTACGACCCAGCTCGTTCATCATGGCGTCGATGTTGGCCATGGGGCAGCGGGTCAACCTGGGGATCCCGATGCTCACCAAACTGTACAGAATGCTGCGGCATATTAGCGAGGGCAAAAGGCTGCCAAGAATATGAGGGCCCTTCCACCTCCTTTATGGGTGGATCACGGCGCATATCAGGGGGATTTACGAGTATCCAAACCCCATCTCGCCGCCGGGATCAGACTTTCGCCCCTCCATTCTGAACGCAGTTGGGAGATTCTCATTCAAACTGGCCATTCTGATGGTGCTGAATAGGGTGTGGAGGGCGGACGAGTTCAACTTTCATCCCTTCCCACTGCCGACGAGGAGGCTTACTGATGATGGACGGGGAACGGAAGAACATCGGGATTACCTCCTGGCCTTCCGAGGTGGAGTTTTGGTGGCTCGGATAGATCGTGAACCAATCTGTGAACCGTACACCCCGCATCGTTTTGCGAGGAAGTTCCGGTGCCTCCAGCGGCTGACCCCGCAGGTATACTGGGAGGTGTGTCACGAGGAGCACCCGTGTGTGATGAGGAGGTTGTGGTTCATGTTCACACGTGAGGATGGAAAGATGCAGATCACATTGCCTCCGTCCACCGCCGCCTTCGGCTTAGTGAAGGAGTACGCCATCAGCTGGGAGGCCGCTTATCCCGGGGAGATGCTGAAGCAGCCAACGATCTGGGTTGGTGACGGTGGGCCTCCTTTGTCTCGAGGTCGGGGTCGTAGGGCAGCTAGGGCCGCTCGCGGCAGTGGGGATGCCATGGTGGCGAGACCCGCACCGGCCGAGGGTTCGGCAGCAGCGGTGGATCCGGTGATTATGGGAGAGCAGGGTCATTCGGAGGGGCGGCCACCGAGGGGATTCCGTCGGATATCCACTCAGGCTCCGGGGAAGCGGCTGTGTCACATCGACATGGCAGAAGATGTCGTCTTTCCGGAAGCTTGGGATATTTGGGATGTCAACCGGCAATTCCTCAGCCCACCTGAGATGTGGGCCCACTTGAATTGCCTCGGGATGGAGTTGCCGGGCATAGGCCCAGTTCGGGCTTGATTCATGGTGTCTCCGGCGGAGGTGGAGCAATACCTGGACGAGCTGGAGGATTACGTCCACTCCAGTGGTGTCCCTCGCTCAATGACAGACCGGGTGAGGGTACTGTTGAATCAAACGGTCCCCCCACAGTTATCAGCTGCCGATCAGCGGCAACAGGCTTTGGACTGCGCAAGTCAACGGGAGGCGGAGCTGTAACGCTCCTTTGACGGGGTCAACCCGTCCATGGTGGAAATCAACCCCCGAGTATTGTAACAAGCCCAAAAGAAACTTTTATTAACACTTTTGTGATTCAACTCTATCTTTCTCCTTTGTTTTGAGTGTCGTGGCACGCACGATTTCCACTGTTGAATTGCCTTGTTACATCCCTATAATGTTTGCGGGACGTTTGACGACAATTCCTCAAGCCAGTCCAGATTCCCGAAAGATGGGTAAGGCTTGATCGGAGGAGGAACTTCCAGGATAACCGAATTACCGTTTTTTCAACGTGCTCTTATGCATGAACGGGGAAACGCCAGGGGCGCTGAAATCGGTTCAAACAGATGAAAATGGGAAGTGTGAATCACAATACCCAAATTTGGAACACTGTGGGGATGGCGTGACAATAAAGGACAACCGTTAACCGTGACGGACAAACGACATCCTTACTGCGTTAGCCTGAAATGGGGACAACAAATGAGCATCGACCGCTGACCATATTCACAACGCGGGATTTTATCAATTTTTTGTCGATCAATCCTTCGGGACATTGACCCGTAACGGTAGGAGAGCCCTTGGGCGTAGCATCCAGGCCGTTATTGGGGGTCCCTCCAAACATGACCAGTCTTCCGGAACGTTGGCCCAGGACGGTAGGTGAGCCGATGCGGCATGAGACCAGACCGTTAGGGGGTTCCTTCAGACATGAAAGAGGACGAGGGTCCGAATAAGGGGTACGCAAAGCGTGGAATATGGAGTGGTGGATTGTTCAAACAGAATCCAACACTTCGGTAGTTGCACCACCGTGGTGGGAGTACGCCAGATGGGCGCATCGGCCTGATCACGAATCATTCTTTCTTCCAGATAGGGCCTCTCTGGTGAGGACTGGAAATGGGGAGGAACAAGGTTTCATGATTCCAGGGGCTGAACCCTAGGAGAAATGCCTGGGTGTCTCTACGTATCCCACGTGATGATGGGAATCAAGCCACACGTAGTTCTTGAAATGCAGTTTAACGTCATGTGGGACAGGGAGGGGCCTATCCATGTTGGTACACATCCTGCCAAAACTACTAAGCCCACGTGAGTCGTACTCGGTGTGGGAAACAAGCAGCAGTGGTGGGAATTTCCCGACACAAAGGGGGCAGGATAGGACAAAGGGACACTCGGTGACTACCGGCCCAATGACACTAACACGATCATTTATCGCACCTAGATGCGCGAAGAGAAAAATCCGAGTATGAAGGAATTACAATTGAACATGAGGGAGTGGAAATGTGTGAATCATGGTGCTCGAGATTCAGATCACAATGATGATGGCGTGACGATGGAGGATTACTGCTGATCATGTTCACAACACAGCATCCTGTCGCGTTAGCCTAAAATGGGGACAAACAAATGAGGGTCGACCGTTGACCATGTTCGAAACATGGGACTATGTCACAAATGTTGTCAGATATCCGTAGGGACATTGGCCTGAAACGATTGAAGGGCCCTTAGGTCTAGCATTCATGGAGAGCCCTTAAGCTTAGTATCCACGTCGTCCGAGGGTCCTTTTGGATGTGGAAGAGGATGAGGATCCAAATAGTGAGCTCATGAAGATTGGTCATGGGATGAGGGGAATGTTCCTGTGAAAATCCCACGCTTCGGGCTCTTTGTCAAAACACATCTGAATACGGCAACAAAACGTATTAGAGAGAGGGAGAATATTCCTTTCCCTTGAGGTGATCTTAGTTTAGGGTCATAGGATTTGGACCATGGATGGGAAAAGGGATAAGGGGACGCATGACAACAAAACCTGACGTGAATGAGGACATAGTCCTACTTACCATGTGTTCTCTGGGGAAATGCTCGAGTCGAGGGACCGAACACAAGGGTTAGGCTGGGCCCGCGGGGAAGTACCTGGGCGCTCCTACGTATCTCATAAGGATGAGAATCAAGCCATACGTAGTTCTGGAAGTGACATGGTAGGATACCAGTGCCAGGGGAAAAGGGGAGTGCGGACGTGGCCCTTGCACTAAAGAAGCAGAATTTGATGTATCTTGTTTGTTCTTTAAGGTGAATGGTTTTTTTTGTGAAGCGACAGGCCTAGAATAGTATGTCGTGATGTCACCACAAGAATCAATCCATGATGGGCGTTGACATATGGCATGGCACGTGACCAATACCCAACGTGATTTCCTCTACAGCGAGGTCACCACAATGCGGTGCCGTTTTTCGTCGTGCGGCCAGGACGATAATGTCACAGTTTAGGGTCGTATGATAGGACCAAGCATGCATTTTAACGTCATGCAGCGCAGACGTAGGAGAGACGACGCTAGGCGGGAAATGTGCGCAGTGTTATAAAAAACAATTGACGGAGACATGATCCCACATCAGATTGTACGCCATCCGGAGAGGGAAACCTTAGGCCGAGGGGCCTACACAGAGGTGAAACAGGGAGAGAGACTGGCTTCCTGAATTGGTTGTACCCGGAGACAGGGCGTCTGGGCGGTCCTACGTATCCCATGAGGATGGGAATTTGAACGTAGTCCCGAATGGGTCTTAGTTTATGGTCTTAGACCTCGGACCATGGGAGTCCCAAAGGATGCCAGATTGCAGCTTTGTCCCCCTAGCATGAAAAGGTGCACTGGGGGATAGCGCCAAAAGTGTCGAGATTCCACCTGGACATGATGGGGTGGAAAATGTTGTGAATCAAGCAACCAACATTCAAGGACTGAAGGGGCTGGCGTGACGACAGAGGATTACTGCTGACCATGTTCGCAACACAGCATCCTGTCGCGTTAGCCTGAAATGAGGACTAACAAAATGAGCATCGACCGCTGACCATATTCGCAATGCGGGATTTTATCGATTTGTTGTCCGAAACCCTGGGGGCGTTGGCCCGTATTGGTAGGAGAGCCCTTAGGCGTAGTATCCAGGCCGTTCTTGGGGGTCCCTCCGGGTGTGAAAGATGATGGAAGTCCGAATAGAGGGGAACATGAAGCTTGACATGTGGAAGGAACATGATCAAGTTGAATCTAACACTCTTGGTCCTAGACTAGAGTGCTCTTAATACATGGGTGAACCACTGCAGGGAGTCAAGGGACTCAACCGTGAGGGTGACCGAGAGATGGCAGGTCCCCGGGGGAAGGGGGCATGGTGCCCAAAACCTTGTATCATACCTACACATCCCCCTTCTAGAGAGGGATAAACCAAGTGGCCTAGGTGACTGGGAGATCAGGGGATCACCAGGAGGTGGGGCTGGACCCGAATCGTAAACATCCAGGTGGTCCTACGTATCCCATTAGGATGGAAATCAAGCCACACGTAGTTCTGAAGGGTGCCTTTTAATGTCATGCAGGATAGGGAATAGGAGGACTGAACCTCAGAATGGGGGTGTGCATGGTGCAATTGTTGCAAACCCGACGTGAATGAGGACGTAGTCCTACACTGCGCCACGCAGCCCTGTGATCAGGGTCCTGAAGGCAGGATTAGAGGGGTAAATTTTCTGAACTCAAGCTGGGTCCGAAGACAAGGGGTCTTGAACGTAGTTCCAGATGAGAGTATTAGTTTATGGTCTTAGAGCTCGGACCGTGGATGGTGACAAATCCCGAGTAAGCACAGATGTTAACTCAATCCCTAAGCCCACGTGAGATAAACTCGGTGTGGGAAACAAGGGGGATATCCCCATTGCAATACTTGGGGCGTCCATCAAAGGGGAGTCAGCAGAGAGTTCCGAAAGACACTTTTGACGTAGCTTGTTCCTCCAACGCGCAGATGTGCACGGGGGAAAAGTACAAAGAGTCCCAAGACTCTACTTGGACATGATGAAGTGATGAAGGGTGTGAATTGTGTACCCGGAATTTGGGCTTAATGGGTTGACGTGGCGATAGAGGGAAATGGTTAACCATGATGGAAACATAGCGTTCATATCGCGTTAGCCTGAGGTGGGAACAACAAACGAGCATCGACCGCTGACCATATTCGCAACGCCGGATTTTATCGATTTGTTGTCTGAAACCCTCGGGGGCGTTGGCCCGTATCGGTAGGAGAGCCCTTGGGCATTGTATCCAGGCCGTTCTTGGGGGTCCCTCCGGGTGTGAAAGATGATGAAAGCCCTGATACGAGGATATGCAAAGCCTGGAAAGCGAGTGCGGACGTGTCCGAGTAAAGCTTGGCATTCCAGGTAATAAACCAGAGTACTCTTAAGAACATTGGTAAACCGCCGAAAAAGAGGGATCGACGAAACAACTCAGTAGGGGGTGGGAGCATGGTGTGGTCATCACGAGACCGTCGTGAATGAGGACATAATCCCACACCGCACCATATGATCCCCTCATGGAGGAAGGATGGGCCAAGGGGCCAAGATGGGATGAGGATTCCCAATAGATGGGGCTGGACCCGAATCTTAGACATCCAGGTGGTCCTACGTATCCCATTAGGATGGGAATCAAGCCACACGTTGTTCTTGAAGTGCAGTTTAACGTCATGTCGGACGAGGGGGGGAGTAATATACTCTGAAACAAGGTAGGTGTGCGGTATGGCGTAGAAAACGACGTGATTGAGGACGTGGTCCTACACCACACCATACACCCTGGGTAAGAGGGGGCCTGGGCCGTGGCCCGGAAAGGCCAAGAGGCCTAAGGTCAGGCATCAGTCAGGGAGGCCTGACTGGTTTGTAGTTTAACGTCTTACATGAGGACGAGGGTCAGGGACCCGAGAAGGCCAAGGGGCCTGAGGCTGGGCCTCGTAAGGGGAGTCGTACGGCATGGTACATGATCACGACGTGAACGAGGACAAGGTCCTCCATCACACCTGTACACCCTTACGAGGAATCCTGGGCCGTGGCCCGGAGAGAAGGGGAAGTTATCAGTCAGAAAGGCCTGACTGGTTTGCAGTTTAACGTCTTACATGAGGACGAGGGTCGGGGACCCAAGGAGGCCAAGGGGCCTGAGGCTGGACCTCGTAAGGGGAGTCGTACGGCATGGTACATGATCCCGACGTGAACGAGGACAAGGTCCTACACCACACCGTACATTCCAGGTGAGAAATTGGGGAGAAGGCCCAGGGGGCCTAAGATCAGGCATCAGTCAGGAAGGCCTGACTGGTTTGTAGTTTAACGTCTTACATGAGGACGAGGGTCGGGGAAACAAGGAGGCCAAGGGGCCCGAGGATGTGCCCCCCAAGGGGGGTCGTACGGCATGGTACATGATCCCTACGTGAATGAGGACGTAGTCCTACACCACACCGTACACTCCTATGAGGAATCGGGGTCATGGGCCCGATCGCTAGCACCACCTGGGGGAAGTTCGTCGCCTCGGGATGGGGCAGAATGAATCACTGTTCTTGATGCCTGGGACATCTCGGGATGGACCCGAAAATCCAGGACACTGTTGAACATATTCGAAACACAGCGTTCCTATGGTGACCTGCATGGGGGCAACAAATGAGCGTTGACCGCTTACCAAATGCGTAACGTGGGACTTGTATCGATTTGTTGCTTGAAAACCCTCGGGGGCGTCGGCCCGTATCGGTAGGAGAGCCCTTGGGCATTGTATCCAGGCCTTTACCAGGGGTCCCTCCGGGTGTGAAAGGTGACAGAATCCCAGTCAAGGAGTGGGTGAAGCTTAGTTGCATCCATCCACGAAAGGGGAAAA
The DNA here is from genome assembly GCA_963277665.1 of Viscum album. Lineage (NCBI taxonomy): Eukaryota > Viridiplantae > Streptophyta > Magnoliopsida > Santalales > Viscaceae > Viscum > Viscum album. The sequence continues at coordinate 648,579,996 of OY728153.1, forward strand.
CACCTCCAGGGGGAATGTGCAGCCGGGTCGAGGCTTGCTCGATGTGGGTCGGGGCAAAAGTGTGCACCCTGCCATGTCTTGACCCGAGGGGAAGATTTTGGCTTTTGGGCTGGGCCAACGAACGAAATGTCCGGGCGTTCCTACGTATCTCATAAGGATGAGAATCAAGCCATACGTAGTTCATGAAGTGCAGTTTAACGTCATGCATGACGAGGGGGAGCACCTCATTTGGGGATATGTACGGTACGATAAGTAATCCGACATGAATGAGGACGTAGTCCTACACCATACCGTACAACCCCGCAAGAGGGTAAGTCGGGAAGAAAAAGGAAAGGGGGGGCCTAGGGGCCGAACCGCGGTCAAGGAGACCTTACTGGCTTGCAGTTTAACGTCTTGCAGAAAGGACGGGGCCGGGGGCCCGAGGAGGCCAAGGGGCCTGAGGCCGAGCCTCGTAGAGGGGGGGGGGCGTACGACATGGTACATGATCCCGACGTGAATGAGGACGTAGTCCTACACTACGCCGTACGCCCCTGGTAAGATATTGGGCGGAGAGGTCCGAGAAGGCCAGGGGGCCTAAAGTCAGGTATCAGTCAAGAAGGCCTGACTGGCTTACAGTTTTAACATCTTGCAGTAAGGACGGGGATGCAGTTTTAGGGTCGTGCAGGACCTTTCGTAGTTTAGGGTCGTGATGGACCTTCTCGCAGTTTAGGGTCGTGCAGGACCCTCTCGCCATTTAGGGTCATGCAGGACCACTTTTGCCCTAGGCAAAGTATCGCTTGAGGAATTTGGCATTGGTAGGAGGGGTTATATGCTCTCCATCCGTGGTCACCAAAGAGTATGCTCCATTGGGGTAAACCTTATGGATGATATAAGGCCCTTCCCATTTGGGTTCTAACTTGGGCGGTTTCCTTCCGGGAATCATTGGCGCTCGAAGGGCCAATACCAGGTCACCCTGCAGAAAAGAGCGGAGACAAACCTTCTTGTCAAAGGCTCTCGCTATCTTGTCCTGATGCCTTTCCAGATTGTGCAGGGTACGGAGCCGGTTCTTGTCTAGTGCTTCCAACTCAGCTAGACGGATCTCGGCTACCTCATCTGATGTCCGGTGATCATAAACTGCAGTGCGCAACGACGGAAGCTGGATCTCAATGGGTAGGACGGCCTCAGCTCCATACACCAGGGAATATGGGGTCACCTGGGTAGAGTTGCGAGTCGTCGTCTGGTAAGCCAAGAGGGCATTGGGGAGCTTTTCCGGCCAACTCTTCTTGTTCTGACCAACCATCTTCTGCAGAATGTTAGAGAGGGTCCTGTTGAACGCCTCGATCTGTCCATTCGCCTGCGCGTGGTAGAGGGAGGTATGGTTCGACCGGATGTCCTACTTAGCGTACAATTTCTTCAATTCAGCTACTCAGAAGTTGGTGCCGTTATCGGTGAGGATAGCGTGAGGGACTCCAAACTGGTGGATAATGTTGGAGCTCACAAAGTCAACGATGGAACGGGCCATGACCTCTTTGAGCGGAACTGCTTCTGCCCACTTGGAGAAGAAATCTGTAGCAGTCAGGATGAACCTGCACTGGTGGGCTGTTGCCGGAGGATACGGTCCCACTACATCAAGTCCCCATACCGCAAATGGACAAGAGTACTTGGTGGGGTGGAGGGGTTCTGGCGGCCTATGCAAAAAGTCGGCGTGTACTTGGCACGCGTGGCATCTCTTGGCGTATCCAATACAATTGTGGATCATGGAGGGCCAGAAGTACCCTAACCTCCGGATTTGCTGGGATAGCTTCGGCCCAGCTTGATGGGCGCCACAGGAACTGGCGTGAACCTCTTGCATAACTTGAGGTATCTCTACTCCTTGGATGCAACGGAGGAGGACACCATCGAAACTCCGTTTATAGAGGATCTGCTCAAGACTAGGGTCGCTCTGGAGGGTAAATTGCAGCGCGCGTCGTCGGATTCGCTCGCGTTCGGCCCGGTCGTCCGGGAGCTGACCATTTTGGAAATACTCGACAAAAGGTGCTCTCCAGTCGGGGGTGGTTTCGACCACTGCGTCTGACGAACCCGGGACTCCCGATATGGAGGGTCCGGCGGTGAGATGACTTACCTGCAGGCTATCACGGTCCTCTTGGGTGACGGGAGCAATGACTCTCCGGTGGGCCACGTGTATGACCAAATCATCTTGCGCGGGTTCTGCGAGCGACGCGGCTAAGCCAGCCAGGGCATCCACTTGTCCGTTCTGCGATCATGGGACATGGGTAACCTCTGGCCGAGGAGAGAACTGGGCCATTAGGAGGAGGGTGTACTCCAGCAACGGTACTAGCTCTGGCTTCCTGATGACGTAGTCGCCATTAACCAGTCTGATTACCAGCTCGGAATCTCCCTTCACATGTAGATGGGGAACATGGATCTCAAGGGCCAACTCGAGGTCAGTGATGAGAGCCTGGTACTCTGACTTGTTGTTTGTACAACCTTCTGACAACAGGAACGAGTACGGCAGGACGACTCGCATCGGGGTAATGAAAACAATACCCAGACCCACTCTGTTGAGCTTGGGGTCGTTGAGCCTTATTCCGGTAGGGCTCCGGGAGGTTCCGTCGAAATGCATTTTCCAACACGGGACAACATGATCGACTGAGAGGATCGTCTCGTCGGGGAAATCTAGGTCCAGGGATTGATCCGCGGAGGTTGGATGGGCAGCTAAAAAGTCTGCCAATGCCTGTACCTTAATGGCCTTCTGAGGTATAAACTTGATATCAAACTGCTGGAGAATCACCGCCCACCGTGCTAGTCGGCTAGTCAGCATGGGGCGGTTCAGGATGTACTTCAGCAGATCTACCCGAGAGATCAATTGTACCTCATGGTGTTGCAGTTAGTGCCGCAAATTCTGCACAGCGAAGACGAGCGCAAGGCAGCTCTTTTCGACAGGGGAGTATCTGACCTCCGTATCGAGAAGCATGCAGCTGAGATAGTAGAGACTGTTCTCAGTGCCCTCGTTATACTTCTGGGCGAGAAGCACACCGAGGGATATCTCCAGGGCGGTCACGTAAAGGACCAGCGGCTTTCCGGAGATGGGTGGCATCAAGACCGGAGGTTGGAGCAGATACTTCTTGATTTCCTCGAAGGCGTCCCGACACTCCTCATCCCATTCGTAGGAAACGCCTTTCTTCATGAGCCGGGAAAAGGGCTTACACTTGCCAGCCAAATTCGCAATGAATCCGCGTATATAGGCTAAGTGGCCTTGAAGGCCTCAGAGCTCCCGAATGTTGCTCGGGGGAGGCATTTGGTTGATGGACTTGATCTTCTCTGGGTCGATCTTGATACCTCAGTATCTGACAACAAAGCCTAGAATCTTCCTAGAGGTGACTCCGAAGGCACACTTCAGCGGGTTCATCTTCAGGTGACGGGAACGGAGGAAACCGAACACTTTCTCAAGGTCTTTGAGATGGTCCTGGTGCTGGCATGATTTGACTACAAGGTCATCCACGTAGCATTCCACCAATGTCCCGAGGATCGGTTTGAATATGCGATGCATGGCCCTCTGATAAGTGGCACCTGCATTCTTCAAACCGAATGGCATTACCTGGTAGCAAAATATACCCTGGGGATCCCTGAAGGTAGTGGACTCCTCATCTTCGGGGGCCATCCGGATCTGGTTGTACCCGGAATACCCATCCATGAAAGAGAGGGATTGGAATCCGGCCGTGGCGTCAATCAACAGCTCCGTCACCGGGAGTGGAAAGTCATCCTTTGGGCAGTGGCGATTAAGATCGTGGAAGTCGATACAGACTCTGATCTGCCCATTCTTCTTCCTGACTGGCACAATGTTGGCAAGCCACTTGGGGTACTGGACCTCCTTGACGAAGTTGGCTTTGACTAGCTTATCAACTTCGGCCTCAACCATAGCACCATGGGAAGGGTGCATCTTCCTGGGGGGCAGCTTGAACCCACGATGTTTTGCTGGGAGGCCCAGACGGTGGACGGCCACTTGGGGATCCAGCCCTGGCATCTCATCGTAACTCTAGGCAAACACATCGCGGTGCTGTTTGAGGAAGTCTACATACTGCTACCGCTCCTCGAGGGACATGGCCGCACTGATCAATGTGGGTCTTGGATCTGCCTCACTACCAAGGTTCACCTGTACCAGTTCATCAACCGTGGTAGAGACGCCTTCTTCAAAGGCTGGGGGAGCATCCTCCAAGTCTTCCTCCCCAGCCGGGGGGGGGGACTTCCCGCGACGGAAGATACTTCTGGGCTCTCAAAACACGAGGGGTAGCTGGTGCCGGCTTGGGCAGCAGCGGTCATCACATCAGGAGACTCACTTGTCGTTGAGACCATAGCAATGAATGCATTTGATCTGATCCCATATGGCCTTCGGCCTAAGGGGCCACGTTTGATGATATCAAAGCAGTGGTGACGCGTCGGCCTAAGTCGGTTAATTCCATCCCGGCGAAAGAGACACGTATGGCACACCGCCGTTGTCATCATCTTGATGTCCCGGTACCGTACAGGGGTAGGAGGTTCCGGGATGACCTGCGCCTGGTTGATGTAGGAGTACGAGGTGATTTTTTTCCGTTGCTTGGACACTGGAACATGACTTCCTTGCGTACCCGAAACAACGAAACATTGTCCCATGTCGGGGGTCGTGGCCTCCAACCGGTGGATCGGGAGGATGTAGGCGTAGTCCATGCTTTCCCAGGGATCACTTGTGATCGGGGCAGGCTCATCCTTGCTTACCAGGATTTTCTTGTCCTTACTTTTGTAATAACCTGCATCTAGATAGCAGGCCTCACAAGAAGCGAAAGGGGACGCGTCTCCTTGGAGCACGCCTACTCGACCGTTGAGCGAGTACTTAAGGCACTGGTGATACGACGAGGGGACCGCTGCATGCAGATGGAGCCATTTCCTACCCATCAACGTGTTGTACGCGGTGTCCTGAGAAACAACCATGAACTCGTTGCTGGCAATTAAGCCACCGAACTGATTCTTCAGGCGGATCTTGCCGACTGGGGTTTGCTTTGTCCTGTCATACCCCTGGATCCTGAGGTCAGAGGGAGTTAAATCACCTTCGGACAGACCCAGCTTTCACAGCGTCCGGGTCGGAATTAAGTTAATTCCAGAACCCGTGTCAACGAGGCATCGGCGGACTTCCACACCGTTGAAGTGTCTAGTGATATACTGTGGGAGAATGTGCCCCTATATAGGGGGGTCCTCATCTTCACCGGAGAACGAGATAACCGCCTGAAATTCGGCGTTTTCAATCGTCTCGGTATGGAAGGCCTCCGCAGCTGCTACTTCCGTCTCGAACTGGAGGGGGATCCTTAGGTCCTCAGAAAGTGCCTCGCGCATTTCAGATGACAGGCGAAGGGCCTTGAAGATGGAAAGCCTCACCGGGATGCCGACCAGATGCTTCAGAACATCGTACTTTAGGGCCAAACGCGAACCTCTGCTTATAGGAGGTCGTTCGGCATTTGGATGCACAGCTGGTCCGGCTGGCTGAACCGGCTAGTAACTAGTACTGGGTACATCTTGCTGCCTACCAGTAGAAGTCTGATGAGTAGTCTCCAGACTAAGATCGGACAGCGGAGGCTGGCTTGTCGCCGGGCAAGACTGGCTGTGAACCGAACGAGGCGGCTCTCCCCGATCCAGCAGCACGAACGGCAGTGGAGGTAGAGCCGAGGGTGCTGGATGGGTCTGTGAGTGCTGAGATCTGCACTGAGCCTGCTGCCTGGTCTCGGTAGCATGCACAGCTTGGCCGCAAGTGCCTGCTGACGGACCTCGATGACCGCCGTGATTGCGATTCCGCTGACGTTGACGTCGGTTGGAGACGTTGTGGAGGCCTGCCTGGGGTTCCCCCTCGTCGGGGGTCATATAGGGCTTTACCAGCTCCACAGTGTTAACCGAAGCGTACCCTTGACTGTCGCTCGAAGATTCATCCACCGCTGGGAGGATTCTGGGAGGAATGCCCATTTTGGGAGGCATAAAGTCGCCGAGAGTGCAGGATGACGACGACACTGGTGGTGCACGTTGCTTCTTCTTGCGTCACCGCTGCTTTCACTTTTGGGCAGAGGTCGACTGTGAAGACGATGCTGAGGCACCTTCTACTTCTTCTGAAGGTTCTGACTGCTTCAGGCGTGCCCGGATGATACCCTGGGCACGGACGATGGTTTTTTGAGCCATCCAGTTGTCGTATTTCTGGGACCCGCGGCTAGGGACCTGCTGCCACTCACCTTCGCCGTCGCTGCCGATTTCTGATCCCACAAAGACGCCTGCCACTTGCGCTGGCACTGGGCCCAACTTGACTATGTTGTTGTTGACCTGGTCCTGAAGCCAGTCTTTAAACACACAGCATCGCTTGAGGGTGTTCCCCAGGATCCGATGATAAGGGAAGTAGTTGGGGTGATCGGTGAGATGCGCCTCTACCGACCTTCTGCATTCAGGCAGACGCACAATCCCTTGCTCTAGAGCACTTCGGAAGTAGCCAGGGACCTGATTTTCGTTGAACGAATAGGTCTGGTACCTTCTTTCCGGATAGGGGGCCCTGGGGGCCTGGTCCTGTCGAGGGACCGGAGGGGCCTGCCGAGGAGGCGGCGCCTAGTTGTCTCGCCTAGGTGGCGGTGGCGCATTGCGCGGGGGAACCTGTCGGTTCTGAGGTGGTCGCTGCTGGGCAGGAGCCTTTGCTTGAGGTGGAGGACCTCTGCGGGGTTGTGGGGGTGGTGCCGACGGCATCAATTCCAGCCGCCTCGGGGCTTCTATTTGAGCCACTAAGGCGGGTTCAGCCCTAGCGGCCCTCCTGGCTGGGATCATAGGGGGCAGAAAACGTGCCTGACTAGCCTGTTGCAGGGCCTCCTCGAGGCGCTGGGCCTTATCCGAGAAATCTTTGAACCCTCCAGGATAGTTCTGGGTAATCAAGGAGGGTACCAGCTCTGTCTTGACGTTCCCCACACACATCGTCAGTAATTGCTCCTGAGTCAGTGGCATATCGAGGGAATACGTAAGTCCTTTCCACCGGGCGATGAAGTCTGCACCCCGCTCATCAGGACTCTGTTTTCACTTGAAGAGGTCCACAATGCTAGTCTTTCGCGTGGTGGAGCTGAACTGGTATAAGAACTGCCGGCGAAGATCCTCCCAACCGGTCACCGATCCGATAGGGAGCTGGCTGTACCAGACGAATGCCAGACCTTCCAATGTCTGTACGAAACATCGGAGCTTGGTGGCTTCTTGCTGAGCCGGGGTCCCCAGCATGGGGCCACACCAGGAAGAGAAATTAGCGAAGTGCTGGGGTGGGTCCCCTTTCCTGTTAAAAGGCGAGAAAGTGGGGTTCCCAAAACCCGGAGGCGCGGGCATATCATCCACCCACGCGAGATAAGGATTTCCATCCGGTGGGACCGCCAGCTTCCGTGTTTCCCACTCCTCGAGGCGGACTGTGAGTGCCGCAATAAGGTCCTCTGGGTGGGGGTCCCTGTCTTGACGGGGATCCCTAACCACAAGCGCATTTCCAGGTTCTTCAACACGGTAGACGACTTCGGCTGCTCGCGAGTCGACTGGCTGGACGACCTGCTAGGCGACTGGGGGAACCCGGGTCGGATTCTTCAGATTGCCCCATTGCTCAGGGGGGTTTGGCGAGACGTATCGCGCCCTCTTGCCGTATGTCCCGGATTCCACCCTATCCGCGGTAGTAGCATGATCAGGGTTGCCCGGAGGCATCTCGCCAGGGGGAAGTTGTTCCTGCCCCTGCTGCCCCGGCCTGGGATTACCATAGTCGGGTCGTCGCTCTGCGGCGCGTTCAACCAAGAGTTCGTCAACCAGCCTCTTATTCTCAGCAAGCTTCTGGCGTAACGTGGCCTTCTCATGATCTTTGTCCGTTTTCTGCACAGAGAAGGACGGGTCGGAGTGCTTGACTATTCCGACGTGCTTTTTACCCTTGCCAGTGCTTCGACCGAGTGCCAACGACTCGGTGGGTACGGGGAGGCCTAGCAGGTTCCTCTGCTGACGAGTAACTCTCCCTGACGGGTCGAGAAGCAGCGGTACGCCCTCGGATGGTAAGTCTCTATCAAGGAACTCAATCTCGTCTTCCTTATCCACAACGTCGGCCATGTGGACTGTGACCCCTCTTGAGGGCATATCCACAATGTCGCTTAGCGAATCGGGCTGTCGTCGGATAGGGTCGAAGACGAGAGCGGCATAGCCTCCCCAATCATGGACTTGCACATGGGGGTGGCTTCCCTGACGATTCTGCGGAGTTCTTTAAGACTCTGAACACATTTTCGTTGAAGGGCGCTCTGGTGGCCTGGCGACTCTGGGTGCTGGGCTGCAAGAAGTGCGGCTGCATCGATCAGGCGGCATTGCTCGCCGATTTCTTCGAAGTGCTCACGACTTCTGGGGTACACCACCCGTTCAAAACGGAGGCGGAAGTGTGTCTCCCACATGGTTCGACAAAGGAACCCCACGTTTTCAGGGGTAAGAGACTCTGGTACGCAGAAATTCAGTGCCGCCGTCGGCCAGAACTTCTCCGGGAAGTAATCCGCTGCAAGGATACTCTAGAAGCTCCTAGGCTCGGACTTTGGGTCTGGCCCTGTGTTTCCCCACTCATCAATCGGGGGAGGATGAGGAACCAGAAGCGGTACCGAGGCGGACCTTTGGGATAATAAGCTCGGCGGTGGAGAATACGTCAAACGAGCTGACTGGCCGCCGAATTCCGGGCCATCCTCCGAATAGTGAGGTGACCTGGCCACGATGTCACGATATGACGGGCTGATAATCACAGCTTTCGGAACAGGAGCCGCGGCTACCGGCGACAGGTCGTGTCGTCGCTCTACCATCGTGGGCCCCCAAAATAACTCTATGTGATCCCTGGTAGAGGTATAGGGCTCTTCTGGTGACAGGGGCGATGATTTCGTGGCCGAGACCTGCGGAATTCCCAGGTTTTCTTCCTCCTGAATGTACCTGTGGAGAGAGGCGGGAATCCGGTGGGCCTCAAATTCTGGGAGAACGAGGCTGATGCATATGGTTCCTGCCCCAGTCCTTGATACGGAGGAGCTGGGAGAAGGTTCCATCGCTGAATCGCATTCCTCTTCCGAATCCGAGAAGCGGGCAGGTTTGATCTCCACCTGGGCCTTCCCAGGATTCTTCTTGTGGCGGTGAAGACCTGCTCTTCTGCCCCTGGGTGGCACTTCGGGATAGGGTTGACCCCTATCAGGCAGCCTTGGGGCGGCGCTGGCGCCGTGGCGGAAAGGGCCCCCACTCGAGACAGCCGGGGTGCGAGGGGCACCAGGGCAAATGTCAAAGGGTACATGGGGAGGACCTCCATGAACAGTACCCGTGTGGGCGGGGCCTCTGTTGGAACTGGCAGGAGCATGGGGAAGACCTCCATGGTCGATGCGAGTGGAGCGAGGAGGACCTTATCCGGTTGCAGAGAGGACGTAGGGAGGCCCCCCACGTTGGAGGAGGACCGGATGGATGGTGCCTTCAGCAGGATGAACTTCATACCCTGTACAGCGGGCTCGGGAAATGTTTCCGCGCTGAGCGCCACTGCCGCGAGGTAGGTCTTCTTGTAGGATGGGGGCAGCACAAGGCATGCCTCCATGACGAACCTCGGAGCGGGGAAGGCCCACGCTCTGTGGAGTAGTGGTACGGGGAGGACCTCCGGACAGGGTGGCATCACCGCGGGCTAGCTCGCGGCGATCACCACTGGGGCCTTCAACCCGGAGAGTCAACCCAGCCTGCCCATGGGGCGGTTGGGGTCTCAATCTTGGTTGGGCGAAGGGGTTCCCCTGGTCAATGTACGCGGGGGCTTCATAATGCGCGTCGGCGGTGGCTCAGGCCACTGTAGCTGTCGACGTGGACGCGCCTGAGCGAGCGTCCTCAGCCCGGGCCCGGCGCTGACGTCTGGTTTGGCGAGCTGGTGCAGGTGGGGCAGGGACGTAGTCTGCCTTCTCTTCCTGCGGGGACGGACGGCGGTGCTGATGCGTCCGGATGGGAGCTCTCACCTGGGGACCCCGGGTCGGGGCCCTGAGCGGACTGAGCCGGACATCGCCTGCCTCTTCAGCATAAGGCGAAGAGTCGTCAAGGCGTTCCGGGGATAGGCTCCCGAAACGGTTGAATGTTGGGGTGGGGAGCAGGGGCTCCTTGCGCGGCCTGTTAGGGCGGCGTTGACGGTGGGGTCTGGAGGCCTCCAGGTCCAGGCGGGCCATATCCCGGGTTGGGATGACCCCTTCTTCCTCATACCTGCGCACGAGGCTATTGATCACCCTTCGTTGGGTGATCTCTGATGGGGAAAGGGGACGTGGGTGTCCCATATTCCGTGACGTGGCAGCCATCGTGGCGGTAGTGGCGCCATGTGGAGTGGCCGTCGTGGTGTTGCCTCTTCCCCTGCGCGGGCGAGGAGCGGATGGTGACCCCATCTCCGAAATAGCAACCTGGTTCCTGGAAAGAGAAGGGATCAACTCATCAGTACTGAGAGGAAAAGGATTGACAGCCAGTGCCCCAGTGTTCTTCCATCATTCATGTCTGTGAGAAGGATCCACGCCAACACGCTGCAGAGCGGAGTGCCCCACGTTCTACTACCCCGACTTCCGGTGAGTTCCACGACAGGCCCACTATTTTCTTGGAGGGACCAGGCACCGGATATCTGGATCCAGTGACACGTCAATCTACTGGTGTCTCGAATGCTACTAATCTACATATTGAGGAGAAGAATTTCACGTGGGGTTCACCATTTCTGTTTCCGACGCTTTCGCAGGGGCGCGCGCATCCGTCTGCGGAGGACGCGCGGCTTTGTTGCCCCGCATTCCCGCTTTCCAAAGGCGGGCGGCATTCTCTCCTTATTCAGGGACGTCTGCTCCTTGATCGAAACGAGATGATGGGATGTAGGTTCTTCCTCCTGTGGATTCCTCCTCAGAACTCGTCACCTAGTCCGGGTCTCCCTTATAGATTTAATACGTAGTTTGTGAAACTCTTCCCAGTGCCATGTTTCCATGGACACCGGTTAATTACACTGCTTCTGTCGGGACATTCCAAAGGGTCCAATCAGGGCAGCAACCTTCGGTCAGGGGAGTATTCATGTTGAGGCATCAGTAGCGTGTCTGGATGCTGGGGTACCTGGCATGTCTGTCTGTTATCCTTGATCACAAGGCTTCTCGAGGGCGTGGAAGCCCGAGGCATCCCACATCGGGCACGGGGAATTACATGTCGTAGACACATATCTGAGGTTTTCCTTAGCTTCTCGTGCTCAACACAGGGTATGCCGCGAGTTTAACGTCCAACGGAGATGGATCAACCCAACCAGAGCATTAGCTGGGATAAATCGGATTGAGGGATCCTCCTTGAAGTGATATCGACACAGGGGCTAGCCCGTGGGAGACAGTGAATGGAGTAGAAGGAGAGTGAAGTGGAACCATCGGAGGGGGGCGACAGTGAAGTTGGGATTGAGCCTTGACGAGGCTTCCTACGTATCCCCGTGGCAGGGAATCAATGTCCGCGTAGTTCGGGATGGTGCCGGTAAACCGACGTGAAGCTGGACCTTGGCCCGATGAATGTCGTCAGCGTACCAACGTGAAGGTGGACCTTGGTCCGATGGGCATCATCAGCGTACCGACGTGAAGATGGACCTAGGTCCGATGGGAGTTGGGCTTGAACCTCTGGGAGGATTCCTACGTACCATGCCTTGACATGGATCAAAGACCTCGTAGTTCAAATGGGGCTTTGTCGGTGAACCTACGTGAAAGTAGACCTTGGTCCACTATTGGTGTTCTTGAACCTCGTGGAGGCTTCCTACGTACCATGCCTTGACATGGATCAAAGACCTCATAGTTCAAATGGGGTTGGGTCGCAATGGCTTACCACTGGACCAGAATTTAGTTTAACGTCATGCCGGACGAAGATGGGACCCGACGTGAAGAAACGACGGGTGGGTGTGTCGGTGAACCGACGTGAAAGTAGACCTTGGTCCACTATTGGTGGGCTTGCACCTCATAAAGGCTTCCTACTTACCATGCCTTGACATGGATCAAAGACCTCGTAGTTCAAAAGGGGTTTGTCGGTGAACCGACGTGAAAGTGGACCTTGGTCCAATGGGTGGTGGGCTTGAATCTCATGGAGGCTTCCTACGTACCATGCCTTTACATGGATCAAAGACCTCGTAGTTCGGAGAATAAAGTTTAACGTCATGCGGGATGATAGTGAACCCTGACGTGAATAAACGACGGGTGGTCTTGAACATCATGGAGGCTTCCTACGTACCATGCCTTGACATGGATCAAAGACCTCGTAGTTCGGATGGGAATGAGTGTGCAGTTTAATGTCATGCAGGACAAGGGGGCATACCAGTTTATCGTAATGCTGGACGAGGGCGAAACTCGACGTGAATGAACGACCGAGAAATGTGGCTTGAACCTCATGGAGGCTTCCTACGTACCATGCCTTGACATGGATCAAAGACCTCGTAGTTCATGTGGGTTTGTCGGTGAACTGACGTGAAAGTAGACCTTGGTCCACTATTGGTGGGCTTGAACCTCATAAAGGCTTCCTACATACCATGCCTTGACATGGATCAAAGACCTCATAGTTCAAACGGGGTGGTCAGGGTTGGTGCTCACTCTAAGCCCACGTGAGTCATGCTTGGTGTGAGAAACAAGAGGTTGCAAGGACCTGACGATCACGTCGCGAAGGGTGCGTCCGTGAGAAGCGAAGAGGGGCTTACGCGTTGGGCGGCCCATGGTGTTGGAACTTACTCCAGGATGGAGGCCCATAGGGAGGTGCCTCGTTCCCTATCACGTCCTCCACCGACCTTGGTAGTGGGGAAGTACGGAGATGCACAGGTGCAATCATCCGTACCAAAGGTTAGGGGCTTACGCTCTGAGGCGACCCTTCCCCTGCGAACATACACTACTCCGACAAGGAGGATATCATTACATGTGCGGAAGAGTTCCATTAACGTGGAGATGAGTGGTGTAAAGAATGTTCGAGCTAGGGGGACCCTTCTTGAGGGAGACGAGGTTGGGTCACAGTTAAACGTCATGTGTTGAGGAAGTGGTGCTTGGCAGTTTAACGTCATGCAGCTCGGACGAGCTGGGTTCACTCCACACCCCTAGGACTTACATAACCGGTACCCTTTGGTCCTTGGGGAAGGGAAGGTGCTGGTAAGGCCATGGTAAAGGGGGGTCGTGGGACGAACCATCGAGGGGTCCACGTTAGCGTGGCTATGCGAAGAAGCAATAGCCATTAGCGTGCCTATGCGAAGAAGCATTAGGCGATGCAACGCTACGGGTGATATTGTCCATGGGACTTTGAAATCACATCGTGAAAACCTGGAGGGCCGCACAGGAAGAGGAATCGCTAAGCAGAGGAGTGTGATTTGCGAAGTGGGGTGCCTTGGCCTTAGCATGGGGCATTGGTGTGAGTGGGAGGTGCTTCACGAAGTGGAACAGTGTTCGCGGAGCACTGCCTCGCGAAGAATGGGTGCCTCGCGAAGCAGGGTCCTGCGAAGCAGTGTGCTTCGCGAAGTGGAGCGGTCCTGCCTTAGCATAGGGATCACTCGTATGGGTTGGGTGTTTCGCGAAGCACAAGTGCTCCGCGGCTGCCCGGGTTCCCTTGGGAATCCCCTTCCTTCGCGAACGCCCTTGAGCTTTGCGAAGGGCATCCCTCTCGGAAGAGGGGCTCAAAACGAGACAAAGAAGAGTCATCTCGCGAAGTAGAAATACCTCGCAGATCTCATGATTCCCGGGGAAAAGCGTGCTTCGCGATTCGGGAGAGGAGAAGCCGAAAGGTCGGATTGTCCTGCCTTTGGACTCAGCGGGAGTCAAGTATTTATAGGGAAGGGGCGCCGTGAAGCAGGGCTCGCGCGCCGCCTCCGTTGCTTCGTGGCGCGCTCGCGAACGTCAAACGGGTTCGCAGAGGATTACCGCCTATGGGGCTTCGCGGCGGCTCGCGAACTTCAAACGGGTTCGCGGAGGATTACCGCCTGTGGGGCTTGGCGGCAGCTCGCGAACGTCAAACGGGTTCGCGGAGGATTACCGCCTTTTGCGCTTCGCGGCGCCGCCATGGTAGGGGCGCTTCGCAGCGGGGCTTTGCGGTTGTGCTTCGTGAGGCAGCGCACCGGCTGTCTTTTTTCGTTCCTTCCTTTCGGGCCACATTTTTGGCGCCAACAGTGCCCCTCTCCTCACATATAAAAGGTCACCTCCTCCCTCTCCTCCTCACATCAATTTGAGCCCTCAAGATCGGCCAACCCCTGCCCATTTCACTTCCACCACCACCTTATTTGGATGGGTATAATGGTGTAAAGAATAAATACATATAATTATTATAACATCATACTGATTCTATGATATTATATCATTCAGTCCAATTCAATTCAATAAATATGGGAACGATATCATCGCTCGTGTGTACGTACGGATTACCGTCTCCACGACGCGATGAGATTCATTTTCCATTTTAACAATTCAAGAATGATTATAAAGTATATATAATAAGCAATATTGAAATATATGAAAGAATAATTCTTCTGAATTTATGTATATATTTATGTATGTCATATACTTAATTCCATTCAATTCAATAAGGAAACGAAAACATTGTTCATGCGTATGTACGGCCTATCGTCTCCGTGAACGGTGTATTTCTTTCCATTTTTCGATCTATTATATATATGTATATTCTGAATATATATTATATATAAATCATGTTTTATATTCTGGAATTAATTAATCATGATCTAAGTAATCATATGAATAATTACAAGTCAAAACATGGACGCCAAATGAAACGATTTTACCCAAAACACTTTTTAACATGGAATTTAAAAAAGAATGGGTAATATAAAGTCACAAGTGAACCATATATGATATCATAACAATGAATATGATTCTTTAATAAGTCAATGACATTATTTAAATCCTTATACAGGAGGTTCGGATACATACGAAGCATATCAAACATAAGGTAAGGTATAATTATTCCAATCTCATTCTTATCCGATATTGTTTACTCCTAAGTATTTATTGGGGTTATGTTTATTATCCATGTCTATATGTTATCAAAATGTTTTCATAAAATGTTTACTTTTCATCCATGTATGTTTATAGTCATTCTTAACCTTTTATTACCACATCGTATGGAATGAATCTTTCTTTTGTTTACCATATGAGGTACTTTTTGACATTTCTGACAAAAGTACGAGATGAATGTAATTTTTAACTTATACGACATGAATGGATTTTTACGGTTTCATAATGCATAATTTTCATGAATCTTACACTACACAATTTTAGGACTATTTTCAACAAAATTCTTTTCTTTTAAGATTTCTTTGAATTATGTGAAAATATAATGATTTTTAAGAAGAAAGAATATTTTCCTCAAGAATTCATTTCATGTTTTTTATCAAAACCATTTTTCATCTAAGAAGACATTATTTCATATGTTTATGTTTCATGTATAACGACTCTATGATTTTCATGGTTTAACTTTTCTTATGATGAAATATCCATTTGTTTTATGTGGATTATGTGATGATGGGATGATGTATATAAAAAACCCATTTTATTCTTTGGGTTATGATGAATGATGTATGTTTATATTGTGGCACAAGTAAAAATGATTTCATTATGAGATGGGCGGGTCCTATATCTCCCTGCAATGCATTGGGTAAATATTTATATCTCATGAGATAGACATGGCTGGAACGGTAATTTAATCAGGTTCAGTGTTACAGGACTGAAATGAGGAGTGAACTCGATTCAGAAAGGGACTTTATCCACTATGATGGTCTTGGAATCAATTCCTTGGAAACTATGGATATCATAAAATGTGCTGAATGGTTGGCACAATTACATGTTTTATTCCAATTATATTTTATCATGGTTTATGTTCCATTATGATATATGCCTTACGTACTTCCACGATTTATGTCTTTGCACAAGATTTTGGTGTTTACATTTCATGTTCAAGTTTTTTCTTTCAAATGCTTATGGATTGTTTTATGTTCTCTATGTTTGCCCTTACTAGCATTTTAGCTCACCCTTTTTATGTTTTATTTCCCCTAGGAAATAAAGAAAGGTTTTAGGTAAGGAAAAAAGGGCGAATATCATTATGGGATATGTTGAAGATCATTCAACAAGATTAGAAGATTGTATTCCATGTTTCCAAAGACACTAAACTATTACAATCCTTGATTGTTGGTTCTTATTATGTATTAAGTATTCCACAAATGTAATGTAATTTCCATGTACATGATGTTTTGGGTCTCTACAGTTTGTATCAGAGGAAAGGTTTCGTCATCCTTTGGAAACTAGGATGCGAGAACTTTAGTGAGATCCCTATAGATATTTCTAAGGTATGTCTAGGGATGTTCCTAAGGATAAGTATACGTATAGGTTACAGTCCTAGAATTATAGTAATGATATTAGAATTAAACATAAGATGTTATATATTCAATGGACTCCCCCTTTATTATGTTTTTTCCCTAGCATGATTTTTTCGTCTCACACAATTCTTTTTGGGTTTTAGACGATGGCTGGAACCCAAAGGTACCATGTTGATCAATGGAATGGAAAATTCAATGATTTTCATCCTGAACAAACCAATGTTATGGGAGATAGAGTTCAAAATATTATTTCTAAACTTACACAAGCAATGAATCATTATGGAATTCCAAATGATCAGAGAAGGGATCAATATTATATTGAGTCAATTATAAGTCAACGTCCACCTTCATTGAGTGGGTCTTCTGATCCACTTGTTTCTGAACAATGGATCAGTACAACTGAAAATATATTTTCAGTTCTTCAATGTTCTGAACCTGATAAAGACATCATTGCAGTATATCGTTTGGAAGGTGAATCTGATCAATGTTGGAATCTTATCAAGAATACAAGGCCATGAGATGAAATTGAGTACATGTAATGGGACGAGTTCAATAACTTATTTTTCAATAAGTACTTCCCTCGTATTCTTCGAACAAAGATGGAGAATGAGTTTCTTTTACTAAAGAAAAAGGATGATGAATCTATTGGTATATACGAAGCAAATTTTACAAGGCTGGCAAGGTATGCATCTGGCTTTATCATCCAACCTGAAAGTAAATTTGACCGATTCTTCAGTGGCTTAAAACCAAGTCTTCGAAGGGAATTAGCTATAATAGACTTCAGTAGCTATGAAGAAATTTTGCATTGTGCTATAAAGGTAGAAATAGAAGTTGGTGATATATATCCATCTCATGGTTTTGACAAGAAACGAAAGATGGAGTTCACGGAGAAATATCAGAACAATGGTGAAAAAAAGATTAATGTTTCTTTATGCTAAAAGTGTTGAAAGAAGCATAGTGGTGATTGCCTAAAAGGTACTAGAAAATGTTTTATGTGTGGAAAAGAAGTTCATAGAGTAGTTGATTGTTGAATTAATGAGAAAAAGGTTGCTAATGATGTGAATAGATAAAAGACTATAGATTACTCTCCACCAACACTTCAATGCTTCAAGTGAAAGGAAATTGGGCATTATGATAATAAATGCCCTAATCCATGGGTTAATTATGATCAACCTGAGCAACCTCTTAAGGAAAAGGGAAAGGGATGTCTCATGCGATCACTAATTGTGATGTTGAGTATGAAAATGATGTTGTGTAATTATTAAATGTTTATGTAATGGGATTTGAAAATAGTATCATGAAATCTCATTTATGGTATTGTGGAATTTTGGAATATCTATGTATTGGTTTTCAATAATTATATGGTACTGGTAACCATGAAAAAGTGATTGAAATATTTTTGGAAAGCAAATGAAATGTGCATAATGAAGGGATAAGGAGAATATTATATGATAGTAATCATGAGCTCATGACTAAAATAAGGACAAAGTGATATCATGGTTTGAGTATATAGAAATTTTGGGACTTTGGTATGTGGAAAGAGTTAACTTTAGCAGCATTCATGTTTTCACCAAGGTTAAATGGGTATTCATTTTTCAAAAGAATGCATGATTAATGTATTCAAATGCTTGGAATGTGATCAACAAGATATATCGAGGATAAATGATGAAATTCACATGCTTGGTAGATGACATTTTTAGTAATTGTTTTATTTATACTATAAGCTTGGACAGAAGTAGTTTGGATAAGAATAATGAATTGAAATGGATTATGTTAAACATAAGTTACATTAAGGCTAGAATGGTTTTTGATATTATCGATGGAATTTCATAATGATGTAATTTTAAAAAAAGGACAACATGCAGGACGAGCGACAACCCATCGCGACGGACAAGGCTGTGGGAATCGAACCCACAACTGAAGTGCATCTGGCCGTTATCGCATACCAATGGCCTACAGGAAGTCCCTGGTTAGTAGAAACTAGTTTTATTTTATTAATCGGTATGATATATGATGTATAAGTTCATTTTTGGAATCATATACGATTAACCTCATCATAGATGTACTTATGTATATTTGATAACTTTTTCTAACCTTTTGTTTGAAACAGATGGAATGACCCATCATTCTATCACATTATCTGTAAACACTTCACGAATAACAAATTCAACTTCATTTCTTGAAGAGATGAAGTGGAAGTTGTTCAAATCACGAAAAATATTGAGATTGTACCAAAATCAAGCAAGTATTCCTTCTAAATCAAAATTTTTCAACTTTAGGAAAATGATATTGAAAACAAAAAATGTTATCCTAGTGCTCTTATATCCGATGAATTAGATGGTACCATAGATCATTACAAATATTTGGATTTGTGATTGTTGGATTTTTCAGATCCATGTTCTCTTCCACTCTCTATCAGAACATGATGGTTAGATTTCTATTCCATATAAATATTTTCACATATGTTCTCCTATGTAGAAAACCAGTGATTAGTTAAATTGGGTAACTGTTACGTTTCATAGTTTAGTTTTTATAGTTATGTTTTGGTATTTCAGTTTACGATGTGTGTTGCAATTAAAGAAACTCTCATGTTGAAAACCATGTATAACCCCGAAGAATTTCGAGGGTGAAATTCATTTTAAGGCAGGTAGAATGTAACAACCCGATATTTTATGATAAGTATTCTTTTTAATTTATTTGATGTCATGTGTTTTATGCTACAACAAGATTATCTTGTGATATATGCCACACTGTATTAGCATGAAGTATACGCAACACTATTCTTAGACTGTGTTACACACAATTTCAAGTTCGTTTTATAATAGTCATTCTACGCAACATTGAGTGTATAAATTTATATATATATTAAATGTATAAATGAAATATGGTTGGATTCTGTTATAAAAAACAATGAAGGATTATTTCACAACACGCAACCCTGACATGGCTTGTATTACACGTAATCGCGACTTTTGTCGATAGCGTGTGTCGTACGCAATATCAGGTTTCACTAAACAATGATATATGGTTATAATATTATTATGAACTACCCATTATGAATAGAATTAACTAAATTTTTAATGTTATTACATTATTATTTCTTCTTACACATTTTCTAGAACATGGTATGTGAACAAAATAAAATTTTCAAGTAAAATAAGTATTTTTCAAAAAATACAGTTTTGCCGCATTTTAATGGCGCACACACATTAAATATAGTTTTTTGACGTGTTTATAAGTTCAAATTTTCAAAATAAACTTCTTCTTTTGAATCAGGATATAAAAATTTACATAGTATAAAGTTTTGATATTTTTCTGATAACTTTCATATTTTAATGAATAGTAAAAACACGCTATATTTTAATTAAATTTTTTTTTTCATCGTAATAATTTTTATGGTAAAATTATAATATTGAATTGTTTTATAGTATAAATATACTATATTTTTACCATTTAATATAATGTCTTTCATTAGCATTGATTTTACCTTGAATTTGTAAGTTAAATCAATTCAATCTTTTGCAATGTTTTAAACAAAAACAAGTTTTCTTTCGACAACGGTATTAATATTAATTTAATTTCTCCAACTTTTGTGTATTGTATTTGTAAAAAAGGATTCCATTTTTGGAATCATTGGGTCCAAATTATGTTAATAAATGACTTTTTATTTCTTGAGCGTTATGAATAGTAACTACTGTAAATTTTATTTACCATAGTTAAAGGTAAATCGGGTAATTAAGGGTAAATATATGATTATAAAATTAACCTATCACGTGCCAAAATCCTATTGGGTGACTAAAAGTAGACCCATATCACCTAAGGGTCGGATTAGATTCATTTAATTGACTTTTTTCCTTGAAAATAATTTAATTATTATCAAAACTAAAGAATGTGACAACATATCACATTCTGAAATCTTATAAGTATACTAATTTTATTTTATTGATAAACGTCATGAAAATTCGGATATAAATAGTCTACAGAAATATAACAATATTATAAACAACTTATTAATTTTTTTAGAATATTTAGGGATTAAATAATTATCATTTAAGGTGACATAATAGTGATGTTGAAATTATTTTATTAAGATAAATATGAAATAAATGGTTTTAAAAATATTAAAATAAATATTATATGAACTATTTAATGTGATCCACTAATTTTATTGACAAATATTACATGTTATATATCTATTAAATATTTTAGTTCGAACATATCTTTTGTATATTGTTTATTTAAATTCAAATAAATTAATATTGCCAAAATTGACACTATTGTTATTTTATAAAAATACATATTATCAAATTGTTTAAAAATAATAAAAATATTTAAAAATTATAAATTTCAATTTATATGGTCGAAAATGTCATAACGTGTCATATTATAGAAAATTAAGAACACATATGTAATTATTTATAATAATTTAAAATTTATAATATTATTACCAGAAATAAAATTAGATTGGTAAATAAGGATAAACAAATTTGATAATGTTTAAAATAGATTCCTAACATGTCTAAATTTTATTTTTTTATGATATTACAACCCTATCTCATCTAATCTTCAGATATGAGTCATTTTGGATGTTTTTAATTGGGGTTGGGATTTAATATAAACTAATATTTCTTATATTTCCAAAGGTGCCCCTCTCCTCCCTTATGAAAGGGCACCTCCTCCCTCTCCTCCTCACACCAATTTGAGCCTTAATTCTTGGCCAAACCCTGCCCATTTAACTTCCCCACTTCCTTAGAAACCTACTAGAGGTACTGATCTTCTCAAAAGACAAACTCTAGTTCCCTAAGAGACAGTTTAAAGGAGGCACTTCGAGAAAGAGGTAATACCTTCTACCGTTTTCTTCAAATTCCATTCTTCTTCTACTCCTTCTTCATTAGTTGTTTCATTATGAAGTAATAACATCAGAAACACTCATATACTGATATGTTTTTATAAATATTATGAGACCCCATTTCACCTTCTATCCACCCTACAGAAAACGAAATCACCGCGCGTGCGTATGTAAAGAATACCGTCTCCACGTCGTGGTGTAATCTATTTTTCCACCACCACCTTACTTGGATTGGTATAATAGTTTAAACAATAAATAAATATGATTATTATAACATCATACTGATTCTGAGAATTATATCATTCACTCCAATTTTATTCAATAAATATTGGAACGATATCATCGCTTGTGCGTACATACGGATTACCGTCTCCATGACGCGATGAGATTCATTTTCCATGTTAACAATTAAAGAATGATTATAAAGTATATATAAAAAATAATAGTGAAATATATGACAAAATAATGCTACTGGATTTATTTATATATATGTATGTATGTCATATACATAATTCCATTCAATTCAATAAGGAAACGTAAACAACGTTCATGCATACGTACGACCTACCGTCTCCATGAATGGTGTATTTCATCCCATTTATCGATCTATTATATATATGTATATTATGAATATATATTATATATAAATCATGTTTTATATTCTGGAATTAAGTAATAATGGTCTAAGTAATTATATGAGTAATTACAAGTCAAAACACGGACGACTAATGAAACGATTTTACACAAAACGCTCTTTAACATGGAAATTACAAAATAACGAGTAATATAAAGTCATAAATGAACCATATATGATATCATAACAATGAATATGATTCTGAAATATGTCAATGAAATAATTTAAATTATTATACAGGTGGTTCGGATACATATAAAGCATATAAAAAATAAGGTAAGGGATAATTATTTCAATCTCATTCTTATCCGAGATTGTTTATTCGTAAGTATTTACTGTGGTTATGTTTATTAACCTTGTCCATATGATCTCAAAATGTTTTCATAAAATTTTTAATTTTCTTCCACATATGTTTAATGTCATTCTTATCATTTTTTAACAACATCGTATGGAAGGAATCTTTCATTTGTTTACCATACGAGGTTCTTTTTGACTTCTTCGACAAAAGTACGAGAAGAATGTTATTTTTAACTTATATGGCGTGAATGGATTTTTACAATTTCATAATGCCTCATTTTCATGAATCTTACTCTACAATATTTTAGGACTATTTTCCACAAAATAATTTTCTTTTAAAATTTAATGGAATTATGTGAAAAGAGAATGATTTTGAAGAAGAAAGGATATTTTCTTCAAAAATTAATTTCAAGTGTTTTATCAAAACCATTTTCTTCTAAGATGGCATTATTTCATATGTGTATGTTTCATGTATAGTGTCTCTATGATTTATATGGTTTCACTTTTCTTATGATGAAATATACATTTTTTTATATGGATTCTGTGATGATGGGATGATGTTTATGAAACCCATTTTATTCTTTGGGTTATAATGAATAATTTATGTTTATTTTCTGCCAAAAGTAAGTATGATTTCATTATGAGATGGTTGGGACCTATATCTACCTCAAATGCATTGGATAAATATTTATATCTCATGAGATAGACATGGATGGAATGGTAAGTTAATCCGGTTCAGTGTTACAGGACTGAAACGAGGAGTAAACTCGATTCAGAAAGGGACTTTGTCCACTAAGATGGTCTTGGCAGCAATGAATTGGATACTATGGAAATCATAACATGTTCTGAATGGTTTCCACAATTATATTTTTTATTCCCATTATATTTTATCATGGTTTATGTTCCATTGTGATATGTGCCTTACATAATTCCATGATTTATGTCTTTTCTCAAGATTTTGATGTTTAAATTTCATGTTCAAGTTTTTGCTTTCAAATGAATATGGATTTTTTTATGTTCTCTATATTTCCCATTCTAAGCATTTGAGCTCACCCTTTTTATGTTTTATTTTCCCTAGGAAATAAAGAAAGGTTTTAGGAAAGGAAACAAAAAGGGGAAGATCATTATGGGAGTTGCTGAAGATCATTCAACATGATTAGAAGATTATATTCCAAGATTCCAAAGACACTAAACTATTACGATCCTTGAGTGTTGGTTCTTATTATGTATTAATTATTCCGAAATAGTAATGTAATGTCCATGTACATCAAGATTTGGGTCTCTACACCAACCACTCTCATGGTTACTAATTACTCTATATAAATTATGTTGTACATTATTGAATCTTCGGTAGAAATTACCCCATTTTCACAAAAAGGTGATTTAGTCAATTATTCAAAAAATAATGTGTCATCATTACTGATATCCTACGTGTATTTTATGAAAAAATATTCAGAATCAATTTAACAAATATATAAAATATTACATCTTATTTATGTTCTATAGATAATTTATAAATGTGGCTATTCAAATATAATAATAATATTAATATAAAAGAAATATATTTTTAAAAAATTAATATTAAATTAGATAATTTATATTTTATATTACAATTAATATATTCTATTTTGTTGTTTGAAATATATAATTTATATAGAAGTTATTTTATTTAGAAATTATTACCCAGATTTTTTAGTTTTGAAATATATAATTTTTATGATACAAAAAAGGTATTTTATTAATTTTAAAAATAATATAAAGTAGTGTATACCCTTAAATATTATGCAACTCTTACATAAGAATTAGTTTTTGACCCCAAATGAAAATTCCATTAACATTGAGTAACACATACATAAGAGTTTTTGTAATTATAGAAACATCGTTATTGAATTCCCCATAGTTGAAAAATGTTATGTGTAATGAAATTTACCTTGAATCTTTTGTAAAAATCTTTGATATTGAGTAAAACCATTATTTAAATAGTAAAATAATTAATTTTTTATAAAACCCTATACATATTGTGTAATTAATTTTGCATAATAAAAATTTATTACAAATTGTAATTTCATATTTGACAATATATACTATAACAATATTAATAATAAATAAATTGTTTTTATGCAAAACAAATTTCTATTATAGCCTATTTTATCACCTTTATATCAATTCATTTTAAAAATACAAATATTTGGCTTTGAAAATATCATATAATATGACACATATTAGCAATAAAATCTGATTAATCAATTGATAAAAAAATTCGAATTTTATAATATATATCTAAGTATTTTGAAAGTTAAAATTCAAAAAATTCAGAACATGCAAAATGATATTTACTGAAGAAGGTTACGATACTTATATTCATTATCAAAATATTTATAGAACATGTTTATTCATTAATGAACATGTATGTTATACTCATGATTCATTTTTATATGCCTCCAAGGATCAATGAAATTAATGATACCATTAAAAATTCATGATCTATAATTAATAATATTGTATGAAAATGAAGAACATAAATAAAAAGATAAAAATTATTGCAAAAAAATCAATCATTATCAATGTTGATGGAAAATTATTGATGGAGATCACTGAGAAAAAAATAATAGAATAATTAATATAATGGATATACACCAATCCTATATATCCACAATAGTTATGGGAGGACCATCAAACCTAAAGGGTAAGATAGACCTTCTTGGAGGAATGAATGGTGAATGAGGAAGAAGAAACAGATAGGAATGTGGTAAGTAATTATAACACTCTCCTTAAATTTTAGTACCATCACTTGATGTAGGAACAATTTATTTGATGACATGGGTTAAGGGTTTCCTACTATCACATGGTAGGAAGAATATATAACCCGTAACACGCACCTCTTGATTTTATGCTGATTAGATGACTTTAAGTGACATGTTATACACAGAAGTAAATAAGCATTGGATCATAAATAATTAATTCCACTGTGTTATATGTGGTATTTAAAATATATTAAATATCAAATATATCTAATATATAATATACTATGATAGATACATATCAAATTTAATGATTAAACCATCAGAATGACCATGTCACTAGAAATAATTTTTAGGAAATTGTATAAAATAATATCAATAATTTAGTTCATTAGAAAAAAATTATTTTCTATATATATATATATATATATATCAATTTTTATATGAGAATAAAACTCCAAAATTACATTAGTATTTCAATATATTTCCATTTAAAACTATTACATCGTTGTCTTCGCATTCTGATGTATTGTTCTTTCCTTCATGGTGCCTCTAGAAATACCCTTACAATTCACATATGAATACTTTAATGATTTATAATTCATATGATTCTATTCTATATTAAAAATATTAATTTCCATATTAATACATTCATAATTATCCATGTACAGTTTGACATGGTATATCCATTATGAATCTATCATACACGGGGATATTTTATAACAAAGATCATCCCAAATATAAAGTATAAATTGATCTCATCAACTATAAACAATTTTTATTGAATCAAATTATGTCCTGATCAAAAAACCTATGTTATATATAATATGATTCACTTGTTAATATACCTTGTCTCTATTTACCAGAATCATCATTTTTTTCAATATTCATTTAAAACATAAAATTAGATCACAAATATATTATTGGATATGTTCAAATTTACATAATTATATAATACATAATAATTCCATGACATTTCTAAAAATAAATATCTAAATGTTATAAAATATTCCCCTTTAAATGAAATATATTATATTAATTTCAATATTAAACCATATTGTCACGACCCGCCTTCACCAAAAGGAAGGAAGAGTCAGTAGATTGCAAGGCCCTTCCTTCTTTATGTTGAAGGAGAGATAATGACCCCTGAAACCCACCTTCAATAGGTCCCGGAGTGGCGACTAGCACCAAGGGTATAGAAATTTCTCACAAATGGAAGGCATTACCCTTTTTATTTTATAGGATCGAGAGATAAGGAGAAGGAAACCCAACAACAACAATGTAGAACGAAAAGTAAAACCAAAAGTAAACCATTCCCACATGCATGTTTCATAAGTAAAAGCCACAAGGTGCAAAAGGTGACTACAAGGTAAGTACTAAAAACGAAAAGAAAACAATAACTGCAACTGCTCCAACGGTCCGACCTAGTAAGGTCATGCGTGATCCCTAAAGTCCTCCTGGAAACCTGAAAGCAGTTTTATATACGTAGGGTGAGCATACAAGTACACTCAGTAGGGAAAACCAAAGACTCTCTTGCACAAGTGGGGGAACGTACTAAAGTCCCGTAAGAAAAAAGAGTAAACCAACCACCTAACAAGGAAAACTATCCAACCAAGCCCACCAAGGGACACTCCCCAAATAACGCAAGTCAAGTAATATATATAATAAGAGCACATCGATGTTTGGGTACCCCGCGCAACATTCCCACTATTAATTGAGACATCATGCGCATCAGACCAATCCCGCCATTCTCACCGCAGTCCCACTGCCACACCCGCCCGCACACATCGGGGCGACAAACACACGCACTCCCACTGCCGAAATCACGCCCGCACACACATGGTCCTCAACCGCACGCAGTCCCACTGCTGAATCCTGCCCGCACACACCTGGGCCACAACTGTCACATGTTACCATGCTTGCAAACACCTAGCCCAGAACAACCACCACCACGCCTGAAGACACCTAGGCTAAAGGATCCACAGCCATGCCCGAAGACACCTGGGCCTCATCCCGAAGACACTTGGGAAACCACCTACCGCACACACCTGGCCAACCACCACACCAGCCCGCCTGAAGGTTCTTGGGATAATAATGGACTTCAGCCCATCACAGCCTGCCCGAAGATACTTGGGCTATCCGGGAAAGGGAGCAGAAAATGAGCTAATAACCAGCCACTATAAATAGTGTTGGGAAAAACACCCTCCCCCATAAAATGGGGGTGATCGACACTAAGTGATCAACTTGAGTGGGGTGTGTATAAGAAACACAAAGCTAAAAGTATATATATAATGTAACAAGCACTCAACCAAGATAGGTTTTTCTTCACACAGCCCACAGATCACAACAGCACTCATGTCCGAGTCACGACTCACGCTAACATCCCATTTTTCCCCTTTCTTATTTCACGTTCGGTTATAATGTTTATGTTTAAGAACTACTGGGCAACTAGTAGGCATAGGCATCTGTCCAGGAAAGTAAACAGTCAAACAACAACCAAAACGTCCACACCTGGTTCTCAACAACAAAGGATTCCACCCCAATTTGTGATATAAACAAGTAACCACCCGGTCTTGAATCTCACAACCACCGAATCCATACCAACAGGATATACCATACCCTAAATTCACACAACCACCGAGAGTATAAAAAAACAGGGGATCCCATCCCCTACCACATTTCCAGCAATCGGCCTGAAAGGAAAACAACCAACTACCACCAACAATAGAAGTCAAGGATTTTCATATTTAAACGACTTGACACAATCCATGGTTTCAAATTCCATGTGTTATAACCAGGAGTTATCAAAAAAGGGTTGATACTTGTGCTTTCAATTATTCAGACGGATATACGTGATTAACCGATTTACTTTTCATAGTAGGAGTTTACAACCACAACAAGCCCTTTAAAACATCATCAGGGTTCATCAGTGCACAAACAATGACCACCAATGGCCTCGATTTTCATGAGGCATAAGCCAGAACAACTCAACAAGATGGTCATAGAAGAAAAAACATCAGAGTATAAGACAAAATTAACAATCACATCCCCCCTCTTATTTGTTTATAGAATTCGTTCATTATCTTTAATTAGGACTGGTTTAACCAATTCTACAGGATCAAAAGCACAACCACCCTGCATGATACACAAAAGAGAGAGAAAAAGTAGAAATTCCCTACTTGTTGATAGATGATCGACGTTTAGGCCAGGGGCGCGGAACATTACGGATGAAGATGCGCCAGATGCACCAGAAGCTGTTTGTGAAAACCCACGATCGAGGAAAGGAGAAACCACAGCTAACCCTTAGTTTATAAGAGCCGTGGACGGATGGGGTGAAAATTCTAAACCGCGTAAGTCGCTGGGGTCTTTGGTTGACCACGCGGCTCCAATCGTCACAAAAAGGGTGCCGGGTGGTTTAAGCTGACTCATGAATTGATGAAGTATTTAATTAAAACACGTATGGGCGTTACAGGTTTTAAAAGCGCGCTTAATCAAGTCGGAATAGGGTTTAAAACCCTATTTACGCAAAGGAGCGCTACTGGAAACAACTTGACAAGGCCGGGCGACGCCGATCGGTCTCACCGATCGGTCTCACCGATCGGTCTCACCGATCGGTCTCGCCGATCGGTCTCGCCGATCGGTCTCACAGATCGGTCTCGCCGATCGGTCTCCCCGATCAGTCTCACCGAGACGACACTCCTTTAGAACCCAGATTTTGGCAAAGGGAAGGACCAAGAGAGTCTGGGTCATCACATCAGATTCCTCTCAAACTATTCTCATACCCGAGAATTTTAACAACCCAGAAGGAAAGGGCGGGTCCGAACAACCACCCGAAAATATTCCTCTCTAGAGTGAACCTCATCACTAACTAAGAACATCTTCCTATCACGAACCAAGCAACATACCATAGCAAACTGCCCGGACACGTGGGTTGGGGAGTCTCTTCCCCCATGTCAAGATATTATCCGCTTTGGGTGGCACTGACTCGCCCGCACGGGTTTAATCGCGTCCACCTTAATGCGTCTTGATTAGGGGTCGGGTTCTCTCCTTCCCTATAGCCGGGGGTTTTCACACACAAGTAGAGGAAGAAAACCATTACATTTCATAGGCAAAAGACAAAACATTCTATCAAAACAGGTAAAACATGGAACAAAACTTAAAACAAATCTCGATACTGGGTACGTATCTGTGTTTCCCTATCCCACGTACTCTCTTCAATACCACGATGTCTCCACAACACGCAAACCAAGAGAATATTTTGCACGCGAATCACCTTTTCTTTGCGATCCTCGATCACCACTGGTCTCTCCACAAAGGTCACGTCGTCCTCGATGTCCAGCTCACCCCAATCAAGGACGTGTGAATCATCATGCAGATACCGACGGAGATGGGACACATGAAAGATATCGTGTATCCTTAGTAGCGGCGGTGGAAATGCAAGCTGGTAAGCCACTTCGCCGACCCGCCGCAACACTTGGAAGGGTCTGATGAATCTGGGAGAAAGCTTACTCCCTTGGCCAAACCTCTGCTGCCAACGCCAAGGGGATACCTTTAAGAACACGTGGTCCCCAACCTCAAACACAAAGGGCCTCCTCCTGGTATCAGCATACAACTTCTGTCGGTCTTGGGATGCCTTCATCCTTTCCCATATGAGATGAACCTTCTCTGTCATGTTCTACACCACCTCCAGACCAAGGATGCCTGCCTCTCCTACTTCGGTCCAACACAGAGGTGAACGACATGGACTCCCATACAAAGATTCAAACGGGGCCATTCCAATGTTAGAGTGGTAGATATTGTTGTAGGAAAACACTACTAGAGGCAAGTATTGGACCCCCAATCCTCCTGAGTCCAGAACACATGCTCGCAGCACATCCTCCAAGGTCTGGATGGTGCACTCTATTTTTCCATCTGTCTGGGGATAGAAAGCAGTGATAAGGCGTAACTGTGTTCCAAACGCATGCTGCAACTCTCTCTAGACTCTCGAGGTAAACCGTGCATCCCTATCTGATACTATATACCTCGGAAATCCATTCAACCGCACCTCCTCATCCATGTAGTTTCGAGTGAAAACATCCACATCACTCGACTCCCATATTTCCAGAAAGTGTGCCTATTTCATAAACATGTCCACTACCACCCATATGACATTGTACCCTCCTTGGACCTTGGGTAGTCCCGTGATGAAATCCATTGAGATGTCATCCCACTTCCACTCGGGGACATCTAGGGGTTGTAGTAGGCCGCCTGGAACTCGGTGTTCAGCCTTCACTTGCTAACACACTAGGCACTTGGCCACAACCTCTGCCACTGCTCGCTTAACTCCAGGCCACCAAAACTGCCTCTTCAACCCCTGGTACATCATGGAGACTCCTGGGTGTACCTCCATGGGTGAGTTGTGGAACTCACTAAGAACCTTGCCGCGCATCGCCTCTAGGACAAACAACCTTCCCTGGAAAAGCATCTGGTTCTGACCTTCCTTGGTCCATCCTTCCGGAGCATTGCCTTTGTCAACTTGGTCACACATCACTTTGCACTCTAGGTATCCCCACTAGGACTCTTCCACCTACTGAAATAGGGATGAATGCACTGTCATCTGATATAGGCAGCCTCTGCCGCTATCCATCGTCACATCCAGGATTAAGGCAGCCAACTCTTCCACTACCTTCAAGGCGTCCGCCAACTCTTGGACCACATCCTTCTACGTCCTCCTGCTCAAAGCATCATCCACAACATTGCCCTTGTCCTCAGTATAAGAGACCTAGAAGTCGTAATCCTATAGGAACTCCACCCATCTCTGCTGTCATAAGTTTAAGTCCCAATGGGAGAAGATATACCTCCAGCTTTTTTGATCCGTGAAGACCACAAAGCGTTCCCTGATGAGGTAGTGCCACAATAACTTTAGCACAAAAATGACCGTTGCAAGCTCTAGGTCGTGGGTGGCGTAATTACGCTCATGGGAACGCAGCTGCCTAGTCCCATAAGAGATCACCCCTTGTCAGTACATCAACACGCATTCCAGGCCCTATCCCGAAGCATCGCAGAATATCTCATAGGCCACCCCTTTTTCTGGTAATCTCAGCACTGGGGCACTGACCAACTTTTCCTTTAGATAGCTGAAGGCTGACTGGCACTGCTCACTCCATACAAAGGCCTTGTCCTTCTTGGACAGGGCCATCAAAGGGGCTGCTACTCGAGAGAAGTTGGGTAAGAATCTCCGGTAGTAACCCGCCAGCCTGAGGAAACTTCGGACTTCTGCCACATTCTTGGGTACTGCCCAAGAAAAAACTGCCTCAACCTTTGATGGGTCGACCGCTACCCCCTGCTCAGACACTACGTTCCCGAGGAAGTGAACTTCTCGTGTCCAGAACATGCATTTTGACAACTTCCCATATAGATGGTGCTGTCGGAGGACCTCCAAAACTGTCCTGAGGTGCTCTGCATGGTCCTCCTCTGATCTAGAGTAGACCAGGATGTCGTCGATGAACACAACCACGAACCGATCTATGTACTCCCGAATGATGGAGTTCATAATCCCCATGAACACAGCTGGGGCATTTGTAACACCAAAGGGCATGACTACAAACTCAAAGTTTCTATACCTGCACCTGAACGCTGTCTTCGGGATGTCACTCTCTTTCACCCTCAGCTGGTGGTACCCAGACCGCTGGTCGATCTTCGAGAACCATCCTGCCCCTTTCATCTGGTCAAAAAGATCATCTATCATTGGGAGAGGGTAGCAATTCTTGATCGTCACCTGATTCAGCCTCCTATAGTCTATGAACAACCTAAGGCCACCATCTTCCTTCTTTGTGAACAATACCGGTGCACCCCACGGTGATGAACTCAGACGAACATAACCCCTCTTCATCAGATCTTCAATCTGTATCTGCAACTCACGAAGCTCTGAAGGTGCCATCCGGTAAGGGACTATCGATATTGGATGAGTGTCGGGCTGCATGTCTATCCTGAACTCGATATCACGTCGAGGGTTTAGAGTTGTCACCTCCTTAGGAAATATTTCCACAAACTCATGGACGATCTCTGTGACTTCCACCATTTCCGCATCTACTGATTCTACCGTCAGCTCGGTCAACAAGGAGACGAGAGGTTCCTCCCTCCTATTTCCCTTCGGACTGCTTCTCCCGCCGGTGAAGGTAACACGCCCACTGTCCAAGTCTGAGAACACCACCCTTCATCGAAAATAGTTGATGACGGCGCACATAGAAAATTTCCAGTCGATGCCTAGGATGACATCCTATGGATGAACCTGTAGAAGAAGAAGATCCTTAACCGACTGATGTGGCCCTATCATCAGTCTACATCCCCGAAAAACGAACAAAAAGTCGGTCTGACCCCCAACTTGTGTGCTCAACACCAAGGGCACTAGAAGTCTCTTGGAATCTAGACCCAAGGCACGGGCTAGACTGAGTGCAACGAAGGAGTGCGAAGCTCCGGTATCGAAAAAAGCATAAGAAAGGGTGCTAAACAGACTGATCGTACCTCGAACAACCTCTATCCCTGCTTGGACTGTTGCCTCTGTAGCGTGAAACTGTCCACGCCTAGCTCCCCTGCCCCTCGGCTATCGGCCACCTCCCCGACCACGCCCTGGTCGAGGTACCTGTGGAGCGCCCTGAGGTCGGCCACCTCCTACGTCTGCCCTCAGAGGAGCGGGAGCTCACTATCCCTACTGCTGGTGGAAAGGTCTAGCTAGAAGCTGCTGCTGGGGCGGGTGCTGGGGCTGACTGCCACTACTGTACTGCACCCGGTCTGGGAACTGACTCTGGAGATGCCCAGGGCTTCCAGAGATGAAGCACCACAGTCCCGGGCCCATAGGAAAAGGGCGAGGGATGGGGGATTGAAACTGAAAATGGTGCGGCCTGCTCCCTGCGGGTCGGAACCTAGAGGGTCCTGACGCTGGGGGCCTGGTGCTGGCGGATTTCCCCATTGATGGTCCCAGCTGGATCCCTTCTCGCGAAACTCCCCCTAGAGCATGCATCCTCTCCACCACTTCGGCCTTATTCTGGACCTCCAAGTACGTCGGAAGGGTAAAGGGGGTAACAACATACAGGAGGGAGGGTCGGAGTGCCTCCTCCAATCGTCTTACCCGAGACTCATCATTGGGAAAGAGGTGTGGAGAAAAATGTAGGAGGTCCATGAACTTGATCCCTAGCTCCCTCACAGACATACTCCCCTGCTGGAGGGAGAGTAGTTCCTGCCTCTTTTCTGCCTTCATCGTCGAGGAGAGGAATTCCGCCTGTAAATCCTTCTCGAAATCCACCCAAGACACCTCAGACTCTCTCCTCTCCCCCAGGTAAAGTATCCACCACTGACGTGCCGCTCCCCGCATCTTGCTAATGGCCAGAGGAACACAGTACTCGGTCGGGGCCCGAATCAGGCCGAAGGCTATAACTTTCTCCTCTAGCCAGCCTTCCGTCTTCATATCGGAGGTGTTTCCCTCATACTTCTCAAGGGCCTGTCGCTGGAAGGCTCGAAGAGTCTTCTGCCACTGGTCGTACTCTTCCTCTCGATCAGCTCTCTGCCGATTGGCCAAAGTAGTCTCTGGGACCTCGATCGCCTGTACCACACGTGGTCACCTTCCAGGTGCCATAGCTGCAAGGTAAAGAAGGAATGACTTAGCCCAAGTAGAGCAGATTATCATTCTTAAAAGTACTTAAAATTTAACTTATTCTTAACTCCCATGACATCCCAGAAACACAAGAACACAAGTCATTATGGTTCATGTACCTTTCTGAGGGTCTCTACCCTACAATCAGTGTGGACTCACTTGGTCGTTCGGTAGGTACAGAGTCCTTACATCGGATCACAGGGGGCCCTAAAATCCCATGTCCTACCCGGTCTTCCCTGGTCTAATTCACGCTCCAAGGTCACCCAACACCGTTGCCTTACCATCCCATGCAATCCTCACTATTCCTAACTCCAAACTCCATCTTATCTCTCAACCATCACCTTTGATACCATTCTGTCATGACCCGCCTTCACAAAAAAGAGGGAAGAGACAACAGATTGCCAGGCCCTTCCTTCATTAAGTTGAATGAGAGATAATGACCCCCGAAACCTTCCTTCAATAGGTCCCGGAGTGGCGAATAGCACCAACGGTATAGAAATTTATCACAAATGGAAGGCATTGCCATTTTTATTTTATAGGATCGAGAGATAAGGAGAAGGAAACCCAACAACACCAAAGCAGAAAGAAATGTAAAGCCAAAAGTAAACCATTCCCACATGCATGTTTCAAAAGTAAAATCTACAAGGTGAAAAAGGTGACTACAAGGTAAGTACCAAAAAGAAAAAGAAAAAAACAACTACAACTGCTCCAAAGGTCCGAGCTAGTAAGGTCTTGCGTGATCCCCAAATTCCTCCTGGAAACTTGAAAGAAGTTTTATATACGTCGGGTGAGCATACAAGTACAATCAGTAGGGAAAACCAAAGACTCTCGTGCACAAGTGGGGGAACGTACTAAAGTACCATGACAAAAAGAGTAAACCAGACACCTAACAAGGCAAACTATCCACCCCAGGCCTCACCAAGGCATGCTCCCCAAATAACGTAAGTCAAGTAATATATATAATAAGAGAACATCGATGTTTGGGTACCCCGCGCCACTTTCCCACTGGTTATTGAGACATCCTACGCATCAGACCAATCCCGCCATTCTCATCGCAGTCCCATTGCCACACCCGCCCGCAAACACCTGGGCCACAACCGCACACAGTCCCACTGCCGAAATCCCGCCCTCACACACCTAGGACTCAACCGCACGTAGTCCCACTTCTGAATCCCAACCGCACACACCTGGGCCACAATTGTCACATGTAACCATGCCTGCAAACACCTAGGCCAGACCAACCACCACCACGCCCGAAGACACCTGGGCTAAAGGATCCACTGCCACGCCAAAAGACCCCTGGGCCTCATCCCAAAGACACTTGGGAAACCACCTGCCACACACACCTGGACAACCACCACACCACCCCACCCGAAGGTTCTTGGGCTAATAGTGGACTTCAGGCCATCACGGCCTACCCGAAGATACTTGGGCTATCGGGGAAAGGGAGCAAAAAAGGATCTAATAACCGGCCACTATAAATATTTTTGGGAAAAACACCCTCCCCCGTGAAATGGGGGTGTTCGGCACTATGTTATCAACTTGGGTGGGGTGCGAATAAGAAACACAAAGCTACAAGTATATATATTGGGCAACAAGCACTCACCCAAGCTAGTTTTTTCTTCAGACAGCCTACAGATCACAATAACACTCAAGTCCGAGTCACGACTCACGCTAACAACCCATTTGTCCCCTTTCTTATTTCACGTTCAGTAATAATGTTTACATTTAAGCACTACTGGGCAACGAGTAGGCATAGGCATAAGTCCAGGAAAGTAAACAATCAAAAAACAACCAAAACGTCCATACCTGGTTCTCAACAATAGAGGATTCCACCCCAATTTGTGATTTAAACAAGTAACCACCCGGTCTTGAAAATCACAACCACTGAATCCATGCCAACAGAAGATCCCATCCCCCAAATTCACACAACCACCGAGAGTATAAAATAACATGGGATCCCATCCCCTCCCACATTTCTAGCAATCGGCCCGAAAGGAAAACAACCAAATACCACCACCAACACAAGTCAGGGATTTTCATATTTAAATGACTTAACACACACCATGATTTAAAATCCGTGTGTTATAACCTGGAGTTATCAGAGAAGGGTTGATACTAGTGCTTTCAATTATTCAGCCAGATATACGTGATTAACCGATTTACTTTTCACAGTAGGAGTTTACAACCACAAACAATCCATTTAAAACATCAGCAGGGTTCATCAGTTCACAAACAACGACCACCAACGACCTCGATTTTCAGGAGGCATAACCCAGAACAACTCAACAAGATGGTCATAGAAGAAACATCATCAAAGTATAAGTCAACATCAACAATCATAGACCCCCCTCTTCAATCATTATAGAATTCGTTCATTATCTTTAATTATGTCTGGTTTACCCAATTCTACAGGATCAAAAGCATGCCCACCCCGCATGATACACAAAAGAGAGATATGAAAGAGAAATTATCTACTTGTTGATAGATGATCGACGTTTAGGCCGGGGGCGCAGAACATTATGGATGGCGATGCACCCGATGCACCAGAAGCTGTTTGTGAAAAGCCACGATCGAGGAAAGGAGAAACCACGACTAACCCTTATTTTATAAGAGCCGGGGATGGTTGAGGTGAAAACGTGAAACCGCGTAAGGCGCAAGGGTCATGGGTTGACCACACGGCTCAACTCGTCACAAAAGGGGGTCGGGTGGTTTAAACCGACTCATGAATTGATGAAGTATTTAATTAAAACTCTTATGGGAGTTACGGGTCTTAAAAACACGCTTAAACGAGTCAGAATAGGGTTTAAAACCCTATTTACACAAAGGAGCGTTACTGGAAACAACTTGACAAGGCCGGGTGATGCCGATCGGTCTCAACGATCGGTCTCGCCGATCGGTCTCACCGAGACGCCACTCCATTAGAACCCGGATCTTGGCAAAGGGAAAGACCAAGAGAGTCTGGGTCATCACACATATTATATTTTTTTCATGTTCTTTTAAATTAAATCAACATATATTTTCATTACACTTATTACAAAATATTATAGTTTTTATCACAATATCTTTTATTCTTCAATATCTCTATTTAGATAAGTTGTAAAAAATGACATAAATGATCATCTCAACAAATGTAAAACATTAATATCACGTCAAACAATTAAAAAATAAATAAAATATTTTAAGGTTAAATGATAATTGTCCTCTCATAAGCTCTACATTGGGGAAATAAAATATAAATTCAACATCTCTATATCTAAACAATAAACGATTTAGATAGATAAAATGATATATTAATTGGGAAATTAATGTGATACATAAAAACCTACATGTGATACAAAAAATGAATTACCCATTCATGAGATATTCAAATAATATTTTTTCTAATAACATATAGTAAAATATTCCAGAACATCAATAGATGAAAATTATATCCTCTTGAATCATGGTGGTCTTCCGATTACACATATGAATTAACAAAATTAGAATCTCAAGTATTCCACCTTAAACAAAAAATTTATATTTTCATTAAATAATTTAAATCATGCACAAACTAAAATAATTTACCTTTTCTAAAAGTCATACATGAATAAAATGATTTTTTTCTTTAGTGAAATATTCATTAAATTAATATAGTTTATGATTTTACCATATCATTATTTTTATATGTCATGCAAATTTTTAATTCATACCCACTTCTATCTTCAAGATTAAATATCAAGATTTAAATTCCAGTAGTATATCTAGACATAGGATGTTTCATAATGGTATCTTCTAAATCACTATCAACTTATGTAATCATTGTCAGTCTTCATGAAAAATGACCACTAGGTTTCTATTGGTGAAATCAACTGATATTTTTCTACGATGAAACACGAAAACAAAAAAACATATCTATAACATGCGTACCATATTATAGTATTGTAATTGAATATTTTTTTCCCTTTATGTTTTCTAAATAAATTTCAACACCATTAATTTACTGTTGAATGAATATACACACAAAAAATATGGGAATGATGTTATTTAAACATTTTTTTAGATTTAGAGAAATTGGTTTGAGACATACATTTCAACCTAGATGGTTGAATCAATACAAATCCAATTTTATATGAATACCTCTTTTTGAAAATCATGTATTTTCAAAACAAAAAGACTCATCCCATCATTGTCTTCTTCCCTTAATCAAATTTCTTCTTATATGGTGATTTTATTTCTATACAACCTCGAAAGAACAATTGCTTCTTTTAATCTCTCAATATTAATTTATATTAAAAAATAGAAAAATTATCATGCATTTATTTTAAATGGTCATAGATTTATATAATTTTACATATTTTTTCCAATTAATTCACATGTCACCATTCATTGTAAATATATAACCAAATTTACATTTTTCTTATCATATTTCATCAATCAAACAAATCCATTTGATTAATTCGTAGGTAAATATAAATTATATTTATAGCATCATTATTTCATTCATGATCATAATTTTTTTCGAGTAATTATAGAGGGCATAACATTTACATATATTATTGAAAACCCCATGGTTTTTTATATCAAATCTCACATCATTCATTATTGGAATCACTTCTTTAACCTTTAAAACATTCTTACACCCCATGTTGAACTCATAAACATTGTAAATTTTTTATCTAATCCTTTTTTTATTATAATTTCAAACTTATATTAACCATTCATTGTGGGTATAAATAAACACCCGTCATCAAAATGAATATTTTTAAAGTATAAATTGATCATATCAAGATGATTGAATCCCTTTAGACCAAATGGGGTTTCCATAGTCATTATAGATTTATTTAACTGAACATGATATATTTTTACCTCAAAATCTATAACCAATAATGCATTCCCTTGTTTTATTTCAATGATCTACATGTTATTCATCTTATTAATTTAGACATATTTTAACAATTCGCAACCCTAAAAATTGTGGAGATTTTTTCCATCATTTTTGAAATAATTTGGATAGTAGAAGTTTCCTATAGTTTTCATATAATAAATCATTCATTTTTTCTACATTAAGGGATATATCATTTTTCTACTATGAATATCTTTTGTTGATGATGTGGTGAATTAACCCCAATTACATACTACCAGTATATATCAATTATTTTCTTTAAACAGTAATGTTTTATGGAAAAAGATATAGGTTTCAAAAAATATAATTCAGTATGCATCACCTTATTCTATGAAAATTCTATAGAATTATCCATAGATTATTTAAATAAATTTTCTACACAATAATTATTCCTTTTTTAAATTATACACTATATGAATTCAATTATGGAAAAAAATATTCCTTTGTGTTATTAAAAATAATTATCATTTTTTAATTCAAGACATGAAGCTCTAATATCCATAAAAAGACACATATATTTTGAATATTTTCCGAAAAAATAACAATTCCTTTATTGACATTCTATATTCAACTTCAATAGGTACCTTTCTTTAATATTACTAATTTATTGTATGTATTATTCACTCTCCAATATCCTATTAGTCTTGATATTTAATAATGAATTCTAAGAATCAATGATTTTTTTGTGTTTTTTCCAATGAATGGATCCATTTCTCAATGGATTATATTAAATTATATTTCTAAACGATGTTTTTTTAAACCATTGTTCAAATAAGAAACTATAATAATATTTTAATAATGAAAACTATTATTTGTCATCTTTAATACAAATAATCGTGTTTCAATTCTAAAATATTATAGCATATTATTTCTATATAAAATCACTACATTTACAATTAAATCCTCCTATATTGAATGATAAATATAATTCATTAAAAATATTTCATATCAACCAATATCCATATTTATTGAAAATTGTGAAATTTCAATAACTCAATAGATATTCAGATATAAATTACAGTGAAATACTATATTTATAAATGGTATAAGTTTTACTACATAATAATATCTACGATACTATGAATTTTGATATTTAATGAAATGTAAATCCCATTGTAAAATGATCAAAATAAATTGAATGTTTCAAGATAAATTTATTTTGGAACAAATTATTTTGTAATAAAATAGGTGTATAATTTCATTAGAAACATAAGTTTGGTGAAAATATTATTTACATATGAGAAATATATTTATTTAAATCATTAATATGGGAATCCTCATTTTTATTACATAACTTTTCATTACATTAATCACGCCGAGGTAATTTTAATGTTTAGTTTCATTTAAAAAAGGTTCATCAAAACTGAAATAATAAAAAATCAATCTCAAACACATGAAATCCTTCTTAATTGACCCTTAAAAATTATATTTACTACGTATCATAACCAATGGATATACATCGTTTGAAATAGTGATCATAATGCATAGTAGGTGAATAAATAAGGATAAATGTTTAAATGTGATCATGAGGAATATCAATAAGAACATGAGGCATATAATTATGTAATGAATAAAAGAACATGAATGATATTTTAATAAAAATAAAATGAACATTGATTAGAAAAATGTGGTGAAAATATTTAATATATACATTCATAAGAATATCTCTATGATGTTCCAACAAGGTTTCATAAATGAAAGTTACTAGGTTATTCATCAAATTATCATGAAATGTGTTATCTATAAAGATTAAATTATTTTCCTAATGAATTACATTGATATATGGTTGAACACTAAATATTTATTAATTAATGTGATCCCCATAGATTATAACTAAATATTTACTGAATAACCTAAGGAGAATAAATAAAATGGGATTCATATTAAAAAAAGACATTTTGAAGGTGCTAAAAGACATGACCAAAATGTAAACATTATCCCACGGAATGGGAATGAATGATTCATCATTATTAAAAAAAGAATAATAAAAATTATTTTATCCACTATGTGAAAAAAACAAGACAATACTGTTGTTTGGATATCCAAAAAAATAAAATACAAGGGATTATTTTTGGCGAAGGGAGACATTTTGAAATGTAAATTCAGCATCATAACTGGTTTAAACTATTGTTTTATATATGGGTTAAATGAGAGTGCGTAAAGGGTTTCCAATTCATAATAAAAATTATTAAAATGTTGGGATAAAATAAATTTAAAAAAGATATGATTTTGGATATTGGAGGACATACAACATTAAAATGGTAATTCATTGAAAAGGAGATGTGGGGATTTCCCTTACCATGAACAGTTACTTGTAACAAATGGGTATTGGAACCAAGGGGAATATTGATTCCATGAGAGGAATAATTTAAAGGAAAAAAATCTCTAGAATAATATTGGATGTATTGTGAGTAAAATAAAATTTATTAATTGGTTGTTATTTATTGAAAAAGTTGATAATTTGTTTAATAATTTCCAAACTGTTGCCTTGGAGATATCAATTGTGGAAAGATTTAACATCCATGGGATTTTCCATTGTTTCCCAGTATTTTTGTACGTTTGGGAAATATTTTATGTTATTTTAACCCACATAAACTGAGAGTCATTTTATATTACTTCTTTTGGAATGGAAAGTAAATTTTCCCACAAAATAATTCTTTTAATATTAAAGTTCCCATATTAGACATTGGAATGTAAATTATACGTTTGGAAATTTACTAAAATCTATTAAAATAGTTTATATTAATGAAATAATTTATTTTGGTCGTTTATTGTGGTTATTTAATCATTTTATCAGTATGAAATAAATATGAACTCATTAAACATATCAAATACCAAAAACCATATTTTTAAAATTCAAATAATAATTCTGTATTTTATAAATTTCCCAAAAATTTACCCCAAAACAATTTCATCATAATGATTTAATAAAATGATGTTTATTAAATCATCTAAATTTTCTATTTATGATAATAGAAACTTTTTTTTAAAAATTACCATTATTTATTAAAAAAATAGTGGCATGATAACACAAAGTCACATTTCAAACACATAAAATTTTTCTTGCATATAATAAAATTATTTTTCATTATTTTTGCAATAAGTGTTATTTAACATACAATTTTATTCAATAAATTATTATTCATAATACCTTAGTGTTATATAAAAAATTATTAATTTTCTTAAAAGTACAATTTATGTCTATAATCTCAATTTATCGAATTAATATATCATCTTATTTTGAAGAATTATTCGTAAAAATGAATTCATGGAATAAATATTTTACTTATAAAATGGAATTGAATTTTATGTAACTAAGGCCTTGAAAAATACCTCATTTTAATACTCATCTATGTCTGGAGGGTAAGGTGTGAAATATTCAAAGATATATGGATTGTATCGACTATCATCGACCGAGTAGTAATTTCCACATAATGGAATTTATCTCGTCGACATTTTCACTTTTGTGTCAATTATTATTTCTCTACTTCGGCTTATCCATGGGAGAAACCGAAAGAAAAAACGTCCCACCCATGTTATGATAATTGGGCTTTATACAGCATGACTCTACTAGTTGAGGCTATGTTTTATCCTTTCTAAATTAATTATCATTTTTATTTCTACTAATAAAAATAAATTATAACAATAAAAATATTACAAAGATGATAGTTTCTGAAATTCATATTAATCAATATTCATATTTTTAGAAATGATAATATAATGATCCAAACATGGAGGACACATTTTCATTAATACTATATCATTGAAAATTCATTAGTAATGATATATGGATATATTTTGTAGAAATAAATGTCCATAAATTTTATCATTAAAAAAATATAACTGAAATTTTTTGGGGCCATTGCATTCTCCCTCCCTTTGATGTTCCATCCTCGAAATTTGAACTGATACTCTCAGTTAAAAAAGTTGTGGGTACTTATACCTCATTATCTCCTCTGGTTCTCACATTGGATATTCATATTTTTCATTCATCATAACTAATTAACAAGGTGGATAGTATTTTTGCACATAAACATATCAATACGATCCATGATCCCCTATGATTCTCCTCATACGAGAGTTTATATTCCCGTTGTACCACAATCATATTTAATACAACAGAAGAATAATATATGAAATTCATCAAGATACATAGATAAAAACATCAATAATTGGAGCTATATTTGGCAGTAGTGAAATCCAACAGGCCACTGGCCCTATGAAATCATAGATTCCATAGAGGACAATATAAAACTTTCTAGGATTCCCTTTCATTCTGAATAGAATGACTGATTTTTGTGGTGATATTTAAAGGAAAAAATCTCAATGAATACCAAACTCTAGGTTCCTTCAAAAATTTTCTTCATAGCTCTCCCCCAGAATCAGATCTGAATTTATGTGATGTGGGATAGAATAAATCATTTCTGTCCTCACTTCCATGAGATCGGTCCAAACAAATTTTTTTTAACTTACTTCTTCCCAACATGTATAAGTTATAAATCTCTTTATCTAGTGATATTAATTCTTTTCCATTTAAATACTCAATTGAAATATGTTATTATATGATAACCCAATAAATGGGAGGTTTTGATCACATCCACCATTAAAATCCATCAAACATATTTCATGCATGTCCTCCAGTGTTTGAATGTTCCTTCAGATTGGAAAGAAGTTTTGGGGTGATAAGACATACAAAAATTCAATTCATTTATTTGATTTAGTTGATGTTTTATTGAGAATATTTATATGAAACTTGGATAATGATAAAAAAAATATAGAAATTGGATCCCTATATGGCCTCACCACATTCCTAATGTATATCATGGATTGTTGGTGAATAAAGAATTCTTCCCAAATATAAATTCAATGGGTGGTCTAGGTCATTCATTCCACTATAACCCATATCACATTATTTACTTTGGATATTCATTGGATACTTAAGAAAAAGTCTATAGTGATACTGTACGAATTCCATTTTGGTATGGTGAGTGGTTATAATACCACTTTTGGAATTTGTATCTTTTTCTTCACCTGCTGGCATACCATGTACCTTGTAGTGTTGTCGAAAATATCAATTTTTATATTACCCCTCGAATAATAATCAAGAAGTCTTATATAATTTTTAGGCTTCCATATTATATAGTGAATATAGAGCTATGAGATTCATCCATAATTTCATAATTAACATGATAAATAGATGTGAAAGACAGACTCATAAAAAAAATTTAGTACACCTTCATCAACAATATTGAACTCATGAAAAGTTCCCATTCTTTATATTATCTATCATCTATTGTTACAAGTGTTATTATCATTGAACTATATTTTATCTTCACAATTAATGATGGATGAGAAATCATATGTGATATTTTTTATGATAT
The DNA here is from genome assembly GCA_963277665.1 of Viscum album. NCBI lineage: Eukaryota > Viridiplantae > Streptophyta > Magnoliopsida > Santalales > Viscaceae > Viscum > Viscum album. Next base: position 648,623,769 of record OY728153.1, read on the forward strand.
CTTCCCTCAAAAATCACATACCTAGTTTTTATACTTCTTTAAGAAAAGGATCACCTTAAATAATTATAATTTATATCACAATATATTATTTCCTTTATAATGCATTAAAAATACTTTTTTATCTTGTATGTTGATAATGAATTGAATTGTAATAGTTTTTAAGAAGTTATAACCATATCCTCTGACTTATTTTCAAATCATTGTGCATGAGAATATACCTCAGATATTGGTGGTATGTAAATATATCAAATATATCCCAATAAATATAGATCTTCCATAAATTTTGGGAACAAATAACCATATATGGATCAATGTCATGCGTATGATATGTTTTCCCATGAGCTTTTAACTATCACAATTAAAAAGAAATCCCATTTTTTTCCATAATGATGGACTAAATACCTTTAATATATGAATCACATAAATTTATGAATTGTTCTTTGATATATGGTATATTTAACATAGGAATGGTAACAAATCTATTCATTGTCCATTGGAAACATTCTTTTCACATTTTGATGAACATAACCACTTTTAAAGATAACAATTTTTTTGTGGAATAGAATTTAATGAAATTTTTTCCCTAACATTATTTAATATCATTCTAAACCAATTAAACAATGAACCATAGTTACTATTCAGGGATGATACCACTCCTCCACAACCACTTTTTTTGAATGGTCAATGTAGATTCCTATTTTGGTTAGAATGATCCTAAAAAGGATACATGTTGTAACAAAAATTCATTTTATTTTTATTTTCCCAATAGTATATTCTTCATCTGAGTTTTCAATATAACCCTTAGATAATCCTCATTATCCTAATGATTTTTTAAATATAATAGAATATCATCATTAAAGACTACAACAGATTTATCAATCTAGCCCATAAAGACTCTATTCATAAATACCAGAATATAGGAGGAGGATTATTTATGTTTTTTTCCAGAAAAACTAACTCATTATTCTCATATATTGATTAGAATGAAGTCTATGGAATATATTATTTCTCTATCCTCAATAGAAGATAACCAGACTTATGATCAATGGTGTATAAGAATTGAGACCCATAAAGATATTCAAATAAATCATCAATCCTTTGGAGAGGGTACTTTTTATTCACTATAATCTTGTTATGTTATCTATATTCAATCCATACCCACATTTAACCATCATCATAATTCAAAAATTGAACAAGTTACCCCAATGTAAAAAAATAGGTAAGATAACCGCCTTCTGAAATTATTTTTTAATTAGTTTCTTTGATTCCAAAAAAATATTATTTCGCTTATATACGGGGTACTTGATATCATCTTTAATTTATGTATGAGTTTAATGGATAACAATAATTTTATTTTCAATGATGTCTAAGTGACTCATCAAGGAATACCGAAATTTACTATAGAATGATGGGGACATTTTATATTCTTATTCTTTAATTTTATTCGTCCTCCTCAATGATCATATTCAAAATTAAATCTATGTTAGGTGATTCTAGAGAAATATAAGGTTGGGATATCTTTTATTTGAAAATCAATATGTTTTTTCCATTTATGAATAATGATATTTCCTTGATTATGTGTTTTATTTCATCATTATACAATAATATCTTGTCCATCCATAGTATATTGTCAAATTACAACATGGGAATGACTGTTGTATTTCTGATGAGACCATTCTCTTGAAGGTCAATACTATAGTTCATATAAATTTTTGATACTTGGATAACACCTACATTGATCATTACTATTAACTCTACCGCTAATATGGATTTATTGGATATCCATTAAAAAATATGTTTAAATAAAGCAATGCATTGAACTAGAATAAATAAATGCATACTAGATTTGGGAGAAAAATGAGAATATATATCACCACTTCATTATGAGTTTATTCATCTTCCATAAGGATATTAAATTCCCTACCCTGATATAATATCTTACAATGATATTTATGGTAATTCAACTACAGTATGATCTAAATTGGGAAAATTTTTGAAAAGTGCCTAGGATGATCATTCCTAAACTATTTTAATTCAAGCAGGGCCTACACCATCTCCCCATTGGTTTTTTGTTTAGATTTTAAGACTTAACGTCACTATAAAAATTCTAAGCTATATTTCCATCTCATCCACACTTGTAATATTTTCCACTTGGGAGCACAATATTCCCTGAATGATTCTTCCCAAATTTGTTGCATATGGGGTTTTGCGCTACATTTCCTCATATGTTGTGATCAATGTTCATATCTATTTTTGGATCCAAAGATATTTTCTTTTTATTTTATTTTTGGGACTACTACATCTTCCAAATATGAGTTCAAAATTCATATCACTCTGTACCTTCTCCTTACAGATATCATAGTCTGAATTTTCTAGATTCCTATATAGATGAGGTATTTTTACAATAATGAACCTATCAACCTTTATATATGTATTAAAAACAAATATATATGTTCACCAATAATGTCTTTTAAAATTATTCTCATGTTTCTCAAAGATTCATTGTTTATTCTACATTAGCTATAATAATTCATTGTCTATTTGTTTTCCTCAATCAAGGGAAATATTTAATAAAATGGATCCCCTAAAATCTTACCACTCTATATCGTCAATTTAAATTCTTATCTTTATGTATTAATTAGTGACCACCAATGATCATCTTATCCCTCATTTTCGTACATATCAAGGGTGAGATTCACTCATTTTGAATGATTGAGTATGGAAATGATATTTTCTATATCATATAACCATTATTCAGAAATTAATTGTTTTGTATATTCACTTTATGAAGTTAGTCATTGACTCATAAATGAAGAGATGGAATATTTTTCCCTTCATAGTTAATATATAATCATCACATGATTCATATTATTTTTAATATCCCTATTTAGTCGATTCATCATTCACATGAGTTTTTCCAATATGACATCCATTGGAGGGTTGTTATCAAATTGTACAATGTGCCCATCATTTACATGTTTTCTCCAATTTCCCAAAATAAATTTAATGAATAAAACCCAAATAAAAAATTCATCCTAAGAACATTTATTACATCTCAATACATATAGATGTACATAAAGGTAAATTATGGGGAAAATACATTGTAAGGGAATAAAAAAGGATAACAATTTAAATGTGATATTGAGAAATATCAATAATAACATTAGGAATATCATTATCAAATGAAGAAGATAATATGATACATATCATTATATAATGAACATGAATCATATCATGGAAATTTTTAAAAAAAATGTAATTTAGACATTGAGAATCATTTTACCAAAGTTATCCACCAAGGTGTTAGAAATAAAAAATAATATGGTTATTCAACAAGGAATCACAATACAAGTCTTCTGTAGATATTAAATTCATTTCCAAATGCATTAGAGCACAGTAAAAGAAATACACTTAAAATATCATAATTAATTATATCATATATATCATAATAAAAATATTCATAAACAAAAAATGGATAATAAAAAATGCTATTTCTATTAAAATCATGGCATTTAAAAATTACTTTTTCACAGGATAATAAAGTAATTTTTTACCCATAGAATTGGAATGTAAGTTTCATGTATATTAATCCTAGAATCAAATAAATCATTTTCTCATTATTTTTAATTCCCCAATAATTTGAATTGGTTTCGGTATTCATAATAATAAAATAAGAGTTTATTTTATTGAGAAAAAGGGTGTTAATTTTTATAAGTAAAATTGGTAGCATAGCAGGATTAAAATGTGGTTTTATAACTAAGTATAATGATTGGGGGAAAGGGTTTAACATTCATAAAATAAAATTATTACATTAATGAGATAAAAGTATGCCAATAAAAGACCTTATTTTGGATATTATAAGAGAAAACTCATTTAATGATTACATGAATGGAAAAGAGAAGTGGTTATTTCCATTATGTTGATATGTTACTCCTAAAATATCTCTATTAGAACCATGGGGAATTGAGGGAACCATGGGAGGTCTCCATGAGTATAAAAATACATGGTTATCATTGAGGATGGTTGGGGTGTGAATGGAAATGGATAAATGAGTGGATATTTATATAGATGTGTGATATCTGTTTTATAATTACCTAATATATTCCTCATAAATCTAGGTTGTGGAAAAAGAAAAACCATGGGATTTGCCAATGTTTTTGTAGAGACCCGAATCATAACGTAGATGGACATTACATTACTTTTGCGGAATACTTAGTACGTAACAAAAACACACACACACAAGGACCGTAATAGTTTTGTGTCTTTGGAAACTCGGAATATAATCTTCTAATCGTGGTGAAAGATCTTCAACATCTCCCATAAAGTTCTTTCTTTTTTTACCTAAAACGTTTCTTTATATCCTAGGGAAAAGAAAACATAAAATGGTGAGCTCAAAATCTCAGTAATTGTAAACAAGAAATATTAATCACATCATATACCTAAGAATATAACTATTAGAAATCTTAACCGGTAAAAGATATCATAATTTCATAACATGGGATAAATCATAGTAGTGAAATTTAATCCCAATAATCATAACATAAAACATGAAACTTTTTGGCATATACACATAATCATAGAGAATCATTTCTTATTAGTCCAGACTCATTTCCAAGACTATCTTAGTGGACAAAGTCCATTTCTGAACCGAGTTCACTCCTCGTTTCAGTCCTGTTTCACTGAACCGGTATAACCTACCGTTCCCGCCATGTCTATCTCATGAGATATAAAATTATTACCCAATGAATTGGAGGGAGATATATGTCCCACCCATCTCATAATGATACCATTCTTATGTGTGCCACAAAATCATAAATCATACATCATTGCAAAACCCATGTAATAAAAATGGGAATCTTAAACATGATGACTTCATAAAACAATTCATATAAGATAAAGGAATTCATAAAAATAATTCCATCACAACATAATCAAATCAATGTAATAATAGGGATATAAACAGAACCCTATATTATCTTAGATGGAAAATAATTTTGATAAAACACTTGAACTCCATTCTTGAGGAAAATATCCTTTCTACTTCAAAAAAACATTTTTCCTTTCTTAACATGTCATACAATTTTAAACTAAAAGTAGTTGATTAAAAATAAACGTGAAAACTTATAAAGGAATCTTCTTGGAAATAATGTTTTAAAAATCCAGTCATGTTGTATAAGTTAAAAAAACATTCTTCTCGTCCTTTTGTCAGAAATGTCAAAAAGTACCTCGTACGAAAAACGACAAAAGATTCCTTCACTACTGGAAATTCGGGCTATAGCCACGATTCTAAACCGTGGCTATAGGCCCTCAAACCATGGGTATAGCTAATAGCCACGGTTCCTCGAACCGTGGCTAAGATTTGCGTGGCTATAGGCCTAGACCTATAGCCACGATTCCAAACCGTGGCTTTGAAGCTATATCCACGGTTCAGACCGTGGCTGTATACCTATATCCACGGGTGAAACCGTGGCTATAGGAAAAGCCGGACATAATATATTTCCACGTTTTAAAACTATGGCATTATGTCTATAGCCACGGTTAAAACCATGGAAATAAACCAATAGCCACGGTTTAAAACTGTGGCTATAGGGTGTCCAAATCCATAAAAAAATACCCCCTGGACACACCTAGGACACCCCCTGGACAGACCCTGGACAGACCCTGGACAGACACTGGACACCTCCTGCACACACCCTGGACACCCCCCAGACACCCCCCTAATCACCTCCTATAGACCCCCCCTTCCCTCCTCCCAACTGCCTTGCAGACCCCCCCCCCCCCCCCCCCCCGCACTAGCCCCCCTGCCCTAGCACACCCCCCCCCCCACCTGCACACCCCAGGACAGACCCCACCCCCACTGGACCCCCTAGACACCCCATAGACAGACCCCCCCCCATTGGACCCCCTAGACACCCCTACCACTTTGTATTTGAATGTTGATTGATCAATGAAGTTTGTGGAAGATATTTGAAGAAGAATGGGAGACTTGTAAGTGCATTGAGAAGCACAAAATATCATTTTTTATACAGAGCATAAGCACACACATATGTTATGTCATAAATTTAAGTTAACAGAACCTATGTTTGCAGACCACTGAGAATAACACAGAACATACATTTCTTAGCACATATTATTTGCGAAATAGGTGGAAGGAATACAATTTGAAGATGTATAGAAGGTGTGCTGAAGGTTGATATAAATAGAGGACACACATTTTTTTAGGAATAAAATTGAGAGAGGAGAAAAACCATATGGTACAATGGTAATTTTCTGTATTGAGAGAAAGCAGTACAAAGAGATAGAGAGAGAGTTACAGTTTGGGGGAGGAGAGGAAGAAGTGGAAGAACCATTCGTCGAGTCCTTGCATAATCTATTGAAGGACAATTCACCGAGTCCTTTCATAATCTGTTGAAGTCCAAAAAAGAAAAACAGCAATAGACACCACTGCTGGACACCCCTCCCCCTGGACCACCACCCATAGACACACATGGACCACCCCCCTGGACACCCCTCCCATATGCTGGACACCCCTCCGCCCTGCCTGGACAGCCCCTCCCCCTGCTGGACACCCCTCCCCCTACTGAACACCCCTGCCCCCTGCCCCCTGCCCCCCTGCCCCGTGACCCTGGACACCCCAGGACAAACCCCCCTATACCCTAGACACCCCTGCCAGTCCGGCCCCCCGCCCAGACCCTGGACACCCAAGGATAGACCCCCCCAGAACTTGGACAAGCCCCTAGACCATGGACACCCCCCAGAAGCTACCCCCCCCCCAACCCAGACCCCCCAGGACAGACCCCCCCCAGACCCTGGACACCCAAGGACAGACCCCCCCCCCCCCACTGGACCCCCTAGACACCCCATGGACAGACCCCCCAGGACATCCCCCCCCAGACCCTGGACACCCCAGGACAGACCCCCCCACTGGACCCCCTAGACAATGGGTGGATGTCATGGGCTATTGCTAAAAGACCGAATCCGGCTGCTGAAATCAGTAGTAAGTAAGAAGAGGTAAATGAAGAAAAATGAAAAAAAAAATCCCAATATAGTTGGGAAATTTTATTCATCATCAGGTAGAAGAACAGAAGAACAGTAGCTAAGAGTTCCTTCACTGGAGGTGGAGATGATTTTTTTACATAGGATCTGTCAAATATTTAATGGAAGAAAGAGGGAGAGGAAATTAAGTACCTCATTACAAGTGGCAGCATCCAATAAATTCTCTTCCAATGGAATAAAATATTAAAAAAAAATATATAAAACTTCTCTCTCCTCTTGTGTCTTCTAGGTGTCCAGGTGGTTAATAATTTGGTTGAGGTGAGGCTGTGGACTCATGGGGGCAGGCATGAAGTAAACTAAGTTGGACATGATTTTAAGTAGGCTGCTCCTGTTTTTCTGAAGTGGCAGGGCTGATTGGGTCTAAAATAAGTGAGTTGGAACAGGAATTTAGATGAGGGATTCAAATGTTAAGGGGTCTTGTTTAATTGGTTAGAATTGAGTGAGGTTTGGAATGGTTTTAAAGTGGGATGCCTGGTGGAAAATGTTGGGTTGCTGGATTAGATGTTGAGAGGTGGGTAGGCCTGATTGGTGGTCAAGTGGTGGATGGGTTGCCTAGGTGGATTGAAAAATGGTGGGGGACTGGGAAGGAGTTCATAGTGGCTAAATTGAAGTGGGAGCATGGAATTGTAGTAGGGCTTGAGTATGGATTTTTTTGTGAGAGTGGAAATGGCCTAGGAATAGCTGGTTTGATTATGGTGGGTTGGCCATGGGATTTTTATAGTGCATCGAAAAATAGTCACTAGCAGGGCTTGGTTTGGTGTGAAATTCAGTCAAACGGTTGTGGGAACCATCATGGAAGCAACTACCAAATACAGACCAGAGCTTGTCTCCTCTACAGTGAAGACCCTTCATGGAAACTCTTCAAGAAAACCAGGTCTCCAGTTGCATATTTTTCCATAACAAACAAGCCATGTTTGCATAGGCCCAAACAGACCTCCCTTTGCCAGCTTGTGGGGGAAATGTGGGAACTCCAGCATGAAATAGGCCCTCAGAATAGAACAAACCCTTTGGAATTGCATCAAACAGATTGTGTACAGCCTTTAAAACTCAACTTGGCAGTGATCATCCTCCTCCAATGAGTTCTACATGAGATGAGGGAATTAGGTAAGGAATTTCATCTAAAACAGCCAAAAGCATACATTGAATTTCCATCACAACATGCTGATCTGGTTCAGACGACATGTGCACAGGATGAGGATGATCTGGTTCGGAAAACATGTGAAGAGGATGAGGAAAAAGAAGAATTACCGAACAAATATTATGTGATACATGTACAATAAAATATTCCATACAATTCCAAACCAATTATTTCAATTGAATTGAGCCTTTGTACCACCTACTATGCACATTTTGTGGAAAGATGGATGAGAGGAAGCATTGAGAGGAGATATAGTTTAGGAATGAGGAAATACGAAAAATTATAGAGCTAACCATTCAATGTTTCTCTAAGGAGGAGTAACCGCCACAGGGTGTCATCCTGGAGCAGGGCCAAATCACGACGTGACCGCGGCGTGACCGCAGCGTGACCGCGGTGTGACCGCAGCGTGACCGCGGCGTCACTGCAGCGTGACAGCGGCGTGACAGCAGCGTGACCGCCGCAGGGTGTCATCCTGGAGGAGTAACTGCCGCAGGGTGTCGTCCTGGAGTAGGGCCAAATCATGGACTGACCGCGGCGTGACCGCGGCGTGATCGCGGCGTGATCGCGGCATGACCGCCGCCTGACTACGGCATGACCGCCGCATGACCGCGGCGTGACCGCCCCGCCCCCTGCCTGGACAGTCCCTCCCCCTGCCTGGACAGCCCCTCCCCCTACTGGACAGCCCTCCCCCCTGTTGGACACCCCACCCCCCTGCTGGACAGCCCTCCCCCCTACTGGACAACCTTCCCCTGCTGGACAGCCCTCCCCCCTTGCTGGACAGCCCCCCCCCCCCCCCATGCAGCCCCCCCCCCTCTGCCGGACAGCCCCCCTGCTGGACACCCCCCCCCCGCTGGACACCCCTCCCCCATGCCGGAGACCCCTCCACCCTGCCGGATAGCCCGCCCCCCCGGCCTGACAGCCCGCCCCCCTACCGGACAGCCCGCCCCCACTGCTGGACAGCCCCGCCCACTGCCTGGACACCCCTACCCCCTGTTGGACACCCCTCCCCCCTATTGGACAGCCATCCCCCGTGCTGGACATCCCTCCCCCCTTTCGGACAGCCCTCCCCCCTGCCGGACAGCCCTCCCCCCTGCTGGACAACCCCGCCCCCTGCTGGAAGGCCCTCCCCCCCTCCCGGACACCCCTCCCCCCTGCCGGACACCCCTCCCCCATGATGGACACCCATCCCCCCTTCTAGATAGCCCTCCCCCTGCTGGACAGCCTATCCCCCTGCCTGGAAACCCCTCCCCCCTACTGTACAGCCCATCCCCCTGCTTGGAATTGCATCAAACAGATTGTATCAAACAGATTGTGTGCAGCCTCTTTGGAATTGCATCAAACAGATTGTGTACAGCCTTTAAAACTCAACTTGGCAGTGATCATCCTCTTCCAATGAGTGCTACATGAGATGAGGGAATTATGGAAGGAATTTCATCTAAAATATCCAAAAGTAGACATTTAATGTCCATCACAATAGCCTGATCTGGTTCAGACGACATGTGCAGTGGATGAGGATGATCTGGTTCGGAAAAAATGTGAAGAGGATGAGGAAAAATAAGAACTACCGAACAAATATTATGTGATACAGGTACAATAAAATATGCTAGACAATTCCAAACCAATGTTTTCAGTGGAATTGAGCCTTTTTACCACCTTCTATTCATGTTTTATGGAAAGATGGATGAGAGGCCCTGCTGAGAGGGGATATAGTTTCGGAATGAGGAAATATGAAAAATTAGAGAGCTAACCATTCAATTTTTCTCTAAGGAGGAGTAACCTCCACAAGATGTCGTCCTAGAGCAGGGCCAAATCACGGTGTGACCGTGGCGTGACCGCGGGGTGATCGCAGCGTGACCGCTGCGTGACCACCGCAGTGTGTCGTCCTGGAGGAGTAACCGCCGTAGGGTGTCATACTAGAGCAAGGCCAAATCCCGACGTGACCGCGGCGTGACCGCAGTGTGACCACGGTGTGACTGCCCCGCCCCCTTCCTGGACAGCCCCTCCCCCTGACTGGACATCACCTCCCCCTGCTGGACAGCCCTCCCCCCCCTGTGGAACACCCCTCCCCCCTGCTGGACACCCCTCCCCCCTGCTGGACAGCCCTCCCCTGCTGGACAGCCCTCCCCCCTTGCTGGACAGCCCGCCCCCCTACTGGACATCCCTCCCCCCTGCCGGACAACCCCTCCCCCTGCTGGAAACCCCATCCCCCCAGCTGAACACCCCTCCCCCCTGCCGGACACCCCTCCCCCATGCCGGATAGCCCGCCCCCCTGCCTGACAGCCCTCCCCCCTGCCGGACAGCCCGCCCCCTGCTAGACAACCTCGCCCCCTTCCTGGACACCCCTCCCCCCTGCTGGACACCCCTCCCCCTGCTAGACATCCCTCCCCCCTGCTGGACATCCCTCCCCCTGCTGGACAGCCCTCCCCCCTACCGGACAGCCCTCCCCCCTGCTGGACAGCGCCGCCCCCTACTGGCCAGCCTGCCCCCCCTACTGGACATCCCCCCCCCCCCTGCTGGACACCCCTCCACCCTTCTGGACACCCCTCCCCCCTGCTGGATAGCCCTCCCCCCTGCTGGACAGCCCCTCCCCCTGCCTGGACACCCCTCCCCCCTGCTGGACAGCACCTCCCCCTACCTGGACACCCCTCCCCGCAGCTGGACACCCCTCCCCCTGCTGGACACCCCTCCCCCTACTGGACACCCCTCCCCCTGCTGGACACCCCTCCCCCTGCCTGGATAGCCCATCCCACCTGCCGGACACCCCTCCCCCCTGCTGGACACCCCTCCCCCTACCGGACACCCCTTCCCCTTCCTGGATAGCTCCATTGGTACTCACACAATTTTTGGTATATTTTCTCAGTCATGGGGAACTCAATTTGGTTGGATATACATACCGATAACCCAAGGTTTGGACACTATGTGATAACCCATGTGAATGTGGACATGTATATAATGATTCTAGAAGAAGTAGTCTTAACTAACTAGATGAATGTATAGAATTTCTTATCCAATATGAAAGGAAACCACAGTTCTACATGAATTATATGTTTTTCCATCATTCTCTAGAATGTAATAGGGACAAGGAGTGTTCTTTTTAGAATATGAAGGGTAATGATGTCTCTAACTGTGAAAGTTGGAACGGTAATATGAATATTCCAATCTATGACATGGAGAGAAAATACACTACTGTCCCTTATAATGTGAATAAGATAGGGGTTATATCAATGTAGAAGGATACTGGGAAAACTACTAACTTAATCACTTCAACATCACCTTAGGATGGTCCGTCTATTGAAAAAAAAATGGATTATTCTCAGTGTGTTGTATTTACTCTAGAGGGCCCACCCCCGGGAAAATCCTTGAATGAGGACAATGTACCCCTTCCTGATAGAGAGATAATCATTGGATAGAACATCCAGTTCGAGGGGCACATATTTTGGGGGCACCTTTCCCTAATGTTTTGTACAGATCCAAGGGACTGTGGGTATTTGAAACTTTGTAGGAAAGCCTAATGTAAATACTCACGAATGGGAAAAATAGGCAGAAAGTCAATGTGGACCTCTATACAAATGTAGCTTGTCTTAAAGGCAGTACTTCAGATGAGGCAACATTTGGTGGCATGCCTACATAGAGGTGCTGCTTTTAGGATGCTTTACTTGACCTGATTGCACTTCATGGTTCTCAAGTGGTGAAAAATGGAAAAAAAATTCTTGCAGGTTCCTACCTATCATTAATTGAAGATGACACATTCTAAGGGACCCCTCATGCATGTTTCATACATAGCTATCTAGGAACAATCTAGGAAGGAAACCTCACCTGGTTCGCTGAATATGATTACACCCAAGGATCATCAAAATACGTTACAGTAGAATCCCTTACCTACTAAAAATAATGATCAGTATGGGGTTTCACGAAAGTACCTGCTGCAATGATTACTAAGAATAAGGCCTCCATAGAGTCACAATCTTATCATAGATAGTATATGGATAAATTTACACACAAATGTTGTGTATTATGGTATGATGATGATGAGGAAATTTCAATCAGTCAGAAGGTTATAATCACCTCTAATATGGTAAATGAAGATGAATATCCAAAATCTAAATACATGTATGATAAAGGCATGGGTAGTGACCCAAAATTAAAGAACAAGAAAAATAATTTGAGTAATGGTATGGAGAAAATGTTACCATCATACACAATGGTGCCTTAAGAGTACTTTGGGTGCATATTTCTTTTTCACCCTAAGCCTATATTTTACCTACAAGAAATAATGAAAAAAATATCAAAATAAATCAGAATTAATTATGTAGAGAATAAATAATTGATAAGATATATATTTTTGTTTATGTGCCTAAATAAAAATATGTATCCTACAAAAATAGTAGATGCAAGAACCACAAATCAATGCTTACTTGACAGGAAAATGTTTTGTTTTGAAAAGTTCAACAATTAGAAATTAGAGCTTCAAAATTTTCATCACCAGTTGCACCCTATCTTCATAAAAATATAAATGGTTTATGGAAGAAAGAAGGTGATACAACCAGAATGCATGTTTGGACACCCCCACCCATGCAATGAATTATTTTTTCAAGATGATGAAGAATTGCAAAGAGTTTATGTGAAAAGTGTTTGAAAATGTTGTTAAAAAATCGATCCATGCTTTGGAGAAATTGCATAAAGTATCCATGAATGTCAGTGATGCTCAGTTGGAAGTGAAGATTAAGAAAATAAAAGAGTTTAACGACACTTTATTTGAGAGATTCCAAATGCGAGGATCACCCCCCTGCCACCCCACATGTATAGCTTCCCTTGCACCCCCTGCACGTCCCCCCTTGCACCCCCCTGCACATCCCCCCTTGCACCCCCTGCACATCCCCCCTCCCACCTAGACAACCCCCCTGGAAACCCCTCCCTCCCACCCTAGAAAACCACCTGGATACCCCTCCCTCCCCCCTAGACACCCCCCATGGACCCCCCCCCCCCCCCAGACACCCCCTCCCCCCTAGACCCCCTGATAAGTGAAGAATTGTACAGAAATTCTGCAAGCCATCCTCTATTAATACTTCGTTGAAAGATGCTCTAAAAGGGAAAAATATTAATACCAAACACTATGTTAGAAAAAAATACAAAGACAGTTAAAAAGAGGTCACATGGGATAACAATTCTACTACTAGTAAATCCTAGGAAGACTTAGTAGAGGAATAAGAATCCCAAGGATGTGTTCATGCTGAAACTGGTAACTCTAATGGTGCATAAATACTAAGTGATTTTTCTAAAGAATCCTTAATTTTCCAAGAGGCATCGGATTATATTCTCTCTTTTTCTTTAAATCTGCAGTCTGAATCCCTCTTTTGGAGTTCATTACCTCAGAATTATTAAAAATATTTGATATGGATGAGAGACTTGCAGCTATATTTTCTCAGGCTGCTCTCTCAATGCAATTGTCAGAGCACACACCTTCTCAACATATAAACATCAGTATAAAATATTCATACCCAATAATGAAAGGATTAAAAACCAGGGAAGATTATTTTAGGTTGGGGATCCTTCTCGCTATAAATTAATTTTATTCTACCAACCATTCAACAAGAGAGAGTTGAGAAGCTCCAATTAAAAAAGTGAAACTGATAAATAACTTAAAGGGGGACTTTCCCCCATTCAGAAACAATGATGTATATCCTCTTCGACAATTGCCCGGGGCTAGCCAACCCTAGAACATTATGTTTCCTTAGGCTTGTTGTGAGTAAATGGAAACCTGATTTCATTGACATATCTGAGCTAAAATCAAATAAAATCACTTATGGTTCTTTTTTTCCCAAAATGTTAATTCTTTTCTATGTTCTGTGAAAGATATCACTAGTATTGAAATAATTTTCTTGGTTTTCCATCATAATGATACTAATCCTTCCATTTTTTGAGTGGACAACCAAATTATCACGTGCACCTTACTTAACGAGGGTCAGATCTCTTTTTGTTAAATGGTTTATGCTTTCTACTGTTACATCAGTCGATGAACCCATTGGAAACACATGAATGAGATTTCAAGAGTTATATTAGATCCCTTGTTATAATGGGATATTCCAATGCTATTTTACATTCATATTACAAGATTGGACATGTATCCAATGATACCACAATGAGATATTTCAGAGCTTGTATTGAGGAATTAAAACTTATTGAAACCAATCTGATTGGTGCCAAATACACTTGGTATAAGAGGAATCTAAATGGAAGTAGGGCCTATAGGGTTGACTGTGCCTTTGGTAATCACTCTCTTCATGGAATTGGAAATCCATCTCTTGTGTCACTCTAGTAAAGAACAATTCTGATCACCATCCAATTCTTACAACCTTCATTGCTAAGGGGGGCAAGATAAAAATTCCCTATATGTTTAATAAATCTTGGACCATCCAATTCTTACAACCTTCAGATGATTTCTCTGAAATTTGGAATTCACTCAACCACTCCATGATTACCTCCTTAGATATTATCCACCAAGGAAAAGAGTAAAATTAAGGATACACTACTACCACATACTGAAGTGGTTGAACCCCTTACAATGAGGAAGGATTTTCTCAATAGGTAGAAGATTTTAAATAATTGTGAAGAATCAATGAATAACTTCTCTGAGGTATCATTCTTGCTGGATATATTCTATAATCAAATCCTCAGCTCTTACTCCCAAATTGAGCACCTTGTCAAAGAGGGTTGTCTACCACAACTAGAATTATGAGGAAACATCCTATCAACATGGGGTACCAACAACCAATATACATGAATCAAGAAATAGATAATTGAGAGTTCCCAACATTTTTTACACAACCAAAACATGTCTAGGAGCATCATTACAGACCTCACCCAATATGTTACACATGACATATACTAATAGGGCTGCCACATATTACTCTACCTGTTGTTGCACCTATTCATGCTCCTTCTCAGCTAGACATTACTCAAGGTCTCATAAAAACTATTTATTCTCCAATGGATTGATTAGAATCCATAGAGGTATAGTGGGAATTGGTACAACTATAAAACAAGCCTTACCCTAAAGGGGGTGATCTGAATTTTCCCCACTAAATTTGGGAAACACTACATTTCCAATTTTCAATGGTTTAGGGGACCCAAAGAAGAATTTGACCCACTTTGTGTCCTGTTGTGATTCCATGATGGGGACCCCTAAAAAATATGTATTGAAACCCAAGATCTTTATATAGAAATTATAGGGACCATCATTTGTAGGGTACACTGGTTCATCGACTCAATCAATTAAAGGGTTGGAAGATCTCTATTGGATGTTTCTGTTCCAATTCAGCTTGATTATATAGAATAAAACCATACTAAATCTCTCAAACTACAAATGGTATGATAATGAGAGGGGTTTATATTTCATTTCGTGGTTAAAGGAGTTGACATACTCCTTAAGACAACATTTTCCTCAAGAATATTTTTTGTTCATCTGTATATAGAATCTTCATGATGATTTTCATATACCACTCACCCCTGTGAAATATATAGGAGTGTTTTGGGATCTTGCCATAATTTCATAAATAAGGGAAGAATTCATAGCATGAACAAAGTTTAAGTCCAATTTAATTCCCCTTGCTAGACACCCCTCCCCCCCTACTGGACATCCCCTCCCCCTGCCTGGACACCCCTCCCCCCTACTGGACAGCCCCTCACCCTTCCTGGACACCCCCCCTGCTGGACACCCCTCCCCCCTGCTGGACACCCCCTCCCCCTGCTGGACAACCCTCCCCCAGCTGGACACCCCTCCCCCCTTCTGGACAGCCCCTCCCCCTGCTGGACAGCCCCTCCCCCTGCCTGGACACCCATCCCTCCCTACTGAACAACCCCTCCCCCTGCCTGGACACCCCTCCCCCTGCTGGATACCCCTCCCCCCTGCTGGAAAGCCCTCCCCCTGCTGAACAACCCTCCCCCTGCTGGATATCCCTCCCCCCTACTGGACAGCCCTCCCCCCTGATGGATAGCCCTCACCCTACCGGACAGCCCTCCCCCTGCCAGACAACCCCTCCCCCTGGACACCCCTCCCCCCCTGCGCCCTCCCCCCTCCACCCTGCCCCATGCACCCCTACACCCTTCCCCCTGGCCCCCTCCACCCAGACCCCTATCATTCTTCAATACATCCCGAAAATATTATCAAAAACACTTCAAGTCATAAAATGTCTATTTTCAACAAATATAACAAAAGACCAAAATATATGATGCAAGAACCACAAATCAAAGACCCCTCTCAAAATACATGATGTAGTATGGTAAAAAGAAATAAATGAACTTACCAACATGTTACCATCATACAAAATGGTGCCTTAAGAGTAATTTGGGTGCATATTTCTTTTTCACCCTACGCCTATATTTTACCTACAAGAAATAAAGAAAAAAAGATCAAAATAAATCAGAAGTAATTATGTAGAGAATAAATAATTGATAAAAAATATATTTTTGCTTTGGTGCCTGAATACAAACATGTATCCTGTAAAAATAGTATATGCAAGAACCACAAATCAAACCTTACTTGATATGAAAATGTTTTGTTTTGAAAAGTTAATATTAGAAATTAGAGCTTCAAAAAATTCATCACCAGTTGCACCCTATATTCATCAAACTGTAAAAGGTTTATAGAAGAAAGAAGGTGATACAATCTTACCGAGCACAAAAATTTAGTACCGTAGAATTCAGCTCATAAAAAAGTTTATAGAATTGCAACCATAAAACTATGATTAAATTTTAATTTTATATTTGTAAAACTACATGTTAACAAAATAATATGTTAATATCATTCTAATAAAAACCAATAACTGAGAAGTGAAGTTCACATAGATTCCCATTACCAAGAAGTGATGTTCCCCCTTTCTTGTCGGTTGCATGCCAACGTGCCCGAATTAGAACCAACACTAACCACCTCGTCCTATGGTAGAAATGATTTATTAGATATATGCATCAATTTGTAACAATAATGAATTTTTTTATCTAATTTCCAACAAAGAATATTACTAATATATTAAAAACAAATGAAATGAAGAACATAGGGTTCAAACAATCACACAAACTGCATGAATGATTCCCACTAGATACTATATTAACAACTTCAACACATATTCATGGGTTTTAAAGTAGATGCATGTAAACATTTGAAGTTCAAAATTGATTTTTAGTAAAAAATTAAAATAATCATACACACCATAATTTCAATACACAAAGGTAGTAAAAAAGAAAGCAACAACCAACAGATTTAACAAGATGATTTCTTCATACAAAATTTATTAAAAGGCAACTTCCAACCATTTCTTTCAACTAAAAAAATGAAGTGAATTTTCAATTTTAAGTAGAAAAATCACAGAATTTAAACTATTACTCCCATGGTGTAGATGCTCTATTAATTTAAGATCATTGGAATAAATTTCCCTTCTTTTCTTGTTGACTAAATACCTTAGGTTTCCAAAATTTCATCTCCTATAAGTGTAAACATATACATTAATTTAAAAAATTTAATGTTCAAAACAGAACAAATTTGGTTCTTTAATTTAGAGATTTGGTATTGTCTGTGGATGATGGTCTGTGCATCCTATAATGGAGATGAAATTGGATTCGATAGAGTAGATGATGGAATGGTTTCTACAATAATTAGAACTCATGGAAATGAAGATAGATGAAGCGCTACAGCCATACGAGTAGTATCGACTGTAGGAAAAATGCTTGAAGGGGATATCAAATAGAAGAATCGAAGAATTATTATCAAGTAAACACTGCGACAAATAGAATAATCGAAGCATACATCATTAACACACTTGTGCGAGGAGGGCGCGGTGAGGAGGGCGCGTGGAGGAGGGCACGACACGAAGGAGGCGCCGGTGAGGAGGCATCGGGGAGGAGGGCGCGGTGAGGAGGCGTCGGGGAGGAGGGAGCGGCGAGGAGGAGGGCACAGCGAGGAGGGCGTGGCGAGGAGGGTGCGACAAGGAGGGTGCGGCGCGGAGGAGGCGTAGGCGTGGAGGCCTCGGGGAGGGGGAGGGCGCGGTGAGGAGGAGGAATCGCGAGGGGGAGGAGAAGGAGCCCGATGGGTTTGAAAAAAAACGGGGCTGCTGGATATAGCCACAGATGAAATAATTAATCGTGTCAGTATAAAAGATATAGCCATGGACCTACAAAACTGTGGCTATAGGTCTGTGGCTATGACTTAGATTTGTAGTAGTGCTTTCATATCATTTACTAAAAACTCACCAAAGGGTAAAACTGGATTTAAAAAATTGTAGGTGTATGGAAATAATATTACATATTGAGGAAACCTGGATGTGGATGATAAAATACAACCCAGAAAATTTCAAAGTATAAACAATCTCGGATAAAATTGAGATTGTGATATTTCCTTTATCTTAGGTCCTATTTGCTTTGTAAGTGTCAGTACCTCCCGTATAATGATTTAAATAATGTCATTGACTTATTTCAGAATCATACTCATTGTTATGATATCATATATGGTTCACTTATGTCTTTTTTTTCCGGTTCTTTTGTAAATTCCATATTAAAGAGCGTTTTGGGTAAAATCGTTTCATTTGTCGTCCGTGTTTTGACATGTAATTATTCATATGATTACTTAGATCATGATTAATTAATTCCAGAATATAAAACATGATTTATATATAATATATATTTAGAATATACATATATATAATAGATCATTAAATGGAATGAAATACACCGTTCATGGAGACGGTAGGCCGTACGTAAGCATGAACGCTGTTTTCGTTTCCTTATTGAGTTGAATGGAATTAAGTAGATGACATTAATATATATACACATAAAGCCAATATCATTTTTATGTCATATATTTCATGATTACTTATTATATATACTTTATAATCATTCATGAATGGTTAACGTGGAGAATGAATCTCATCGCGTCGTGGAGACAGTAGTCCGTACGTACGCACGAGCGATGATATCGTTCTCATGATAGTGGAATTGTATTGAAGTGTATGTATACTATTTCAGAATAAATATAAATTTACAATAATCATATATAGTTATTATGTACAGAATTATAACCATCCAAGTAAGGTGGTGGTGGAAAATAGATTACACCACTGCGTGGAGAGGGTATTCCGTACGTACACATGCGCGGTGATTTCGTTTTCCGTAGGATGGATAGATGGTAAAATATGGTTGTTTCATAATTATAATAACATATAAGTATATGAGTGATACTGATGTTATTACTTAATAATGAAACAACCTATGAAAAGGAATTGGAAGAAGAAATGATTTTGAATGAATCGGTAACGGACATTACCTCTTTGTTGAAGCGCCTCTTTGAGATCTCCTATTAGGGAAATAAAAATGTCTTTGAGGAAGACCATAACCTCTATGATGTTTCTATGGAAGTGGAAAATGTAATTTGTCAGGGTTTGGTAGAGCGTGAAGGCTCAATGTGTTGTGAGGATGAGAGGGAGGAGGTGCCCTTTTATAAGGAGGAGAGGGGCACCTTTGGAATAACTAAAAATATTATTTTATTATAAAGCCAAATTCGGTTTTAAATAGCTCCAAATTGATTTATTTAGAATCCAAGGTGGGGATGGGTCTAAATTCTCTCATCCAATAGAATTTAGACAAGTTCATCTTCCTATTTTAACCTTATCATTTAGATTTAACATTAAGTAAACTAATTTTACTTTTACTGTGTCTTCTTGTGATCATATACTATAAGGTTAATAAACATACTATAAGCAGCCAAAAGAACCCCAAGTTAATTATTATTAATATATATAACCTCATATAAGTCATTTTATCGAACCATTTATTTTTAGGTATAATATAACAATTACTAATATAACATTAGTTTTAAAAACTAGTTTATTTCAATTTTGACACTATTTAGTAATTGATTTTTGTGAAAATCATAACATAATTATTAGTTCGAAAAAAGTTAATTAAATAATTACTAACATGCCATATTAACATATAAAATTAATGTAATTCATAAAAAGTATAAAATTGCATTTATTTGGGTATTTATAACATCAATTATGTCAATATTTCATTAATAAGATAATTACTCCATCATCATTGTGTCATAAATAAATTAAATTATTTTAAGTCTAAAATTTATAAATAAATTACCATTATGTTTTCAATATTTTTATATTTCTAATGAATATTTATAGTCTAATTTATCTTATGTATAACCCTATATTAAAAATGATTTACTTATTAAACTTTGATTTTAACTATTTTAACCCTTATTTAAATAAATTAATAATAAATGTCATAATCTAATCCAAGTGGGTCTAAATGGTCATATATTATTCCTAAGGTTGTTTATGGTCGAATTACACTTGTCCAAAAAAATTACAACACGTGTTAGGGTAATAATAATATCATTTTTACCCTTAATTATCCTATTTACTTTTAACAGTGGTAAAAAAAGTAAAAAGATAATATTCACCAAAAATTATTTTCTTCTCATTGAACCACATTTTACTTACTAACCTCAACCGTGTCTCCTAGAATTTTGAAATTCCACTCATAGAAGTGGTAAAATTAAGTTTGATGAAAAATTCATTTTTTAACCACCACTTACTGGTTTTACTATTCATCAAAAAAATGAAAGTTTCCAGAAAAATACCCAAAATTTGGCCTAAGATATATTTGATATTATGAACTCAAAAATTATTTCTATTTTACCAAATTCAAAACATATAATTTTCATTAATTAATTTAAAAATTAATTCCCGTCGTCAAAACAAATAGCGTGTTCTTAAGAGATAATAACAATCATAAGATTGACACTTGTTTATGTCTGGTTTAAATGTGAACTTACATCCAATGAACAAAATTGTATTAAATTGTAAAAATATATTCTAAATATACATTAAAACCACTCAAATTAATAATTTATCACTATTAATTATTTCGATTGAAAAAGTTGTTTTTAATTAAAATTTAGTAATTTTCACTATTCATCAAAATATGAAAGTTATCCAAAAATTACCAAAATTTCACCCTAAGCTAATTTCGATATTACGAATCCAAAAAAGAATTCCATTTTGAAAAATAAAAATTACAAAATTTCAAAAAGTTGTTATTACTATTCATTACAGCTAGTTTTAATAATATTTTAATAGCATATTGTTGTTTAGTGAAACTCGTTATTGCGTACAACACACGCTATCGAGGAAGGTCACGATTGAGTGTAATGCAAGGCAAGTCAAGGATGTCTGTTGTGCAAGATCCTTTTAGTGTAGCGTAAAACACAAGACATTAATGAAATTAAAAAGAATATTTTTCATAAAATCTCGGGGTGTTACATTCTACCCCCCTTAAAATGAATTTCTCCCTTGAAATTTTTCGGGGTTATAAATGGTTTACTATTCGAAAGTTTATTTTATAGAAACCCACATCGTAAAAAGGAATACCAAAACCAATCTTTAAAAACAAAAGTATGAAACATAACAGTTACCCAAATAAACTAATCACTTGGGTTACACATAGGTGTAAATATGGATATAGAAGAGAAATCTAACCATCATTTTCTGAAGGAGAGTGGTAGAGAACATGGATATGGAAAATCCAGAAATCCCAAAGCCATAAATTTGTGACGATCTAAGGTACCATATGATTCATCAGATATAAGAGCACTAGGACAACATTTTTGGTCTTCAAGATCGTTTCCTTAAAGTTGATGAAATTGGAATTAGAAGAAATACTTTCGTGATTTCGGTATAGTCTTAGAATTTGTCATTCTTTGGACAATTTTCAATTAATCTCTTAAATAATTGAAGTTGAATTTTTCATTCATGACGTGTCAGCAGATCATGTGATAGAATGATGGGTCATTCCATCTGTCTCAAACAAAAGGTTAGAAAAGTTATCAAAAAATACATAAGTCCATCTATAGTGAGATTAATGATATATGGTTCCTAAAATGGACTTATACTTATTATATCATAATAATACTAGTTTCTACTAAACATGGAATTCTTGTAGGCCAGTGGTAGGTGATAAAGTTTAGTCGCACTTCGGTTGTGGGTTCGATTCCCACAGCCATATCCGACGCGATGGGTTGTCACCCGTCCTACAGGTTGTCCTTTTTCTAATGCTATATTACTATAACATCCCATCAATAATATCGATAAATGTTCTATCCTAACTTATGTACAACATAATCCATTACAATCTTTAGGCTTATCTAAAATACTTCGGTCCAAGCTCATAGTATAAAGAGAATTATTACTTGAAATGTCACATAACAATTACGTGAATTCCATCATTTATCCCCCATATATCATAAGATATATCTTGTTGGTAAAATTACAAACATGTGAATACCTTAATCATGTATTTTCTTTAAGAATGAATACCCATTGAATCTTAGTGAAAACATGAGTGCTGTCAAAAGATAACTCTTTTCACATACCAAAACCTCAAACCATGATTTAACTATTTCCTTATATCAGTCAGGAGCTTACGAATACTGTCAAACATTTCATTTTTTCCTTATCCCTTCATTATGCGCATATCATATTTTTTCCAAAAATATCTCAATCACTTTCCATGGTTACCGGTACCATATAATTATTGAGAACCACAGTAGACCAATACATAAATATTCCAATATTCCACGATACTATATACAACATTATTTTGGAATCCCATTACATAAAAACTTAATTATTCCACCACATCGTTATCATATTCAACATCTCCAATGGTGATCTCATGTGACTTCCCTTTGTCCTTTGCCTTAAGTGGTTGCTCATGTCAGTCATCACTAACCCTTGGATTAGGGCATTTATTAGCATAATGACCCATTTCCTTCCTCTTGAAGCATTGAAGTGTAGTAGGTTCATTCTCTGTATCCCTCCCTTTGTTTGCATCATTAGAAATCTTCTTCCCATCATTGCAGCATTCAAATGCCCGATGACCTTCCTTTCCACATTTGAAACATTTACTTGTCCCTTTAAGACAATCTCGACCATGCATCTTTCCACACTTTGAGCATAAGGAAACATTCATCTTCTTTTCACCATTATTCTGAGATTTCTCCTTGAACTACATCTTTTGTTTCATGTCAAAACTATGAGATGGATAAGTAATACCAACTTCCATTTCTACCTTGATAGCACAACGCACAATTTCTTCATAGCTACTGAAGTCTCTTATAGCTAATTCCCTTCGAAGATTTGGTTTTAAGCCACTGAAGAATCGATCTAATTTACTTTCAGGTTGGATGATAAATCCAGATGGAAACCTTTCAAGCCTTGTAAAATTTTCTTCGTATATACAAACAGATTCATCATTCTTTTTCTTTAGTTCAAGAAACTCCTTCTCCATCTTTTTTCGAAGAATACGAGGGAAGTAATTACTGAAAAATATGTTCTTGAACTCGTCCCATTCCATGGACTCAATTTCATCTCTTTGCCTCATATTCTTGATATGATTCCACCATTGATCAGCTTCACCTTCCAAATTATATACTGCTAAGATGACTTTATCATGTTCATAAAATTGAAGAACTGAAAATATCTTTTCAATGGTACTGATCCATTGTTCAGAAACAAGTGGATCAGAAGACCCACTGAAAGAAGGTGGATGTTTCCTCATGAAGGACTCAATAGAATATTTTTCCCTTCTCTGCTCATTTGGAAGTCCAGAATGATTCATAGCTTCTGTAAGTATAGCAATAAGATTTTGCACTCCATCTCCCATAACATGTGTTTGTTCATGAGGTCAATCATTACATTGTCCATTGCATTGATCAACACGGTTCCTTCGGGTTCCAGCCATCGTCTAAAACCCAAAAAGAATAGCGTGAGAAGAAAAAATTAGGCTAGGGAAAACAACATAATAAAGGGGGAATACCTTCAATATCTAACATCTTAGGTTAAATTCTAAGATCGTTAGCGCAATTCTAGGACCATAACCTATACGTATACATAACCTTAGAGACATCCCTAGACATACCTTAGAAATATCTCTATGGATCTCCCTAAAGTTCTCGCATCCTAGTTTCCAAAGGTTGACTAATCCTTTCCTCTAATACCAACTGTAGAGACCCGAAACATAACGTACTTGGAAATTACATTAGTTTTTTCGGAATAATTAGTACATACAAAAAAACACACACACAAGGACCGTAATCGTTTAGTTTCTTTGGAATCATGGAATATAATCTTCTAATAGTGGTGAAAGATCTTCAACATCTCCCATAAAGATCTAACTTTTTTACCAAAAAACATTCTTTATATCATATGGAAAAGAAAACATAAAAGGATGAGCTCATATGCTTAGTAAGGGTAAACAAAAGAAATATCAATCACATCATATACATAAGAAAATATCTTTTGGAAATCTTAACCTGCAAAAGATATCATAATTTCATAACATGGGATAAATCATAGTAGTTAAATGTAATCCCAATAAACATAACATAAAACATGAAACATTGTGGCATACACACATAATCATAGAGAATCATTTTTTATTAGTCAAGACTCATTGCCAATACTATCTTAGTGGACAAAGTCCATTTCTAAACCGAGTACACTCCTCGTTTCAATCATGTTTCACTGAACCGGTATAACCTACCGTTCCAGCCATGTCTATCTCATGAGATATAAAATCTTTACCCAATGCATTGGAGGGAGATATAGGTCCCACCGATCTCATAATGATACCATTCTTATGTGAGTCACAAAATCATAAATCTTATATCATTTCAAAACCCATGTAATAAAAATTGGAATCTTAAACATTGTGAATTCATAAAACAATTCATATAAGATAAAGGAATTCATAAAAATAATTCCATCACAAAATAGTAAAATCAATGTAATAATAGGGATAGAAACAGAACCGTATATTATCTTAGATGGAAAATAATTTTGATAAAACACTTGAAATCCATTCTTGAGGAAAATATCCTTTCTACTTCAAAAAAACATTTTTATTTTCTTAACATGTCATACAATTTTAAACTAAAAGATGTTTATTAAAAATAAACATGAAAAATTGTAAAGGAATATTCTTGGAAATAATGTTTTAAAAATCCATTCATGTCGTATATGTTAAAAAACATTATTCTCGTCCTTTTGTCGGAAAACTCAAAAAGTACCTCGTACGAAAAACGACAAAAGATTCCCTTCATATCTTTTACTAAAAACCCACTGAAGGGTAAAATTGGATTTAAACAATTTTAGGTGGATGGAATTAATATAACATATTGAGGAAAACTGGTTGTGGATGATAAAATACACCCCAGTAAATTTCAAAGTATAAAGAATCTCGGATAAAAATGAGATTGTGATATTTCCCTTACATTAGGTCTGATTTTCTTCGTAAGTGTGTGAACCTCCTGTATAATGATTTAAATAATGTCATTGACTTATTCAAGAATCATACTCATTGTTATGATAACATATATGGTTCACTTAGGACTTTATTTTACCCGTTCTTTTGTAAATTCCATGTTAAAGAGCGTTTTGGGTAAAATCGTTTCATTTGTCGTCCGTGTTTTGACTTGTAATTATTCATATGATTACATAGATCATGATTACTTAATTCCAGAACCTAAAACATGATTTATGTATAATATATATTCAGAATTTACATATATATAATAGATCAGTAATTGGAAAGATATACACCGTTCATGGAGACGGTAGGTCGTACGTACGCATGAACGCTGTTTTCGTTTCCTTATTGAGTTGAATGGAATTAAGTAGATGACATAAATATATATACACATAAATCCAGTATCATTATTATGTCATATTTTTCATGATTACTTATTATATATAGTTTATAATCATTCATGAATGGTTAACGTGGAGAATGAATCTCATCGCGTCGTGGAGACGGTAGTCCGTACGTACGCACGAGCAATGATATCGTTCTCATGATCGTGGAATTTTATTGAAGTTTATGTATAATATTACAGAATCAATATCAATTTAAAATAATCATATATAGTTATTATGTACACCATTATACCCATCCAAGTAAGGTGGTGGTGGAAAATAGATTACACCACGACGTGGAGACGGTATTCCGTACGTACGCATGCGCGGTGATTTCATTTTCCGTAGGATGGATAGATGGTGAAATAGGGTTGTTTCATAATTATAATAAAATATCATTATATGAGGGATAATTATGTTATTACTTCATAATGAAACACCCTAATAAAAAGAAGTTGGATAAGAAATAATGTTGAAATAATCAGTAACGGACATTACCTCTTCTTTGAAGCACCTCTTTTAGATCTCATTTTAGGGCAATAAAATTGGTCTTTGAGGAAGACCAGAACCCCTAGGATGTTTCTATGGAAGTGGAGAAGATAATTTGTCAGATATTGAAGGCTCAATGTGGTGTGAGGAATAGAGGGATGAGGTGCCTTTTTATAAGGAGGAGAGGGGCACCTTTGGAATAAATAAAAATATTATTTTATTATAAAGCCAAATTCGGTTTTAAATAGCTCCAAATTGATTTATTTCTAAGCTAAGATGGGTATGGGTAGAAATAATCTCATCCAATATAATTTAGACATGTTTATCTTCCTATTTTAACCTTATCATTTAGATTTAACATTAAGTAAACTAATTTTACTTTTACCGTGTCTTCTTGTGTTCTTATATTATAAGGTCAATAAACATACTATAACCAGCCAAACGAACCCCAAGTTGTATATTATTAATATATATAACCTTATATAAGTCATTTTTACTAACCTTAGATTTTTTGGAATAAAATAAATTTTTTTTAATATAATATTAGTTTTAAAATCTATTTTATTTCAATTTTGACACTATTTAGTAATTGATTTTTGTGAAAATCATAACAGAATGATTAGTTCAAATAAATTTAATTAAATAAATAATAACATGTCATATTAACATATAAAATTATTTCAATTCTTAAAAAGTCTCAAATTACATTTATTAGGATATTTATAACATCAATTATTTCAATATTTTATTAATAAGATAATTATTGCATCATCATTGTGTCATAAATAAATTAAATTATTTTAAGTCTAAAAATTATAAATAAAATACCATTATTTTGGAAATCTTTTTATATTTCTAATGAATATTTATAGTCGAATTTATTTTATGTATAACCCTATATTAAAAATTATTTACTTATTAAACATTGATTTTAACTATTTTAACCCTTCTTTAAATAAATTAATAATAAATGTCCAAATCTAATCCAAGTGGGTCTAAATGGTCATATTTTATTCCTAAGGCTGTTTCTGGTCGAATTACACTTGTCCAATAGAATTAGGACATGTGTTAGGGTAATAATAATATCATTTTTACCCTTAATTACAATATTTACTTTTAACTGAGGTAAAAAAAAGTAAAAAGTTACTATTCACCAAAAATTATTTTTATCTCATTGAACCACATTCTACTTACTATCATCAACTGTGTCTCTCGGATTTTTGAAATTTCACTCACAGAAGTGGTAAAATTAAGTTTTCTGAAAAATTCATTTTTTAACTACCACTTAGTGGATTTACTATTCATAAAAAAAATGAATGTTTCCAGAAAATTACCAAAAATTAGGCCTAAGATATATTTGATAATATGATCTCAAAAATGATGTCTATTTTGCCAAATTCAAAACATACAAGTTGCATTAATTAATTTGAAAATTAATTCCTGTCGTCAAAATAAATAGCGGGTTTTTAAGATATAATAACTATCAAAAGATTGACACTTGTTTATGTCTGGTTTAAATGTGAAATTACATCCAATGACCAACATTGAATTAAATTTTAAAAATATATTCTAAATATACTTTAAAACCACCCAAATTAATAATTTATCACTATTAATTATTTCTATTGAAAAAAAGTTGTTTTTAATTAAAATAGAGTAATTTTCACAATTCATCAAAATATGAATGTTATACGAAAATTACCAAAATTTTACCCTAAGCTAATTTTGATATTACGAATCAAAAAATGAAGTCAATTTTGAAAAATAAAATTTAAAAAATTTCAAAAAGTGGTAATTACTATTCATTACAGCTAGTTTTAATAATATTTAAATAGCATATTGTTGTTTAGTGAAACTCGTTATTGAGTACTACAGACGCTATCGAGGAATGTCATGATTGTGTGTAATGCAAGGCAAGTCAAAGATGTGTGTTATGCAAGCTCCTTATAGTGTAGCGTACAACACAAGACATGAATGAAATTAAAAAGAATATTTTTCATAAAATCTCGGGGTGTTACATTTTTATCCCATTAATTTTGATAGTTAAATCAAATTTATGTTATTTTAACTCAAAATAACTAATATTCATTTAATATTACAAATTTTTCATTGAAAAATAATGCTTCCACAAATAAAATTTTTTTAATGTTAAAGATTCCATTTTATACATTGGGAAGTAACATATACGTTTTGAAATTGATTAAAATCCATTAAAATAATTAATAGTAATAAAATAAAATATTTTAGTCTGTGGTTTGTGGTAACTCAATTATTACATCATTATGACCAAATTATGATTTCATTAATCATACTGAAAACTGATATTTTTTTTATATTCATATAAAATACGTATTCTAGAAAATTCACATAAATAAACACTATTCTAATTTTGAATTGCAGGTTTTAAAAATGATTTTTTATTCATTATAATAATTATCAAATTATGAAATTAATAACATTAAAATATCAATATCTGTATTTATTTTTCAAATAGTGGGTTTAAAATCCATACTAAAATAAATGGCACATAAATTTTTCGAAGGGAATAATTAAATTATGTCAAAATTTATTTCAAAATAAGATATTTTTAACAAAATATTCCATTAATATTAATATTATTCATAATACATTATTAATTATAACAATTTATATCTGTTTGAAAAATTACAATTTAAAATTGAAAATCAGTTTGTTGAATTCATTATATATTTAATTAAAAAACATATTCATAAAATAGAATTGACGGGATTAAAATTTTATTTATACAAAGGAATAGAACATTTTGTAAATATTGACTCAAAATAGAAATACTTGTAACGCATGAATACACCTTAAGTCTAATTTTTGAAATAATAATATATTCATGCGACATCCCAACTAACATCGACCGAGTGGTAATATCCACAATCATGCACTTCTCTCATAAGAGATTTAATTCATGATTTACTTGTTAAATCTCATCATCGTCATGGATTCGGGTGAACCCTGTTGATTCTATCTCTAATACAAACCAGTCATAAAATACATAAATATTACATTATTTTGTTTATTATAGATAAAACAATACACAAAATGACAGCGAAATACAATATTATTTTAGTGCCTTTCAAAACGTAGAACTATAAACACTGTTACTTGAGTGAGGTGAATTATCTCCCATTAGGTTCTCTAAGACTATCACCCTTATTTTAAATATCAAATCTAAAATAAATCTTCATATCATGGGGAAGGAAACATAAAAAACGTGTGATGAAATATTCCTAGTAAGGGTAAAAAAGGGATATATGTAAGCAAAAGACATAAGCAAAAGGGTAAAAGTATGTGACAAGAAATTTATTCTCTTCATATCGATGATAAAAATCATGAATAGTTTCATAATATTTAGAAGTTTATAAAGAATTAATCATAATGAAAAATAGAGTATTATCCACGAAATAATTTTATAAGAGTACTACATGGAATTGTATCATACACATTAACATCTTATATCATTAACTATAAGTCAAGACACATTCCTATAACATATAAGGGACCTTAATGGAGACTACACTTACTAGGAGGGACATGCCTCCATCCCCAGTCGTATTACATTACGAGTAAGGGATTGTGTTTCAACATCATCATATATTGTATTAGGTTTCACTATCTTCCCTTCTTTATAGGGACTGCACCTACAGGGCATGACCCACCACAATCCCCATTCTCAGTCCTTTCATTGTAAGGGATCAGTTATCCCATACATCCCATAGTGGATCAGATTTAACCGTATTCACATACTATATCAAGACCATTTGAATTATTCAAATCATTATCTCATGAGATACAAATCTATACCCATTTTATTGTAGGGATATATATGTCCCACTATTCTTATTATAAAAATAAATTATACATATGACACAAGATAATAAAACATTCAACATATCATGACCCATAAAAAGATAAGGGATTCGTAAAAATTTTATCATAACCCATTATATATAATGGGTATCATTTACAGTTCATAACATGAAAAAATATATTAAATAGATAGGTTCTATAATCATTTCATAAATGAAAACATGTGAAAAGAAGCAGCTTTCACAAGTATATACCCCTTATAAAAGAAATGGTTGTCCTAAATATCATTAAATTAAGACTAAAAACACGCAATAAATAATATTAATGTTTATCATAGATCTGTTCCCCAAAAAAGAATAAAAAATAAAATTGTATAACAACATAGAAGGAGAATTATTTTGAAAGAGAACATGAATCATTTTTAATGAGAATTACCATTTATTTAAAATAATTATCACTAAACAATTTCAATTTTTTTCATATAATAAATAAATTAAAATATTATTTAATTAAATATTTGAAAAAATGTCTTCTCCTCATAGAAAAACATTATTTAATGAATAATTTATTTTGAAATCAATTTTTCATTAAAATAATTTGAAAACAAATAATAAATTCTTGTTGATATTTTTAAAAAATAGATCAAACATAAAACAATTTTTGATAACATCTTTTTCATTTAAAACTATTAGAAATCAATAACATTCTTGAATAACTGGAAAAAAAATTCATTATTAAAAATTAACATATATTCTTGGAATAGAAACATCATGGAAATGACGCCCATGATTGTTTGTGTAATAGCTTAAACATGTATGGTTCATTAATTTGTGTGAAATCTAGTTTTTGATGTGTCCTGGGAGTCCAGGGTTTCTGATTTCAATACATTAAAGACCCAGAATTTCCGTGTAATTTTATTTAAACATATGAGAACATTATGAGTTTGCGAAAATTGATGGCACTTGATTCTGAGTCTTGGTGTGGCTGGAATCAATTTCTGATGTTTGGATCAAGTACATTCAGTAAACGTACGAGCATGTTTTTATAACTTTTGAACCGGTGCTAGGAATTGAAATCTGAGGGAACCGTTAAACTCGCAGCACTGATATTCTCATAATAAGACGTTCACCTCGATAACAGTTGGTCGAGGGTGGAAGATAGTTTTTGGGATTTGTGTGGAAATAATAAAATAAAATAAATGCATGTTCTCTTTTATTTTATCTATTATAACCACCCATGTTAACGTTGGAGGTGGGGACACCCGCACCATAACCTCCCATGAGAGGTTATAGTGGTGGTGCCCACCTGAACCTAACCTCCCATGAACATTTATGGTGTGGGGACCAATCAAGAATAACCCCCCCATTTTATTGAGGAAAACCTCTCAACTCCAATAAAAATGAAGGACAGTCTCTTGAACACCATTAACATAATGGTTCCACCACACCCCCCACCCTCTTTTAATGTTGTCAACCCTTCCACTTTAATTAATGGATCCATCTAATTTAATAAAAATGCTTCAATTTGAATTTCAAACCCATAAAACTAAATAATATGTAATTTATTTTTTGGAGGGGCTATTTATTCATTTTTTTGGAAAACGGTTTGCAACGGAGGATTAGAGCTCTTGGGATAAAACTATCCAACAAATTTTCATTTATCCAAACGAAGAGCGCTCCACCGATGAAGAACGAAGAAGAGGAAAACCTTTGACTATGATGAATGTCCTCCTTCGACCATCATCCATGGAATCCTTTTGACGAGGGACATCCCCATCCCTGGTGAACGACACACGCCTTTTTCCCAACGGTTCATCTTCATCCCCGCGACTCCGTTTAAGAATTACGAACAAGGTAGGTTTTTCATTTAAGTTTGATTTTTTCCCTTGATTCTTTCCTTCAAAAACTAATATCACAGATCTACTAATTTCCATGTTGATCCATATATGTTTTCCCTATGTGTTGGGAATATACTGTTATTCTGGGATTATGGGGATTGAAAATATCTCCCATGCTCGTACTTGTTCATGTTCTTGTTGAACCCCATGCTACTGCTATAATACGGAGAGTGTGGTCAAACCTATCTTGGTATGTCCTCTCCAAAACCCCATTTAGATTTGTGGTGTTCTTCGAACCAGAGGAAAGCAACAACATAGTTGAAGGTGATGAAGGAGATGAAGGCAACGACCGTGCTACCCACGGCCATCACAACTCGTGCCGCCCCCAAGATGCTCAAGAACTCTGGCTGAACCGGCCTCCGTCACCCCTGGACGAACCGCGCCGCTCGCTAGATTCCGACCCATGCCTGTCGCACCACCCGCCAGCTGAACCGGACAGATCCGCGCTTCTCCCCTGCCACGCATTGCCCCAGATCCCGCCCGCTGTCTCCTCCTGACCGAGCTGAACTCGAGGTGCCCTCCCGAGCTGCCCCAGCCAAGCCGGCCACCCACGCCCCTCGCGGAGCCCAGGCCATGCCAATATCTTGTGCCCCGCACGACACCCTGGCTGAGATGGATTCTGATTCCCCTTTCATTGCCCTGGCCGAGCAGGCCTCCCGTGCCCCTCGCGGAGCACCGGCCAAACCAGACAGAGCCCTCGCGGCACCCTCTGTGCCGATTCACCCATGCGGTGCCCTCCAGGCCGAACCCCCCCACGACCTACTAGGCTGGGTCCAGCAGGCATGGCTGAACCCAACAGGATGGCCCACCCAATGTTCTAGCACAGGCCAGGTGGGGTCGGGTCACTCTGATCAGGTTGGACAGGACCCTGGCCCACTAGGACCCTTTACTTTCTTTTCGCCATATCTTTGGCATCGAACGTTCGTTTGATGAACCATCAGTGGCACTGGTAATATTGAAGATTTAAGGTCCCTTTGAGTATACCTCACTAGATTTTGGGGTATAGTTGAGATACTCTTAGGTTGGATCATACCTTAATTCAACTGGGGCCCCGAGACAAAAAGACTAATAAATCACAGACCAGGTGTCTGATTGACGCGCCGTCTATTGCGTTTAGACCAATATGATGTGGTGGATCATTAGGATACTTCTTCGTGGGACTTAATGGATGTTTGAGAATCTACCTGTAGTTTGTGGAACAGATCTTCCAGATATGAGCGAGCATTTTTAGGGAATCTAGTAGCTAGATGAGAATTGACGACTACAGTCCAATTGACTCAGAGTGACTCGACTAGCCCAGTGGGGAGCATCTGGTTGTGGTCGCCGACCCATGGAAGAGGAGCACCTAGTTGTGGTGACAAACCTGTAGTACTCGACATGTAGAGTACCTCTGCAGGCTATAAGGGGGATCTCCTGGTTGAGGCGGCAGACCCAGGGTGGGGAGTGCCTCTGTGTAACGCAACAGACCAATGGTACATGACATGAGGAGTACCTCAGCAGTCCAATGTTAGTGGGATGCACACTTGGTGTCGCGGCAGGCCCACTGTACTTGAAAAAGGAAAAGTTCTCTTCCAGACATGGTTTTGATAATGTGAATATAATCCTGGTTGAGCTAAGTCAGCAAAAATTTGTATTTTTCACATGATTGAGATGTATCACTTGATAAATTAGGTATATGTATGGGCATATACCTAATTATGGTTATCTGTTTATTTTCATAAATTTTGGTTTATCCGTATTGGATTTTCTGAAACATTGAGGGTATTGAGGTCCCTACTAAGTATCGTTATTCTCACCCATGGATGGGCTATGCCCGCACCTCATTGTTTTGGATGCAGACGACGGACAATACAGACTGAGGATGAGAGTACCAGGACTAGACGGTACCGATAGGTGGACCTTACAACGAGTCGGTACACATAGGAGACATATGGATGTGGAGTGATGTGGAGGCTATCTGTACCAATCCATCATGTAGGAATCATGTAGGATGACCCAACATGTGTTTTTCCTTTCTTTAGTTGTACTTGTACTTCCAGTTCATATACTTTACAGTTGGGCTTGTACTTCCAGACACTTTTACTTTTCAGCACTCTTTTGTTATACTATTTACCTCGTGTTTTGTATCCATAGGTGTGCCTTTACAGGTTATAAAGGAAAGTCCTTCCCAGTTTTAGCGAATTATGCCTTTGGTTCTAGTCACCAGCCTCGGGCCTATGGATGGAGGGCTTGGCGTAGTCACAACATAGCCCCTGGGGGACAGGTCATGACAAATTGGTATCAGATTATTATGTTCTAACGTAGAACTAGGACTCTGATTTTTCTTTTAAAGGAAATAGTTTTAAGCGTAGTGAGTACGGTTTTATGTTCAGGGAGTCTAGTGTTTGTGCGACGACTGACATATCCATACACCAGGACACTGATTTCAGATTTCAGACTCAGTGCACGAAAACACTGATTGCCAATGTGTTTTCAAAAGTTTTCCTTATGTGAGCTCACCAGGTAAGCTCACCAGGTATAACATTTTGACCATAGTTCACCTATTTCTTTGCAGGATGCCTCCACTTAAACACCCAACTAGTATTCTGAGTGTCGTACTATTAATCCCCAGGTGAATGAAGAATAATATATTTTCATATTTGTTAATATTTTTGAATTAAATATTAATTTAATTTTAAAAGGGTTTCTATGTTCATTGGCTCACTCGATACGCAACAATGGTTTTATTTGAAATCCTACATTACAAACTAATAATATATTATTATTATTTTAAATGGTAGTTAAAAAATAGCCATTTTATTGGCGGGAATGAACAGAACTAAGTAAAATATGATTATAAATGTTTGTTAAATGGATTTACATTTATCCAATAAAAGTCAGTGACTTAAAATGTGAATGAATCTAACCATAAAACTCTAATATTCTTCATAAGGTCAATTTATAGTCTTTTGATGGTGAACCCTCCTTAAATAAAGTTTTGACTATTTTTATTTGTTTTATTTGAAAAAATAATATTCTTAATTAGAATCATGAGACCAAAATTTACTTTTGATGAGATTTTGGTATTTTTCAAATAATTTTCTTTTTTAAATGAATATTGAAAAATACTGTATGTTAATTTAAAAGTGCCTTTTAATCTAATTTATTTATATGGTTATATTATCTTTTTAATTTGGTTTAAATTTTAAATTGAAATTATTTGTACCATTTCATCTAATTTTGGTCATTGGATGTAATTTTATTTTGAAATTGGACAAAAACAAGAGTGAATCTTTTGATAGTTATTATTTCTTAAAAACACGCTGTTTGTTTTAACAATGGGAAATAATGTTAAATTAATTTAAACCACTTCTATGTTTTGAATTTGAAAAAAAAGATTCCATATTTAGAATGAGTATTTCCAAATTGTGTAAATAAGTAACTTTTATTTTTAGGAATTTCAAATATTTACATTAGTATATATTTTATTTACCCTGATTAAAAGGTAAAAATAATAAATAAGGGTAAAAAATAATAATATAATAATATTAAATTTCCCTGAAATGATTCCAAATCCTATTGGATAATACATATCTGACTATGGGAATCTATGGGTTGAATCTGGTACCCCATAGAGCAACATGGGAGTAATAATGACACTTTAAATTAATTAATATAAAGTAACGAAAAAAATGACATAAACAAATATCTTTTGAGTAAATAAAATTTTACATAGGGTTATATAAGTTATAATTTAGACTATAAATAATCTTTGCAATGATAAAAAAATTTCCTACATCATGGTATTTTTTTTAATTTTCAAACACCAAATATTATTAAGTATTTATGACCCAATAATGATGAAAAATTTACCTCATTAATAAATGATTTAAGTAAATATGATTATAAATATTAAAACAATATTCAAAACCAGTACAATTCTTATGGGATTATTTTATTTCAACCAAGATTCATCTTAACTTTGATATTAATTAATATTTTCCATTTTGAAACTTAATATTTGCTTATAATAAATTTTTTTTTCAAACTTTCTTAAAGAGCCCCTGCTCTCCCTTATAAAAATCCCTCACTCCTAACCCATTTCTCAAACTTCTCAAGCCTTTAGATCATGAAACCTATGTTACAATAAGCTCCCAAGATCCCTCTCTTCATCCTATATTCCTTACCTTATGCAAAAAGCACTTCAAGTAACCGTTTTGGTTCACACCGAAGGGAGTTACCCGTTTTAAAGGTTACATCTTCTATTATGTTCTTTTGTTTTATTTTACTTCTCCAACTCCCTAAACTCATTTTATTATTTTATTTTATAACAAACAAGTATCCTAAATATACTATGATGTTTTTATGTGACTTATTCTAACTAATCATACACACACCTTCATCTAATGGTTAATGAACATAATGTTTTTGTGGATGGAAAACTAACATATCACAAAATGATGATTGTTCAATTATCTCCAAATGCCTCCCATGGTTTCCATTATGATAGAACTATATTTATATATGATATATATTATGTTTATTTTTTTCTTTATTCTTTTTTATATTTCCTTTATGGCATACCTTTACTGTTTCCATAATGGGTAAACGTGATAATTTCATTTTAGGTAGCACGGACTACCGCCTCCTCAAAGTGATATGACTCGTCAATGCCTTATATAGGATGAATAAAGGATGTGGTTAATGATTTTATTTAAGATATTATACTGGAATTATAATATACATATGTATCATTATGTTTTCATTCCATTAAAATATGAAATGGAAACGAAAGTAGCATTCATGCGTACGTACGACTAACCATCTCCATGAACGGTGCATTTAAATTCTTATATCCAAATTTTATGTATTAAAATAAATACATGTATATACTATATTTATATATGATATATATGATATCAACATAAATAATTTCATTCTAATGATAATGGATATTTGACCACATAGACAAATTTTAATTAGAAGGAGTTCATTTTTACTCATGTACCATATATCGACGAAACAACCATAAATAACTTAAATGATTAAATAATTCTTATAACATGGTGATAAGTGATATAAAAGGAATAATAAACATGAAATGGTTATTAATCAAGTATAAATTAACATTAATTTATTATTCATAATATTAAAGAATGATCGAGTCATGTTGGAAAAGAGTTAAGGGATTTCGTCTCAATATACATCTATTGAGGAATATTTTTATTAATACACTATGTTATTTTATACAGTGTATAAACCCCATTGACTTTTACTTATATTCTAAAGGAATATTTTTTCTACGAAGCATTTTATGAAATGATAAAAATAATTTTCTCTTTAATGAATGTGGTGACCACGACCATTCCACCGCCACGAGTATTATTTGTTCTTTGGATTCTTTAACAAGCCATATCTTTTTTGAGGAAATTAAAAACCATATACTCATTTATGTATTTTGGTATTGAAAATGGGTTTGATAATTTATTTTTTAGGTCAATATATTTAAGTTATATGTTGTGATTGAAATGTAGAAATGTTTTCTTTCTTTTATATATGTTTTATGTGTTATTATTTTATAATGGTACTTGGACAATTGGCGGGTCGATACATGATAAAACAAATTAAGAGAGGTGTCGTGATAAACCCGGACGTGCGGTTACGTTATAACATCCAATGAATTTGGTATGGATGTTGGCCACATGGCTATTCCATTTAGTGATATGTGTGGAAGTTGACCTAATGGTTATTCCATTTAAGTATGTTTATGTCCCAAGTTACCTTTATAAGTTATGTGTTTTTTGAATGGGTTTTATGGTAATATTTTTGTTACAAAAAGGTAAGCAATGATCTTTTATTCATTAAAAAGTATTTAACAAATCATAATGGTGAAAAGTACTTTTTTATGATAATGTATTCATGGTTTACTTGTTGTTTTGAAAAACTAACAGTTTTCCTTCTTTTTGTATCCCTTACTGAGATTTTTGTGCTTATCCAATGTTTTTGAAAAGGATTCCACAGGACATAATGTGGAATAGGGTCAAGGATGGGATAATGAAAATGTCATACTATCTGAAACATGGAACAATATATGCCTTTTTTTAAGGAGTTTTTATTTTGTGATAAAATGGAAACTGAGTAGATGTGTCTACATTTTAATATGTTGAGATGTAATAGTTATGTTCTAATTATATAAATCCTTAATCATAAAAATATCCTCAATTTGAATTATTCATTTAATTCCATATTATGATAATTTTTAAGGCTAGGTCCTTATAGATGGTATTATATGTCGGTTTAGATAACATTAAGAGTTAGGGTATTATTAAATTAATGGCCATAAATTAATTTATGTTAATATTGAAATGATATATCATTTACAGATTACCATTATCCTTCTACTAAGATATTTCAATGATAAGAATGGTTTTTCATAGAGGAAACAGAATAGCTTCTCTGGGGAAGAATAAAGAGGGAAATTACCATACAAATTAGATTTATGAGATTGTCGGATTCAATATTTGAACAGTATGTTGTAGTGATGGCTGAGTTGAATTATGTTATTTGTAGATTTTTGTTATGAATTTTACAGAGTTATCTATTAAATGACTAAATTAACTCATAAAGGTGTCATTTTTATCTAGACAAAAGAATGTGATGATTTTTTTCAATAATTGAAAAGAATATTGGTGAATGCTCCAGTTTTGGCACTACCTTCCAGAAATTGTGAGTTTGTTATTTACAGTGATGCTTTGTTGAAAGGACATGGTTGTGTCCTTATGAAGAATGATAAGGTAATTTTTTATTCTTCATGTTAGTTGAATCCCCATGAGTTAAATTACCCTACACATGATTTGGAATATTCTGCAATTTTTTATTGCTTTAAAACTTTTGAGGCATCATTTATATGGACTGAAATTTGAGATATATACTGACCACAAAATTATAAAGTATACATTTACTCGAAATGAATTAAACAAGACAATTAGGAGATAGTTGGAATTAATTAATGATAATGATTACAAGATCCATTATCATCTGGGAAAATAAAATAAAGTCGATGATGCTTCGAGTCTAAAAATTAAGGATTCCTTAACCATGCTATGTTTGGAACGATGTCCTTTAGTTTTTTATTTGATGATATTTTGCATAGAAGATTTTGGTGAATGTAGTTATTCTTTATTTCTTCACATGTCAGTGAAATCATCAATATCAGACAGAATAAAGAAAGTACAGAATGAAGAATGTGAGTTGTAAAAAAAGGTAGAGTTTGTTCAGAAGTATATGTTTCATGATTTTAACGTTGACAATGTTTGAGTTTTGAGGTTTTGGAAGAGATTATGTGTGCCTTGTGATTTACAGTTGAAGAATGAGTTGTTATGTGAAGCTCGTAGTTCTCCTTTTTCAGTTCATCCTAGTAGTACTAAGATGTACATAGATCATCAGGAGTATTACTACTGGGAAGAAATGAAAAGAGATATTACTGATTTTACTATGAAGTGTTTGACTTGTCAGTAGGTTAAAGAAGAGTGGTAGTTACCAAAAGGGATTCATCAGTATTTACTGGTTCCAGAGTGGAAATGGGATAATATATCCATGGACATTATTGTGGGATTACTGAAGACATCTCGAGGTAATAATTCGATCTGGGTTATAGTTGATCGATTGACTAAATCTGCTCATTTCCTTCCTATTCAAGATACTTTGTCTCGAGATCAACTTGTTCAGTTGTATGATAAATATATAGTCTAGTTGCATGGTGTTCACCTTTCTATTGCATCTAATCATGATCTCAGGTTTACACATAACTTTTGCAAAGTCCTTCAGAAGTCATTGGGTACTGAATTAAATTTTAGTACAGCTTTTCATCCTCAATAAGATGGGTAGTCAGAATGAACAATTCATACATTGGAAGATATACTACGAGCATGTTCACTAGATAACCAGGGAATTTGGGACCAAGATATTTCCTTGGTTGAATTTTCATATAATAATATTTTTCATTCCAGTATACAGACGGCTCCATTTGAGGAATTATATGGAAAGAGTTGTCGAACTCCATCTTTTTGGGATGAAATAGGTGAAAGAATGATGATGGGTCCATAATTGGTAGAAGAGATGGAAAAAAAGTTCGGTCGATTCCAAAGAACAAGAGAATAGCTCAGAGCATGCAGAAAAGCTATGTGAATAACTGGAGGATGGATCTATCTTTCGAGATACGCGATCATGTCTTTCTCAATGTTTCTCCATGGAAAAGTTTGATGTGTTTTGGTTATAAAGGAATGTTGAATATGAGGTTCATTGGACCTTATGAAATCCCTGAGAATGTTGGAGCAGTTGTGTATAGAGTGGATTTAACTCAATGTTTATCTCAGTTACACAATATTTTTCTTGTTTCAATGTTGAGAAAGTATATTTCATATCCATCTCATGTTTTGAGCCTATAGCTAGTTAAGTTGGAAGTGAATCTCTATTATGAGGAACAACAAGTCCATATTCTTACCATAGAGAGATAGTGTTGTAGAATAAAGTAATTTTTCAGGTAATGGTTATGTGGGAAAACCATATGGTTAAAGAGGCAATGTGGGAATCTGAAAATTCTCTGAGGGATAAATACCCCCACTTATTGTGATATGTGAATAAAAATTGTGAGGATGAAAATTTCCAAAATGGGGGAAGGATGTAACATCCCACGTAAATGAAGAATAAAATATTTTTATATTATTAATATTTTTGAAATAAATATTAGTTTTACATTAAAAGGTTTTCTATGTTCAAGGGTATACCTGATATGCAACAATGGGTTTTTTTGAAATCTTACGTTGCACACTAAAAATATAATATTATTATTTTAAATGGTAGTTACCTCCTACCCGTAATATTGGAGGGAATGAATCGAACTTTCTACAATAATTTAATACTAGTTTATTAAATGGTTTTACATTTATCCAATAAAATTTGGAGTCTTAAAATGTGAATGACTCTATGCACAACTACTCTAATATTTGTAAAAGGTCGATTTACCATCTTTTAATGGAGAGACCTCTTTAAATCTAGTTTTTCCAATTTTTATATATTCTATTTGACAAAATATAATTCTTCTTTAGAATTGGGACACAAAAATTTACTTTTGATGAAATTTAGGTATTTTTCTGATAATGGTCATTTTGTAATGAATATTGAAAAATACTGTATTTTATTCAAATGTGCCATTTAATATAATTTATTAATATGGTTGTATTATCGTTTAATTTTTTTAAAGTGTAATTAGAATATATTTTTACCATTTAATCTAATTATGTTTATTATATGTAATTTCATTTTGAAAATGGACATAAAAAAGTGTCAATATTTTGAATGTTATTATTTCTGAAAAACACTCTATTTGTTTTAACAATGGGAAATAATTTTAAATAAAATTTTGACACTTCTGTGTTTTGAATTAGGAAAAATGGATTCCATTTTTGTAATTAGTAGGCCAAAATTGTATAAATAGATAACTATTATTTTTAGACATATTAAATATTTACTTCAGTAAATATTTTATTTACCATGATTAAAAGATAAAAATAATAAAAAAGGGTAAAATTTAATATTATAATAATATTAAATTTACCTAACAAGCATCTTAATCCTAATAGCTGATATATATCCGAACATGGGAATCCGTGGGTTAAATTTGGGACCCCACTGAGCCACATGGGAGTAATAATTACACATTAAATTAATTAATATAAAGTATATACAAAAATGGCATAAACAAATATCTTTTAATAAATAACTTTTTACATAGGGTTATATAAGTTATAAATTTGAATATTAATATTTTTTGGAAAGATAATAATATTTCCTACATCATGGTATTCTTTTTATATTTTTTGTACATCAAATAAATTAATGTATTTATGACACAATAATGATTCAATATTTACCTCATTAACAAATGATTTAAGTAAATAAGATTATAAATATAAAAACAATATCCAAAACCTGACCATTTCTTATGGGATTGTTTTATTTTGACCATGATTCATCTTAATATTAATGTTAACTAATATTTGACCTTTTTAAAACTGAAGAGGAGGTTATAATAAATTAATCGTCTCAAACAATCTTAAAGAGCCCCTGCTATCCATTATAATAATCCCCAACTCCTAACCCATTTCTCACACTACTCAAGACTTTGGCTCATGAAACCTCTTCTCTAATAAGATTCCAATATCCATCTCTTAATCCTAGAATCCTTACGTTAGGAAGAAAAAATCCAATAAACCATTTTGGTTCAAACCAAAGAAATTTACCTAATATAAATGTATGTTCTTCTCTTAAGTTATTTTGTTTTATTTTACTTTCCAACCCCCGTAAAATATTTTTATTAGTTAATTTTATATCAAAACCAGTATCCTCAATATACAAAGATTTGATTTATGTGATGTATTTGAGTTAAACATACACACACCTCAATATAATCGGTAAGGAACATAATGTTTCTGTGGATAGAAAACTAACCCTCACGAAACGATGATTGTTCAATTATATCGTACTACCTATAATGTGGGAAATTTTGGTGGAACTATATGTATATATGATATATATTATGTTTATTATTTTTTTATGATTATTTATTTTTCATTTATAGAATACCATTAAGGTTTCCATAATGGGTAAATGCGATAATTTAATTTTAAGTAGTGCGGACTACCGCCCCCAGAAAGTGATATGACTCGTTAATGCATTTTGTGGGATGAATAAAAGATGGAGTTAATGATTTATTTAAGATATAATACTTGAATTATAATATTAATATGTATCATTATATTTTCATTCCATTGAAATATGAAAGGGAAATGAATGAAGCGTTCATGCATACGTACGACTTGCCGTCTCCATGAGCGGTGCATTTCATTTCATACCTCTAAATATTAGGCACTAAAATAAATACATTTATATATTGTATTTATATATTATTTATATGATATATACATAATTAATATCATTCTAAAGATTATGAATATTTGACCACATGGACAACTTGTAATATAAGGTGTTCATTTTTACTAAAGTACTAAATATCGAGAAAACAACCGTTAATAACATAAATGATTACATAATGTTTTTAACATCGTAATAAGTGATATAAAAAGAATAATAAATTTGAAAATGGTTCATAATAAAGCAGATATTATCTTTAGTTTATTATTCAGGACATTAAAGAACGATTGGGTCATGTCGAACATGAGATAAGGGACTTCGTCTCAATCTACTTTCATTGAGGCATATTTTCTTTAATACACAAATTTATTTTATACAGTGTATAAACACCTTTGAATTTTACATTTATTCAAAATGAATCTTTTTTATATGAAGCATTTTACTGAAAAAAATTAATGTTCCTTTTAATGTAAGCAGCGACAATGACCTTTCCACCGCCGCAAGTATTCTTTGTTATTTGGCTTCATTAACAAGTCGTA
This sequence comes from Viscum album, assembly GCA_963277665.1. NCBI lineage: Eukaryota > Viridiplantae > Streptophyta > Magnoliopsida > Santalales > Viscaceae > Viscum > Viscum album. The sequence continues at coordinate 648,667,395 of OY728153.1, forward strand.
ATGTTTTTTTTCACGGAAATTAAATACCATATACACTTTTATTTATTTTATTATGAAACATGGTTTTGATAATGGATTTGTTATGTCAATATATTTATGTGATATATTGTTATTCAAATGTGGAAATATTTCCTTTCCTTTATATTTGTTTTATATGTTATGATTTTGTAATGGTACTTGGTCAATCGATGGGAGGTTACAAGATATTCCAAAAGACAGGTGGTGCCATGATAAACTAGGACAGGTGGTTACACTATAACCTTAAAGGCATTGGGTATGGAATTCGGCCATATGGCTATTCCATTTAGTGATATGTGTGTAAGTTGATTGTATGTTTATTCCATTTAAGTATGTTTATTACCTAAGTTACCTTTATAAGTTGTGTGTTCATTGAATGGGGTTTATTGTGATATTTTTGTTACGAAAGGGTTTGAAATGATCTTTTATTCATTTAAAAGTATATACTACTACATAATGGTGAATTTTTTTTATAAAGTATTCATGGATTAATTGTTTTTTAAAACTAATACTTTTTCTTCTTTGTTTGTCCCTTACTATGCTTTTTGTGCTCATACCATGTTTTTGAAACGATTACACATGACATAAAGTGGAATAGGGTCATGGATTGGATCATGGAAAAGTCATGCTATCTGAAACATGGAACTATACGTGAATTGTTTTTAAAAGTAGTTTTCATTTTGTTAAAAAATGGAAATTGACTAGAAGTGTATGCATTTTCATCTTTTGAGATGTAATAGTTATGTCCTATTTATCTAAAACTCTAAACCTAAAAAGATCCTAAATGTTAATACTTCATTTAATTAAATATTATGTAATTTTTTAAGGCTGGTCTTTATACGTACGCACAAATAGCATGCCAAGCGATGAGGCCTCAGGGTATGGCCCTCTTCCAATAGAGGCACCAGCGGAGGCCCCAGCGGTACCATTACCCATTGGGCCACCGATGACACAAGCCCTAGCAGCAGATGGAGAATGCCTCTTGAGCGAGTTTCACGAGTTCCAGTGCCTCAGGCCACCCATGTTCTGGGGAGATATGGACCCACATGTGTCTGAGGATTGGATGAAGGCTCTGGTGAGAGTTTTCTGACTGGTAAGAACACCGACCGATCTCATGGTGATTCTTGAAGCCAACCTTTTATAGGTAGCAATAGTCATATGGTGGATCTTGATGATCCAGGTCCACGATGAGGAGACGCCTCTCTGGGAAGACTTTGAGAGCCTACATCGGGTGGAGTTTGTTCTATTAACTCTTCACGTAGTGCGCATTCCGGAGCTACTTCATCTGCAGCAGGGCAGCATGACTATGGCTTAGTACTCAGGGAGGTTCAATGAACTCTCACGCTACACCATTGATATGGTGCCAAACGCATTATTCAGGGCCCGTACCTTTGAGTAGGGACTCAAGTGGGAGATCAGGGCTTTGTTGATCTCACTCAACATCTTGATGCAGGTGGGGGTGTTTGAGAGATCCCTCTTAATGGATATTTTCCTTGCTGAACAGTCTCCAACAATGAGATCCACCAGAAGTCGACACGTATCAGAGTCTTTAACAGCTGGAAGCAGAAAAATGTCTCAGAGGTCAAAGAGAACCAAACATACTGGTGGACGGCCATAGGATTCAGAGCCGGTTATGTGGGACACCTGAGGCGGAGACATACATGGCTGGAGCGGGCAATGTTTAACATGTGGCATTTAGGGTCACATGGCTCATGACATTCTGACCTGTAACACCCCGAGATTTTATGAAGAATATTATATTATTTTTTTTTGATGTCTTGTGTTGTACGCTACACCAATGGGAGATTTCACTACACGCAACCCTAACCTGGATTTCATTACACGCAATCACAACCTTCATTGATAGCGTGTGTTGTACGCAATACCGGGTTTCACTAAACAACGATATATGGCAATAATATTATCCCGAACTAGACGTTATGAATAGTATTAACTACATTTTGAATTTTATAACAATATTATTCATATTACACATTTTCTAGAATATGGTATGAGAACAAAATAAAATTTTTGTGTAAAATATACATTTTTAAAAAATTGTAGTTTTCCCACCTTTTGATGGAACACCAAGATTAAATCTTGTTTTTGACATTTATATAAGTTAAATTTGACAAAATAAAATTCTTCTTTGGAATCAGGATATATAAATTTACTTTGGATAATTTTTTTATATTATTCGGATAACTTTCATATTTTAATGAATATTAAAAACACACTGTATTTTAATTAAAAACAACTTTTTTCATCGCAATAATTTATATGGTTATATTATAATTTTAATTGGTTTTAAAGTGTAATTATAATATATTTTTACCATGTAATCCAATGTTTTCATTGGAATTAATTTCACTTTGATATTCAATATAAACAACTATCAATCTTTTGATACTTTTTCTTTCTTAAAAACACGCAATTTGTTTTGATAACAGGAATTAATTTTAAAATTTTTTAATGCCACTTCTATATTTTGAATTTGAAAAAATATACATCAATTTTTAATTTGGAATATAAAATAGTTCTTAGGCTGAATTTTTGGTATTTTTCTGAAAAACTTCAATTTTCGATGAATAGTGAAACCACTTAGTGGTACTTAAAAAAAATTGACCTTTTCCATTAAATAAAATTTTACCACTTATGTGAATATACTATCAAAAATCCGAGAGACATGGTTAATATCAAGGACTAAAATGTTTTTCAATGAGATGAAAATAATATTTGGTGAATAATAACTTTTTACTTTTATTTACCACGGTTAAAAGTAAATAGGGTAATTAAGGGTAAAAATGATATTAAAATTACCACAACACATGTCCTAAATCTATTGGATAAGTTTAATTCGACCAAAAAACAACCTTAGGAATAAAAGTTTACCATTTAGTCCCACATGGATTAGATTAGGACATTTAATATTATTTTATTTAAAGAATAGTTAAAATAGTTAAAATTAAAGTTTAATAACAAAAAAATATTAAGACAGGGTTATACATAAGATAAATTTTACTGGAAATATTCATTATAAAGATAATAAGATTTAATACAGAATGGTATTTTATTAATAATTTTTAAACGTTAAATAAATTATTTATTTATGACACAATGATGATGCAGTAATTATCTCATTAATGAAATATTGACATAATTGATGTTATAAATACTCAAATGAATGTAATTTGAGACATTTTATGAATTAAACTAATTTTATAGGTTAATATGACATGTTATTATTTATTTAATTAACATTTATAGAAATAATCATTCTGTTATGATTTTTACAAAAATCAATTATCAAATAGTGTCAAAATTGACATAAAATAGTTTTTAAAACAAATATTATATTAGTAATTGTTATTTTATACCTAAAAATATATGGTTCTTCAAAATGACTTAAATAAGGTTATATATATTAATTATAAACTACTTGGGGTTATTTTGGCTTGTTATAGTAGTCTTATTAACCTTATAGTGTAAGAAAACAAGAAGACACTGTAAAAGTAAAATTATTTAACTTAGAGTTTAATCTATACTATAAGGATATAATAGTAACCTAGACATGTCTAAATTCTATTTTATGAGATTATTTAGACCCATCCTCACCTTATCTTCGAAATAAATCAATTTGGAGCTATTAAAAACCGAATATGACTTCATAATAAAATAATATTTTTAGTTTTTCCTAAGGTGCCCCTCTCCTCTCTTATAAAAGGGCCCATCCTCCCTCTCTTCCACACACCACTTTGAGCCTTCATGCTCAGCCGAAACAAACCAATTTATCATATCCTCTTCCCTAGAAACATCCTAGAGGAACATTTCTTCTTCAAAGACCATCCTTAGTACCCTAAGAGGAGGTTAAGAAGAGGCTCTTTAAAGAAGAGGCAATGTCTGTTACCGATTCTTTCAACTTTATTTCTTCTTCTAATTATTTTTAATTAGTTGTTTCATTATGAAGTAGTAACATCAGTATCACCCATATAATGATATGTTATTATATTTATGAATCAACCTTGTTTCAAAATCTATCTATCCTATGGAAAAAAAATCACCGTGCATGCATACGTACGGAATACCGTCTCCATGTCGTGGTGTAATCTGTTTTCGACCACCACCTTACATGGATGGGTATAATGGTGTAAATAAATAACTATATATGATTATTTCAATGTGATATTGATTCTGAAATATTATAAATACACTTAAAAACAATTCCACGATCATGGGAATGATATCATCGCTCGTGCATACGTACGGACTACCGTCTCCACGACGCAATGAGATTCATTCTCCATGTTAACCATTCATGAATGATTATAAAGTATATATAATAAGTAATCATGAAATATATGACATTATATTGATTCTGGATATATATATATATATATATATTTATGTCATCTACTTAATTCCTATAAATTCAATAAGGAAACGAAAACAGTGTTCATGCGTAGGTATGACCTACCATCTCCATGAACGGTGTATTTCATTCCATTTATCTATATATCATATATATATATGTATATGATGAATATATATTACATATAATGCTTTACATTCTGAAATTAATTAAATCAGGGTATAAGTAATAATATCAAGAACAACATGTCCAAACATGTACGATAAATAAAACGATTTTATCCAAAATGCTGGTTTAACATGGAACTTACAAATGAACGAGTAATATAAGGTTATAAGTGAACCATATATGATATAATAACAGTTAATATTATTCTCTAATAAGTCAATTACATTATATAAATCATTATACTGGAGGTTCGGATACGTACGAAGCATATCGAACCTAAGGTAAGGGATAACTTTTCCAATCTCGTTTTTATCCGAGATTGTTTATTCGTATGTATTCACTGGGGTTATATTTATCATTTATGTTCCTGTTTTATAAAAATTGTTTCATGTGTGTTTAAAGTCCTTTATACCCATTTTTTAATTTTACTACATGGTGTGTAAGGAATCTTTCTTTTACGAGCTACTTTTTTACTTTTCTGGAAAAAGTATGACAAGAATGTTTTTTTTAACTTGTACGTCATGAACGGATTTTTACGGTTTTATAATGTCTTATTTTAATGAAGCTTACTCTACATGATTTAATGAATATTTTCAACAAAATCATTTTCTTTTAAAATTTCTTGGCATTTTGTGAAAAGAATTTTTTTTAAAGACGAAAGGATATTTTCCTCAAAAATTCTTTTCAAGTGTTTTATCAAAACCATTTTCCATCTAAGATGACATTATTTCATAGGTGTATGTTTCAAGTATAATGTATCTATTATTTACATGGTTTCACTTTTCTTATGATGAATGATATCCATTTGTTTAATATGGATTATGTTATGACGGAATGATGTTTATGAAACCCATTTTATTCTTTGGGTTAAGATTTATGTTTTTGTTGTGGCATAAGTAAGAATGATTTCATTATGAGATGGGTGGGACATATATCTCCCTCTAATGCATTGGGTAAAGATTTATATCTCATGAGATTGACAAGGTTGGAACAATATGTTAATCTTGTTCAATGATACAGGACTGGAAGGAGAGTGAACTCGATTCAGAAAGGGACATTGTCCACTAAGATAGTCATGGCAGCAATGCCTTGGCTACTATGGAAATCATAACTAGTGCTGAATGGTTAAAAAAATTACATTATTTATTCCCATTATATTTTATCATGATTGATGTTTATTTATGATATATTCCTTACTTACTTCTATGATTTATATCCTTTCTCAAAATTTTGATGTTTAGATTTTATGTTCAAGATTGATCATTCAAATGTTTGTGGATTGTTTCATGTTACCTATGCATACCCTTACTGAGCATTTCAGATCACCCATTATATGTTTTCTTTTCCCCAGGATTTCAAGAAAGGTTTTAGCTAAGAAAAAAAAGGGGAAGATCTTCATGGGAGTTGTTGAAGATCTTTCACCAAGATTAGAAGATTATATTCCATGTTTCCACAGACTCTAAACTATCACGGTCCGTTTGTGTCTGTTTTTGTTATGTATTAAGTATTCCGAAAAATTAATGTAATGTCCATGTACGTTAAGAGTTGGGTCGCTACATGACCCATCATACGGATGATCAACATATGGTCGAAGCACTGCCCAGGTAAAGACAAAGATTCGATCGAGGTAGTTGGCATGGAATAGGCAGATGTGGCAAAGGAGCTGGTCATGCATATGGCGGTGGACAACTTTTTGAGATGTTACCACCACCACCACCAAGAGGTCCAACGCTACAGCATGGAGTGGTTGGATAGGGGATAGATCATATCCAGGTAGTTGAGGCCACCGATCACGGTGCTTCAGAGATGATACGAGGTATGATCTGTGTCTACTTCACCTTAGCTGTGGTACTTATAGATACATGGGCTAGTAATTCTCTCATTTCCACTAACCTCGTTCGGGTCTTGAAGATTCTGATTGAGCCATTGGCTCGATCTTAATGGTTAGAGACTCCTATGATAGTGGATTCAAAAATTATGCACTGGTCCTGGCAGTGCGAGCTTACTATACGAGGCAAGAGCTTCAACTGGGATCTCCTAGTAGTAGCATCGAGGCCTTAAGACTTCATCTGGGGTATGGAATTGTTATCTATAGTCCATGCACAAATATATTTTATTACGTGTAAAGTGTCATGTTTCTACATGGATGTGACTAGGTTTATCTTCATCAGTGAGAAGGGAGCCTTTGCAGCGTAGGATAAACTTTCCTGAAAGAGGGTGGAGCCGATAACTCATCAATTGGCTAGCCTTACCCTCAGAGTTGTTGATGTGGAGAGTCTGGGAAATCTTGTAGAGGTGGAACAATACGTGGATGTCTTCCATAATGATTTTCTAGGTCTACCTCCTCACAGAGAGGTGTAATTTTACATTGACTTGTACCTAGGATGACACTGATATTTATACCATCATATCAGATGGCTCCCGTGGAACTTCGTGAGATGCAAGTACAGGTAGAGGACTTTCAGGGGAAGGTATTCATCCAGCCCAGTGTTTCACCCTAGGAAGCCCTAATTTTGTTCACCAAGATGAAGGATGGGAGCTTTAGGCTTTCTGTTGATTATCGGCACCTCAACCAGGTGACCGTGAATAACAAGTACCCACTCTTGAGGATTGAATACCTATTTGACCAGCTGAAGGGAGCGTGATGGTTCTTGAAGATATATCTCAAATCAAGCTATCACCAGCTCATAGTATGAGACGAGGATGTGGAGAAGAGGACCTTTAGGTGTTGGTACGACCACATCATGTTTTTTATATACCATTCATCAAAACCAATGCTCGAGAAGTGTTCCTGGGACTCATGAACATGATATTTCATCCATACCTCGATCGCTTTATTGTAGTCTTCATCTATGACAGTTTGATCTACTCGACTACTGAGGAGGAGAAAGCCTATCATTTTCGTATAGTACTGGACTCACTCATAGAGCACCAGAATTACTGTAAACTCTCAATGTGCCAGTTCTAGATCCGAGAGGTTCACTTTTTGGGACATGTCATCTTGGAGGCTGGAGTTTCAGTGGATCCAGTGAAGATTAAGGCGGTACTTTCTTGGGAGCCACCCAGGAGTGTGCTGGAGATTCAATGTTTTATTGGGTTTGGATGTTTATTATCGGAGGATTGTACCAGACTTCTCCAGATTTGAAACACTAATATCAGCCATTACAATGAAGGGGAATCACATTGTGTGGTCGGAGACATGCTGAAAGATATTTCAGGAGTTGAGGTAGAGGCTGACTAGTTCCCCCATCTTGAGGATTCTAGAGGAAGGCATAGGGTACGTTGTCTACTGCGGCACATCATGGACCAAGCTCAGATGTGTCTTGATACAGGAGTGAGTAGTGATCGCATATGGTTCACGACAACTAAGAAATCATGAGATGAACTACAATACCCATGACCTGGAGTTAGCAGCAGTGGTCTTCGCCTAGATGATGTTGCGACACTATCTAATGGGTGAGCATTTTATAGTGTACTCTCATCATCAGAGTCTCCAGTATATCTTCTCCCAGAAGGACCTCAACCAGAGACAACGATGATGGATTGTGTTCCTCTAGGACTATGACTTCAAGAGATTCTATACTCTTGGGAAGGGGAACGTTGTTGTATATTCACTCAGCAGAAGATATGGTATACTACTGCTAGGTGAGGTGACAGAGCTTCTAGCTTCCTCACTGATATAATTTGTGGATAGAGATGGAGAAGCCTTCCTTTAGTCTCTTACAGTCACTCCCCCAATTCTTCAGCGAGTCAGGGAGGCTTAGCTTGAGGATGCTGACTACGAGACACGACATTCTCAGATATCCACAAGACATGCACGTGATGGATTTTCTAAAGTTGGGGAGGACATCATCCTCTTCAGAGGACGTACCATGGTACACGTGTCACTTCAAGAGAAGTGTTGAGGAAGTTCCACACATCCCCTATAAAGGTGCATCCCAGAGTGGCGAAGATGTACCATGACCTCCGATGACAGCACTGGTGGCCGGGAATGAAGAAGGCAGTTGCAGAGATTTCCTCTTGGTGCCTCACTATTCAGCAAGTGAAGGCAGAGCACCTGGTACCAGCAGTCTTGGTTCAACCTTTAGAGGTCACAAAGTGGAGGTGGGATGGGATATCCATGGATTTTGTGATAGGAATTCCACATACATTTGGAGGTCATGACTCTATCTGGGTGATCTTCGACCGACTCACCATGTCATCCCACTTCTTACCGATCATAGAGCCGAGTTTTGTAGAGATATTGGGACGCCTTTATGTTCAATAGATTTTGTGACTACATGGAGTTCCCTAGAATATTGTCTCCGATCGTGATGCATGTTTTACTTCCCATCCATGGAAGGGGATGCATGAGGCTTTCGGGACATAGCTTCGTTTCAGCGCAGCCTTCCATCCTCAGAAGGATGGCCAGACTGAGCGGACCATTCAGACTCTCGAGGACATGTTTCATGCTTGTGTCCTTAACATCAGTCTCAACTGTGAGGATGACTTGCCTTTGGGGGAGTTTTCATTCAACAATAGCTATCACTCCACCATAGGAAAGGTACCTTTTGTGGTGTTGTACAAGTGACCATACAGATCACCCTTGTTTTCGACTGACCCCGGGGAGTCATCACTAGTTGGACTAAAGATTGTACGGGCTAACATATTGAAGGTGCATATTATCCAAGAGTGGATGAATACCACATAGAGAAGACAGAAGTAGTATGCTGACATGAGACATAGAACATTGCAGTTCGAGGATGGTGACCACATCTAACTGCAGGTCTCACCTTGACAAGGATTGCATAGATTTGGATGAGATGGAAAGTTATCTCAGAGGTTCATCGGACCTTTTCAGGTCCTCTTCTGAGTTGGAGAGGTTTGATATCGCTTAGCACTTCGACCTCAGATCCACCAAGTGCATGATTTCTTCCACATATCCCAGCTGAGGAGATACGTGAACAAGCCTTTTCACATCATCGACCATGGAGAGCTGGACGTTGAAGATGGGGAGATATTTTTGGAGGTTCTAGTAGAGAGTGAGGATCCATTGGATCAGGTCCTTTGTGGACAGTCTATACCTTGGGTGCACGTTCACTGGTAGCATGAGAACCTCCAAGAAAAAACATGACAGTTGGAGGCTCATGTGTGTGCTTAGTACCCCCACTTCTTTTCCAAGTTTGAGCAGTAGATTAAAGGGAAGTAATGCCCTGAGGTGGGGAGAATTTAAAGACCCAATATTTCCATGTAATTGTTCTTTAATATATAAGAACTTTAAAAGTCTTCAAAAATTTACGGCACATGTTTCTGAGGCCCGGTGTTCCCAGAATCAATATATGAAGTTTTTTTGAAGTACGTTCATTAAACATACAAGCGGGATTTTCTATCATATGAACTAGTACTTGAAATTGAAATCAGAGGGCACCATTAAACTCCCAACACCAATATTCTCTTATGAAGACAATCTTCTTAATGAATGTTGGTCGAGGGTGGAAGATAGTTTTTGGCTGTTTCGTGGAAATAATAAAACAAAATAAACGTGTGTTTTATTTTATTTTATACATTATAACCACCCATGTGGAAGTTGGAGGTGGGTACCACCACATCTTAACATCCAATGACTGTTTATGGTGATGGGTCCCACCTGAACCTAACCTCCCACGAGACGTTACGGTGTGGGGACCACCCAGGACTAAACCCCCCATTTAATTAAGGAAAACCTCTCAACTCCCTCTTAAATAAGGGAGAGTCTCTTGAACTACATTAACATTATGGTGCCACCACCAACCTGTTATAATGGTGTCAACCCTTCCCCATAAATTAATTGAGCCATCTCATTTAATAAAATGATACAATTTAAATATTAAACCCATCAAACTAAATATAAGATAATCTATTATTTGTAAGAGCTATCTATTCATTTGTTGGAAAAAGGTTTGGAAAAGAAGGATTAGATCTCTTAGGAGAAAACACTACAAATAAGAATGATTTCTCCCAACAAAGAACACTCCCCCGACAAAGAACACCGATGAGGAACACCTTCGATTACGAAGAATGTCCTCATTCGACCTTCTTCCACAAACTCCTTTCTATGTGGGACGTCCTCATCCATGGAGATTCGATGCCCATAGTTTTCCCAACGGTTTATCTTCATCCTCATGACTCAGTCGATGAAAAATGAACAAGGTAGGGTTTTCATTTATGTATGATTTTATTTCCTTGATTTTTTCCTTCTAAAACTATGAACATGGATCATCTTATTATCCAGTGGATCCACGAATGTTTTCCTTGCTGGTTGGGAATATATTGATAACCATGGATATTGGGAATTGAAAATAAATTCCATGCTCATTCTTGATTATGTTATTGATGAACCTCATGCTACCGCACTAATAAAGTGTTTTATGGCCAAACTAACATGGCCCGTCCTCTCAGTAACCCTCGTGTTGATTTGTGGTGTTCTTCAAAATGGGGGAAGGTGACAACGGTGCTGAAGGAGAAAAAGGCGACGAAGGCAACAACCGCACTACCTACAGCCTCTACAACCTATGTCGCCCCCAGATTCTTCGGCGCTCTCGAAGAACCGGCCTCCGCCACATCGGGCCGAACTGCTCCCCCCACTGGCTTCCACCTCGCGTCGGCCGCGCCGACCACCGGCTGAACTGGCCTGAGCCGCTCCGCACCCTGCCCACACCTCGCCCCGGCTTCCGGCCGCACATGCCTCCTATACGAGCTGGCCTCGTTGCACCCTCCCAATCTACCACGGCAGATCCGGCCACCCACTCCCCTCGCGGCGCCCTGGCCGCAGGTTCTCATGCCCTCACAGTGCTCTCCAGGATGATTCACCCACACGGCGCCCTCCGGGATGAACCCCCTAGCGGTCGGCTGTACTGGGGCCGATGGGCCGGGATGAACTCAACGGGCCAGCCCACTCAATGGGTTGGACCAAACTAAACTGGTCAGGTCGGATCGACCCAAACCAGGGAGGCCCAGGCCATGAAGGTCCGGGACAGTTCGACCGGGTTTGACCGGACCCGTGCCCACTACGACGCTTTACATTATTTGGGACCTATCATTGGCACCAGACGTCCGTTTGAAAAACCATAAATGGCGCTGGTAATCATGGAGCTTAACGGTCCCTTTGAGTAAACCCCAGTAGAGTTTGGAGTATAGTTAAGATACGGTAAGGTTGGAACATAGAAAAATCCAACCGAGCCTCTGGGACTAAAAGTGTAATAACTCAGAGTCCAGGTGTATGTTTGTTGTGTTGTCTATTGTGTTGAGGCCCCTATGACATGTCAGATCTTTGGGATACATCTTTTTGAGACTTTGTGGCAGTTGAAGCATCGACCAGTTTCTTGTGGAGTGGATCTTCTGGAGATGAGTGAGATTTTGTGTGGGAACCTAGTAGCTGGATGAGAATTGACGACTTCTGACCGATTGACTCAGAGTGACTCGACTAGCCCATTAGGGAGTGCCTGGTTGTGGTCGCTGACCCATGGTGGTGGAGCTGCTAGTTGTGGCTATAGACCTGCTATACTCAACAGGAGGAGTACCTTTGCAGGAAATGAGTGGGAGCTCTTGTTTGTGGTGGCAGACCCATGGTGGGGATCACCTCTACGTGACATAGCATACCCATGGGACTCGATAGGAGGAGTACCTCGGCAGTTCAAGGTTAGTGGGAAGTGTGCTGGGTGTTGTGGCATGCCCACTGTATTCGACATAGGAGGAGTTCTCCAATAGTTGTGGTTTCGATAATGTGAATAAAATCCTAGTTGAGATGAGTTAGTAACTTTTGTGTTTTCTCATGATTGAGATGGATCACTTGATAACTTAGGTATATGTACGGGTGTATACCAAAGTATGTTTATCTATTTATTTTCATATTTTGGGGTTTTTTCATGATGTATTTTTTGAGTCATTTAGGGTCTCGGGGTTCCTACTATGTATCGTTATACACACCCATGGATGGGTTATGCCCGTAACTCATTGTGATTGTTTTAGACAACAGACAACACAGACTGAGGATGAGAGTACTAGGACATGATGGTACCCGTAGGTGGACCTTATGACGATTCGGTACACGGAGGAGACTGGTGGATGTAGATTACTGAGAAGTTTATATGTACATACTCTTCAGGTAGGAATCCCAGAGGACGACGCAATTTTTTTTTCAATTCTTTAGTTGTACTTGTACTTGCAGTTCCTTGTACTTTACTGTTGGTCTTCTATTTCCAGCACATTTTACTTTTTAGCACTCTTTTTTAATAATGTTTACCCAGTGTTTTGTATCCAGCTGTGTGCATTTACATGTTATAATGGAAATTACTTCCCATTTTTAGGGAATTACACCTTTGGTGATACTCTCCAGCACCTGTCATGTCGATGTTGGGCTTGTGGTTGTCACGGTACGGGGCCCAGGGGACGGGTCATGATTAATACTTTCAAAAAATTACCTATTTTTTAATTGTTTATCTCGCTCATGGTGTATCACGTTGGTTGTTTCATCCACCCATAGTCTCTAATTCCATCAATGTCTCGTTACAAATCTGTCTCGCACAAATGGTTTAACCTTTGTGGTAGCTGACATTGGAATTTCCTTGACGAAGTGGAATCTCAACCTGGAAGTGTCTCACCATGGCAATATCTCACTGTAACAGTGTCTCACTCTGGTGGTGCATCTCTAGTGTTGACTCATTTGATGGTGCCTCATTCGATGGTGTCCCACTGGTGGTTCATAGTCCAGTGGTTCCATAATGAGGGTGCCTCATGATTATTATCAGTTCACCATGGATATTTCCTTCCTATTAGTATGTATCCAAATGGTGTCTTACTGATGGTGGTAGGTGGTTAATCCTGACAATTCCTCACATGAAACAATTCATCTTTTCCTACAGTATTACATTTCTTCTACCATTTTCTGGTTTCATATATTTTATATATTTTATGGATAAAATTTGTGGTTGTAAATAAACTGATAGATTATAGATTCATTTCAAAAAAATAGTTATACAATCAATTACCATAGAGCCTGGATTCATTGCAATGGATAAACTGCACTGTTATTATCAAATTTTACATTAATGGAAAATTAATGCTCTATCTAATCTATGACCTGAATAAGATATTTCTAAAGACAAGATGTATTTCTACTTTTTCATTACATCATTCATTCTACATCTATGTGACATGTTGAATCCCTCTTCCCATAGGAGTCCTGTGGTGAGGCTATGACATTGGTTTGTGTTTCCCTAGAAAGTCACCTTCTATACACATACCCCTATTTTGGCACAACTACGTTGTGTGGATCGTTCTTCTTCTAAGATGGGTTTCCTTTATCATTCTAAAATTTCTATCATGTAGGATGGGTATATATATGTATTATTTTTTAAAGATTTTCGATTCATGATTTATAAATATATTCATATTTTTTTATGAATTAATTTACATGGTCTTTTGAAAGTGACACATGATATTTTTGTTGGTTTTTTATTATTGAAAGTGGGAAAATTACCAACTAAAAATCATGGGCATTGGAGGGGGTATTTTTTTGACCCTATATTGTGTGATTATTTCTTATTATTTTTCTTTTTAAAAACATATATAAAAAATTTGGTTAACCATGTTTATTTATCTAATAAATGGATGCTATAGGATTATGTCGTTTATATATTAACCCCCAAATTATCAAGTGTTATAAATAATGGATCATTTTTAAATTGGAAAATTATATATTCTTTGATGCATGTGGTGAGGTGTTGTTTGGGACTTATTTGGTTTCGGTGTGGGAGGAGTGGTTGAACACGTGTTTGTAAAGTGGGGTTGTGATGGGTGTAGTGTGATTATACAGTGTGGCTATGAAACATGGTATGTTGTAATGTGTTTATAGATGGGGTTGTGTGTTGTGGGTTGGTTTTGTTAATATTTTACTATGGGTGGAAGACATTGATGAAGGAAATTAGTTATTGGTATTATTTTTCCAAGGGTATTTTCATTAATAACACTCAGAAAGCATCACCACATATTGATTGGTTGTGGAATGATATTTAATTATTGTGAATTGGGTTAATTTATTTTGTATCTTCCCCTTCTAAATGACTCATAATATGAATCTTGATTTGAGTCATGCATGCTAGTTTCTTGAGTTGTGATGGAATTAATAAATAATTATTTAATAATGTTTTTCAATGGCTTGTGATGGTTTGTTTAAGGAAATTTAATTGGTTAAATTAATTTGTTGGAAATGTGAAATGGGGTTTTGGATAGATGAGTGGTGTTTTGATTTTAGAGGTCGTGTAAATGGTTAAAATTTGGAGTTTTTGGTTTTTTTGAGAACCCATAGGTTGGGATTTAGTGTTTAGTATAATATATATGTATAATTTTCTTTTCCTTTTAATATCTTTTTTCCCTCAACGCTAGCATAGCGCTATGTGTTGAAGACTCCAATCATCATGGGGGGTGGTGGATTTTTGAAAAATCATGTGGGGAGTACATATGGTTTGGTACCCAATCATTTATCTTATTTCTTCCAAGAGGGATAGGTGTGGTAGAAGATTTGATGGGTAGTTCTCGGTATGTGTGTTATATGGTGGTTATGATGGCATACGTGTCTTCAGAAAAGTTGGTTTGTGAGGCGTAGGTGTATACATGAGAGATGTGATATCACAGGTTCTTGCGGGTGAGGCAGGTTGTTTCCCATGTTTTTCTGGGGTGAGTTGTGAAGTTATCTACCAATTATATTAAAGGTGAGACATGGTGTACTGTGGTGTGAGTCATAGGCATGCGTGTTGGTGTGATGTGTTTAGAGGACTAGGTGTACATGAGAAAGATATGATGTGGTATACGGATGGGATGTGATAACTATGAAGTACTGAATTGGATGTGATCATCATAAAAATGTGAAAGTGGTGTGGGTACCATATCATCTATGTGGTTTATATTATATTACATTACGTGAATTAGTTGGTGATTGATTCGTGTTGGTGTCAGGGTTGGTTAGTGTACCTATATAGGTGTTGTTTGGTTCTACTATTATCTCACATGACCATTATTATGGTTCATTCACATTTTTATGAGAGTCATTAAATTTCCATATGAGTATTCCTGTATTCTTACTCTAGATATATAATACTATTTTTTGGTTTCCATGAGTATTTTAAAGAAAAATTTATAACCTTACTATTTTGGATTCATGACAGTTGTTGCATCACTGCATAACATCAATTTTGATAATTCAATTTGGAAGAATTATGTTATTGTATTTATTCTATATATACATTCATGTATGATTGTTTGGGATTATGTTTTATATATTTATTTGTGTTTTATGGAGGATTCATCTTTTCACATTGTCTTTTTTCTTAAAAAAATGGTAATGCCTCCCATATTTTGAAATTTGTACACCCTTGGTACTAGTCACCATCCCAGTGCCTACTAGAGGTGAGACTCATGTTAAATTTTCTCCCATTCATAGTTGTGATGCTAGAATGGTTATCTTCTGATGGAGGTCATGAAATATTGGTAGAAAATGTGATGGGTGAGAGATAATATGAATGTTTGAGTTATGAACAATTAAGATAGAAGGGTTTGGTATTGACATAGTTCCAGTTGACTTTGGTGCATGAAATATCATAATGAAACCTTCTAGGACACTTTATTTTAGGTCCCCCATGATCCAGTGCACAAATAATGATATTATTGAATGACCAACTTTGGTGGACCTACTTTTAGGGTAGATACCTAGTAAAATTACATGCATCATAATGACACGAGTTCTTGTTTCAATAGTGTTGTTTTGGGTAGGGTAAAATTGATAAAAATAAATGAATCAAATTAAAATAAATATTAATATAATTTCATACATATCATGATTAGGTAATCCTAGTTTTCATTTTATCTCTGCCTTGTAGTCGTCGTCTGTGTGAGGCTCATGAATTGGAGGATTATTAATCTAATCTGATTGATCATTGTATAGTATATCTAGTTGAGGAGGATGATTAGTTTTATAAGAAATTGAGTTATTTATAGCAGCTGGAGTTAGGGAACTATGAGGATAGTGTATTACATTTTGAGATAGACAGTTGGACAGAGGGGCTTGATATTACATTTAGTTTGAATATTGCGCTCATAGGGTATTGGGTCCCATTGGTTTCCTGCCCGATCTGAGGAAAGGGGTGTCATTAGAGTATGTTGTATCTAGGGGAGTTGAATGAGGTATATGGTTTGGGGGTTTTCTTCTAGAATTATTTTCTAGAAGGGTCCCATTCCTAAACCATGAAGGATGTGAAAAGGCACGAGCTACCATCCCTACAATGGGGGAGTATGTATCTGTGTGATCAAGGGATTAATTTCAAGGACCTACTATATTTTTCTCCATATATTTTAACAGATGTGGAGTCTCATGTGAGACAACATGTGGAGTCACATTATCATTCTATCTAGTATGTAGTTACCCCTTTACATTGGAAATGTACGTTGATGATCAAATGAATGATGTAGTCATTGAGATGATGAACGAGTGTTGAGGTTTATCACTGTAAGGGTACCAATACGGTTCTATAAGGAGAAGAGTTGTACGTGACAGTTATCATGCACCGAGACCATTGATGTTTTGACCAGTGGGGATTCAACATTACGATATTCTCTTCAAGAAGTCTACAACCTATTCTTTCCCTGACTTTCCATGAGGATTTTTTCAATGTTTTATGGTTGCGAGGATCATTGATATCACCAAAACTGGTACATAGTGGTTCCCCAGTCTCAAATTGGTTATGGTGTAGAGGTTCAACACATTCCACAGAAGTAGTTTCCAATGGGATAGTTTCAGCAGTGTGGGAAGTAGGAGCTATACTCAGTCAATGAGAGATGGAGTGGTAGAGGATGACATCAGGATGGTCCTTATATTCATGAAATTAATCCCAAGTGTGGCTATATAGGTGGTAGTGAGTAGAGAAGAAGTGGAGTTTGGCCTGGTCAATTTCATGATGTACTAGCAGTTGTTCCAAAGGTTTTAGAGATAATCAGAGGTATGATGAATTTTTTATAACCTTTTTTTCCTTGATTAATATAGGAGCCTCTCACTCCCTTGTTTCGCCCACTCTATCCCACCCTCTATGAATATATATAGAGATTCTTCTGATCCCCCAAGTGTTTATTATTCTAGTTATTGGACACACGAGCTTTTTTTGATGTGCACTAGTGTGTAGACTAATGATGAGGCCGCATCATTCTTGTGCTGACATTTTCATTCTATAGATGTAGTAATATGATAAATTTTTTAAAATTAACTATTTAATAACATATTCTATTTTTGTGATTTCTTCTGGAGGAGAGTCCTTTTTTGGGATGTGTATGGTCTGTGTGAGTTATTCAATGGCAAGTAGTGTTTTTAGGTGGCTAGTCGGTGTGTGATACCCATTATTCCCTAATGATTTAGTTGTCTATGGAATCCGTGGACATTAGGACATTAGAGGTTCCTTGAATCATTGATGAGTTCCTGTATGTTTTCCCAGAGAAGGTTGTGATGCTACCACCTTTATGTGATGTTGAGTTTTGGTTTGACCTTTATCTCGCTACTTCTCCAATTTCTATGGATACTTATTAGATGAAAACTTATGAAATGTGAGTTTATATGATTTAGATTGATGAACTAATGTATAAATGTTTTATCTATCAGAGTTTCTCACCATGTGGCACTCTAGTTTTATTCTCAAAGAAGGCTAATGGTAGTCTAAGGTTTTGTATAGACTACAAGAGGTTGTAACTAGTAGAGGTTGAAAACTATTAACTTCTATGTAGGATGGATGATCATTTTGACAATCATATAGAGTTGCGATGGTTTTCAAATAATAATATGAGGTCTTGATATCACTAGTTGTGGGTTAATGAGTTCGATTTCCCGAAGAATGCCATCAAATAAATGTATGGGAACTAGTAATGTTTCTTTGGGATAAAAATGTGTCAACATTGTTCATGGTTCATATAAAATATATGTTTATAGATTTTCTAGATAGTTTATTTGTCATATTCGTTGATGATATCCTGGTCTACTGGATGTTATAGTAGTAGAATGTTGAACATATCCAATCCTTCTTACATGGTATTCAACACAATCAACTCTATTGATTGTTTTCCATGTGTATGTTTTGGACACAATAAGTGAATTCACATATACATGTGTTGTCTTCTTATAGTATGTCAGTGGTCCCACCAATGCTCTAAGTATATTCCTCTTGGGAATCACTTAATAATGTGGTAGTCATCTCCAATCTTCTTTCTCATTCATTCTATTATAGGAGGTTTGCACCCGATTTATCATGAGTTGTATATCTGTTGAAAACATGGACTAGGAAGGACTGGAAATTTGTATTAAATGATCATAAGATTGAGTGTTTGGTTACATGAATGGGATGATGGTCAGTTCTCCAGTGCTTCAGTTTCATAAGGAGGGGTTGATATTTGAAATATTTTGTGATTCTCCACTTCTGGTTATACGATTCATATAGATGCAGGTAAAGTAATTGATCTCTTATGTGTCTAGATAGTTATTACACTATAAGAGTAACTATTTAACCCATGATCTAGATTTGGAAATGTTTGATTTTTTGCATAAGTTGTGGTGGAATTACCACATTGGGAGAAAGTTGTGGTCCTCACGAATGACAAGAGATTATGGTATATCATTTCCCAGAATGACCTTATTCTATGATAGCAGATGTGGATGTATTTTCATTATTACTATGATTCTTTGATCTCTTACACATAGGTAATGGGATAATCCATGGATGATTCTTTTAGAATACAGTCGAAGAAAAAGGACATTCAGGAATCTATGTATGAATGGAGAGTGATGGAGGAGTTGATATCCTTTTAGATAGTTGCAAGAGTGGATAGTGGTGGATGAATTTTTTTAAATGAATGTGAGGAATTCAGTGATGAATAAATTTCATGAGTTTATGTGGGGAGTCTCAGAGGAAGAGGTGATACCTGATCATGTTAGCCATGGTGAACCTCTTGAGGGATGGTTGGAGGATGGTAAAAAGTATTTTTTGTTTTGTGGGAGTTTGTTACAGTAGATATTCAGGAAGGAGTCCTCTGTGAGTTTTGTATATCACCATTGATAGTATACCGAGTAGTATTCAAGATGGACCATGGAATTAGGATTCATTTATAAAGTCCTAGGATGAAATAGGTAGTGAAGGATTTTGTTTCAATGTGCTAGTGTTCCTAGTTGGTAAAGGGTGGGAATCATGTTTCTCATTGTTTATTATATCCTTTGTAAGTTCACGAGTGAAGAGGGGATGAAATATCAATGGATTTTATCTCATGGTTACCCATAACTCAGATAGTTTTTTATTCTATCTCCTTGGTTGTGGATGAGTTGACGAAATCTAAACAATTCTTATCAATCACAGAGTTGGGTGTAATGGTTGTTTTGGCATGTTGGTACGATGATGAATTTAAGAGGTGTGATATCATGGATTTGTAATGTTTATTGTCTTATATTGGTATTCATGGCTTACCACATGAGTCTAGATGGGATTTCTGCCTAATTTTGGCAATCAGTTATGCCTCCACACAACTTTCCACCTCAGATAGATGGGAAAATTGAATGGACTATCCAGACATTTGACGCTGTGATACGAGCTTGCTTCATGGACTTTGTTAAAACTTCTGTATGACACCTACCTTTTATATTGTTTACTTATAACAATATCTATCATTATTCTATTGGCATGGCTCTATTATATGCTTTGTATGGAAGACAGTGCCATTCTCTGTTGTGCTAGATGATGGTTTGGGAGAAATATATTATTTGTCTCGATGTGGTGCAGATCACAATAGAAAAGCTTCATATTGTTAATGAGAGGATTATAGATGTGATGGTTCGGATGAATTCATATGTCGGTGAAAAAAGCATTACATTAGATTTTGGGGTTGATGACCACATCTTCTTGATGGATTCCCCTCGATGTGTCCAGTGGAGGTTTGGAAGAGGATGTAAGCATTCTCCAAGGTTTTTTGGACCCTCTGAGGTGTTGGTATTAGTTTGTTAGGTGGTGTATTAGTTGGGATTTCCACAATGGTTTTGGAAGATACAAGACGTCAATAACATATCTCATCTTCATAGATATCTCCATGCAGACTCCCATGTTAATGACTAGGGAGTGTTAGTTATCAAGGACGATACAACAAATTTTTTAATAGACTATATAGATCTAGGATCATCAAGATAATGTGATGGGTGGATAGACAACACCTTTATAAGGTTTGTTGTGGAGGCATGGTGTTTAGAAGAAGAGTAATTAAGAGTGGGAGAAATATATTTGTTTCCAGTACCTAGATTTATTTTATGTTTTTTCATATTATTTACTACATTATGAGGTGGTTCTTAAAACTTATTTATTCTGAAATTATATGTTTTCGTTGGTTTTCAATATGTGGGGTGTGTTGTATGATAATTTCCTAGAGTTTGAAAAGGGGAAGACCAAATTCGCAACCAAAAAAATGATTTTATTAAATAAATATGGGAGATTTGGTGATGTATTGAGGAAATAATATCTTGATATGGTGGATGGAATTGCCTAAGTCATTAGTTTGGATGGTGTGGTTCATTGTGGTTACGAAAATGCATTTTTTGATCTTTTGGGATGATGTGTCAATAACAATGATATGGAGTACTTTTTGGAAGACATTATAAGAGGTGTTCAGGAATGTATGGGTGTCCACCTGAGATTTCAAACAACGCATGGTAGTTATCATTGAACATTTATGGGTTTATTTGGTTTCAGTGTCTCATGTTCTATTAGATACCGGAGATTTATCATGTTGGATGGCTGTTCATACCCATCCTCTCTTTGCCTTTAGGATGGTTTTGAATTCGTGAGGGTGATAATAGTTTCATATTTATCTAATGTAATGTCTTGGAACTCTCTTATACAATGTTTTTTGGTAAATTTTGTGTTTGAGTTGTAATGGGAGGTTAAGGTACCTCATTTCAACACATCGAAAAAATTCACAGTTGTCTAAATTCTCCAATGGTGTCTTGCGCCAACATTGTCTCGCGCTGGCTGTGTATCGAACCAATGGGGTGTCATTCCAATTATTTCATGCACAAATGATCTATACTTGTAAGTATCTCAACCTATATTTTTCTTACCCAATAAGTATCTCACCCTGACAATGTCTCACCCCAGTAGTGGCTCCCTAGCGGTTCCTCATATGGTGGTGCCTCATCCGGTGGTCTCTCACCGACGGTGCCTCATCTGGCAGTTCCTTGTGTCTAGAAATAGTTCTCCCTGGTGGTTTCTCACTTGGAAATTTCTACTCAAATAGTGTCTCACTAGTGGTGGTAGGTGGTTCATCCTAATGATTCCTCACTTCCATTGGTACCTCTTGGCTAACCTTTTTTAAATTTCTACTATAGGTATAATTTTTCCCAATTTTTATAACTTTTATAATGGTAATTTGAATTAATAAATAAATTGATAAATTTTAGGGTCATTAGAAAAAAAATAGTTAGATGTATAAATCTATAAGAATCTAAAGGTGTGGTCTTGGTCTGATCCTCCATTAATGGAAAATTAAAATTTATCTAATCTGTATCACATATCATATCATCCTGAAGAATAAATATAATTCCACTTCATTATTAATTACTGAATTCACATTTTTATGATGTTTCTAATCCCTCTTCCGATAGAATTTTTGTCAGTAGGCGGTGGAAATTAGTATGTGATTCCCTAGAGAGTCTCATTTTGTGCATGGACCCCTATTTTTCTTTCAACGAGGATGTTTCAATCATTTTTTTTCAATTAGGTTTTCTTTCAAACTTCTAAATAGTGCATCATGAAGGATGGATATAAAGATGTTTCTATGGTGAAAATAGTTGATTCTGAATTAATAAAGATGATCATGATGTTTTAAGAATCAATATGCATGGGATTTTCAATGGGACATAAGATCTTGTAGTTTTTTTGTTATTATTTATATTAATATTTTTTTTGGGCTAAATACCCATTGAAAATTATGGTCATTGAGGGTCCTTTATTCGGGATTTGATGATTCATAGAATGCATGTTGTTAGGGTATTCGTAAATTCTTATTCATAAATGTTTGTTAACTATGTATATTTGGATAATAAATGGACTCCCCACTGTCATATTGTTTTTTGGTTAACCCCTAAATTAACAAGTTGAATTATATGAGGGATTCATTAATAAATCATGAAATATATTTTTCATTCCTGTGTGGGGTGAGGTGATGTGTGGAATTGATGTTATTTGTTTTTGTGGGGGGTGGAGTGGATGAAATGTTTTTTTAAAGTGGGTTTCTGATGGGTGTTGTGGGATTATACAGATAGTCTTCAAAACTAGTTGGGTTGTAATGTGGTTTTGGATGGGGGTGTGTCTTGGGTGTTGATTTTGTTAATATGGTATTCTAGGAGGATGATTTTGAAGAATGATACTAGTGAATAGAATGTTTTTTTTAAAATATTTTCAATAATAACATCAATAAATATTCCCCATGAAATCATATTTTATGGTATTATGTGTTATTAATGATAATTGGTATAAGTTATCAGGGCTCTACACCTTCTAATTGACTATTACTATGTTTTATGTTTTGTGTCGTGCCTGATAGTTTCTCCGGTATTGGTGGATTTAATAAATAATGTTATAATAATATTTAAAATGCATTGGGTTTTTTTGGTGAGGGTAATGTAATTGATTAAATTAATATTATGGAAATGTGAAATGGGGTTTTGGCTTGTTGTGTGGTGTTATGCATTTAGACGTATCCATAATGGGGAATGTTTTATGAGTTGGTGGTTTTTCTGAGAACCCATTTGTTGGGATACAGTGTTTGGTATTATATAGAAATATAATTTTATTTATTTTTTTATTTCTATTAATTCCCCACCCTAGTTTAGAACTACGGTCCTAAAAATCCCATCATCACAGGGGAGGGTGTCTTTTACAGACATCCACTGATCAGTATAGATCGCTGGGTACCCACTCTTTTTAGCTCATTCTTATATGTGATATAGGAATGTAACATTATGTGATGTTTGGGGGTATGATAGTTCTTTATATGGTGATTTTGATATACTAGGAGACTGCTGAAGAGGTGGTTTGTGAGGCCAATGTGTCTTCTTTCAATATGTGATAACCCATGTGTTTGTGGGTGTGTCGGTTTGTTTCCATGGGTTTTTTGGGAAATGTGTTGATTTTCTTTATGAGGAGTCTCCATGATGAGATGTGATTCGATGTGGTATGATGCCCATGTGTATTTTTATGGTATATTTTGTGAGGCCCAGGTGTGTTCGGGTAGGATGTGATGTGGTTTATGGAAAGGATGGTTTCACCAGGACATACGATATTGGGAGAGATAGTTATAATAGTTTGAATGTTATTCGGGTAACCATATCATTTATTTTCTTTATATTAAATGTTATTACTTATGTTAATTGGTGACCATTACTTGGGGAGGTTGGGGTTAGATTGTATATCTATATAGTTGACCTTTGGTAATGTTTTTTTCTCATGGGAGTATTAGTATTCTTCAATAAAATGTGAACATGGTATATTTGGTTTTCCTACTTAGTATACTTGTATTTTCACCATATATATATAATACTTTTTTCCTATTTTTCTGAGTATTTGTTGGACTATGAGAGATCATAAATGATTATATTCTTGATTATTTCAATATCATCTCTTAGATTAACATTTTTGTATTTACTTTGGAGACCATATTGTATTTGTATCATTTCAATTTATACATTCATGTGTGATGGTTTTGTTTTCCCATTTATATATTTCTTGGAGTTTTTCAAGATGATTAATCTTATCTCTTGATCACGTTTCATAAAAAAATGGGAGTGAATCTAATATTTTTTTTATTTGTACACCCTTGGTGAATGTACCCGTCTTAAGGCCTACTGGAGGACGTACATGGGGGAATTATTTCCCTTTCTTAATTTCCAACCCTCAAGGGTTATCTTTGGACGGTGGGGGTCATGACAATGGGTACGTTTGTACTTACCGAACATTTCTTTTCTCACCTCAAACGTTTATAAAATATCCCTCCTCAGAAAATGTCAAGATTTAAAATTTTAGAATAGTTTTTATAAAAATAATACATGGGTAACAATGTCTATGATACATCATAGGATAATAGTAAATTATTTTTTAAAATAATTTTAGAAACCACTATTTTGATAGAACACTGATTCCAGACTAGAGGGGAAATAAAATCTCATTTTCATAAAAATATGTTCATAATTATATTAAATAAGAAATAGTTAAAAAATGGTTCCATTTCATGGATACAATGTTCATAAGAATAGGTTAAAATATCATTATATAACTTTTTATATGAATCGTATCATTTTTAATGGATTAATAATATTAAACATCCTCGATAATCAATGATATTATAAAAATAAACTACTAAAACCTTAGTAACACTAAATAATAGTAAAATGGAAATAATAAAATTACAAGATGCTTAAAATAAAAGGAATATAATAATATATATGATATAAAATGTAAAATGTAGTGTATATACCTCATATAAATTACGTGTGCATAAAATTTTATATTTCTCAAGGAAGAGAAATTTAGACCAAACTACTTTATCGATTTGTTAACATTTGAAAAATATTACCCATGAAAGGGGGATCATAAAATTGATATGTAAATAGACATAAAGTAAGTTTTAAAAAACAGAATATATTCATAAGAAAAATATTTACCACACAATAGAAAATTTTGCTGGATGATGCATAAATCTCATAGAAATAATTGTGAGACGACCAATTCCCTTACCTTATGTATTGTCATTCCTCATACACATTCCAAACCATTTTATAATAAATTTAATTTTATTAAAAATCAATGAATAAAATAGGTTATTATATATAATACCATATATTTGTTTCATATGAGTTTTTATTACACGTTAATTAACAACTCAATGTCAATGTTACGTTGCAGGTATTATCCAATTTATTTTTATTAAATCTTTTGACATTTTGTTCATGATCCTATTAAATAAGTGATGTTTTATTATTTAAAAAATACCAAACAAGGATAAATTTTTTTATTTTCAAAATATATATATTTATTTTACTCTATATAACATATAATTATGAACGTAAATACATAGTAAATGGAGATGATAGACTGTATGTATGAATGAACGTTGTTTTCATTTCAATGTCAAATTTAAATAAAGTAAAATACAAAAATTTAAATATATAAATAATGAATATTTAATATTTCATATATATATATCATATAATTTTGGTAAAATATTCCTTATAACATTCCATTATGGTGTCCACAAATTGAAACACTTTTAGGAGGTGGTAGTCTAAAATTCAGCAAACGGAATTATCGTACTTGTGGAAATTGAATCCATGTAAGTATGTGTTATATAATAATTATAAAATCAGAAATAAATCATATAGATCATATATAACATATAAAATATAATTTCCCTTATAATAATCAACCATGATATGTTGTAAAGTGAGAATGAACAACATCATTTCGTGATGCAGATTTTCTCTGTACACAAAAACTATAAGATCATTAAACATTAGATGGAAGTGTGTGTAAGTTTCAATAAAATAATTAAAATAAAAAATATTAGTATATTTAGGAAAATTGTTTAATTACATATCCAAACAATATAATTAATTTAGGTGATAGAGAAATAAAATAAAATAAATTAACATGAGGAAGGATATTACCTATTCTTTGCGTAATTCCTTTTTAACTCCACAAAAGGGATTCATTGGTTTCATTTGTGATAAATGAGATGTTATGAGGAGTAATTTATGGATATTGAAAAATTATATTAGAATATATTTGGTGATCTAAAGAGTTTTATTGGTTTTAATTAGTTTGAGGGGTGAGTTCCCTTCTATAATGGAGGAGAATAATGTTCTTGTATATTTTTTAATAAAGAATTACACCCATTTATTCTTAGGACATGTGACTCCACTAATAGAACATATTAGATAAAAGATAGGATAGTGTTTATATATGGCTTGAAAATTGAAATTTAAAAATTTTCTAGATATTATTTAACCTTATGTGTATAGTTTAGTCCCCTCTAAATCTTATTTTCCACTAAATCATTGTAATTAAATTTAATTACACCCACTAATCATTGTTTCAAAAAATAATTTTACCATATAAGAAAATATATATTATGATGATTCCAAATATGAAATACATTTTCACCAATTCTAATCACATAAGTGGAAGAAATTATGTCAAATTTAATCACACAGGCACGACAGTTACACTGGTTTTTAAAATTAATATGATGAAATGTTAGGTATGTTTTTATATATAATTTAAAAATAAAATTGATTACATTTAACAATATTAGATTAATATATTTCCAATTTATCTAATAAAATAATAAATAAATTAAACATATAATTTATCCTAATACTTAAATAAGTTGAAAACGAAGTTTTTTACTACAATCCCATATTTTTCACTATTTATCAAAAAACAAAACATCATTGTAAAAAAAAAATCACCATGAGATATTAATTACATTAATAATTTATGTATGATGTATAGTTTTTCACATTAAACCATTAATAGTTATATGAATGGGATTTAGATTTGTGTTTCCATTAAAAGACAATAATTTCCCTTTTTAGAAGAATATATCATTTTATTCATAAAATTTGATTTATTATTATCTTATTACTATTAAATATAATGGATAATTATAAAAAATATTTATTGAATATATTATTTTTTTTATTTTAAAACAATAATTAAATTTTGTTTGTTCAAATTATCGAGATAGAATTGTGTTTGAAGATATAAAAATAGTTTTATTAGAAAATTAATGTCATTATTTTAGAATGTTTCTTACAGTTAATTCTACAAATTAATAAAAATGGATTAATTTTATATAAATTTATAAGTCTTATTTTCAGAATTTTTATTATAACATTCATAACATCAATTCCAAAAGCTTAGTGGACGGTATAATAATTTTTTAATAATAATAGTAATTATATATTTTGTTCGGTAAAGAAATTGCCTTTCATGTTACACTAGATATTGAATAAACATGTCACATTGTCAGAAAAATTTGAAAATATATTCTTTCATATAATGTATACTAAACTATGGATTTCACATTTTTCTCATAAAACAAACACAATGATTTATTATAAAATTACTATATTCAATGTTTCATAAATTGAGGAATATAATAACAATAAAATTATTTTGAAAAAAATATTTTAAAATATTTAGATTATTACATTTTACCAAACATAAAATGAATTTACCCCTCTAAATTCATCTGTGTCATCAAATTTTTATAACATTAATGTTCCATTTATTGAAACCCACATCATTAAAATTAATACTAAAAATATTTTTAAAAGGATACATGGGAAACATATCAGATACCCAGAGAAAATACTATCTAGTTTCCCACATACTAGAACATTAGTGGTAAGTGAAAATGTGGATAGGGAATCCAAATATATTTATCTTGTTATTAAAGATAATAATAGATAAAATGGTGAATAGAATGTTAAAAAATTAAAAAGACATAAATCTATGTTGATCTAAGTAAAAATTTGATTCATCATATGTGAAGGTACGATAAAAACATAATCATATTCACGGTCCA
Source organism: Viscum album (assembly GCA_963277665.1). Lineage (NCBI taxonomy): Eukaryota > Viridiplantae > Streptophyta > Magnoliopsida > Santalales > Viscaceae > Viscum > Viscum album. Next base: position 648,695,617 of record OY728153.1, read on the forward strand.
TTATGATACAGTTTATGAACATTCACAATAAGATATAAAAACATGATTTTATTCATTTTAATATTCACAATCTCACCCATTGGTTGTGCCTTGATTTACATCTACTTCATTCTATACTCTACGAAATGATGTTGAATTTCCCATTTTTGAATTACTAACAGATGATAAGATCCATGACAATTAGTCTCATCATTATTTGGTTACCATAAACACAATTTGGTTAAAATAACTTATCCAATATTCATAATGTGATCAGATAATACTTTACTCCCACAAAATTCATCAAATTTATCACTTAAAATATCAATAAATGTTTCACCATACACCCTTATAATGGATGAAAATCATTAAAAAAATTAAGGAGGTCCTAAAATTCACATAAAAGAGATCTATCATATATTTAAATTTATCTCTATGTATTAACATTCAAAAATATTCAATACCATCATCGTATATTCTATTGAATCATTCTAATAACCAGAATTAACCAAAACCCTTTTGGAAAAAATTCATGGTTCCTTATTCTGAAGATTCATAAATATATTATATATATCTAAAAAGTATTAATAATCATCCATGATAGTATAAATCAATCTTTAAAAAATTTATTTATCTATTTTAAAGTCATATATACTATTAAATTTATATTATAGATATTATTGTTTTCTTTTCTCAACGCTAATCACAATTGTCTCATAATCTAGAACACATAAATTGTTACATATGATTATTTCAAAATTTATCATTTCCATTAATTCAGTTTTCTATGTATTTATCAACAATAACAATATCCTTTTTAAGCCTCACTTATATAATTATACTATACATACTTATATATTTCATGATTCTTATAACATAATCTTTGAATTCCAACACAGATATAGTTTAATCATTACACTTGTTTATTAAACCATCTCTCAGGCTTCTTCATATTATCCCATGATAACCATTTAATAGAATATTAAATAAGAATTTTTTATAAAGGTTAATAAACCTAAATAAACTCATAATTCATACTTTTAATGTAAATAATACTGCATGAACCACTTATACATTTCACATGATGTTTATGGTCACATTATATTTAGTAGTATAACCTATGGTGGTGGAACATATTGATTCTCTTCATGATATTTACACTTAGTACATAAATTTTAATCATGAACATACCTTAAAAATTAAAAACATTCAATTTTATCCATGTTCTTTTGAGTTCCCATTATCGAATAAAACTGGAAAGCCTGGGGTGAGAAACAAATATCATATTAGAAAGGCACATAATCATAAAAATAACATAGATGTATAAATAATGATACCTAGTTTATTAATCTATAAAACCCAATAATTATAATATGATATTAATAATGAAAAATTTTAATAATTTATGATTTTTTTATCGATTTTGTGAATATCTAGATCATATCACGTGGGATTGTCAAAGGAGGTGTCAAACAAAGCCCATTGACATGTATCGGTTTATGCTCGAGTGAGGCCCGACACAACTTGTTTGTGTTTATACACAAAGGTAAAACAATACTAGATCCATAAAAACTGTAGAATCAAACCATATATGTAATTCTAGTAAACCACTCACTTCATCCTGTACTGAAATTTTATGAAATTTTTCTAATAATTAATTCATCGGAAAATTAGTGGAACCACTAGACATATCCCTAGATGTTTCCCTTGGGATTCCACTATTGAATTATCATCATATGATGCAAATGAAAACTAATATTTTTCTATAATAACAAATATATTAATAGAGTCATGACATACGATGACAATGAATCATTTCCTGGAATACATAAAACATTACACAAATAGACACCTAAACAATTTATTATATTAGTATATTTGGAAAAATAAAAAATTTAACACTAAGGGATGAGTGAGCTCAATTTTCTCACACTAGGTTTTCCCATACTATAACCATTATTAGGCATATCGTACATATAATATATCTTCATAACCATGGGAAGAAAACATAAAAAACGTTGAGCTCAATTTATTAGAAAGGTTAAAAAGGGAGATATGTAAGAATAAACATTGGTATAATGGTATAATAATGTGATTAGATAATTATAACCTATAGATCAACATTGAAAAGTATGAATCATTATGTAAAGGATTTAAGTTAACCAGTAATGAATCAAAAGGAAACCATAATCATATACATTGAATGAATTACATAGGAGTTATACATTGAAATGTGGAATACAAAAAATCATATAATCTCAGTATCTATAAGTCATAACAAGTTCTTATATATTTTCAGGGAACTTCGTAGGGACATAAACAACTGGGAGGGACCCACCACCATCCCTAGTTGTAGTTCATTCATTACAAGATATGAATTTTCCCATAATCCCATAGTGGATTGGGTTTCCCTATCTTCACATCATCATGGGTACTACACTGACTAGGTAGGGCACACCACCAACTACTTTCACAATCCCTTCCTTGTAAGGGATCTGGTTTTCCCATCATCCCATAGTGGATTGGTTTTCCTGATCTTCCCATAGTCAATCAATACCATCATAATGATTCCCATCATCATCTCATGAGATATAAAACCCTTCCAAACACATTTAATGGATATATCAATAACACATGTCATATAATAAAACATTTCATAAATGTTCCACATCATAATAAAAATTTCAATGTATCAGGACCCATAAAAATTGGTTGTTCTAATAGACACATATCATAACCCATGAAATGAAATGGGTACCATAAACATTTAAGAACATAATAAACTAACTAAAATAGATACATTTCATACTCATTTCATCAAATAATAACCCCTGAAATGAATCGGGCATGACATGTATATAACCCATTGAAGTGAAACAAGTGTCATAAATATCATGTTTTAAGACATAATCCATTACATAAATAATATAAATTGTATTATTGGATCATGTATCCAATTATTCATAATTTATTCAAAAGGAATACATCATATCCAGATGAGGCTTTTGAATGATCACTTGAATCCATTCGTTAGGAAATTTCCCATTATTTTTAAATAATTTTAATAAAACTATATTAAAAATATTTTTTTCAATGAATTATATAATATTTAATTTAAAACATTCCTTGATTAATATATATATATATACCTTATAAACACATTTTTTAAAACGGTTATCATTTAAAAAAATTCTTTTAAAACCCATGATAAATGTATAATGATTTCATTAAAACAGTTTGAGAAAATTTTTTAAAATAAAACTATATTTGAGAACTATTTTTTCATTGAAAAAAAATATAAAATCAAATAATTTAGATAAAATTAAAGAGAAATAATTATAAAATAATATTTTATACCTATATAGTTATCATCAACTAAATGATGTTCCTGGCGATGGATAAGTCCGTAAATGGCCAACAGTTCTTTTTTTTTAATCGTAAATGTTTAGAATAATGTAATGATCAGAAAATGAATAGAACATTCCTTATGAAACCATTTTATAAAAATGTAATAAATTTTTATAAATTTCAATTAAACATAATATTATTATAGTAAAAAAATTAAAACCATTTTTAATTTTTTTAAAGAACAAATATTTTTTACTGAATGGAGAAATAATGTAGAATTTTCATAAAAACAATTTTTGAATTATTATAAGTACTGCGTATTTTAAAATGGTACCATTATCATGATATAATAGTAATAAATAATTTGAAATAATTTTACCTAGAGTTTATTATAGATTGATCATAATATCTCATTGATGGAATTATAATGTTAAACATTCTCAATAAACGATGAGATTATAGTAATAAACTATTATGACTTAATAATTATGAATCATTATACAATGGAAAAATAAAATTTATTAATGTTTAAAACATAATGAGTGTAAGGATATTAATGATATATCAATTAAAAAGTATTTTATATAGTTCATTGAAATATTTTAGTGTATAACATGTCATGTGTCTCAAATAAGACAAATTGAGACAAAACTACATTAAAGATTTGGTATCTTTTGAAACATAACCCCCAAGAAATTGATATAATAAAATCGATATGTGTATCTACATAAATAAATGGATAAAGAAAATTATAATATATTCTTTTGAATCATATAAACCACACAAAAAAACTACTTGTGAATATGGTGTAAATATCATTGAAATAAAAGTGAGACTAAAAATTCCACTTCCATATGTCATGAATTTAATCATACATGTTCAAAACTCCAGTATAATAAATATTTAATTATTATAAAACTACTAATGAAACATATTATAATATCCAATACCATATATTATTTAGATATGATATTATATTACATTCCTTTTAACAACACCATACCAATATTACATATAGGGTAATATCTGAGTTATTTTTCTTATATGTTTGGACTTGTTATTGTTGAGCCTCTTACTGAGATCATGATTTTTATATTTGAAGAACAAAAAATGGTATAAATATTATATATATTTTTTATATACATATTTAGAATAATTTATATAATATATATGTATCAAATGGTATACCTAATTCATGGAGACGTTAGGATGTACATACACATGAACACTGTTTCCATTTCATTGTCGTAATGACAGATATTTAATTAATTAAATATATGTATATACATAATTAATATATTATAATTATTTAATTTATTAATTATATTTTCAATAAATAAATCTGTAATACATTCTATGTACTGTGTCAAATAATCACATCGCTTTGAGGAAGCATTAGGCCACACATCCACATACAGAATTATCATAAATACATAAAATGGAAAGATTGATTGTATATGTAATATATTAATTCAAGATTAATAGAAACAAAATAAATATAACATATAACAAATGAAAATACATTTTTCAGCAAAATTACATTCCATGGGAGGTGTTATTAGAAAAAATGAACAACATCATTTTGCGAGGTAGTAGTCCACCATAGATAAGAACAATTAGTTTTTTAACCATTAGATTGAATTGTGTGTAACTATATCTAATAAGAATAAAAAAATATATCAATATATTTAATTTACAATTTTAATTATATAAAAATTTATTATGAATAATTTAGGTTGTGGATAAATAAAATAAAAGATAAGATCATGAAGAAGGATGTGACTTTTCTTAATGTAAAACCTTTTTCCTTGCACAAAAGGGCTTCCATGGATATATATATAATTCGAAAGGGAGGACTCAAGGGTGAAGGGACCAATAATTTCATCTTATTTGTAAGAAATTAAAATTACATGTATTCTTCCCTTTAGACTAGTTGGAGGATCATTTCACAAAAGATTCACATACACTATCACTGGCTTGTTAACGAGAAATCACCTCTTAGATTATAGAATGAAAACTAGATTGGAACACCTATGATTGAATGTATTAACATCTCTGATCAAGACATTGAAAAAATCATATCAAAAAAGGACTATATGGACATCCCATATCCGCTTCCTATTGATTTAGTTGCAGCTCTCTCTCCAACTATTATTTTTTCATTCTAAACAATATGTTCATTTTGAAACCATCCCCTAATTGAAATATGTGAACATGGAATTTTTTATATTCATATTCTCTAAGGAAGAAAAATTGATTTTGTGAACATATAAAGTATATATTTTCATCCACATTTACACTATATAAACGAATCTATATTATTAAGATACATGATGATGCCAACATACAACATTTGGATATATTTTTATGCTCTAAATATATACATGTTCATCAACTTAAGAATGATGTTGATGATATATTATTCTGTAGTAAAATTACATCCTCACATTGAAAAGATATGTTCAATATATTTGATGTCATACCCCTATACACTTATTCATTCCATGAAATTTTATGTGATGTTCTCGATGTATTTTTATCATGAAAACACATACTTATTTCCCTGGTAAACTGTGCATAGATGACTCGTGTTATTTGGAGTAGTCGTAACAAGGCCATTCATGATAAGAACCAATTAAAAACATGATCGGATTTTGTGAAAATTATTGAAGAAGTTCATAAATCTATCACGCTACATGTTGTACACTATAGTAATACAGTGAGGACCCCAATATTATTAGGAGACTGAATAGTATTGGTATCTTTCCAAAACCCCATCATAGACATGAGGACTTCTAGACTTATCTATTTAATTTATAGCATAAATGAAACACTATTGGGTAATCGAGAGGAAATACTATGCCTCAAGGAATGGGTTTATTTTTAGATATCAGAATTGTGATGTGGTGGAATCTCTATATGGTACTTGTGGCCATTCAAATTTTATTGATGTTGGAACGACTAAACTTATTAGAGTTGTTGCATTGCAAGGAAACTGAATTGGAGAATCATATTTCTTGACTGTGAATGTACTACAATTATTCAAAATTTATGTTTGGTAGTGTTTCAACTCTCATTGATGATGAATGCATGATAGCATAATTTTATGTATAAACCTGCTTCCATTAATTACATTATGACATGCATCATTCATGAAGAAAACTATTCTCATAATGGTCTTGCAAAAAAAGGGAGTGAATGAAGTTGTTTGATGTTTCTCTAACTCTCTTCCTAGTGACATGATTCCAATATTTCAAAGGAATAAAAAAATACCATCTTTTAGACTTTTTTATTGTTTATTTATATTGATCTATAAGCCTCTGAGATCACCCTTCTCAAAAAAATATCACGAATTCATTTTAAACATTCTTATCCTTATTAAAGATCCAAAGATATGAATTTTATGAATAAAATATGGATACACATTAGATATATATATTTATATAATGATAATATATATAGTGGTTATCAATGATATATTTTGTGATTTAAAAAATGAATATAATAGAAATCCCCAAAATATGAGGTTAAAAAATTTAATATAACATCTTTTGTATCTTTTAAAAATCAACCCAATCGAATATTAAAAATTAATTGAAAATTCATCATTAAAAAAATATATATTAATATTAAATAAAAAAATATACATTATATAGCACACATAAATATAAATATGGACATAATACCAAATAATTATCGATGTAATGGAAATTAAGATGAGATAACTAAAAAGGATCACACCCTAGATGTGAGTATTAATCAATGATGTAATCATTCTTTTTAAATGTAAGTCCTATAAAGAAAATAATTAAAAAAAATCAAAATTTCATTTCAAAATTAATCTTATAATATCAACGATAATGATGAAGTAATATAACCCAATGAATTGAAATTGAGTTATGATATCCATTAACTCGTGTTTGAAATGAATAGATTGAAAAATAAAAAAAATCAAAAAAATAATTATTTATTATAATTACATACCAATGACATATATATTTATATAATATAATCCTTTATAAAATATTATCAGATACTTTATTACAATAAATCCTTATTATAACTTTTTTTGGGTGCTTATTGCTTTATTTTTCTTTGGAATATTGTTTATTTTTTCAAACAATGTAATTTTGTAATTATTTATTTCCATCATAATTTTAATCAAGAATCAATATCATAAATATTAATTATATATATAATCTCCTATAAGAGATAGAGAAAAAAAATAAATTACACCATTCAAAGAGATTGTTGGTTATACGTACACATTAATGCAAATTTCTCTTTTCAAAATAGAAAATAAATTGAATAGAAATAATAATATACAAATTATGTTTCGTAATTATATAATATTTATAATGTTTTTTCATTAATTATATCCTTATTTCCATTTAAGTGGACTTGTAATGAAAAACTCATCGCATTGCTTCATCGAGTTGGTAGTCTACTCATATAAAAAAGTAGCACAATAACCTTCAAGTAGATAAGAAGGTAAGATGTTATATATGATATTAAAATTTCTAAAGGATAATAATTTAATATATATAACATATAATCATTATTTTAATCTTTATAACCATCCAAGTAATTTCGATATTAAAAATGTATTACATTACTTCATGTAGACAATAATCTGATTGTACTCATATATAATAAATAAACTATTCATATGTTGAAAAATAGATGATATTTTTTGTCACATTTTCATAATAAAATCATATTATATTTATTATAATGTGTTTATTATTTTATTATTATTACAATATAGTTAGTAAGTATATAAAAAATAAACATGAAATATCAATAATGATGATTACAACATCTTTTGCAGGCCTCATTTATGTCACTTTTTAAGACACTGGTAATCATATTTGAATAATTCTACCACCTTTAAATAAATTATAGTTAAGTGCAGAATGTAATTTGGTTATTTTTTTTGAATTGATATGGATAAATGTATTTTAAATATAATAAATATAGGGTGTTCTTGTATATTTGTTTTTGGAGGAGATCTATTGTAATTTTAAAAATATTGAAATATCGTTATGTCACATTAAAGTACATGTGGTTCCAAAATGGTGTTTATTAAAATATAATGATGGTGTATTCATATTATAATCATTAAATAAACATTAAATATATCTTCATATAGTTTATCCCATATCATTTTCATTAACCCCTTCACGGATAATTCTTTATTTTAATTGTGGTAACATCTATATAAATATGAATGGGTTATTATATTTTTTATGACACAAGAATTTTATCATAAATGGAAAAGTATTGACATTTGAAACCATAAATTTCCTCCCTGAAATAGTTCTATATTTTATGATATTTATGTAATTTAATAAAATAATATTTTCATAAAATATTATAAACGTTAACTTTGACATTATTCATTTAATTTGACATTAAATACTACTTGAAAAATATTTATTTTAAATATAATCAATTAATATATAACAAATATGATAGATTCATCTAATTTATTAATTTAATACAATAAATCATCCGTGAGGTATTAATTTTTTTACTCATATAACATTTTCTTTTTTCTATAAAATGTAAAAAAGTGACCATGTTTTTTTTTGAATTTTAGGGAAGTATTAATTGACAAAAAAAATATTTTATAATGACTAAAAATTTATTTAACATTTATTTTTAATTTATAATCCCATCATAACCTCTTATATCCTTAATATACAATATTATAGGCATTACAATCATGCTTGTTCCATTTTCTTAGAATTCTAGTTTTCAATAAATATAAAGGTCAAGATCACTGTCTAATAGAACTATATGGAAATATATTCTTTAAATTTATTTAAATAGATAAATTACATTCATATAGTAGGAAAAAGAAATGTTTTAATAAAATGTTAATTCATCTTCCTAGTGTTTTAACAATTCATTAAATGTTTTAACCTTACCTAGGTGTCAGATATACTCCATGTGTATTATTAATGATGACTAATAATAAACGGAAACTATTTTAAAAATACCAATTTCATGATTAAAATTAAGGAAACATTTTTATAAAATTCCACTCAATTAACTAAAATAATTTAATTTAATATAAAAGTTGAAAAACACAACCAAAAAATGTTTTTATAAAAATTATTTTTCTATCTCAAATACAACGATTACTCAAATAAATTTATATTGATGATTTAAATTTATTTAACTAGATAATTTCAATATTAATAATAATTATATTAATTTATTATTAAATTCAAATATTTGGTGGAAATTTGCAAATAAAATACATGAAATATTTACACAAATCAATGTTTTTCACTATTCATTAAAAAAATATTTTCCCAAAAATACATAAATTTAATCATAATATAATATAGGCTAAATGAATTCAATAATTATACCATTTACTCTCAATAATATTTTAATATATTTTCATGTTTAAGATAAACTAAAAGTTTCATGTTGATAATGTTATCAAGGATATTTATTTAAATAGAATTATATTACAAAATCAATGACAATCAAATTATATACCTGTTAAAATAATTTATCCCTAGGAAAACCATAACATTGATATAAAAAATGAGGACTTTTAGCAATAATCACATCCATATATTCCTTGGAAACATCAAAATTATATATAATTTATATGAAAAACATTGACCAGATGAGTGGTCTTCATTAATATCACCTTTTCTTTACTATCCATATTCTCTAGTGGTTTTTCATTAGATGATTTATAATCATCCAATTTTAGGATATTACAGTTTAGTACATGTTAATAATCTGGTACAAAAATTCGTATTATAAGTACATGGGACACACAATGAACATGCGATATATTTTTAAGAATCCCAAGTGATTACCAACCATCCTAATACAAGTGTGTGTTTTTAATGGACCAATATTTCATGGGATCGATATTCCATTCCTTAAATATATCATATTGTTCAACCCATGCTATATTAAGAGTAATACCTTTTCACTTAGATCATTCTCTTGATATAATCGACTATTGTTATCAAAACATTTTTATCAATGTGGATCAGTTCTAATTTTTTGTTGAACTGATTTACTCATCTATTATATATATATATTTAAATCATGAATTAATATATTTATTCCAACTACATCATACAGACACATTAGAAATTGGAACTTCAATCTATAATTTTCATCATAATAATCCATTATAATGTTCGAGTGAAATCAATTATGGAAAAAAAAATACTTCTAACGGATTTTTTTTACACAATAAGAATTTAACTCCATATTAAAAAATGTAACCATGAATTATGAACATTTATTGGAAATATAAAAATTTCCATCTTTATGATGATAATATAGGATATTAAATCTCAGATCGATGTCCATTTCATGATAATGTATCATCTAGAGACTTGAGGTATACCTTTTATACAAATCAGATATGATTAATAGTGGAACTCCATGAAATATCACAATATCCTTAATATATAACTAAGTAAATTGATATGGGGAAAAATTATATAATAGTGATAATATGTGTTCATCTCATTATTAAATTGACTAAAATCAAAATATAATTGTGCAAATTATATGATTCAGGTAAAAATGATGAAATTCTTGGTAATGTTATCCAATTTCCAATATTAATTGGGTAATGGTTGTAACAACCCCATTAAATTCACTCTCACAACCAAAACATTATGAAACAAAAATAAAAAAGATACATATTCTAAAATACCCCTTTTCATGTTGTCCCATAAGAAATAATCCTTCGGATATCTAAACATCTTCATACATATTGAATGAATATATAATGATAAACCATGAATTTACTCCCATATAAACTTCATAAAAAAGAATAGTGATGGGAAACACACTCAATTCTTGAACCTTATCATTCCATCCAGATCATGTTCAAGCCAAAATCAAACCTCACCATAATCTATAATGAACAAATCCCTTTAATTAATTTATAATTCTTTCATTTTAATATGGTTTAACATTCATCGGAGAAAGATACCAATTATCCACTTTCTAGATTTTTTTAGATATCAAACAATCAAAAAACCAAAACTAAAATATATATTTGTCTCATTGATCAGAAAATAGTAGAAATTTATTTAAAACTCATTTCATTAAGCACATTGATTTCCTTACTATGTTATTAATGTATCTAGTTGTCATAATTTTTGATTAACTCCATGAATATTCTATGAATCATATTTAGTTAATTTTATATAAATATATAATATTAACTTTTGTGATATATATATATATATATATATCAATTAATTTTCTATAAGTACCATAACTCTATATCTTCAATAAAAAAATTACCACTACCAGCTTGAAATATTTATTAGGGTTATTTTAGACATTAATTTTCAATCAGAAGGGGAAATAAGATATCATAGTATCATTATTAATAATAAATAACCACAATACATAAATTGTGATTTAAAATATATTGAAAACCCATATCCACAACGTGGTAGTGCAAGAAACTAGTCTTTGAAAACATTTCTCTTTAGTTATTTTAAATTATCCTCACATCCATATTTCATTACTAATTTATCTCCAATATGATTCGACATGGTTAGTGGTCAGATAGTCATGGAAAACATTATAAAAAACAATTTTAGTATCCAGTAAACAAAATAAAAATATAGATATTGGTTACCATAGTATTTATTTTCTTCTGATCAACAAATTCGACATTTGAAAATTCCAATGATTTACCTTTAAATGATATTAAATGAACCATGAATTGATCATTATAATTCCAAAATTCGGACATCGTAATATTGGAATATACATTATCCATCCTCATATTCCCCAAAACATTTTAAAAATAGTATTAATTATCTTATTAACTCATTGAATGTAAATAAATATCATATAAAGTTTTCACCAAACCATATCAACATAATCTATAAATACTATGATCATTAATTCAAAAGACATAGGAAGAATGTTGCTACATCAAATGGAAATATGGTTATTTCATAATGACAATTCATTGTAATAAAGGATGTATTATGTATATCCTCCATTAATCGTAATTGATAATATCTATATTGAATACTAATATTGGGTATGAACTGAGTTCATTTTAATTGATCAAATAGAAAATTGGTACATGGTATATGATAACTTTTCTTAGTAATTATTGTTTTAAATTCTGGATAAACCATGAAAAAATTAATGGACCCACCTCTCTTCTTAACCAAATGAGTATGTGAACTCCATGGAGAAGCACTTGTCTGAATGAATCCCATATCGAGATTCTCCTAGAGTCTTATTACAAATACTTATAACTCTAGCAGGTTCATTCTCTAAGGAGCAATTGAAATTATTTTTTTAACGAAAAATGAGTTCTATTTAAAAATAAATATATCAGTTTATGGAATGACTCATAGGATATTATATAAATACATTAATAAAATCTTATACAGTAGTAATATCATCAATGTTGAGTTTCTCCCAAATAATATAAGATAAATAACTCCCATGAATAGGTAGTAAAACCTATATAAAGTATGTAATTTCTATTTGTGGTTTAGGTTTATCCTCACATAGATAGAAAAACGTAGGATTATTTAGAATAACTAATATTACTTATTCATGAAATGAATGTATTTTTGAGGCACATAATCCTTTTTCAAATAAAAATATATTAGTATTTCATTCTAATGTGAATTAATTTTTATATCTATTGATCCATAATTGGAGAATATTGTAATGGAAAAACACGGTTCCCTATTAAAGAAAGGTTATTCATCATAACTGATGTTAGTTTCCCTAATATTCCTTTGATATACATTGTTCAAGAACTAGATGTATTGGATTTCATAGAGTGGTAATCCAAATATTATCAATGATTGTTGATTCCATTTCTACTATAAGTTTCCATCAATAAACTATGGAACACAAAGATAATTCTTATAATCTTCAATAATATATTTCCATAAAATATAATATACTATAGTGTTAATTTAAATCAAATACAATAACGAAATATCATATTTTGGATGATTTCTAGGTTCAATTAAAACAATATTCCCATATATTCTGAAAATATTTCATTGATACCCACTATAGAAACCCAAAACTAGTAAAACAGAGCCAATTCATACATTACTACAATGGTATAAGATATCCACATTAATATTTTGGTTAATGGAAAATAACGGCAGTTCATAGATAATCAGTAATAGTTCTTTGCAAAAAAGATATCCTGAGTAAAAAAATAATTATTATTTTAGATTGATAGATAATAGGAATAAATATTTATATAAATCAATAACCCGAGGACAATATTAATTCCATGATTATATCAATGGAATAATATCATTTTAAATAATAACTAAATTATCAATTATGAAAATACTCTAGGATGGATTTCATGATCTTACACATCATGATATCTTTACCATCATGGCCTTTTTAAAAGATATTTTGACCAATGGGTAGGTATATACCAAAAACCAATTTAATAAATTTCATAAAATTATTTTTCATATGGGAGAAATCGAGGTGTTGAGGGGATATATAAAATTAGACCATACAAACCACTTCATGCCCAAAAATCTCTTAATATATTTAATAATCACATTATTTTATAAACAATACTCTTTATAAACAGATTATAATATTGATTAAAGAATATGATTTATAAAGAGTTTCTTAAATAATCCAATAAATTTCATAGTGTGACAGTATATTTTTTTTTGGAATATCATTTAATAAATAATTATATGGATTATATATTGTATATGGATATTTATGGGAAATAATATTTACAATGAAAAATGATCACATGAATGTGACTTTATCAAGAAAATGTTAATGAAAAAAAAATTAATAATTGATAAATGATAATAATTAATTAATTCGAAATACTATTTTTTTCTAAAATATTTTCCTTTATAAATAAATAACAGGAGTAGAAATAATTAAGAGAAATTAATTAAATTGTTTTCATTTTTAAAACTATTGCAACCATGGAGAATAAGTTATATATAGTAATATGGTAATGGTGATGGGAAAATCCATTAATTCGAGATAAGATGAAAATAAAACATTATTATTACATTTATAAAGAATTATTAGAATGATCCTTTGAAGAAAACCATATAATTATTACATTCAACCTATTTAATAGTTTGTTATAACATAGAGTTAAAAAATTAATATTTTCCCTAAATAAAAATTAATTTTGTAAAAATATTATTCAAAATATTTTAATTGATGAAAAATATATATGATCAAAAGAATAATAATATATGATTTTGATGTAAAAATATTATTTCTTAATTCTGGTGAAAAATAGATGAATCATTTTATAGAAAAATACAATAATAATAAATTATCTATATGAAATGAAAATTTATGGATTTATGGATTGATGGTAGATAAAATTCCATCATTGTAATAAAGGTGAATCCATAAAAATGATACTAAAACATAAATTATTACATAGTTTGTAATATTTTAACTATTACCCCACAAATGAGTAATAAAATATCAATCATTAATAATCCTGAATAAATGGTTATTCATGATAAACATATATTATTAGCATAATATACACAATATAAAATTAAATAGGTGTATAATATCGGATATTTCCCAATGGATTGTAAACTGATACATAATTATATACAAAAATCAGAATATATTAGTGGGAATTAATCATTTATGTATTTATGATTTGATTATTTTAATTCATAGAATTCCTATGGAATGAAAAAATGAATAATACACGGTCATTATTCACAAATTATTATCTTTTCATAGTTTTATTACATCATGAATTTTAATAATGATATAAATATATTTTTTTTATTTTGTATATATATATATATATTATGATGTAGAGAATGAAAAATCAATATAGTTGTTCATAGAGTCATTAGGTCATACATATGAATTAACATTGATTACGGTATTGGATTGATAGAACTGAATAAAAAAAAGACAATAATTCACCATTACATAATAATTATTTATTATATTAATAAATTATATTAATTAAATCTATCATCAATTTTATCAATGTAAATAGGAAATGAAAAATGTATAATATCTCTTTTTGGAGGTTCTAGTCAACATGTATACTTGAGCAATGTTATCGTTTTATAACATTTATGAATTATAAAAGGTATAAAAATATTATAATTATATAATAATAATTTTGTCATATATATCATATATATATTAATTATTTATATTTCTTATCCATCTAATTTATGCTGGGTAGAAATAAAATTACATCACAACGTGTAGATGACAAACCGTGTATACGCAGTACTGGCGTTTTCACTTTTAAAATGATGGATTATAAATTAAAAATTTATTTATTATAAAAATAATATGTCATACTATTTAGGATACTATATTAATTATTTTTTTAATTTTAAAACACATTATGATGCATTATTAAAATGAGTAAACTAGAAATTTTCTGTAAATGCGATTACAACTTTTATAGTAGGGTTCCTCTAGATCCTTTACTAGGGACCCCCATAATAGTCTTTTATGAATACCAATACCACTATTGATTTTATAGAATGTGGTTAAGTTAATTGGGGATTTTTTGGTTGAGCTTAATGGATCCTTGTGGTGAAATAGAAAAGATATTTTATATTAACCTCTCTAGGTTAAGGAGGGTCACTCTTGTATTTTTCCAAAATAGTAAAATATAATAAAGTCACATTCATGGAAATGTGGTTCCAAATTGTGATGGATTTGAAAATAGTTAGGGTATTTTCCTCATAAAAAATACAATAAAACAAATACATTTTATGAAGTGATTTTATTCATTTTCTTTTTTGTCCTCCCATTTCATATTAATTTTTTAGCCTTAACAGTTGTAAAAACTAGATCAATATTAATGGGTTTTATTTTTACATATTAAGTTAACAGTTTTATATAATTCTAAATGATATGAAATTTGAAACCATATATTACCACCCATGACATATTTAAATATTTTATGGTTTTAAATAATTTATACAATATTAATTTAACAAAATATCATCAATGTAAATTTAGATAATATTAATGAAATTAATTATTAAATAAACTTATACAAATATATATCTCAAATATAATTTTGTTTTCAGAATTACATATAATGATATAATCATGTAAAAAATTGTTTAACATAGGAATTAGTCAATTTTTAATATCATGTAATATTTTTAAAATGATATTATTTTTCTATTAATTAAATTTAAAATTTATGAGGCATGATATAAGTTGTAATGGTTATTATTAAATCATAAAAGATTTAAATAATTACCATGAAATAAATAATTGATATTTCAAATTGATATTTAAGATAAATCATGACAACTATTGTCCTTATGAAGACATATTTTATATTTTAATGTAAATAATGTGAAATATTTTTTATTCATTTCACAAACATTTATTATTCAAAATATAAAAAAATGGAACCATGTGGTTGTAGTTTGGATACATATATGGAAATTTATGAACTCTATAATTCATGTATGATAATGGAAAGGTTTTTAAGATAATTAAATCCTTATCCATAAGTATTAATCATTTTTCAATTTTACACTCACCACGGAGACAAATATAGAACAAGGATACCATTAATAACATCCAAAAATAAAAATAACCTATTTATAAATGTTCATCATCATGATATGAATTATAGAATCGATTTTATAAAATTAAATTAAATTATATTCCAGTGATTATTTAAATATAGTAACACAAATTAATCTAATAATTTTTTTAGGTAAATGTTACATTACATAGATAATGCTATCTTATAATTATTTTTTATATTATGAAACAAATATAATTAATTATATTTAATCTAATTGAATTACTATTATATAAATATTTGATTAATTTTAATTCATAATTTATTTTTTCAAATTAAAAAAATATATATTTAAAAGGTATCAAAATTATATCCATATTCTCTAAAAAATCATTATTTTAATAAAAATCATAATTTGTAAACCTAGGAAAATATTTACATGTTGTATTAAAAAAATAGTTGTCACATAATAATATTTTAATAGATTATATTAGTTTATTTAAACATGGTTCTTCATTTAAAACAATTTAATAAAGAAAATTATTTGAAAAAAAATGTTACATAAAAACATGTGTTGTTAAATTTTGACCCAACTCAACATCTAAATTTTCTCTTACTTTTAAATCCCTTGGATTTTAAATCATCTATTTTAATAAATCCTATATCATTAAAAGATAATGTTATCTTGTATAATTTAATTTAATATCTCAAATAGTCCTTCAGAACATGTAGCTCGTTATAACTTGTAACATCCCAAGTAAGTAATGAATAATATATATTTTTATCTATGTCTATTAATGAATTAGATAGTGTTTTAGAGGCTTAAAATGAAAATAAATCCAATCTTAAGCATGGAATACACTAATATTTTTTAAAGGATTTTTTTACTGCCTTTTGATGGAAAACCATTTTTAAATATATCTTTTGACAATTTTATAAGATATTTTTCTCAAAATAAACTTATTATTTAGTATTGGGAAATAAAAATTAACTTTGTGTGAATTTTTGGTATTTTTCTGACAACGTTCATTTTTTTATGAATAGTGAAAAATACTGTATTTTACATCAAAACTGCTTTTTAATCTACATTATTTATATGATTAGATTATCTTTTGAATTGATTTTAAAGTTAAATTAGAATATATTTTTACAATTTAATCCAATTTTGTTCATTAGGATTAATTTCACTTTGTAATTGGGCATAAACTAATGGCAAACATTTCATAGATATTGTTTAAAAAAAACCCTGCTATTTGTTTTGACAACGGGAATTGTTTTTAAATCAATTATTGCAATTTCTGTGTTTGGAATTTGGTTAAATGGATTAAATATTTTGAATCAGAAGGTCCAAATTATTTAATCATGACTCTTTTTTTTGACATTATGAATAGTAACGATGGTAATTATCATTAATTATCTTGATTAATGAGTAATTAGGTAGTTAAGGATAATAAAATGATATCATAATAATACACAAAGCCCACAACATGTGTCCTAAGGTTACTTGTTGTCTCATGGCCGACCATGGGATGCCTTGTTCCATACTTTGGGGGCCCATGGAAGCACTTTTGTGAGAAAGTGACTTTTTATCTTTTTATTTTTAAAGAATGTTAAATGTGACAAAGTATTTATCACCTAAGTAAAATATTTTTAATATTGTCTACATAAATGATCATTTGGACTATAAATATTAATTATAAATATAAAACAATTTCCTACATCATGATATTTGTTTTATAATTTTTAGACATTAAATTTATTAAATTATTTATGACATCATGATGATGCAGCGATTACCTCATTAATAAAGGATTTAAATAAAATGAAATTATAATATGAAATCTATAACCTACACATGTCCAAAACCTATTATATGGTTGGATTTAGAACCCTTATCACCTTACCCTCGAATTATATCAATGTGGGACATTTTGAATCCGAAAATCATTTCCAAATAATGTAACATTTCCTTACAATACAAGAGTCCCCCTCCTCTCCTCTTATAAAAGTTTCCCAACTCTACCTCCTTACCCACACTCCCAAAGCCTTTGGCTCGGCCAACCCCGGCCCATTTTTTCTCTCCACATCCATATATTACTCCTTGAATTCTCACTTTGGGAAGAATTATTCCCAAGGAAGCCGTTGAGCTCAAACCAAAGGGAGTTACCCGATTTTAAGGTAATGTCTTCAATTGAGTCCTTTTGTTTTATTTTGCTTCTCCAAACCCCTAAAATATTTTTATTCATTTATTTTGTAAGAAATCCAGTATCTCAAATATACTAGGATGTTTTTATAATAAGGATCCAAGCTACACTTACACACACCTACATCTAATGGTGAAAGGACATATTGTTTCCGTGGATGGTGAATTTATGCCTCCCGAAACGATGATTGTTAAACAATATTTTAACACCTTCAAAGGTGGACATTAAGATGTCACTATATTTATAAATGATATATAATATTTTTATGTTTTCCTTAATCTTATATATTTTTCATTTTGGGCATACCTTTATGGTTTCCATTATGGGTAAACGCGATATCTTCATTTAAGGAAATGCGGACTACCGCCCCCTCAAAGTGATTTGATTCGTTAAATACCATATGTGGGATGTATAAAGGATGTAACTATGATATTATATATGATATTATACTGGAATTATAATATACCTTTATATCATTGTGATTCCATTCTATAAAATACGAAATAGAAATGAAAGTAGTGTTCATGCGTACGTACGGCTTACCGTCTCCATGAACGGTGCATTTCATTTCTTGCATCTAAATGATTGTGTAATATTATAAATTCATGTATATACAAGATATATATGATATATAAATCATGATTATAATTATAGATATAATGGATACATGAAGAACGTGTAAGTATAAAGGGTTTAATTTTGACTCAAGTACCAATGATCGTTAAAACGACCGTTATTAACTTAAATAATTACATAGTGTTCATGACATGGAAATAAGTGATATAAAAGGAATAATGAACTTGAAAAAGGTTCTTAAGCAAGTAGAAATTTACTCATGTTTATTATTCAGGACATTAATGAACGATCGAGTCAATTCGGACCCGCGGTATGGGACTTCGTCTTAATCTCCTTTCATTGAGGCATATTTTGTTTTATACACAACCTTATTTTATACGGTGTATAAACCCCTTTGACATTTACGTTTATTCAAATAGAATCTTTTTTAAACGAAGCATTTACTAAATGAGAAAAGATAATGTTTTTGTTGTACGTATGAGGCGACAACGACTTCTCCAACACCATGACCATTATTTGAGTTTCGGCTTCCAATACAAGCCCTACCTTTTTTTAGAAGAAAAATAAATACCATGTTTTACTTTTCTTTTATTTTGGTATGGAAAATGTTTTTCATAATGTTTTTATATCAATGTGTTGTATTGATCTCTTGTGAATTAAAGGTGGAAATGTTATGTTTCCTTTATGCATGTTTTATGTGATACGATTATGTTGAGGTTCTTGGGCATTATTATGAAGACGGGTGGTTCCGTGATAAACTAAGGGCGGGTGAGCCCGATACAGCTCTCCAATGCATTGGGTAACGTGAATGAGTGAAACATTAAGGTTTCTCTGAAGAGATTTATGGAATATATTGTGATGGGTATTCCAAACATAACCAAGAGGGTTACTCCCTACGTAAGAATGTTATGAATGCCTCATGTTACCTTTATGTCTTATGATTTCTATGATTTATTCATGATTTGATGAGGTATGTTAAAGTGCTTATGTTTTATGGGTAATGTATGATTTAATTCTTATGTATATATATACCCATGTTTCCTTTCCATATTTTTATATCCCTTATTGAGCTTTTTATGCTCATCCCATGTTTTTTGAAATTTTTTTCACAGGTCAAGGGAAAGGTACATGATATGATGATAGTGTCAAGGAAGTGTCAAGAAAGAATCCATGTTTTATTTTAAATATGTTTTCATTGATGGGAAAGAAGAATACTATCTTTATGTAACCACTTTGTTTATATGTGGAATGTAATACATGTTTTATGATCTAATTCACTAAAACTCTAAACCCAAAAAGATCCTCAATGTGTAATCTTGTAATAACTCAAGATTATGTAAAGTTTAAGGATGTGGCCTTATATAACTCATCCAATACCTTAAATGAACATCAATAATAGACAAGTCAAACCCATCTATTTACCATAATAATCATTAAAAATAATATGATTTTTTACTCCATCACCTGAATAACCTTTTTTCAATGAATGAGAATTATTATTTTTATACGTGGAAAATATTTTATAAACTAAATGGAATGAAGAATAATAAGATTCTATAGATCATAAAATTTAATTTCACTATTTCAAAACTACTCAATCATCTTTTCATATTTCATTAAGGAATAAAAGGTTTATAAATATTATTCAAATTCATGTCCTTGTCATTTATTTTCATCACCTGTTTAGTTTTTTTAATATAGTGTTTTGAATCATGATATTTTCATTATGAATAAAAATTTTATCATAATAAAATTTATTTCATTATCTCAACAAATAATCTTCTATATTTTTCAGTTGACCTTATAAAAAAATTATGATAATTTTAAATTTTAGCTAAATATTAAATGATAATATAAAATGGGTATTCAGAATTCAATATTATTATTCTATGTAATTATATATCTTTTCCAACTCTGGACAATGATATCCTATGAAACAGTAATAAGACACATAAATTTAATCTATTATCATATGAAATTCAACTTTTCATTAGATTATGATAACAATAACATGTTATTGTATTTCCCATCCATATAAGAACTTCTAGAAATTTATATATTTTTTAATTTTTTTCATCCACATTGAGATTTTTCGTATAACTCGGATCTTATAAATAATCATATAATAGGATAATATATTTTTTCATTATATATCGACACCAACCCTAGTATTCCATTGATAGTTCCATTTTTATTATAATGGAATAAGATATAAGAAATTACATCCCAAAAAACCTAATATTTTAGTATTCATGGTAAACTAGATGCATACGTGGGCCATTCATTACATTTTCCCAAAACAAAAGAAAGCATTATATATTTCTTGATATTCAAGATATTACAACTAGAATATTTCTACATATCATTCATAGTGCACATCCTAGATTTCAGTAAAATAAAATAAATCATGTTGAGATCAAATATTTAGTATAGGTTATGTACAATTGAATATATCATGAATAAATTATGTACATTAAATTCTGGATGATAAATAACTGAAATCACACATGAAATCTAAATTAATTGACAATATAAATTTGTAAGGAATAATCTATATGAAATGGTAAAAAATTAGAAATAAAATTCATTAAAATAATAAATAATAATTAAATTCATTAAATTATAATAATTTTTTCAAAAAACAGTTGGAAAATAACAATTGACTCTTGAATAATGGAAATTCATAATTATTGGAATTATTTATTACAAGTAACTTGATATCTTTATTATCATGTTATATTATAAATATATTCAAAACGTAATTGTTACATTCTAAATTTTTTTCAACTATATATCTTCTTTCTAGACCATTCACAAGTATTTTTTAAAAAAACTCAATACAAATGCATAGGGTTCGACCAAATGATTTTTTTCTCACAATACATGTCAATGGATCGAGGGGATATAATTAATGGGACCAAAACATGTCTAATTTCCAATTAATTCATGATAGATCAAATGATATATCTAATGCATGAATAGTGATACATATTATTTAATATAAATATTGATTGAAGGATATAGATTTATCAATATTTTCACAGTTAATAAGTTAACTTTAATAGTAAACAACATATATATAAAATTTTAAATGAATTAAAAAAGACTAATATCTAATATAGAATAATTTTTTATTTATTATAATTTTTCTTTACCATTATTAATGATTACTATGTAGTGATTTCTTCAGAAGAATGTTAACAGTCACTAAAGAAGGTGAGATTTTTAAACATAGTTTACCACATGGTAATTTTGATTCCCACGGCCATTAAATGATATAATTAAAATTAAAACAAAATATAACATTAATTATTTAATAATAATGATTTTAAAAGTGTAGGGGATATATATAAACCATATAAATGAAAATATTATTATAACATTACAATATGTCTCAAAGAAGGGAATTTTAGATAAAGTCCCTCACCTCATCCTTCCTTTTGGTTGACCATGATTCATCCTCTTATTTTGTGGTTTTAAATTTTATATTAACTTATTAAAATATAATATTAATAATTAAAATATCATAAATGATCATTTTTTGAAATCTTATCTCCCTTCTATTAATAATCATTATTTATTTTCATTGTTTCGTGTTTTGATTGCCTTGTTTTCCGATGTGTATTCCTGAAGAGAATGATCTTGTTCTGACACAAATTATCTATTTATATCATCTCCAATATAATTATGATGACATAAATATATTAATTTTAAATAAATTATATATTTAAAACAAATAATGAAATATTGTTTTCAAAAATTAATTACATTGCGACCATGGAGATGGAAGGTCCTACATATGCATGAGTGATGATATATTTTTTGAAAGATCACTATGAAAAAATGGTATCAATTAATTTATCATTAAATAATGATAAAAATATTATAAATATCACTTTATTTTATTATATATATATATATATATGTAGAAATATATCATCCATGTGGTTTGGTGATTAAATGAGAGTCACATCATTTTATGATGGTGGTAGTCCACATGTACATGAACGATATTATCATCTTTCCTTGAGGGAAAAGGTAATAAACACAATAATATATATATATTATCATTCTAGAATGATAAATATTTCATTTTTATGATAATTATTTAATTTATACTATATATAATTTAAAAAATTATCTTTATTATATTCCATGTAAATCATTAATGAAAAATCAATCACATATTTTCGTGAGGTAGTAGTCCACCATACCCAAGTGAGACTTTAACATATCCACTTCATAATTGATGTAAAATGAAATATTTTATTTAATTACTATATAGGTATAATTATGTAATAAGTATCATATATATATACTATATATCCATAACCATATCCAACAATGAAATGTAGTAATATAAGAATAATTAGCAACATTTTGCAAGTTGAAAGTACTCCACAGACATGATCAATGATTTCATAAACCATTTAGTAGATGTATAGGTTGTTTTATGAAATTAACATAACAAAAAAATATTAGTGTAATTATTGTAAAAAGAAATTTTAATTTAATATTAATCCCACATACATGACGTGAAATATGGTTTTTGTGGAGAAAATGTTTAAAATAATACCAATTCTTTTCATCAAAAAATAAATGGAATAATTATTCCAATGACCTAAATTTTATTAATAGCTATGTTTTTGTAATAATTTTACATTAAAAATTTCAAAAAATTATTTCAAATTATAAATTACATAAACAATATGGTAGTTTTGAATTGAAATTCAAAACAATTAAAAATTCACCATAAAATGTTTCTTTTCCTTAATATTAAATTTATTAACACTATTAAAATTTTTGTAATCTGAATAAAAAATTGTGGGATATTTTTTGAAATAAATTTTGTAATAGTAGTGAAATTTAATATTTATTTTATGCACATGGCATCATTTAGAAAAAATACTACTTTTTCAAAAAAATTATATTTTAATTTAAAGGATTATTATTTTATTTGTAATATATATATAACTAATAAAAGTTTTTTTATCAATATATTTTAATAAGTAATTTTATAATATTTTAACTCACTATTTTAATATATAGGAAATCACTATCATATTAAATCATATTAATAATAATATTTGTTTTTGATAAAAACGGGCCTTGTATGTCATGGAAGATATCATAGAAACCTTTTGTTTAATGCATTTAATGATAAATGTACCATTTCATAAGATGAAATATTATCACAAAGTCTCATGTAATTCTAGCTATTACAGAGATTGGATTTATTTAAAAATAATTATATAATAATTTCCTATGTTGTTATAGATTCTTTTATGCCTACTGTAGTGTGTTGAATATACAATCAAATACAATTTAAGTGTCTTATAATTTTAGGGTATTACACATTATCCTTAACAAAATGATAATTCAACCATATTAACATATATTAATCATCATTAGACCTTTAATAATAACTATATATTTAATTCTAAATATTCTGTACTCGCATTCTAGATAATCATTCACTAATAGAATCCAGAATCAGAAACTTCTTCATTCATATAGACTCACCATTAGAATATTGGTTCTTCAATAGAATCACTTATATTTTATTCTGCATCTTCTATAAATTTAATATAATCCTCCAACTCAAGAATTATTTACATTCAAAAGATGAAAAATCTTGTTCAAATTATATTGAAATGTTAATCATTTGTTTGTCCTTTTTGGTACTTTATCAATTCATTGAGTTACTCAAATTGAATTTATTCCTTATAAAAAATTAGATATCAATATTTTATTATTGAGTAAAATCTTTTTGGATCTATATTGAAAACAACTATATTTTCATAGATATTTTAATATAAATCAACATGATTACACTATATGTTTTTGTAGGAAATTGATCATCATGATATATATATAGATATATATGATTCATCAAAAAATAATCTTTTTAAAATGTATCTACATGATATGAAATATCCTTCTATAATTATTAAATTAAGATTATAAAAATCTATTATTCCTTAATTCTGATCTTCTTTCTCCTATAATTAAGATGAAGAAATTAAAAAATATTTTTTTTTTCATTGAAATTTAATCTATAAGAATCATATCGTAAAATTTCAAAATTAACCACTCAAAATTTAACATATTGTTACCATATTTAATGTATTCATAAATCCATTATTTTAACAATTTTTGGTTTAGTCATTTATAGGGTTGTTTCTAGTTAACCGTTTATTTGTTTTGAAAATTTGTAGGATACTACACAGTTCGTGCTTGATTTTTCCAAACCATGTTCCCTATGAAGAAAAACTTTTCAATCCCATATAGCAGGGTTTCACATTATTGGTGAATGGTTTTAGATACCATGAACCCTCTTAAGATAAACTGTTAGTATTATTTCAAAGGGGAACATAATTAGTCCGTACAGTTCGTAAAACCATGAGACTCTACATGGATAATCATGAATAGGATTTATGTGATCATATGTTTTATTATAAAATACTAAAACCCTAATTTTAGGTGTCATATTGAACAAAACGGCCCCGTATGTGTTCTTATTCCTCGAGATCATACAAGATAAATTCTTTTCCACTAAGAATCCTCACAAAAGAAATATAAAACTAAAATAACACAATTATATCTCTTTTGATTTAGTTTCCCTATCTTATTCTTGGATTGTAAACCAAGATTTAATTCCTGATTAAATTTTCATCATTCTATATATAAAATAACGAATATGCTTTTTCATTATGTGATTTGTTGATTCATAGGTAGGTGGTTCTGTCATCATTACAAATTTATGTTAACCCTAAATTGAATTATTTAATTTTCATTGTTTTAAATTAATTAAATTGATTGAATTTATGGAAATGGAATTCCGTTGGTTTTTTAAAAAACTAAATTTTACTGAAATATGTTATATATGGGGGTATGTCCTGATATTGGGAAAAACCAAAATTCCATTGATTTGTGTTGGGATTATTGAAATTGGTGAAATTTAAATTTCATAATTTAAATAATTAATTGGATTTGATTGATATGAACAAAAACCCGTCAATTTCATTGAATTAGCAGTTTTTTATGAAAATGAAAGAATTTTTAAAAAAGTAAATTATTGAACTTAATTTTCAATGTTGATTGTGAAATTGAAATGTGAATTGATTTCAAATACATATTTTTTAAAAATTTATATAATTGGATTTCATATAAACATTAGGTTTCTATCATGGAATGAGGCATGTTTTCGAGTAAATTTTTTTTGTTTTTTAAGGGAAATTATTATTATTTGAATGGTGGATGAGATTTAATCTTTTTTTGTTCGATTAAAATAAATTTTCAATCAATAAATTTTATTAGAGAACATACATGCCTATATAGTTAGTGAGTTATTTTTGACAAATACACAAGGAAGGGAATTCCATTGAACTGGATTGACGCATTAAAATACCAAATTTTTTTTATCACATATAATTTTCCCCATTGCGACTTAGAGGAGTCATCTCTTTACATTATAGAAGGATGTGTGTACACATTTTAGTTTATCACTTGAGTGTATGAGGATCCCATAACGTGGATGTCTCATAACTCTCGGCAGTTGACCAAATTGCCCAGTTTTTAATATATGTGATCTATTTTAATTAAATTTTTTGGGAATTATTCTATATGTCTTCTAACTTCTATAAGATATTTCATATAAAATCCATTATTTTACATATTTCTAAAAGGTTAAATTTTTTAAATGAATTTTCATCACATAAAATGTATTTCTATCCTTTGAAATGTAAAGCATGATTTGTGGAATTTTTTCATGAAATTAAAAACATGTTTATTTGAAAATTAAAACAAATATATATGTTTAATTTTATATTGGAATATTTTTATGAAATACTAGGTGAGACCCTAATAGTATGTTAGGTCACACTCTACATATTCCTTCATGTGTTTGTAGATTATGAACATCCATGATAGAGATGGTTAAATCACCACATTGAGGTGGTTCCAGTTGTTGATATGTGGAATTGGAGTGTTTCATCCATTGGGAAATGTGATTATAATCAATAAAATTTTACTAGTTCGGTGTTTAAGTACAATAGGTATTCTTTTATTTTTTGGATTATAGTACACTTCTCATAGTTGAGTTTCTATTGTATTAATACAAATTTTTTATCATGTTTAAACAGTGATTGTGGAAAAAGAGTTCACACTTACTTTTAGTATGATTATAGGTTCTATTATTCAACCCATATGTATTTTAAATATCCTATATTCCCTGTCAAAATCATCACAATTATTAGATTTATAGGGTACTTGGGATGGTTCGTGACAATGTGGTATCAGAGATCAAGGTTAAACTTCTCGTCTTGAAATCAGAACACATTTTGTAATATTTTATTGACATAAAATGTAGTTAAAATTTAGTTCATGGGAAGATCTCACCATAACAAACCATAAGTCACAAGAAGTGGTTAGGGAAAGGCCTCTTGGGGGTCAGTCCTACTTTTTTCATTTATTTGTATTTGGATAGTATCGAAATCCAAAAATTGATTTTCTGTCTATTGGGATTTATTTCCACATTTTTCTATGACTAATTATTAATTTTATGTATTCCTTACTATATATTTATTTTATATAGAATCATGCCTCTAGGAAGAAGTGTGAATCGTATATAGGATAAATATACTACAAAACATCCATAAGAAAAACCTCTTGTGGACCCGAATATGGTTGAGGTGGTTTGGAATAATGTCCAAGCTCTGGGACAATCCCCATCAGTTCTTGATTAGGTTCCATCTATGGCCCCACACTGGGATGTTCTCTAGGAATTTTTTCATGATTTACATATCACAAATCCAATATTGTTCAAATATGAAAGAGATACTCTAGAGGCTGAAGAATGGTTTAGAAGAATGGAGTGTTTCTTTGGGATCTTAGAGACACCTGATGAAATCAAGGTGAGGTTTTCCTACTTCACGATTGAAGGACTACCCTAAATATTGTGAGAAAATATGGTGAAAATGAAGAATTATGATGGATTAGAGAGGGAAGAATGCATTGTCATTTTCCGTTTAATTCTCTTTCTAGAGTCGAAGATGTTTTTCATGGAAATGAAGTTTTTCAAACATGAATATGCTAATAGGACTATGAAAGAAAATGAAAATGGTTTTGAGGTGATTTTTTAACAACCTGAGAATTTATGAGAATTATTCATTTTAATTTCATTGATGTCTTGTGTTGTAAGCGATACCAAAAATAGCTTGTTCTATACGTAACACATTATACGCAACACTATTCTTGGCTCATGTTAGAAAAAACCTCAAGTTCATTTGGTAGATGTTATTCTACGCAACATTGAGTGTATATATATGCATTATAAATGTATAAATTAAATATGGATGGATTCTATTATACACAACATGAAAGGAATCTTTCACTACATGTAACCCTAACTTGGCTTGCTTTACACGCAATCACGACCTTCCACGATAGCATGTGTTGTACGCAATACCGTGTTTCATTAAACAACGATATGTTATTAAAATATAATATAAACTAGCCATTATGAATAGTAATACCCACTTTTTGAAATTTTATTATTCAAAATGGACTTCATTTTTGGATTCAGAATATCAAAATTATCCTAGGGTGAATTTTTGGTATTTTTCTGACAACTTTCAATTTTTGAATAATAGTGAAAACACTAGGTTACTATTTAAAAACCAACCTTTTATTTAAAAAATCATTTATTTTATTTTAATTTATTTTAGATTAAAATTGATAAATAATACCTATATAAATTCAATGTAATTAATTAGAGTCAATTTATAAAAATTTTAGATATATAAAAATTTATTTAACTTTTCACCGTCTTTTACCAACCTCCAAGGAGAGTTTGAAAATTTACATAAAACATAATTTTACCGCTTTTGTAAGTGGAATTTAAAAAATCTGAAAGACACGGTTAATATCCAAGAGTAAAATGTTGTTCAATAAGATAAAAATAATTTTTGGTGAATAGTTACTTTTTACTTTTATTTACCACGGTTAAAAGTAAATAGGGTAATAAAGGTTAAAAATGATATTATTATTACCATAACACATATTCTAATTTTATTTAATAAGTATAATTCTACCAAAAACAACCTTAGTAATATAATATTATCATTTAGGTCAACTTGGATTAGATTAGGACATTTATTATTATTTTATTTAAAAATGTGATAAAATAGTTAAAATCGAAGTTTAATAACTAGAACATTATTAATATAGGGATATACATAAGATAAATTCGACTATAGATATTAATTAGAAAGATAATATTATTTCATACCTAATGGTATTTTATTAATAATTTATAGATGTTATATAATTTAATTAATTTATGACACAATGGTGATGGAATAATTACCTAAATAATGAAATATTAAAATAATTGATATTATAAATACCAAAAGAAATGTAATTTGAGACTTTTTATTAATTTCAATAATTATTTAGGATAATATGACATGTTCATATTGATTTAATTAACTATTTTCATACTAATCATGCTGTTATAATTTCCACAAAAATCAATTACTAAATAGTGTCAAAATTGACATAAATATAATTTAAACAAATATTACATTATTAATTGTTATAATATTCCTAAAAATATAAGGTTCGGCCAAATGACATAGATACGGTTATATATATTAATAATGAACCACTTGGGGTTCGATTGGCTTGATATAGAATATTTATTAACAATATAGTGTAAGAAAACAATAAAACATGGTAAAAGTTAAATTATTTAACATAGAGTTAAATATAATAGATAAGGTTAAAAAAGTAACCTAAACTTGTCTAAAACCTATTGGTTGAGAGGATATCGACCCATCCCCACTTTAGATTCAAAATAATTCTATTTGGAGATATTATAAACTGAATATTACTTTATTATAAAAAAATATTTTATGTTTTTCCAACGGTGTCCCTCTCCCCTCTTATAAAAAGGGCACCCATTCCCTCTTCACTTCACACCCTTTTGAGCCTTGATGCTCAGCCAAACACTACCAATTCCTCTTACCAACCTCTCTAGTTAAATCATATATGTTTTGGTATTCTCAAAATACCATCTCTAGCACTCTAAGAAGAAGTTTAAAGGAGGTGCGTCGAGGAAGAGGTAATCACTTCTACCGACTCATTCATGTTTTTTTCTTCTTCTACTTCCTCTTATTTATTTGTTTAATTATAAAGTAATGTCATCAGTATTAATTATATACTGATATGTTATTATAAATATGAAACAACCATATTTAACCTTTTGTACATTATTTGGAAAACGAAATCATCGTGTGTGCGTACGTACGAAATACCGTCTCCGCGCCATGGTGTAATCGGTTTTTCCACCACCACCTTACTTTCATGGGTATAATGGTGTAAATAATAATTATATATAATTATTATAACATAATACTAATTATATGATATTATATTATCCACTCCAATACCATTCAATAAATATGGGAACGATATCATCGCTCGTGCGTACATACGGATTACCGTCTCCACGACGCGATGAGATTCATTTTCCATGTTAACAATTAAAGAATGATTATAATGAATATATAATAAGTTATCATGAAATATATGACATAATAATGATATTTTTTGTATATAAATATTTATTTCATCTACATAATTCCATTCAATTCAATAAGGAAATGAAAAATAACTTTCATGCGTACGTACGACCTACCGTCCCTATGAACAGTGTATTTATTTCCATTTATTGATATATTATATATATGTATATTGTGAATATATATTAAATATAAATCATTTTTTATATTCTGGTATTATGTAATCATGATCTATGTAATCATATTAATAATTTCAAGTCAAAACATGGATGATAAATGAAATGATTTTACACAAAACGCTGCTTTAACATGAAATTTACAAAAGAACGGGTAATATAAATTCATATGTGAACCATATATGATATCATAACAATCAATATGATTCCTTAATAAGTCAATGACATTATTTAAATCATTATACAGGAGGTTCAGATATATACGAAGGATATTGTACCTAAGGTTAGGGATAATTATTCTAATCTCATTCTTATCTGATATTGTTTATTCGTAAATATTTACTGTGGTTATGTTAATAATCCATGTCCATATGTTCTCAAAATATTTTCCTAAAATATTTACTTTTCTTCCATGCATTTTTAACTTCATTTTTACCCTTTTTTACTTTTACCACATCTTATGGAAGGAATCTTTCTTTTGTTTACCATACAATATACTTTTTGACTTTCCGAAAAAATTATGAGAAGAATGTTTTTTAAGTAATACTACATGAAAATATTTTTATAGTTTCATATCACCTAATTTTCAAGAAGATTACTCTACATATTTTCATGGTTATTTTCAATAAAATTTGTTTCTTTTAAAATTTTGTGGGATTTTCTGAAAAGAAAATTATTTTGAAGAAGAAAGGATATTTTTGTCATGAATTCATTTCACATGTTATATCTAAAAGATTTTCCATCTATGATGACATTATTTAATATGTGTATGATTCAAGTAAAATGTATCTGTGATTTAAATGGTTTCACTTTTCTTATGATGAAATTATATTCATTTTTTTATATGGATTATGTTATGATGGGATGATGTTTGTGAAACCCATTTTATTCTGTGGGTTATGATGAATGGTTTGTGTTTATGTTGTGTCACACGTATGAATGATTTAAATATGAGATGGGTGAAAACTATATCTCACTACAATTCAATGGGTAAATATTTATATCTCATGAGATATACATGGCTGGAATGGTAAGTTAATCCGGTTCAGTGTTACGGGACTGAAATGAGTAGTGAAATCGATTAAAAAAGGGATTTTGTCTACTAAGATGGTCTTGGAAGAAATGCCATGGATACTATGGAAATCATAACATGTGATTAATGGTTTCCAAAATTACATGTTTTATTCCCAGGATATTTTATCATGATTGATGTCCCATTATGATATATGCCTTATGAACTGACATGTTTTATTTCATTGCTCAAGATCTTGATGTTTAAACATTATGTTCATGAATTTAAGTTCAAATGTATATGATTTTTTTTAATTTATCCATGACTACCCTTACTGATCATTTCATTTCACCCTTTTATATGTTTTCTTTTCCCCAGGATTTAATGAACAATTTTAGGTAAGAAAACAAAAAGGGGGAGATTTTTATGGGAGATGTTTAAGATATTTCACCACGACTAGAAGATTATGTTCCGAGTTTCCAAAGAAACTAAACTATTACTGTCCTTGAGTGTTGGTTTCTTGTTACGTATAAAGTGTTCCACATAAGTAATGTAATGCCTATGTATGTCATGATTTGGGTTTCTACAGTCGGAATCAGTGGGAAGGTTTAGCTATCCTTTGGAAACTTGGATGTGAAAACTTTAGTGAAATCCCTATAGATATTTCTAAGGTATGTCTAGGGATGTCTATAAGGATAATTATACATATAGGTTATAGTCATATAATTTTTGTAAAAATCATATAATTTAACCTAAGGAGTAAGATATTGAAGGTAATCCCCCTTGATTATGAATTTTCCCTCTCACACTATTCTTTTTGGGTTTTAGAAAATGGCTGGAAATAGGATGATTCACTATAATGGAGGATATGATGGACAATGGAATTATATTCTTCATGAGAATCCAAAAAAATGGGTATTGGAAGTCCAAACATCGTTATTATGAATAATCATCAATCTCATAATATGATCAATAATATCAACTTTTATATGTTTCCCGAATCATCTAATAAGAGAATGATGGAGTTTAATGATGATCATAGAGGAAAGAAAGTTCAATTTCTCTCATGTAAATCTTGAGGGAAGAGGCATCAAGGAGAATGATTCAATGGAACTAGAAGATGATTTGGGTGCAGAAAAGATGGACACAAATCCAGTAAATGCAATGGAAAAGGTTCAGTTAACACCATGGAGAAATATAATGGTATGGCTAGGACATCAACAATGATTAGATGTTTTAAATGTGGAATGTTTGGGCATTATGAAAACCAATTGTCCAAGGGGAAATCTCATGCAGAGAATCAAAATGGTCATATGGGTAGTATTTATGTGGATGGTGATGAGGAGGCTAAAAATGATATATGAGATGAAAGAAGTGTTGAATCTTGGTAAATTGTTAATGAATACAGTGGAATGATTGTATGTTTATCAAGAGTTAGGTGTTATAGGTAATTTAATGGTACTATGGAATAACGAAACATCTAAGGATTGTTACACTATTGTTTTTCCTATAGTATTTTAAAGTATATGTTCAATGGTACTGGGAACCATGAATGGTTATTCAGATATTTTTGGAAAGAAGATGATATGCCCATAATGAAGTGATAAAGAGAAAATGAAATTTGGATATTATTGATGAGCTCATTACTAATATAATGATAAAGTGATATCATTGTTTGTGTATATAGAAATTTGGTTATATTGTTATATGGGATGAGTTATCTTTTGACAGCATTCATATTTTTGCTAAGGTTCTATGGTAAATAAAGTTTCAAAAGAATAAATTATTAAGGTATTCACATGTTTGGAATATGACCAACAAGATATATCTTATGATATATGGGAGATAAATGGTGGTATTCACATTCTTGGTATATAACCTCTATAGTAATCATTTTCTTTATTATATGAGATTGGATAGATGTATTTTGCATAAGCCTCATGATTGGAATGTATTATGTTGGACATTAGATATTATTATTTAATGATATAACTTGTTTGTAGATATTATTTCTAGAATGTTATAATAAAATAATTTTAGAAAAAGGACAACCCATAAAATGAGCGACAACCCGTCGCGTCGGAAATGTCTGTGGTAATCGAACCCACAACTAAAGTACGACCGACCTTAATCGCATACCATTGGCCTACAGGATGTCCCTGGTTACTAGAAACTAGTTTTATTTTATTAAGCGCTATGATAGATGAAGTATAAGTCCATTTTAGTAATAGTATATGATTAATCTCAAGATAGATGGACTTATGTATATTTAATAAAATTTTCTAAATTTTTTACGATAGAAACAAATGGAATGAAATATCATTTTATCGCATGATCATCTAACACTTCAAAAATGACAAATTCATCTTCATTTCATAAAGAGATGAAGTGGAAATTGTTTATGGAACGAACAACGGTGATATTTTACCAAAATCCAGTAAGTATTGATTTTAATTCAACAATTCATCTGTATTATGTGAATGATCATGAAAACCAAAAATGTTGTCCTATTACCCTCATACATGATAAATTAGATGTCACCTTAGATCATCAAAAATTTATGGCTTTGTGATTGATAGATGTTTCATAGCCCAGTTCTATGCCACTCTCCATCAGAATGTGATGGTTAGATTTCTCTTTCATATAAAAAATTTCACCTATCTTCTCCTATGTGAAATCCCAGTGATGAGTTAATTTAGGTAACCATTACATTTCATAATTTAGTTTTTAAAGATAAGTTTAGGTATCCCTTTTTACAATGTAGGTTTCTATGGAAGAAATTATCATTTAGTAAACCATTAATAACACCGATGAATTTCGAGGGAGAAAATAATTTTAAGGGGGATAGAATGTAAAAACTCGAAATTTTATGATAAATATTCCTTTTAATTTCATTGATGTATTTTGTTGTACGCGAAACCAAAATTAACTTGTTCTATAAGCAACATTGTATACACAACACTATTCTTGGCTCCTGTTACACAAAATTTCAAGTTCGTTTGATATAAGTTATTCTACGCAACATTGAGTGTATATATATATATATTCAGTGCAGAAATTAAATACGGTTGGATTTCATTATACGCTAAAACAAATGAATCTTTCACTACATGAAACCCTGACTTGGCTTCCTTTACACGCAATCATGACCTTCCATGATAGCATGTGTTGTACGCAATATCAAGTTTCACTAAACAACGACATGTAATTAAAATATTATATAAACTAGCCGTTACAAATATTAATACCCACCTTTTGAAATTTTATTTTTCAAAATGGACTTCATTTTTGGATTTGGAATATCGAAATTAGACCAGGGTGAATTTCTGGTATTTTTCTAAAAACATTCAATTTTTGATGAATAGTGAAAACACTGAGTAACTATTTAAAAACCGAATTTTTATTTAAATAATTATTTATTTTATTTAAATTTATTTAAGTCAAAATTGTTAAATAATACCTATATATATTCAATGTAATTCATTGGAGTCAATTTATAATAATTTTAGATATATAAAACTTTTATTGAACTTTTCACCGTCTTTTACCCACCTCCTAAAAGAATTTGAAAATTTACATAAAACATAATTTTACTGCTTCTATGAGTGTAATTTTGAAAATAAGAGAGACACAACTAATATCAAGGAGTAAAATGTAGTTCAATAAGATAAAAATAATATTCGGTGAATAGTAACTTTTTACTTCTATTTACCACGGTTAAACGTAAATAGGCCAATTAAGGGTAAAAATGATATTATTAATATCCTAACACATGTTATTATTTTATTGGATAAGTATAATTATTTCAAAAACACCCTTGGGAATATAATATTATCATTTAGGTCCACTTGGATTGGATTAGGACATTTATTATTATTTTATTTAAAAATGATTTAAAATAGATAAAATCAATGTTTAATAATTATAACATATTTAATATATGGTTATACAAGAGATAAATTAGACTATAAATATTCATTAGAAATATAAAAATATTTCCTACCTAATGGTATTTTATTTATATTTTTTAGATATTAAATAAATAATTTTATTTATGAAAACATTGGGATGCAGTAATTACCTAAATAATGAAATATTAAAATAAATGATATTATAAATACCCAAATAAATGTAAATTTAGCCTTCTTATGAATTGCACTAGTTTTTTAGTTTAATATGACATTTTAGTATTGATTTAATTAAATTTTTTCGAACTAATCATGCTGTTATAATTTTCACAAAAATCAATTACCAAATAGTGTAAAATTTACATAAAATAGATTTTAAAACAAATATTATATTATTAATTGTTATAATTTTCCAAAAAATATAAGGTTTGTCCAAATGACTTAGATAAGGTTATATATATTACTAATGAACCACTTGGGGTTCGTTTCTCTTTTTATAGTATGTTTATTAACCATATTGTGTATGAAAATAAGAAGACACAGTAAAAGTTAAATTATTTAACTTTGAGTTAAATCTAAAATATGAGGTTAAAATAGTGACCTAAACTTTTATAAAACCTATTGGATGAGACTATTTCAACCCATACACACTTTAGCTCAGAAATAATTCAATTTGAAATTATTCTAAACTGAATATCACTTTATTATAAAATAATATTTTATGTTTTTCTAAGGGTGCCCCTCTCCTCCCTTATAAAAAGGGCACCCCATCCCTCTTCTGTTCACACACATTTGATCCTTGATGCTCGGAAAACCCCTTAAAATTTATATTCTAAACCTCTATAGTTACATCATAGAGGTTTTAGTCTTCTCAAAAGACCATCTCTAACACCCTAAGAAGAAGTTTAAAGGTGGTGCATCGAGGAAGAGGTAATCTCTTCTACCGACTCTTTCAAGTATCTTTATCTTTCTACCTCTTCATTGGTTGTTTCATTATAAATTAATAACATAAGTATTACATATATACTGATATGTTATTATAAATCTAAAACAGCCCTATTTCACCTTCTATCCATCCTATGGAAAGAGAAATCACCGTGCGTGCGTAAGTATGGAATACCGTCTCTACGCCATGGTGTAATCAGTTTTTCCACAACCACCTTACTTGGATGGGTATAATGGTGTAAAGAATCACTTTATATAATTATTATAACATTATACTGAATCTATGATATTATATCATCCACTCCAATACCATTCAATAATTATGGGAATTATATCATCGCTCGTGCGTACGTAAGGATTACCGTCTCCACGACACGATGAGATTCATTTTCCATGTTAATAATTCAAGAATGATTATAAAGTAAATATAATAGGTAATCATGAAATATATTACATACTAATGATAAATTAATTATTTATATATATATATGTAAGTCATCTACTTAATTCCATTCAATTCAATAAGGAAACGAAAAATAGCGTTCATGCGTACAGACGACCTACTCTCTCCATGAACGGTGTATTTCATTCATTTTATCAATCTATTATATATATGTATATTATGAATATATATTATATATAAATGATTTTTTATATTTTGGAATTACATAATCATGATCTCAGTAATCCTATTAATAATTACAAGTCAAAACATGGATGATAAATGAAACGATTTTACCCAAAATGCTTCTTTAACATAGAATTTAGAAAAGAACGGGTAATATAATGTCATAAGTGAACCATATAAGATATCATAACAATGAATAGGATTCTGTAATAACTAAATTAAATTATTTAAATCATTATACCAGAGGTTCGGATACGTACAAAGGATATCAAACCTAAGGTAAGGGATAATTATTCCAATCTCCTTCTTATCCGAGATAGTTTATTCGTAAGTATTTACTCGGGTTATTTTTATTATCCATGGACATATGTTCTCAAAATGTTTTCATAAATTTTTTAATTTTCTTCCATGTATGTTTAAAGTCATTTTTACCCTTTTTTACTTTGACAACATCATATGGAAGGAATCTTTCTTTTGTTTACCATACGAGGTACTTTTTGACTTTCGGGAAAAAGTACTTGAAGAATGTTTTTTAACTTATATGGAATGAACATATTTTTACAGTTTCATATCACCTAATATTCATGAAGATTCCCTTACGTGTTTTTATGTTTATTTTCAATAAATTCAGTTTCTTTTAAAATTGTGTAGAATTTTGTGAAAAGAAAATGATTTTGAAGAAAAAAGGATATTTTACTCATGAATTCATTTCAAGTGTTTTATCTAAACCATTTTCCATATAAGACGACATTAATTCATATGTGTATGATTCAAGTATAATGTATCTATGATTTCAATGGTTTCACTTTTCTTATGATGAAATTATATCCATTTGTTTTATATCGACTCTTTTATGATGGGGTGATGTTTGTGAAACCCATTTTATTCATAGTTTTATGATGAATGATTTATGATTTTTTTGTGGCACTCGTATGGATGATTTAAATATGAGATGGGTGAGACCTATATCTCCCTCTAATGAATTGGGTAAAGATTTATATCTCCTGAGATAGACATGGCTGGAATGGTAAGTTAATATGGTTCAGTGTTACGGGACTGAAATGTGGAGTGAACTCGATTCAGAAAGGGACTTTGTCCACTAAGATAGTCTTGGCAGCAATTCCTTGGCTAATATGGAAATCATAAAAAGTGATTAATGGTTTCCATAATTAAATGTTTTTTTCGATGCTATTTTATCATGATTGATGTCCCATTATGATCTATGCCTTACGTACTGACAAGTTTTATGTCATTTCTCAAGATCTTTATGTTTAAACATTATGTTTATGTTTTTTAGTTCAAATGTATATGATTTTTTTTATTTTCTCCATGATTACCCTTACTGAGGATTTGAGCTAAACCTTTTATATGTTTTCTTTTCCCCAGGATTTAAAGAATGGTTTTAGGTAAGAAAACAAAAAGGGGAAGATCATTATGGGAGATGTTGAAGATATTTCACCACAATTAGAAGATTATGTTCCGAGTTTCCAAAAACACTAAACTATTATGGTTCTTGAGTGTTGGGTCTTGTTATATGTTATGTATTCCACACAAGTAATGTAATGTATATGTACTTCAAGATTTGGGTCTCTATAGATTTGGAATTTCTCAACTGATATTGTCTCAAGTGAGAAGATAATATCTCAATTGTTTGATTAGGGACATAAATGGGTTATTCATTTTCTATTTTTTTGTGTTAAATTTAATTTTTATACTGATTTGTTGGATAAAGCACTCATGGTTTAAATGGACCACACTAGTAATTTAATGTTATCAATAGTTTATTTCTCTCCCAGAAGAATCTTGAGTTTCAATAATGGAAAGACGATGTGTGATGATTCTATTGGTAGTTCCAGATAGTAGTTTCACTCTAGCAATCTTGTATTTCAATGAAAATGTCCTTTGATTGGATACTAGTTTCCCATTAAAGGAAATTCTAGGAGGGTTTCCACTAACACATCTAAGAAATATGGTTCTTGTGGATTCTCTAGAAACATACCTAAATTCTGAAAAATTTATTCCACTCTGCATAGTGTAATTATAACATCATATACTCTTAAAACATATATGATATAAGATGCTTCATTTATAAAAGTGTTCTATCCAAAGGAAACCAAAATGATGATTAATCACCTAATGGAATATTATCCAGAGAAAGAAGATAGAGTTCAAAATACTCTCAAAGGTACCATTACTATAGCTTCATCATCAGTGATTATTTTATTATATACTGGTATTTATAAATAGTTTATTAAATACCATTTTATTAATCATAAAAGTATTCCAAGGGATCTTTTATATTCTCTAGTGAATATTACTACACCACTTTGTATAATGGGAGATCATGGTATATGTATTACCGCTCTTATCGTCTTTCTAGGAAATTCCATGATTTATTGCAGTTTTTGGTTATCAACATGAAACTGGTTGACATAATTTTCATATTGTATTGGATAATTACAAATAATTTCTGTTTCAATTACTATCTTTGGAGAGTATTTTACTACACCGAGTGGGGTGTACCTTGTCATTCATGTTGAATGGGACCCATGGTTGAGTAGAGATGGATCATATTATCTAAATTTTGGGAATGTAATATATGTTTTTGCATTTGATTTGGAGTGAGATTCCTTAATGAGTGATCTCACCCCATTTTTTATCGAGTTTTTAGACATGTCTCTTTCAAACATGTTTGGTTTTTTGCAGGTATGGGAGATTTATATTTATATCAAATTAGTGTATGATATCTAAACAATATATATTTATTGCTTCCACATGGAACTGTCTAAAATGAAATAGATGAATAATATTTTGGATGATCTTCTAGTGAAAGTATTTCTATGCATGAATATTTCTCCATGGGAAACACAAGTTTTCTTTTTTAGGAATGATATTGGTTCATTTCTTCTATGTGTTGATTAAAAAATCATCAAATAGGTTATTTCCAAAAAAAATCTATTCCCATTGATTGATGATCTGTTTGATTAATTTAATGGGTGAATTTTTTCCTCACAAATTTATATTTGATCTGGTTATCATCAATTGAGAATAAAATATCATTATATTAAAATAAACTATTTTAATTATATGTATAGAAATTATGAGTACCTTGTTATGACCATTGATCAAACAAATCCTCATAATATCTTTATGTATTTAATGAATATGATTATCGTGAAATACCATGATACCTTCCTAGTAGTCCTTTTTTATTACATCATAATTTACTCTACCTCCAAGGAAGAACATGTGCATCATCTAAGAATTATTATGAGTTTTCTATGTTATCACCAACTTTATACAAAGATTATCAAATGTTATTTCTTTTTTATAGAATTGAAATTCTTTCTAAAAACGTGTTCACCTCACCTGTTTTGATAATCCCAACTATGCTTTCACATACTTTCATAATCCCAATTAACGTTTATCTATATTCAAATTCTCTCAATCTATGATATTCTACTATCAAGAAGATAATAATATTAAAATAATCATTGAAATATTTTAATCAATTTTTATCCATGTTTGTATGAGTTTTAATGTAATTCTAATCCAATCAGATATGTTTTTCATAAAACAGATAAGTGTTAGTCACTGATCTGCGTATAGATACTGATACAGAGCTACCGGTACATAGTCTACCGATAGACATAGTCTACCGATAGACAGAGTCACCGATAAGCTAAAGCTACCAATATGCATAATTTCCACCTATACACATAATCAATGAAACCAAGTAGAGCTACTGACAGACCAGAGCTACCGACAGACCAGATCTACCGATAGTCCAAGAGCTACCGATATACAGAGTCACCGATACAAAGCAGAGATACTGATAGATCAAGAGCTACCTTTAGGTCAAGATCTACCGATATAATGATGTCACCAGTATATAGAGCTAGCGATACCAAAATTTACCGATACAAAGTAAGGATTTACCGATACTTAGAGCTATCGATGCAAAGAGCTACCGATGCAAAGAGCTACAGATACAAGTTCAAGAGCAACTGATGGAAGGTCACTGTTACACAAAGTCCACCGTACACATCTAAAACTGGAGGATACTAATGACTGACCAACCAGTCAAACTCCATATTCTCAATACCATTTATTTATTAAGCTAATATTTACATTTGATGTTTTTAATGAAGTTACTGTTATTTAATGATACTTGTTGGCATGTTTGGGAACCGTACCTAGTACCCATGAAAAAATAATCATTCCTTTTTTTCCAAATATGAATTCTGTAAAACTGATGATAAAGACCTAACTGGGGTAGAGTGAACACAGAGTGAACACGAGGTGTGTATACAGAGAGAGATTAAAGGAACTAAGAAATCACACGAAAGGTGAAAAAGAAAAAGGCTCAACAACATTCAAATCTTGTGATTTCACATAAGGATACATCCATACTCAAAGAACACCGAACATACACGAAGCCACTCATTCTAGAGGAGAACTCAAGCTCTATCTTGAGTGAAGAACTACAACAAACACTTCATGCACTCAGGCTGATAAGATGAACCTGGAACCGAGGAAGAAAATGACACTCTGTTTTTAAAAAAAAAACCGGAGGAGGACACAGATGCTTTTCTGATCAATAAAATGAGTCCAGAGCTGCACTACTAGTCACTAAAGATTTTCTAAAATCATTTAAATCTTAATTAGTGATTATTTCATTTACATTTCGAGCAGTGTGTCTACCATGTTTATGTTACAAACACGTTGTCTAATGAGCTAAGCTGGAGGATTCTAAAATCCTCATTCAAACTCTATTAACTCCCTTGTATTCCACTGTGGGTAGTGGTAGTGGTCATGTACGACCTGAATAACTGTGAGATGTTGTCTTTGTTTTCCCACATAGAAATGTGGTGGTGGTCTTTGTACCTGGACAGTATTGTAATGTTGTATACC
Source organism: Viscum album (assembly GCA_963277665.1). Classification (NCBI taxonomy): domain Eukaryota; kingdom Viridiplantae; phylum Streptophyta; class Magnoliopsida; order Santalales; family Viscaceae; genus Viscum; species Viscum album. Next base: position 648,738,444 of record OY728153.1, read on the forward strand.
CCGATCCAGGCTGTGGATCAATTTATATAAATTTTTTGAGAGGACTAAGTCTCGGCTTGAGACTGAACCTCTTGGTTACATATGCTATTCATTTTGGTTTAAGTCATAAGTATACTATATATTTCATATTCCTCTACTAACTACATTGAAATATAAATTGTTTTAATGTTACTTTGACAATTAAATTAGTATGTGATTATACTTATTGTAACCTGTATGATAGTTTCAAATGTCAATTTAATCATTAGATTAAATTTACTGAGACCTAATCAATCATTGAGAAACTAATTGAGCATTTACACTCTGTATAAATTCACTACAGTTTAAATTTTTGTTTAAATAGGGGGATTTTAAGAGAAATATTTTTAACAGAAATTTTAATTGGAACAGAATTCACCCCCCTATTGAGTGTCCACGCCAACCATGATTTGGTATCAGAGGTTGTTTTTATCAATACAAGATTTCAAAACATTCTGTTTTCAACTGTGGTTTTAGTTACATCTTTTAATATATTAAATTTATATTAGTTTTAAATTTTATGTCCTTAAAATTATTTTCTAATATCTAGCTATGGATAATAGACTAGAGGGTGATTCTACCAACATGCCACCTTTCTTTAATGGTAAAAACTATGCCCGGTGGAAACTTAAGATGAAAATTCACTTTGAAAATATGGGTTTTGATATCTGGACTGAAATAGAGTCATAATATAAAATTCAAGAAACTGATAGAAAAAATTGGGATGAACCTATAAAGACTGATTAAATAATAATTGTAAATCTATGAATACCATGTATTGTGCTTTAGGAGATGAGGAGTTTAATAGAATTTCTTCTTGTAAAACTACATATGAAATATGGGACACTTTGGCCATTTCCCTTGAGGGAACAACTAATGTTAAAGAAATGAGATTAAACAATTATACTATTAAATATGGTAATTTTAAAATGAAAATTGATGAACCTATTTCTGATATGCTTCTTCTGTTCAATGAGATTGTCAATAAAATGATCTCTCTTAGAAATGTAGTTCCAGCAAAGGAATAAATTTTGAGAATCTTAAGATGTCTACTAGAAAGATGGAGAGGAACATCTGTTTCCATTAGAGAATCACGCGGCATCAGCACAGTCCCTATTAAGGAATTAATATGTAAGATTATGATGTTTGAGGAGGAAATTAATGTATATAAGGAAGAAGATGATGAACCCAAGAGAAAATATGTGGCATTCAAGTCTACTACTTCTAAGAGAAAATAAAAGGAGAAAATACATATACCTACTGAATGTTAAAGCAATGAAGATTCAGATTCAAACAATGATGATGAAATGTATTAAATATCCATGAAGTTTAAGAAGTTCAATAGGAAGAATAAAATATTTAGAAAATGAAATTACAATGGAAAGTATGAAAACAAAGGTCATTTGAAGAAGGATTGGAATAAGTCTGATAAGGAAGATGATATAGTCTACTATAAATGCAAGAGGAAAGGACACATTAAGGCTGACTATCCCAAATTTAAATTCCAAAAGAAATATCTTTATAAGGACAAGAAGTACAAGAAATCTATGAATGATACATGGAGTGCTTCAGAAGAAAGCACAAGTGAATATGAAGTTTCTGATTCTGAAGAGAATTGTGCCAACATGTGTTTCATGACCAACACATCTGAGGTAACCTTAGATACTCCTGTTTTAAATTCCTATTATTCTAAAGATAATGCAAAATCTGATTCTGATTCTGAAGACATGAATAAAGCTGAATTATTTGAATATTTTAACATGCAGGAAGAAACATGTAATGAACTTAAGGATAAATAAAAGTCACTAAAGAAACATCATGCTCCCACTGCCGATGTTAAATTTTCCTTTGATATAGAAAATGAAAAGAATGCTCAACTATTGAAGGAAAATACTGAACTGAAAATGTCTAATGAGCAACATAGAAGGGACATAGAAAAGTTCACAAAGGGAAAAGATACACTTTCTCAAATGTTAGGTAAGAATGATGCACCAAAATACACTGCTGGTTTGGGTTATCAACCTGGACAAAGACAGTTTAACAAAAATTGATTTATTCCAAAATCTGGATAAAATTCTTCTTATTACAGCTCTGGAAATATGTATGCTTCAACTAGTTATTCAAATGGTTATAGAAAATATAATGATTCTGTAAATTATATGAGACCAATAAGACAAATCAGGGTACCTAATGCTTTGATTGCTAACCATTCTGGACCCATGAAGATCTGGGTGCCAAAATAATTTTCTGTTTAAATCGGTGTTGTAAGAAACCTGCTTGAAGAGTTGTAACAAAAAGGTATGGTACTTGGACAATGGATGTTCAAGAAACATGTCTGGATATTACTCATGCCTTAAGAGTCTAATCAATGTTGATGGAGGCAATGTAACCTTTGGTGATAATTCAAAACGAAAAAACATCGGCCTAGGCCAGGTTGGTAAAATTAATTCTATTTTGATTTCTAAAGATTTATTTGTTGATGGACCTAAGTATAACCTATTAAGTATTTATCAATTATTTGATGATGGATTTAATCTAAAATTTGGAAATGATTCCTGTAATGTTTTTAACTCTAAAAATGTTTTACTATTTTTTTCTTTAAGATATGAAAATGTATATGTTTTTTATCTGAATTCATTAGCTAAGAAAAATGTTACTTGTTTAAATGCTTTTCATAACGAGTCTTGGCTTTGGCACATAATATTAGGACACTACAAAATCTATTCACATAGAAAATTGACTTGGATGAACTTAGTTAGAGACCTAACCATACTTGAATTCCTTAATGACAATGTTTGTAATCCCTGTCAAAAGGGAAAACAACATAATGTTTCTTTTAAATCAAAGAAATAAGTTTCAACAGATCACCCTCTCGAGTTGGTTCAGATGGGCTTGTTTGGTTCAACTATTGTTTCTAGTTTAAATAGGAAGCACTATGTCTATGTCCTAGTAGATGAATTTTCTAGTTTTACTTAGGTATACTTCTTAGCTCAAAAAAGTGAAGCTTGTTCATACTTTGTTTAATACTCCAAGTCCGTAGAAATCCTTAGTGGACATAATATTATAACCCTGATAAGTAATCATGGCCGTGAGTTTGAAAATCAATAGTTTGAATATTATTGCTCAAACAATGGCTATAGTCATAACTTTTCTGCCCCCAGCACCCCTCAACAGAATGGTTTAGTAGAAAGAATAAATAGAATCCTTCATGAAATAGAAGGAACTATGATTAATGAGTATGACCTGCCTATTTATTTTTGGGATGATGCTGTGAATACATCTTGTTATATTATTAATAGAGTCTTAATTAGACCTATTCTCATGAAGACCCCATACGAACTAGGGAATAATAGAAAACCCAAAGTTAGTTACATTAGAGACTGTGGCTGCAAAGGTTTTATTCTCAATACAAAGGATAATCAGGACAAGTTTGATTCTAAGAGTGATGAAGTAATTTTTATTGGTTATTATTTAACTAGATAAGCCTATAGAGTCTTTAATAAAAGAACAAAATTCGTGGATGAATCTGTTCACCTCAATTTTGATGAAACTGTTCCACATGAGCCTAAAACCTCTCTTGAAAATCTTTAAGAAGATTTGACTATTCTGGACCTTAATGATAAAACTAAAGAACCTATTGTAAAAATATCTTGTTCTGGAAAAATTCCAGAATCTACTTCTGTTGAACCCGAACCTATAGATAAACCTGAAATTTATAGTCCTACATTTACTAGATAAACTAGGATTATAAATAATCATCTTTTAGATGTTTTTTTGGTAATCTTGATAGAGGGACACGAACTAGAGCTTGTCTTAGAAATCAGGTTGAACATCATGTTTTTCTTTCACAGCTAGAACCTAAATATTTCATTGATGCAATCAATGATGAGTTTTGGTAAACTGATATGCAAGAAGAGTTAAATCAATTTTAAAGAAACAATTTTTGGGAATTAGTTGACAGACCCAAGGACACTTTGACAATAGGTACTAAATGGGTTTTTAGAAAAAATGTTGATGAATGTGGAAATATAGTTAGAAACAATGCTTGGATAGTTTCACAAGGATATATTCAAGAGGAAGGTATAGACTATGAGTAATGCTTTGCCCCTATAGCCAGTTTAGAATCCATTAGGATTTAATTGCCTATGCTGCTCATCTGAATTTAAAGTTATATCAAATAGATGTCAAAAGTGATTTTCTAAATGGTTTTATAATTGAAGAAGATTTTTTTGAAAAAGTACATAGATTTAATAATCCTCCTTTTCTAAATCTGGTTTTTAAACCTTCTAAAGCTTTATATGTTTAAAACAAGCTCTAAGAGCTTGGTATGATAGTCTTATTAATTTTCGTATTTCAAAAAGTTTCACTAAAGGAATTGTTGATCCAACTCTTTTTATTAAAATAATTTCTAAAGATGCTTTAATAGTACTACTCTATGTTGATGATATTATTTTTGGATCTTCTAATCATTCCTTATGTATTTATTTTTTAAAGAGTACGAAAAATAAATTTGAAATGAGTTTAATGGGAGAACTCAAATATTTTCTTGGATTTCAAGTTTTTCAAAATGAAAATGGTATTATTTTGAATAAAAGTAAATATAAAAAGGATCGTTTAAAACGTTTTGGTTTGGATAGTATTAAGGAATGTGATAGTCCTATGAGTACAATCTGTAAATTAGATGCAGATGAAGCTGGGAAACTAGTGGATCAAACCAATTACAGTGGTACGATTGGAAGATTACTTTACCTTACTGCTAGTCAACCAGATATTATGATTATTGGGTGCATGTGTGCAAGATTTCAAAATAATCTGAATGAATCTCATTTACTTTCTGTTAAAAGAATTTTTATGTATCTTAAACACACTGTAAAATTAGGGTTTTTTGCCCAAAAGGACAATCCTTTGAGTTAATGAGTTATTCAGATGCTGACTTTGCTGGTTGCAAGTTGGATATAAAAAGCACATTTGGAACATGTCATTTATTGGGAAACTCCTTAGTATCATGGTGTAGTAAAATTCAGAATTATAATGCTTTTTCCTCTGCCGAAGTAGAGTATATAGCTGCTGGTAGTTGTTGTGCAAAAATTCTGTGGATGAAACCACTCTTTTGGACTATGGATATGGTTTTAAGCATATTTCTATCAACTGTGACAACACTAGTGAAATAAACAATTCAAATAATCGTGTGTCTCACCCTAGGACCAAACCCATTGTTGTAAGGAACTATTTATAGAGAGATCATTACCAAAAGGTGATATTACTCTTGAATTTATTGGTACTGAACATCAATTAGCTGACATTTTCACCAAACATTTGAGTTCAGATAAGTTATGTTACATTAGACATGAATTGGGAATGATTAACCATGATCAATAGCAACCTCACAGATGTGGATACCTCACCAATATAATAACTCACCGATGTAATACCTCACCTATGTAATACCCCACTGATGAAACCTCACCAATGGGCCTCACGGATAGGAATTCTCACCGACAAACCCTATCGATGAGTGCGCTGTTTTATACTTCTGTCTGCCACTCGAATCTGAATCTATTTTACATTATTTCATTTTATTTAATTATTTTATGATTCATAAATGATAAAAACAATGTCCTATCTACTTCTCAATCCACCGAGCCTAAAACCCTTACCCTCAAACCTTAGCTCTCGAATCTCTCGAAAACCCTAAATCCCTCGAACCAGAGATGGAAAAAACCAAACTTACTACCATCAAAGATGACACTAATGTGACAGAAGCAAAGAAGAAGAAGTCTGAGCTAGAATCAAGTGGTAGTGTTGGTAAAATTAGGTCAGGTAGGCGACCAATGAATCCTCATTTATAGAATTGAGTTATTGTGATTGAAAAAGAGATGTGCGTGGAATAGTTGTTGCCTAGAAAGTCATTAGTACTCGAAGTGCTGGAAGATCAAAATTGGGTAGATTTATTTTCGAACAACAGTGTCCCATACTATCTGAAGCTAGTGAACCAATTTTATGAGTTTCTATGCTTTGAAAAATTAGAATATGAGAACCGAGTGACTTCTATTGTGAATGGAAAGGAGATTTATTTTTCAACCATTGAGTGGGATGAATGCCTGAAGGTTCCACATGAAGGTGTATCTGGATATGTATCAAAAGCTATGACACCTACAAGTGATATATTCAATTATGAGACTGCCTTGGAGGAGATCACCGGTAATGGAAATCAAAGACAAGTACTGGCTTCTGAAATCGACTGAGAGAACAAATTGTTGTTCAAATTTGTTCAACATGTCTTAATACAAAGGAGGGGAGACTTTGCGAATTTATGATATCAGGATATCTATCTCATGAATCTCATTAGACATTGTGTAAAAATGAATATGTGAAGATTTCTAATGATCCAAATAGAAGACATGACAAAACCAAAATCAAAGACCAATGCCATATTCTTTGCGAAGCTGATCTCAACGATGATCAAAGTGAAAGGGATAACTGAGTTTCAAGATGAGACAGTGGTAGTAAGGAATAACTTTTGTATCACAACCACTATTTTCAAATACATGAAGATAAATTGGATCCCATGGATAGGAGAGTCGGTTAATGATGACCAGAAGGTGTATGCAAAATTCAATCCTGTGGATCATCCTTCGAGACCTAAGAATGTGAGTGATCCAGGTCTAGGACTTAATAAAGAAGAACCTGAGTATAATTATGATACTGAAGAAGAATAGACTTATATGGATGATGGAAGAGATGCAGACTTACCTCCAAGTCCTGTTGTTGAAATTGTATCTTCTAAAAAGGAAACATTAGTAGATGAAGAGACACCTGTTGATAAAGAAGACCATTCGTCCCCTGATCATAAAGAAGAAGAAGAAAATCAATCTAAAGCCTCTGATTTCGTCATCTTAAGACTATGTCCATTAATTGGAAGCTCAGTTGTGCCTAATGAGGATGTATTAGAAGATATTAAAGTAGTTGTACCTAATCTAGAGGACCCTACTGCTGATGCAGAAAATGAATTCATATTAGAAGATTATTCTGAGGAAGAAAGACCCTCTAAGAATTCTATTGTTGTACATGTGAATGTACCCATCGAGGGGGATCATCAATCCACGTTTGGAAGTGTGTCAGTAGTTGTTGAGATTGACGACTGGGCAGAAGACCCATGTTTTGTGATTTGTGGTTTAGAATATCTTGATACTGATAATAAGGCATCCCTCAATATACCAAAGATTATTTATGATGTTGAGAATGAGTTGTTACATGAAGATGTGGTCAGAATACATGACCTGGATATTTTGAAGAAAAATCTTAAGGACAGTTTTGTGGAAGAGACAAAAAAGATGGAAGCTTCACTGGTGTCATCATTCCAATCGATTATGACTGACTCAGTGGCCAGCACAGCAACTGAAAGATCACCTATTGTGATTTCTCCTGTTGATATGATCACCACGGCTGACCTTAAATCCATAAAGGAAGAGCTGAAGGATTCCTTTAGTGCTTCTGTTTCTTAGTTGAAGCACTGCATTTTTGAAGAGTTGGACAATTTGGAAAAAAAATTGAACTCTCTCTCGGTTGTAATTTTTCAACCTTTGTGGCCGAAATAGGGTAATATGTTATAGACTTCCAGACTCAAGTATCTATACTAGAAGTTGATGGTGAATCTCTAAAGAAATCTATTATCACTTTAGACTCTTACATGAGCTCAAAATCCCAAGCAGACAAGGACATAGCCTACATCAAAAGTGTTGTAAGCCAGATGGTTTTAGTGTTCGAAGGTTTTAAAACCTCCATGAAAGATCAAGTTAAAACCCAGGATTCCCATGTCGAAAATCATATCAGTGGGTTTACCAAAAACATCAAGGACATGGTATCCTTCCCTATTGGTTCTGTTGCTTCTAAACCATCTGTGGATATGGATCAGATTCGAGCTGTGATGAAGGAGGAGATTGGTTCAGTATTAACCAGTAGCTCTGTGGACTCATCCTACCTGAGAAAAGTTGTGCATTCTACTAGTGATTCCGCTAGATAAATAATGAAGATAATCCAAGACTATATTAGAGAATCTTTTGCCTCTCATTAGGAAGTGAATGAAAAGGTGGACTTCTATTTTCAAAAGGTTTACACCAAGAATCAACTCAACAATCATTTCAAACTTCTGTTGGAAAACCTGAAGTTACCTCCTATCAATCAGGCCTTCAGAGAGCAAGTCAGCAAAATAAGGTAATTCACTGCATCCTTGGAAAAATTCATGGAGAAAAATGATGATTTCATATCTGATATGGAGAGAGGAGGAAGAATGATTATGGATTTTAGAAGGCTTTGGCTGCCTTTCCTGCATGTTGATGCTAGGCCAGTGATTGTACCTAAAACTTTACCTGCATCTGCCTCTACAGCTTCTCGAGTTCAGATGACTCTAGCCCATGCCATTCGAAGACTTACACCTATGATCACTCAAAGAACTCCTCAGTACAGGCCAGGAACAGTTTCTGTGGCTCAGCCTCCTGTGAATATCTCTAGAATTCCAAAGCCTGCACCAGCATCCACATAGTATGAATCCTCTTATGATCCAAGGGGCCAATCCCACATTGAGGATGTGTATTGAACAAGTGTATGAGATATTTTATAGGAATACATTCTATTTTTTTCCTTCTATGTACCTTTTTTCAACATATAATACAATTTCCTTTCTTTTCCTTCTCATTTTTTTCCTCTTCTCTTTATTGATTCACACTTTTTCTTAACACAAAGAGGGAGAAATATTATCCATGTATCAAAGAGGGAGAAATATTCACAAAGGGGGAGAAATATTATCTAAGGAAGAGCTACCATGCTTTTCCCCTCTAATATCATTGAATTTAATTCTACCTCTGATACATTATGTTCTATAACATACTGTTTTCTCTGAGATAATTGCATTTAATGAGATATCCTCTGATTCAATTACACTTTTTTGAAAACTATAATATCATAAGTTGTGATTATCAAAATGTGGGAGATTGTTGACCTCACCTATTTTGATAATCCCAACTATGCTTTCACATACATTGATAATCCCAATTAATGTTTATCTATATTCAACTTCGCTAAATCTAAGATATTCTACTATGAAGATGTTAATAGTATTAAAATAATCTTTGAAATATGTTAACCAATTTTTATCCATGTTTGTATGAGTTTTTAAGTAATTATATTCCCATCAGATATGTTTTTCATAAAATAGATATGTGTTAGTCACTGATATGCATATAGCTACTGATACAGAGCTACTGGTACTTAGTCTATTGATAGACATAATTTCCTGATAGAAAGAGTCCTCGATAAGCTAAAGCTATCGATATGTATAACATCTACCAATACAAAAAATCACTAGAACTAAGCGGAACATTCGAATGACCAGAGGTACCGATAGATCAGATCTACCGATAGACCAAGAGCTACCGATATACAGAGTCACCGATACAATGCAGAGCTACCGATAGATAAAGATCTACCGATAAAATGAATTCACCTGTATATAGAGCTACCGATACGAAAAGTTACCGATATAGAGTAAGGAGTTAACGATACCAAGAGCTACCGATGCAAAGTGCTACCGATGCAAAGAGCTACAGATACAAGTTCAAGAGATACCAATGGAAGGTCACTATTACACAAATTCCACCGTACACATCTACCAACAGGAGGCTACTAATGATTGACCAACCTGTGAAACTCTAAAATCTCAATACTACTTATTTATTAAGCTAACGATTACATTTGATGTTTTTAATGTAGTTAATGTTATTTAATGATACTTGTTGGCATGTCAGGGAACCGTACCTAGTACCCATGTAAAAATTAATCAGTCCATTTTTGCTCAAGCTGAAAGCTATAAAAGGGAAGATAAAGGCCTAGCTGGTGTGGAGTGAACATGGAGTGAACATGAGGTGTGCATACAGAGAGAGGATCAAGGAACTAAGAAGGCACACGAAGGGTGAAAAAGAAAAAGGCTCAACATCATTCGAACGTGGTGCTTTCACACAAGGCTACATCCATACTCCAAGAAAACTGGACATACACGAAGCCACTCATTCAAGAGGAGAACATAAGCTACATCATGAGTGAAGAACTACAACAAAAACTTCATGCACTCAGGCTGATAAGATGAACCTGGGACCAAGGCAGAAAACAACACTCTGTTTTTTGAACAATAACTAGAGAAGGACTCAGAAGCTTTTATGACCAATCAAATGAGTCCAGAATTGCACTGCCAATCAGTAATGCTTTTCTAATCTCATTCACATATTCTTTAGTGATTCTTTCATTTACATTTTGAGCAGTTTCTGTACCATGTTTATGTTACTCACACACTATCTATTGAGCTAAGCAGGAGGATTCTAAAATCCACATTCAAACTCTATTAACTCCCTTGTATCCCACTGTGGACAGTGGTAGAGGTCGATTATGACCTGAACAGCTGTGAGCTATTGTCTTTGTTTTCCCACGTAGAACTGTTGTAGAGGTTTTTGGACCTGGATAGTATTGTACTGTTGTTTACCCCGATCCAGGGTGTGGATAAATTTTTATAATTGTTTGAGAGGACTACGTCTTGTCTTGATACTGAAACTCTCAGTTACATCTAATGTGCATTTTGGTTTATGTCATAAGTGTACTATATATTTCATATTCCGCTGCTAACTACTTTGAAATATAATTTGTTTTAAAGTTACATTGGTAGTTAAATTATAAAGTGTTTATACTTATTGTAAACTAGTAAATTAGTTTCAAAAGCCAATTTAATCTTCAGATTAAATTAACTGAGACCTAATCAATCTTTGAGAAACTAATTGAACATTTACATTCTGTATAAATTCACAACAGTTTGACTTTGTTTTTAAATAGGGGTATTTTAATAGAAATATTTTTAACAGAAATTTTAATTGGAACACAATTCACACACCTCTTGAGAGTCCATTCCGACCAACAAAATGGTGTCATAAAATGATGTAATTGTTAATACCGAAAAGGTGAATGTTATTATGACATGGTACCAACCACAAAATGTTTTTGATATTCAGAGCATCTTGGGTCCATATGGTTATATAAATGGTTTGTTAAGGATATTTAAATTTTGTCTTCTCTAATGGTTTCACTAGCTTGGAACGTAGTAATGATTTCTTTGGATGATAAAATTCAGAGTTCATTTTTTAAGAGAAATGTATTTTAATGACTGTGGCATTGATAACTCTTCCAATGTCCGAGTAAGGCTATGTGGTTATCTATGATGCGTTCGGTTAAAGGTTGAGCTATATTATTATAAAAATTGATCATGTTGTTTCTTATGTATTTTATTATCATAGGCTATATTAGGATAATTTTCCACCCCATGACCAAGAACATCAATCTGTGATGCACACACTTATGATATAACAACATTACCATTATGGAGAAATTTTTACAATGGTTTTAAACCACAATATCTTATGATGTGTATTATCTAAAATAGATATGAATCAACATCATATATGTTTAGTGAAATATGTAAAATATTTCATCTTCGATATCGCCTATACTCCGAGGAAAGGGAATGTCATTGCATATGCTTTGAGAAGTAAATTTCCAAACTTGTTACTAGATGAATCATAAAAAACGTAATTTGACGGCCATGTTTTCACTATTAAATATTGGAGTTCAGGAATCCAAGGATGAGATCACCATTCCCACTATTCAGTTGAAATCCCCCCTTCTCAAATTAATTCTTCACGATATCCATCTTGATGGGGTGTTCTTTATCATTAGAGAGTCTATTTGTGGGGAGGATATCGTTATAATAAGGTCATTCTCCAAAGAGTTAATTATGTGCTATCAGAATCAATTTTTTGGGACGTTAGAGGTAAGGAAATTTTAATTGACTGTTTTCCATAATTCAATGTTGTATGTGAACCCTAGGACCATGAATATGTTCTAAGACATGAGACACTGATTCTGGTGGCCAAGTATGAGACAATACATTACAAATTTTGTTTCTCATAGTTATATGTGCCAAAGGGATAAGGTCGAGCACTAGAAACACCCAGGTTATCTTCAACCACTTCCAATGAATGATTTGCATTCATATGAGATATCAATGGTCTTTATGGTTTTGTATACACATAGTAATAGTATGAAAACCACAATATTAATTTTGACCAATTAGGTGTCGAAATTGGTTTGCTTCATACAAATTCATGATGCAACCCACGTTGAGGAGTTGGGAAATAACTATGGGAAATTGATTGTTAGTATTCCTGAAGTTAAATTAGATATAGTCATTGATAGGGATCCTTATTCAACATCTTGTTTTTTGAGATTCTGTTAGAAGAAAAAGAGATATAACATAAATTTGAGTACAAAATACCATATGTAGTCGGATGACTAGACAAAAAGAGATACAGATTAATGAGGATATTATTTGTGCTTGTGTGATCAATATTACAGGATAATGGCATGATCATTTTGGATAGGTTTTGTTACATTATAATAATAGTTACCAGGATGTGATCATAATGGCTCTTTTTGAGGCCTTATATGGCTGACCTTCTAGAACTTTTTTGTGTTTTTTAGAGGATGGTGATTTTTTCTTGGTAGGAAAACATTTGGTGAAATAAATGGAATTAATTATACATTTTATTTATCATATAATGTTGATAGCATAGAGATCATACATTTCTAATTATTATCATCATCATTGGTTATTGGAGTTTTCTGTGGGAAACCATTTGTCGTTGAATGATTCACCATGGATGGGACATAAATGTCTTGGGAGGAAAGGGAAAAAATCTTCTCATTTGCTTGAAATATTGGAGGTTGTTGAGAAGGAGGGATAATTTTGTTAAAATTTTTAACATCCACCATAACTGACAGTGATACATATCATTTTCCATGTATTTTAACAACAAAAATATTTATATGATCCATCTCATCTAATGAGTTGGCGTGATATTGGATTTTAATAGGATTTATCCAAGAATTAATGACTAGTTGTGGTAGTTGATTCTAAAACCATGAGACTTATTAGGAGTATGACACCATCAGTTTGATTTATATTAAAGAAAATTATTGATACTCCGAAAACATGGGAGAGGGAGGAACTAATGAGAGAGAAATGTTCTCAACTTTTTGGCATGAAAGCTTCTTCATAGTCATTACGGGGACCGAATGGATTAATGGTGGGTGGGGGTAGTAAAATCCTTTTAATGTTTTCAAGTATTCATAAACCAGAATTATTAACATGATTTGGTTATTTTATGTTTTGTTATATGTCATGATAAAATAAAAATGTTTTGAAAATTAATTGGCTAGTGAACAATTGGCATATGGTGTATCCACACCATTCAGCCTCGAGAGAAAATCATTGAAAACCCTTTATGTGTGGGTTTTCATAGACGGTACCTAATTTGTCAAATAGTGCACCCAATTTGGGGAAAATGAGAGGCCCATTTAAATGGAGTGTAGTGTTTGTTCGAAAATTTTTCCAAACTGTGTAGCTCGTCCCAACTAACCATACACAAGATTGAAATAGTACTAAAATAATAATTTAAAATCCCTACTACCACAAACCCATAGTATTTAATTTTACATGGGAGCATACATGATAAGTTAGTGCCCCTTCATACCCTCTCAAAATTGATTCGATGCAAGAAGAACGCTACCCAATATCCTTCTGGTTTGTATCCTCACCATATTCTCTATCCTCCATTATCTCTCTTCACCTTCAATGGGTTCTATGGATCCCTTTGTTTTTTTGTTTATATAATTCCCACTATTTTTCTATCATAAAAAAAGGTTTGAATGACATTTCCAATTTCATCATTCTATGTTGATAATTATAATTATGGACTGGTGTTACGTGATCCATTGATCTTGAGGTAGATGGTTCCTTCATGAGTCCCAATTTATGTTAACCACAAATTAATTAATTTATTTTCCTTTATATGAATTATTATAAATTTAGAGATTTTAATTAAATGGATTTTAATTAGATTTTTATAAAAACCAATTTCAATTGAAATGGGATTTTAAAATGGATTTATAGAATGATATCTCAAAACCCCCAAATCCATTGAATTTGTGTGTGTATATGGAAAAAAAGTGAAATTTAAAAAGATTAATTTAGATTGTGAAAATAAATAAATAAAAAAATAATGAAAAAAATTCATTGAATTTGGTGTTTTTTGTGAAATTTACTGAATTTGATTTAAATTAACTATTGGAATTGATTTGTGAATTTTCATCAGGAAATTGAATATGGGAATATATTACATGTAACAATTTTTTAAAAAGTATTAAATTATTTTTAATTGAAACCATTAGTGTTTATCATAGAAAAGCAATCTTTTCGAGTAAAACCCCATTTTTCTTGTTAAATGGAAATTGGATATTTTGAAATGGGGGAATGGGATTGAATTGATTTTTATGTTATCATAAAATATAATTTCTAACATTAAATTACACTAGATCACTTGAAATAATAAGTAGTTAGTGAGTAATTTGAGACTAACATGTTATGAACTGAATGCACTAGCACTGAATTAACGTATTACAACATTAAAAAATTGGTTTGGATGCCTATTTTTCCACATTTAGATATAGAGGCGTCCAATTTTTCTAGTGTAAAGGGAATTGTGAACATAATGTGGTTTTTCACATAAGAGTGTGAGGATCCCATAACCTAGAAGTATTGTACCACTTGTTAGATTACCATGTCACAAACTTCATTATATATGATATATAAATGTATTAAAATGTTTTTGAACTATATTATATGACTGATGATTTATACAAAAAAAATTATATTAATGTGTATATATAATCCATTTATAAAAAGTGAAATTTTTTTAAAAGTATTTACATTGCCTTAAATGTATTTCCAACATTTCGAAATGTAATGATTTATTTTTTGAAAAATAATCATGAAATACCAAACTTATTTAATTGAATACTGAATAAAAATTATTTGGAAAAAATTATATTGGAAGCTTGATATGGAATATTTGGTGAGGCCCTACAAAGATATTATCTCACACCCTACCCATTCGTTCAAGTGTTTATAGGTTATCATTATCTAGGTTCAAGTAGGGTTAAAGATACCCATAGAGGTGGTTCGACCTATTGTTTTGTTGACATAGAGAGTTGCATCTGATAGTTATTGGGATATTAAAATATATTGTCTCAATACAAAATTTCTATAGTACATTGGGGTTTCATTCTTGCGTTACTTCTTTTAGACTTCTCTGAGTAATGATTTTTTGGTATTCATACTAATTTGTTTTTATTTTTCATCCACATTTTTTGTGGAAAACCCATCCCAATTTATTTTGTTAGGAAAACTTCTTATCAACTACACATGAAAATTGGGAAACCCCATTGAGGAATAATAGAACCTGATCAGTTATCCAGTTACCTCAGTACCGAAGCTAGTTCATGATAGAAAATAATCCAAGTATAGATCATGATTCTACATTAATTTTTATGGTTTACAGGAATAAGGATGGATTCTAGAAAACGTTATATCAATAAAATGTAGTATAATTTTCGATGATAAATTGTCAAAACTTTTCATTAATTCAAAATATATATGGATACATAGTTATCCAATAGATATAGAGATATATATATATTATGATTCCATTATATTCATATCATTTCTCTGTGTTGAATTGTTTTCCATTTTTCAATATTCATTTTTAATAATAAAATAAAAATTTAATAAAAGAATGGATATATTACAACACACATAATTTAAATAAATCTAATAACTCTGTGATGCATCTAAATATTCTTCTTAATAGGTTATTCAATCCTCCCCTTCTTGTTTTATAAATCATTATTTCTGGTATTACTTATCTCTTTACCCATTTCTCATTATTTTTCGTCTAAAGATAAAATATAATTAAATTGATTAATTTTAAACCAATAAAATAGTTTTAATCCTAACTCATTGTGTTCTACATTAAACATATAATATTTAAAATGGTATATATATGTAAATGAACATTTATAAAAAAATCAGTACTCTTTTGGTAACCTAGTATCTATAATAAAATAGCCTTTATGGGTTAGAAACATATTGAAATATTCTTCTCTTTATTATCTAATAAATATTTCCATTATTTTGTTATCATTTTTATCATATAATAATATATTTTTATATTTTTATGAATATAGTCACACTTACCAAACCTACTTTATAGGGTTCATATTTTCATTTTTCATTTTTCCTTATTTCCATTCCCTTATCTTGTCATCTCATACATCGCGTCATTTGTAAATCGTGACAGTATCGACCATCCATATTTCAGAGTCTTGAGGAATAATTCAAAACAATTAAAATATCATGTAATTATAGTTTTACATTTTGGATATTAAGAATATATGTAACATCCCAGGTAAATAAAGAATAAATAATTTTCATATTTATTAATATTTACGAATTAAATATTAATTTTAATTAAAAGGGGTTTCTACGTTCGATAGCATACTCGGTACGCAACGATGAGTTTCTTTAAAAACATACGTTGCACACAAGTAATAAAATAATATTATTTTAAATGTTAGTCAACGAGTAGCCGTTGTACTGGTGGGAATGGATATAAATAAATAAAATATGATTATATATGTTTTTAAATGTTTTTACATTTACCCAATAAAAGATAATGGCTTAAAATACGGAAATAGTTCAATTTTAAGCATTTATACCCTAATTTTCACGAAAGGTCCACTTATCACCTATTGACGGAGAACCGTCATTAAATATAGTTTTGATCGATCTTATAAATTCTATTGGACCAAATATAACTCTTCTTTAGAATCGGGACATCAAAATTTACTTTGTGTAAATTTTTGGTACCTTTCTGATAAAGTTCATTTTTTAATGAATAGTGTAAAATGTTGTATTTTAATTCAAAACCTCTTTTTAATATAATTTATTTATATGATTAGATTATCTTTTGATTTGTTTTTAAAGTGAAATTAGAAAATATTTTTACCATTTAAATCTAATAGTGGTCGTTGGAATTAATTTCACTTTGAAATCAGACTTAAACTGGTGTCAATCTTTTGATACTTATTGTTTCATAAAAACACGCTATTTTCTCTGACAGCGGGAATTAATTATTAAATTAATTAATGTGACTTATATGTTTTTAATTTTGTAAAATAGACTTCATTTTTGAATTCTTAATATCAAATATAGCTTAGGGTGAATTTTTGGTAATTTTCTGAAAAACTTCAAATTTTGATGAATAGTGAAACCACTAAGTGGTACTTATAAAGACTGATTTTCCGTTTAAATGAAATTTTTCAATCATTGTGTTTTGAATTTCAAAAATCCGACATACATGGTTTTCATTAAGAAGTAAAATGTGGTTCAATGAGATTATAATAATTTTTTTGGTGAATAGTAACTTATTATGTTCTTAATCGCGATTAGTGGTAATTAGTGTAGTTTAAGGTAAAAATAATGCTTTAATAAAATAAGATGAGCTTGACACATGTCCTACCCTCATTGGTTGTGTCATGGCCGACCAAGACAAGCCATGGGACAACTTGGGGACCCCATGGAGACACATTGGTTGGGAAATGACATAAATAACTTTTTATTTAATGTAAAAGTAAAAATGACACAAACATAATATGTTTTACAAAAACAATTTTTACATGGGGTTATAAAGATCAGATTTTTGATTATAAATATTAATTGGAAATCTAAAGATATTTCCTACATAATAGTAGTTTTCTTATAATTTTTAGACATTAAATTAATTAAATTATTTATGATATAATAATGATGCAGCGATGACATCATTATTTGACGATTTAAATAATATGGAAAGATAATGAAAAATCTAAAACCTACACATGGCCAAAACCAATTGGATGAGTGGATTTCGAACTCTTATCACCTTATCAACGAATTCTATCAATGTGGGACCTTTTAAAACTGAAACACATTTTCAAATAAAGTAATATTTCTTTACTTTCCAAAAGTTCCCCTCCTCTCCTCTTACAAAAGGCCCCCACCTCTACCTCATTTCACAAACTCCTCAAGCCTTTGGATCGGAAAAACCCTACCCATTTACTCTCTCTACATCCCTCTCTTCATCCTAGAGGACTCCCTTTGGGAAAAATCCTTTCAAAGGAGGCCTTTATGCTCAAATCAAAAGGAGTTACACTTTTATAGGTAATTCATTCTCTCTTGTTCATTTGTTTTTTTGCTTCTCCAACCCCCTAAACTCATTTTATTTACTTATTTTCTAACAACACCAGTATATTCAATATACTAGGATGTTGTTATAATATTTATTTGAGCTAAACTCTCACACAACTACATCAAATGGTTAAAGAACATACTGTTTCTGTGGATGGCGAAATTCTGCCTCCCGAAACGATGGTTGTTCAATAATCATTTAACACCTTAAAAGGTGGCCATTATGATGTCACTATTTTTATATATGATATATAATATGTTTATGTTTTCCTCAAGCTTCTGTTTTTTTCATTTTGGGCATACCTTTATGGTTTCCATTATGGGTAAACACGATATCTTCATTTTAGGAAGTGCGGACTACCGCCCCCTGAAAGTGATTTGATTCGTTAATACCATATGTGGGATGTGTAAAGGATAAAGTTAATGATATTATATATGTTATTATACTGGAATTATAATATACTTTTATATCATTATGATTCCATTCCAGAAAATACGAAATAGAAATGGAAGTAGCGTTCATGCGTACGTACGACTTACCGTCTCCATGAACGGTGCATTTCATTTCTTACCTCTGAATGTGATGTAATACTATAAATACATGTATATGAAGAATATATATTATATATATGTTATCCAAATAATTAATATCATTCTGGATATAATGAACCTTTGACAAAATTAACAACATGTATGTGTAAGAAGTCTATTTTTGACTTAAGATCCAAATACCGACAAAATGAACATTATTAACTTAAATGATTACATGATGTTAATAAAATCGTATAAAAGGAATAATGAAATTGAAAAAGTTTCATAAGAAAGTAGAGATTAACTCAAGTTTATTATTCAAGAGATTAAAGAACGGTCGGGTCAAGTCGGATACGAGGTATGGGACTTCGTCTCAATCTCCTTTCATTGAGGCATATTTTATTTTATACACAACTTTCATTTATACGGTGTATAAACCCCTTTGACTTTTACGTTTATTCAAAAGGAATCTTTTTTATATGAAGCGTTTACTAAACGAAAAAAGTGAATGTTTTTGTCGAACGTATGCGGCGACAACGACTTCTCCGCCGTCGTGACCGTTATTTGAGTTTCGGCTTCCTCTACATGCCATACCTTCTTTTTAAAAGAAAAATAAATACCATGTTTTACTTTTCTTTTATTTTGTTATTGAAAATGGTTTTCAAAATGTTTTTTGTGTTGTATTGATATCTTATGATTGAAATGTGGAAATGTTATGTTTCCTTTATGCATGTTTTATGTGATACGATTATGTTATGGTTCTTGGGCATTATTATGAAGATGGGTGGTTCCGTGATAAACTAAGGGCGGGTGAGCCCGATATAGCTCTCCAATGCATTGGGTAACACGAAGGAGTGAAACGTTAAGGTTTCTCTGAAGAGATTTTAGGGAATATACTATGATGGGTATTCCAAACGTAACCAAGAGGGTTACTCCCTACGTAAGAATGTTATGAATGCCTCAAGTTACCTTTATGTCTTATGATTTATATGAGTTATTCATGATTTGATGAGGTATGTTAAAGTGCTTATGTTTTATGGGTAAATTATGATTTCATTCTTATGTGTATATGTACCCATGTTTCCTTTCCATATTTTTATATCCCTAACTGAGCTTTTTATGCTCATCCCATGTTTTTTTTGAAATGTTTTTCACAGGTCAAGGGAAAGGTACATGATATGATGATAGTGTCAAGGATGTGTCAAGAAATAATCCATGTTTTATTTTAAATGTGTTTCCATTGATGGGAATGAATAATACTATCTTTATGTAACCACTTTGTTTATATGTGGAATGTAATGCAAGGTTTATGATCTAATTCTCTAAAACTCTAAACCTGAAAAGATCCTCAACGTGAATTATACATTTAATTCAATATTAAGTAAGGTTTAAGGTCGGGGCCTTATAGTTGGTATCAAAGGTCATTTTAGGCAACTTTAGGAGTTAGAAAAGTGTTAAATTATAATATGATTGAAATGATATAGTATTTATGGATTACCGTGTTGCTTCACCTAAGATATTTCTGTGTTCAGAATGGTTTTCCGCAGAGGAAACAAAGTAGCTATGTTGGGGAGACATCAGGAGGAAGATAACCTTCCAATTCAGCAACCTGAGATGGTCGGAATCGGAACTGAACAGTTTGTTGCAGTGATGGAATAGTTGACTCAGGCTATAAATGGTGGTGGTATCCATGCACGAGATCAGCCAGATCAACCGCAGAGGAACATGTCAGTGGTGGAACATTTCATGAGGCAACATCCCCCATCATTCAGAGGATCTTCTGACCCTGTGCAAGGTGAAGGGTGGATTAAAGCACTGGAGATGATTTTTGATGTCACGGGGTGTTCAGAACATCAAAAGGTTAGTCTTGCTGTTTACCGTTTTGAAGGTGAAGCTGATCAGTGGTGGTCGATGGTGAAAAATATAAGGGATAGTGATGAGATTGAGGACCTTCACTGGGACGAATTCCAAGGTATGTTTCTTGAGAAATATTTCCTAAGGTGGTTCGTCTTAGTATGGAAAAACAGTTCCTAGAATTGAGACAGGAGGATGATTCAGTGGCTGCTTATGAAGAAAAGTTCAATCGATTGGCAAGGTATGCTCCAAAATTCATACGAGATCATGATAGTAAAATAAACTGTTTTTACTCAGGGTTAAAGCCAAAGTATCGAAGGGATTTACCTTCTCATGAGTTAAAAGTTATGAAAAACTTGTTCGATGTGTGGAGAAGGTGGAAATAGAGTTTGCCGATGATCAGGTGTTCTATGACAAACAACAGAAAAAGAGGTCTAGTTGGCAGGCAAAGGGGAAGAATTCATCAAAGAAGCAAGGAGGTAAGAAAACCAAATATCCATCCTGTGAGAAGTGTGGTAAAATGAATCCTGGATAATGTTTATCCAAGTCAGGTAAGTGATTTCGGTGTGGTAAGTCTGGTCATATTGCTCGTAACTCTAAGGAAGATGATCAAACAGGAAATGAAAAGCCAACGGTAAGATGTTTTAAGTGTAATGAAATGGGTCATTTTGAAAATGACTGTCCAACGAAGAACTCAACTGGGGGAATGAAGCCAGACTACAAGCAGAAAGGGGTGGTGAAATCCTTTTCAACAACTTCAGCAGATGTTGGGCCATCGAATGAAGTGGTATCAGCTCTAGGGAGCTCAGTATTTTTTTGATGATTGACTTGAGGTCGGGGTGCCATCAGATGAAAGTAAAATAAGCAGTCGTTCCGAAGACTGCGTTCCGTACTAGATATGGCCATTATGAATTTTTAGTAATGCCTTTTGGGTTAACCAATGCACCTTCTGTATTCATGGACCTTATGAATAAAATTTTCCATGAGTTCTTGGATAAGTTTGTGTTTGTGTTTTGAGTTTTGGTAAGAGATTATGTGTGCCTTGTGATTCACAGTTGAAGAATGAGTTGTTATGTGAGGCTCATAGTTCCCCGTTTTCAGTTCATCCGGGCAGTACTAAGATGTACAGAGATCTGCGGGAGTATTACTGGTGGGATGGAATGAAAAAAAAATATTGCTGATTTTACTGTGAAGTGTTTGACATGTCAACAGGTTAAAGAAGAGCGGCAGGGAAGCTTCAGCCTTTACTAGTTCCAGAGTGGAAATGGGAAAACATATACATTGACTTTGTTGTGGGATTACCGAGGACATCTTGAGGTAAAAATGCAATCTGGGTTATTGTTGATTGCTTGACCAAATCTGCTCATTTCCTTTCTATACGAGATACTTTCTCTCTATATCAACTTTCCCGTTTGTATCTTAAAGAGATAGTCAGGTTACATGGAGTTCCTCTCTCCATTGTATCTGATCGTGATCCTAGGTTCACATTTAACTTTTGGAAAGGCCTTCAGAAGACGTTGGGTACATAATTAAATTTTAGTACAGCTTTCCATCCTCAATCAGATGGGAAGTCAGAATGAACAATCCAGACATTGGAGGATATGCTACGAGCTTGTTCTATAAATTATCAGGGAAGTTGGGACCAACATCATTCTTTGGTTGAGTTTTCTTATAATAACAGTTTTCATTCCAGTATAAATATGGCACCATTTGAGGAATTATATGGGAAGTGGTGTCGAACTCTAGCATTTCGGGATGAAGTGGGTGAAAGGAAGCTGATGGGACCAGAATTGGTAGAAGAGATGGAAGAAAAAGTTCAGTTCATTCAGAAGCACATGAGAACAGCTCAGAGTAGGCAGAAGAGTTATGCGGATAACCGGAGGAAGGATCTATCTTTCGAGGTAGGTGGTCATTTTTTTTCAAGGTTTCTCCTTGGGAAAGTGTGATGAGATTTGGTAAGAAAGGAAAGCTGAGTCCAAGGTTTATTGGACCATATGAAATTCTGGAGAGATTTGGAACAGTTGCATACCGGGTGGCTTTACCTCCGAGTTTATTTCAGGTACACAATGTTTTTCATGTTTCAATGTTGAGGAAGTATATGCCAGATCCATCTCATGTTTTGAGTCCAGAGGCAGTTCAGCTGGAAGAGAACCTATCTTGTGAAGAACAACCAGTCCAGATTCTTGACCACATGGAGCAGGTGTTACGGAATAAGGTGATTCATCAGGTAAAGGTTTTGTGGAAAAACCATGTGACTGAAGAGGCAATGTGGGAATCTTAAAATGCTATGAGGGATAAATACCCCCACTTATTTTGATAAGTGAATAAAATTGCGAGGACGCAATTCCCAAAAGGGGGGAAGGATGTAACATCCCAGGTAAATAATGAATAAATAATTTTCATATTTATTAATATTTACGAATTAAATATTAATTTTAATTAAAAGGGGTTTCTATGTTTGATAGCGTACTCGGTATGCAACGATGAGTTTATTTGAAAACTTACGTTGCACACAAGTAATAAAATAATATTATTTTAAATGTTAGTTAATGAGTAGTTGTTGTACTCGCGGGAATGGATAGAAATAACTAAAATATGATTATATTTGTTTTTAAATGTTTTTACATTTACCCAATAAAAGATAAAGGCTTAAAATACGGAAAGAGTAAAATTTTAGGCATTTATACCCTAATTTTCACGAAAGATCCACTTATCACCTTTTGACGGAGAACCGTCATTAAATATAGTTTTGATCAATCTTATAAATTCTATTGGACCAAATATAACTCTTCTTTATAATCGGGACATCAAAATTTACTTTTTGTAAATTTTTGGTACCTTTCTGATAAAGTTCATTTTTTTAATGAATAGTGTAAAATGTTGTATTTTAATTCAAAACCTCTTTTTAATCTAATTTATTTATATGATTAGATTATCTTTTGAATTGGTTTTAAAGTGAAATTATAAAATATTTTTACCATTTAAATCCAATAGTGGTTGTGGGAATTAATTTCACTTTGAAATCGGACTTAAACTAGTGTCAATCTTTTGATACTTATTGTTTAATAAAAACACGCTATTTTCTCTGACAGCGGGAATTAATTATTAAATTAATTAATGTGACTTATATGTTTTGAATTTTGTAAAATAGACTTAATTTTTGAATTCGTAATATCAAATATAGCTTAGGGTGAATTTTTGGTAATTTTCTGAAAAACTTCAAATTTTGATGAATAGTGAAACCACTAAGTGGTACTTATAAAGACTGATTTTCCGTTTAAATGAAATTTTGCCATCATTGTGTTTTGAATTTCAAAAATCCGACATACATGGTTTTCATTAAGAAGTAAAATCTGGTTCAATGAGTTTATAATAATTTTTTGGGTGAATAGTAACTTATTAAGTTCTTAATCGCGATTAGTGGTAATTAGTGTAGTTTAAGGTAAAAATAATGCTTTAATAAAATTAGATGAGCTTGAAACATGTCCTACACACATTGGTTGTGTCATGGCCGACCAAGAAAAGCCATGGGTCAACTTGGGGACCCCATGGAGACACTTTGGTTGGGAAATGACATAAATAACTTTTTTTTTATGTAAAAGTAAAAATGACACAAACATAATATGTTTTACAAAAACAATTTTTACATGGGGTTATAAAGATCCGATTTTTGATTATAAATAGTCATTGGAAAGATAAAACGATTTACTACATAATATTATTTTTATTATAATTTTTAGACATTAAATAAATTAAATTATTTATGACATAATAATGATGCAGCGATGACATCATTGTTTGATGATTTAAATAAAATGGAAAGATAATGAAAAATCTAAAACAAACACTTGGAAAAAACCAATTGGATGAGGGGATTTCGAACCCTTATCACCTTATCCACGAATTCTCTCAATGTGGGAACTTTTAATACTGAAACACATTTTCAAATAAAGTAATATTTCTTTACTTTCCAAAAGTGCCCCTCCTCTCCTCTTATAAAAGGCCCCCACCTCTACCTCATTTCACACACTCCTCAAGCCTTTGGCTCGGCCGACCCCTGCCCATTTACTCTCTCTACATCCTTATCTTCATCCTAGAGTATTCCCATTTGGAAGAATCCTTTCAAAGGAAGCCTTTAGGCTCAAATCAAAAGGAGTTACACTTTTAAAGGTAATTCATTCTCTCTTGTTCATTTGTTTTATTTTTCTTCTCCAACCCCCTAAACTCTTTTTATTTACTTCTTTTGTAAGAACACCAGTATCTTAAATATACTAGGATGTTTTTATAAAATTTATTTAAGCTACACTCTCACACAACTACATCAAATGGTTAAAGAACATACGGTTTCCGTGGATGGCAAAATTCTGCCTCCCGAAATGATGATTGTTCAATACTCATTTAACACCTTCAAAGGTGGCCATTATGATGTCACTATTTTTATATATGATATATAATATTTTTATGTTTTCCTTAAGCTTCTGTTTTTTCATTTTGGGAATACCTTTATGGTTTCCATTATGGGTAATCATGATATCTTCATTTTAGGAAGTGCGGACTACCGCCCCCTGAAAGTGATTTGATTCGTTAATACCATATGTGGGATGTGTAAAGGATAAATTTAATGATATTATACATGTTTTATACTGGAATTATAATATACTCTTATATCATTATGATTCCATTCCAGAAAATACGAAATAGAAATTGAAGTAGTGTTCATGCGTACGTACGGCTTACCGTCTCCATGAATGGTGAATTTCATTTCTTACCTCTGAATGTGATGTAATATTATAAATACATGTATATGATGAATATATATGATATATATGTTATCCAAATAATTAATATCATTTTGGATATAACGAACCTTTGAACAAATTAACAACATGTAAGTGTAAGAAGTCTATTTTTGACTTAAGAACCAAATACCGACAAAATGAACATTATAAACTTAAATGATTACATGATGTTCATAACATGGTATAAAAGGAATAATGAACATGAAAAAGGTTCATAAGCAATTAGAGATTAACTCAAGTTTATTATTCAGGATATTAAAGAATCGTCGGGTCAATTCGGATACGAGGTATGGGACTTCGTCTCAATCTCCTTTCATTGAGGCATATTTTATTTTATACACAACTTTCTTTTATATGGTGTATAAACCCCTTGGACTTTTACGTTTATTCAAAAGGAATCTTTTTTATACGAAGCGTTTACTAAACGACAAAAGGGAATGTTTTTGTCGAACGTATGCGGCGACAACGACTTCTCTGCCGTCGTAACCGTTATTTGAGTTTTGGCTTCCTCTACATGCCATTACTTCTTTTTAAAAGAAAAATAAATACCATGTTTTACTTGTCTTTTATTTTTGTATTTAAAATGGTTTTCACAATGTTTTTTGTGTTGTATTTATATCCTGTGATTGAAATGTGGAAATGTTATGTTTCGTTTATGTATGTTTTATGTGATACGATTATGTTATGGTTCATGGGCATTATTATGAGGACGGGTGGTTCCGTGATAAACTAAAGGCGGGTGAGCCCGATATAGCTCTCCAATTAATTGGGTAACGCGAATGAGTGAAACTTTAAGGTTTCTCCGAAGAGATTTTAGGGAATATACTATGATGGTTATTCCAAACGTAACCAAGAGGGTTACTCCCTACGTAAGAATGTTATGAATGCCTCAAGTAATCTTTATGTATTATGATTTCTATGAGTTATTCATGATTTGATGAGGTATGTTAAAGTGCTTATGTTTTATGGGTAAAGTATGATTTCATTCTTATGTGTATATGTACCCATGTTTCCTTTCCATATTTTTATATCCCTTACTGAGCTTTTTATGCTCATCCCATGTTTTTTTTGAAATGTTTTTCACAGGTCAAGGGAAAGGTACATGATATGATGATAGTGTCAAGGACGTGTCAAGAAATAATCCATGTTTTATTTTAAATGTGTTTTCATTGATGGGAATGAAGAATACTATATTTATGTAACCACTTTGTTTATATGTGGAATGTAATGCATGATTTATGATCTAATTCTCAAAAACTCTAAACCTGAAAATATCCTCAACGTGAATTATTCATTTAATTCAATATTAAGTAAGGTTTAAGGTCGGGGCCTTATAATATAAATTTCATTTTTTTACATACTGATTAGTTTCAAAAGGTAAATTATCAATTTACTAAAAATTATTTTCTCTTAATTGAAAATGAAAAAATATAATATATATATATATATTTAAAATGATTTTTTTGGAAAAATTTTTATTAGAGGATAATAAATCATTTTTTATTGATGGAAAATGAACTAAAAGAATATTATAAGGAATAAAAAATTAGTGTTATCATAATAAGGGTAAAGTGAGAGGCATTGATATATATGATATAAATTTACTTAATTTTATATCCTTCATGTTGAATATGAAAAGATTATAAAATTTACATAATTCTCATACCCTTAAGGAAAATATATCATCATTATTCTGAATTGATATGAAATGTTATACTAGTTTATTGTTGAAATAATAATTAAATATAAAATATTGAAATCGTTCATTCCTTTTAGAAGAGAATCCACATGTTGAAAATAATTTATGGGATGAGAGATACATTTTTCAGAATGTAGGGAAATTTTTTTCCAATGTAGTAATTTTTAATTAATTAATATTAACACTGAGATTTTTACTCCATAAATGAGACAAATACATAATATAATATATATTGTTAGAAGTGTTAGAAAAACATTAACTCCATAAAAGATGGTAAATCCAGAATGATTTTGAATATTAATTCCTAAAAATGAGGTAATAAAATATATCTAAGTTCATGAAACACCATTAAATAATTGTATAAATACTACGCCAATGGTGAAAACCAGAAATAACATCTGACACAACCAACTAAATTTTCAACTGTTTTTTATCAAAACTTGTTATTCCTACCAGTATTTAAAAAAAATCATGGATCCATTAATAAATATATCGATGAAAATTTGATTTTATTAATAGAGACATACCCATTACATTTCTTATTTCATAATCATTTATTGAATAAACCAATAATTAAATGACTATAATTCTCATTATATGAATACCATAAAATTTACTATATCCTAATTTGTACCAAATTATTGGAAAAATAATGTGGCAATCCTACTGTTAAATTCCATCACGATGATAGAAACATGTTTTTTATGTGGGATAAATATATATCCTGAATTAATGGTGTATAAGAAGCAATCTTGTTCCATGAAAATAAATTGGTGTGCCTAAATTAATTCCATGGATGTTGAGATCCTCGTATATTTATATACAATATCAATAATATAATAAAAACACCCCAACATGTTCAACACAATAATAAACTATCACGGGTTTTAAGAGGAGTATTTTGAGACCCTATCTATGAAAACACCATAATTCTACAAATGTTACTAAATATACCAATAAACAAAGAACCATTCTAATTACTATTCAAGGGATTTCATGAAATAATTTTGATTCAATTCCAGGGGATGTAAATTTATTTATCACAAACATTGATGATGTAACTTGCACAGTTCGATTACAATATTACACCCAATGAAAAAAATTAAATACTTTTAATGGTTGTAAAATTATATTATTTACATTTAAAAAGAAAATATTTTTGTATCTAAATCTAATATATTATTTTAATCAGTTTTTTGTGATAGTTGAGACTCGATGTGAAAAACATTATCATATAAATAAGAACAAAATATTAATGGTAAAATTGAAAAAATCATTTATAAATCATGTCCTATATGTATTTTTTTGATTCTTGATGGTGATATTATAGTTGATAAAAAGAAAATTTATATTGGTGAATAAAAAACATGATATTTAATTACCCTATATTAGCTATATATTTTTAAATTTTGTAATTATGTTCTATAATGTTATTTTTGCTAATATTTTTTTTCATTTTAAAATGGATGGTTTAAGGGTTGCCAATTCCCATTATAGAATTCACTGTTTCTACCGCACCATTTCATTACAACAAGAGCACATTCAAAATTCATATTTCAAAAACATAAATCAACATGATAACTGCCCTCGCCGTGCACCTATCATCGCACCACGTACCTATTCATCCAAATTCAATTTTCATATTACAAAATCCAGAAACCAAATCATTGTCCACATGCCTCAGCATTGAGTAGTGAGCCCATCAACAAACGTCACCATCATTGTGGGTCTCTGGTGAGAGCAGCGGACCTCACTGTCGTCCGAGCATCCTCCTCAGATTGGACCACCACCTTTATCTCGTCCCACCGGAGATTCAAACCACCATCACCGATGACCGTCATACCATCACTGTTTAAGGAAATCACCATCAAGACCGAAAGTATAGCACGAAACTTCTCGTCATCCCATAGATTTAGCTGACCCTCGGCACTGGACCATCAGAGAAAATAGGGGCTACGAACCCTGTCTCCAAAACACAGAAAAATGAAACCAGATCCAAACCATTAATTTAAAGTGATCAACGATATAAAAAACAAGGAAACAAGAACCCAAAACTTCATATCTAGGGAATCCAACACAAGATCTCATGATTCACAAAACCAAAGCGTCTCATGAAAGACAAAGACCACCAATAACAAACCAGTAGAAGAGACCCAAATCAAGGAAACCCGTCACCGCCATAGATTCAACCACAGAAGAAAAAGGAAATACACCAACTCTATCACTAGATATCCTAAATCCCATAGACCGAAAAATCATTAACATGATTGTGAACTTGAACCACTCTGGTGAAGGAGCCTAATCCGGTAGTGCAGGTGTCGAGCGAAGGTCAGGCCAAAAATGATGCAACAACATCTGTGGAACCACTGATACCACTACAGTAGAGAAAACCAACCCATCCAACCATGAGAGAAGGGAGATGTTGTATCTACCTCTATAGAAGAAAGCGGTGACGATGAGAAGGAGTAGAGAACCCTAGCTGAGCCTATTATTGGAACATCCCTAATATGTTATTCTTATATAGGGACATTATTCCAAGAATGGATTACCCTTTTTATTGATTTTGGGTAAATAAAAACATTTATTTATTGAGATCATGGAATTTAATATATCATTGTTATTTTCAATTCCATTTTACAGTTTTTTCCATCCCAAACATTACTGAACGATGTAATAATTTTCACTTTTTTTTTATTTTATAAACACATTATTCTATTTATAAAAATTTTATTTAGTTATTACTCATCAATATTTATATATTATTGAGATGATTTTTACAAAATTAAAGGATTCAGTTTCTGAGTATGGACCATGTTCAAAGGGATTCACTATATTCATTCAATAGGATTGTTCATGGATTCAAGGATTAGTTTTCATAATGGATGGATGTATCATTCCATGAAAAATATAAAAAATATATAGTGAACATGTGATTATAAAACACTAGATACATATGGGAAATAATTAGTTATGGGTCATTAAATGTAATTATTTTTACTTGAATAACTAATTATATATTTATCATGAATAGAATTTATAAACAAATGGTGGAATATATAAAGTGATTCACATTAGGATCATACCGACTTCTCAAATAATTTTTATTTTCATTTAAATTTTCATTTTATGCAATATAAGAATCCTTCATATTTATTTATTTGATTAATTAAAAAATACCCCAAAATACTAATTAATGATAAATTATGATTTCTTTTTTTTTGAATACAACCAAGATTAAATCATGTACATAGATAAATAGATACAATCATATGAAAATATGTAATAATTTTTTAGTACCATAAAATCTATTCCTTCTAAAGTTGAAACTAATGGGTTTACCTTTAGAATGTAATATGATTAAATGAAATTCAAAATAATTGAACAAGAAGAGTATGAACAACTTTTGTTACATCATACACAATCTCTATGTTCTTATAAATAATTATATTTCTATGAAATTTTAATAACATAACTAGTGATGTAGAATCTTGATTTAGAGAAGAATAGAATGAAGATAAATATTTTTACTATATTCACTAGTGAATCATATAGGAACATTTTGGAAAAATAAATGGATTAATAAGATCATTAGTAAACTCATAAAAGATAATTAACATCATTGTTATTTGGAAAATTAGTGATGACAGTGGAAAATATTAATAGTTTAAGTGTAACTTATGTACATATTCCTACCATGCCCAATTTTTTTTAATGTGATTGACTTACAAAATAGGTCTCTTGGTCCAACTATTAATGAATGATAACAGATTAATATAAAAAAATCAATAATAACATCATTGAATTGCATTCAATGATCCAATCCAAGATGAAATTGAGGAATTTTATATTACATTATTACATGGGTAACAATACAATTAAAAAACTATTTCACAGAGTATAAATGTTTATTTTTACAAGACAATTAGGATTTCCCACATTACCTCAAAAAAATGAGACCTCAATAGTCATTAATGAATCAAAATTTTCTTTAATGATCAAATAAATTAGTGGTCAGAAACAAATCCTTGACAATAAAAACATTATGGTTTATGAACATCTATACGAGAACTATTGATTCTAATGATACTAATTTATTGATGGCCATAAGAGAATCCATATAAAATTTAACATTTTTATTCCATAAATGTATTATTATTTATTTAATAAAAATTAATATACAGATTATTTGGATAACCTCCTATCCATGAACTTCTATTAGGTTTACATTATCCCAAATGGGTTTTCAACATAAAATAAATTATAAATTAGTCCATTATTCCATTAAATTAATTATATTAGAATAAAATATATCTAAAATTGATGTGGAATTGGTATTTTTTCGTAAAATGATCAAATTAAATCACTAGTCACATATCTACTTCATTTCATCAAATATAATCCATATAGTAGAAAAACATTTCTATTTTCATCATTGGTTGTTTATTATTAAATATTTGTATCCATACGATATTCAAAATAATGCACCCCCACTTATTGAAACTCATTAATGGAGCCACCACTGTCATTGGGTTTTCAAATAATTGATATTTCATCTTCAAAACTTGTAGAATAATCCATTATTATTATTATATATATCAAAGTCCAAGAGTTCGATAAGGACATATTTCATATTCTATTAGTACATCAAAGGATTACCCCTATAAATCACCATATTAGGAATAGCAGATGATCCAAAAAATAAATCCACCCTAAAACTAATTTTTTATAGTATAATTTTTTTATTTGAAGTTAAATGTTATAAAAAATATATATATTTAACTAATATGGGAATGGTAATTTTCCCCAAAGGTAGATCATTCAAAACAAGAATGAGATAAATAGAGTTTCAAAACTAATATTAATGATAAAATATTGAAACAATACTTGAATTGATCTTCTAAAATGTATGAAGGGAGATTTTAATCCCCACGAGATAGAAATATTACCGAGGAATCAATTATACAATTGATGGAATAATATTCCCCAATTTATAAAATAACTAGATAAAACTAATGTGACTCTTGACTGGGATGTATATACAATGGATTCCCATTCATATAAAATACTCATTTTAAAATAAATGACAAATGAAAAAATTTCATAAAAAACAATATAGTAATTAAACATAAAAAATAAAATTTAATAATCTATTTTTTAATTACAATACTATTAATAAAATATAAAACAAAGGCATGGAAGGAATAACAACCAATATTAATGAAAAACTATCTCTCACGGCAATATCCCACCAATGAATTAATTGTATCCACATCATAAATATATCATCTTGATTTATGGTCATAAACCAAATACCAGTGTGTCCGCTGAAAGAAAAATGAATAATAATTGATCAGATATAAAAACTTAGATACCATTTTAGATCACGAGTCATTCAAATATGCAAACATGTCCATGTGACTAGTGTGCTGAAAATGAAACTAGTAGAATTCCGTCATGCATTCTATGAAATTCAATATGCATTACATATAATAAATTTTTTTCTAAACATGTTTTAGAAATATTTCTTATATTTAATATAATATAAATGGAAAAAAATAATGGTGTAATAAAAAATATAATTTCCCTTATTTTTGAGAAAAATAAGTTTTTTTAATATAGAAAATGAAAAAAATATGGGATAGGAAATAAGGACTTTTGGTTTTATAAAAAATGAACAAATTATTTTAATTATTTTTTGAACAGTCTCCCTAAATCCCATTAATAAAAAAACCAAGTTAAATTTTGAAAAGAAATTTGTAATGAACATGAAAAATAATTTCTTAAAATAAATATGACCATGAATGATTGAAAGTATAAACTCATATAGGCACTATTTTATAAAATATTTATAAAGTGAAAAAAAATGAAAAAGACCACAATATCCCCATTTAATTAACTCAAACATTAGGTTGAAAAAATATCTTATTTTGGAATATATTCTATATAGTAATTAATGTATTAATATTCTCCCTGAGAAACTTGATTTTTCTATCCCTGATATGGTATAAATATAATTATGAAGGATAAAATACCCGACTTCTGTTTTAATTCTAAAAATACGGACACATGAATAATTGTCAATTAGGTCGTTTCCTTGGCTAAAATACATTTGAAACCATGGAATTAGTTATAGAATAATGTAAAATAATATGTCATTCCTATTTGATATACACAAATCTGGATATCATCACAGAACTTATTTGAGAAATTTCATATTGCAACTATATACCTAACCAGGGATTAATCAAAACTAGAACGTAACCTAGAGGAACTCTCAACATTTTACCACAACTTCCTATGAGATATGAAGTGTGACATTGATATTCCAGACATGAAATTATCTTCATGTGAATCGGTAGTGAAGTATCAAAAAAATTTAATACCACTTCTAACACTAACAAAAAAACATCACTTTTTTCAAAAAAACCAAAACTGTAATAATAAAAATAAATTTACATCACTTTATGTGAGATAAATCCAAAAAAAAGAATAACAAGAATAGGAATTAAAAGAATATTTAAAATCACCAATGAACTCAATTCAAAATTTTAGAACATATATTTGAAAACTAATCTCTTGTTTAATTAAAAAAACACCTTAACATGATTTACTCCTACTCAAAAAAAAGGAGGTCCATATATCATATTATATATTCCAAATTATATTGAAACAATATCTTATTAAATCATTAACACACATGGAATGGAAATTTATTATATTTCTAAATGAATAAATGTAATATATTTCAATCATCAATTCAATGTAATGATAACCATTTAATCCATTATCACACACCTAATTTTTTTCATATAAATTTTTACAAACATATAATGAATCTAAAATGGTTTAAAATAACTAATGGGTCACATATTGTATGAATGAAAAAAATATCATAGAAACACCTAATGTAACACCCCAAGCTTCCACAGAATGTTTCCCTTTGAATAATACAATAGCTTGTGTTGTACGCAATGTAGAGATCAAACACACCACAAACAATCAAAATAGCTGTTTGGAATCATTATACCCACTTTTTAAATTTTTATAAATTGTATCTGTCAATGTGGACCTCATTTTTGGATTTGGAATATCAAAATTATCTAAGGATGAAATTTTTGTATTTTTCTGAAAACCTTCAATTTTTGATAAATAGTGTAAAACACTGAGTTATTTTTTAAAAATGATTTTTTATTTAAATAATTATTTATTTTATATAAATTTATCTTATGTAAAAATAGATACTTAATACCTATATATTTTCAACGCAATTCATTGGAGTTAGTTTATAATAATTTTAGATATATAAAAATTATATCAAACTTTTTACCATCTTTTACCCACCTCCTATGAGCATTTGAAAAATTGTATAAAACTTAAATTTACTGATTATGCGAATTTAATTTCAAAAATATGAGGGATATTGTTGATATCAATCAGTAAAATGTGGTTCTATACGATTAAAATAGTTTTGGTGAGTAGTAACTTTTGACTTTTATTTGTCATGGTTAAAATTAAATAGGGTAATTAAGGGAGAAAATGATATTATTATTACACTCGGACATGTACTAATTATATTGGATAAGTTTAATTCGATCAAAAATAACCATAGGAATAAAATATGATCCTTTAGGTCCACTTGGATTAGATTAGGACTTTTATTATTATTTAATTCGAAGAATCGTTAAAAGTGTTAAATTCAAAGTTTATTAAATAAACCATTTTCAATATAGGTATAAACATAAGTTAATTTCAACTATAAATATTCATTAGAAAGTTAAAATGATTTCCTACATAATTTTATTTTATTTATAATTTTTGGACATTAAATATTTTAATTTATTCATAACACAATGATGATGCAGTAGTTGCCTTATTAATGAAATATTATAACAATTGATATTATAAATATCCAAATAAATAGAATTTTAGATTTTTAATGAATTAAAGAAATTATATAGGTTAATATGATATGTTAGGATTGATTAAATAATTTTTTTAAATATTAAGGACTTTATTATTTTCACAAAAAAATTATAAAATAGTGTCAAAATTGAACAAAAGAATTTTTAAAACAAATATTATATTATTAAAAGATATTCTATTCCTAAAAATCTATGTTTTAGCCAAATGTCTTATATAATATTATATATATCACTAGTTTACCACTTGAGGTTATCTTCTATGTTTATAGTATGTTTATTTTCCATATGATATAAAAATAAAAAGAGAAATGGTAAATGTCCATCTATTTAACTAAGAGTTAAATCTAAAAGATATGGTTAATATAGTGACCCAAACCTGTCTAAAAACTATTTTTTGAGACATTTTCGAACCATCCCCAACATTCATTTAAAAAATTCATTTTGTAGACATTATAAACTAAAAATGAGTTTTTTATAAAATAACATTTCAATCATTTCCTATGGTGCCCCTCACCCCTCTTATAAAAGGGAACTTCCCCTTCTCTCATATTCATAGCCTCAAAGCCATCTGGCTCAACAAACCCTGCCAAAATATCCTCCCAATTTTCATCCCTTCAACCTAGAGACCTTAAATTATTCAGAAAGCCATCTTATGTATCCCTTTTTGTCAGATCAAAAAGAAGAACCCGGAGAAGAGGTAAATATTTCATCACCACTTTAATGTTCTTTTCTTCTTCCACTTCTTATTTCTTTGTTGTTTCCAATATAAAATAATAACTATTAAATTTTCTATATACTGTTATTTTATTATAAAAATTGGACAACCATATTCATTATTTTATCCATCCTATAAATGAAAAATTCACCACACATGTGAATGTACAAATTACAGTCTCCACATCGTGGTGTAGTTTGTTATTCAAAAACTTCATCATTTGGATGGGTATAATAATGAGTATAATTTTTTTAAATAATATATATTATATGATAATTATTCTTTATATATGATATAACATCCAAATATATATGATTTTAATATCATAATAATGATATTGTCGCTTGTGCGTACGTACAGATTACCGTCTCCACGAATGCGATGAGATTCATTCCCCATCGTATCCATTCAAGTGTAATTCTCATTTGAGTATTAAAAATAAAATTTAAATAAATAATGTAATTCTGAATATGAAGAAGATACGTCATATCCAAAACAAACATTACTTACGAACAAAAGCATATAAAAGAAAACCAATTAGTTAACACACAAAACGATGATATTAGTAAAATATAATTAACAAAGAGATATTAGAAGATTATATATGATATCATATTTATGTGTATTATTCTTTTATAATTTAATAACAATTATTTAACAATTATACATGATGTTACCATACTTCTGACCAAGTTAATGTACAAGGTAATGGTTAATTTTACAATCTTTTTATTATCTGAGATAGTTTTTACATAAAGTATCGACTAGGGACTCTTTATCATCCACGCCATGATTCTTAAAAATGTATTCCAAAACATTTTTACTATTTACTAGATTATGGGATAAAGTAATTTATACCCTTTTTTTACTTTTATAAAATGGTTTGAAGGAAATATTTCTATCCTTTTCCAAACAAGGTACCTTATGACCTTTTTGACAAAATTGATGTAAGAATATTTTTTTAACTTATACAGTAGGTGAGGCTATTTTATGCCATTATAACATCATCTTAACATCCCTTACATGATTATAATAATTTTTTAAAAATAAATGTTTTCTTTTATAATTATATGATTTTAATGATTTCGAAATAGGAATAGATATTCCTCTAAAAAAGGTTTTGATTTCATCTATGTCAACATCCTTTGATGAATTTTAAGCTTATTTGAAGTTGATTTATTATGATACAAAACATCAATATTTTAATTAAGGTTTTGTGATAATTTTTTACTATGGATGTGATATTTTTACACCATTCATGGTTTATGGATAATGTATTGACATTTCGTATGCTATTTTTAATACGAATGCTTATGTTAGGTTTAATCCATTTCAAATGAGGAATACATTGGACTTAGTAAGTGATGGGTGGAGCCTGCTATAGATCCTCAATTCATCGGTAGGTCTCATCAGACAAACTAGTGTATAAGTATAAGGATTTTACAAAATCTTATTTGTAGTCTGGGAATAAGGCCTTCACTATGTGGTTCTAAAGTCCGGCATTATGAATTCCATCATTATGAAAGTGGTTATTGATGTTGCATGTGATTATTCGACTAGTAGAATATCAATGTGAATAATTAAATTGAATAATTAAATTTTATATTTTCCATATAATTCTACTGTTCTTGTTTAAAAGGATTTTATTTTAGTCTCATACATTTCATTAAATTATTATGTTTTTATGAAAGTTTCTGGTATAATGTTAACCGTACTAAGAATCTGAGCTCACATAATTCTATGATTTATTTTTCCCAGGATATGAATAAGTATATTATAACAGTCGTACAAAGATATTCTATGGGAAATTAATGTGGTTATGGAATACAATGTTGTTATTTTTTTTCTTTTCATGATGTAATATAAAACTGATGAATGTATCTAGTATTTCCAAGACTACTAAACTACTCGGTCTTTAGAGAATTGATCATTTATGATCATGCCATTGTTATGTGAAAATGCACCAACTCTGGGAAATAGGGTTCAGAGAGTTATTGTTGGTATCAGAGGAAGTTTATCACAAACCATGGAATGTAGATTTAGAAAAACTCTGATTAGAGCACATTATATTAAGATAGAATTTGAGGATTAGTATAGAAGAACTTCCTAGAATTTTGGTATTGTAGGGATTTTGTTAGTTTTCCCAGATATACATCCCAGCCTAGATTCGATCAGGTAAAGGCGACTCATGCACAGATGTACTTAGGGGAAAACCCCAAAAACACCGCTTTGAGAATGAATTGAATAAGAACTAGTGCATGACAGTGGGACTTGCTGCACTCTTGGTTATGACACTCCTGGGGGATATGCATAGTATAATTATCATTTTCGTTAAAAACCATTATGAAAGTTTTATGACTATATACTTACTCAAAAAAATCATTTTTATTATTATGGATTATATCAATAAAATGTTTTATTTATGTTAACTTTTTTACAAGTTTGGAATAAATTATTGTGATTCATAATGTAATATATTGTATGCCATTGTTTAGAATTGGTGTCCAGTGGATGGAACCGAAACCATATCAATGTAGGTAATCCATGTAGGGATTTCCATCCTACTCAATAAAATTATAGTGGAGTTGGTGAAGCAACTGGTGTTGATCAATTTATCACAATACTAGGGCAACTCACTCAGGTTATGAATAATTACCTTACCCATATAAAGCACCCTGATCCACAGCGTGGAGGATCAATGTTAGATACCATCATGAGGAAACAACTAGAAACATTCAATGGGACTAGAAATCCATTTGTAGCTGATCAATTGATACGCCCCTTTGAGAATGTATTTCTAGCTCAGGGGAGTAACGAAATGGAAAACGTTATCATGATAGTTTATCACCTCACGTGAGATGTAGATCAATGGTAGACATTGATTCAAGACACAAAGGATGATGAAGAAGTTTCAAATATGGAATGGAGGGATTTAAAAGAGATTATCTTAGAAAAATACTTTCCTCATGACCATCGAGAAAAAATGGAAAGTCAATTTCTGAGTCTGAGGAAAATGGAGGATGAGAATGACGCAAAGTATGAGGCTAATATTACATGGTTAGCAAGGAATGAAGTAGATGATATTTGTAACCCAAGGAGTAAGATTTATCGACTCATTGATTGGTTAAAATCATTTCTCTGGCAAAAATTAATATCATAATCCTTCTTTTATACAATGATATTGTCTCATGTCCTATCAAGACATAAAATAAATTCTCTAAGTCTTACGACATTAAATCACAACATGAGAAGAAGTGATCTACCGAACACATTGGAAATTGAAATAAGGGGAAGAGGGAAAAGATGAATATCCATCCTGTAGTAAATGTGGGAAGACACACAAGGGTACATGCCTGAAGGGAATGGGAGTCTCTTATAAGTGTGGTGAAAAAGGCCACCAAGACCGGGATTGAAATGAAAAGAAAAAGGCTGTCAATGTTGAATGCTACAATTGTATATAAAAGGGGAATTATGTAAATGAATGTCCTAAGTGCCAAGGAAACATACCTTAGAAAATTACAAGGGAACAAGGACAACCTTATGCTATCACTACTCCTGAGGTTGAAGCTCCAAAAGACGTGGTGGTATGTAATTTAATGGTTTCCTCAAGTTTAGGAAATTCTTTATTTTATTCTGGATCATCGCATTTATTCATATCTTCCTAGAATTCTATGAAAATTAAATATTTTCGATTTTACATAACAAGGGGGTTTTTAGTCAAAAAAACTATGGAATGTATCATTGCAACAATTTTTTTTAATAAGTTCCCATTATGGCATATAAATGTTCTTTATCTTCTGATCTCATTGTCATACACCTGATTCAATTTGATATAATCCATTGAATGGATAGTATTTTAGTTCATGATGAAAAAATTTATTGTATGACGAAGGAGGTTACAATTCATAATGATGATAATGAGTACCTTATCTTTAGATAAGAAATGTCACCACCTAATTCTTATCTAGATCCATCCCCAGTATCTCATCTAAATTGAATTAATAGAGAGGAAGAGAATGAAATAACTGTATGTGATGAAAGTAATTTTCAAATAGAGTACGTACCTATTTTTCACAAGTATATTGATGTGTTTCCAGAATATTTACCTAGAAATCCTCCAGAACGAGAAATTGAGTTTTCCATTTATTTAATTCCTAGTTCTTGGACAATATCGAAGACCCCTTATAGAATGGCCACTGTGGAATTAGTGGAACTAAAGAAACAACTATATGAATTGAGTAATAAAGGATTTATTCAGCCTAGTGTTTCTACATGGGGAGCCCTTATTCTTTCTGTTAAGAAGAAAGATGGATCTATGAGGTTGTGCATTGACTA
Source organism: Viscum album (assembly GCA_963277665.1). Taxonomy (NCBI): domain Eukaryota; kingdom Viridiplantae; phylum Streptophyta; class Magnoliopsida; order Santalales; family Viscaceae; genus Viscum; species Viscum album. Next base: position 648,778,537 of record OY728153.1, read on the forward strand.
TAGGGAGATCAATGCAATAACAATAAACAAAAAGTATTTCATACCTTGCATAGATGATTTATTCGACCAACTTCACAGTGCTCAATATTTTTCAAATATTGACCTTCGATCTGGATATCATTAGTTATGTGTGAAAAGGAAGAAATTATGAAAAAAACATGTCGAACCAGGTATGGGCATTAGGAATTTAAAGTAATGCCTTTTGGATCAACTAATGGACCCTCTATCTTTATGGATCTAATGAATAGAGTTTTCAAGGAATAACAAGATGACTTTATAGTGGTATTTATTAATGATATCTTGGTATACTCTAAATGATACATAGATCAGGAAAATAAATTTCACATTTTTCTAAATACTCTTAGAAGAAATGAATTATATGGGAAATTCAGCAAGTGTGAATTCTGGCTTCATGAGATTTATTTTGATGGCCATATTTTCTCTATGTATTGAATATTTATTGATCTTTCAAAGACCAAGGCAATCCATGAATGGCCAGCATCGATGAGTATAACTGAGGTACGTAGTTTTATTGGTTTAGCATGTTATTATCGATGTTACGTCCAGAATTTTGCCCGTTTGGCTAACCCATTAACACAGATCACACATAAAGCGGAAAATTGCGTTTGGACAAAAGAGTGTGAAGAATGTTTTGAAAAACTGAAGATAATATTAGTCAATTCCTCTATCTTGACTCTACCAACATGGAAGGATGGGTTTGTTATTAATATTGATGCTTCCAGGAAAATAATAGGTTGTGTCATTTTGTAGAATGATAAAGGTATTGCCTATGAATCACAATAGCTAAAAATTTATAATCAAAACTATCATACTCATGATCTTTAGTTAGAAACTACAAATTTTTATATAATGATAAGGAGACATTATCTCTAGGGTAAAAAATGTTAAATATATACCGATCACAATAGTTTGATTTTTATTTTCTCACAGAAAGTACTCAACATGATTCAAAGGAGATGTCTTGAACCACTCAAGGATTATGATGGAATTATACACTACCACCTGGGGAAGGAAAATAAGGTGGAATATTCTTTGAGTATAAACGATCATGTTGTTTTGAAGAAGATGAGACTTCAAAGGGATCCTATTTTCATAGATCTAGTGAAAATGAATATGGGAATAATCATGGAAGGTGAATCATCAATAATTTCCAAATGGTTTCCAAACCATCGTTATTAGAAATGATAAAATGTTCTCAGGCTGATGATGAGGAGGATACAAAAAAAATTAATGATGTGATCGATGGGATATTGAATGACATTATATATGAAGATGGAATTCTGAAATATGGGAATATACATTTTGTTTGTAACATATCTGATCTAAAATGGGAATTTTTCGATGATTCTCATTGCATAATTTTCTCTATACAGCCTAATATCACTAATATGTATAGATATTTGAAGGTACATTTTTAGTGGGACAACATTAAGAGGGATATTGCTGATTTTGTGTCACATTGTATGGGTTATCAACAAATGAAAAATAGAAAGAACCCGCATGGAGGAGTCATGAAACCTCTTCCCATACATGACTGTAAATGGGATAATATTACGATGGACTTTGTCATGGGGCTTCCAAATAGTCCTAGATAGAATGATGCAATATGGGTCATTGTGGATCGTCTTACCAAGTCACCTATTTTTCATGTTATAAGAGAAGATTTACCACTTGAACTTATGTCAAGACTATATATTAATGAAGTTTTAATAATCCATGGTGAATCCCTATAGAGATTTTCATATCGTGATCACCATTTTACATCATGATTATGAAAAAGTATTCATAAAAACCTCGATACTAAATTTAGTTTGAGCACTGCATACCACCATCAAACTGATCGATAATCAGAACATACTTTTAAATCCTTAGAAGTAATGTTTAAATCTTTCTCACTTGACATTAATGTTATGTGGGATCAATATTTTCCTCTGGTAGAATTTTCCTATAACAATAGCATCAATTTGAGTATTCAGATGGCACAATATGAAGCGTTATATTGAAAGATATTTCACACACCAACTTTTAGGGATGATGTTGGTGAATGAAAACTCATAGGACCCAAACATGTTGAGGAAAAGATCGAAAAGGTAAAGGTAATCCAAATCCACATCAATGCAGCTCAAAGTAGACAGAAGAGCTACATTGATATCCGAAGGAAGGATTTGGAATTTTAGGTAGGGGATCGTGTTTTCTTGGTTGTATCTCTATAGAAAGGAATTATAAGATTGGGTAAGAAGGTTAAATTGTGTCCCAGGTACATCAGACCTTTCAAAATTCTAGAACGAATTGGGGATGTAGATTTTCATATGCCACTTCCACAAAGTCTCTCCAAATTTTATGATGAGTTCCATGTATCACTGTTGAGAAAATACATCCTCGACTCAATGCGTGTACTCATCTATGAGGAAGTATAACTGGAACCTGATATGTCTTATTGTGAAGAGCATGTCAAGAATCTTGATACAAGAGAACAAGTGTTGGCGAACAAGACAACTCACCAGGTAATTGTTCTATGGAGAAACCATCAGATAGAAGAGGCAACGTGGGAACCCAAGGAACATATGTTGAAGAACCACTCAAATGTATTTATGTTTTAATATTAATGAAATTTTGGGGACGGAATTTTTTGAAGGATGGGAGAATGTAACACCCCAAGATTTTATGGTACATTTCCCTTTGAATAATTCGGTAGCTTGTGTTGTACACAACTTCGAGTTCAAAAAAACACTAACCAATCAAACTATCCATTATGAATAGTAATAACTAATTTTTTAAATTTTATAAATTGTAAAATTCAAAATGGACTTCATTTTTGGATTTAGAATATCTAAATTAGCATGGTTTAATTTTTAGATATTTTTCTAAAAACATTCACATTTTTGATGAATAATGAAAAAGACTAAGTTATTGTTTAAAACCAACTTTTTTACTTAAATATTTATGTATTTTATAAAAATTTATTTTAGATCAAAATAGATACATAATACATATATTAGTTCAATTTAATTCATTTTACTCAATTTATAATAATTTTAGGTATATAAAAATTTTATCGATCTTTTTACAGTCTTTTAGCCACCTCCTAGGAGCATTTTCAAATTTGCATAAAACATAATTTTACAACTTATGTGAATTGAATTTCAAAAATCTGAGAGAAATGGTAGATATAAGTATGTAAAATGTGGTTCTATAAGATAAAAATTATTTTTTATGAATAGTAACTGTTGACTTTTATTTACCATGGTTAAAAGTAAATTGGTTAATTAAGGGTAAAAATGAAAATATTATTACCGTAATAAATGTCATAACTCTATTGGATACGTGTAATTCTACCAAAAAATTCTTTAGGAATAAAATATGATCCTTTAGGTTTACATGGATTAGATTAGGAAATTTGTTATTATTCTAAAAAAAGATTTAGAAGTGTTAAATTCAAAGTTTAATAACTAAAATTTTTTTAATATAGGGATACAAATAAGATAAATTCGACTATAAATATTCATCAGAACTATAAAAAAATTTCCTACATAATGGTATTTTACTTATAATATTTAGACATTAAATAATTTAATTTATTTATGACATAATGATCATGAAGTAATTACCATATTAATGAAAGATTAATATAATTGACATTATAAATATCCAAGTAAATCTAATTTGAGACTTTAAATTACATCCAATAATTTTATAGGTTAATAAGACATTTTAGGGTTGATTAAATTAATTGTTTTATAAGAAATAATGATGTAAAAATTTTAACAAAAAAATAGATAATAGTGTCAAAATTGATATAAAAGAGTATTTAAGACACGTATTATATTATTAATTGATATTCTATTCCTAAAAATATAAGGTCCATACAAAGGTCATAAGGAATATTATATGTATCATTAATTAACCACTGAGGTTTGATTTTATGTTTATATTATTTTTATTAACCGTGTAATAAAAAAATACAACGAGACATGGTAAATGTCAATCTATGTAACTAAGAGTTAAATCTAAATGATAAGGTTAATATAGTGACCCAAACATGTCTAAAACTTATTGGTTGAGAGGTTTTAGATCCATACACACCATATTATTTAAATACTTAAATTTTGAGCCATTAGAAACTGAAAAGTATTTTATTATAATATAATATTTCAATATTTTCCTAAGGTGCCCCTCACCCCTCTTATAAAAGGGCACTTCACCTTCTCTCAAATTCACACCTTCAATGAATTTTGGTTGAGACAACACTTGACAAATTATTGTCCCAAATGTCCTCCTATAATTTTATAGGCATTACTTTAGTAATAATTCCGACCTATGGAGAAATTTGGATCCAATCAAATGAAAGAACCCGAAGAAGAGATAAATATTCCATCACCACATTCATGTTCTTTTCTTTTTCCACTTCTTCATTCATTGTTGTTTCCATTATAAAATAATAAATACAATATCTTATATATACTGTTATGTTATTATAAAAATGGTACAACCATATTAATTATTCTGTTTATCTTATAAATGACAATGTCACCATACTTGCGTACGTATGGATTTCCATCTCCACGTCATGGTGTAATTTGTTATTTAAACACTTCATCATTTGGATAAGTATAATAATTAGATTGAATGATATAAATAATAAATATAAAATGATAATGATTCTGTATATATGATAAACCATCCAATTATATGTGTTTTTAATATCTAAATATTGATATTGTCGCTCGTGCATATGTACAGATTACCATCTACACAAACATGATGAGATTCATCCCCCCATCGTATCAATTCCAGAATAATTTCATTTGATTATTTAAAATAATGTCTAAATACCTAATATAATTCTAAATATGAATATTATACTTCTTATCCAGGACAAACATCACCAACGTAACAAAGAATATAAAATAAAACGAATCAGTTAACACCTGAAACGATGATACTACTGAAATATCATTAACAAAGCAATATTAATAGATCATATATGATATTATTTTTAAGAATATAATTGGGTATAGTTTTATAACAATTATGTAACTATTATACATGAGGATAATGTACCCTCGACCAAGGAAAAGTAAAAGTTAATGGATAATTTCACAATGTCTTTATTATCCAAGATTTTTTTACCTAAAGTATCTACTAGTACTTCTTTATCATCAACATCCATGTTTAATAAAAATGTATTCCAAAACATTATTACTATTTACTGGAAAATTTGTTTAATTCATTTACACCCTTTTTTACTATTTATAAAACGTTTTAATAGTATTATTTTTTTCGTTTTCCAAAAAAGGTACCTTATAACCTTTTCGAAAAAATTAAGGTAAGAATGTCTTGTTAACTTTTATGGAGGGTGCGGCTATTTTCTGTCATTATAACATCATCAACACATCCATTACAATATTATAAGTGTACTTTAAAAATAATTTTTTCATTTATATTTATTTTACTTTTAAATTATTTCATATTAGAAAGAGAAATTTCTCAAAAAAAAGGTTTTATTTTATCTATGTCATCATATTTTGATGGATTTTAAGCTTATTTGAATTTGATTTATTATAATAAAATAAATACATATTGTATTGAAGTTTTTGTGTTTTTTATACTACGGATGTGATATTTTTACACCATTCATGGTTTATGGATAATTTATTGACTTTTTGTATGATAGTTTCAATAAGAATGTTTATGTTATGTTTAAACCTTTTCTTATGAGGAAGGCATTAGATATAGTGAGTGATGGGTGGTTCTTGCTGTAGCCCCTCGATGCATCAGTAGGTCTCATGAGACAAACTACTGTCATGGAAAATTCCTTGAAAAAATCATATTTTTAGTCCTGCCACAAGGCCCTGACTATGTGGTTATGAGTTCTGGTATTATGAATTCCATCATTATAAAAGAATCTGTTGATATTTCATGTTATTATTCGACTACTAGAATATCCATGTAAATATGTAAATGGAATTATTTGGTTTTATCTTTCCCATATTATTATGATGTTCAACTTTAAAAGAATTTTTCTTTAGTCTTAGACATTGCCTCTAATGTTTATACTTATTTATGAAAGTTTCGATTATATTGTTAACCTTACTAAGCATCTGAGATCATCCCTTTCTATGTTTTATTTTTACCCAGATGTGAAGAGGTATATTATGAATGACCTGCATGGATATTCTTTGGGATTTGAATGTGGTTAATGAAGGTAATGTTGTTGTTATTTTCATTTCATGATGTAATGTAAAATTGATGAATGTATCTACTATTTCTAAGGCTACTAAACTAATCGGTAATTCGGGACTTGATCTATTGTGATCATTCTAATGTTATCTAATAATGCACCGACTATGGGTAATTGGGGTCGGGGATTTACTCTTACCTTATTCATGACGAAACTAATCACAACCATTCTCATTCAATGAAGGATCCCAAATAATAAATGGAAAATCCTTAAAAAATACATAAAAATTTAGAAACTCAAGACTATACACACAATAAATTATAAGTTTTTCCAAAAAATGGTTTGGGTTAAATTCATGATGGAAATTAAATGATAGTGGAAGAGGGATAATGATATTATGAGAAATCTGGAGTTTCATCATGAAAAAAATGGCATTAGGGGAGAAGTATATGAACAATGGAGGAAGAAGGGACAACTCCCGATGAGAACCACATGGGAAATAAAATTTTTGGGATATAAGAATAAGTCAATTCCCTATAAAAGTAAATATTGATATACATGTAAATTTAAAATATTTAAAACATATAAGACTACATCATAAAACAAATACATTAACCACAAATAAAAAATAGTAACTATGAGCCCACAACAACATAGAATTCTTGTCTATGGTAATGAAAACCTTTATTATCAATAAACTATGACCCCAATAATGAAAGAACCATGGTTCAACCTCTCCCTTGCTCAACATATAGTACCTCTTGAAATCATGACAATGGTATGATACACTCAACAATAGTGTTGTCATCATTTATTTCATAAACTTTTAGTGGAAGGGTACAATTCCTTCCTATTAAATAATGACTCTAAAAAATATTTAACTTATCATATGATATGTAATCCTCTTGGTAAAATTTTTAAAAAGTTATGAAGAAGACTAAAACATTTCCCCCGAAAATAATAATGTAGAAAATAGTAGGTTTACCAAAATAACCGATGATAAATTTTAATATATCAAAAAATAAAATATAGATTTTGTAATTTATTAAATGATTCAAAGTTTCATTACATTAACCACATGAATACAATGGAGAAAAAAATTCATCCCCCATAAAACAATATAAGACCATAATTTCTTTAGTAGAAGTACAATAAAATTGAAGGTAGTCCACCAGGACCCAAAATGATAAATGGTGTGAGTAGAAAATCAAATAATGAAATACTAATTAATTTAATAATTAAACATAGAAACTAGTATAAAACAATTGGTTAACAGCATAAACAACACCAATTATAATCCTTGATAAAATATTATAAAAATTGGGTCCATATCATAAGGACCAATATTAAATCACCACACTATTTTGGAATTTTAAAAAAATTGAAACAGAAGATAAAATATTCTATAAGAGTGTGATCACTAAGGAATAAAATATCATAATGATTCCTTATTTAAAACAATTACACACTATTAGCTAGAAACATGAAACAATTAAATAATTTAGAACTCTAATTAGTATAATGGCCAATATAAAAATACCATTGACCAAAATGAAGTTAAAATATTAATCAACCTCCTATAAAATTAAAATGGGATGTATTCACATGTCCAAAAATGAATGCCTCAATATTAAGAAGAATATTTTATAATAATTGTCTTCAAAACCACCATTATGGGTAACACTCTGAAATTCTTATCAAAAACTGTAACATTATGTTCATGATATAAATTTCCTTCCATGTAAGAAATGACTATTACAATAAATAATTTATTATTTATTTTTACCCATGAGAATAAAAAATAAATCTAATGTATAACTCCTTAAATTCGAAGGAAAAATAGATGAATATCTTTTTATATAATCCTCTTGAGGAATAAAACATATATATGTTTTGAAAAAAATTCATGATATAATTAGGTCTACTAATAGAATTAATGGTTTATACATTAAAGGAATAAATAAATCCATAAAAAAGAAAAAGTTACAATCGGAAACAAATAAAACTCATGGACACCATCCAAATTAAATAATAAATTACATAATAATATCCACAAAACTAATTTTTCAGAGCCCAAAAATCTATACAATAAGAATATGTGATCTTATCTTTCTACATTTCCCCACGTAAAAATTGACCGAAATCTCAATAAAGGCTCAAAATTTCAATGGTATAATCAATGGTGATCATAATAACATTACAATAATCGAAATAAAAATCAAAACTCCATAGTAAAAGAAACTAATGTTTCATCAATAATGGTGGAGATCAGAATCATAGTCAATAATACATCGGGAGATAAAATAATTTGAAACTCTATATTTCTATGATTAATCAAAATAATAATAGGGTGATCTAATTTTTTTTTTGTGAACTACCACATAAAACCTCCAAATTGATACACTAAGAGATTTTCCACAACACCTAATGTATGTTCTTGATAGCCATATGTAGGAATCCAATTTATTGGAATCAAGGAAGCACATATGGAAATCTTTTCACCCAATCAATGGTAAAAACATTAAGAGAAATATATGGTTATTTAATCCATTAGTATTCTTACAAAAGACATTATTTGATATGAAATAATGAGTTTCAAATAAATTTGATATCCAAACGTGAAAAAAAGAAACAATAAAATTTAAAATGAGTCATAACCAATAAAAATTACCAACACATATTTTAAAAGATATAATATAATAACTATTATTTCCAAACTTTGTACGAATAATATAAAAACCATTACAGTTGGATGAATTTTTCTATACACCAACATGTCAAAAATGAAACAAGTTGAGCCATCACTCAAACAACACCGCGTGATCAATAATCAATCACATCATCCCAAAATCTCCGCCACAAGAATAATGAATGATAAAATATCCAAGATCACAACCTAGTCGCCATTTCAAAATATGATAAAACTATACAATCACAAATGTGAGTATGTAAGGGGTGAGAAAAAATTGTCTTTAAAGGATTCTGATAACGATTCTATAAAATTAAATTTATAAAATATTTCATAAATTTACTTTTAAAGGTATACATAAATTAATGAATATCTATGTGAATTTTCATTTTAAACAAATGTGATTCTAAAAAAGGTATTAAATGTTCATTTATTAATATATAACAAAAAAATAATGAACACTTATTAACTAAAAAAAATTTCACAGGAAATAAAAACATTTTATTTTATGTAAAAAAGAGATAATTTTCATCATTACTAATAATTCTCTACAAACAAAATATTTAAGATAAATTTATTATAGATTTCATATTAGTCATTCAATCCTTATTAAAAACTATATGAAAAAATGAAGCAATATCTAAATAATAGTTATATAACATAAGGATTAACCATTACATAAATGGAGGATATAAACAAAAACAATCACCATAAATAAAATTTTACAAATACATTAATAAAATTTAGGGATAAAAAAATTTGTGGTTGGTATATTCTCTATAGAAAAATAATTCGGTATTTTTCCCTGAAAAAATCATAAGTTATAATGTGATCTTCTCTAAATATATAAATACTGAATAAAATAAATGACATATGTTTTGTTAAAAAATTATGGAAGTAAAATTAATTCCATTGGGGAAATTCAAGGGTTTAGAGAAAAATACAAACCACTACACAATAAGAAAGAAAAATAAAAATTTACATGGAATTCCTAAAAGATATAGTCCAAAATCACTCTCATTAATAGCCTTTCATTTTCTAGAGATAATATATATAAGGGATATAGTATGTACTCAAGACAAACTAATATGTGAATAAATATATCTCTCACCATGTAAACCAGGGTAAACATGAAATATGAAATCATTATATGAGATACAAAACAATAAATTATAATCATATTTTTCAATAATGATTCATCATGAATATGATACCTCTAAAATCTAATACCATATAAATAAATAGACCCCTCTACAATTATATCATAAAATTAAAATAATAAAATTTAAATAAAATCCCAATAAAAGGGAATGCGTTATATTTCATAACGAAAAGTGTTATAAAAAAGAGGATATAATAATCATTAAACTCAATTCCTAATGTTCTAAGTAGCTGTTTAAAAATAGTGTACTATTTAGTTGAAAAAATATTAGTTAATATGGTGTCCTATTTTTTATAATGAAATAATGGGGAAAACCATATTTTAAACCTAAACTAATTTAAAATATATATCTGGTCATTTAATTAATCACAGGGTGTGCGATAAAAAATTAGATCTGCTGCAATATATAGAATTTATATCAATCATCAAAACTCATTAATGAAAATATGAAAAAAATTAACCCCAAATTGGCGTAACATATAAGTATATAAAAAACAACATATGATAATAATTTTACAAATCCTATAAATTTCATGAGATCATTAATAAAATCATTTCATAGAATCATTCAACACAAAACAAATATAAACTTTTTTCCTTAATTAAACAAATACAAATTAAGAAGGAAAATGCTATTTATATATTCTAATGAACAATTAACCAATGATTATACCCATATTAAAACGTTAATACAACAAATTAAGATAATAGAGTTTGTTGAATAATGAAAATTAGATCAAAATAGAATTGGAACGATGTGAATAACATGAAAATGATGTATAGATTTTAAAAACCATAGCAAATCAATGGTGCTGGAAAATATCCATGCTTTGTGAGGGGATGATCTCCCATGATCTATCCCATGGGATGATTTACTTAAAGGGTGGATACAATAGGATTTAACAAATTAAAATATAAGATAGTTATTCAAGGAAATGTAAATACATTATAATTGGGAATACTGCCTCATGTGAGAGTGCCAGTAAAAAATGAATATTGTATTTTTTTTTGATGCCACCATTGCACAATATTCTCTACCAAAAAATGATTCATGTTGAATAGAAACTAGTTTAGTACATCGATCATTGGGATACAAAGATTCATCTATCCAACTTATTTATTATTTATTACTATTGAATATCATTATAATTGCATGATGTGACTGACTATGGAACCGTTGATATTAAATTATTACCCACAATGATGTAACTCATATCATACAACATGTCCACCAATAATTTGAAATTTCACAATTTTATGGAATATTTCTGAATCTTATCCTCTCATTTTTGAAAAAATAATAGATTGAGTTTGGGTCTGGAACACCCTAAGTGATTCAAAAGAACATCAATATAAAATAAAACTATTTTTTTGTAAATTTATAAAGATGAATAATATTATTACAATAATTACATTTTGTTTTCATAAGGTTTATCTATTACAAAAAGTATTCATTATATATAGATAATGTTCTTTGACCAACTGATCCCTCATCATATTAAGCCTTCTCCTTTTGGAGAAATTCTTCTCTTATAGGTTGCCTTACTTTTATCTTAATCTATTATTCATTTTATTGATTAATATTAGTTTAATTTAAAAATTACACAATTACCCCCTTATATATTCAATCTATATGTACATAATTTTTTCCTTATAAGATTAAATGTTTTTGGAATATATTATAAACAATTTTCCCAACTTTTATAAATGTTGAAAATGATTTTTTACATGTATGAACATATAGAAGGGAGTGTTATTTATTAAAACTAATTTTTAGATAAATATAAAACACCAATGTCAATAGTGTGTTAAAAAGGAATTAGGATCTGGGGAGAAGTTATATTATAAAAAGACTTGTGATTTCTTGACCAAAATATCATTATCATTTTATGATCAATAACCATATATAATCTCACATTTAAATAGTTATCAAGTTTTAAATTGTAATTTCTGTATTTTAACTATTGTTTAACATTTTGTTTAGATATTTACCATTTATATTGAGTGATTCTTTGTTATTTGTAATCAAATATCTAAAGTATCAATTAAAATTCAATTTTTTCAACTAATATTACATAATATATATTTCTATTTGTTTAAAAAACTCTTGATTTTATTATTTATTTAGAAGAAGCGTCATTTCTCCGATACTCATTTTACTATTTATTTAGAATATTGATTTATTCATTTCATCATGTATTAATGAATTTTTTTAAAAAAAATTATAATTATCAATTTTATCTTATATTTAAATAAATATGAATGAATTTTATTTATGGGGTTTATCGATAGTTTATTCATTTTCTCCAATCATGATGTTTTATTCCTGAGTTAATCTCAGTACCATTATATAAAGAAAAATCATAAAATATTTGTCTCTATAAATCCTCTGAATTGTTATAATGTTTCATCCATTTTATTTATTGGGAATAATTTTTATAACCAATAATTTACATACAGAAATGATAAAATAATATTTTTCTTTTAGGGTATATAGTACATGTACACTATTATAAATGTAATTGCTTTCAAAGTATATATCTTATTGAAATGATATTCATAACATTTTTTATAAAACTATATTATATAATTATTTCATCTAATTGGATTTTAAACATATTGGATAATTTATTCATACTATTATTTTATTATTGAATCTTTTATAACATAGAAAAAAAATTTATATATCGTTAAATTTAGGTGTTTCTGAATACATTAATATTAATTTATTTCTATTATGTTATGTATATGTATATAAAATTTACATATATGATAAAAGTGAAAAAAATTAATTAATGATAAGTCTAAATATATATTACATTAAAATTTAGTGATAATATTTTTTATGGTGATTAATATGAATTAGTTTTCAATTATCGTCAATAAATCATGATTTTTAAGCATAAACTCTATCATCATTGTTTTCTCCTTCAGAAAATTTTCATTTCCTTTCGGGGTATTATCAATTAATATGGGTTGAATTAATTGAATATATAATTCATGTACATGGATTCCATTTTGGATTTCATAGTGATTGACTATTTCATTAGATTATAACTCTTGATGTCTTCTTGACAGCATATTATTTAATATAAACTCAATATAATAATTATTATTTATATTATATAAGAATGCATTTTTATTTTGAAAAATTATAATGATCCAGGTACCTTCTTATTATATCTATTTGAATTCTATATCCTTACTATATTACAATACTATCTCATATTCTATATCAAGACAGTTCTAATTATTTTATTTTTAAATTAATATTATTTACCTTTATTCTCATTGATGTCATTAGAACAAAATTTTAAACTAATAAATATTTTATATTGATAAATTAAATTATTTATCATTGGGATTATGAATTTAATAATAGAATTTTTACAAGAAATATCAAATAAATAACAAATTATTTAATTCACATATAATACTACTCTAAAAATATTAATGTTTAGAAAATTCACATAATTAATATTGCAGAAATTCATATTAGGATGTGTCCTTTCAATATCTCATGTTTTTTATTTCAATAATAAAAGTGTTAAAATATACCATTTTTATTTTTAAAATTTGTTTATCATAATAGGAACACCATGTTGTATGCCAAAATTGCATCACACAATTAATTTAAAAAAATAAATAAATTAAATTAAATTGTTTGTGGAGAAATGTGGATTTTGAGATCAATCACATATAATTTAATTAAAAAATATAAATGAATAATATAATTGTAATTCACCATTTAATCAAGATAATGGGTTTTATTTTTTCAATACATTATTATAAAACCTGAAAAAATATTATTTACGAGGATTATGGAATTATATCTCCAAGGGTACGATTAGAAATATAGATTGAATTATAGGATATCGTAGATAATTAAGTGATTTTTCCAACATGATAACAAAAAATAATAATATGGAAACAAACAAGTAACTTTATATATTCAATTATCTTTTCAAGTTTATATAATATCATGATTACACGAAAAATATATGTTTATTAATGATCTATTTTTTTCAATTAAATAAATTGATATGAATATAATAAGCCAAAATCATCAAAAGGGGATGAATAAATAGAGAACAGTCACAGAAATAACATAGGAAAATGGAACCTAGACATGATCATTTGAGTTTAAAAGAATATATATTTACAAAACATGAGAAATAAATATAATTTTATGATTGAAATCTATATTAAAATAATTATTTTAAAAAATTACATAATAAATAACAATAAAACATGGGATTTTAATAATTTTTAACTATAGGAAACCGTAAAAATCTTATAACATTTATTATGGTAAATAAATAAAAAATATCCATAATTGAACATCTTAGTCACTAGCATATATTCTTATCATTTTATATAGTAACTTGATGTGTGGGAGTATTATTTTTCTATAATATTTAACTGAAATAGATCCAAAATAAGACAAATATCAATGTTTTCTTGTTCAAATAAATTCATAAATATATCCAATAATTTTTTACATCCATTATTGTTCCATATTCAATATAACATTCAAATTGTATTTGATGGCGATTTTTTCATTGATTTATATTTCAAATGCCTCTCATGTTTTCCAAATATTATATTTTAATCCCATTTTTTGTTCTTCATCAATCCAATATAGATAATTATGTCAAATTATTATAAATATTAGTTTATATGTGATGATAAATGTGTATATATTCATAATTGTCACTAGTGATGATGATTAAGTGATTTCTACAACATTTCGAGGATTTCATAACACATTATATGGTATTTGACTATAAATATATATATATTTTATGTGATAGTAACTAATAATAATCAAATGTTTCATCAATTAATAACAATATTTAAACTATTATTATTAGTTGATGAAGACATATTGAATATTATTTTGAGATTTGTTGAATTCGATTAGAAAAGAGCTGATATTGATTGAGGATGGAATGATTTGAATTTTTTATTGCTTCAAAATAATGTATTTCATATATTTTCTATATCATTTTGAGAGCTTAATCACATTACTATGAAATTAGTTCGTAATGGAATCAATATTGTAAATATTTCGGTAAATTTCATCATAACTATTATGACATTAATTTTTAGCCTGTGTGACATTACAGTGTCCTAGAATCATGCATTGAATGTTTTCGTGTATGTCATTATTGATCACATAGGATAACATTTCTATGTAATAAATTTTAATACAAATAGTAATATAACAGTATCATAATTAGTTATTTTAAATATCTAGAATAAAATTTAATAATGAATTCAATAATCATCTTTATAAGATAAAAGATCATGATCATGTGACCCTTTTCAAGCATATTTAATGCCAGATGTTTTCTAAAATTAAAAAACAACTAACTTGACACGATGGGAGATAGAGTGGCGTTTCATGTAATAGGAATGTATAAAATAATTATCCTGAAAAATCTGCTGTGTAGTGTCTGAGGATATAGTAAATCTATAATTTTGTGTCATCCAATTACAGGGTAAACATGAGTCTAAAAAAAGAATATTCTAAATTGAAATATTTTTTAAGACATAGTTTCTAGTAAATTTTATGTTTTATGAAATAATGAAATATTATTTACATGTTATATATATTCTAAGATAATAGATGAAGAAAAAGGTTGTTTTAACATTACTATATCATGTGAAAAATAATATGACTATCTAAAGATATTGAAGGGGTTTTTAGATTATAATGATTATCATGACCAATCATGTTATGAAGAAGATCATGATTTAATTTTTTTCCACTAATAATAAATAATTTTTTTTTCATTTCAATAAGAACTAATTATTTATTTTATAGTTATTACCAGCATCCAGTGATGGGTTCAGGGGAATTCAATTTCCTATACTATTCTTCATATTAAAATTAATACTATTCAAATGGTAAAATAACCTTGATGCACCGGTGATATAGCCACCCTATATAGGGGGGGAATCTCATTAATAGACTTGTGTTGATATATTATTTTATATATTAATTAGACATATTCATATGATGTGTCCAAAACATATAATTTTTTGGAAATAGACATAAACAATTAGGGAACCGAATTTAAATCTCCAACATGAATCTGTATCCCCTCAGGAGACTGTACAAATTTTTATCTAATAAGGTAAACTTAATAGTTTCTCTCATAGTGGTAAAAAATAAATCCACACAATTTAGTTACAAGTAAATGTGAAATAATTATTTATTGAAATGGTTTAATTGACTATATAGAAAAAATAGTAACCTACCTTCATTCTCTCAGGATGAATAGACATGATTTTTTATAATAGAAAATAAGAGTGATGTATGAAACATCTATAATGATATAAAATTACATGAAAATAACCATAGTGATACGAAATACATGAACTCATTCATATCATCCGTTTTAGTGGATCTTAATAATAAACTCATGGTCTACAAAAATGTTAGTTATATTTAGAAAAATAATCATAATATCCATAGGGGAAATAAATAATAAATGAACCCATATAGAATAGAAATAGTCACATTTTTTAAGATATTATTATTAAAAATGATGAAACAATTGATGAATTTATTACCTACGTCAATTGAATTTTCACCATGAATTGGTGGTTTATATAATAAATTGAGTAATCAAAAATTTTGTAGAAGCCAAATAGTAATTTCAAAAAATATGATGCCATGATATCAATTATTGATAAAGGTTATCTAGATAAATATATAATTGATTAACTCTACAATACTCTTATCAATTATGAGATGACAATAAGATTATCATATAATAGTAATAGAAAAAATAAGAATTAAATTTATGTCATATCAATTTAATATATAAATATATAAAATATGAATTGTAGGGGCTTGATTTTCTATAATTGAGAAACCATTTCAAAATGAATAAATTCATAAATAAGTAATGAAATTATAGAATACACATAAACTACATTCGTTAATTTTTAATGTTATAAGTTATTTATTATTTAAAAGCCTATAATAGATTGCATACAGTGGGGATATTTCCATTGTGTAGTGATCATTATAATTGGAAAATATTAATGGTTATGATACATTCATTTTACATAAATGGATGAAGAAATGGCCTTTACTAATAGGATCATACATTAAGAATCCCATTTATCATAGTTTCAAATAGAGATAGAATCCCTGGGATTCCAAGGACCATGAATTAGTTGACAATAAACAACTAAATCATTAAAGAAACTATTTTGGTTATATGTTAGACCTCACGGGGATCATCATGAAAACAACTTTCTCTAATCCAACCCATGATAATTTCATAACCGGACACCTTAATCTCTGAAAATATTTTAGGGGTAAAAAGGTTTTATGTATCATGACTGTATGAGTATTAATATATATATATATATAACAAATTAAAAATAAAATTAATCTTTTATTATAATATTATATCTAATAGACACTAATTTTAATAAATATTTTATTTTGAAATGATGAATGAAAAATTGTATTTTCGGGAAATATAATGGTTGAATCAAGAAATTTTTTTAATGGATTTAATATTTTTTTAAATAAATTATATTTTTATGAAATTAAATTCCTAAAAAATATTAAATAATTAAATATGTTAATATAGAGGTTGGTTTTTAATTTTATTAATTATTATGTTCATGAAACCATTACTTTTAAAAAACTAGTATATTTCAATAAATTTAATTTTTTGATTTATAAATAAAAAATCTCATTTTTAATAAATTAATTTTATAAAATTAATATTCCTTTTAAAAGTAGCATGTTTTAATTTTCCAACATTGATTTTTTATGATATTATGATATAATAGAATTTTTGTGTAAAAATTAAGTAAAATATATTTATACTATTTTATTATGAAAATAGAAAATCACAAAAGTGTTCTGATAAATACATAGAGTACCATAATAAAAAAAATTCCCCTTTAATTAATATTTTTTAAGAGTATTTCTCTAAACTTTATAATTATATAATGAATCCTTTAAAACATGTACGATATTTTTTGGTTTAAAATATATCCTTTATAAACATCACTCACCACCACATAACAACTGGTATTATATTAAGAATATTAGTTTGTATCCATATAAAATTATAAACCCACTATTCATTGGATGAAGCAATGGGAAAATCCATGTAATTATTTTTATCTTCATTATAATATCATATATAACCTAAAAAATATTATTGGATATTAATAAATATTTATCATATATTTTTCTATATACCCACACCCAACTTCTCATTCCATTTATGTAAAATACCATAGATGAATATTTTTTCTATAATAACATCTCAAACCCACTCAAGAAAAGTGCTCCTGTGCCTTCAGAGGATTATCCCATTGTTTTAGAACCACCATGTCAATGTAAGTTATCCTCTAATATTCTTTATCCAATAACAGTCTTTATATTATACCATTCGATATAGATTTTTCATTATTGTGATTTGATTTCTCAGATACCTAATTTTAATTGTATGAGTTATCTTTGATTAGTGACCTATTTGACTCTCATTAAACCCATCAATGAATCTTTATGTACCCCCACTACATATTCGAAATTATCCTATGATTTTCCCTAAAAAAATTCTGTTTCTCAAACCCATCCCCATGTATGCTAATGGTTATTGAATATGGTGAAATAACCATTTATTTATTGGTGATATATATGTATATAACCCATATTCCAGAATCATGGTATTAAATGTAATTAATTACAACCTTATATTTTATAATCATTGTGAAATATTTATCCACATACATTCAATTATTGTGAAGGGTGGGCCCATAGTTATATATCCCTTAATGAATTAGGTAATATTTTTTTCTATTATGATGCAATTTATAGTGAATGTGAGGTTTTATTAATCTCACAATATAATGTATTCATTGTTCTTATCCAACACATATATTTATAATTTCATGATTTATTTGATTCACATTCCAATGTTTATATCTTGTTATTTTTGTAAAAATGATTTTATGATAATTTCTGTTGTAATCACCCCTATTTTGTAATAATGATATTCATATTTACTCAAATTTATTTATTTTATCATGTTATGCTATTGTTATTTCATTACAAAGATTTATATACCACCACTTTCATTACCCTCCATCACCCAGATGAGGAAGTGATGAAAAACTGCAATACCATTCCATCATTAAGTTGAGGAACTTATAATGGCCCCCGAGTCCCTCCATCAATAGGCCACGGAGTGGAGAATAGCACCAAGGATATAGAATCACACAAAATAAGGAAGGAATTACTCTTTTATAGAAATTACTTGGAGAAAATATGTTATATCTCAAATGACTCCAAAAATAAATGGTAAAAGTAAGACAAAAAACCTTTTTCCCACATGCATGTTCAAAATAAAGCACTACAAGGTACAAGACAACATTGACTAAAAGTACCAAAAGAATGAAAACAACAATGAAAACTATCCCAGCATCCAAGCTATTAATGCATCAAATAGTCCTCAAAGTCCTCCCAAAAACCTGAAAGTAGTTTTATTTATGTAGGGTGAGTACATAGGTATCCTCAGTGGGGAAAACCGAATTCTCTCGTGCACAATTGGGGATGCATTCTTATTCACTGTGAGAAATAGAGATATCACAAGAACCTAGAAAGGATCATACCCACCCAACCTCACCAAGGAAGACTCTATAAATAATGAAACATTGCAAAAGTAATAGTGATAACACATCGATATTGGTGTACCCCACACTGCTTCCCATTGGTTATTGAAGACATCATACAAGTCAGACATCCCCCGCCATTTTCACTATAGTCCCACTGTCGCCCCAATGACAACATTATTGGAATCCATATACATGTATCCCGACCACAGTATCCTGGGACACCACAAAAAATGTATCATTCCCACATACACCTGGGCCACCACAAACATTCGTAACCATGCTCGCAGACACCTGGTACAGAAAAACTACTGCCATGCTGGAAGACACATGGGCCTTATCCTGATGACACTTGGGAAACAAACATGTATGCACACACATGGGACACCCACTACAACATACCTTTCCCGAAGAGTCATGGGAGACAATAGACCTCATTCCATCACATCCTTCCAAAAAGTCTTGGTGTACCTAGTAGGGGGATAAAAAATGAGCAAATAACCAAACACTCATATGATTGTTTAAAAAACACTATCCCCCAATAAATAGGGGTGTTAGACACAAAGATCTCAACATTGGTGGGGTTCATATAAGAAACAAACAAACTAAACATTTACATATAAGTAATCAATAACTCACTCCAAGCTAAGGGTTCTGAAACAAGACCCATAAACAAACACCCTCGTTACTATTAATACATTCACAAATGCACAACTTCCACAACCAGAGAACCACCCATTGAACCAATTCATGTTATCATGATCAGGTGATTTTTTATGAATAATTCTCCATTACCTGGAAACTAAGAGGAACATCCATAGGTCAAAACAAAGCTGGACTAAAGAAGAAAATATCCCAACAACAATTAGGAATTCACACATGGTTCTCTCATAATGTCATGAAAAAAAGGGGTCTGTGAGATCCCTTGATGTAGTAGAACCAAACCAAGCCCAAACATACCAACCCAAAATTCCTCAGATCCACCGACCAATAACTGAACAGCAGGGTATCACATCCACATCCACGTCACCCTAGAAACATTGAGCAGAACAATCATGCTTATTACCAGAACATAACAATAGATTTTTCCAATTTAACTATGCCATTTATCATGTTCCTTCATTCCGTTTGGTTATCTGTGGTGATAACACAAGGTTTTTTTATCATTGGAAATCAATTTATTAAACTTGTTTTGCATGGATAACCAGTTTCTATGTTATATTCATTCAATCACAATATTATCATGAAAACAATGTTCATAGTGTGCAAAAAAGGACAACCAATATCCATGATTTTCAGTGGGAATAATCCCATAGAATTCAAATCATATAAACAATGATAAAATAGTTGAACAACATCATAAACAAACACACCAATTCATTATTTAAAATTCATTTATTACCTTAGTAAATGTTTGGTTTCATCCACGCCCCAATGAAACATTATCATACTCACCCCTCACGGTACACTAAAAAGAGAGATGAAGGAAAAACCATACATTGATGATCATGGATCTAATTTTTTTATCCATGTTCCAAGGACTAGGGATGTTAGAATTTTAGTAAATGACAACTAGAAGGATTCCGGGATGAGTGGGAAGATATCTTGCATGAGCTCATGATTCATCTCCTAATGAGGGACTCCATGTGCACCAAGGAAAAGAAGGGATAAAAAAGAAGGAAATCTTAGTGTGAAAAAATGATTTTTGTTGAGTTACTGGATATGAATTCTCGAACTTCTTAAAAAGGTGGATCACGGTTTTACAACACATTTGGGTGGTTACAAACATTGTAAATAATTTTACTATATTAATTATTTTCATAGATGGTTGAGATAACAGGTGTCAGTTGATAGATATAATTTAAAATGAAACAACCACGTAACATTTGTGAAGCTGGAAGGTACGGGGAAAGGTGTGACACCAAAGAACAAACCACAAGTTTTGGTAACATAAGGGTCTTATAACTCTTGCGAGATTAAAAAATATGTTATTTTCCATAAAATGTTATTAAAGCACTTTTACGTCAAAAGATACGGCATGGGAGTGTAACTGGAAAAACACTGAAAATGGAAAAAAAAAGAAAGTATGGGACACCGTTCAGTGAGACACTGTAATGGTTCCACCATGAAGGTCCACCATTTTTATGTGTGACCAGGAAATTGTGACTATAATGGTGCCGACATCACGACATCACCATCCTAGTGAAAATGTTTGGTGAAATTGAGTTTTTGGAAAACCACTTAAAGAGTCACTGATGCTCCTTAGGATACCGCAAACACCATAAATTTGGAAAAGTAATGGACTTTGAGGGTCCATGTAATTACATAAAATACATGTGAAGCTATTCTCATCCTAGATAATCCATGAGAAAACCCTAATAAAATATTAGGGTCCAAACAACCCACTCATAAGATACCACTCAAGGATAAAAACACCCTGGAGTTTTTCGAAAGCCGGAACAAACCTCGATATCTTGGAACTCATCTCCCTCATCTATATCTGGATAATTAATATAAAAACCATCTGTCTTTCCCCCCAAGTAACCACACTATGATTTTAATGTCATACAATTGAGGCATATGTAATAGGGAGTCTTTTCTCCCATGTCAAGATACTATCCACTTTGGGTGGCTCTAACTCACCCGCATGGGTTTAATCGCAGCCACATTAATGAGTCTCGATTAGGGATTAGGTACTCCCATCCCCACAGGGAAGACAGTTCACACACATATAGAGAAAAATAATGATAGTACATGTCATTGTTAACATGTTCAATCATTACATCATTGTCATGTACAAAACAACACGAAACAATTGTCAAAATAGCTCTGTTTACTAGGCACACATTTGTGCCTCCGGTTCCTAGGTATACTCCATAAGGACACCATTCCTCCATAACACATGAACCAATGGAATGGCTTTTCCATGAAAAATATTCTCCTCATAGTCCTCAATCATCATTTTTCACTCCATGAACATCACATCTTCCTCGATATACAGTCTTCCCCATTCGAGGATTTGTGAATCATCATTTAGATACTGATGTAGCTGAGACACATGAAAGTCTTCATGCTCCCTTAGAAGTGGCAGTGGTAGTTGTAGCTAATAATCCACTTCTTCGACCCACCACAACACCTCAAAGGGTCCAACGAACCTGGGGGAAAGCTTACTCCCCCAGTCCATCCTTTGTTTCCCACTCTAAAGGGATTCCTTCAAAAATATGTGGCCCACAACCTCACACTCTCATGGACACCGCCTATGATTGCAATATGATGTTTTTTGGTCCTAATCTACCATAATACGCTCTCATACAAGCTGATACTTTTTACTTAATGCTCTGCACTACCTGGTGGCCATGAACGTCTGCTTCCCCAACCTCTTTCCATCACGTGAGTGAATGACACATTCTTCCGTACAAGGCTCTGAATGTAGACCCTACAATAGAATACTGATAGCTATTGTTGTAGGAAAACATATCCAGATAGATTTTATATACCCACGATCCCCCGAAGTCCATAACACTTTCTTAGAACACATCATACAATGTCTATATGGTCCGCTCTATCAGCCTATCTGTCTGGGGTTGGAAAATAGTGCTATGGTGTA
Source organism: Viscum album (assembly GCA_963277665.1). NCBI lineage: Eukaryota > Viridiplantae > Streptophyta > Magnoliopsida > Santalales > Viscaceae > Viscum > Viscum album. The sequence continues at coordinate 648,801,854 of OY728153.1, forward strand.
TCTGGGTTCCAAAATCATTCTACAATACCCTCCAAATTTGTGAGGTAATCCTTTCTGCCTTATTAGAGACCATGGACCATGGAACTCCATGAAACCACACAACCACATTCACCTATCTTTGTGTTAAGAGATCAACCACACACGACGCCTTGATCGCTAAAAAGTGAGCTGAGTTCGTCAGCTGGTTACCCACTACCCAGAAAAAATTACAGGCTCCTTGAACCCTAGGTAGTCCCTTTATGAAACCATTGAGATTTCATCCCACTTCTACAAGGGGATATCTAATGTCTTCAACAATCCTCATGGAATGTGGTGTATTGCCATCACATACTGACACACTAGGAACCATGGCACAAACTCCACCACTATTTGTTTCGCCCTAGGACGCCAAAAATGTTACCTTATGCCACATTACATATTGTAAATTTTTAGGTGTATATATAGGGTTGAGTTTTAGAACTCACAGAGAACTATCAGACACATCATCTCAATGAAAAACAACTTACCGTGAAAAGACATCTAATTATGACCATCTTCCTACATCACGTCAGCCTATAAGTACCCCCAATGAGACCCCTATGCCTTTTTTACCATGGAATATTGAACCTTAATCTAATAAAGATATCCTCTACCACCATCCACTCTTTTATCCAGGTGTATGGTCACCAACTCATCCATTACCATCCATGCGACTGATTATTCTCAACCCATGTCCTTCTATGACTTCCTACTAAAGGAATCTTCCACCATGATCCATTTTCCAGGGTATATGAATTATCGAAGTCGTAATCTGGGAGAAACTACATCCACCTCCTATACCACATGTTCAGGTCTCGCTGAGAGAAGACATACCTGAAGGTATTCTAGTCTGTGAATATCCTGAAGTGTAGCCCAATGAGGTAATTCACCCACAACCATAGCATGAAAAAACTTCTACAAGATCTAGATCTTCGGTGGAATAGATATTCTCATGGTTATGTAACTGCCTTGGACAATAAGAGATCACTCCATGCTGTTGTATCATCATACTCCCCATTCCTAAGCCTGATGCATCACAAAACACTTCAAATGTTACCCCTTCCTCTGGAAAGAACAATACTTGGGAACTGACTAGTTTCCACATCAAATAACTAATTTCTACTTGGAACTACTCACCCCTTACAAAAACCTAGTATTTCATGTTTTATTTTGTCAAATGTGATACAACTCATGAGAAGTTGGCTACGAACCTCCTGTATTAACTTTTAGACCCATTAAACTAAGATCCTATTTAAAAATCTTGGTTTTGTCCCATGAAACAAACTCATTTTCAGTCGATGAGTCCACTTCCATTCCCCAATGGGACAGAACGTCCCAAAGGATGTCCACCTATAATGTCCAAAACATACACATGGAAAACATCCCGTAGAGCTTCCGCTATCGGAGGAACTATAAAACCATCCTAAGATGCTTGACATGATCCTCCAATGATCATGAGTAGATCAATATGTCTTCGATAAACATGACCACGAACCGGTACAGATATTACCGAAAGATAGAGTTCATGACCCCCATGAACCAACCTACTCTCTTTAACTTGTCAAAAAGTTAGTCGATCCTCGGGAGGGTGTAACAGTTATTGATCATCACTTGATTTAGCATGAGGTAGTCTCTAAATGGTCCAATGCCACCACATGCCTTCTTTGTCAATAATACTGGAGCACCTGATGGTGACGTCCTTAGTTAGATAAATCCATTCTTCGTCAGGTGATCAAAATAGATCTCCACCTCCCACAACTCAGAAGGTTCCATCCAATAGAGATCCATTGAAATCCGATGAGCACCAGGTTGCATGTCAACCCCAAACACAAAATCACTTTGACGGGGTAGACTCACCACCTATATAGGGAAGACATCTAGGATCTCACTGATGATACCTGAGAATTATGCAATCTCTATAAATGCCTACTCCACTGATAGATCAGCTACCAATGAATAAATTGGATCCACTTGCTGGTTTCCCTCTCGCAACCCAACTCTCCAAGGAATGCTACATGATGGCCACCCATATCTGAAAACAAGACCCTTCTCTAGAAATATTCTATAACAGAATACCCAAAGAAAATCCTGTTGATATCTAAAATGATAAGATATGGATGCATCTATGGAAAACGTAGGTCCACACTAGACTGATGTGGCCCCAACATCAGTTTGAATCCCCGGAACACATAATACAAGGTTGTATGTCCTCTAAATGCCGTACTCGATACTAGTGGCACCAAGAGTCTCTATTCATCTAGAACCATTGAATGGTCTATACTAGCTGCAATAAAATAATTTTAATATCCTAAATCAAACAATGCACATTCAAGAGTACTAAAAAATATTGTCGAACCTTGAACGGCCTCTGGCCCTGTTGAAATAGCTACCTCTATGGCGTGCATATTCCCACACCTATATCATCTACCCCTCAGATGTTGGATGCCTCTCTAACCACACATTGTTATATGTATTTGAGGAGCACCATGAGTCTAGCCTCCTCCAACAACATCTTCTCTCAAAGGAGTGGGAGCTCGTTGTCCCTATTGAGGTTTTTGAAATTGAATGGCTTGAAACTGCTGCTACTAAGGTGGGTGATGAACCTTCTCACCACCATTGTACTACACTTGGCCTGTGAATTGATTCAAAAGGTTCCCACTGCTACCACATATATATAATATAATTACTAGTACCATAGGGAATGGGTTAGAACCATCATATAGAAATTGTAACTGATGGGGACAGCTCCCGATCAGTCATAACCTAGAAGGCCTTGAGGCTGCATGCCATTTTCCAAAGGCATCCCCCTTCGACAAGCACAACTGGATCCCCTATTATAGAACACCTCCTAGTGTGTTCACTCTCTCCACCACTTCATCATTCTTCTAAACCTCTATGTACATTAGTAGAGTTAAGGGAGTAACTGTATACTGAAAGGAATGTCAGAGTGCCTCTTATAAACGTCTTGCTAGAGTATTTTCATCCAGAATGTGGTATGGAGAAAAATTAATGGGATACATGATCTTGATCCCCAATCACCTCAATAAAATACTCCCTAATTGAAGTGAGAGAAACTCCTACCTCTTCTCAACATTAATTATGGATGAGAGAAATTATTCCTGGAACTCACTCTTGAAGTCAGTCCACGAAACCTCATACTCCCAATTCTCCCCGAGATAATTTGTCCACCACTGACAGAATTCTCCACGAATCTATCTTACAACCCTTCATCTCTATGTCCAAGTCTCTGCCCTCATAGATCCTAAGGGGCTTCCACTGAAATTAATGAAGCATATTCACCCACTGGTCATCTTCCTCTTCTAGATCATCCCTCTACTGATCATCCAAATCAGCCTCTTATTACTTTATCTCCCACACTTCTCATGGTTGTTGTCTGGGTTCCAACGTTGTAAGGTAAATATTGAATTTCCTAAGCCTGAGTATTGTTGAATACCTCCTTTATTTTTTTTCTTAAACTTTTTATTCATTTAATACATCCCAAACACCCAGAACAAACATAAACACAAGTCAATATAATTCATGTATCTTTCCTATGGTCTCTAACCTGCAATCAGTGTAACCTAAATTGGTTATACAGTAGGTCCATAGTCCTTGAATCAGATCACGAGGGTCCATAAAATCCAATTTCCTAACTGGTCTTCCCTAACTTATTTCACACAGAAAGATTACCTAACTCTGTTTTTCTACCATCCCATGAAATCCTCACTGTGCCTAACTCTGAAATCCATCATATCACTCAACCATCATCCTATATTATGATTTTTTATGACCCATTATCACCAAGATGAGGGAAGGGATAGAAAAATGTCATACCCTTCCATCTTAATGTTGATGGATAGAAAATGACCCCACGTCCGACCTTCAATAGGCCCCAGAGTGGAGACTATCACATAGTTTATAGAATAACAAGAAACATTGAATGCATTACCCTTTTTATAGAAAATATCGAGATACGAGAATGTAAATCTCAAAAAATTCCAAAAAAAAGGTAAAAGTAATCCAAAACCCCCTCTTCCACATGCATGTTAATAATAATGTTCTATAAGGTACAAAAAAAACTTTCATGAAATGTACCAAATGAATGAAAACAACAACAATTAATGTCCCGACATTCGAGCTAATAATGCACGAAATGCTCCACAAATTCTTCTTGTAAAAATTAAAGCAGTTTTATATACGTAGGATGAATACATGGGTATACTCAGTAGGAAAAACCAACAGATCATATTTACAAGTGGGGAGGCATTGTAATGCCCCGTGATAAATAGAGTTAACCCAAGCACTGAGAAAGGAAACTATCCACCCAGCCTCACCGTTGAAAACTCCCCACATTATGAAAGTTAGGAAAAGTAATTCTAAAAACTGATCATTATTATGGCACCCCACACTACTTCCCTAAAATTTATTGAAGACATCCTACATGACAGACCCCCCTTCCATTTTAACTATATTCCCATTGTGACCTGAACAACAAACTTATAAGCCACCACAACCACACATCTCGCCCGCATACACCTAGGCCACCATAAACACACATTCTACCTGTAGACACCTTGGCCACAACAGCCATACATAACAATGCTTGTAGACACCTTGGATAGAACAACTACCACCATGCCAGAAGACACATGAGCCTCCTCCCAAAGGAAACTAGGAAACAAACATGCCCGCACACACCAGGTCAAACCACCACAACATACACTACCAAATGTTTTTTGGTAGATAATGGACCATATGCCGTTACATAATTTCTGAAGTGTCTTGGGCTACCTGATAGAGGGAGCAGAAAAGGAGCTAACAACCGGAAACTCATTGGAGGGTTGGGAAAAAACCATCTCCCATAAAATGGGGGTGTTAGTAACTATGAGATCAACATGAGTGGGCGTATATAAAAACCACAATAACTAAACAATAACATATAGAGAATTAACCACTCAACACAACATAAGGGTTCCGAGACTATCTCTTACACAAACACCCTCATTATTATTCATATATGAAAAAATGAACGATAGACAAAACTAGAGCCCCACCCATTGAACACATTCTTATTATAATGTTAATGTGATTTCATAATAAAAATTATCCAATAATGGGAAACTATGTTCCACATCCATAAGGAAAAAAATACTCTAGACTAAAGAAGAATATAGACCAATAACAGTTAAGCATTAAAATATGGTTCTATTGTAGATTCATGAAAAAAAATGTATGTGAGATCCCATGATGTACTAGAACCAAAAAAGGACAAAAACTATAGCCCCACTCGTCCTCATATCCACAATCTAAAAAATGAACATTAGGGGATCACATTCATATACATGTTACCCACAATAATTAAGCAGAACTACCGTGCTTATTTGCATAACATTGCGAGGGAGTTTTCATATTTACCTATACCATTTAACAAGATCCTTATTTCCGTTTGTTTTATTGGGATGAACACACAAGGATTCTTATTCATTGGTAATCAATTTAATCAACCAGGTTTACGTGATTAACTAGTTTCCATGATACAACCATTCAATCACAAGATTATCAAAAAATAGAGTATCGTTACTTTACAGGAAACTACCACCAACGACCACAATTTTTAGTGGGCATAGGACCATATAGATCACACCATATAAATGCAGATAAAAGAGTACAATCTATTAATAAACATACTCACCCCTTCATACATTAATATTCATTTTATATCTTATTTATGGTTTGGTTTCATCCACACCATGAGGTAACATTATCATACCTACCCCAATCCATAAACAGAAATGCATGATAAATGAAAAACCCTACTTGGATGGTCAAGGATCAATGTTTGTCTCCTCATTTAAAGAACGGGCGATGCTAGACATGAAGGAAAAGAAAATTCCAATACTTCAATGATGAGCTGGAAGAGATCTAGCATGGCTGAACGATTCATATCCGAAACATGGACTCCAAGAGAACCACATAAATGAAGGGACCAAGGAAGAAGGAAATATTCATGTAAAAAAAAGGAAGCTACTTGAGTTGGGGGTTAAGAAATATCAATTTTCTAAAAAGGCATATCGTGGATTCACCACACGGTTGGGTGGTTACACACGATGGAATTAATTGTTATTTAATAATTATCATTAGATATGGTGGAGATAACATCTATGAGTTGATATATATCCTCTAAATAGAGAAAACCGCGTAATATGTGTGAATATGGATGGCACATGGAATGGTTTGACACTATGGAAAAAACTAAATTTTCTGGATACTGAAGGGTTCCCCGAGTCATGGGGTTTTGAAACATCATTAATTATCTTTAAAAGGTTATTAAAACACTTTAGTATAAAAAGATACATTATTGGAGGGTAACTGAAAAAAATCAAAAGTTGGAAAACATTCACAGGGTGGGACACTATTCAGTGAGACTCCATAATAGTCCCACCATAATTGTGCCACCAATTCTGTGGAACACCAATAGTGCAACCATTTGGGTGTGAGGTTGTGACGGTGAGATTGTGATGGTGCCATTGTCGTGGTGGAACTGTTTGGTAGAACTGTGTTTTTGGAAAAATATATAATGAGTCACTACAAGTCCTAAGGATACCCTAAAAAACCAAAATATGGTAAAGTAATGGATCAAAAGGGTCCGAGAAATTACAACCACATTCTTATATTCATCCCTATGTTATCCCTTACAGTTTTTTATGATCCAAGGAATTAATGGACATGCTTAGGGTTTTTCAAAATAATTATATTGTAAAATTATTTTATGCTATAATTCCATGTACATATTTACCAAACACACTATGCGTTAGGATCTTATGGTTTGGTATTATGTTTACCCTTATGTAATAAATTATGAATTAAATAATAGTAAAATATGAATTTTTATTGTTCATAGTAGAGTAATGTCTACATAATTTTGGGTTGGGATTTAATAACTATAGTGAATGTCTAAAGGATCTGTAATCACAATGAAAAAAATACACACTATTAGGTAAAGTATAGAGTATGTGGTTTCCAAAAAATAACATTATTTTCTTTGTAATACCAGTGGATATAGCTCTAGAAAGGTATTAAATTTTTGTAACTACCTTAAAATTGTGAATTTTGATTGAATCAATCGTCCCATGGTGAATTAAAGTCTTATATTCTTCACACATGGTTTCAGACTCCTAATAGTTACACGATTGTGTAATATCATATAATACCATTGAACTGTTAATATGGGTTATGAATTGGCCACTATAATTTAACATTGGAAATAGAACTAGGAAAACCTACATTGAAACCAATAAATTAATATAAAATGGAATATATTTCATTAATGAGTAATACCATTAGTTTTTAGGATTTCCCATTAATCTGTTATGTTTATTAAAATGACATATCATCGATTTTTCAACTTTATTATTCAATGGATGGAACTTTGAGAATATAATTCAATAACAAACTTTATGTAAAATGTTATTAATACCCAAAATGAGATTCCTAGACAGATGGGAGTGGTAGTCTAAAAAATCATTATAATACAATCAAAATTAACATTTTCTATTAAGAGAATCAAGAATAAGGAGGAACATTACAAACACCCTACAGAAGGGAAACATTCAATTAAAACTATTATATGGAAATGGTCTCAAAATTTTAGTGGAACTATCAAAACCATAATTAGGGAATGATTGATCAACTCCATTTAAATGATATTCTCCATCTATAAATTATCGTATACTGATAATTTCATGTTGGTTGTTTATGATATGGATGGATAATATGATCAATGTTAGTCGTTCATCAATTATGAAAATACCATGGGGGATAACAAAGCTATGGAGTGGTAGAAATTCAGGAAAATGATTATCTGAAAAATATTTCCCATGGAATCTATATCATATAATGGGGTTGAATTTCATTGGTAATGAAAAAATGATAAATTCATTATGGAACATGACATAAAATTATGAATAATCGATTTACACAACAACATATTTGTGTTATTATATAAAAATTAATATTGAAATCATATTTTTAAGAAAAATATGAGTCTACCATAATCATTGTAAATTTTACAGTTCTAAAACTATTAGGAAAAAATATCATGTCCCCTCAACGTAGAAATTTTAATCAACAAATCATAAGTGTCTCACAAGGATAGAAGATAAATATTATAGAATCAATTTTAATCATATAGGTGTGATGGTGTAAACACGCTATGGAAAGATAGTGCAATAATGAACATTTTAATTATGTGGGATGATGAATCAATGAAATTGACTAATGGGGAAAATGAAATACTTTATGTGAATGATGGAATTGATCCTAGCAAGTGATTATCAATTTGAGAAAACCTTAAATGAGATAAAATATGATGATGATCCAATATACAGTAATCAAATTTTCTAAATTTTTAAAATGAAATGATCAAGAAATCCATGATACTCAATGACCTAATATAAGGGCACCTAATGAAAGACGAGGAAAAAACATCACTGGATTACACTGAAAGGGATACCTATTCCACTATAACTGGTGAGGTCAATCACATAAGATATGTGATGATAGATACACTTTTTATTCATTTATTAATAAAAGACATGATATTTTATTATGAATTTTTGTTTTATTTCATAACACGAAATAGTTGTATAATATTTAAAATACCACCACGTAATATTGATGTTGAGTTATGGGTGAAGATCATAAATGGGTCAATTTTCTCATCGAAATAATATAGCTCTTCCCCAATCAAAATTGTTGCAATAAACATCTTGGTAATCCCTTTTAACTCTATATAGTATAATTTTATTCAATTCAACTTATGGATTGAAATTAATTTTATACATCCCCCAAATGTTGATGTGGTAATTAAATAACCATCCATGACTTGAATTAACAGTTGATTCTAAAAATGTGCAAGGAGGAGGATGGATCACATTTTCTTACATCATATCTTGTTTTTATATTATTTTCTTATTATGAAGTATATATTTATTATATTATTGATAGTAGGGGAAAAATAATCCTTGATTACATGGACATTATGATGGAACATGCTGAGGTGTTTCTTGAGAAATTTCATGTTATTTCTCCTAGAAAATAGTTTTGGTTATCAATCAAGCATATAACTAAAAAATTATTAATATAAAATACTCCATAACGAATTTATATTGACAAAATATATTATTATAAATAGGAAATTGTTGGAAAAAAATGAAAAAGGCTTTATACACCCATGTGCTTCATGGTGAGGTGCACTTGTCATCTTCTTCAAGAATAAAGACCGGTCAATACTCCTGTGAGTTGATTTTCATTACCTCGGTAAGAACATGATAAGGAAAAATAATCGTATTCCACAGATTATTGAATTTTTTGATGAGAAACATGGATAATAATACTTAATTATTGTTGATCATTGGTTAGGTTACTATCATATAATGTAATGAAGAATGATATACTCATGTCTAATTTCCATAGAGGGTGTTAGAATTGTTAGTTCCTATTCATATCGTTTAGACCCACAAATACACTATAAACCATCATATAAAACATTAATTTATTCTCTATGGATTTCCTCCAAAAAATAATATTTATATATTATAATATTACCTACTCTAAAACTATGGAGAAACATGACTAGTATTTTATTTTATTACATAAGTTATTTTATAATGAAAAATTATTTTTATATAAAATAGATGTGAATTATATATGGAGAAATGACCATTTAAGAGCTATTTTATCACCAGAAAAGGGATATCATGAGATCCTTAAAAAACTAAGGATATTGAATGTTCAAAAATAGTAACACATATGATGGATATTATTAGTTCTCTTGTATTAGTTGGGGACCATCACGATTTTTTGGGATGCTTCTCATGATTTTAAATCCCATTTCCAATGATACCTTGGAATTGTGTCATGTTTGTTTGGAAGGATGAATTTCATGGTCCTACTAAGAGTAAAGCAATATGATACCCAAAACTACTATCCTCTTATTACACACTAGTGTGGAAGGATTTGTGATCAACAACAATAAATCCTAAAATGGGTTGGGTTGTTTACTCATCTAGGATGACAAAGTGATATCATATACCTCTATCCAATGAAAGACATATGAGAAAAACCACCCATATAATAATCTACAACTATCTTTAGAGATCATTTAATTGATGATTTGGATAGATTATATCTATATAGAACTATGTGAAATATATAATTATAAGAAAATACTTATGTACATACAGACACAAAATAATATTACTATAAAATAATAAATTTGGATAAAGTTGATCAGGGATAATGATTATTCAATCCACTTCCATCCTAAAATGGTGAATACAGTGGAAGATTATCTAAGTAGAAAGGATATCACAACCCTATCCATTTTGTTGAATGATCCAGATCCAAAATCATGAACATTTAATGTATGGATATGGTACTAATGGAATAACCTCACATTACCATGGTCAAATAACCTATCAACCATCCATTCATGAGAGGATTGTGGTGCCTATAAAGTTGTTGTAGTGATATAGAAGTATGTAGTTAATATTTCATTGCCAATCATTCAAAAATTAAGAGTTATATGGTTTGGAACTAGAATATATAACTCAAAATATATAGAACTCATGATGGAAATTTTGGATGATGCGAATATATTGAGCTTTTCATTTTATATGGGGATCACTATAATGAAATTAGTTTTTATGAAACACTTCAATCAAGATATCTTGTAGAGTGATTTAGTTTATTTTTTCATGATTCATAGTATACCATAATGTCAAAGATGAATGAAATAATTCTGAGAGTTTCATTCAAATATATCTCATAACATTATGTAAATAAGAAAAAATAACCATGTATTTCGTCATAAGACTCCCCATAACTCATAATGTAAATAATTCATTCTGATTGGATGTTAATCACTGAAATTTTTTGCCACTTCTCAATTATATCAATTAAGATTTCATTATCGACCCAAAAATATAGATATACATTTTGATCGATAAATAATATATTCCTCATGGTTTAGTGAAGCATATATAAAAAATTAGGTATAGAATAATGTTTAAAAAATTCTTAACACCATCAAATGGAATGTCTGTCAAGGATGTCCATTCAAACTATAATGGATATAATAATATATTGTTAAATATAATTATATTGAACATTAAATCTACTGCTTCCCATAGTGTATAAATCAAATTAATTTTTTTCCATTATATTAATGAAATTAGACCATAAGAGGCTCTTTATAATGATTGGTTTCATACTATGAAATGTTGGAATAAAATTAGAGAGTAAATATGAATACAGATGGTTTTTTTTCAAGAGATGACATAGAATGTTCAAAATAATAAACACCAAATTAAATCTACATCATGATGATAGAAAATCTATATATAAAATTTTTATAGTGTTTTAAAATATGAGTTCAGAGATAATTTAATCCTTCACATTTCAATTATGAATAAATTCAATTGAATTGAGAAATAAATAAAGCTTATACCGATATATAATATCCCTTATATATACATCAACACATATGAGTGGTTTCCTATTAACTATGATTTCCAATAAATATATAGTAGGTAATTGATTTGATTCATTTATCCTTATTGAGGAAGTACATATAAGAACCATTAAATTTACTAAATATAGATTTGAGTCCATTTGAAAATGATCTCTAATACGAGAATCTTATAGTGAAAATATTAAAATATGGAGACAATGTTTTAGGAAACCTATGAAGTAAACTGCTCTATATGTTTGGGTGGGACAATTTGTTTGTGGAGAAACAAGGGAACAAGATGAGACAATTGAACATATACTGATATATAATTTAATGCATAAAATACAAAATTTCAGTTTGAAATTTATGAACTGTGGAGGAATGTAATGACATTATTCATTAAGAAAGAAATTTTCATTTTATATGAATAAAATCCATAAATAATGTAATTATAGAAATCATACACACTACTACGGTTATTTAAACCATTATATGTTATATCCTACTATATTAAAAATAATGTAACAAATCATAGATTATGATATTATAATCATTATATGGAGATTATTATAATAATTATATATTTTATGTTTTATAATATATCCAATTTACATAGATGAAATAATTGATGGCCATGACCTGTAAGTTCATAACATATGAAGACTATTTCTAAGAGCATCCTTTAGAAATTTAAGCACTGGGATTTTCCATTTAACAATCCCACAATGATATTTAAAAACTAAATAATGAGATAAACCATTTATTGTAATATTTTCATCTCATTGGGATCATGATCCTTCCTATGTTGGAAGAACTACTGCATGAAAATCTCATTATCACAGAACTTACCCTTAAGAAATAAAATACTATAATAAAGGCTTATGTATCTATAACCTAACAGTATGAAATTCTATATTATTACATTTATTAAAATAATGATCATATCTTTATTTTATTATTATTTTTTAAAGATTAAACAACATATTAGGTAAATAATAATTTTTTATGTAATAAAATTAATTTTATTGAAAATATTTATATTCAATCAACACACTATTTTTATTTAATTCAATTTTAATTAAATAATTATATTTTAATAAAAAATTAAATAATTAAAAAATTTGAACATTAATGATAACATATTTTTATGAAAAGAACATTATATAATGGGACATCAATAATTGATATTAGCAACCAATTGTTATTTAATAAAGTTATATTTATTATTTTAATGTATAAATTATCATATTTATATAATTAATCTAATGATTTTTCTTTAAATTGAATGCCACAATTATGAAAAGTTTACATTTTCATAATTTTCTGAGCGATTAAAATTATTTAAAAAAAATTAAATTTGTATAATTATTTGGTATGTATTATGAAATCATAAAAGGATATATAAATTCTAATCGATTATTTATTGAGTATCCACAAAAAAAATTACTGGTCCTCTATGAAATAATGTTTGGTGGTGTGACATGATTAATATTATGAACCCTTAACAAATCCCCCAAACATAATATTATATTTTATTGTTTTAAAATTAATTCACTATAGATATTAATAAAAAAAATTAATAATTGTAATACATTATGGATTTGATTCTAAAACTTATTATAGCATGACTTTCACTTTTATATGGAATAAAAAATGGGAAAAATCATGTGAATGTTTTTTTTATTAAATTATCATATTGAGTCCAAATCCTGTATTTGAAAATTAATAAATATTGCACCTCTATTTTGATATATAAACCCATCCATCCCTCCATAAACATTCCATAAAAACCATAGAATAATATATGAAATCTTTCATTCCCTATTTATAGCCCTCCCAAGGCTCCCCGATGCGCTTATAAATCTACTTCCAAGCTTTTAAAATCCCCCTCTCAAGGAAAGGGATCCTCAAATCTTTTTATTTAGTCATTAAACTTTTTTATTTTATTCCAATTGATTTATAATTTTTCACTATTAGGATATATATTCTCATATTGAACATTATTTACATATTATTTTAATGTGATGAGATACCCGATTCACTCTCATTTAACCCTTCTAGGAATCATTATAAAACTTGATTATAATATTGAAACTATATTATAAATATACATGAAAAAAAATTCATTATTACACATCACCATTTCCACTCAAGTGTACTCACTAAGAATTGCATATCCTTCAATGATTGGTTGATTCCATTTATGTAACCCATGATATATTGATTTTGGATTATAATTAATGAATTATATACATATGATATATGTTCAATGTGGTTCACATATTCATATAAATTATATGACTATAACAGGTGGGCCAAAAAGTACATAGCCCTAAAATGCTTTGAATAATTTATTTTTATCCTAATATCTATGTACTGTCAGTATAGGATACCATAACCACACTATGTTATAACATAATTATTTTTATCCTTAACATTGGTTTATAGTGTTTTGGTTTATATTATTTCTAAATTCCTATGTATACTTCATGTTATCATCATATATCATTTTTGATGTTAGTGTGTATGATCCTAACACCTCTCATATTTCTTTGACATTTATATTGACTCAAATATATTACATTCATTTTGATTTGTATTGATTAGTAACATGTGGGGATACATAGCTCACATTATTCATACATCCTCGAGATCATAGCATATACCTAATTTTACAATGAAATTGGGCCACAAAACATTATATTCATGTATTATGTGTTCCATTATGTAATAAAACGTTTATTTATATAGATTAAATTAATGGTTTTAATTTAAATATTTCTTTCAATGATGATGAAAACATAGAATACTTTATATAATGGCATTCTCTTATTTCGTGTAGTCTCATATATGGGAGATAAACTTAATGATGTAAGAATACATTATTTTGATATTAATATGAAATATATAGATATATTTATAAAAATTTATATTGAATATTATAATATAAAATACATATGAAAAATCATCCAAAAAATTATAGAATGTGAGATATGTTATATTGAGAAATCAGAAAAATGGATAAGAAAAAATATCACCTGTATACTTCCAATGAAATTTTAATTTAGTTGATGTATAATTATCTGATGGTAACGAATGTGGTGTGTGTAAAAATATCCAAAATATATATCTCAAATACTAAACATGGAAAAAATGCGGAAGAAGTGGAATTATTTAACGATGATACAAAATTTAATAGTGAGTTTGTAATATAGGAAATAGTGACTGAATAATAATATAATATTATATCGGAATTAAAATATGTGAATGATATAAATAAGAAGTCTCTAGGAAGAAAATAATAGGTTGGAAGGTTGTTTTTAAAACCAAATCTAACTAAAATTTATGAAATATAATCTTATCAATGGAACTAAAATAAATAAAGATGAAATTAATTAATATAAAGAAACCCAATGTAGTGACTGGAAACAGATCTTATTAAAAAATTTGAATTTTCTATGTGAATTTCATCTTGTAATTTTTCAAAAAAGGATTTGTGGAATGAATTTAGAATTATAACATAAGCATTACCTCAAAATATAAAAACATCTATAGTAGATTTAAATTTGAAAATTTCAGTTCAGATAAGAGGTAATTTAAGAAGAAAGTTATAAATATTCTATATTATGGAATGAATATAATTTACTAACAAGGTTATTAACATTACCAAATTCTCAATTAATAATCCCATAAAAAGGAATTTGTGGGGTGTACTCATTTAAAGACATTAAATAAAACATTTATATAATCCATTCTATAATATGATATGTATCTAAATATTAAAATATAGTGCTATACTGGTGTTTTGGTTTGTATACTCACAATTATTTTATGTTTATATTTATTTGGAAGATGAATAGACTGGGAAGGTGTCAAGAGTTAAGGACATACTATAGAAACAAATCATAAATTAGATAAATCATCTAATGAATTATTATATTTGTTATATGAGAAATAGTTTTGAAACATACATGAATTATGTGTATGTTGTGATTAATGGTAGAAATTGGTCAAAAATATGAATACTATGGTTGAAATAAAATTGATAGAGTGGAAGGATTTTTAAAAAATATTATTTGAAAAATATTTCCCACAAAATCTCTGACCTAAAATGGAGTTGGATTTCCATGTTCTTATAAAAGATGATTAATCCATTATACATTTGGAAGAAAAATAAAAAATACATTCACAATACTAATCTATATTTTTATAATCCCATTACTGCATAGTTAAATACTTATATTCTATGGGAATTTTGATTTTGAAAAATCAACCAATATCATAGACATTGATTGCTCTGAAGAAATTGACCAATGTTACCTCAATGTTGAATAGGTGATTATAAAATCACATGTCTCACATTGTTAAGAGATAAAATTTATAGGAATATTTTTAATATTATAGGTTTGATTGACTAAACTCATGGACGTAATAATATCTAACTATAAGGCCCCAGCCTTAAACCTTACTTAATCTTGAGTTATTACATGATTACACATTGAGGATCTTTTCAGGTTTAGAGTTTTAGAGAATTAGATCATAAAACTTGCATTACATTCCACATTTAAACAAAGTGGTTACATAAAAGATGGTATTAATTTTTTCCATCAATGGAAATAAATTTAAAAATAAAGCATGGATTATTTCTTGAAACGTCCTTGACACAATCATCATATCATGTACCTTTCCCTTCACCTGTGAAAAACATTTAAAAAAACTTGGGATGACCATAAAAAGCTCAGTAAGGGTTATAAAAAAAATATGGAAAGGAAATGTGAGTTCATATATACATAATAATGAAATCATACTTTACCCATAAAACATAGGCACATTAACATACCTCATCAAATCATGAATAAATCATATGAATCATAAGACATAAAAGGTAACTTGAGGCATTCCTAACATTCTTACGTAGGGAGTAACCCTCTTGGTTACGTTTGGAATACCCACCACAGCATATTCCCTAAATATCTTCATAGAAACCTTAACGTTTCACTCCTTCACATTACCCAATGCATTGGAGAGCTATATCGGGCTCACCCACCCTTAGTTTATCACAGAACCACCCGTCTTCATAACAATTACCAAGAACCATAACATAATCGTATCACATAAAACATGCATAAAGGAAACATAACATCACAAGATATCAATAAAACAGATTGATATAAAAAAACTTATGAAAACCATTTTCAATACCAAAATAAAATAAAAGTACAACATGGTATTTATTTTCCTTTTAAAAATAAGGTATGGCTTGTAGAGGAAGTCGAAACTCAAATAATGTTCATGGTGGTGGAGAAGTCATTGTCGTCGTATACGTATGACAAAAACATTCCCTTTTGTCGTTTTGTAAAATTCTTCGTATAACAAAGATTCATTTTGGATAAACGTAAAAGTCAAAGGGGTTTATACACCGTATAAAAGAAACTTGTGTATAAAACAAAATATACCTCAATGAAAGGATATTGAGATGAAGTCCCTTACAAAGACGGTATCCTTGGTTTAAGGACAAATCAATAACATTATTATGTGTGACAAACAAATACAATAAATATAAGTGGATATTAAGTGTAAAACATCATAGGTTATTCACACATATTCATAGAACGACATATTCAAGGAGTACATGTTTATCCCAAAGAATCAAATTTGGGTTAAGAAGTTCCCTTGCAAAAATTTGATAGCCTAACTGCATCACTACAAAATTCAGAAAATGATTTGATGAGAGATAAAAAGGGTATCTCATCACATGGACATAAAATTTAAAATAATACAGATATAGAAGAACATATCCCAACATAATAGTATGTTAATTAAAAGACATAACAAAATAAGTCTTTTAAAAAAAGGAGGGTGAAAGGTTCCCTTACCGACATAGGTATCTTTCGAAACATACGCCCCATGAAAGAAGGACAATACAACATTGATGTAAATACTCATAAATGAAAGTATATTACACAATGAGTAAAATAATGGGCAGTACATACACCACTCAAAGGAAATTGTGGAAAATGTAGCATAAATCTCACGGGAATAAAAGTGAGATGAAAAATCTCTTACGAAAACTTGACAGCCTAACGGCACCACTTAAAACATCCAAAATGGATTGATGAGAGGAAATAGGGTCTCTCATCAACATAAAGATTACAGAAAGAGGAATATAAAAGAACATCCTCCAACATAACAAAGAGGATCTTAAAAGAAGTGACATAAAGGAGGGTACTTAAAAAGAATGGGAGAGGTTGGATCTCTTACGAAAATTCAGCATCCTAACAACACCACTCAAAACTTCCAAAATGGATTGATGAGAGAGAATAGGGTCTCTCATAATATGAACAAAAAAAATTATAGTAAGATTAATATAAAAGAATATCCCATTAACAAGAAATATGAGCTTTAAAAGGAAAGACATAAAAGAGTGTACTTTAAAAGAAAGAGAAGAGTCATATCCCTTACCTCAAGTCCAACTTGTCTTGTTCGTTTCTTTATATTCCTGAATAATAAACTTTGTTCAATTTATAATTGCTTAAGGACCTCCTATAAAGATTATTATTCAGTTCATATCAAATATTTTAATGTTATAATAATTGGTTAATAATATGAGTTCATATTAGACGTTTTTGTAGATGTTTGGTACATGAGTCAAAAATTGAACTTGTTGGAAAATAATTTTCCATGTAGTTATAGGTACATCATATCCAGAATAGTATTGATGTTTTAAATATCATATATATCCAGTATATATTAATTTTATACTATTACATATAATTTGGAGATAAAAATTTAAAGCATAGTTCATGGAGACGGTAGGCCGTACGTACGCATGAATGCTACTTTCATTTTTTGTCATATTAATGGAATTAAAACAAAATGAGAGATATATATATGTTATAATTATAGAATGATATCCATCAATTAGATGTAATCTATTACATATATATCCATTATACATATGTACTTATAATATTACATAACATTTTGAGATATGAAATGAAATGTACCGTTCATGGAGATGTTAAGCCGTACGTACACAATAACGCTACATTCATTTCTATGTCATATTAATCGGATTAAACCTAAATGAGAGGTATGTATTTTTTTATTCCAGAATTATATTCATCATTTATATGTAACATAAATCATATATAATAACATTAAATACATCCTTTATACATCCCACATATGGAATTAACGAATCAAATCGCTTTGAGGGGGCGGTAGTCTGCACTTCCTAAAATGAAATTATCCTGTTTACCAACAATGGAAGCCATAAAGGTATTCCACAAAGGAAAATAAAAGAGCTTAAATAAAACATAAAAATATCATATATCATATATAAATATAGTGACATCTTAATGGCCACCTTTTATGGTGTTATATGAGTGTTGAACAATCATCGTTTCGGGAGTCAGAAATTCGCCATCCACAGAAACAGTATGTTCCATAACCATTTGATGTTGGTGTGTGTAAGTTTAGCTCTAATTATTATTATAACAACATCCTAGTATATTGAATATACTGTAGTTGTTTCAAAAGAAATTAATAAAAATAGTTTAAGGGGCTGGAGAAGAAAAATAAAACAAAATCACACAAGTGAAGACATTACCTTAAAATCGTGTAACTCCCTTTGGTTTGAGCTGAAAGGCTTCCTTGGGAAGACTTCTTCCCAAAGTGAGACTTCAAGAAGTTAGAGTGGGATGTGGAGAGACAAAATGGGCAGGGTTTGGCCAAGCCAAAGGCTTTGAAAGTGTGGGTAAGGAGGTAGAGGTGTGGGACTTTTATAAAAGGAGAGGAGTGGCACTCTTGGAAAGTAAAAAAATGTTACTTTATTTTAGAATGCGTTTCGGATTTTAATGGTCCCACATTGATGTTTTTCGTGGTTAAGGTGATAAGGGTTCGAAATCCACCCATCCAATAGATTTTGGACATGTGTAGGTCTCATATTATACATTATATTTCCATTTTATTTAAATCGTTAAATAATGAGGTCATCGCTGCATCATCATGATGTCATAAATAACATAATTTATCTAATGTTTAAATATTATAAAATAAATACTATGATGTAGGAAATATTTTCAGATTTCCAATGAATATTTATAGTCAAAATTCTGATTTGTATAACCCCATGTAAAAATTGTTTTACTAAAACATATCATGTTTGCCTCATTTTTAATTTAACATTAAATAAAAAGATATTTATGTCATTTTCCAACCATGGTGGCTCCATGGGGTCCCTAAGATGACCCATGGATTGTCTTGGTCGGACATGACACATACAATGAGGGTAGGACATGTGTCTAGGTCATTTCATTTTATTAAAACATTATTCTTACCTTAAACTACACTAATTACCTCTAATCACGATTAAAAACTTAATAAGTTACTATTCACCAAAATATTATTTTAATCCCCTTAACCCACATTTTACTTCTTAATCAAAAAAATGTATGTTGGATTTTTGAATTTAAATACACAGAGATGGAAAAAACTCATTTAAACGGAAAAATCAGTTTTTATAAGTACCACTTAGTGGTTTCACTATTCATCAGAAATTGATGTTTTTCAGAAAATTAACAAAACTTCACCCTAAGCTATATTTGATATTACGAATTAAAAAATGATGTCTATTTTAAAAAATTCAAAAAATATAAGTTGAATTAATTAATTTAATAATTATTTCCCGTTATCAAAACAAATAGCGTGTTTTTATGAAACAAAATGTATCAAAAGATTGACAGTAGTTTAAGTCCGATTTCAAAGTGAAATTAATTCCAGCGACCACTATTGGATTAAATGGTAAAAATATATTCTAATTTCACTTTAAAAACAATTCAAAAGATAATATAATCATATAAATAAATTATATTAAAAGGGTTTTTGAATTAAAATAGAACATTTTTCACTATTCATTAAAAATTGAACTTTTTTGGGAAAAATACCAAATATTTACACAAAGTAAATTTTGATGTCCCGATTATAAAAAAGAATTTTATTTTGTCAAATATAACACATTGAATTGTCAAAAAGTGGATTTAAAAGTGGTTCTCCATCAAAAGGTGGTCAATCGACCTTTTAAAGAATATTAGAATGTTTACGCTTAAAATTGGATTCATTTTCATTTTTAATCCTCTAACATTTATTGTAAAAAGTAAAAATATTTGACAAACATATATAATCATTTTGTAGTTAGTTATATTCATTCCCACCATCACAACAGCTAGGCATTAACTACCATTTAAAATAATATCATTTTATTATTAGAGTGCTATGTAAGATTTCCAAGAAACTCATTGTTGCGTATTGGGTATGACATCGTGCATAGCGTCCCCTTTAAAGTAATATTAATATTTTATTCACAAATATGGATAAATATGAAAATGTTATATTCTTTATTTACCTGGGGTGTTACACTAACACCCCACTTATCATATGTCTATGAAGATGCATCAGGAATATTTCTTTAATAATACATGGAAATACATGAGGTGAGTGAAAGAAGAGAACCTAGATAGATATTTCCAAAGGGATAAACTGACAAGTGAGATGGAATGAAATTATTCTATAATAAACAATCAAACTATTTTTTAAATGTTTCAATAAGATTTTACAAGGAAACTATGATAATTTTTGAACTAAACCAAGGGTGTTTCATGAAAAAACATTGAAATCAACCCTCAATGATAATAGAGAAATGCAGACATTATGTCATCCCAATAACAGAGGTGGATACCAAAAAATAAAGAGTGACATGTTTGCAAATTATTCATCTACGAATATTGAAAAGATGATTAATTATTATTATAAATATTCTATTATATAACTTACATTTAGAATAACTGTTGAAATACCACCTAAATATTTTGAAGTTGAGCTATCAGTGAACATGATAAATTATTCCATTTCTTCATTCCAATGATATTATTATTATCTTATATAATTTTTAATTAAAAACTACCCAGTGATCCTTGTGATAATCCCTTTATAATAATTTGATACAATTGAAGGTATGGATTAAATTTTCATATTTAGAGTTTAAAATTTCATAGATAATGAAATAATACTCTCTATCATAAACCATCCTATAAATCCATTAAAATACATGGATAAGTTTTATTATCCATTTTTATTATAATCCCAATCAAGGATATTGTTTCCCTATGTAAAATAATTAATTTCTATAATTATTGTGACCAGGAAAAAATATCACAGTTGAAGACATTCCCATTGTGATGGAATACACTAAGATGTTTCTTGAATAATTTTATGGCTATCATCCAAGATAAATGGTTGTTTTCTCAATCTAGATTATAACTGTTTCATTAATAATTAACAAGAATGAATATAGAATATTCTTTGTTAAAATTGAGTAGATGAGGAAGTAACTATTAGATAAATACGATTAATGGTTTGTATATCCAATTCATACAAAAATTTTCGCACCAATTCAATTCATCATGAATATATATTAATAAATGTGTCTATGTATTAATTATCAGGTGATAAAAAATATCACGATAATTAAAAAATATCATATTCAATACATTGATTCTTTTTTTATCAAATACATGTAGACGAATTCTTATATATTGTTGCTATTCCATTAGGATACTATTATGTAAGGTAATGTAGAATAATATCCCATGAATGACTTGCGTAAATTGTTTGAGCATTATGAGTTCATAGTGAGTCCATTTGAACACAACATTTCTCTAGAAATATTATGGATAATGTTTAATATTTTCTTTATGTATTACCTTGACAAAGTCGTGTAAATATTTGTAGATTATATTCTCATATAATGTAAAATCAAGGAGGAATATGTGACTATTTTAATTCTGTATAGATTAAATTGTGTAAGGAAAATGTATTTGAAAATTATAGAAAATGTTATTTATTGATGGTCATTTTTACTCTACAAAGGTATATAAACAATAAAAAATGTATATTTTTGGATCCTTAATAAATTTAGTAAATTTATTTTATCTAAAGGAAAATATCTATGATGGAAATCCATAGTTTCCATTGATATACTAGGAACTACCCTCGATATGTGGGAAAATAACCATGACATTCAACCCACCATCCAATGATAACTTGAATGGGTGTAAATTGTTTTTATTATGATTAATGTTAAAGGAGAATTAAAAATTAAATGAAAGTGCTAATTATTACACATGAACTCACATTACCCACAAGTGGGGAATAATTTATGCTCTAAAATGATACATCCAAAAAGGGATTGGCATTGTAGTCATGAAAAATGAGAAACTGATGGTATATTATTCATGTTAACAAATGATTCATGATAATAACCAAACCAATAATGGTCTAGAATTTGTGGCATAGATCTTCACATTGAATATTTGGTGACATTACATGTAAGAAAAATTGTGTGACATAAATATGGATTATTAAATCCATATATATAGATTAAAATAGAAAAGTGAAAATCATGGATAAAAATGGTTTGATCTAGTCATATTTTTTTATTAAATATACTACCATCCTGGTAAGCAAAACAATGTGGAACATGGTCTCTATAAAAAGGATCTCGTGACCAGATACCAGAGAGTGATTGAAAGGGATAAAATCATCATGAACATTAAATGGATAC
Source organism: Viscum album (assembly GCA_963277665.1). Classification (NCBI taxonomy): domain Eukaryota; kingdom Viridiplantae; phylum Streptophyta; class Magnoliopsida; order Santalales; family Viscaceae; genus Viscum; species Viscum album. Next base: position 648,825,007 of record OY728153.1, read on the forward strand.
ATATAGGATGAATAAAACATATTAATCCTACCTTACATAAATAAATTATCAACTATATACTATTGAGATGATTAATGGGTCATAGATAGAGGATGAAGTGTTGTTGAAAAATGAAGCCTATGTTATAGTGCTAAATTCTTTAAAAGATAGAGTTAAAAACGATAAGAACCCAGATATGAGTCCTTTAATTACCAGACCAGTTGATAGAACTTATGGATGGTGTGCATAGTTCATCCTCATATATTAATTCATGAAAACATAAATTTTTTATAAATGTGAATAAAAATTACTCATCATATAACATAATGATTGTGATGGTTTGGTTTGTATCATGATTCTTAGAATGAAAAAAAAATATGGACAAATGAAATAACAATATGTTTTCGAAGTAGCTATTTTTCATATTATATGACAATGGGAAATCATGACCATAGACTACATATTAATACTCCAAATGACCCATAATGAAAATAACACCATTTGAGTGGTAGTTTATCAACATAAAATGTAATCACAATAAATTTTTATAAATGAATATTAATATCTAGGCCAAATAAACAAGATATTAATAGTATAAGTCAAAAAACATAATTGAGTTCTTGTATCAATTATATTCAACTGAAATAAAAAATTTACTTTGAGATTTTGGATAACCTTCAGCAAAAACATTATAATGATACATGTTTCAGTACATCTTATGACCCTCAAAAGGTTTTCCAATTAGGATGGACCATTCAGTATCTGGTGGATAATATTATCTCATTTTAACTATATTTCTAATGATTTTGGGATTAACATCTTACATTAATGGATTTCTCATATAACAACAATCACAATTCATGTATTCAAAAGCATAATTATGAGGAACTTTTGGGGAACATTTTTCAGACTCTAACATGATAAGATGAATTTATAGAGAAGAATATGATTGTTCATGATATTTTTCCTTAAATGATATTGAAAATTCAAACCATTCTACAAAATATGAATATATATCATGTTAATGAAAATTATTTAAATAATATTGATATAATTATCTATATTTTGAGGTTAATGATAATGAAATCATTCATATATCACAATGGAAGAAATTCATGGGGTTTTAGAAGAATGGAAATTGTACTCCCAGTTGTATTAGACGCGTTAATATCTATCTTCACATCTGAGATGTGGCTTATAAAATTTTACGTCCACATAACCAATCACATGTATATGATGTATATCATGTATCCTCATCAAGGACGTGCATAATAGACCTCTCACATATAAAAAAATCCATATGTGGTATGATTGAAGAATGGTATCCCATATTAGGATCTATCAATAATGATATTTGGTAATAGTTTACAGTGTTCTATGTAACAAGTCTACAAAACATTCAATGTGTTTTAGTATAACCAAAAAATTTTGGAAGATACAGGGGAACCAAAATTAGAAATGGAACAAAAATTTCATCATATATTAAAATTTACTAAAAGATTATTTGGAGTGTGAAATTCTGAAAGGATGGATGATTGCAATGAACTTTTTTAGTTGATATTCCATTTTCATAGGAATGAATTAAAAATATAAAAAATTATTCAAAGAACATTCACTAAATTGATTATTTGGGATTCTTATAAGTTTTATCATGTTAGACCTAAAATAAAGTTACACATCATATTCAGTAGTAATATTGTCCTTGTATGGTTTCCATTATAAATAGTATATATTATGTGTCATAATAAATCCTGTAGAAACGGATGAAAGAATTGTTGGCTTCAACTAGTAGGATCATACAATATGAAAACCATTTATCAAAGCCTTAATGAGTTACAGAATCATTGGATGTTTTTGATCACTAATAATAATATGAGTTGTATAAACTAAATCATGATAGAAACTGTTTATTATAAATGTTTATACTCATCTATATCATGGTTGAAACCAAGTTCTTAAAACATCCCCAATAATGTATCTCCATCACAAACAATAAACTTGGGCATATGCTAGTCTAATAAGAGGTTACATATCTTTATTATAATAGTAATAATTAAAATATTTTATTTATAGCAAAATAATTACTATATAATTATATTAGTATTAATTTATAATTATTAAGAAATAAATTTGAAAAAAATAAGATAATGTCACAATGAAGAAAATGTTTATTTGGGAAATATATATTTTCAATTAAGAGACAATATTTGAAGAATTCATGAATTTTTTATACAAATAATATTTTATTAAAATATTATTATTAAATAATTTATTTTAAATAGATATGATAATGTAATTTTATGAAGTAAAATATGATTTTTATAGGTATTAAAAATAATAATTACTAAAACATTTATATTTTTTAAAAACTGAAATTTTTTAATTTAATATTATAAAATATCATATATATATATATATAAATATTTTTATTAAATAATTATTAATTTTCAAATCATCTTGTTAAAATTATCCAATGGTGAATTTTAAATTGTTTTTTAAGAGAGTGAATCTTATTAAAAAAAAATAATGTGTAATAATATTGTATGTATAATGATATCCTTAAATCCCTAATGTGTTGCAATAAATATTATAAAGAGTATCAGCGAAAAATATCATATTTCAAATATGAAATTAATTCTTTGAAGTTATCATATTAATTTTATAATCACTTAAAAAATCATAAATTACCAATATTATATTCTATAGTTTCAAAAATTATTTTTTATAAACAGGACTTGTTACAACATCTCTAAGTGAATTATTTTATTGATTTCAATTCATATATATAAATATATAATTAGATAATGCTGTCCTATTTGGAATAAAGTGGGAGAAATATTTTTTCACTATTCCTCTAATAATTAAATTACCACATAGAGTCCAAAACATTTGTATATTGATTAATAAAGAAGCCTCTTTTATTTTGATATATATTCCCACCCAAAATACCATTCCACTTAACTCAAATATCGTTGACCATGAATTTACTCATTTATACCATCTCTTTATCTATCACAAGGTTCTCCCAAAAACTTTTGATGATTGTCTCATGTCTTTACCGGATCTCTATTATGGAATTAGATCCTATCCATCACTTATTTATTAATGAAATTTCATTTTATGACTTTTAAATTATAATATCATAAGATTGAAATCTGTTTTATCACAACCAAATTTTTGTTCATTTTAAATAAAAACAATGATAGACATCATTTTCTCTTAAAAACCCTTTCAATGAATATTTATCTATTATGTTTTTGTGTCAAAATTGTCTTATGATTTCTCATTCCAAACCCTTGTTTACGGATTAACCATGCCTAGTTCCACAAATGAGTTCTCACATATATGATTGTATCCTTAATTGATTTTATAATTTCAATTATGTTAACCAAACTCATTAATCTTAATATAATAATAAAAAAACTAATCCTTATATAGAATGATCTATTTGGAATACTTATTCATGTACATGATATGATGGTAACAAGTTGTTATAGAATTATATTTCACTTTAATGAATTGGGTAATGTTTTTCACTCGTGAGATTCAATTTTTTTAAATAAAAGGATTTACTAAAAACACATTGTCTATATTTTCATGGATGTTAGATAGAATAATGTGTGTTATTTCATGTTTTATATTTTTTTGAAATTCCAACAATACCATTATTTTATCATTATATTTCATGATTCAATGATTATGTATATAACTCTCGCCTCAAATACGATTCCATAATATGAATATTGAATCAATTTTATTAGATTCATCATCTTGTTCTTCTATTATAACCGTACTTTTATTCTTATCTCACATAATTCTTATGTATATCCTCAGGTTATCACAAAATATTTTAGAATATCCATTGAATATAAAAGAATTTATCAATTTTTTCAAAATAACAATTTGTTACCAATTTTTTAGGTTTCCATGTATTGTACCTAATTTCCCTAGGTCATAAGTCCTTATAATATTTGGAGAATATATTATATTTACATTAATTTAATAAATCTTGAGTCAAGGTGTTTTAAAATATGGGTTTTAATATGAAGATTTACTTGTAAGATGAATAATTCAGGGATAATTTTTTTAAAAAAATGATATCTTTTGTGGAGAAGACTTACACCATGGAGAGGTAGTTAGAAACATAAACATAAATACTTGAGTTGTTACAAAAGAAATGAATAAAAAGAGTTTATGGGGTTGGAGAAGAAAAATAAAACAAAAGCACACAAGTGAAGACATTACCTTAAAATCGTGTAACTCCCTTTGGTTTGAGCTAAAAGGCTTCCTTGGGAAGACTTCTGCCCAAAGTGAGACTTCAAGGAGTTAGAGAGGGATGTGTAGAGACAAAATGGGCAGGGGTTGGCCGAGCCAAAGGCTTTGGATGTGTGGGTATAGAGGTAGAGGTGTGGGCCTTTTATAAAAGGAGAGGAGTGGCACTCTTGTAAAGTAAAGAAATGTTACTTTATATTAGAATGTGTTTCGGATTTTAATGGTCCCACATTGATGTTTTTCGAGGATAAGGTGATAAGGGTTCGAAATCCACCCATCCAATAGGTTTTGGACATGTTTAGGTCTTATATTTTACATTATCTTTCCATTTTATTTAAATCGTTAAATAATGAGATCATCGCTACATCATCATGATGTCATAAATAACTTAATTTATTTAATGTCTAAAAATTATAAAATAAATACTGATATATGTTTCAGTACTTCTTATGACCCAAAAATGGTTTTCAAATTAGGATGGACCATTCAGTATCTGGTGGATAATATTATCTCATTTTAACTATATTTCTAATGATTTTGGGATTAACATCTTACATTAATGGATTTCTCATATAACAACAATCACAATTCATGTATTCAAAAGGAACATTATGGGGAACTTTTGGGGAACATTTTTCAGACTCTAACATGATAAGATGAATTTATGGAGAAGAATATGATTGGTCATGATATTTTACCTTAAATTACATTGAAAATTCAAACCATTCTACAAAATATGAAATATAAATCGTGTTAATGAAAATTATTTAAATAATATTGATATAATTATCTATATTTTGAGGTTAATGATAATGAAATCATTCATATATCACAATGGAAGAAATCCATATGTGGTATGATTGAAGAATGGTACGATTTCCATTCTTCTAAAACCCCATGAATTTCTTCCACTGTGATATATGAATGATTTCATTGTCATTAACCTCAAAATATAGATAATTATATCAATATTATTTAAATAATTTTCATTAACACTATTTATATTTCATATTTTATAGAATGGTTTGAATTTTAAATGTCATTTAAGGTAAAATATCATTACCAATCATATTCTTCTCTATAAATTCATCTTATCATGTTAGAGTCTGAAAAATGTTCCCCAAAAGTTCCTCATAATGTTCCTTTTGAATATATGAATTGTGATTGTTGTTATATGAGGAATCCATTAATGTAAGATATGAATCCCAAAATCATTATAAATATAGTAAAATGAGATAATATTATCCACCAGATAATGAATGGTCCAGCCTAATTGATGTTTATGTTTCTAACTACCTCTCCCTGGTGTAAGGCTTCTCCACAAAAGATATCATTTTTAAAAAAAAATTCATCCTTGAATTATTCATCTTACAAGTAAATATTCATATGAAAAACCATATTTTAAAACACCTTGACTCAAGATTTATTAAATTAATGTAAATATAATATATTCTCCAAATATTATATGGACTTATGACCTAGGGAAATTAGGTACAATACATGGAAACATAAAAAATTGGTAACAAATTGTTATTTTGAAAAAAATTGTTAAATTCTTTTATATTAAATGGATATTCTAAAGTTATCTATGGTAACCTTAGGATATACATAAGAATTATGTGAGATAAAAATCAAAGTATGGTTATAATAGTAGAATAAGATGATGAATCTAATACAATTGATTCAATATTCATATTATGGAATCGTATTTGAGGTGAGAGTTATATACATAATCATGGAATCATGATATATAATAATAAAATAATGGTATTGTCGGAATTTCAAAACAATATAAAAGATGAAATAATACACATTAGTCTAACTAACATCCATGAAAATGTAGAAAAAGTGTTTTTATAAAATCCTTTTATGTAAAAAAATTGAATCTCACAAGTGAAAAACATTACCCAATTCATTAAAGTGAAATATAATTCTATAACAACTTGTTACCATCATATCATGTACATGAATAAGTATTCCAAATAGATCATTATATATAAGGATGAGTATTTTTATTATTACATGAAGATTAATGAGTTTGGATAACATAATTGAAATTATAAAATCAATTAAGGATACAATCATATATGTGAGAACTCATTTGTGGAACTTGGCATGGTTAATCCGTAAACAAGGGTTTGGAATGAGAAATCACAAGACAATTTTGACACAAAAACATAATAGATAAATATTCATTGAAAGGGTTTTTAAGAGAAAATGATGTATATCATTTTTTTATTTAAAATGAACAAAAATTTGGTTGTGATAAAACAGATTTCAATCTTATGATATTATAATTTAAAAGTCATAAAATGAAATTTCATTAATAAATAAGTGATGGATATGATCCAATTCCATAATAGAGATCTAGTAATGACACGAGACGATCATCAAAAGTTCTTGGGAGATCCTTGTGATAGATAAAGAGATGGTATAAAAGAGTAAATTCATGCTCAACGATATTTGAGTTAAGTGGAATGGGATTTTGGGTGGGAATATATATCAAAATAAAAGAGGCTTCTTTATTAATCAATATACATAGGTTTTGGACTCTATGTGGTAATTTAATTATTAGAGGAATTGTGAAAAAATATTTCTCCCACTTTATTCAAAATTGGACCGTATTATCTAATTATATATTTATATATATGAATTGAAATCAATAAAATAATTCACTTAGAGATGTTGTAACAAGTATTGTTTATAAAAAATAATTTTTGAAACTATAGAATATAATATTGGTAATTTTTGATTTATTAAGGGATTATAAAATTAATATGATAACTTCAAAGAATTAATTTCATATTGGGAACGTAATATTTTTCACTGATACTGTTTATAATATTTATTGCAACACATTAGGGATTTAAGGATATCATTATACATACAATATTATTACACATTATTTTTTAAAAAAATATTCACTCTCTAAAAAAACAATTTAAAATTCACCATTGGATAATTTTAAAATGATGAGTTGAAAATTAATAATTATTTAATAAAAATATTTATATCTATATATATGATATTTTATAATATTAAATAAAAAATATACAGTTTTTAAAAAATATAACTGTTTTAGTAATTATTATTTTTAATACCTATAAAAATCATATTTTAATTCATAAAATTACATTATCATATCTATGTAAAATAAATTATTTAATAATACTATATTAATAAAATATTATATGTATAAAAAAATTCATGAATTCTTCGAATATTGTCTCTTAATTGAAAATAAATATTTCCCAAATAAACATTTTCTTAATTGTGACATTATCTTATTTTTTTCAAAATTATTTCTTAATAATTATAAATTAATTCTAATATAATTATATAGTTATTATTTTACTATAAATAAAATATATTAATTATGACTATTACAATAATGATATGTAACCTCTTATTAGACCAGCATATGCCCAATTATCTCACTCAAAGTCTAATTATCGAAAAACATGTGTAGTAAGTTGAGTAATCAGATGATTTAAAATTCAAAAGATTTTACCAGGTAGTGGAACGAATGAATTAAAACATATATTCAATAATATTGGAAATCAAAAGTAGCGTGAATTAAATAATTTGATCGGGGGTATAAAACTAATGTTATATAAAATTTTATAAATATAATGATAACTATATGTTGAGAAATATTGTATTATCCCGTGAATTAAAATGAAGATAGTAAAATTAAATGGTATGATGAGAAATAATGTTGTGAATTGAAAAATTATATTATAAATATATATGAATGTCAGATTTTAATTAAAACCATAACATATTCTAAAAAATATATATGGACATTAAAGGTAATGTTTACATAAATTTATTTTTAAAATTAAACCACATATATGGTGAATAAAAAATTTCAATTGTAATATTGATTAGTAGAAAACTATGGTTAATATATATATATATATATTCATCAAATATATAATGATAATTACATAGTAATGTAGACTTTATGAATACCAAATATATTATAAATAATCCCATAAAAGTAATTTTTTTTGGTATACTCATTTACATACTTAAATAAGAACCACATGATATAACATTAAATTGTAGAATATGAATTGGAATCAAATATAATAAGGATACTATTGGGATTATAGAGTATACATATTTAATACACCCCAATATTGGTAAAATATGTCTTTTACTAGATTATGTTGAGGGAATTAATTTTGAGGGATACGTTATCTAGTGATGATAACTTGATAAAATAATAAATTGATTCTGAATTATTTTTATGTGTAATTTTTTTTTAAATTTTGACTGTAGTATATATAAATTGTGATCAATAAGGAATGAAATCTCATATATTTTCAGAATTTATCCAAGACCAATTGAATATGTTTTTGGGTTTCAGAAATATTTTTGCAAAGTTAAAGAAATCCAATAGGAAATACTCTGATGTAGATTTTAATTCATGTAAAAAAACCAAGGATCATAGGCATTAGTTGTTCAAACAACATGGAAATTGATTTGGAAAACCTAAACAAAATATTGAAATATATATATGGAGGTTAGTATATATAAATTATGACTATTTAACGATAATAGTTTTTGGAATAATAAATATCTTTAAATTTTAAATTAAATATGAATATTTATTATTTATGAATAGAGTAAATCAGAATTTAGATAGTGTTTAAAAATATTATGAGGTCATAAAAATATATTTTTAATGAAAATTGATATCAAATTTAATAGAATGAATGATGAAAATATATAATCTTATGCCTTATGAATCCATTAGAATTTGATTCATGTTTGGGAAGTATGTATAAAAAATATTTTACTCAACATGCTTAAAAATATGATGGAACAAATATCTTGGTCAACATGGTCAAAGTGAAATAATGAATATTATAAAATAAGTGGTTCTATAGAATATTCCATTCTGGAATTAAATTACATAAACTATTTGTATAAACTATAAAAAGATGTATATAGTGAAAAAACAAACATGGGATATGCTATTAAACTTAGAAACCCTCTTGAGATATTCCACTATTATGCGATTCATTCATTGAAAAATAAACCCACAAGTGGATAAACTTCATTATATCTTTCAATAATTATTTCTATATATTGACAAGCATCATTTTTAACACAACTCATAGTACGATGATAAATTAAAAATAATTTTTTTTGTTTAAATATATAGGTTAATTCACAAATATATTTTTAATAGATATTGAATGTGTGTATACTAAAATATCGTGTTCATAATATCATGATGAACAGGGAAACAATAATTTTTTGAGTACTCCATATATTAAAAAATAAAATGGGGTGGTAAATATTGAGAATGTAATATTTGATGATATGGAATGTATTATAATGGAAGAATATGACAGCAAATGATTTTATCAGTTACATGCTACTATAACATATTATATAACACAGATGTGGTGCCTCTTAAGGACAAATTTATAATTGACTCACAATGATATAATATTCAAAAGAATGATATATTATATTCACTTTAGTGTTCATGAAATTACATGAATTTTTATTAAAAATAAAAAATCTTGAGTAATTTTTTAAAAAAGGATGACTATTGGTTCTCCATGGGTTATACAAAATATTATTGTTCATATAAATTCTATACTAATAATTCCTAAACGAACTATTGAATCTGATGGTATTGTAGTTCATGAAAATGTATATTGAATCAAATGAACTATTATAATATATTTTGATGATGGTGTTGATTTATTTTTATTGGTTGTATAATTACATGAAATTGTAACTATTTGTGCATAAGGTGAAGACCATAATGTCTCTACTAGTGATATTGAGACTCATATTTTCAAATATTCTAATACTATGGAAAAATAAGAAATGTAGATGAAAAAATGTGAAGGATTGATTCTAAAGAGTTTGAATGTGTTTATAAAATAATTATTCACTAGAATAAAAGTGTTCAAAATACATGAATATTAATAAAAAAAGCCACACAATTCTATTGTCAATGATTAATAAAAATCATTTGACCATTATATAGAAAATATAGAGTGGTATATTTCTGTAAATGATGAAATTTGATTGTTTGAAAAGGTTAATAAATTATAATTTGATCTCATATATATTTATAAAAAATATATCAGTGATAAATGAGTCTTTAAAAAAACTAGATAAAAATAGAGAACTGTAAGGAAACAAATATAGTCTCTTATATAAGGGATACTCAAAATGTGAGGTGAGTTATTTATATAGAACCATTTTTCTAGGGGATATAAATTAATCTATAAGAATATTACTACCCAAACAAACTCGAATAAGTATAATATTATTTAATATGGATTTTAATTAGATTATTTGAATGATGTGATATTTCATGAAGTAAAAATGTAATAAATTTATTTATTTTTGCATGATATTGATGGTAGAGAAATTTAAATACAAAAAACAAATTTTTTGTATTACAGTTTGATCCAAGGGAAAACTATTTCAAACATGATTGGTCTATATATTGTATAATGATCTAAATATTGAAAATTTATGAAACCATGAATGAGAAGAATACCAACACCATAATTAAATTTTTTGTACCTTGAATATATAATCACTAGAATAAGTGAGTAATGATTGTGGGAATATATCCAAAGGATAATTAATGGATTAACTGTGATATCATTTAATACTTGAACCACATATTCCTGAAGACATTATATTATTTTATTACATTGGAATCAATTACAAGGAATCAAATCAGGATGGCCCGATCATTTTCACAGTCTTGGAAATCTAGATTACATACATGATACCAATAATACATTATATATATTTAAAATAAATATAAATCGTTATTGAAACTCATTCAAAGGATTCCACTTCATAACATGGGTAAAGGAACCATAATAATGGTTAATTCATATTATTAGTATGTGTAAGTAAAAACGAAACAATATTGAATCATTGTAAATAATTCAAAATTTCAAGGTAAATAATAGATAACTCAAGACACTCATCTACTAGATAAGGCATGATTAGTAATGAAATGTAAATAAATTATAACACATTCCATTTAGTCAATAAATAGGGTATTAAATTCGTCCATATATAGGTCGATACAAAATGTCACCAATAAATATTAATTATATGTTAAATATCTATGAAAGAAATTCATAGTTATTAGATACCATGTTTGAGGAACATGAAATCTTATACCGTCAAGGCCATTCACAAGACGGTTTAAAACTAAGGGTAGATGTACATCTAATTTTCCAAAATATGATTCTCATGAGATCCTATCAATGCATCAAGGGGAAATATAAATTTCAAGACCGACCCCTTATTGTCAGTATAAATCATTCCTTGTATTGAACTATCAAAATAAGTAATATGAAATATGAATTATGAGAATATATCCATATTCAATAAATAATATATAATTTTAAAAATTTCCCCATTGGAGTATATTTAACAACATGGGTTTTTGATGTTTATTAAGGTAAATACCAGTGGATTATTGTTAAAATATTGTTGAAAAATAAAATTTAAACACACTAATGTGTCACGGGCCCTACAGAATCATTTTATTCATAATTCCCATGATTTAATAACATTATACTAAACATATAATATTATTATAATAAGTATATTCATTATATAACATGTCATGTACATATTAATTGATGCTTTTTAAAAAATAAGTCTCAATGTAATGCAAATTAAGATGAAATTCCTTACCTCACACTAATTTTTTAGTTATTATTTATTTCACCTCCTATATAAGGGTTTAACACAAGAAATTAATTTATTTCATAACCTTATTCATTATTATGATATCATATATGATCTTATTATATTATTTTATCACGAAATGGATAATAATATTTCATTATTTTTTCTATTTTGGATGTTAATGGCCTAGTTTCACACGTTTTTTCACATGATATTTGTTGTTCTGATTAAATAGTTCATGATTTCAATATATCTAAAATTAAAACCATTATTTAAATATCATATATTATTTATATTTATATATATATAAATAATAACTAAAATTTGGAGATAGGAAATGAAGTTGGTCATTTTTGGAGTCAGTAGTTCATACATACATATAAAGGCTGAATTCATTTCATTTTTGTTTTAAAAGAATGAAAAATATAATATATATATATTATAATTATAGTATCTTATCTATTTAAATCTTTTAGCATAATATTATTAAAAAAATCCTTCATACATTCCACGTATAGCGTGAATGAATCGTGTTGGTTTGAGGATGTGACGGTCCTCACATCCACATATGATGTTATCGTATTAATATAAAAAATAAAAGAATAAGGGTACGTGTTATTATAGAATTAAATAAACATAATGAAATAATTAATATCATATATTAAAAAACATGTATTGTTTTTATCATAATTACCATCCAGGAAATTTGGTAATGTAAAAAAGAAACAATCATCGTTTCATGAGGTAGTAGTTCTCCATGCACGAAAAAGTATATTCATTAACAATTATATGGAATTGTGTGAAAATGTAGGTAGAACACATAGTATTAAAACATATTATCATATTAAGGATAATATTTTTATATAATAATGGTAAAAGGGGAGTTGAGGGGATGATAATGTCAATAAAACAAAAGATATTGAGGAAAAACATTACCTCTTCCCTAGGTAACTCTTTTTTGTTTTCACCAAAAGGCTTCAATGGATGGATTTCGTAAAACACAGAGAGTTATATGATGTATAAACTGAATTTAGTAGCTTAGATGGTAAGTTTTTTTCCAGTTTAGAAGGCTCCATGTTATTTGAGGAAGCGAGGGAGGAGGGTCCATTTTATAATTGAGGTGAGGGATACTTTGGAATCTCAAAAACTGTTAAAATATAATATGGTTATTCTAGATCCAAAAACATCTAGATATCCAATAAATGAAATATTAAATCATATATATTATTATTTTTGATTATTTACCTTTTTTTTAATTTTTTAGTAATATATTAATTCAACAAAATATTATTATTTTTTAATTTGATTCTATTAATTTAATTTGACATCAAATACATTAAGAAAAAGTTGATATTCGAATATAATTATTTAAAAATTTTCTAATATTTAATACAAATCTAATAATTAATTATATAGATTAATGTACCCCAAATATATAAAGAGTAATAATTTTAAAATAAATTACTTTAGATTTTAGATACTTTTATAAATACTATTTTTTAATTGAATAAACTTTTAGGATATTTATGTAATTTATAAAAATTAAAAATAAATTATGTAATTAAAATAATAATGTTATGATTAACAAATAAATTTATATCCATTAATATCTTGATTTTCCTCCTTATGTGGACACATAAAATATATTAAATACAAATAGATTGGTATTTGGTAACTACCATAGATATACATAATATATATGTTATTTTCAAAAAAATTTGAACATTAAACATCTAAAATTCGATATTATGATTATAAGCGTTGAATAATATTCATCTAATAATGTTTTAACATGTTTCATTTATTTTTTAAAACAAATCATTTTGTTTTAACCCTTACATATCCTGTCTAATTCTTACTAGGACAATATGATTATTCACTTAATAATGTATAATATATTTACTATAAAATTAAAATGTAACCATAAACGAGTCATAGGTGATATTATAAGACTTATACCAATCATTTTGATGAACTTATGATATATAGATATTTTATATCATTTAATAATTTTTTTAAAAATATCATTCATTCCACTTTTGACAATTATCATTATTTTTGCTTATAAAAAATTCATCAAACCAAGTATAAATCCAACCAATACATCTAAAACATCAATTAAATGTTATTTTAACCTATAAAATTCATGGATGACCTTAACCTTCTTAGGAAATATTTATTTTAATATTATTATATCATTTATTTGATTCGTACAATAATTAATCAATTTTCGTACCATTATTGTGTTATCATTTATGGTATTTATTTTATCACTAAAAATTATAAATAAATTCCCATATTGTAGATAAAAATTTATTTTTCCATATGCTTTTTATAATATCATATAACCTCTATATATAAATATATAAAAATATAAATCTTTTTCCAAAGAAGAGTATTGCATATTCGACTTCCCAATAATAAAATACTATAAAAGTATTAAAGTCAACCATGTGGCTTAATGATGCTATAAAATCATTCCTATGATGATTTTGTCTACCAATACTCTTCCATTGACGTTAGGATATCTGTTAGGGTAATTTTATAACAGTTATAATATTTTATTAACCATTAATTACCGGATTAATCCATAAATATGATAATAAAAATATTACTAAATTTACTATTTATATATGAAAAAATAATAGAATACAATTTTAAAAAAAATTAACCACTTATTTCAAATATTTAATAAATTTTACAAAATAAAAAACACATAAATAATATAAATGTATTTAAAATTAATACCATTGATGGGGTGAGAAAATGAGTTTAATGTTTATAACACGAAATATATTGATACATTTTTATATATAAATTCAATTTTATATTGGTTTCAATAACCTACATTGGGTTAAATAATACAAAATAATCCAATTATACATTAAAAAAATTAAATAATATTACTTTTCACTATCAATTATTTTTATAGAAATATATATTTTTTAATTAAAATTTAGTATTTTTCATTATTCACAACAACTTTAAACATACCATAAAAAACATAAAACTGATCAAAAAATAATATTTATGTTTTTATAAAAAAGAATAGTCTTATGTTTAAATATAAAATATATAATAATGTCAAATTTTGTACAGTAAATAGGTTCACCATAAAAATGTTGTAAAACTAAATTTTAAAAAATATTTGTTTTTAATGTGTAATATTTGGGTTACATTCATATTATTCCAATAAAATTAATATGATGAATATCAGAATATTTTTCACGAATATATTACATAAATATTTAATTGATATATTTCACTAATAGTAGTTAACTTAATATATTATTATAAATCATATTTTGGGCATAAAAATAGTTCTTCATAAGAACATTTATTATATATTCAGTAGGATTCTATATTCATCTATAAATAATTTGTAACAAATGAATTCAACCATATATTTTCATAAATTATTTATTACCATTCATTTAAAACAATATAATGTCTAGGATATATCATATTATATAAAAGAATAACACTTTAGTGATATATTATTGTTTGGTAAAACAAGGAACTGCGTGTAACACAAGACAACTCACTATTGTTTGTACCATGATCCAAACATGGTGTTTTGTATTAATAAATATAGTAATAAAATAAAATTTATTCAAAAACCAAAAATATGAATATTTTTCAGGTTTTACATTCACCCCATTATTACTAATTTTCATCCTCAAAATATATACTTGAAATCGGTAGTCTGTGGAATGATATTTTAAAAAAAATCTAATCTTCATCAATCCACATCATAAATATTGATAATAACACATATTATTAATAATTGGGTAAAGAAATAGTGAACTTTACAACAAAATTAGAATTTTGAGAATGGGAAAATAACTTAAAACGTGGACATGAAAGAAAAATATAATTATCATGTTCTGATGGAGAGTGATAGATAATGCGTTCAACTTAACATTGATGACCACAAGTCCATAAACGAGTGGTGTGGTAAATGTAATATATATCATAAAATTGATGATAACTGGACACCATTTTCATTTCAAGACCCTTTTTCATAGAGATTTTTAATTCATTCCCTCTCTAAGAATGTGACGAATTATAATTATTTTATATATTTGATATTCAAAATCAAAATACTATATTTTTGGTATCCCATGAAAATTTCTATTTTATTTACTATCACATGATTCATCATATAGTGATGTAATACATTTACCTCTAAACCCTCATATAATTATAAATATAAATAATTTCATAAATGAATATCCTTTCCAGATGATCATTATCTAACAGTTTGGAATCATTTTAATGGTAGTTAGTAATTTACAATTTTGATAATCCTTATCAATAATCTATTTACCTAAAATAATTATATCATTATCAAGAACATATTAAGTATTATCTCTCCTTAAACCATGTGTTTTCATAAATGATTGACTTTATATAGAAACAATTTTCTTACCTCCATTCAACATTATATCTCAAAACCTTAACAAAAATGTATTTCTGTACATTCCTTATAAATTTAATAAATAATTTTTTGAGAACATAATTAATAAAATAATTTTAAAGTATATTTAATAGATATATATATATATATATAATCACATTAATCATTATTCATCAATTCTTTCAATAACATAATCTTTACCTTGAACTTATGGCTTATTCTGAGGTACATTCTTTTAATTCATAGGTCATTATTTTTTATAGTAACCCATCTCCTTGTAGTTTTATCCCTTAGTTGTATACATTTTATTCATTATTTTGAATTTTTTATAATAGTGAGAATTATCTCCAAGGATATAAAAACACCAATTCCCTTCAACAATATTCTAGGGTGATTCATTCCATAGTAATCACATAGAGGAAATAATTTCTTTCTTTTCATCCCATTATCCATATTTTTCTCAACTATAATCTTGTTGTTATGATTTCTTATAATACCATAATATTTAAAAAATTTATTCAATTTCATGTAATAAAATGATATTATGCCCTCATATTATGAGAATGTTTGTGATACTAGTTCCCTTTTAATTATAGTATTATGACCATTAAATAATTTATCCTTCATATTCTTTGAATAATTATCATTGGTGGGGTACCCATTCCTTCATATATGTTCAATTTCAAATTAATACAAATAATAGATTTTATATTTGCATGAATAATCCCAAAACTAGTGAAGTATATAACATAAATTGATAAATTTATGTACAAATAATATTATAATCATAAACCTGATTTCTTTGGAAATGTCATTACGTAAAATAAATTAATAATGGTTTGTAAATAAAATTTAAATTTTCCCAAGAGTATCCACTAG
The DNA here is from genome assembly GCA_963277665.1 of Viscum album. Classification (NCBI taxonomy): domain Eukaryota; kingdom Viridiplantae; phylum Streptophyta; class Magnoliopsida; order Santalales; family Viscaceae; genus Viscum; species Viscum album. Next base: position 648,842,258 of record OY728153.1, read on the forward strand.
GAATATCCAACCAAGTGCATAGTAAGACATATTATCTTGTACTATGTTACGTAATGTGAGGCCTATCGCTCTTTATCAGAGTTGTTACACCTAGGTACATCATTTCTAGGACAACATCCACATGTATTATGCGGACATGGATGTATATCTCAGAAGTCCCACATAATCAATACCTTACCAAAATTTAAGGGTGTTCTTCTACACTTAAACACAATGTATATATTATGGTCCTGAAAATTAATTTATGTTTTCTATATATACTTCCAAGGTTACTAATAATCATCATTTTATAACAACTATAATGCCCCAAACCTAGAAGGCCAAACTAGTGCATTATTTTAATAAATTGTCGTTAATTACAAGAAAACATATCCTAAAGGAACAATCAATTTAGATCTCATAAAATTACATATTACAGAAATGATAACCATAAAACTATTTTTAGGTGTTAAATTTAAACATGATATATATATATATAATCAACAAACTCCATCCTTGAAAATCATTCAACGGATTCCACTTCATAGACTGGGGAATGGAAAATAAATACAGGTGATCTCAAATTCTCAGTTAGGGAAAGTATAATTGATGAAATTATGAATTAGTGTAATTAAATAGACATGGAAAAGTATATAATTGTAGAAAACATTCCATTAAACAACATAATAAGGTATAATCAATAAGTAATGATAAATAACTGAGAACACGTATCATCTATTAAAAAAAAGAGATTTAAATACATCCCTATATTTGTCGATGCAAAATATCATTGATATATTTTTACAATAGAAGAAATATATATGAGGGAAATACTTATATTCTTGATATCATGAATGTGGTACATGTAAAACCATGACATCAACAACTTTCATAGTATGGTTTAAAACAATCGGTAGAAAACTATTTAATTTGGACAACATATTTTTTTCCTGAAAACCTATAAATGAATCAAGGGGTTATATATTGTCTGGTCCCCACCCATCAATTCATGTCCGAATCATATCACATATCTAACCATCACAATAAATAAAATTAAATTTTACTTATCATAAAATATTGATATTGAATAAATAATATGTACATATCAATAATTCCTCAATGGAGGATTAGTAATAATAAGTGTTTTTGATGATGATTGGAAATTCCATTGTATTATCATTAAAATATTCTTGAGGAATGTAATCATTAAACATCCCAAAGTGTCTAAAAACACATTGAAATATTTATTTCATAACAGCCATGAATCAATATCATTAAATGAGAATAACAATATCATTAGGATAATGAGATTCCCAATATAACAAGTCATATTAAAGTGAATTTGTTCAAAAAAACAAATAAGTCTCATTGGAATTGAAATGGAGATGAAACCCCAAACCTCACACATCCTATCTATATATTAGTTCATTAACATATTATATAACATTATATGTAATTATATTAATTTATATCAGATCATTATTCATATTTATGATATAATTTATCATATTATTATAATATCATATCACCCGTTAGTAAATAATCATTCATCATTTTTACTATTTCAAGTTTTAATTTCATAGTATCTCAAGTATTTTTTGACATGTTTTTTGTTGTTCCAACTAAATAGTTCAAGATTTCAACATCAACATAATGAATAAAAATAGGTAAATGTAATATATTTTTAGTGTATATTTATATTTATAAAAATCCATAAAATTTTGATATAGTAAATAAAATTTCTCGTTTATTGATATTGTAGGCCACACGTACGTGTAAACATTGCTTTGATTTTTTCAATATTAAAACAATGAAATATAAATGATATATATCTATATTATAATTAATTTATCTTTTCTATCTCATACATCTGGCATATTGTTTTTAAAACCATATTTTCTACATTCCTTGTATAGCGTAAACAAATCACATTTCATTGAGGAGGGGATAATATACACTTCTACAAATGAAGAAACTGTATTTATAAAAAATTTAAATCATAATTTTATGTGTTTTAACAGTTTTAATGAAGAATAAATACCTAATAAATATTATATATACCTTATATAAATATAGTTTTAATCACAATTCCCAACCATTAAAGGCGATTTAGTAAAAAAATTAACACCCATCATTTCATGAGGTGGTAGTTCACCACATACATAAATAGTATATTCATTACACATTATATGTAATTGTGTATAAGAGTAGGTATAATCAATAGAATAAAGAAATCTCTGTATATTCATGATAATATTTTTTCTATATAATCATTAAACAAGGAGATTTGATGGTATAGAGAATGAAAATAAATCCAATGATCTTGAGGAATGTTGTTTCCTCTTCCTTGGGTAACACCATTTGAATTGTGTCAAAGGGTTTACATGGATGGATTTTTTACCAAACGAAGGTTTGTATGATGAATATAGGGATATTGGGATATTATTTTCATTGGTTTTGGTCAATCTAGAATGATTAATGTACAGTGATGAAGTGAGGGAGCATGTTCCCTTTTATAATTGAGGTGAGGTGTACTTTTAAGAACTCTAAAACAATTAATCTACAACAAGGATATTCTATATCCAATTAATTCCAAATGTACAATAAATGAATATGGGAATACATTTTAAATCATATGTTATCCCATTACGTAATTTTTTTTTCAAAATTTTGCTTTTCTAATATATACCAATTCCATAAAATCTCATTATTTTTAAATTTGGTACTATTATTTAAATTTGACATGAAATAACTAATGAAATAATGGGAGATAGAATATAATTCTTAGATTCATTTATAATATAACATATATTTATTTATCAATATGTTTCATAGATTAAATCATCACAAATATATCATGAGTAATACATCAAAATCAAATATATTATTTTTCTATAAATTAAATAAATATTGTTTTAGAATTGAACATTATTTTATGGAAATTATATAAATTATTAAAACTACAAATAAAATTATATAATAAAACTATTTAAGTTATGGTCAAAATAGATATTTAGATTTGTTTATATCTTGATTTTTTTTCCCTATGAGGACAAGTAAAATTTATTAACTCCAAAGAGAGTGATAATTTCAAACAATATTTTATTTAAATAATCTATAATATGCATTCATTTTAAAGTGTCTATTAAACAATTAAAATTATATATAAATGATTTAACGGTTGAATCCAAGTTATCTAAAAAAATTGGGCCTATTTGTACTAATTTTTATCCTTTCCATTTAGATTTTACAATTACTCAAAAACATTAATTCTTACTTTGATGACTTCTATTTCCACTTTTTAATGTATAATATAGTTACTATAAAATTTTAAATGAACCAAAAATGAGTTATGTGTGACATTTTTGGCCTTATCCCAATCCGTTGGATGAATTATAATTTTTTTTAGAAATTTTATATTGTTAAATAAAATATTTTTTTTCAAATATAATTTATGTCAACATGGACTCTATTCATTATATTGTCTTATAAATAAATCAACACAGCAAGATAAATTTTAATTAACACTCAGAAAAATAACCAAAATGTCATAATCATCAGTACAATTCGTGGATCACATTATCTCACTCAAATAATACTTATTTTAATATATTTATATAATTCACATGATTCAGATGTTATTTATATAATTAATCCACTATAATTATATCATCACTTAAGGTGATTAATTTTTCACAAAAATTTGTAAATAAATTACCAAGATTAAGATACACATTGAACCTTTCTAAATACTATTTATAGTATAATATATCACCTAAATATCCATCTATAAATTTGTTATACTTTTTAAAAACACTTGTCTGGTATATTGGACTTCCCTTAAAACTAAATTCTATAAAAGGCATACATTCATCCAAAAGGAACTGATTCCAAATATGGAATCCATTTTTCAAAATTCAATAAACATAAATTTCATTAATTATTTTAGATTTAAAGTTGTTGATAGGGTTAGATAGCAGGATTACTATTTATAACATGCTAAAGATTAAAAAGTTTTTAACTATAAATTCCATTTAATATTTGATTCTGATAAACTATATTGGGATAAATGAAAAAACATAACCTATATATACATTAAAACCATTGAATAATATAATTTAACGATATAAATTATTTCGGTCAAATAATTTGTATTAAAAAAATTATAATTTTTTTGTATTCATCAAAACATGATACGTTTTAGAAATATTCCCAAAATTTATCAAAAATTAATTTTCAATTTCTACTATGAAAGCAATTATTATTATTTTTTAATTATATAAAAGGTTAAAATTTAGTATTTAATATCAGTTTTCGATCAAAATTTTGTAAAACTACCTTTCATAAATATATTGGTTTTTATGTGTAATTTTGTATATTTTTTGTATCTTTTTATTATCAAATATATTATATGAATATAAAAAATATTTTATTCAATATTTAACATATATTTTTCATTGAAATGATTCACTAAAAGTAATTAATTTTATTTATTATGATTAAAAAACATTCTTATCATAAAATTAGTTATATATAAAAACATTTCCAATATATTCCATTGGATCCTATAATAAATTATAATTAATTAATATCAATTAAATTCAACCATATATTTTCATAATATATTTACTAATATTTACAAAATACAACTAAAATACATGGGGTGTTATATCTCAATACATGGATAATTAATTTCATCAGTTTAAAGTTTACCCAAATATTAGAAGTCATATATATATGATAAGAAATATATTCTATATATACTGAAATGGATTATAACATGAATTAATCTATAGTTGTGACAATGAAAATTGAAGTGTCAATAAAACTGAGTGTTTGTGATAAAGGAAAATAGAATATTAGAATCAGTTCAGAATCATGATAGGTGGAATTAGGAATTTTAATGACACAAGACCTAGATTTAAAAATGATTTCACTAATAATGCCATGTTCCAATACAAAAATTATGTAATTACATCTGTTATTAGTGTAAATTTCATTGAGGTAAATTATTAAAACATAATATTATGAATTAATGTACAAGATGAATGTACGGTAGGATATGAAGGGGTACACTAAATTTTAGATGGATAAATATATATATGAAATAATTTCCACATATGGCATGGTTTCTTTCAATGAAACAAATAGACATTCATGAAATTGAAATAAGAAGACATCTATTACATTTCTTGCAAGGGAGGATCAATATTTGGTTGAATCACTATGTGATAAATGAATATTATGGAGGAGAAAATAGGTTTTAAAAATGAATAATTTTGATCATTATACTCTGATAATTAGTTATGATAATAATAAAAGAAGTAATGAATCAATGAAATTTTTGGTATCCTGACGTATCCTATAAAATTTAAATAATTAATCTTTGCATAAAAAATTTAATGGTGGTTATGATGAAACAATACAGTGTCCCATCTATGGAATATTTTTCATGTATTATTACCAAAAACCTCATAAGTATGTTATTTTTTATTCTAATGATACATATGAGAGTGATTCAAATTCCCTATAATTAACATATTATAAATTTTTAGACCAAGACTAAAATCATTAATATTAAATCTATTTTAAGGATATTTCATTTTCAATGTGAGAAATTTATTTTCATAACATTTTGTTGTATTTAATATCTATGTTTCATGTATCCTGGGACTATTAAGAAAAAACATGATAATTTTATTTCTTGTATCTGGTTACTATTATTTAATCAATGACATGAGTTTTTGTTGGATAACATTTGTGTAATTTTTTATCACTCGTGACATCTACTTCTATCTAGATCACATAAAGATAAATAAGATAATTTTATGGATCATTTATTTGAGAATATATGGGTGGATACACAAAATTTGGTCACACCAGTTATATAGTAAATAAGGGAGGGGGGGTTAGATGATATTATTGAAAACAAATTCAATGTAATTTATTTTGAAATATTCTATATGATGACATTGTATTAATTTTCTATACTGGATAATATATTATGAATGATTTATTGATCATCATATAAATGACTAATACTCATGATTAATAACTTATATATGTATCATTAAGTAGATTTTATAATAGGTAAACTATTAGTGGACATTGTGTATATGTAATAAAATTTATAATGGATGAGAATACAAGATGTTTCAATCAAATAATAACCTTTATATGTTTTCTCAATAATAAATTAAGACAATTTATTTGATTTTTTAGAATACTATTAATCTTTTGAAATTCCCATAATTTATTAATGAGGATATAATTTGAATTTAGAGAGGTGTGGACATATTCGTTTTAATCTGTAGTTTAAATAACATTGACAGCTAATTCATTCAACTTGTAAATGAGTATATCTCTAAATTTTACAGGAGGAGAAAATCACATATAACATCAGGCTATATATATCATTAATGAAATGTCATACAATTTTTTTGATGGATGCTATTTATACAATAAATGTTTCAGTATATGTTTTTTATCACTTTTGATGTTTTTTAATTATAATACTTGAAATATCATATGAATGTCTAAATTTTTCATTATTATATGTTTAAAATATAGAAAAATAGTACTCCGCCCGTTCGATGCACGGTACTATAAAATAATTCATATTATAAACTATAGACCACTATTTATAAAACATAATAGTTTATATTAATGTTGAATATATTTGAAAAGAAAATGACATACATAATGAGGAATAAAAGTTACAGAAATTGTGGAAGAAAATTTAGATACTGAGCAAGCAGCCTTCTGTATAAAATTAACAACGAAGGAACCAACGGTGAAATAGAATGAAAATTAATAAATAATATATGGAAATTATAAATTTATTCATAGAAACAAAGTATGAAATTCTAATTTTCACGGGATTATTCCATTTTTTTGGATATAATCATTCAATGAAATAGTATGGTTCTACTTAATTTTTTTAAAAATGTAATGTCATTGTACTCAGTGCATTGAAACAATTTTTTTCATGTTAATGAAAATTCAATATTGTAATAAAAACCAGAAATCAATATTTTATTAAATATAAGAAAGTTCATATGAAAAAAAATTGTAATATATTGTCAACAATGAGAAATAAGACAAATTATTTATTATTTAGATCAATTTTGAAGTAATATAAGCAGTGAAACATTTAAACTAAAAGAACAATTATTTCAGAGTTAATTTTCAATGGAACACATGGAAACCAAAACGGATTGTTTGGACACATTATTTATTTAGAAAAGTGTTGGGTGAAAAATATTACAGTAATAGAATACTGTAATAGTATCTAGTGTCCCCTTTGGAATGAATCTAAATTCTATAAAATGTGGTAGTAAAAACCTTCCAAAATTGCGCTCTTGTGGTGCTGTAGAATAAAATTATGTGTGGTTTATTGTTGGTAGTAATATGGTACATACACGTGATTGTAGAAACATGTTAAAAATGCAGAAAACATTTTTAGATATCATACATACACAATATCACCACTTTTGCCTCTATTATTCATGAAAAATCACACGATAATACAAAAAGAGATAGGGAAAATGATCATGGAAATTAAAAAAACCAAAACATTCAGCCATTTGAATCTTACCATAATTTCAATTAGCCTTGTTTCGAACATGACCTGCAAAATCTAAAAGCTAAATAATGTAGTTCTAATTGTAGGATCAGTGAAACACTAAGAAAAAAAGGCTTAATACACAACTCTAGCAATGAGTAAAAATTAAGGCAATGAAAAACCAACATAACATAAAGTACCCATCCATCTATTAAATAATATTTTTAATGCCTAATATGAAATAAACAATGGGCAATTATTATGAACATGAAATTAATAGTAGAATAATCTAGATGCACTACCAGTAAGGAAAAGAGATTTGGTTTATCCTCACCGAAATCATTTTCCCTGAAATGGAGGAAGATGCTACTTATAATTAATCACCATCGTTTTTTGAGAAGACATGTTATATAAATGGTTGCAGGTGTATCCAATATCATGTCTAGTGAATGCCTCCATTCACTGCAAATAGAAGCCTATAAAAAACATGCATTATGTTTAAAAACAAAATGTTCTTACTTGATGAAGTAGAATAACTACTTATAACTAAAAAACAAAAAATCAATAACTTTCCTATCACCTCACCTCTACCTTGAGTCTCCTTCCCCATTTCCTAGCACCTCCCCCCTACCCAGCTCTTCCCCTCCCCTCCCCCCTGCCCAGCCTTTTCCTCCCACCCCTTCCAAGCTGCACCCACTCCCACCTCATCCTCCCCACTACCTATCCCCTTTCCCCACCAGCCCCCCCTGCCCAGCCCCATCCCCCACCAGCCCCTACCCGCTGCCTAGTTCTTCCCATCTCATCCCTACCTCCCCAGCCCAATCCCCCACCAGCCCATCCCCCCTACCTAGATCTTCCCCTCTCCTCCCCCTGCCAAGCTTGTCCTCCCACCCCTTCCAAGAACCTCCTGATCCCACCTCCTCCTCCCCACTACCCACCCCCTTCCCCCACCAGCCCCCCTGCCCAGCCCCATCACCCAACAGACCCCTCCCCCATGCCTAGACCCATCCCCCACCAGCCCCTACCCCCTTCCCAGTTTTTCAACTATCATCCCCTCCCCACTACCCCACCCAATCCCCCACCATCCCCCTCCCCTCTGCCCAATTCTTCCCCTATCATCCCCTCCCCCTGGCCAGCCCCTCCCCTCCCCTCCCCCCTAACCAGCCTCAACCATAATCGATTCTACCAGGCTATAGAGTAACATGCAACCAATCTTAAACAGTTAAATCATTATGTCATAATTTTTTGTTAAAATTATTGAAAATATATGATCATCCAACTATAAAATTCAAATTTAATCATTTATGGATTTCTATGAACTGTACTCTTCAATAAACTAAAACTGATTCAATGTTGTACAGATTACATGGTAAATATATTAATATAGAATTAAATGAGCCAGTGATACCTCAAAATGAGAAATCATTTTTCCTCACATTCATCAATAAGCCTTTGAAATCTCTGGAAAACTGGTACTTGATGATTTGGGGTAAACATAATATTCTTCTGAATCAAAAAATATCATTTTACAGCTCTATAGAGGTCCCAAATAAAACCTGCATGACCAGTAAAATACATATGTTATTATAGATCATATAATATTTATCATGTACAGTTTAATGATAGAAACAATTGATTTTCTATGTTGATAATTTCATTTCCTTCAAGTATGTGAGGAATTTCGTCATCTGGAAGCAGCAATTTTTCACATTTTCTTCTTGTTTCAAAATAGGTGGGTGGAATTTCCTTGATTCAAAATAACAACATCATGAGTCTCCCAGCTAAAAATAAGTAATATATTTATTAATATACCAATAATGAACATGAATTTCTATGTTTTTTCTCATTTAACCGACATACCTATATTTTCACCCACATCACCAACATCAATAGTTTCCCTAATCGGATATATGTTGCTGCTAAGATATATGTTGTTTCTAAACAAATGAAAAAGAAGATATATGTTGCTGCATATATAAGTGAGTGGCATTTCCTTGTTTCAATATATTAATTAATATATTCACATCTTTCTTCTGTTCAGTTTCCTTTTATGTGCATATATATGTTGCTGATCATGCCATCCCCAGGATTCATGTTGACAGAATAATCCTTTTTCAAAGGCTACATGTTTATAAAGTCATCCACATTTAGGGAAATGCAGATATCATACCTCATATAATATGTACCATGAAGAGGCTCCCCTGCGGTCGATCCACAACCCCATATTTTTTCTGGTGGTTCCCTTCATTAAAATAAATACTTGCCTAAACTAGAAGAGGCTCCCCTATAGAGTTTTCAAGAATCTCTGAATAAAACTCATTGTGCTTTTGGATGTCCAATGAAATATACCATGATGAATACATAAATGATCATCCACTATAATTAATAAATCAAGGTACCCATCGTACAATTCTCTTCAATAATTATACAGTTAAACAAAAAGTGACATCAATCAATTAATTTATTATTCACGTTGCAACTTTAAATAAATTCAAAATGATATATTCTGCATTTTGGTTGAAGCTACATAATTATATGTAGTCTTCTTTATTACTATGCTTAATTAGATCATCGATTAGAAAAATATTCAGTAGAAGTCATAATATTTATCCTGTTGAATAATCATAAGCATAGAAAAATGAATGAAAAATTAATGGAATAATATAGTTTAATGGAAAACCAATAGAAATAGGGAAAGAAGCATTACAATTCTTGGAGAAGGTTCCACTAAAAAGTGTACTTATATAAATATTCAGTGTGGTCAATCCAGAGAGCCATACCATTCTCCCAAACCTAAAAGACTTTATCAAATACTACGGAAAGAGTGATGAATATATATGATATATAATCAGTCTAGAAAATTGAATGAGATTGAATAGAAAGTAGTGTAGGAATGTTAGTATGAAACATTTCCTATACCATCACTTTACCATCATAAATAATATTATTTGATGCGAACCCATCTCCTCAAATCAACTAAATCCAAAAAAAAAATAGAGAAGAAGGATCAAATCCCATTAATTCGACATCTGAGAACAATCAAATCAAAAAATCCATTATACATTTAGACAATAAAGTATGAACAAAGTAAAAAAACCAGTAACATGACATCAGAGATCAATTGTATCAAAAAATACAGTATGTATTTACACATAATACCTAGAATTAATTGAAGATATGTAGAGCAGTCCGATGTAGAGAGTAGTCAGATGACGTGGAGCCAGAGCGAGGGTAAATGCTTAAGATAAATTATAATTTCAGTATTGAAATATGAAGAATTATTATAAAAATTTCATTAACTTATGTGAACCTGCAAATATTATACTGAAGATCATAAGGGATATTTATTGAATGGTAGTAGTATTACACACCTATTGAAGCAGGGATTGTTGAAGCTGAATGAAATAGAACCCGTGTAAAGTGGATGAGTAGAATAGTTCCGCTTTTATAGAAAAATGTTGGAAAGGATGGTGGTGGGTGATTTATTATTAACCTAGAAGAATTGAGAATAGTTGACCAACGGTGTATTGAATCGAGCTTTCTCGATGACCTAATCGTGGCTGGAAAACATGCTCATAGAATGAATGTTTTTTTGTATAATTGTAATCATTTATTGTCTTCCACTGTTTGATCGAGCAGATATTGTTGATAAATTCAAACTGTGTTGAGGGATATTCAATCCGGGAGATGAGATATTATAGCAAGACATGGTATCTATTTTGTAGTATCAAATCAATGTAATTAAATTTGAGATTGAAACGAAACTAACCATTAGCAGATACAGGCGGTAATGGAATGCATCAACATCATTCTATGTTATTACATGGCGTGACCACTTCACTTGTATAATATATTCAAATAGTTATTGTTATCGTAAAAGTGATAGTAAATTAAAATAAACATTTTCATGCAGGGAGCTAATATATTACAGAGTTATGATATTTCATTTTTCAATATGGTAACCAAAGAAAAAGTAATGAACTTTTTAAATTGAACTTCTAATTATGGTGTAGAGATGACAAATCCATACATGTTCTTGTTTGAATTCTTCTTTTTGTTGTAACGGTTTCAGTTGAATCAATGTTTTCAAGAGTTATTCATCTTGTATAATTGAAATTATAGTAAATATATAAGCCTATGATTGATAAATACCGGGACAATATGATGACTGGAATAGAAATAATATAACCTGATTGAAGTTGTTTCCATAGTAGTCTTCTTTGAAATATTCCGTCTCAAGATATCGACGGGAAGTTCATGTTTTTATTATATATCTTTTTATTTAATCGTAAAATAATAGAATAGAACCATGAATTGCAGTACTATGATCAGAGTATAGACAATATATATTCTAAAGATAGTCAATCATTATAATGAGAATGTAATATCTAAATATTGTGATGATTATAATGTAATATCTATTAAATCATAAGGAATATCACTGCTAGAATTGTATATCTGAATGCTACAAGTTACAATTACTTACTATGATGAATTGAATGTAAACATGTCTAATAGTGAATGGTCAATAAATGAAGGCTGATTAGATTAAACATGTGTACTTGATGTATCGAAATATGAAAAAATTAGTATGAAGGTTTCATTACTTTTTGATAACCTGCATACAATCAAATATGCAGAAAAGGGATTAGTATTGATGAACAGAAGGAGAACACAATTTACAATACCAAAAATAAAAAAGAAACAAAGAATTTTTATAAGGGTTCGAGCTTACAGAAAGTAAGTATGTTACAAGATTTCTTTAGGAATAAAAGTCGAGGGATTTTCAAATAATGGGATTGTTCATAAACATCAACAAATCTCATTCTCTGAGAGGCTTACCACTTTCATCTGGACATTTCATGACTCCCCATGGATGATAAGCTACAGGTGGGAGGCTTAGTGCTTGAATCTATCTGCTCTTTCAGCCTTAAAAATTCAGAGGGTTTTCATTAAGTTAAAAATCACTTCTGTTGACAATATTATTTCCAGCAATCATCATATTTGGAGACAAATAAGCCACTTGAGAATTGAGGGGAAAAATTTTCCATTTAAATATAATATTACTGCAATTATAAAGGATATACAAATTGGCTCCACATTAAAGATAGGATGCCGGAGAAATTCAATGGACGACCTTATTAAAAAACTATAGGGGTACACAGTTTACCTATGTTCTCAAGAAATCCTTTTATCCACTGAAATACCTTCATTGAAACCTGATTAGTCAAATAAAATGATTATTCCTAATCATATAAAATCATAATAACTAATATAGGGAGCGCCACAAAGAATGAGGAGCACATAGCCAATTGGGAAACTCAATTCCCACTTCATCTTCTTTGTAAAATTGCTAAAAAAATGATCCTTTTGTCTACAATCAGTCAATCAAAAACCAAATTGAATGACAGATTCATATAAATGGTTGTGAGACAAAGATATAGAGATATCATTCCACACAAAAATATAACATGCAAAAAAATTGTGGCATGCAGAATAGAATCCTTGTAGATGAAACCAATCAAAGCATCCATTCGATCAAAGGATAATAAAATAGAAAGTCGGGAGTAGAGGACCTATACGTGAAAGAGCTGAAGGTGTGGTTGCCGATTTAAAAGGATGTGGAGTCAGACCACGCAGAGGCGGAGCACGCTGAGGCAGAGCATCTTGAGGTGGAGCACGCGGAGGCGGATGAGAAGGAGGACGTGGAGTTAGAGTAGTCAGAGATAAAGCATGCCAATTCGTAGGACGTGGAGGTGGAGCACACATTGTCGGAGCACATGAAGGCAGAGCATGTGGAGGCGGAGCACTCGGAGGAGGAGCACAAGGAGGCGGAGCAAGCGAAAGAGGAGCAGTCGGCTGGAGAACTGATAATCGCAACATCGTGGGGAAATGCATAAACCGTAGCTTACCGGAGAAAAATCATATATCATAAAGTAGCTCTCAACGGTGTGGGGGTTATTTTCAAGAATGAAATTATATTTTTGGTGATGTGGGTGATTGTGGAGGTGACAAATCAGCATGCAGTAACCCAACTTTAGTATATATAGTTGATAATAAAGGATGATTCTTGGAAGGTATAATACACAATATAAATCATCATGATTATATTAGTGTAAATTGAAGAAATATGATCTGATAATCTTCACCACTCTATTTATCTCTAAATTTGGCAATGGAGAGTTTATAAATCATCATGATTTTGTGTACTTAAAAATAATTTGTTCTGAGACTATAATTGAAATGGAAAATAAAATTTGGATCAAATTTTTAACTATATGTTTCATGTGATACATTTACATATAATAAACAATAACTAGTCTATGTTATATATTATGTATTTGATGGAATCAAGATGTCCTGAGTTAGAGTTGTAGGATTTATATGGTTATAGGAGTGACCAGGATATGTACCATTGTTTGGGATCATTTCTCTAAGTCATTAATGGAATAGTTCTTAGAACCAACACACTGAATTATATAAAGTTGGATAGGATGGGGTATTGTTTATTCACTATAGAATAGGAATTTTTATCAATAAGAATTTGTGATTTTGTTTCATAAAAACCAATATGTTTGTTTTCATGTGAAATAATATGATTGATTTATTAGAAAACAATAAATAAATTTTTTTTTACTTAAATGTTCATGAATGTTTTATACATAATGAATTTAATAGTGATTAGAAAAAAAAAATATAATATTCATATGATTGAATCATAATATAGGGTAAAATAAATAATTTATTAAAAGGTTTTATGTATCATGTGAGAAAGGATAATAATATTTATTATAGACATTGGGTAAAATTTATAGACGAAATGAATAGAATCTACCATGTTTTCAATAGTATCATGAATTATAATTTTGTTCTATTATCATAGATTCATTATATTTTTTCATAAACATATAATATTAATTTCCCATATTAAATTCTGTATCAGGTATCATGTTCTATTTCATAACCATTTTTTGAGTTATTATTGATTATAATAGTAGTGTTCTTTTCCTGGGTAAATAAAAATGATTCATTAGGGACACAAAAATCCTTCAATGTACGATTTCCTCATTTGCAATAAAAATTATTGTTTTTATTTTATAAATTTGTAATAAAATATTGATATGAGTTCTAATCAAGAATAAATGTTTGAAAATTGATTGGAAAAACTTAGGACACTTATTCACCCCCCTACTTCACTATATTGTTGTCTTTTTCTTTGGAAGATGTACTAAAACATTTTAGAATATGTTTTTCCATACATTCCATCAACTAATTTTCTCCCCATGTGACCCTATAAAAAGAATCTTGTTTTTGGGTAAGATATTGGTCTTTTTTATTAAAAGTTAACCTAATGAACCTAGATACCTTTAAAAAATGAAATTTTAAATTTATATTATCTTAATAAATTTTACATCAAAAATAATAATTAATTTTCATTATAGAAAAATATGAATGATAGTGTCTTTTATCCAATTAAATATGTTTCTAATTAGATATTTATAATTTCAAGATGAGTTTAAATAGAATAAAATAATTGTATAATTACCTAATAAACAATATAAATCAGAGTTTTTAAGGCTTAAAATATTAAATATATCATTTCATAATCAAAACCCCACAGAAATAATTTTAAATCCTCTTCAAATTCAAAGTTATTTTATTTAAATAATTGATGAAATTATATTCATATTGATTTTTTCAATACTAGATAAAAATATGAGAAATTAAATATATAAAATAGTTAATTAATTTCAAAATGATTGAATTTAATCCTTTGTAATTTTTTAAAATAAATTAACAGCTATTTAAGACACTAATAATATTGATATACCATATGACCCAAAAATGAAACTAATTCCCCACATATATGTATAATAAAATTCTTATGAATTTACTTTCCCAACTATATTCGTTATATATTTGTTTCATTAGGCCTTTTAACATACATAGTTCCTTTTAAATGGACAATTTCTCATTCATTTGAATCAAATATAAACATAGTTTGGATAAAGAATTCTGATACGTCAAACCTTTTTCAACTAACATATATATCACTATATATTATTTATTTAATCATCCACTTCATTATTTTTTATTTTTTATTTATATAATTTTTCATTTTAATGGAATATAATTATCAAATATTTATATAAAACAATAAATCAATCGAGTATTTTTTTGAAACTGATTTGATGTGAAATTAATTTATAGAAAACTACTCTTGTAATCTTATAAATAATTAATTATTATGATTTTAAATTCAGTTGCGTAGTAAAATTTTAGAAGAAATTATTTTATTATATGATTAATGGATATATTAAATTTTGAAATTTTCTTCATACATGTTCCACAGTAATTGTTAAGAAAATATAAAATGATATATATATATATATATATTATCATATTATAGAACTACTCAATTATTACTAAAATCATCATTTAATAAAATAAAATTATTCATACTTCATAATCAAAAAATTATATTAGAAAAGTAAATTTTGATATCTTATCAGTTTGTAAAATGAAATAATCATAAGGAATGACTGTTTTTCTTTTATATTATTTTTTTACTAATTTTTTGTTTTATTTTTTTGTTTTTAACTTCTTTATTTGATTCCATGTTAATTTTTAATTAATTTATGGTTTATATTGAAATTTAAAAAAAAAATCTTATATAAATGGTGTTTCCTTCAATATAAATTAAATTATAATGAATATAATGATTTTAAATTAGTTCAAATGTAAATAATTTTATGCATAAATAAATGTATGGTAGATGGTAATATAGGTGTGTGCCTTCAATTGGAGTTCCACCATGAAATATTTTTGAGAATAAAAATAAAAGTGGTTATGCTTCTACCCATTAATGGTAACCATTCATCCACTTAGGTTTCCTAAATCATATATTGTTCTAAAATGATATAAATTTTTTAAAAATATAAAAATATCTATTGAGATGAATTATTATATAGAAGAAGTTTTATCCTATAAATGTACAGAAGGTATATATTCTTAATTTTAAAAACTACCGATATATAAAATAGAGTTGGAAAAACATTGTATTAATTTTATAAATCAAAAAAATATCATATTTATCACTCCCAATTTCATATAACTGATTAATCTATAACATGTGGTTTTTTAATATTTGATTATATTCATACAATATTCTTTAATAACATAATATGAATGGTTTTTCGGGAATGACATATTTTTAATTCTAATATTCTTATAATTATATCTTATTATCTAGAATAAGTAATTTTCATTAATTTAATACAATTTTGTGAACCTTATACATTCTTATTATACGTTTTATTATCCATTTACATCAATTTAATATTATCTTTTTTAGTTTTATATTATATTTGTTGATTATTTGAGAATATTTATTTACTGGTTTATGATGTTTTGTTTTTATAGTGATATTGGTTGTCATTGTTTATACAATGAGTGAATAGAACCGATAATAGTAATTATCTAGTGTTTATAATGTTCCATAAAATAATAATTTTTTATTCGGTATTTATTATGTATTATATTTATCATGTTTTTATATTAATTTCATTTAGGTGAAAAAATTACCATACAGTGAATTTTTTAGCCATTAAATTAGTCATTTAGAAAATTATTATATTTTAATAAAATTATAAAATGTTCCACTGAGGAATTAATGCATTATTAAAAACAAAATCCATCAAGGTTGTGAGCTAACAATAATAGGGTTGAGGTTCTCATTTTTTAATAAATTAGATGCAATTGAAAATTGATATTATATAATTATAAGAATATTTAATTATACCAATTTTACAATTATATTGTATCAATATTATTAGATGATATTTATAGAAGATATAAGAATAAAAAAATATCAAAATTCTTTGGTTTATGTAATTTTACTACATCATTTGGAATTCCTCCTTTTATATGATATGTGTCATTTAAGAGATGGGTTTTAAGAAGAAAATAACTTTCATAGTTAAGATATTGGTTTTGCGGATAGATTTTTTAGGGATTTGGGAATTTATGTCAATTCAAATGTTAGGATAAATCAGTGTATATATTAGATAGTTTGCGTATTTTATAAATTACATATTAATTCCAATATTTTTATTATGAAAATCAATTGTATTAATTATCGGGATTAAGTGTATTAATATATGATTTTCCCAATAATTCCCATCATAAGAATAGAAATTATAATCATTATCTACCCATTTACTTATATTAAATTATACATTATAAATAAACCATCTAAACTAATTTTTTTATTCATTTGTGGGGAATTTTTTCTAAACAAGGTAATTAATTATGATATAAAATTTAAATTAAAATATTTTATTTAAATAAAGATTCTACTATAATGTATGACTAATTTATAGACATAAATTTCCATAGGCATAAAATAATGGATATTTATTATCGATGAACCTTTTAATATCATTCGAAAAATGTATTAATCTGGTATTATTACATCTTATTTTATGATTCATTTTTATTTATGAAATTATGATGTTTTATGTGATGCTTTGTTAAATTATTTTATTATGAAGGGTTATTATAATCTATGTTGAGGTATGTTTTATTTCCCTGGGTCATACATATATTCATGTACATATATTCATTTTTTGTGTTATACAAGAATAATACCCCCCTGAAATGCATCATGAAATTCCATGTAATGTGCATGATAAATGAGCCTTTTACACTATGCTATGTTTTCAAAACCATGATCCTTATAATGAAATATCATGCTTTATTTTTCTTCTATAAATTTATGATTAATCCATAGATATGGATTTTATTATTATTCAATTTTCCATTTTTCTCTAGATAAAACTTTATTCCCCTTTTTTCAATTTCCCTTTATTTGGATTTATTGGTCACCCTTTTATTTTATGTATATCCCTTGGATATCCATTATAAAACTATATGTACAAATAAATTTTTGAACATATATGAATATTTAAGTAAAAATAATGTATTTTACTGTCCCTTTAATTTATTATTTATCTAATCAATAAAATAAATTGGACATATATATAATATGATGTTCATTTATGATATTTTTATTAAGAATGGTGTAATATTATAAATATATATATACTATAATATATTACTGTAAATATTCTAAATTTAATAGAACATCAATTCTATCATACATTTCAATATAAGAAATTCATAAATTTTTTTAATTTGTTATGTAGATTTATTATTGGGAATTATGGTAGGAAATTATTCAATACCATCGATATATATATTTTAAATTATTTAGATGTTTTTCATATTAGTAAAATTGTAGTTTCTTTTTATTGATAACAATTAGCAGAGAGTGAGGTTGATATTTTTTTGTTAGAGTGAGTATCTCAATAGGGTGTTAATTGAGTACCTAATGAAACTTTTTTTAAAAACATTTGTAAAAATTCCCATAATTAAAATAATATCTCAAAAATATTCAAATATAAGATAACAATATGGTAGATCTTTATGAAAATTTATAAAATAATTATTATTACATATTTATACAAATTTTAATATTATTATATCATTTTGAAATCAATTTACACAACAATATAATTATGTCAACAAAAATATGATTAACAATCCTAATAGTGGTTTTCATTATAGTTTAAAATAAATTAAATTTAATGATTCTGAATGAAACAAAAAAAATTAAGAATTAAAAAAAATTGGTGTTGCCTCAATGAGATACCTAATACCCCATATTTATAAATCTACAACTCTCAATAAGATTATATAAATGTGAACATTCTCCTTAACCAATATCATGTAGAAAAAATTAAATACTAGTTTTCCAGGCCATGTAGGGGACTGTTACATAAAAACCATGGGAAATAAAAAAGCATTTCACACAAAAATATGTAACCCAAAACAAGTGGGAATGAAAAAATTAATAAAATACTAATGTAATAATAAGGATTCTACAGTTTTAATGTAAGAGATAACTCATGTTGATAAACAGGTCCATCAACACACTTCTCTTATTTCTCAAAAAATAGACATAAAAAACAAGTTTTAAGTGTAATGAAATGGTATTTTTATCTCTTCTTCTCTGAGTATGATGTATTATTATTCTTTAATGTATCCTGGATATAATCTTCAGAAATTCTGTAAATAATATATTAAAATAGAACATCATAAAATCTCTTTGTAATGGATATTAGCATGTATTTAAATGTTCTTGTAGGATCAACTCTTCCACATTTGAAATGTTTGTATGAATATTGTGAGTAAGGTTTTTAGAGAGTGTAACACTTGATAATAATTTCTAACTCGGATATGATAACCCCATATTCTTCTCTCTATGCATTATGGATACTTCCTTTTAATATATTAACATTGTATGAATGAATTTCCTTTGAAGAACAATTATCATTATCCTCTATATCATTGTACTGAGAAATAATAAACAAATTCAGTTTTCCCTAAAAATATTAATAATTATAATTATAATTACCATTATCTATAAATTCAATTTTAATGAAATTATGGTAATTTAAATCAAATATTCTATCATATTGATATTTAGTCAGAATGATGGTGCTTTGTGTGTGTCCTCGATTTAGGACAATAGTGAGTCAGGATGTAGGTAGGTCATTCTCAATAGTGACTCATATAAGTGGTGACTTTTTCCCAGTGGTGGCTCATCACAATGAAAATATTTTTTCCACAATGACCCTATTAATGGTAGATAAATTCGGACAACATACCAACCTGGTGGTGAGACATTCATGGATGTGACACTTTTCTTCAGGTGATAGAACTTCAACTGTTATTCATTTTGGGTGGTGACTCATATTCAATGATTAATCTTGTTTGTCTATTACTCAACATAAACATAGATTATTTTTTGGGTAGTATCTCAACATCAAGCGTGACTATTTTAGTGTAGTGGCACAACTCCAATAGTTATTAGTTTCTATTAGTGAATCGAATATAATAGTGTGTCATTTTTAGAGGTCACTCATTATTGATGGTGAGTATTTTCAAAACATATCCATTTTTTTCAATATAAACTATTTTATAAAATTATTTCATAGAATATAAAACCCATTACAAAAATATGTGACATATCTTTATGATAAATCAAATAAGGTTGCCAATAATTTGCCTTTTTTAATTATTTGAAATCATAGAATTTTAATAAAATATATATGAAATAATCATTGGATTAGATAAATATCATTACAAAATTAAAAATAAAATGTGTGGATTTTATAATACACTTTAAAATATAATATAAATAAATTAATATGGTATCAACGATTTTAAATCAAAATAGATATGAATGATATTTCAAAGGTAGGGTATAACAGAATAACATAATCATAAAAGTAAATACACACAATTCATAAAGACTATATCAAACTAAGAAATCAAATAACTATTAAATACATATGGTATCAAATAATAACATAAATTAAGATTGAATTCAATAATCATAAATATAATTCCCATTTTGGGATTTTTAAAAATTTATGAAAATAAATAGTAAAATAAAATATGGGAAAAATGAATAATAAAATAATTTTTATTAGGGGTAAAACTGCCTACAACAAAAAATTATATACATTAAAATTCATATATAATTCCATATAAAAAACACATCCTAAGTTCACCAACACTCATATTGGGTGTGAGGAACAAATTTAATTTCTCATTATCATAGATAGAGGGATCAATGGTAGAGACTGAGGTTGAAGTAACAATGGTGGAAAATATAAGGACTATCGGGAAATAGGGACGATCATGGATGATAGTCTTATAGAGATACTAAAATACTTACATGAGAGTCAAAATATGATGATAAATCTTAGATGGTAGAGGTGGACTACGATTCTGAGCAATTGATGTAGGAATGACATGACAAGTCACTGGAATGGCTTCTTGAGCAACCACTGTTGTCCCTAACACATGTTGGAATGGCTTCATCAGATTGATGATGTCCAAAACAATCTGACATACTCTTTCCATGGCACTAAAAATTCATTCATGTCCTCCATAAATGTCTACAGTACATGGTTAATCTCTGTCAACTATGAGATGTATTCATTAAAATGTATGGTGCTTGGGGAAACTAATGATTCTATACCGGATATATTAGTTATAGTTTATCTTTTTCTATGTAAATATTGGTGATAGATAACACTTGATTTAATTTTTTACTCTTTCCATACATAAAATTATATCATTAATACATTATATTTCTATCCTTTACTCGTGATCACTATTATTTCATATGTTCATAAAAATATCATGAGGGATATTAGGAACACCTCCTAAAAATGAATCAATCCTCTCTATAATTGTTTTCGATTAAATCAGTATATAGAGAAAGAGGGGGAAACTCTCTGTAGAATCCATGGATGTTATATTCTCTGTCCTCTGTAAAAAATTTCTACATAATCAGAAAAATAGGATCATATCTCGTCTATATTAGACCTCATGATATCCATCTCATTTAACAACATCATATTCATTATCTCTATTTCATGGATATGATGAATCACCTCTTGATGGATATAGTGTAACAAAATCACAAAAAAATATCGAACATAAATTTCACTTAGTTATGTGAAAAATGGAGTTTGATTGATCTCAATCATGGAAATAAAAAAGAATACTATCCTTGAAGGAATCAAGGTTATATCTGGAGACTGCATATATATGTACAATGGGGATAGTAGGTGAAGTTAAACATTAATTATTTGTAGTATTGTAAGCTATCTATGGTCTATATGGATCATCTAAATCAGCTATCTATGGTCTATATTGATCTATGTAGTCCACCAAAGATCCTTTATGATCCATCTCCTCCCATACTAAGGATTCATGTCCATTATTCTTTGGCAGATATCTCTCATAATCATCTAAATCAGAATTATAATAATCAAGGATAAGTCTCAAAAAACATGGATATTTATCCAATCCCTTACGATCTAAAACACATACACTAGAAGAAGATAAAAGTGTAGGGAAAAAAAATTTAGGTCTATCATATTTTGTATCAACATGGTGACTAACAAGTTTTGGGGATTCCACCACCTCAACTAATTCACTAAATGCCTATCCATATACTTCATCAAAATCTCACACAATTATTAGTATCTCACTGGATATAAAATAAATATAAATTCATTGAGTGTAAACAAGTGCACGAGGAATCTAATGATCATCAAACCTCTCATGGTTAGATAAATCTCTATATTCAATTCCATTTTTATCACCATCTCCCTTATCCATTAAATCTCCTTCAACTCCATTATCTTACCCTTATTCATTTTATTCTTATATTATCCGTTATATCCACTCCCTTATTTCTTTTAAATACTTTTTTCACTATATTTAGAAATATTAACAACATTTATAGAAGGTTCGTAAGAGTAACTCTTTTATTATTCTTCTCATCATGTCATTGTTTCCTCTTCTTAACATCGATCTCATCCAAGAATATTTCTCACTAGTAGAGACCAAAAAGGAGTATAAAAACCAAAAGTGATAGCTGGTGGATATTATAGAGTATCTAGGTAATTGCAATACCCAAATGAAAAAACATTTTTCCCATTATCAGATATAGTAGCCACATATTCTTCTCACACCTCATCTAAGTAAATACCCACATTATCTTGTTCTCTGCTAAGAGAAACTGTATCTTTGCAAAGGAGGGGAGATAAAAAGGATTGAAAATGTCATTCAAATTATCAGTATCAACAACCCATTTAACTTTCCAAAAGTTCCAACTTATATTCATTATAATAAAAATATAATTGGTAAACCAAACACCTCGAAACGTCAACTAATATTCTCCCTCAACATCATCCAAACCATTTCCATCCATCATGGCTGAAATGAACATGGAATTTATCAAGGATCTTGACTTGGAATATTTCGTTCACCTCTACATTATATAAATCATCAAATATATTCATAGTTTTATTTTATATAAACTATTATTAATGTAGAAAAGATATATATCATAGTACCACATTGTTTTTAAATATAATTTGTATTAGGAAAAAATTTGTTGTATGATTTTAAAGTGAAAAAGAGCGTCACAATAAATATCAGTTGCATTTGGTGTCCTTAATTTTCGTGGAATCATCCCATGGAAATTACATAAAAAACCTTCATAAGGTACTTTAATATATTTAACACATCGATTTGATGAAATAAAAACATTATTCTCATTTATCCTACTTTGAATGATATCATTATCTTCCACAAAAATGATCTAAAAATCTAAAAAATGCATACAATAACCTATGATAGAAAAACCTTTCATTATTTGGAATCGACACTACACATCCATGGTCATCGATAATGTTAAGGACCCACAAATTTTATCAACATCAACCACTCATCTTTTAAATTCTTATCTAGTCTTTGTATTCGATCTGTGAGTCCCATGCTTCTTAAATCCACTCCAACTATGCTCAAAAATCCAATTTTGTTCATTAAAGGATGATACTCCCCATGAGTCAACTCTTCTTCTCACTCCACTCTATTAATCATAATAAGTTCATAAAGTTCAAAAATGTTTTAGGTAAGGAGAAATATTGGGGGAGAGTGTCATAGATAGGTTCGATGGAATTTTATAAGGGAGAGAGTGCATCAAAATTAGGCTAAGGATTTAATTTATATCATTAAGGAATTAAAAAATCTAATATAGAAATAATTTACATAAATTAAATAAATATGAAAAAATTATTCCAAAAATGTGAAATTAGAAATATATTCATAAAAAACGGAAGGTTGACTAACTATGGATTATCCAATGGTGGGTTAAACAATCAATGGGTTATCTAATATCATTATATCCAATGGTACAATAAAAAATACTGAGATATACATCAAAGGTTAAACAAACGGTGGTAATTTTCAATAGTGGGACCCCAAAATTAACGTATACCCAAAATAAATCATGAATAATTTAGGTTTTATGTAGTTTATTCCCTCACCATACAGTGTGTTGGTGAATATTTCATAAATATACTGTTCAGTGAAAATGTATTGAATAGTCAAATTAACCTTTTGAAAATAATATCTCAAAATGTGATGTCCTACATCATTATTCATTGTTCAAGAGTGATACATGGGGATTGTAGGGATAGTTATAGCACTTGTGTTGTCACAATTCATAGTGAAATGTAAGGATTGTTATTCAATGAAATGAATATTGTGTTTCATTTATAAATTTTTTTCACAGTAGATACCTACATATATGTATTCAGATTAAGTAGTATATAGGGTAATCATATATTGTTTCTTTCTAAACAATTATAATATAGACTTCCCCAAAACCTGATACATTCTGGAGGTTAGTTTTCTAACTTAAAACCACCATAATAAGATTCTGAATAACTCTCTAAGTAAAAATCATGTTCTTTGGGATATAAATATCCTATATTGGTAATATATTTGAATTATTTGAATATCATTTTAATAGAATTTAAATTTTAATTTTTTGGGTTTCCATTAAAAATGTAACACATGGACACACTAAACAAAATCTTAGGTTATTTAGTATTTTAGCTGAGAATAAATTAATTTATTCCAACATAATTATTTTGATCCACTAGTTTAACATCTTTATCAAGATCCAACTAACATGTGGTACTATTAAGAGTTTCATTACATTTATTTCTATATAACCAAAAAAATTAAAATATAAGTTTTATATTTACTATCATTTAAAATAATTCTGTATTTATATAAAAAAATAGGAACACCATGATGAATTTTAGTTCATCCAATAAAGGCATTTCAATTTAAAATTTCATTATATTTGAAAAATGAGAAGAAAAATTCATTTTTATATGATTCAAAAATAATAACATATTAATTTATTAAAAAAATAAAATATGTATTAATCCCTGACACAACCATTAAAGTTTACCTATAATATAAAACAGTAATCCATAAAAATAAACCCCATTATTAAATTCAATAACATAGTTACTCGAATTAATTATTTCAAATATTATAGATTAGTGATGGAGAGAGAAGGAAAAATGACTCATGTATGGGAGTGAGTCAGGACAACTGTTAGTCGGGTTAGTAGTATGACATCTGATGGTATGTCATGCTCAATGGTGACTCATATATGTGTTGTCTCATCTCAGTGGTGAATAATTTTTCACGGTGACTCATATTTATTTTGATTCTTCTCAATGGTTTCTTGTTTGACGGAATGTAATGCCCGATTGTAGGTTATGATGGTGGTGAGATATTCCTAGTGGTGACTCACTTCTAGTGGAAACTTAACATAATCTATGATTTCTTTTTGGTAGTTATTTATTTTGAATGATGAGTCTTTTATAATGGTGACTCATCATCACTGTAGAGAAATTTCTCTCATTGAATAAAATTCAACATTGTGTCTTTCTTATCAATGAATCATCTTCAATGGTGAGTATTTTTTGATAGGGACTCAATATAAATGGGAATTCCTTACTAGGAGTGACTAATTACTCATGGTGAGTTTTTTTAAATCCAATCCAACTACTCATAAAATTACCTTACAACATAAAATTCTATCAAAAAACATAAATCAAAATATATAATTCAAGTAACCTGATTTAATTATCATTAAAAAAAGTTTTTAAAAAGAAACCAGTATCCTATTTAATCATTATTATTCATTATAAAAACAAAATCAATTTTAATTTAATTATAAAAATAATCATTAGTCATAAGTAACTATAAATGAAAATACTCCTCAATAGATTTATAATTATTACAATTCTACAAATATATAAAACAATCAATACTTTTATCAATATCCCATGCAACATAGAAAACATTTTCAATGAGTTTCATCAATATAATTTAGATATTATGTTTCATTTGAGTGTAAATCCATAAAATAATAATATATGATGACTATATTCACAATAAATTGATTCAGGTAATTTAAAATAACCTATATTCTCATTCCTCCAATTAATATTGTTGGAAAAAATTCACTATTAATTTTGAGGATTTTATACACTATTTTATAATTCCTTCCATGAATGAATTTAGTATCTCCCTTATTTTTGTTATCATTTATACTAAGGATTAAAGTTCAATTGGGATGATGAGATTAATTATTTTCTTGAGGATATCTATGATCAATCTTTTTTTGTTTGTAGTTATCAGGAAGATATGTCTAAAAAAATTCCCTATTTTTTTGAACATATTGGGCTATGTTTGTTATAATGAGTTATAAATTAAATAAATTGAATCAATTAAATTGATATTTAAATAACAAATAATATCATATATTTATAATGGAATAATTAATTATATTTGATTGTTTATTTTGGATTGAATATCATGTTCATTAATGGTTGACAAAATACATGAAATGTTGATACTCTCATTCACTTGTAGTACCACATGGATTTTACAATACTCATTTAGAGATAAAGAATATAGAGTAAAATATATTTCTATATTAAAAAGAGAATATTTATTTTATACAATTATTATGTTTTCAATTATCAAAATAAATATTTCATTAATAAATTGTATCTTATATTGAGAAATACTTTGGGGAAATGGAATATGATTTCTTGTATTATTGGACTCACTGGTGATAATAATTATTTGAAGAATTATATTTTTTATAAGATTATATAAATAATTATGAGATTATAAAGAATAAATTTCATTTCTTGGACTTACAACACATGATTAGGAACAATGGGAGGGGAAAGATACATAATGTGAGAATGCATAATGGTATAAAGGAAAATTTATGTTCTTGAATAATAATATTTTGGGATGGATTGTTTCAATAATATTTTATATTTAATTCCCCGTTGTTGATTTTCCATTTTACCATGTCATTCCACGAGAATTTAATTACTGATTTAGGGGTCTATTTTAACTAAAAATTATTTTATTCTATTTCATCCACTATATACATTAGTCTTTGTTACAATTTAGTATTAAAATGAATGTTTTTAATGATTGAATATGTGGAAGTATAACATCACTATTTTGATAATAGATATGGTAATGATTGATTATGGATCATTTATTTCCTTACATTGGATAGGACTCCCCCTCCCCTTTTAAATTGGGTTTTGGGATGGTATTTTCAATTATGAAAGTAGGTACTTATAGAAATCAATTTCATGTAAATTCAATAGCTCTATATTAATAAAAATAATTATGTACTCCTAGTGTATTTTTGAAGAAATTACTCTAGGAGGATTTATGTATTTGATCCATTATATATATAATATCATTACTGGTAGTAATTTATCAATCTCCATTATTATACCCATGAATAACTACTATCTTGAATTTATTGAAATCCATGAGTCTCCCAATGACATATTGGAAAAAACATATCACATTGTATTCTTTAAATTTATATCTATGTTTTTACCTGTGCCAAAAAATTTATTTTCAAATTGTGTGATTGTGGATATATGGAAAAACATCACTATAATGACTTATTTATGTTTTTTTAGAAAATTATTATAGTGGGAATATAATATAGTCAATAATTTTATTATCCATATATATGGAAATGAAATGGCCTTTTTTTGATAATTTTTTTTGTAATATATTGGGGTTTCATGGTTGAACACACAATATTGAAATAATTAATGAGTTTTTGTTTGGCCAACATATGGAATATTGTGATATCTATAGATGAGGAGGAAAAGTGACAATATCAACTCAATGTAAGATTCTTACTGTGGTATAAATATCCATAGGTTGATGCTATATATAATGGGTTTTAAATTATTTTTATTCAATATATCATGGACTTGATTTGAATTGGATATAACTTTTAAAAAATAATAATAATGTTGATAAATAGATTTTCTTTAGTGTTATATGATTGCATTATCCCATATTCCATAGTTTTTTGTGTTAAGTGATGTTTAAAATTCTGGGTTCATTTCAGAAATATTGTTTCTAAATATGATTTAATGCATAAAATGACTAGCTCATACAATATTATAATTTTTTAAGAAAATTTCGGAAATGAATTTAAAAAACATTAAACTGATTTTATTTTTATCCAAGATTAATTATCTAAGAAAAGAGAACACCATAAAAATAATATAAAAATTATAAACAACAGGTTGAAAGAAATTATTAAACGGGAAAATAAAAAATAATTCATGAATAACAAATGAAAAGATATTCCTGAAAAATAAATCCCAAATTATATTCTTGTTTGATAACTTGTAAAACTAGTTCATTTTTTACTAGATGTTCTATAATATAATAGGATCTCTAATTGATTTCCAAAAAAATAAATAGATAATTAAATTATAAAATATATTTAAAATAATTGAATTGTTGGCTATTTAATATAATTAGTGTCTTATGTGAACATTAAACTAGTGATTATTTTAAAAGATAGAATCAAATGTGTAATTTAATAGTTATGATTGAACAAGATCTGCATTCAACATTCCCATGAATCTCATCTATTATCGCTTCAAGGGAAATTTTATAGAAATTTTATTCCTTTATTGTGACATAAAAAATTATTCTAATCTAATAGAATGATTCCATCAATAATTTTGATGAAAACACATAAACTTCTCATTATACCATATAATGAAAGATATTCTTGTCTAACATAATAACCATAACACATATAGGAAAATTAAAAATACTTTTATTTTTTTTCGTTGCTTTAATTCCATTTATTTCATTCGATAGCACTAAAAGAATATTTGGGTTCGTTGGAATGTTCATATTAATTTAGTCAATCTATATAAACTACATACAAATACCTTTGAGAATCAGAATATGTAATAGTGAATGTTGTGTGTACCATCTTGTGATTGGGTATCCTCTATCAAGATTATTTGATTATAAGTGCAATATAAAAATATGTAACATAATAAATAAAAATGTAATTATAGGAAAATGAAATGTATAGACCTAGAATTATAAATATCATTCATGTAATATAAATTTGAATTTTGGTATTTAAATCATTTTTGCAACAAAATATCATAAAGATAATATGACAACATGAAAGAGAAATGAAGAAAATGACAATTATTATAGATTTACAACAACTCTAATCTATTCCTCTACTAGATAATACCCTGATAATGATTCATAGAATTATTTTTACTTAGATAGTATTGAAGGTAAATCGAAATGATTTCAATAGATATGGTTGGATATGTGAGATTTATATATTAATTTTCACTGAAATATATGTTCCGTATAAAAAAATTCTTATTGACATATTCAATTGATAATTATTGTATATAATAGAATTAAATTATTATTTTGAATTCCATGTAAATGAATAAAATTTCAGTTCCCTAGTGCGTATTACGGAATTTTATATGTGTGTAGTTCTAATCTATCATTCCTAGAATTTATGAAACCCTTATTGAACTATTGAACATACTTTTCTAAGATGTTTTTGGAGGTATATTTTATTAATTCATATAAAAATATACCTAAAATAATATAATTGTTTATAAATATCTAATATTTTAGTGGTTGTTATGTCAAGAATACCAAACATTTCCCCTTAAAGGAGAATATTAATTATAATGAAGCTTTCAAATTTTATTTGATTAAAAAAATACTTTATTTAAATATACAATGTAATGGGATTAAATGATAGTATAAAATTCCATAAAAAGATAGAAAATAATATTTTTAAGTGTGAATAGTTTTGAAAAATCTCGAAATTGTAAGACACCAAAACCTAAAACTATAAATCCCTAGGCGACGTCACATTTTATTGATATTAGAATTTTATGACATGATATTAATGTTGTATTTCCAAATACTTGATAGAAATATGGTAAAATATTGAATCACCCTAATAATGAATGATCAATGTATTTTAATAAAATTCTCTTATTTATTTTTTGAAAACTAAATCCAATCATATTTATATAACAAATCTTCGTGAAACTATATATGATCTAACTATGTAACTAGTTATTCATCTGGTTGAAATAACCCATTAAAATCTCCTTTTCAAACCATATTTTTAATATTCTAATCTAGGGTAACACTTATATATTTTTTCATTTTTCACTAACCAGTTCTCATTCTTGTGACAAAGTGTTAAATTATCATACTTATTAATTACTATAATTTAAACCATACAAACCTAACCTAAACACAACAATATGTTATAAAATTCATCACCCATATTTATTTATAATTATTTTTTTATTAATTTTTTTATAGTATCTATACATTCATAGGTAAATCAAATAAAAACATAAAATTTATTAGATGGGAATGAAACATATGTAAAATGTTCAAGGTAACTCGAAAAAATTAATTTACACTATTATCCCTTCAGTTGAGAATAGAAATTTATTTCACAATATCCCATTACAAGGTGTATATATATTAAACAAAAAAAATTCATATTAATACTGTATCATTTAATTGTGTCCAAATATCAATGTATATATACTTATATTAATAAATTAATCATACAAAATCAATTTTTATTAAAGTGAAATTCTATTGGAAAAATAAATATCACCCAGATCATTATAAAAAGTTAATTTTAGAAATAAAAAAGTTAATTTATATATGTACCAACAATATAATATCAATAGATAATGGGTTCCTTATTTTTTTTTTATTTACATTCTTTTTTATTTTATCTCATGCATTTATTTTTCGGAAATCAAAATCAATTACAAGTTCACTTATATCTCCCCCCCCCTTCATGAAAATTAAATTATCCTTAATATAAATGGTTAAATAAGTATACTAGTAATCAATGGTGTGAAAATAGAAACCATTCTTGGGGTGGAATATATTGAATCCTTATAAACGGATTCCTTATTATGATAATTTCTAAAAAATTTATATAAGGGACTAATCCAATATTCGATGACAATATAC
The DNA here is from genome assembly GCA_963277665.1 of Viscum album. NCBI lineage: Eukaryota > Viridiplantae > Streptophyta > Magnoliopsida > Santalales > Viscaceae > Viscum > Viscum album. Next base: position 648,873,684 of record OY728153.1, read on the forward strand.
CTTTATCTAGTTGACATACATAACCCATTAATTACATCAGTTGGAAAAAATATTAATATTATAATGAATAAGTCAGTATGAATTATGATTACACAAGAACGTATATAAAAAAAATTATACTAGATGTCCATTTAACTAGTATAAAACATCAAAATATGAATCAGATCATTATGTATTTCGGTTTTAATTTCATCATAAATACAAGATTTCTTATGTTCATCATACATACATTCTTCCATGTCAAAAATATATAATATAATTTTTTCACGTATATCTGATTGATTCATATATGATTATTCAAAATTTAATATTCTTGGTTATATGAGTCCACGGGGAGGTAGAAATCTTTTCCATATAAAATATGTTTTCTAAAAATAGAATCAGAGTATTATTATATATTCAGTATTCACATAGTGCATCATTTAAGTACATACATCAATCATGGAGGTTATGTTGCACCATTGTTCAATGATTTTCTAATTTTTATGCCTATTTTACTACTCAATTGGTTTGGAGTGATATGTAGTGGATAAGTTAGAAACAAACCAATACATAAAATATTATTGTATTCACGACAAGATTAAAAAATGTAATTCATAATAAATAAATTTAATCCTTATAAAAAAACTACCTAAAAATAAGAGACCCAGTAAGTTTGATAGTAACTTGAGATACATCTATCATCATTGACATTAATTCCATCCAATATATCATAGTATGCTAGAAAAAATATAAAAAAATTATTTCTATTTGGGAAGGCTCCAATGATGAAAATTTTTCAGGAATAAACTTTCTCAAAAAATATCATGGGTTGTTAGGGAATTTTATTCCTCTTAGTGATACTATATACATAATTACATCATATAAGTGAACCAAAAATTTATTATATTACCTATAAAATAATGGAAAATAAATTATAGAGTGATTATCCATTTGAGTGTTTATTTGAGACATGAAACACCATAATAAACCAAATAGAAGAAACTCAAAATACATGTGAACTCATGATCCTGGATATATCATAGAACATTTGAGTACCAAAAATTGTCTAACAAACTAGTTTTATCCAAAATATACAAATGTGACTTTCATAATACTTTTGTTGTGTGTTTTTATTATATCAATAAAGACTAAATATGCCTCCAGATATTTTAAACAATCTGAATACAAATGAATATAGTCTATAAAATCGCAACGGTAATCATTTAGAAGAAAACATTAATTAAATGGGCTGAGTTAATATGAGTATACATTGATTGGGAAGCATTGGTATTTTAAAATAACAATATCTAATCTCTTATCATATCATAAATAAATAGATGAAACTCTTGGACAAGGATCATAAAATATATGAGGTAGAGATAAACATGATTATCTATTTTGAGAAAATGAATGGATAAACGATTTGAAACCACAGCAACCATTTTACAATGAATAATAGAATAAAATTTGTAAAAATAAAACCTAATTTAAAAAATATCTTCGAGTAGTAGTTTATATTGATTGAACAAAATCCAAATTTATGAAGAATATATAATGAATCAAGGATCTAACTAAAATATGTTTTATTTAATTAACATCAATATAAATTTAGAATCTTCACTCATGAAATATTAAGTGATTTTTCACCTTTATGATCGGATTATTGGGGATAATATGTGACTCATTTTTTATGGAATTAAAATAATACATGAAACTATCATCTAGTTAATGAGTGGATATTTTTTATTAATTATTATTTGATCTAATACAGTAAAATTATAAAATTATAAAATTATATTTGATAGCATATGTGGAACACAAAACTCATCATAAACAACCCATGAAATATATTTTTTCAAATTTAATATCTTTAATAGCTGCCAGAACTCATGAATCTGAGTCTAAATGAACTGTAATATAGTATACCATTATAACATGATTATTATATTTTAATTTATGAATAATAATAAATAAAATCTGAATATTTTATTATTTAATCATATAGAACATTATCATTTTTCATTTATTGATATGAAATTATATAATATTCAATTAAATGAAAAATAAATGTTTTTTCGTAACTATATATTATTTATAGAATATTGTTTAACCATGATGTGTGAGAAAATTATGAAATTAGTTTTTACCAATTATAGAAATAAATTTAGGTAAAATGAACATAACTTTTGAAATCAACATATAAAAACATTCTTTGGGTGAACTTACAGGAATTTTCTAATAATTGTTATTTTTTATATGAATGTTGAAAAGTACTAATTCTTATTTAAATATTTATTTATAATAAATTATTTATAATGAAAAATAATATATTCAATTTTATATCAATTAAATTTAATTCAATTATATTATAATAAATTCAATTTAGTTCATTTTAATCACTTTTATGCTGATTTTTTTTGTTTAAATATTTCATAGTTATTTGAATTTTCTTTTTAAGAAAGCACTTTTTCAATGCGTATGAGGGTACTTTTATAAATTTAATTTTTTTATTATATGTGAAATTAATTTACAATAATGGATTATGCATTTTTAACTATATTCTATTATTTTTTCTAATAATATAAAATTAGTTATTTTCAATAATTAAAAGTGAAAATATCAATACTTAATTAACAAGGTTATAGAAAAAAATGGATTACCATGTGATTAAACTAAAATATAAAGGGTAAAATGACCAAAACTAAATAAAATATATTTTATGGAAATATTTTCACCTTAAAGTTCTAATTCCTTTTAATAATCCATTTTTAACACTTCTGAAATTTAAACAATATGTGTAACCTTTTTCATTTAAAAATTTATAAGTGTTCCTCTCACCTAACCTATAAAAGGCCACCAATTATCATCTCATATTTACACTATAAAAACAATTTTATTTGTCAATTTCTTGACCAAATATTATCCCAAATTCTATCCAATTAAACTAGAATATTGTTTTTGTATAAAATTCATTTTAATAAACCATTTGGTAGAACCCTAAAGAGGTGGTCTGTTAAGAGGTAAAACTCATAAATTTGAATTATGGTTTTATTTATTCTTCCATATCAGTCAAATATATTAATTTTTTATTTGATATAACACCATTATAATAAATATAATTATTTTATTATTTTATTTTCATATGCAATGTCTATATCTTTTTTACTTAAATAAAAAATCATAATGTCACTTGTTTGTATAAACGACTACCTCCTTGAGAACTATTGTGAAATATTTTACATCAATACCCATCACAGTTGGGTATGGTTATGGATATAATATATATATATACATATATGATATTTATAAAATTATTATTAATCTAGATTAATTATACAGTTTATATAGTTTTTTACATTCCATTTCATAGGGGATATGAAAATATCTCTAACGCAACACGAAGCGATGTTATTCATTTTTCACTAATACATTACACGAATGGTATTAAATATAAATTAAATAAAAATATGTTAAATAAATAAAATATTTATCATATTCATGAAATATTTATCTTTATTTATAGAAAAAATATAATTTTCTTCCTTCCCTTCTAAATCACCTAATGATGATAACATTTTTTGTGTGTGTTTGCACTAACGCCTTCATGAAGCAATGTGACTCTCTATAAATACCCAGAAAAATTGATGATACATATAAGTATATTTAAATTAAAATATGTTATTTATTATGTTATTATATTTATGTAATGACAAAATATTATGTTCCATCATTCCATAATGTTCGACAAAAAAATGGAAATGTTTATCAATGTGTATGTATGACCTAACGACATTATAATGGTAATCCACATCATTTATCAAAACATTATTTCCTAAATGGGATTATAAGTTTAAATAATTTTCAATTATAAAAACTAACTCATTATTATTATAGTATAAATGTTTAAATAACTACCTCTTCGTACATTATTTTTCCTAAAGAAGTTATTTTTGACACATATGTCAAAAATCATCGAAGCAACCAATGTAAATGTCATTGATTATGTATTTTTATATAACATGATAATAAGTTAAATAAAATTAATTATAAAATTTAGAAATACTGTTAATAATTTAAATAATTAACATAGGATTATCATAGAAGAAGATAAATAATGTATGAGGGGAGATGGACTCGAGGTAAGGAACTGCGTCTAAATTTCAATTCATTGTGGCATATTGTAATGTGATGAACTTAATTTAATTTATATGGTGTACATACTGAAAAGTTTACATTTAATTTCATAATTCCAATATATATCTTCTAATGTAATATTTCAATTTTAATTAGTTCATCCAATATAATTTGACATCAAAATTAAAAATTAGTAATTAATTTCTTAACTCAATTTATTTTCATTAGGTTATGTAAATCAATAAATACCTTTAATATTATAACATTTTTTGTGTATGTATTTATAAATATATAATGATATTGTCCTGTTATTTTTCTATTAAATTACATTTGATACCCATAGTCCATTAATTTATTAATTTTCACTCAAACATTATGATCATTGTAAGAGTTTACATTAAGAAATAATTTTCATCATGATTCATTAGGATTGAATTTCAATTCAATGAACTTATGGGATCATTGGATAATAAATACAATCACTTATGACTTTATCTGCTGATTCACTATGTTGTCATAGTATAATACCATTTTCCAACTCTATGGTATTAAAAATTATTGAAAAAATGTTTTGATAAAGTCTTACATCATTTCTCTAACTACTCATAATATTATTTCCGTCAAACTACATGTTTATAAAATTATTATCAGAAATTGAATTTTAAACCAGATAAATTCTATAATTAAATATAGTTTTTACCATTTTAAAATTTTAGATAATTTTTATAAATTTATATTCAGGTAATTTTAAAAACAATAATTATTATGATTTTTACCTAAAAAAATCAACGGAATGATTATTTTAAGATGTATGACATGAATTTAATTTTCATCCATCATTACCACTAAAATTTTATAAATATTCATTTATAAATTTTAAATTTATTTTAAATTTTATTATTTAATTAAAATTGTTATATTTTTTATTTTAAATGGGGATTTCTATTTTACTTGAAAAAATTTTCATGGATCTTTCCATGAAATTTCAATTAATCAACAGAGAAAACCATTATAATACTAATTCTCCACTGTAGATATGTGTTCTAGATATCATATTTATCATCCTCAATATGATTTATGATTATTTATAATTTGGATAATATTTATATTTCCAACCTTGATTCTTTTATTAGTAGTAAACATTTTATTAAATTATTCAATTTTCAATGACCATTAGGAAATAAATTTTCCATGAATGCCCATATTACATATCATATATGTTAATATTTAATTTAATATATCACATTTATACATACGATGTTTTATATTGAAAATTATATTTCTGGAAATATTTATAATACCTTTTATTTCTCTCAATGAAGATATTAAATAGTATGTCATATTTTTCATGAATAAAATTGACTTTTTATATAAGAAGAATGATTTTGACATAAATATACAGGTGGGGAAAGGTTATAGATAACCCCACACTATATTAGTATTTCCATGATCTGAATTAGTATTATACCATTAAACAGTTTTGTATATGTATTTTAACTTATCTTGATAAAGGCATTTACAATAGAGGAATCATGTGCTTAAGAAACGGATGTCCAATTTTTATGTGTTTCCTTCATCAAGAAACACCTTATTATTACACATGATATTTTCATGAAGACATTATATCGAGATTCATTTAACTCTTAGATTATTAATTTAATTTAATTTTTTAAGTTCATTACATTTTCCGGATGAATATTACTTATCAAGTTATGATAGTGATTTTATTAATTAAATTGATTTGGTTAATAGTAATTTATGTTTTTGTATAGATTATGATAGAAAAATATCATATATATAATGTTTTTTTATTTTTTATAATAAAATTAATATTTTTATTGACTAATTATAGATTCCACTATAATTATATATGAATTTATTTTCATTGTATTTATTCTATTTTATAGAAATCCAAAAGTTTCCCTATGATTTTTATGAAATGTTATTCTAGAAGAAAAAATTAAATTCTCAAAATAAAATTATTTTAATTTATGTTTTTAAATTTAAAATTGTAATCGTGTTTTTATCGAGTTTAACATGACAACTAAGGTATTTAGTAATTTAGGATATGCTTTCATGTATCCTTTTCAAATGTAATAATGATGGAACCATCTATAGGATACTGTGGTTGATGTAATTACAGTTTATATTACAATATTTTTAGTAGAAATCATGGGAATTATATGTATGAAGTCATACATTGTCAAATAATATCCCTATGAAATAATTTTAGGATAATCATAAATGAATGTCCAATTGTTTTTATAACAAATACATTTTATGGTATTTCGTATAAAAACATCCCTTCCTATATAGTGCAATTGGATGTGGTTATGGAATTTATTTTCCTTGGGTTGATAAAAATGAAAATATAACATTGAGTTGGGCATGCATGTCACCTGGTGCACAATGATAAGCCTTACTATGCATCTTATATGATACACAAGGGGGTAAGAATAGGATAATTCATATTTTCATTCCAAACGATGATAATCTATTTAAATATATTATTCCAATTAGTTTCCAAGGACAATTGTTTGTTGTATTAGATTGAAAATATGGTGTAATGGTCTACCCATCATATATAAATTCTTTGTGACTATGTGGTTTCCCACTATGATTATTCATTTTCTCAATTTTCATTTTTGTCTTAGTAAATGTCTAAAATTCAAAGGAATCAGGTATACATGGAACTTAAAGGAAAAATTTGTTACTATGAACACAAAATGGGATGATGAAATGAGTTAAAAATATTTTGATTATCCACAATTAGTTATCCAAATTTATAATAAACATCATATACCTTAACCAATACATAGACTCACCAATGTGGAGAATGATGGGTTTACGAATTTATTTAGTTATTGTGACCATAGAGGAATTAAGAATCAGTTCTATTAATTTCAAAAATATAAATATATACTATAGAATGTGTTTTAATTGAATACGAATTTTTTTACATGTGTGAAACATGGGAATAATTTAATGAATTTATTAATAAATTTTCTGAGTATGATGGATGAAAATTAATTTTGTTATATGTATCCATTTTTTTTTCATAGCCTTAAATGTGGGGATCCTTGCAATAACCTAAATAATATAAATGGTACATGAATATTAAAATAAATGAGTGTTATAATATACTATATATTGTTTTTACCATAAATAAACTGAAAAAGGTAATTTCATAAACGAAAATAGTTATATTAATCAGTAATGAATCCGATTAAAATTCCAAACATTAAAATTGGAAAACAAAATTTGACTATGTAATATTGGTAAATATAGATATCCCTAATCAACTATAATAATCACAAAACATCCAAAACTAAATATAATTATCACAATTTTAGTAAACTATTGAATATTTTAGAAAATGGAAATATTGAACAATGACAACAACAAGTTGACTAACTAATGAAGAATTAAAGGTATGTATATATGTTAATTTGACAATTTAGAATGGAAACATGAAAATTGGGAATATTATCTTGTCCTTTTGAAAAATATTTTTATCAAATATTTAAAATTATGATATAACTAATATTTATTATGATTTCATTTAGAAAATATAAATTTTATAATTAAAAACTCAAATAAAATATTTCCACAATTTTATAAGTATTTCATAAAAATAATAATTTGTATATGTAAAATTAAAATTTCCAATGATAGAAGTTTTATTTCATAAAATTTTCATCCTTTTCCAAATTGGAAAATCTAAATTTTCATAGGGTGATTTTTTTATATTTTTTGGGAGTAGTAAATTATCGTTTACACATATTGGGTGTTTCTTATGATAAATCATTTAAAAATGAAATAATTCATTCTATAACATGAGTATTGACATGATATATTTTCATCTTGAAAAATTTATTTATATATAATAACCTTATATTCCAAACCTAAAAATAACTTTCCAATGTTGAAAAATTGAATGTTTTACATTAAAATACTTAGTTCTCATTTTCATATTATTTCTTTTAATGAATCTACGTAATTAGAATTACAACATGAACCAATGTCATAAAATCATTTCAATTTAATTCATATATGGTTTATAATGACAAGATAATCATTATTAATATGTTTAACTTAGATATAATATTTCATTCATTGTATTATTCTAAAAATACATGTCTTCCCATGTATAAATAATCCATCTCCCTCCCCTTTACAAACAAATAAACCCCATATACCAAAGTATAAACTCAAACAAAATATATCTTTTTAATACACCTATAATACATATGATAATTCAAATGTAATTTAACTAGAAATATTAATGGAGTTATATTATTGTACAGGAGAAGCTCCATCGAGGATTATTTTTCAAACAACTCTATTTTTTCATATTATATTTATTTTTTCACTACGTTATTCACAATGAATCATTTTATTATTATTAATTGAGAATTTTACCAGAGTATTAATGATTTATTCATTATGTACTAATCAGATTTATGATATTTATAAATTAAAAACATCCCTTTCAAATTATCCTGACAATATCAAATCAGTGGTCGATTGATCACCTATGGAGACAATACCATGCCAACAAATTTTACCATAATCATGAATTGATTTCATGAATTATTTAAAATATTTAAATAATTAATTATATTCTTTATAATATTCTATAATTAATTCAACTAATGTATATATTATACATAATAATATAGTGAAATCGATGAAAGCATGAAATTTTGTATATAAAAATGTCTCACGATAAATACCCTATAACCATTAGAATTTTAAAATATAATAAAATGATAAAAATTGATTTACTGTGGTGAAAATTAAAATAATTCACTTCTATATCATTTTTTTAATACTTCAATGATTAATATTCATAATTCACATAAGTTATATAATAATTATTGAATTAACATATGTGGATTATTGAATCCAACTTCATTTTTTTGGGTTATCCCACTTTAAAGAAATATTTGTTAGTTCATGTGTTATGGAAACATGGAAATGTATAATGAGAAATATGGGAACAAGATGCATACATGAGGGATCAACGACCAATATGTTTGGTTTGGAATCATAGAGATTTTCAATAGTGATACTCATGGACAATCTGTTATTATGGCGGGAGATTTTAAGATTTTGGCCCTTTCAAGAGTCATATTGGGCGGATTATCAGGTAATTTTTGAAGCATTTATGTACCTTTAACTTTGAGTATTGTCTTGGGGTGAATTTGGGTGAATGTTTAATGAAATAAAGTCAATAGTGGGTTTTTCACTGGTTTAGCATGGTTTGAAAAATCGTGCAACAAAACCATTCCATGAGATCGTAACTAGACCATGAGGTCCACACCATTTGTACATGGTTTAACCAACCGTGCGACCAAACCATGTCATCCATGAAATCCTGGACAGAGGTTTCTGCACCATTGTTCCATGGTTTTTCAAACCGTGCTCCTCTGCTCAGGAAACTGTGCATGCATGATTTTAATTCTGAAAATCCTTTTTAAAACCACTCTAACACCCAATACTACCATATATTTGACCTTGGATCAGGCATGATGAGTTATAGGTTTTCTAAAGCCTTCAAATAATATTCCAAGTAGATTCCAAACTCGTTCTATAAATATAGATTCCTAGAATAATGATCATCTCTTCTCCCGGTAAGTGGGCTTCATTCTGATGCTTCTTCTGTTCCTCCTCTTATCTTTTCTAGATCTTCTCATGGAAGATCTCTATATTTTTAATGGAACTAAACCCATTTGTAAGGATCATGATATATGATTGTGGATCTATATCTTGATTTTCATGATCTTTACGCCATTGATCATAATTTTTGTTATTTGTATTTAGATCCGTAGATTGATCAATGATGTTGTACAACTTGTATATTGGGGATTTCTGTTGGGATAACACCCATCAAGAAACCAACGTAGGATTCTAAATGAAACTCAAATATTCAGGGTTTATGATGTCTTTATGAGTTTATGAAATTGATAGGTTCCCATGATAAATGATTTCCTAAATTAGAATTATTAGAAAAGTTTAATTGATGTGTTTTTACCTTCATTATTTATTGATAATTGAATCTCAGAACTAACGAATAGGGGTTCCCATTTCTTACTAATATTTTTTGAAATTTAATTATAGGTTGTGATTTTTGTATTTGAGTTATTGAAATTGATTTTAATAAGAACATAAATTGGGGGGTATTTATTTTTGAATAAAATTTGATATAAAAGATGATTATTTTTCTAAATGAATAATGTCCCAGGATGTGTTCAAAGATATATACATTTGAGAATTATTAATGATATGTTGGGTTTTTATATGAAAAATTAATTGTGAAGATTTAATTTTGGAATGTGAAATGTGTTTACTAGTTAATTAATTGAGGTATTCAGTAATGGTTTATATTCTTAGTTAATTGGTGAATTAAATAATGGGATTTAAAATGTTTAACTAATCACTGTATTGGAAAATGAATAATGTGTAAAATTATTATAATTTCAAGTATGATAAAATGGAAGTGATTTTTTGGTAATATGCATGGTGTGCTAGATCGATTAGAAGTTGGGACTTTGACATATAATTCTTCACCAATATTTATCCCAGATTGAGATTATGGGGTGACAGGCATGACAACCTACACCGAATGACAGAAGTAGTGCTAGGCATGATGACCTACAACCGAGGTGATTGGCGGTGCTAGGCATGATGACCTATATCCAATGAATGATATTAATGACTGATGATTCAACTAGGATTTGGGATGCTAGGAATGACTGACTAAACAAAATGAATTATAATAATAATTGATGATTAAATTTGGAAACATGAATTTAAATGGCCTGATGTGATGATTAATGATTAAATAAAAACCTTATAACTGTCTAAATTATGAATTTTAATTATTTCTTTATAAAACTACATGCACTATCATTTGATTGAACTCGTTTTGGACATCGTTGTTTGTGGACTACTGAGTTTTATGCACACCCTATTCGGGATACCTGATTGGAACATGAGTAGAATTTTTTGTTCTAGAACAACATAAGGGAAAGGCCCTATGATATGTTCCAGTTTGGGATTGCTGAATGGGAGAGGGAAGCAGATGTAGTTTGGGAACCATTATGGGGTTGTTATGTCTTTACTTTTAGTTGCATTGTAGTCACTAGGATATTTCATTTTTATAGAATTATTTACATATCATTTGTGTATTGTAATATCTGTTTTTGACTATAATATTTCATAGTATTATTCTCGTTAGTTATATACAATTCCTCACATCGGTATTTTTATTTTCTTCTTTTGATGTTTTATTCCGACAAAAGAGTGTATAGTCTCCCCTAAAATGACTTACAAGACCCTCGCTACAAGTCTACACCCTCTGGTGTATGAGGAGTCACAATTTGGGGAAAGTGGCAAACTGGCACGGGGCATTGTTCATGGGCTCCTGGGTCAGGGCGTCATTGTGTAACTATCCTAAATCCTGCAATAAAGCCTAGAAAACTGGTTTTAAGGATTTTTAATAAAAAGGGGCTATATACAGAGTGTAATATTCTTTAACCATCTAAAATGATGATTCAAACTAGAAACTATGGACACTACATTCTCCCTAACATTGGTCTTTCCATCATCGGAATGTAGAAACCCCTAGCTACCCTGAAATAGATTTGACCATTTCTCTTTAATGTCCTTCTCTCATTCCCATGTCTCTTCTTGATTCTATAGATGTTGGTATAAAACCCACACCAGACCGATGATTTTTACACTCAAGACTTTATCTTTCCTATCAACAATCAGCACATGGATATTTATCAACGAGGCATCTAGATCTTTGTCAATGTGATCTCATCAGTTCACATGGTTAGGATCAAGATGTTACTTTTTCAACGGGGACAAGGAACACATTCTGCATCCTACTGAAACATAGATGTAATTACAGGTGATATGCCACATCTTTGGCCTATTGCAGTATCTCAAAAGCGCCTATTTTTCAATGAGATAACTTTCCCTACTAACCAAAATGATGATGTACATTCCTTGGAGATATCCTCAAGATGACATGATCACCCATGATGAATGACTACAGTCTTCGATAGTGACATTAATATGATTTTTGATGACTCTAATACATCTCCATCCACTATCTAATCAACTAGGTCTCCTCCTTCATTTCGTAGACAATGCTTGACCGAACTAGGGAAGTCTCACCCATTTCCACGAAAGAATGTGATGAATGTCAAGGACACCCCTAAAATTCTAAAAATGGAGCCATATGTATCAAGGATAGATAGTTGTTATTGTATTAGAACTCCACCAAGGGTATATGATCTTCACATAAGCCACCAAAATCCACTACAGAATCCCAAAACATGTCTTCCAATATATATATCATCCTCTTATATTATCTGTCTATCTAAGGATGATACGTCGTGCTCTTTGTCAACTAAGTCCCACTGTATTTTTGTATAGATTTCCAAAAAACGAGATATGAACCATGGATCTCTATTTTAAATTATTGAAACGGGTAGGCCATGTATCTTAACCATATCATTTATATAAATTTTGGACGGAACCGCCACTGTATGAGTTTCCTGAATAAGGATGAAATTGGATTACTTGGTATGTTAATCCACAATCACCCAAATGGAATCATATTTCTGTACCATTCTTGGAAGACGTAGAACAAAATCCATTTTCATAAGATCCCATTTACAAAATATAATTGATAATGACTGTCACATAATTCCATGTCTCTTATGCTCATCTTCAACCTTCTGAAAAATGATGTATTGCGAGATAAAATTGGATACATTCCATTTTATCACGCTCTGAAAAATCATAAACATAAATGTCTAATACATATTCTATTTATAGGGATGTACATCCCATTTCAAATAGTGGTATAAATGATGAACTTGTTATTGAGAACTCATAGGTACAAACATCCAATCTCTAAAACACAAAACTAAACTCCCATCAAGTTTCCATCTCTCAACGGTCTCCCCACCATTGACTAATGAACACATAATTGTATATTCATCGTTAACTATTTCTGCATGTTTGATCATATTTATTAAATCACAAAAAACCATTGGTAAAAAGTTAACTACAATATCATCTCAGTCTTCACACTCCACATGAATGTCATCTTTGACTTACAACAACATTCATTCCTCAGAGGCTTCTTTCTCCATCTAAGAATATGAATTACTATTCAATGAAACCTCCACTGAATTTCATTTTCCTTTTGTATACCTGAAGTCAACATCAAATATCTGGAGATACTCCATCGATATACTTTTTCTGAGAATGAAATCATGATATGATAAAATATGTATCAGGCTTTTATGATCCATAATCATAGTCAATTTCTCACTAAAGAGACAATGTATCTCTATTTGGAAAGCATTGATGACAAAAAATAACTCCAAATTTTGTGTTGCGATATTCTTTTCATGCACCCTCAACTACAATGAACCATAAACAACCACATTGCATCCTTTCAGGAGAACAATGACCACCCCTGATCCTAAAGCATCGGAGTACACCACATATCCCTCTCCTGATTTTGGGAATATCATGATATGTGTTGATGTATGATGAAGATTCAGTTCCAGGAAAAACCACTATCATTCTTTTATTCCTTAGAATGGAGTATTCTTCTTTTTCGGTGTTGTCATTGGCGATGATAGTCATGATAAATGACACAAATAGTGTCGGTAGTATCCAAATAAACCAAGAAAACATTGTATCTCAACGAAATTCTTTTGTGGTTTCTATGAGATAATAGATTCTATAATTTCATTTTCAACTGAAACATCTTTATCAGAATTGAAATTGAAATGAAAATGTACATCGTGTATCAAAATATCACACGTTGATAATTTAGCATACATGTTGTGATCTCACAAAATCTGTACCACTATTTCCTTTTGTTCTTTAGGGGTTTCCCTTGACTTTGAATACACCAAGATGTCATCCACAAACACCAAAACAATAGAGTCCATAAAGTTATGATGTATCTGATTCATTAAATTGATAAGGACAGCTGGTGAATTCATTAGGCCGAAATGCATGACTATATATTTTTAGTATCCAAATATCATTCAGAAATCTATCTTTTGAATATATTCCTTCGAAATCCAAATTGGTGATATCATGATCGAAATTAAATCATTGAGAACCAATTATATCATTTCAATCGATCAAATAGTTCATCTATGCAAGGATGTGGGGAGCTGTTATTTATTGTAACATTGTTAAGCTTATGAAAATCAACACACATCCAAAGAGTTCCATATTCTTTCATCACAGACAAGAAAAATGATTCCCACTAAGACACAATTTGTTTAATGAAACCCTTTATTTTTGGATCCTCCAAATGAAGATTCAATTACCTAAAAAATTTTTGTTACATCACATAAGACAGAAGTGAAAAAGGATAGGTCCCTATAAGGAGATTAATCATAAACTGCATATCCCGTAGAGGTGCTAACCCCATAGAAGTTATAGGGAAAGGCATATGGACATTTATATAATACTCTTGAAAATCAATCTTCCTCGATCTCTTCCATTTATTCCAAATTCCACTCTGCCAATTGAAAAGATATTGTTCTCTTAAATGGTTCCAACAAGCTCTATGCACCTATATTTTCAACCCATACTCCTCTAAAAAGATTCCCACATCCATCATCAGTGTGGAAACTAATAGTTCATCCATAGAAGTATATGTGATCCTTGAATGTTTTCACCCTATCCATACCCATTATTATGTCATAGACATCCATGACCAACACCTATAAGTCTAATTTCAGCTCACCTCCATCAATAGTTATAACACATTATATACACACAAAGGCTTGAAATTCACTTTCCCCTAGAGGATTTTTTATTTTTAAACATATGGCATCATTTACAACATTAATCATATCAAATAAATGGAATAAGAAGAAATTAAATATTTCGATGCACCAGTATCGAAGAGAACATGCATAAGGGTTGAATTCAAAATAATCGTACCTCTCAACATAGATGGTCCATCCTAATCATTAACAATTATTTTCTCATATCCATAAAATTTATTCAATATTTTATTTTCAGCCTTACTACCCTATGGAGATTTCCCTAGATGAGGAGTCACGGTATTTCAGTAATCACAATGGCTAACTATACTATAATGATATGAATAATTCTGCTGCCCTCATCCTATCGAAGCATATGACGATTGTGATTCATGAGAAGTGTCTCGAGCACCTGAACATGGATAATTGTGATAATAGAACTGAAGAAAACCCATTTACAAGATTTTATAATGTACTATAGGCTTTTTGTACAACCTCTCTTTTTGTTGTCAAGAAAACCACATTGAATACAAAATACATTGTTGTTGGGATTTTCAAGAAGGTTCATAGATCCCTTCATCTGATCCTGATTTCCACTTCCACCTTGGAAATAGTTTTTCCTTTTCTACTTGCTCATAGTTTATGAGATCCAAACATTCCATACTTGTATCATCACACCTCCTCTTATAGATCCCAAGATATCATGTTTTTCTATAATTTCTTTATTCACCATCTCTCTATAATCATTAAAAAGGAGCACAACAATCTTCGATCGAATATCAATCCTTATCCTCAGTTCTACGATCTGTACCATGAAGGATACACATTCCACTACCTCTAATGAAAAGCACAATAAATTCATGAATTTAGCTACGTATTCCATGAAATAGGGTTTATCCAACTTCAGGATAATTAAGTCCATTTTTTTCTAGATTTTGAATGTATGGGGATATAATTGTTTATTAAAAATTTCATAAAATTCATCCCAATAAGGACCTTCATTCCCTTTATAAGGTACTACCCATTACCAACACTGACATGAAGTATCGACAAGAAATTATGTGTCCAGCTTGACCTTGATATCTATTGTTTTGCTAATTAATTCAAAGATGCAATTCATCATAATCAACCACTCAACCTATTATTCAGGTTTAGAAACACCCCAGAATATGGATGGTTTCTGCTTTAGGAACTAGTTGATGTGATCTACAAGCCTTGGATCATCCCACTAGTTCCTAGTTTCCACAACTTGGAATGGTTGGATGATTCTCTAGACCAGCACTTGGTTCATCTGTGTCTGAGGTGCAACAACATTCCCCTCAGCTTCATTCGGTTGGACTATGTGATGCATATCAGGTTCTATTTTCTAAATAAAAAACAAAATTTATAAGTGTCAATATCTAGTAAAAATGGATAATAATTTCAAATTATATAACATTAAGTATCACAACAACTTTTTCCAATATCAAACTTTTTCAATGTACAATTATTATTTTAAAAAATCAACTTCGTTTTTTAGAATTAAACCATTTTCAAAGCACCATATGCATTTCATTTTTCAAAATAATTAATTTGAAATAAAATTTAACACTTTTTCAAAAATTAAAACGTTTATCAGAACATGAATCATGACATGAAATTATGTATTCACTTTTAGTGGGATGTCATTCCTCTATAATGCATGGCATGCTCATCTCATTGGAAAAACCTGTGATAATGAGGTTTCAATATCCTATATATGTCATCAAACAATTATGTACCCAACATAATAGTAACATTAATTTCAACAAAGAAAGTTTAGCTACTACTCTTTATTCTATATATATCATGTTCAGAAAATCCTACACCGTTTTATTGTTCTAACCCATGGAACAAACAGGAAATAATTCGAAATCGAAGAACATGAATATTGAGGACTACTTATTAGGAGAGTACCAGACAAGTTGATACCATTTGTAATGACCAGCTAATTCCCATTGACATAAATGTACAATGAGCCATTATTAATCCTAAAATGACATTCCTAAGATGCCAAATGCTGGAAATAAATGATGAAGGGTTTCAAATTAAGTGAAGTATGATTTACCCTTTAATCACTGAAAAAAAACCCAACAAACAATCCACAAAAACTTACTATATGATGAATGAAATAAAAAAACTCAATTTAAATCATTCTATTTAAAACAACCAACAAAGGTATGCTGAAGGAGAAGATGAACCAATATCAATGTAAACAATCGAAAGACAATAAATAAACACTATGATGAAAACAATACTCCATGCTCCAACATCACCAAGAATTCCAATGCATCATGACATGGTGCTAAAGGAGTGTGCTACTTTACCTTTATCCATGTACCAGAAGGTAGCATCTGAAAAATCACCAAAGAGCGAAAGAAATGATCAGTATATAACTCATTAATTTTGAACAAGGCTTTTATATCTTACACCACTAGGATAAAACTATTAGCACGTTATATAAAATGGTTTATATAAATCAATTTAGAAAACCAATTATAACCATGTGAAAAAAATAAATTGTTACCAATTTTCAATAGGTTATTTTCTCAAAAATTACTAATCAATTACTATAAACAAATTCTAATTATTATTTTGGAACACCCATTCCATATTTCACAATTCACTCACACATTCTCACTTCATTAAATAGTTCTATACTCAAGACCATTCTATTTTCCAATTAATTATTGTCCCAATAACACCCTCCCTAGAACCAGGGTCACAATACTTGTACCCCAATGGTACTTTTCCCTTATTCAGGGCCTGATAAGAATGAACTCACTCAGAAACCATGTATTATAAATATTTTCACTACTAAAATAAACCACATCAATAAAGGTAATATTTTATTAAACAAAAAAGAAAAACCAATTTAAAAAATTGTTTCAATAAAAAATTCCATTTTTTTAAAAACCTATAATCCATTTCATGTTCCAACATTCCAAAAATATCCAATTTTTAAAATATATGATGAGAAAATAATAACAAAATCAACCTTCACATTAACCCAATTTTACATATTTCAATAACCATCTCTCATGATGGTTTCCAACAAGTGATAATCAGTAAAGTCACAATATATTTAGAGAAATACATTTAATTGAAATAATTCCAATCTGTTCCACTAAGAGGATTCATGATTGAACCCTCATACCATAATGGTTTTGGTGAAAAAACAAAATAGTTTAAGTACAATCGAAAAATATTTGTTCATTCTCCAAATAATTGTCATTAGACCACTTCTCCTGTCATCAAAAAGAAAAATATCAACATATTTAGTTTCAAAAACCAGTATATACACATAAAATTCATATTTCATAGAAACCAAGTGGAGAGAAAAAAGTAGCTCTATGTAGACTTATGATGATTGAAGAAGAATGTTGAACCATGACCAAGAAACGGATGAAAATACTTTACCTTGAAGGTAGAGAGCCTCTAAAAGTCACATATTGATGACTAGGGTCGAGAACCATGAAGAGACAACCAAAATATTGAGATGGAATATCCGTACTCGTGATTTTAATCTGGCTATTTTCTAGGTCAGGATGTGTACCCCTTGGTCACACCGTGTAGGGAACGTTGGATAAGTACACTAAAAAGCTGGTCACCTCGGGTAAAAAACTTATTCAAACAATACATGACATGTGTCATAGGTACACGATGTCTACCAGATTACGACATGACCCCTATATCATGACTTGAATCCGTCCCCATGTACACAGTGTCTACCTATCCCTAAACCTATACTAAACCTCAGAAAACATATTTTATGGATTTTTAATCAATATTGGCCTTAGAGAATATGGGAATATTACCCGATCTAGGTAACATGATTCAAAAAATCAGAAACTGGTGGTAGTATAATGGGTATCGGCTTGGTCTACTACTTGAGGTTGGATCCATAACCTTTACTTTTAATTATAAAATTATTTAAATTCCATTTAGCTACATACTTAATTTTCCATTGTCATGTTGAATTTCATTTCTTGAAAAAGTTATTTACATCTGATTCTCAATGTATTTCCTGATAAATAAATTCATGGTTTTGTAATTAAAATACTCCAAAAGAGGATCAATTTCTAAGAAAACTCTTCATGATTATTTAATTTTTATTTATCTTTATTCTATTATCCAAGTGGTATTTCTATTAATCATTGAGGATATATATGGTATACTAAATTTTAGGATGTGGAATTTTTGTTGATCCTAAATGTGTTTCCTCAACCACTAAATATCTAGGTGAACCCAAGATCATATTAAGTCTTGGACTGACCATAAAATGACTTGTGGTTCCAACTAATAAATTTAAGAGATTTTTCAATTAATATCATTTACCCATTTATGTAAATTACTAGTTAAACCATGTCAGTAAATTCCCAATTATTATAGGTAAACTCTGAGTGACCCACATTGATCTTGTAAATGATATTTTCATTTTCGAATGAATTCAATTATTTAGATGGAACCAACATGGAGTATTTTTCACATGAGAGGTCGTGTATCATGTAGTGAGATATTCAAATGGCAATTCCTCTTTATTACGTTTAATTAAATGGATTGAATTACTAACAGTGAATTGTTCCTGGGTACATTCACTCTTCAATATAAATGTTTTATATGTGAAATGGAAATCAATAATGGATTCCGTGAGAATATTTTCCTCATGCATGAAATTTAATAGGTGATGACGTATTTTTAAATGAATTAATTGAAATGCGAATGATGGTAGACCTTAAATCCATTTGTGAAAAAATCAGTGTTCCTTAATTATATTTAAGTTCTTGATAAATATGTATCATGAGAGGTACTGACTCACGATAAAGTCACAAGTATAATTATGAATCTAAAACGGTTTTAGAATGGATGGGTAGTCTTTATAAGAGGTTACGCCGCATTCCTAACATAATATTTCAATGATAACCACAATAATTAATACATACAAATGACAAGGAAGATTTCATGGAAAATATGATGTTAATATTGAGTGCTATGGACCCAAATGACCCTTATGTTCACCCACATGTTTATATTCATGAATATATTATATGGATATCCCAGACCACTGTGATTGAAAATGTCACTAACAGTACCTTAATGTATGTGACGAGATCCCTGAATAACCACGAGCTCAGATAATTGAATCATCATGTGTCTGTAGGACTGTAAAAGAGTCATGCCTTTTCACAGCTTCCATTTTTTTTCAAGGTGTCCTTTTTTCCTTCATGGTGTCACTATTTTCTTCATGGTGATCCCCTTATGCATCATGACTCATGTAGCCTATAAATAGGTTGTTCACTATCCCCCATTATAACCATTTTTTACTATCACCTTTAATCATCCAAACTCCCAATTCACAATGTTCTTGAGCATTGGGAACCTGAGAGAAAATGGATCACCAAATGTACATGAACATCGCAAAATGCACTTTCATTTTATCCTCATGGTCCCTATCTATGGTAGAAATGACCTTCATAAAGACCACCACCATTAAAGAAGGAGGGTCCCCATTGGGTTGCTCAATGATTCGTGAAATATTAAGCCTTCATGGATCACTCAAATAATAATAAGACCTATGTTATGGTAAGTACATGCTCCATGAGGGTCTTGGCATCTTGAAGCCCCATACCTTTGTGAATCATCCATTATTCGCAATTCTCTTCTTACTGATCCTCTTGGATTCGCAATCCATATTCATGTGCTGCCATCCAGGCTTGTGTGTTGTTACTTCAGGGTCTCTTGTGTGTTTTACCATGTTGTATTACATTACATAATGATTCATTACACAGGTGCACTAAAAACAATTTCTTCATTTCATATCTACACTAACACGGACCCCTGAATTGATTGATCATCTTCCTCACTCTAAAATGGAATTTTTTGGGCCTTCCCATCCCCATGTTTGGGTTGGTACTTGTCATGTAAGTCATAGGGGTGAGGATTGTGTCCTTATATTATAAGCTATAGTTTGTTAATGGGCCTATCATCCCGTTTCCTCGACACCAAATTTGAAAATATTATTTCTCCTTGTGTGTAAGTCTTGAGAGGATCAGATAGAGGATGATACCAAAAACCCTTTTCATCCCAACATTTCAATAAAAATTTCTTCTCCCACTGGGGATTTTCTCCATCTATTCTTTAATCATTCTCCCCATATGCCCGGATTCCCAACTTGATTGGGTTTTCTATATTTGATTGACATGGAATGGAAACTTCTTCCAATGGAATTGCATCTGTCTCAAACATCATAAAATCCTCCTTGGGCCTCACTGCTAGAGTAAGTCCCAATATCAATCAACATGAGATACTTCAACACATAATCCCCACAAAATCTATTGTGGCCACAACCTTCATTACACAATAATCAGGTCAACTACTACATGTTATGTATCTCTCCGATCGTGACACACATGATCTTAGATTGTGATTTCGACAATGATATCCTCTTTGGATATCTAAACATTCATAATCCCCATCATGTCCTTAGGATTATGGTAATGTGCTCTCCAGGATCCGAAAACTCTTATCACTGATCAATGTGAACTCTAATCCCTTCCTTCTATGAAGGGTATATAGGAATCCTCTCTGAGGTTCTAACCCATCAATATTCACAACCCATTTGTTCTGTCCATTCCATGTCGGTTTACTAATCCTGCATGATGTCAAACTACATGATCTGATCTACATGGTTTTTATCCCTTTTTGGATTATAGGAAGCCACTATAAGGTTCAATAAAACCCCATGGTATATTCTAGTTCTCTATCCTAGGGTTGTACACTCATTATGTGACATCATCTCTTTTTAGCAAACAAACCTCAACTATACTTCCCTAGGGTGTTTAATGCCATTATAACGGGCCGCATACAATTCCTGAGACCGTGCATGTCTACGTCTCACAAGCCATGCCTTCACCTAGATTCTATATCTCCTATATGATATGAAAACATTGATCTCTATCCACTGGGATACATTGGAATCCTACCAAATATTCTGGCCCATTAATAACATCCATCCTAGTCATTACCTTATTTCATTATGTATCAAGAGGGTCACATCCCAACCTAGAGTTTTCTTTTTTATTTATGTCAAAATCTATGAATTCCATTCTCACAAGTCAACTCCTTAGTCGCCTCAACGCTCCATTTTAATTATGAGGAGATTGTTTCCCAACAACTAGGTTATATAGGAAACCTCTATAAGGATTAATAAGAACACATTCATTATCACATCAGTTCCATTTCATCTATTCAATTATCTTTATTAATCCCATCCATCATTCATCCTGATGAATACTTGTTCACCACATCCTGAGGGGATCACTCCATTCATTTGGGTCGTCTGATCACTTGAGAACCATTCATCATGTTATTCACCATCCCAAACCCAGGTGTCTAACCATTTTTAATCCCCAAATAATATATATCACACAACAAAGATAAATATACATAATATGGTTAACTAATCATGTTTAATCACTAGCATGTATCCATATTTTTACCATGAATATTCCCTGATTCCATTCCCTACTCAACATAACTACGTGGATTTTCATACATATCCTCAAAATAGGCTATGTAGGCATCCTCGGTAAGGTTCAATCCCAACTAATGATAACCCCTATTTCGTCATCATTATGGTCTACATCATGAACCAGCCCCTAGTAAAGTATGGATTGGAACTTATGATGAGAAACCTTCTCTATATGAGACACACCACTCCAAGGTCTGTCATCATTTCACATTCTTATCCACCCACCTGTTGAATCATCCAGGAGGTCCCTCCTAAGGATGTGATTACATGATCAACCTTAGCAAGGGTTCTGCTTGGTCTGATGTGTCATCTATAGATGTTAAACATGCATCACACCAGGTGTTAAGCATTGGGAGATGAGGAAAACATCAGAGACAATCCTATAGAATAAGATAACATATGATCGACATGGGAATCATTGTGTTTCTACTCCCTTGAGAGTCCCTATAATGAGAACAAATAGAGGTGTTCCAATAGTTCAGCGTCCAGAGATGTCTTCAGTGCCCTGCGTGACAACTATACTTAATGACAGTTTCTTCCCTAACAAAATCCATTGGAATGTCCTAACATATTCAGCATAATTAACCATCATAAACAAATATATAGAACTAGGTATGATTTTCACAAACAACATCTTAAACTATAATGGAGACCTCAACTATGAATTGAATTCTGATGAGGAATACACATAAGATGGAATGATATCCCATCACCCCATTATGATCAAAGAGAAAACATCTATGAAGATGTGATGAAACATTCCCACCTTTGGATTAAAATAATTAGGGGTCCAATGCAGTAGTTAGCTGGCATCGAAAAAATAACCCAGGTGGGAGGGACCCTATGAAATGCATCACAAACAAAAAATGATAAAAGTGATGTGAGCTAGTTATACTTCAAATAGGGGGATTATTATCACTCAAGACGTTATCATATGATAATGTAACCCAATCTATTTATCCAACACTGGGTCCTACCAAAAAAATAATGGGCCTCGCATAAATCTCAAAATATCTCGAGGAAGTTAACCATTGGGAATTAATGTCCATGGCATTGTCAATGTGGATATCTATCTTCAACCGTAGAAGATAGAATTATGTTGGGTCATTGGTAATTTAATTCCTAATATTATTACTTCGGGATTAATCCTCCAAATTTGTAGGACCCCAGTATAGAAAACCAATCAATTCCTTCCTCCAGTTGTAGGAGAATGATGAACGACCAGGATACATTCCCACACAGCTCCACCTCTGCCACGACATCACCAATGACGACATATACTGGTCATGCATGCTCTAAATCACCCACATGAATTTTTCATAGGAGGTTGATATTAACCCTTGTTTTTCGATCTAAACAAGAGTGGTTCGTTCCCACAAGGGATATGGCCCGTCGGTACGTGTAGGATTTTATGCATCACCATCACAGGTGCCCCCAAGGCCCATGTAGGGAGAAGTTTCTCCCTACTCTAAAATATAACCATTTTGGGAGCCTCTCCCATGAATAATCAAATGACTTAGTACACTATTCTGATGAGGTAAGTGATGTCTGAGTCATCCCACCGACAATTACCTCTCATGAGCCTCCAAAGAGGGCTCCCACTAGGCCTCATCAGTGAAACTAATTACCAGCCCATCAGGCCAATGAATAGATTGTCTATGTCCCTGCTCTAGTAGTCTCGACCCAGATCACCTAGTTCTAACATAGAGTGTGAGCACAATAAGATGCCCGTGAGCAGGAGTCATCTTCTATGGATTTAGTGTCTCATACCACCATGCCTGATACTACAAGATCACTGCTACTAAAGATCATGTGAACATCACTGTGTGATCAAGATTGAGACCATCGCCACCCCACTGGTCGAAATATTTTACTCTTTTCGTCACTGGTATGATTATCAGTCAGTAAAATATATGTCAAGAATATTAAATTCATAATAGAAGTCCTCCAAAAACTATTACCAACCATAGCGTATGCCCTCCCCAATCATGAACTCAACATAGAGGTCATCCCCATGATTCTAGTTCTTCCAATATGGTGGCCCTCCCCATCTTCTTGATACAAAGAATATAGTTCCTCCACATGCACATGATCCTAGGTATGGAGGACCTCTCCATATCTCAATTTATTAACATGATGGGAATCCCCACATTATTCCACAATTGAGAAAATGTCCACCTCACCACAACATTGTTCAGAGTGAATGTACTCCTCGCTCTATCCCATATTAGCATGGAGGTACCCAGCACATTCTCACCAACATTAGTAGAGTTTCTCCCCATTCACTCACTCATCACAGCGGAGGTCCTCCCAAACCATCCAATGAAAAACACGGAGGCCCTCCCCTCATTCCATTTGACATATGCCCAGGTTTTCTGGAACCTCATCTCATCATAGAGGTTGTCCTATCAACTCTAGTATAACACCGCAGGGATATTATTCCTGTCTCCAAGATATACAAATCCCCAAAGAACCATTCCGAGGAAGAAGGATGAATCATCGCTATCGAATGAAGAACATTGAGAGATTCTATATCATTTCCATTCTAGTATGATTTTCATATTCTAAGGCAGAATGTGACTCGGTGATGGGTCCTTCACCCCGATCCTCAGCATTAGAGTCTGGGGTCAAACCCAGCATTTGAGAATCATCCTTCCAAAATGTAAAATGTAGCAGATCCTCTAATACCTCTTTAGGTATATGAAGTAGTTGTACGATTAGGTTCCATTCTATAGAAATTTCATACATTCCTCTCTATCATCACAATTATAATTTTCTACATACACATTGAACCATAGATAGTTGTTCATGGGTTTGGAAGATGATGAGTACCAACCATATTTTTCACGCGCAACCTATGACTTTACACATGAAGTGGTTGTCATCAACTTATCCTACATGGTCATGATGACATAAACAGTAATGTCCCATAAATACGACCCAATCACCCGAGGCCTATCAGCTCGCATTATTTTCTATCCCCGAAATAGTCTACTTTAGAGCCATTACTAGTTCTGCAAGAACCCCCAATCGAATAATGGGGAAACCAAAATATGAGTCATAATTCTAAACGAAGATATTTTTGGGACATTCTTGTAGTTGACTTGTAATCTGAGATGTTATTTCTAGTTATGGATCTAGAAATTGATATCATAGATCCCTAAACTTGGGTGAATTCAAGGGATTTTTCTGGTCTATCTAGGAAACTAATTTAGGCCTTTTTATCCATCTGTGGATTTGTCTGTAGAGTTGGGAGAACATTGACGATATCGTCTATTAGTGTTGCACAATTGACCAAGTTATGCTTCCTATGACTCAATACACTAAACCACCTAGTTATCAATGGGTTCTCCTATAGAAATGTGTTTAATGATTTATTATTCTCTTTAAAATCAACATGGTGTCATCTATGCTTGTGCAGCATCGGGGTTGGGGGTAGTATGACGCTCTCCACTTTACACTAATCACGTGATAGCCAGACCGTCCAAATGACATAAGGGATATTACACTAAGTGCAGTCAGGGTAAATATGGCCTAGCTCAAAAAACATATTGACAGGAAAATATATGCAGGATATGAAGTCGATAACATAGAACCTGGGGAAACAATGTTTCTACATGAACCCCCAAGAACTATCAATCCCTATAAAAATAAGATTCTCGACCACGAAGACTGGTCTGACTCATTTCTCTTAGGTGGAGGGCCCACAAGTGTATATTATAACCTAGGTCTAGTCAGACATCTGACTCGCCTGGTTTAGTAAAGGAGATAGTGGTTGACCCTAACGTCGTTTCATTGCACCAACATCTTGCCGAAACAAAAAATGTATGTCGATGAACTCTTGGTCGAGTGTCTTGAAGGAAGACGACCAAAATATGGTGATATTCAATATGATCTTTCCCCTCCTCCACTAGAAAACTAGGGGAAGAAACAATAACTCCTTAGCCATGTTTCCCCATTAATCTCAAATAACAGTCAATCCTCAAAAGGATAGAGGTCAGATTTTATGGAAACGGGACAAGGTATACATAAATAAACCTTCTTGAACTATGTGGGAATCTCCCATGGGCCCATATCTAGTCATTTTTTCAAAGGATCCTCATATAGTTCCTCCATCAGTTCCACCATGAAATCCCTGAGCCACATGTCCTCTAAACCATATGGAAGAACTGTCCAATGCATTGGGGTTGAAGGACCCTCACGGAGATTGGAATCCCCATCAAGAGGATCTGATGACTCCTCCCATTTATAGCCACGAGGCCCATGAGACATCATAGGTAGATAAATCACCTAATGGAAAGCCTAATACAAAATGGGAAGATGAAATGATAACACATACGGATTTAGGGAAACCGAGATTTTCCCCTTTAAATGATATGGATGAACCATTGCAACATCTGTAACACTTTATTTCAAGGTTTTGGCCAATACTGGGAACTGTTGTGTAACTGGAAGCTTCCATGATCCGGTGTTTTCTAAAAGCACTAGAAGTACATGTGTTTTTATTAGTACATCTACATACACAATGTTTACATGAATGGTTGGGAAGACCATATCAGGAATTTTCTATATCAGTTCAGCTCCACCACATGCATGACTAGTATTTTTTGACCTCTTCAAGTGTAAACCACGTCCATATGAGGGAGTCATAGATATTGTCTCAAGGTGGAAGTACATCACATATTCACTCGATATGCCTCTAGCTCAATAACAGATAGTAATGATCTGTGTGGGGAACATGAATAATTTATTAGTTCTATCCCACATCACAAAAAAATTTATTTTTTGGCTTCTAGGATTTCTCTGACAAGGACTAGAAGATTGAGGAATCCTTACATCAAGCCAAGAAGGCACACTCATATTCCTCCACAAATCCTACAAGAATAGATTCCAAGACTGAGATGGTTTCCTTATTATAGGTAGTGGCACCTTGAACCCCAGAATGCATTCATTTATTTCCTCCCCCGCATCCTCGTCCGGAAATATCACCTCATGCCTAGCCCTAGGTTCAACATCACCCACCTAAGAATCAGTCTGTAACATCGCATCTTATATTATCTCCCATGAGATAAAATAAATCTCCTATCCATCATCACACTTCTTCCAGTCATCAAGACCCTACTCTTAGATCTCCTTTTTCCATATAGGATAAACCAGACCTACTCATTTAACAATAATTTCAGTCCTCTCTATTTCTGTAGCACCATGGTTCAAGAGATCATGATGTTTCTACAATATAGTAGATATGAGGATGATGATCTTATTGATTGTATTAACTACCTATTATATCACTATTTCCTTCAATATACTCTCATGAAATGTTATATATTCACGTAATGGATCAAGGATCAGGTTGAAAACAATTTTATCTGATTGGGTCATTCACCAGTGTAGGTTGCTTGTGTTTCTGTAAATCCAGAAAAAGACAATAAGGGTGAATGATAGTCATTATCCATCCATGTGACTCAAGAGTATGATTATTAGTTATCTTAATGATATTATTCACGTTCCCACGGTAAAAATTGTGCCTATTTTAATTAGAAAGAGCCTACTGATGTTATTGTGCTTCCTTGCACTACTAGTTCTGCATCAACATCTTGAACTTCTAAATCTTCTCAAGATATGATTTTATAATTGAATGAGAAAATGTAGAGCCCCACTACTACCAAAACCTTCATATAATCTCAGTGAATTTCTATCCCAAGATATGGGAGTCTCCCATAGAATTCCCCTTATAATGGAGAATTTGATAGGAGATTATCAGGAGTATGCCTTAGTAAATGTCGTTGATCTGGTGAACATTAATGTGGTTCCTAGAAATGAATATTGTTGGTTATATCCTCTTAATGTTCCTTTTCAGTGCTTTAGTCAATTTGGAATAGGATATATGATTCATTACGGTTCTCAAGCCTGCACTTCAAGCCATTTATTGCACACTAATGAGACCAGATATTCGACCCATCAACGAGCTCGACATGAACAATCCACTCATACTATCTCATCAGGTTCACTACCACCATCATTTGAAATAATCAACCAGGAAGAGCTATCACGATATCATCTTTATTAACCATGTCCTCCTGTGGGCATATCTCATTAATTCGATATTCAAACCATAGTAATACTTCAGGGATTAGCTGGAGAGAAATTAGGCATTTTTATCACCATCAAAAATACACTATTTACAGCTACATTTCCCTTCATAACTGTTGATGGAGAATAACCTTATGACAGTAGAAATGATCATTTATCACAAATGTACTATTTGATTATGCATATATACATCATTCCAAAAAATATGTAGATACTTCTGGTCGTTCGTTTAATAGAAGACATGCATGAATCCCTCATAGAGGCTTTGAAAATTAATCATTAGTTTAAAATAGTTGCAGTGGCTACAGAGCCCTTCAATGCTGAGGAATTCATGTGAGAAAAATTATATTTTGTCTTCTCATTGTGAGGATAATATGGATTCTCCCTGATATAGGGGCACATCCACATGATGTAAATCAAAAGATGTCATAATGGTGTAGAAGTCCTCGATTGTCTTTTCGAAAGATGTTTTGGGATTAATCACATCTCATACTATGCTTGATGTGTATGAAATATATCAGTGTCCCTATGACATGACGTTGTATGGTTTCAACAAGACCATGTAGATGCCATGTGGTATTATTATTCTAAAAACACAATTTGGT
Organism: Viscum album; assembly: GCA_963277665.1. Lineage (NCBI taxonomy): Eukaryota > Viridiplantae > Streptophyta > Magnoliopsida > Santalales > Viscaceae > Viscum > Viscum album. The sequence goes on from OY728153.1 coordinate 648,902,870, forward strand.
GGCATAGCTTATAGCACTGAATATATGGTCATATCATAAGACACTACGTTCAAAGCATTGATGGGTAAACCGTAGATCCATATGCATGCAATAGATCCCTCCTCATATAACAAATTCCTCAAATACTCCATCAATGGTCAAGTGTCCTTTCTACTATGTGGTGAATCATCATTTTACACTTATAAATCTATACATTTTAATGATGGATATTATAAGAGTAAGGAAAAGTGGGTTCAGACTAATGTGTTTGAACGCAATGGTACTATATACATTCCATAGATGGACCTGGATGATGACTTTATTCACACAACTCACATGCTAAAGGATACAACCCCATTTTTGGTACATTACTTTGTCATTTTTGGGATAAGGGGAAGAAAAATTCCCATATACAAGGAACTTTGGCGTATTAACACATACTCCGGGACATTATGATCTAGAGTGATACTAGGGAATCTCACCCATGTTAGGTATTGATATGTTCACCCCATTGGCACAAAAATACCACAAAACTACCTATTTTCTTGAGCTGGTATAAGTTCAACAAACTAGATCACCCCTATTATTTTGATGTAATCATGAATGGGACCCTAGGTCAAAGGACTGATGGAATTGGGTCAAAACCATTTTCTAACATGGTGTCAATAGTGTAAAACCTTCATGTTGAAGATTCCACTACTACTGAAGATGACACCATCATTCATCCAATGACTATCAATATAGATGAATTTCCCCATCCCAATGACCCCATCACCAGATACGATGAAGGGGATTTGTAAGAATCTCCTACTGCATTTTAATAAGGTATTTCTAGTACCATCGATGAGTTTGTGTAGGTGAATCTCAGTACAATGGCATATTAGATGCCAACAATGGTTTTCATTGTTATTCCTATGGAAGAACAAAATCTATTTTTGAATTTAATAATGTACCATTGTGATTTATTTTCTTGGTGTTGTGATGAGATTCCAGGAATATATTCTTATGTCATTGTCCACCATCTTAGTCTCCTAGTATGTCATCACTACTTCAAATAACACACCATTATGATGCACCCCTCTCATGGTTCCCTGGTCGAGGCGAAAGTTGATGTTCTCATTAAATACATCTTCATCATGGATGTCTAGTACCCGAGGTGGTTAGCCAACATCATCACCATTTAGAAGAATAATGGATATATCATAGTCTACATTGAATTTCAAGATCTCAAAAATAACTTGCTAAAGGATTATCTCCACCCTAAAATAAAAAAACTACTGATATAATCCACATATATTTTCCAATAAATCTCCTTCATGGATGGATATTGCAAATATTATCAAATCTGAATGGAAAATGAAGATGAATATTCCACCGCCTTAAGGTAACAAATTGGAACATTCTGATATAATGTAATACCCTTCATTTTAAATAATACATGAACCACATATTAGTGTTCTATTCATAGAATAATCATTCGGGTTCATAGGTCACTAGTGGAATGCAATGTTGTTCTACAACGACCCTTTTACACACGTAAACATGATTATTTATATAGAATTTCACTTATGTCATCTCTGAGGATCTAGAGATATAGGGTACTGTAAAATTAGGAACATTTAATAACACCATAAAACAAAAAACAAAACATCCTTATTGAATACATATCTTATATTACCTCAACATTCCTTCGTAATTAGCATTGCATATGATGACCTGAGGACATGCATAAGAAAGGTGATCTATAAAGCCCAGTAAGGGAGTCAAAAAAGAATACCATGAATAATATTGTACATGTTAGGATATACTAATATCAATGGAGAACAATAAAAACATGAACATAAATGCATGGTAATGAATGATTACCATAACATGGAAATTTGGCAACGACATTTAACATAATATCTTCATAAGTCAGGGCTCATTGCACAGGAAGCATGAGTAAACCCATATTTAAGGTGAATTAAAATGAGTAAACCCTCATTTCACATGAATTATAATTAATATACCCTAATTTCACATGGTTTATCCTGATAATATTCTTTACCCATTGCATTGGAATGAAATCCGGGAACACTGTTTATAGACATTTCATTTCATGCATATGTGTACCACATGGATCATATAACCTGGAGTAATTTAATATCAAAATTTATTCCAATATGACTGAATGTAGAATAATACCTGAAATTATAATTCAATATGTATATGTTCATAAAATTAAATACTCATCATAGAGAAATGGGTATGCTATTCACTTACACTATGATTTTGGCATGGAAATTTTAGTGTAACTTCTGTAGTATAACGACGTCAAATTGAAATAGTAAAATGGGTTGATAAAAGAGAAATGGGTCACACATCATATATACCTGAAATAAAAATTGATGGGATAATGAAATATAATATCCCAATATATTTAATGGTATTTAGATGCATAATATAAAATAAATTTTTGAATGTAAATGAGATGAGAGAAATTTCTTACGAACATTCTGCATGGTGACGAGTGTACATGAGAGGAATTAATGAGAGAAAAATGTGTATATCATCATTAAAAACAATAATGGATGTATGGGGTAGGATATAAATCATTCCCCAAAAATATTTAATTGAAAATAATAGGTTATAAAAACCTAAATAAATTTGGACAAAATTAAAAAAGATTACATCCCTTACTACAATGTGTGATCTCAAAGGCTTGGGAGAGGCTTAATATGGGATTATAAGGATCTTGAGGAACATAGGTAGAGTTATGAAGAGAGGAGGGAATGTTTTGGTCTATATATAAAGGTTTTTATTAAATGGTAATGGTAGATTGAATGTGTTTAATTATGAAAGGAGAGGGAATTAATTATTATTTTGGTTCTGGGCACTACACATTAAAAACCCAAAAAACCTCACATGGTTAGATCCCCTAGTTATTTTAAAATTAGTGTAAAATAATTATTTTATAAATACAATGAGTTGATTTTTTGAAAATATTAGGCTTTTGTACGTGGAGGTGAGTTAGACTTTCTAAAAAATCATTTTAAAAATTTAAAATATTTCTCATGTCTTGGAGCATCCACTAAAGAACCATAAAATTACTCAAAAAAATATAAAATCACATTATATTAAATATAAGACATATATTTGCCGATAATACCTTCTATAGTGTTTTAATACTTCATTATTGGGTCATTATGATGCCACAAAACAGATTATATATTTCAATTGTACATAATTTTTACCCAAAAATTCAATGGGGTCAGAAAATTATGAAGAATTCATCATTAGATAATTTTTATGTCCTGAATCCAAAAATAATAATCAATGTATTTTAATAATTTTCTAAATATGATAATTTTTACATTTAAAATAAAAACCAATATTTATAAAAAAATCACTGGTTTTGAAAAATATAGCTTTCAAACCATAATGAAAAATACAATTTTATTCAAAAAAAATTATATACCCCACTCTATTTAATTATAATTCATTTAGTAATAATATTATTATAAAATATTATTTAATTTTTAAATCCATTAATCAATCTAAATAGTTTTCTTAATTTAATTTTAACTAAATATATTAATTGTGATTTAAAAACATTTTAGAATATAACAATAATAGAATGAATGTATATTGATTTTTAAAAAACTAATGTACATAATAATAGTGATAGTTTATTGTTATATAACCCCATATAACACCCACATATGACCAATGGGTTAGGTGTGTAATGGTGACAATCTCTAGGGTGGCACATATAACAACACTCGGGTGGTAATCTCTATTAACTTCCAGTACTCAAATAGGTGATTCCATTCAAGAAAAACTTGTTGATGATCAGCTTTTTGTTGGTCAAATGCAAAGGCTAATGACAATACCTCATTTCTGTGATTTGATGAATGAGAATCATATGGAGAAACTCTAGTAGATAAGGCTATAACATACATTTTTTTATTAAATTGGATTTGTTAAATCCCTATGTTCATACTAATGAAGTGATCAATGTTAAAAAACTATATTATAAGTGGGGAAAACTCTTAACGGTATACTAAAATACAAAACCATAAATATGTTGAAGTTTATATGTCTAATACAACCAATTTAGTAATAAGAAATTTAATTAGTCATTAAGAATATTCATTAATAAATTTATCGTTCGTTAAAATCGTTCCCCCATATGAAATTTTTTCATCTTAATTTTTTTCCCCACACAAAAATAGATGAGGGTAACTCTTCTTCATCTCCACCTCCTATTACCAAGTTACTTCTTCAAACATGTTGTTTCTCCACAACACCTTGAAAAGTTGAATTATCTTATTTGTTAAATATTTTTCCCTGTGATCTATGATCTTCAATGGCTTCTCTTTATAAGAGAGTTCATTAAACAATGGTACCACATCTCTATTGAGTACATGAAATGGGTCAGGTCTATACTTCCACAATATTGATACATGGAAAACATCATGTACATTTGATCTGTTTGGTGGGTGTTCTAGTAAATAGGCCACCTCTCCAAATGCGACCAAGGATCTAAAAATGATTAATGTACCTTTGAATATGCTTTCCCTTATTCCAAAATCTCATAACTCTCATCCACGATGATATGTGTATTAATACCTTATCCCCAACATCAAACTCCATGTCTCATCGATGATTATTATCATATCTCTTTTTTCATGTCTGAAAAACAATAATGTGATGCTGGATGGTATAAAACTTATCCACCATTTCTTAGAAAATTTCTGGACCTAGGAGTTTTTGATCACCAACTTCATCCAAACATGCCAGTGTGCTGCACCTCTTCCCATAAAGGGCTTCATAAAGACCCATTTGTATTCTTCAGTGTAAACTTCTATTGTAAGATAACTCAACCAGGGAAAGATGTTTATCCCATTCACCACTGAAATCCATTGAACATGCTCTCAACATGTAATCAATGGTTTGGATAGTCATCTTAGAACAACCATCATTTTTAGGGTGATAATCCGTAATGATGTTCATCTCATTATTTAGATCATGTTGGAGACTCTTCAAGAAAGTAGAGGTGAATCTTGGATCTTGATCAGATAAATTAGACAGTGGAACAACATGAAGCCAAACCAGTTCTTTGATGTATACCTGTACGAGTTGATCTAATGAGAAAATGTCTCAAATTACAATATTGTGTTCATTCTATGTAATATGGTCAATAAAAAACTAGATATCATTGTTTCCATTGGATGTCATTGGAAATCCGATGAAAATGTCTCTATTGAGGTTCTTCCATTTCCATGTTGGTATGGGAATTGATGGTGTCATCCCATTATAATTATTTCACTCTTCCTTCACATGATGACATACTATGCTCTTTAATGAATACTCAGTGATCTCCTTCTTCATGTTATCCCACCAATAATTCACTCAGATATCTCAATACATGTTTTCATTTTCCTAGATAAATTGAGAAATTCAAACTATGTACATCATCCAAAATTTAAATATTTTACTATGGATTTTATGGAACACATATCCAGGAACCATATCTCACAATTACTTCTTCATTAACATTGAACTCTCAGGATTTCACATTTTTGTTAGTTTCCATTTTTTCTGGATTCTAATATCATCATTGTTTGCTTCCTTGAAACCATTCCAAAAGAGACAGTTGAGTAATCATTTGTGAAAAGATTTATGATTTTATATTCCTTATGATTCCCATGTCCATCTAAACCAAATAGTATATGATTGGATCCTATTCAATTCTCATCAAGGAAATAATTGATGGGGCCTTTATACTTAGAGTATCTTCTACCTTGTCCACCTGCCCATTGTAGTAATGGATTGGGAATTCATAGCCTTTGATCATCTATAACCATCTCTATTGACACATATTCAACTTTTTTTGTGTAAATTTATACTTGAGGCTTTTGTGGTCCTTATATTTTTCACACATATCCCCACAGATTTAATGGCTCCAAATTTTAAAGGTGACGACTAATACATCCAACTCCAGATCATGTGTTGGATATTTTTCCTCATTAACATTCAATTTCATTAAAGCATAGGCATTTACTTTGTCATTTTTCATCAACACACATCTCTCTCCCTTCATTGAATCATCAGTAAATACCAAAAAAATTATCCACATGTAGGTAGTGTGAACCCAGGCGCAGTGATAAGCCTCCTTCTGAACTCATTAAGTCTATCTTTTCATTTATCAGACCATTAAAACACGACACCCTTTCATGTTATCTCGGTAAGAGGGTTTGAAAATCATGAGAAATTACTCAGAAATTGATGACAATATACAACAAACCCCATGAAGCTACAGTGACTGTCATTGATGATGGACTAATCAATCACTCAATTACAACATTCTTATAGGGATACACATATATCCCTTTTCTTTTGATGATATGAACCAAGAATGAGACGTCCATCAACTAGATCTCATATGTGATTTTATTTTCATATAGCTTCTCATTTCTCATGGTCTATTGTACAATGTTTAGATACTCCCCTTGCTCCTCCTTGGTTTTGGAGTATATAATAACATCTTCTATAAATACTACCCAAATGTTTTCATGTTAATCCCTAGAGACAATATTCATAATTTACATGAAGATTGGTTGAAAATTAATGTGTCTTAAAGGAATTAATATTAATTTATAGTGCCAATACCTTTTAGGAAAAGTATTTTTTTGGATATCCTCCTTCCTGACCCATTCATTGTAATATCCTGACCACAAATCCACCTTGGAGAATTATTGTGCTCCATGTAGCTAATTGAAAAAATACTAAATTTGAGGCATAGGATACTTGTTATTTAATATGATTTATTGAGCTCATGATAATCAATAAAATTTCACATTGACCCATCCCTCTTCTTGATAAATTGTACTAGTGCACTCCATGGTGAATCACTTCTTCATATAAAACCTTTATCAAGATTCTCCAATTATTTTTTTATTTATTTATTTATTCTCTTCAATATACATTATATATGGAGTTTGGATATCGGAAACTCCCCAATTATAATATCAATCGATAATTATACATCTCTTCTTGGAGGAAGTCCATAGAATTCCATGAGAAACACATCGTCAAATTATCAAACAATAAGAATGTATACATGGATGGTTGATACCATTGACACAAGAATCTGAGCATGACACACATGCTCATAGTGAAGAAATATCCATGATTGAGATGATGTTGTTTAAAAATATTCGTCCTCCTCCTTACAATTTTATATAAGTGGGGGTCAATTCTCCCAATTGATAGTGATTTACCACTCACAAAAATTTATATTAGATCTATATAGGTATTTAAATACATGAAAATAATTACATGAAATTTCAATAAAGGGAGTATGAAAAGGTTCTCCAAGAAGTTCAACCCACATATTGTGAAAGGGTATGAGTTATATTCATGGGATGCAAGGATTTATCCATTTGTTGTTCTCACCAAAAAATAAAAATCCGTGATTATCTGTGGTGCTAGGATTGTTCTACCAAAACATTGAGATATAAATGTATGTGTAGAACTAGAATAAAAAATCACATACTATATTCTTGAATTAATAACTAGAATACATGTCAACACATTATTTTTGGGGTTCCCTTTTACAGTAGTGATGGAAAAATCTCTCCCTTGGTGCCTTGGAGGCTGTTGTTTCCCTCTGAAAACCCTTGAAAACGAAATTTTTTTTCATGTGACATGGTTATTTGATGTTGAAGCAATGAACAATGTGTTGAGGCTCGAATAATGTGTTCTTCTCCTCTATCGTGGTAGCGTATTTTTGTTGTCATCAGCCAATTTCCTGGTGCCCCTCCCATGAAAACCTAATGTATTTCCACATCCCCTATAGAAAATTTATAGGGTTCTTATTTCTACATATTTTTAATGTGGGGTGGTGGAATTTTAATGCACCATTGAGTTTATCCATTATACCAGTAGAAATAGATACCACTTTCCACTTATAATCTCAATGTTACCCCTCAGATTGACTGATCACTATTTTGACTTTGAGGACACATCAGACAATTTCTTAATAGATATTTAAGTCACAAATCTCTAGGGATATCTGTATGTTAGGATTTAACACACTAATGAAGTGTTATTCCTTGAATTCATGGGTAATGGGGAAGCCAGAGGCGTATCATGAAATCCGATGGATGTTTGACTCATACGATCTGATAGATTCATCATATTATTTCATGAGGTAATGAAATTCCCTTTTAATATTATGTTTAATGATGTGTGGAAAAATATTTATTGAAAAACATTTTCTAGAAATCTGTTCATTCCATTGCATCGATCTCTTCCTTAGACCACATATTTATTATCAATTTAAACCATTGATCATCATAACCCTACATACGATACGTATCCATAAGATCCTTCTCTTGTTCAGAACATTGAAGAATGTATATGAACATCCCAATGGTGTTGATCTATTGTTTTCCTATTTAGGGATCACATGATCCATTAAAAGTATGAGGCCTTGGTCTCATGAAGCTCTCAATTACAGATTGTTCTTTATTATGGGTAGTTGTATTTTTCTCTTGACCCATGTTTCTATTCAATACTTGAATTAATTGAGAAAGTATCATGATAATTTTTGCGATTCCCACTCCCATCAGATTGGTCTTCTCATTATAAAAGTAATGACATTAGTCTTCACATTGGTTGTTAGCCTAAATCCACCTACCACTGTCCATTGGCTAGAATAAAAGAAATGTTAGGGTTAACACCTAAAGGGGAATCCAATGAAAAAAATGATAAATGATAAATTACATTTATTTCCAACAATTATGAATTTTTTTGCTTCAATCTATGTTATCCATGATCGAAATCCAAACATATATTCTTAAGTGAATTTTTAGACCAATAATAATGGTTCATACAAAGCTTTTGAATTTAACAATGCATATCCCATGGGACTATCGTATCAAAGAGTGCAACAAAACCTATTTTCATGCACCAGTTTCCATTCAAGTCCAGCTCAAAAAGATGTTTTTGTGTTTTATCTATAGATACATATATTCCAAGGTTGCCTCTTCATGTTTTTATCCTAATAGGGATATATTTTCTTGATAAACCATTTAATTTATACTCCCCAAAATTTAGGGATGTTTATATAATACATAGTTCTATCCCTATGCCTTTGACTAGGGTTTTCTAGTTTTAAGCCAAAAAATAACAAAACACATCATTTAATAAAAACTATAACAATCCTTTCCTTTATTACACAGTTAAACATGATTTGTTACATAAATTTTCTCACAAGATAACAGTACGGATCGAGAGGTCTAGTGTCATGGGAAATTCGGAACATTAAATAACAACATAGAACATAATGAAAATCATATTTATTGAAATCTAATTTTACCTTCCCACAACATGCTTTCATACATATCATTTCATGGGATAATCTGAGGACATGAAAAAAGGGAGAGCTATAAATCTTAGTAATGGAGAAAACAAGTCATAACATGAAAAATATAGGACATTTTAGGAAATATGAATAAAAATGGAGAAAAAGGGATGTACTAACATAAAGGAATGATATCATATGATTATCATAACATAGAAATGGGGAAACAACATTTATCATTATATTAGCATGATCCAATGGTCATTGCACAAGGAGAATTAGTAAACCCTCATAGAACTTGGATTAGAGTCAAGAAACCCTAATTGAAACTGAATTAGCATTATTAAACCCTCATTTCACAGGGAGTATCCTGATACTATTCATTATATAATGCATTAGAGCGCTATCAGAGTGTACCCTTTATAAACATTTCATTTAATGCATAAGTGTGCCACAAGGATCATATAACATAGAGTCATTCATCATCATTAATTAGTACACTCTTAAGGAATGCGGATTACATACATGAATGTATCATTCAGTATTTATATGTGAATAAAGATGAATACCAATGATACAGAAATGGTTATGCTATTCACTGACTCAATGATTTTGTCATGGAAATTGTGGTGTAACATCGGATGCATATCAATATCAAAAAAAAATTATAAAATGGCTTGATGAGAGGGATAGGTGTATGTCGTAATTTATACATGAAATGTAATGTTATGGGGTCATGGAACATAATAATGAAACATTTGTAATATAATTTGGATTCATAATATATAATAATTTCACGAATTTAAATCAAGAGAGGACAATTATATACAGAATTTCGACATGGTAATAGGTTTCCATGGGAGGCATTAATGAGAGAGAAAGAGCTCTCTCATCATTCAAACATAACTAGGGAAGTATGGTGGAGGTGTGAATTCATATCCCATCATTTTTAATTGAAAATAAAATCAGTATAAAAAATAAATAATCCTAAAAAATATTAGACTTGATGAAATCCCTTACATGGAAGTGTGATTCCAAAGGCTTGGGAGAGGCTTGAGAGAGGCTTATAGTGATCTTGGGGATCCTTGGGAAGTTTACATATAGAGTATGATAAAGGAGAGTCGATCGTAAATCGTTATTAGTGAAGTGGAATGACAGATTGTGTCGCATCCCCCTCCATACAAAGTGTACCCCTCCTGGGTCGGCTATGTGAGAAGGGAGATAATGACCCCCTAAGTCCCCCCCTTCAGTAGGCCCCCCGGGTTGGCGACTAGCACCGAGTGCACAATAACACACAAAATGGGAGGCATTACCCTCTAATAGAACACATGCAGAAGAGAGAGATAAGATAGACACGAATCAACTCCATCTCAGACTTTAATATAAAAGAAACTCAAGTGAACATATGTAATTCCATGTAAAAGAACTACAACTGAATGGGATATAAAATACAAGTACCCAATCAAAAGTAAATACAGCAGCAACCACAAACCTGAATAGCTCTTGCAACCACAAGCTAGTAAACACCAGCCTTATCTCCATCCTAATCCAATTGACCTAAAAAAGATTATATATACATAGGGTGAGTATAACAATATTTTCAATAGGATCCTTCCGAAGCCTCTCATGGAAAAGTTATGAATGAATGATAAATCATAGTGAACAACAAGTGAAACTAACTCGTCACCTAAAAAGGTATACTATGTTCCTAACATAAGCATGGATACTCTCACCAAGTATTTCATTCAAGAATACATCATATAATAAAGAATATATAGGGTACCCTGCTACTACTTCCGCAATGTTTTGCCACTTTTCCCCAACGTTGCACGTCCTGAGAATCTCTCTCCAAAAAGGATTTTCTGCAGACACCTGGGTGAAGAACCACAATGTCCAGGTTGTGCAATACAAAGGCTTTCCTTCAAGCACCGGGGTGCATCACTACACCATCCTCACAACCAAAAGTAACCAGGTAGTTTCCAGGAGCCACCACATCTAACATAACGTGTATGATACTTCGGGTATTATACCTCAAGCCATTACACCCGTACACTGAGTAAGGATACTCAATCAATCACAACCTATACACATAAAACCTATAGTAGTCCATATGATACTATATCTAGAATATATGTGTGTGAATAACCACAAGCCATTATATCCATCTACACACATATATAGGGAAAAATAACCATTGTTCCTACCAGCACAAGTCTCTTCCAAGAGAAGTGATCGGGGACAGTGGGGGATGTTATCCATTCACCATCCAATCAGAATGTTGGGGAAAATGCCCCCCAGGCTCAGAATCCCTTGGATTTTAGTTTTCTTTTCTGACAGGGTGGAGCAGCGTTTAGGAACACAAAAAGTACAAAATATACTATATCTCACAACCACACTATGGGCATAACCTAGTCTTAGACCCAACTGTAGCTAACGCCTCATGGACTCTGGGCTTCCACTTCTAAGACTAGGTATCCTATAAGCATACAACCATTTAAAGAGCTTTATTAGATTACTTCATTTAATTTTTATCAGTTCCACTTTTCATAAATTAATTCATTAAACATTAATTAACATTGAACCATTCCACATTAGACTTCAATAGTATCACACTGAAAGTCCACTATCCCTGTAAAATTACAACAATATCATTATGTTCAAGAGAACTCCAACCCCATGGGTTCACACCCTTTATTCAAATATTCATTACATAATTACTTTCCCATTTTCCCTGGTATTCTAGAAAATCATTCTTTTCTACCAAACACAAAGGGGGTCAACATGGTGGGTAGATGTACTACCCGTCGAGTATTTTCCTCCTATAGAAAGAGAGTATACCCATCCTTCTTTGAGAAGATAAACACAAAAATCATCTGGCATACACTGCGCGTCTTCGCCTCTTTCGGTAGAAGGGTAAGAAAGACTAGCTCCCTTGAGCATTGGGGAAAAGTAAATTAGAAAATCAACCAATAAGAATCATAAAGCATCCAACAATCACATCCATCCCATTCCATCATCCCTGGTGTCCTCCCTTACACCTACATGGATAAACTGATGTATCTCTCCAGCCTAGGCGTCATCTTCTACCCCCAACCAAAAGGCCTCCATGCCCCCACATTTCACAACACCCCTCCTCGGTCACGTTTCAACACAAGTAGTTTGAAAACAACCATCACATAAATTGGGCTATTATCCCTTTAACAATCAAGAGGGTAACATAAAAACCTTCAAATAATTATCAAACAATCAATTCTTTAATCCATCTTGAATTAGAAGATTTAATTTGTATGTTCCAAATTCAGGAAACCTAATCAGAATGCTATCACAAATGATTTCACATGCTTACTATGCCAATTTGGTTAACATCAAATTACAACAACAACCAAATATGTTTTCATGCCTCTTTATCTTTTCCTAATCAATTATCAATTAATCTCGGTTTACATTCTTTTCCGATTTCCATCAAGAACAAACAACTATGAAAATCAAGCATATATATCACACTATCTAGAAAAACAAGAGGCAATAACATACAATCGATAAAAAATTATTTATCCGTATCAAAACATTTATTATGTCAATTACATTATCATCCAGTTGGATTAAACATTAAAATAATACAGTTTCACATAAAATAAATAGAAGCAACGAATCTCCTACCTCAAATGTTTTTGATGAAAACCACAATGGTCGAAGAACGCTCAATGAAACCTGGTTGATTCTCCAAAAACCCGCCTTAGATCTCTTCTTCTAGCAATATCAAGACCAAAGATCTTCATATTTGGAATCCACACATTTATATCTACACATAATGGGCATCAATCTATGAAACTGATAGAATATGAGAAGTTGATCTAATAAGATCTAAGAATCCAAATAAGAACGATCACATGCCTCATGAATCTGGATTCTATTCTCCAAGAGAAGCCTTCAGATCACCTCCAGAATGATGGGAGAACCCTCCATGACCTTTGGACAAGCAAAATACCAAGTTAGGGTCTCTTAGGAGGAAAAACGAACCCTTTTAGAGGAAAAATGGTTTGGATCCACAATTTAAGGATCTAACTTATGTTCCCGCATGGTTAGTATTCATGGATTGATAAACCGTGCTCTAACTGTGCGTTAGCTACTAACTCGGCCGCCCCTCTCGCATGGTTTGGCCGCATGGTTAGACAAACCTTGTGCCTCCCATGCGGACACAACTGTCACCAAGACCAAACTCGCACGATTTGGCCACACGGTTTAGACAAACTGTGTGCCTCCCATGCGAAAGTTATTTCCCATTATTTTTCTCTAAATGTCCACCCAAACACACCCCCCAACTCACTAATCCAAACCAATGGTACTTAGAAACATCAAATGCTCCTGAAAAAATAATGGGACGTTACAGTTCACAATGGTCTACCATTGGAACTGTTCACCAGAATGGAAATCTTGGTAATGTTTTGGGGATAAGTCCCCTTGACCACTTGGACCAATTTTAACATGAAATTTCCACAATGTAATGGAATGGAGTGGTCCGAGCCATTACATTTGATACCTCTCAAAACATTCTCATCCTCGAGAATTCAAAACCCACCTAATGTGAAAACGAAATAGGTTCTGAACAACCACTCATCGAGATACCTCTCAAAAGAGAGCAAGCCCCAAAAGCAACAAAGGGAGACATCTCAAAAACATGAAAGTTTCATAACCACGTAAGCTACATCGATACACGAAAGGTGTTAAACATCAAAAAACTCAGGGTACTGAGAATGTATTAGTGACTCACTTTCCCAGGTACTCTCCTCCAAGAAACTGTGTCGCCACAAGACACGAACTAAAGGAATATAATGACCACGCAATACCTTATCCTTGCGGTCTTGGATCTCCACAAGTCTATCCTCAAAGGTTGCATCATCATCAACATTGATCTCTCCCCAATCAATGATGTGAGAGTCATCATGAAGATAATGACAGATCTGTGGTACATGGAAAACATCATGTATCCGACTCATCTATGGGGGAAGTGCTATTCAATACACCATAGCTCCATCATGAGCTAACACCTCGTAGGGACCAACAAACGGGGGAGAAAGCTTACATCCATGACCAAACCTTCGCAGCCCACGTCAGGAAGTCACCATCAGAAACACAATATCTCAAAAAATAAACTACAAGGGTCTCCTTCTTTGATCAGCATATGATTTCTGATGATCTTTTGTTGTCTTCATCATCTCACGAATCACCTGGACCACCTATATTGAATTTTGCACTAGTTCCAGTACATGTATTATTGCCACTCCCACCCCAGTCCAGCAAAACAGAAAACGAAAAGGTCATCCATACAAGGATTCAAATGGTGACATACATAATGTGGAGTGAAAACTCTTATTGTATGTAAACTCCACCAAGGGTAAGTGCCTCATCCATGACCCTCCAAAATCAAGAACACAGGATCATGATATTTCATCAAGAGTCTGGATGGTTTTCTGTGTCTGACCATCCGTTTGAGGATGAAAAACAGTGATATGTCATAGTTGATAATCGAATGCATGTTGGAGAAATCTCCACACTCAGGAGGTAATACAAGGATCTCGATTATAAATGATCTTCCTAGGGACTTCGTGAAGTCTCACCACCTCCTCTATATACTTCCTCGAAAAAACATTCACTGAGCTCGACTCCTTGAATGATATAAAGTGGGCCGATTTTGTCAACCGATCCACTACCACAAAATTATCATCTTGTCCTCCTGGAGCATGAGTTAAACTAGTAACAATTTCCATTGAGATGCCCCCCCCCCACCCTTCCACTAAGGAATCTATAATTTCTTTAGAATACCAGCAGGAACACGGTGCTCGGCCTTCACCTTCTAGCAGACCAAACATCGAGACACAAACTCTGCAACTGCATACTTCATCCTTGGCCTCCAAAACATGCTCCTCAAGGCTCGGTACATCTTTGTCACGGCAAGATGCACCGTTAAAGGCCATATATGAAACTCATTGAGGACCATATCGCGAATCATCAAAGTAACAAAAATCCTTCATTTGTACAATAATCGGTGTTGTTCGACATCCGACCAACCATCATGGGCCTCACCCCAAATAACTTGGTCTCTCCAGACCTCCACCACTAGATCTCCCAACTGGGACTCTTCCACCTTCTTCATTAGGGATGAGTGTACCTTCATCTGAAAAAGGCAGCCTCTAACCCCAAAGTCTCCCATATCAATATGTAATGATGACAGTTCTCCAATTACTCTCTAAGAATCATCAGATTCACACACAGCATCACTACGTGACTTTCGGCTTAGCACATCAGCTACAACATTCCCTTTTCCAGGTGTATATGATATTGCAATGTCGTATTCCTGTAAGAACACCATCCACCGAAACATTCATATGTTTAATTCACGCTGGGAGACAACATAACTCAAACTCTTTTGATCAGTGAAAACCACAATGTGCTCACCAATGTGGTAATGTCTCCACAACTTCAGAGAAAACACCACGGCTGCAAACTCAATATCATAGGTGGAATAGTTTAATTCGTGGGGACGTAACTGCCGAGACACATAAGAAACAGCTGACCCCTACTACATGAAATCATATCATAACCCCAGATGTGAAGCATCATCGAAAACAAAAAATTGAACTCCTTCAGTGGGAAGACAAAGGACTAGAGCACTTAATAACTAATCCATTAGACACTTGAAAGATGACTGGCACTGATCAGTCTATATGAATGCCTGATCCTTCCTGGTAAACGTTGTTAGAGGAGTTGAAACTTGTGATAAATTGGCTATAATCCTCCAGTAGTAGCATGCGAGTCCAAGAAAACATCGCACCTCTGACACTATCTTGCGGGCTACCCAAGATACAACTACTTCTATCATCGATTGATCTACATCAACTCCCTGTTGGGACACAACATGCCCCATGAAACGAACTTCTCATGGCCAAAACAGAAATTTTGAAAATGTCCCAAACATTTGATTTTGGAAAAGGACACCCAAAACTGCATATAGATACTGTGTATGCTCCTCCTCAGCCGTGGAGTACTCAAGGATGTCATTGATGAAAACTACCACAAACATATCCCGAAACTCACGGAACATAGTGTTCATCAATACCATGAATATAGATAGAGCATTTGTCATGCCAAATTGCATTACAACAAACTCATAATTCCCATGATGAAAATAGGAAGAAATCTTCGGGATATCCACATCCTTTATATGCATCTGATGATATCCAGACTGCAAGTTGATCTTTGAGAACAAACATTCACCCTTCAGTTGATCAAATAAATCATCAATACATGGATGAGGATAGTGATTCTTTATTGTCACTTTGTTTAAGAGACGATAATCGACACACAACTGCAAACTATCATCGGCCTTCTTCACGAACAAAACGGGTGCACCCCACAGTGACACACTTGGCCGAACAAAACCGCACTTTAACAGTCCATCATGTTGTACACGTTTCTCATGTAACTCTTAATGGGCCATCCTATATAGAGATATATAGAGAAGATATGCTCTTGTTTGTAGATCGATTCCAAACTTGATCTCTCATTGAGAGGGTAATGCTACAACCTCTTCTAGAAAGACATCAGGGTACTCCTCTACAACCCTTGGAAACGCCAACTGCTAAACCTATGATGAACTTATCATCATCTCATACAAAATGGACGATAAGGATGGAACATGCCTATGTTCCATCTGAGGATCTCACCTACCGAAAAACACCACCGCCTCTCCATCTGCACCAAGGAATACAACAATCTTCCAGAAGCAATCCATAATAGCCTGCACCGAATAAAACCAATCCATGCCAAGGATGGCATCATATGGTCGTATTTGTAAACATAGGAAATCTCCCCAAGAGTGGTGTTGCGCCAACACTAGATCACAGTGTATACATACTTTCAAAAAGTAATCTCGACCTCCAATTGTCATAGTCAACGCCAAGGGCACTGGAAGCCTCTCTACCTCAAGTCCCAAATCATAGACAAGGGTAGGTGATATGAATGAGTGTGTCTCTCCTGAATCAAACAAGGAATACACCAAGGTAGAAAACAAGAAAATGGTACCTCTATTGACATATGCCTCACCTGGATCTAGCAACGATAGATCATGAATCTAACCACAAACACCTCCACGACCTCTCTGACCCTGCTGACGACCACCACCATGGCCACGTTCTGCTCTCTAAGGATGAGGAGCGTCAAGGGGTTGTAGTCTGCCTTCCCCATCTACCCTCTAGTGATCTAAAGCTGGTTCAATCTTCTTCTACTGCTGCCTCTGCTGTAACTGCCTCAAATGAGGAACCTGGGGCATAACTCCCAGTGCACGATGACTGCTCTGAATGGCCGGGCACTCCCACTACTGATGGCCACGACCACCATAAGAAAAAAAGACCCTGATCCCTTGGCATAAGCCTGAAAGTTTCTGCCTATGGAGAAACAAGATGTAAATGGATGGGACCTACCCCCAGCTGAACGGAAACACTTCTTTCCAAAAAACCAGGAACCCCGGACCATAGCTCTACTTCATGAATAATCATGCCGATTACCCTCTCGTGATTATTTTGTCCTGGAAAAATTCCTCTAGACAACCTCTTCCCTCGCCAATACCTCAAGATATGTTTCTATCATAAATGTGGTGTCCTGGCACTGGATCTCTATGTAGAGACCCAAAGCCTTACATACATGGACATTAAATTACTTTTGAGGAATACATGATACATGACAAAAACAGATGCCCAAAGATAGTATTAGTTTAGTGTCTTCAAAAACTCAGAACGTAATCTTCTAATCATGGTGAAATATCTTCAACATCTCCCATAAAGATCTTCCCCTTTTTGTTTTTCTTACCTAAATCCTTTATTTATATCCTGGGTAAAAAAACATAAAAAGGTTTCACTCAAATGCTTTGTAAGGGTAAACATAGAGAACATAATACAATCCATAAACATTTGAATGCAAAAACATGAACATAAAATCTAAACATCAAATTCTTGAGTAAAGACATAAATCATGGATGTATGTAAGGCATATATTATAATGGAACATAAATCAAGATAAAATAGCTTGGAAATAAAACTTTTAATTGTTGAATAACATTAAGCACATAATATGATTTCTATAGTAGTGAAGGCATTTCTTCCAAGACCATCTTAGTGGACAAAGTCCCTTTCTGAATCGAGTTCACTCCTCGTTTAAGTCCTGTAACACTGAACCGGATTAACCTACCATTCCATACATATCTATCTCATGAGGTATAAATCATTACCAAATGCATTGGATGGAGATAAATTAATGAAATAATTCTTACTTGTGCCACAACATGAACATAAATCATTCATCAATACCCAAAGTATAAAATGGGTTTCATAAACATCATTCCATCATAACATAATCCATACAAAAAAATGGATATCATTTCATCAGAAGAAAAGTGAATCCATGTAAATCGTAGAGACATTTTACTTGAAACATAAACATATTAATATAATGTCTTCTTAGATGGATAATGGTTTTGATAGAACACTTGATATGAATTCATGAGTAAATTATCCTTTCTTCTTCAAAATCATTTTCTTTCACAAAATGCAATGTAATTTTTAAAAAAAGTATTTTGTTGAAAATAATCATGAAATAATGTAGAGGAATCATTATTTAAATTAGGAGTTATGAAACTGTAAAAATCCATCCATGCCATATAAGTTAAAAAAACATTGTTCTCGTACTTTGGCCAGAAAATTCAAAAAGTACCTCGTAAGAAAAATGACAAAAGATTCCTTTCATATCTTTTACTAAAAACTCACCAAAGGGTAAAATAGGATTTAAAAAAAAATTGGAGGATATAAATAATATTACATATTAACAAAACATGGATTTGGATGATAAATTTTCCAAAGTAATTACCGAAGTATAAACAATCTCGGATAAAAATTGAGATTGTGATATTTTCCCTTACCTTAGGTCTGATATGCTTCGTACGTATCCGAACCTCCTGTATAAAAATTTAAATAATGTCATTGACTTAATAAAGAATAATTTTCATGATTATAATATCATATATGGTTCAATTATAACTTTATATTAACCATTCTTTTGTAAATTCAATGTTAAAGTAGTGTTTTTGGTAAAATCGTTTCATTTATCGTACGTGTTTCAACATGTTGTTCTTCATATTGTTACTTATATCACGATTTACATAATTCCAGAATGTAAAACATGATTTATATATATAATATATATTCAGAATATACATATATATATATATATGATATATTGATAAATGGAATGAAATACACCATTCATGGAGAAGGTAGGTCGTACGTATGCATGATCGCTGTTTTCATTTCCTTTTTAAATTGAATGGAATTAAGTAGATGACATACATACATATATATATACATAAATCAAGTATCATTATTATGTCATATATTTAATTATTATTCATTATATATACTTCATAATCATTCAAGAATGGTTAACATGGAGAATGAATCACATTGCGTCGTGTAGACGGTAGTCCATACATATGCACGAGCGATGATATCATTCTCATGATCGTGGAATTGTATTAAAATGTATGTATAATATTTCAGAGTAAATATAACTTTAATATAATCATATATAGTTATTTATTTACACCATTATACCCATCTAGGTATGGTGGTGGTCGAAAATAGATTACACCACAGTGTGGAGACGGTATTCCGTACATACGCACGCGCGGTGATTTCATTTTCCGTAGGATGGATTGAATGTGAAATAGGGTAGTTTCATATTTATAAAAACATATCATTATATAATTAATACTTATGTTATTACTTTATAATGAAACAACTATAGAAGAAGAATTAGAAGAAGAAATAAATTTCAAGGAATTGGTAACGGATATTACCTCTTCTTCGACACGCCTCTTTCAAACCTTCTCTTAGGGCACTAAGATTGGTCTTTGAAGATGACCAGGGCCTCTAGGATGTTTCTAGGGAAGTGGAAAAGAAATATGGACAGATGTTGGCCGAGATTCAAGGCACATAATTGTGTGAATAGAAGAGGAAAGGGGTGCCCTTTTTATAAGGTAGGAGAGGGGCACCTTTGAAAAAACGTAAAATATTATTTTATAATAAAGTCATATTCGGTTTTTAATTCCTCCAAACTGATTTATTTTGAAGAAAAGGTGGCGAAGGGTCGAAATTCGCTGAACCAATAGGTTTTAGACATGTTTAGGTTACAATTTTAACTTTATCTTCTAGATTTTACTCTAAGTTAAATAATTTAACTTTTACTGTGTCTTCTTGTTTTCTTACACTATATGGTTAATAAACATACTATAACAAGACAAATGAACCTGAAGTGGTTCATTATTAATATATATATCCTTATATATGTAATTTGTATGAACCTTCTATTTTTTTAGAATAAAATAAAATTAATAATATAATATTTGTTTTAAAAACCAATTTATGTCAATTTTGACAGTATTTGGTACTAGATTATTTTGAATATTATAACAGAATTAGTAGATATAAAAAAGTTAATTAAATCAATTATAACATATCATATTAACCTATAAAATTAGTGGATATCATAAAATGTCTAAAATTAAATTTATTTGGGTATTTATAACATCAATTATGTTATTATTTCGTTAATGAGGTAATTACTACATCATCATTGTGTCATAAATAAATTAAATTATCTAATGTCTAAAAATTATAAATAAATTACCATTATGTATAAAATCCTTTTATATTTATAATGAATATTTATAGTCGAATTTATATTATGTATAACTCTATATTAAAATTGATTTAGTTATTAAACATTGATTTTAACTCTTTTAACCCTTCTTTAAATAAATTAATAATAAATGTCCTAATCTAATCCAAGTAGACCTAAATAGTCATATTTTACTCCTAATGTTGTTTTTGGTAGAATTAAACTTATCCAATAGAATTAGGACATGTGTTAGGGTAATAATAATATCATTTTTACCCTTAATTACCCTATTTACTTTTAACCGTGGTAAATAAAAGTAAAAAGTTACTATTCACCAAAATATATTTTTATCTCATTGAACCAAATTTTAGTCCTTGATATTAACCGTGTCTCTCGGATTTTCTACATTCCACACACAGAAGTGGTAAAATTATGTTTTATGTGAATTTCCAAATTCTCCTAGGAGGCGGGTAAAAGAGGGTGAAAAGTTCAATAAAATTTTTATATATCTAAAATTATTATAAAATGACTCCAATGAATTATATTTAACTTATATAGTTATTATATATCAATTTTATCCTAAAATAAATGTAAATAAAATAATTATTTAAATATAAAGTCGGTTTTTCAATAGTAACCCAGTGTTGTCACTATTCATAAAAAAATGACATTTTTCAGAATAATACCAAAAATTCACCCTAAGCTAATTTCAATATTCTGAATCCAAAAATAAAGTCCATTTTGAATGTTAAAATTTATATAATTTCAAAAAGTGGGTATTACTATTCATAAATTCTAGTTCATAATAATATTATAATAATATCTCGATTAGTGAAACTCGGTATTGCATACTACACACGCTTTCGAGGAAGGTCGTGATTGCGTGTAATGTAAGCCAGGTCAGGGTTGCGTGTAGTGCAAGACTCCTTTGTTGTTTTGTATAACATAATCCAAACATATTTCATTTATACATTATATATATATATATATATACTCAATGTTTCATAGAATAACTACTATCAAACGAATTTGAAATTGTGTGTAGCACGATCCAAGAATAGTGTTGCATATGCTGCATGATAATACGATGTTGCATATAGAGAAAGATAATCTTGGTGTATCGTACATCTAAATACATCAAAGAAATTAAAAAGAATAATTATCATAAAATCTTGGGTTGTTACATTCTACCCCCCCCTTAAAATGAACTTCACCCTCGAAATTCATCAGGGTTATAAATGGATTTCTACTTGAAAGTTTATTTAATTGAAACCCACATCGTAAAATGGAATAACAAAACCTAACATTAAATAATAAAGTATGAAACATAACAGTTACCCAAATTAACTAATTACTGGGTTTCCCCATAGGATAACATAGGTGAAAATATGGATATGGAAGAGAAATCTAACCATCATGTTCTGATGGTGACTGGTAGAGAACACGGCTATGAAAAAACCAACAATCACAAATCCATTAATTTGTGATGATCTATGGAACCATCTGATTCATCGGATATAAGGGTACTAGGAAAACATTTTTGGTTTTCAAGATTATTTCCCTAAAGTTCAATAATTTGAATTAGAAAAAAATAATTACTTTATTTCAGTATAATCCTACCGTTGTTCTCACCTTGACCAATTTCCACTTCATCTCTTAGTGAAATGAAGTTGAATTTATCTTTTGTGAAGTGTTAGAAGATCATGCGATAGAATGATTGATCATTTCATAGGATTAGAAAAACTTATATACATAAGTCCATCTATGGTGAGATTAATCAGATATGGTTCCGAAAATTGACTTATACATCATATATCATACCTCTTAATAAAATAAAACTACTTTCTACTAACTAGGGACTTTCTGTAGGCCAGTGGTGTGAAATAAAGGTCTATCACACTTCAGTTGTAAGTATGATTCCCGCAACCCTGTCCGACGCGACGGGTTGTCACCCGTTCTGTAGGTTGTCCCTCTTTCTGAAACTATAATATTATAACATAACAAAAGTTGCAGCGTTAAAAAACACACTCTAATATATAACTTAATCTATTCTAATCTTTATGTTTATCCAAAATACTTATGTCCAATCTCATAGTATAATCATAACGATTCCTTGAAATTTCAACTACCGTGCATGTGAATACCATCATTTATTATACGATATATCATGTTGTCACATTCCAAACATGTGAATACCCTAATCTTGTATTCTCGTGAAACATGAATTACCATAAATACTTAGTGAAAACATGAGTGTTGTCAAAAGTTAACTCTTTCCACATACCAAAATCCCAAAAATTCTATATACTCAAACCAAGATATCACTTAGTCCTTATATCAATAATGAGTTCATGAATACTATCAAACACCTCATTATCTCCTTATACCTTCATTATGCGCATATCATCTACTTTCCAAAAATATCTGAATAAACTTTCATTGTTATCGGTACAATTCAACATATACTCTCAAATACTCATGGAAAAAAATAGTGTAACAATCCTTAGATGTGTCTTTATTCCATAGTACCATTACCTATACAACATAACACTTGACAAACATAAATCATTCCACTACCTTCTTAAACCATTGACTGAGATTCAAAAATTCATTCATCACACATATCATTTGTAGTCTCTTCATTATCATCAACATAAATACTACCCAAACGACCATGCTAATTCTCTTCATGATGCTTTCCCTTAGGTCATTTGTTTGCATAATGCCCATACATCCCACATTGAAGAAATTTAATCATTGATGATGTCGTAGAAATACCATTATCCTTGTCCATGGTATTAACTGATCCTTTCCCTTTGCACTTACTGTATTTGTTTCCTTTTATTCCACACCCAAATCATATTCCAATTCCTTTGAAATAATCTCCCTGATTCCTCTCCAACATGATTTAGATGAGGGAAATTGAACTTTCTTTCCTCTATGATCATAATGAATCTCCATCTTTCTCTTATTATCTGACCCGTGAAACTTTCCAATGTTGAGATTATTGATCATATTATATGATTCCTGATTATGAATAATAATGATATGTGGAATTCCATATCCAATTTCATTTTGATTCTCATGAAGAAAATCATTCCATTGTCCATCATATCCTCCATTATCATGAATCATCCTGTTTCCAGCCATTTTCTAAAACCCAAAAAAAATAGTGTGAGAGGCAAAAATCATAATCAAGGTGAAGTACCATCAATATCTAACATATTAGGTAAAATTATAATATAGTTACCATAATTCTAGGACTATAACCTATATGTATACATAACATTAGGGACATCCCTAGACATACCTTAAAAATATCTTTAGGGATTTCACTAAAGTTTTTGCATCCTAGTATCCAAATGTTAACTAAACCTTTAAACTGATACCAACTGTAGAGACCTAAAGCCTAACATACATGGAAATTACATTCATTTTTCAGAATAATTAATACATGACAAAAAAAATATTCCCAAAGAACTTATTAGTTTAGTGTATTTTGAAAATCAGAACGTAATCTTCTAATCATGGTGAACGATCTTCAACATCTCCCATAAAGAACTTCCCCTTTTTGGTTTTCTTAACTAGAAACATTATTTATATCCTGGGGAAAAGAAAACATAAAAAGTGTGAGAAAAAATTCTTAGTAAGGGTAAATATAAATAACATAAAACAATCCATTAATATTTGAATAAAAAAACTTGATCATAAAATCTAAACATCAAATTCTTGAGTAAGGACATAAATATTGGAAGTACAAAAGGCATATATCAGAAAGGAACATCAATCATGATAAAATATATTTTAAATAAATCTTTTAATTGTGTAAAAACATTAATCACATGATATGATTTCCATATTAGCCAAGGCATTGCTTCCAAGACCATCTTAGTGGACAAAGTCCCTTTCTGAATCGAGTTCACTCCTCGTTTCAGTCCTGTAACACTGAACTAGATTAACTTACCATTCCAGCCATGTCTATATCATGAGATATAAATCATTAGCCAATTCATTTTAGGGAGGTATAGGTCCCAAACATCTCATAATGAAATCATTCTTACTTTTTCCACAACATGAACTTAAATCATTCATCATTACCCAAAGTATAAAATGGGTTTTATAAACATCATCACATCATAACATAATCCATCCATAAAAAATGATATCATTTTATCATAAGAAAATTGAATCCATGTAAATCATAGAGACATTATAATTTAAACATACACATATATAAATAATGTCATCTTATATGGAAAATGGTTTTGATATAACACTTGAAATGAATTCTTGAGAAAAATATCCTTTCTTATTCAAAATCTTTTTCTTTCACAAAATACTATGTAATATTAAAAGGAAAGAATTTTGTGTAAAATAATCATTAAATCATGTAGAGAAATCTTTATTTAACTAAGGAATAATAAAACCATAAAAATCCGTTCATGTGGTATTATTTAAAAAAACATTCTTCTCGTAATTTGGCCGGAAAAGTCATAAAGTACCTCGTACGAAAAACGACAAAAGATTCCTTTCATATAATTTACAAAAAACTCACCGTATGGTAAAATTGGAATGAAAAAATTGTAGGATGATAGAACTAATATTACATTTTGAAAAAACATGGATGTGGATGATAAATATGCCTTATTAATTACCGAAGTACAAACAATCTCGTATTAAAATTGAGATTGCGTGATTTTTCCTTACCTTAGGTCTGATATGCTTCGTACATATCTGAATCTCCTGTATAATAATATAAATAATTTCACTGACAAATTAAAGAATAATATTCATTGTTATGATATAATATATGGTACACTTAGGACTTTATATTACCCAATATTTTGTAATTTCCATGTTAAAGCAGCGTTTTGGGAAAAATCGTTCAATTTACTATAAGTGTTTCGACATGTTGTTCTTGATATTATTATTATTATCATGATTTCCTTAATTACAGAATAAAAAAATGATATATATATATATATAATATTCATCATATACATATATATATAAGATAGATCGATAAATGGAATGAAGTACACCGTTCATGGAGACGGTAGGTCGTACGTACGCATTAACGCTGTTTTCATTTCCTTATTGAATTCAATGGAATTAAGTAGATGACATACATACATATATATATATATAAATAAAGTATCATTATTATTTCATATATTTAATTATTATTAATTATATATATTTTATAATCATTCATGAATGGTTAACATGGAGAATGATTCTCTTCACGTTGTGGAGACGGTAGTCCGTACGTAGGGATGAGCGATGAAATCATTCCCATGATCATGGAATTGTATTGAAGTGTATGAATAATATTTCAGAATGAATATCAATTTAATATAAAAATATATAAATATTTTTTTACACCACTATACCCATCCATGTAAGGAGGTGGTCGAAAACAGATTACAACAGGCTGTGGAGACGGTATTCCGTACATACGCACGCGCGGTGATTTCATTTTCTATAGGATGGATAGATGGTGAAATAGGGTTGTTTCATATTTATAACAACATATAGGTATATATGTAATACTTATGTTATTACTTTATTTTTAAAAAACTAAAGAATAAGAAGTAGAAGAAGAATTAAACTTAAAAGAATCGGTAACAGATATTACCTCTTCTTCAACATGACTCTTTGAAACATCTTCTTAGAGAACTAATATTGGTCTTTGAAGAATACCAGGAACTCTAGGATGTTTCTATCAATGTGTAGAAGATAAATTGTCCGATTTTGGCCGAGATTCAAGGCTCAAAATGGTGTGAAGAGAACAGGAAAGGGGTTCCCTTTTTATAAGGGAGGAGAGGGGTACCTTTGAAAAAACATAAAATATTATTTTATAATAAAGTCATATTCGGTTTTGAATATATCCAAACTTATTTATTTAGAATCTAAGGTGGGTAGGGGTCGAAATACTCACAAACAATAGGTTTTAGACAAGTTTAGGTTTCTATTTTAACCTTATCATTTAGATTTAACCATAGTTAAATAATTTAACTCTTACCGTGTCTTCTTGTTTTCTTACACTATATGGTAAATAAACATACTATAACAAGACAAAAGAACCCCAAGTGGTTCATTATTAATATATATATCCTTCTCTAAGTCTGTTAGACGATCCTTAGGTTTTTTAAGAATAAAATACCAATTAATAATATAATATTTGTTTTAAAAACAATTTTTTGACAATTTTGACACTATTTGGTTCGTGATTTTTGTGAAAATCATAACAGAATTATTAGTTCAAAAAAAGTTAATTAAATAAATTTTAACATTTAATATTAATCTATATAATTAGTGTAATTCATAAAAAGTCTAAAATTACATTTATTTGGGTATTTATAACATCAATTATGTTAATTTTTCATTAATAAGGTAATTACTGAATCATCATTGTGTCATAAATAAATTAAATTTTCTAAAGTCTAAAAATTATAAATAATATACCATTATGTTGGAAATAATTTTATCTTTTTAATGAATATTTATAGTCTAATTTATCTTATGTATAACCCTATATTAAAAAAAAATTAGTTATTAAACTTCGATTTTAACTATTTTAACCCTTCTTTAAATAAATTAATAATAAATGTTCTAATCTAATCCATGTTTCCCTAAATGGTCCTATTTTATTCCTAAGGTTGTTTTTGGTTGAATGACACTTATCCAATAGAATTTGGACATGTATTAAGGTAATAATTACATCATTTTTACCCTTAATTACCCTATTTACTTATAACCGTGGTAAATAAAAGTAAAAAGTTACTATTTACCAAAAATTATTTTAATCTCATTGAACCGCATTTTAGTCCTTGATATTAACTGGGTCCCTAGGATTTTCAAAATTCCACTCACAAAAGTGGTAAAATTATATTCTATGTAAATTTCCAAATTCTCCAAGGAGGTGGGTAAAAGACGGTGAAAAGTTCAATAAATATTTTATATCTAAAATTATTATAAAATTACTCCAATTGAATACATTTAACTTATATAAGTATTATGTATGAATTTTGACCTAAAATAAATTTAAGTTAAATAATTATTTAAATAAAAAATCGGTTTTTAAATAGTAACACATTGTTTTCAGTATTCATCAAAAATTGAAAGTTTTCATAAAAATACCAAAAATTCACCATAGGATATTTTTGAATTTTTAAATCAAAAAATAAAATCCATTTTGAATGAAAAATTTTATAAAATATCAAAAAGTGGGTATTACTATTCATAACGGCTAGTTCATAGTAATATTATAATAATATATCGTTTAGTAAAACTCGTTATTGTGTACTACACACGCTATTGAGGAAGGTCGTGATTGTGTGTAATGTAAGCCAAGTTAGGGTTGCGTGTAGTGCAAGACTCCTTTGTTGTTGTGTATAACAGAATCCAAACATATTTTATTTATAAATTGAATATATATATATATATATACTCAATGTTGTGTAGAATAACTACTATCAAACAAACCCAAAATTGTGTGTAACACGATCCACGAATAGTGTTGCGTATACTGCAACCTAATACGGTGTTTGATATAGCGCAAGATAATCTTGGTGTAGCACACAAAAAAAATAAATCAAAGAAATTAAAAAGAATAATTCTCATAAAATCTCGGGTTGTTACACTCTGGACGCAAAGCCTCTTAGAAATGTCTCGCCCTGTCATCCTTATCTGGAAACAGTTCCGAAGCATATCGTAAAAGGTTCCTGAAATGGATCCCAAAATCTCGAAAACTGGATCTCCCCTGTCGAATGGTAAGATGCTCCTGGAGACTAGATGCCTTCACAATCGAAGAAAGAAACTCAACTCTAAACTTGTCTCAGAACTCCTCCCATGAGATCACTGACTCCTCACACTCCCAGAAGAACAAGAACCACCACTGCCTTACTGCTCCACATAGCATCGTCACAACTAAGGAAATCCAATGCTATTTCCGATCATGGATCGAACTAAAGCCTATCTCAACCTCCTCTAACTAGTCTTCCATAACATCATCTGAAACAGAGCCCGCGTACTTCTGCAGACTCTCATGATGAAACTCTCGGAGTGTCTTCCTCTAAGTGTTGTCATCGTCAACCTCTACGTTGCAGCAATCTTCTAGAACAGCATGCTGGACATTTTCTGCATAAACCTGACGAGGATGTCGACTTGGATACATACCTATAAAATAAAAACCCTTAATGTTCCTAAACATGGAATATGGAAGACTCAACATTTATTAATTAATTGTTTTATTTTATTCATTGTAGGTTAACTTATCCCAAGGTATGCCCATTCAAACATAGGCACAAAGGAGAATGATTCATAATCTTTTACTATGTCTCTGCCCTGCAACTAGTATCACCTTGATCTCTAGGCATTGTAAACTTAAGTGTCCATATATCAGATCATAGGGGGGCCTAAACACCTATGTCTCAACTGGTCTCCATTATTTACCTCAATTGTTAAACATGAATGACACCATTTCCCTACCAACCCATGCAATATCACCTATTCGTAACTCCAAACACTATCCTAGCCTTCATCTAGACCCCTGATACCACTCTGTCATGACCCCCTCCACACAAAGTGTACCTTTCCTGGGCCGGAAATGTGATAAGGGAGATAATGAACCTCATTTCCCGCCTCTAGTAGGCCATGGGTTATCATCTAGCACTGTGGGTATAGTAACACACAAAATCATAGGCATTACCCTCTAAGAGAACACATGTAGAAAAGGGCGATAAGATAGACACCAATCAACTCCATATCATATTGAAATATAAAAGAAACAAAAGTGAACATATGTAATGACATGAAAAATAACTACAACTAAAAGAGAAAAAAACTAAAAGTACCCAAAAGAAAGTAAAAATAACATCAACCATAATCCCAACCTGCTCCAGCAACAACAAGAAAGTAAACACCGGCCTGATCTCCAACCTACCCCAAGTGACTTGAAAAAATATTTTTATATATATAGGGTGAGTATAATAGTATACTCAGTAGGATCCTTCCTAAATCATCTTGTTCAAATGTAAAGAAAGCATTCTAAAGCACAGTGAACAATAAGTGAAACAATCTTGTCACCTAAACAGGTATACTAAGTTACCAACCTCACCATGGATACTCACACCAAGTAACGCATACAAGAAAATATCATTTAATAAATAATATAAAGGGTACCCCGCTACTACTTCCCCACCGTT
This sequence comes from Viscum album, assembly GCA_963277665.1. Taxonomy (NCBI): domain Eukaryota; kingdom Viridiplantae; phylum Streptophyta; class Magnoliopsida; order Santalales; family Viscaceae; genus Viscum; species Viscum album. The sequence goes on from OY728153.1 coordinate 648,933,137, forward strand.
TTCCACTTTTCCCCAACATCGCACGTCCTGATCATCTCTCTCAAAAAATTCTTTCCAGCTGACACCTGGGAGAAGCACCACAATGTGCACCTCGTTCAACACAAAGGGTATCTCGCAGACACATGGGCAAAGCAATACACCATCCCCACAATCAAATTTAACCAGGTAGTTTCTGGGTGCCAGCACCACTCGCATAACGTGAACCATACGTCTGGTATTATACCTCAATCCATTACATCTCATACACCGAGTAAGGATCCACATGATATCCCAGCCTATTCACATTACACCTATAGTAGTCCTTAGCATACCATATCTAGAATATATGTGTGTGAATAACCACAAGCCATTACATCCCTCTACAAACATATATGGGGAAAACTAACCGCTATGCCTACCAGCACAAGTATCTACCAATAGAAGAGAACATGGTCAACATGGGTAGTCATCCATGCACCATCCCATCAGAATATTGGGGAAAACACCCCCCAAGGCTCAGAATCCCCGAGGTGTCAGCTTCCCTTACTAACAGGGTGATGTAGCGTATAGAAACAAAAAAAGTAATGAATATACTATATCTCACAACCACACTATTGGCATAACCTAGTCTTAGACTCAACTACAGATAACATCTCTAGCACTCTGTGCTTCCACATCAAAGACTAGGTATCCTATAATAATAAAACCATTTAAATAACATTATTAGATTAATTCATCCCCTTTTTATCAGTTCCACATTATGTTAATTAATTCATTAAACATTAATTAACCTCGAACCATTCCACATTAGACTTCATTAGCATCACACCCAAAGTTAATTTTCCCATTAAAATTACAACCTCATCATTATGTTCCAGTGAACTCCAACCCTATGGGTTAACACCATTTATTCAAATATTCATTACAATATTACTTTCCCGTATTCTCAGGTATTCTAGAAAAGAATTCTATGCAACCAAACAGAAGGGGGCTCAACACGGTGAGTAGATGTGCTACCCGTCATGTCTTTTCCACCTATAACAAGAGCATAGACCCATCCTCAATTGAGAAGCTAAACACAGAAAGCACATGGAAAACCTCGTGCTTCATTGCCTTTTTCGGAAGAAGGGTAAGCAAGACTAGCTGGCTTGAGTAGTGGAGAATCATAATGTATACAATCAACCAATAAGAATCAGCAAGCATCCAACGGTTACATCCATCCCATTCCATCATCCCTGGTGTCCTCCCTCACACCCACATGCATAAACTGATGCATCACGGCACTCTAGGCGTCATCTACTACCAAAACCAAAATTCCTCAATGCCCGCACATATCACAACACCCCTCCAGGGTCACATCTCAATGGAAGTAGTAGGAAAAACAACCATCACGTCAATTGGGATATTCTCCCTTTAACAATCAAGAGGGTAACTCAAATACCATCAAGGAATTATCAAACAATCTATTCTTTAATCGATCTTGAATTAGAAGATTGAATTTTTTGTTTCCAAATTAGGGAAACCTAATCATTAAGATATCAAAAATGATTAAACATGCTTAATATGCCTATTTGATTAGCATAATATTTTAACAAGAAACATATTGGTTTTCATGCCTCTTTATCTATAGCCAAAAATTTATCAATTAATCTTGGTTTATGTTCTTTAAAGATTTCCATTAAACAAACAACTAAGAAAAGAAAGCATAGATATCACACTATCTAGAAAACCAAGAGGAAATAACATACGATCGATAACAAATTATTTATCCGGATCAAAATATCTATTATGTCATTTCAAATTTCATTTAGTGGGATTAAACACGCTAACAATACAGTTTCACATAAATGAAAGAGAAGCAAAAAATCCCCTACCTCAATGGGTTTTTGACTAAAACCACAACGGTTGAAGAACACTCAAGGAAACCGGGTCGATTCTCCAAAAACCTTCCTTAGATCTATTCTCAAAGAATGACCAAGACCAAAGATCATCATATTTGGCATCCACAAACTTAGATCTACCCATAACGGTCATTGATCTATGAACCAAGAGATGAGGAGAAGTATATCTCAGTATATCTAAGAAACAAAAAAGAGCGATCACATACCTCAAGAATCCATCTTAGATTCACCAAGAAAATCATTTGGATCACCAACGGAATGATGGGAGAAACCTCCTTGACCTTAGGATAAACAAAATAACATGTTAGGGGTCACATAGGAGGAACAAAAACCCCTTTTAAAGGTAAAAGAGTTAAACCCAGAATTTAAGGATCTAATTTAAGTGCATGCAAGGTTAGTCTGCATGGTTTGACAAAATGTGTGCTAACCGTGCATTAGCTACTACCTCAACCACCCCTCTCACACAGTTTGACCGCATGGTTAGACAAACCGTGTGCCTCTCGTGCGGAAGCTACTGCCTCTAAGACCAACCTCACACGGTTTGGTCACACGGTTCAGACAAACCAGGCACCGCCTGCGAGAAAGCTATTGCCCTTTAGTTTTCCCTCAATGTCCACGAAAACACACCCCCAAGTAAGTACTCCAAACCAAAGGTAGTTAGAAACATCAAAATTACCTGAAAACATAACGTGATATTACAGTTCACAATGGTCACCTGTTGGAACTGTTCACCGTAATCGAAATCATGGAAATGTGTTGGAGATAAGTCACCGTGACCTCCCAGAACACCTCTAACACCACATTTCCACAAATTAATGTACTAGAGAGGTCTGGGTCATTACTGATTGAGTGGTTTTATATAGTAAATGAGAGATAATTCTTTATTATATAATTTTTTTTCACACTACACATTAAACTAATCAAAACTCCAAACCATCAAATTATTTTTTCCCATGAATTTTTCCATAGTTGAGTGAAAAAAACCTTTTTTATATAGAAAATGTCTGATCTTATTAATATAGTAGGATTTATTAGGTGGAGGTGAGTCACAGTCTCATGGAAATCATTTTAAAAATTCAAAATATTTTATAAGTCTTTGGAGGGTCCACTAAGGCTCCATAAAATTAATCAAACGAAACTAAAATCATAATATAATACAGGTAAAACATATATTGGCCGAGAAACCCTTTTATAATTTTTATTACATCACTATTGGATCATTATGAATCTATAAAATAAATATTATATATAAACGGTATTTAATTTTTAACCAAAATTTCAATTATCTCAGAAAATAATGAAAAAATCATTGCTAGATAATGTTGTCGTCCAAAATACAAAAGAAATATTAATTTTATCTAATTAATTTTCTAAATATTTGATTATTATCATTCGAAATAAAAACTAAAATTTATCATAAATTCATAGGTTTTAAACAAAACAACATTCAAGCCTTAATACATAATTTAATAGTATTCATAAAAAATTATATAATCATTTATATTTAATAAAAAGTAATTTTGTAAAAATATTTTATTAAAGTAATATTTAATTCAAAAATCCATTAATTCATCAAAATATCTTTCTTAATGGAATATTATCTAAAAATACTATTTCTTCTAGTAAAATCATTTACAAAGTAACAATAATAAAATGAATGTAAATTATTTATACAAAAAAATATACACATAATCATAGTGATAAAATATGTTTACATAACCCCTTATAACTCTCACGTAAGGTCTATTGGTAAGGTGTGAAATGGTGATAGATTCCAGGGTTGGCTTAGCTATCATCGCTATCGTGGTAATATCAATTAACTTCGACTTCCCATATAGGTGAATCTGTTCAATAATAATCTATTGAAGCTCAACATGGGATTGGTCAAGAGTGAATCTCAGTGATGAAACCACCTTTATGAGCTCCAAAAGATGTTCTTCGTATAGAGAAATTCTATATAAAGATGTTATTTCTTCCTTTATTTGAGTAAACTGAATTTGGTAATGCCCTATATTTATACTAATCATGTGACCACATTTCAATAGCTATATTAGAAATGGTAATAATTCATAAAGGTATCTTGAAATACCAAAATCATATATCCATGGAAGTGCATATGTTTTAAATAACCATTTTACACAATAAGACACTTAATAAGATTATGGGAAATTTTCATTAATAAATGTTTGGGTTGTTACAGGTTGATTTTGAGGTCAAATCCTACCACCACTCGGATCATCTACAAGATCTTGAGATATTTCCCTGTTTTCTACATTTATAAAATCTAATTGTAACCCCCAAGAAATGTTCTATTAGGGTTACCTCTATGGTGTTTATCAGCTTTTTAATTAGATAAAAATGCAACTATATCGATCTAGTGATGATAATAACTATAAGTTAGATTCCTCCTCGGAGCATCCATTGAGAGCTCTGAGGCCTTAAAGGCTGCATAGCCTATATAAACAGATTTCTCACAATTATTAATGTAAATTTTAATCCTTGTTCAATAATCATGATGAACGGTGTCGTCTATCAATCATATGAAGAGTGTTAGATCACATAAGGGGAAATCAACTATTCTCTACTGCAGCCTCCGAATCGGATGCCACTAGATTCTAGAATGATGCTAATTTTTTAGGTGATTTCCCTAGTATGATACCTGGGATCCCTTCTCAACCAAATGAAAAATTATTGGACATTGAATAGTTTTTAATATCTTATTCACATGCTACTCAATATAAAGACTATATATTCTTCTAATGAGGATAGTTGTCTTCTGATTGTTTTAACAGGGTCGAAGCAACAACATTATCTACAGCATCACAAGATACAACTAGTGTCATTTTTGGATCCATTATTGTACATTTTAAATGTTATTATGTTAATAGGCCATCTATGTTAGTTGGATTTTGTAACTCAAGGATGTTATTATTTTATTTTAATAATTTTAATTCTTTAATAGCTTGTGTTGCAAGAAATCATGTGTTCAAATGAACCATAATATTCCATTCGTATAAACTTATAACTATAACCAATCCATTAAATATTCATAAATAAATATAACTATCTTATTATAATGTAGGGTTAATTTTCTAACTACAATTTTAATATGTAATATATTATCAAATTAAATGTAAAGGTATATTTTTTTATTAATAAATCATGTGAATAAAAATTAGTAAATTATTCTAATAATATATATATATATATATTTTATATATATTTAATTTAATATATTTAATATAAATCTAATAGATATTTTAATAACATGGTATGAATAATCCCTATTTTTTATAAAAACATATATTTTACTAAAGGGTAATTTTGCCTCTTTTTAATGGATAACAATTTTTTAATTTAAATTATGTGAAATTTATAATTTTTATATGAAAAAATAATAATATTATTGAGAATCAGTTTATAAAAATATATAGTAGATGAATTGTTTTTAGTTGTATGATTCATTAATGTTTTTATGATATATAAAAAATGATATCTTTTAATTGAAAACAACTTTTTTCTTTGAAATTATTTTTAAGGAAAATTTATAATATTGAATGGTTTTAATGTATAAATGTAATAAGTTTTTTAAATTCATATACTATCGGTCATTGGAAATAATTTTACATTTAATTCAGATGTAAAAACATTCCAATCATCTGCAATGTTTTAACTTTTAATATTCGTTTTCACATTCCAATAATGAGGTGAAATTTCATTTAATTTCTACATGTTTTATGTTTGAAATTTTGATAAAATGATTCCATATTAGTAAAAATTAGGCCAATATTATGTATATATATCTCTTTTATTTTTGTGCATTATGAATATTAACTTTGTTAATTTTTATTAATAAGATAAAATGGAAAATCAAGTAATTAAGTGTAAAACTAATGTTATAATATTACCCTAACAAGTGTAATAATATCATTAGATGAGTGTGTATAAACATTGATAATCATTGGGTCAAAATGGTTTCCTTTATAATCCACATGTATGAGATTATGACATTTAATTTATTTTCTTGATAGAAAAGACAAATATGACTTAAGAATTAATATAACTATATCAATTGAAATATTATATTATAAAAAAGAAAAAATAGACTATAAATAATTATTTTAATGTTAATATGTTTTTATATATGAATAAATTTATTTTTAAGTCTTTAGGAATGAAACAATTAACATAATATCTTATACATTGAGGATGCATAAAATATTTAATTGATGATAACTCAATAAAATAAATTTTATTAAAATGATAATAACAATTATGAGACATGAAAAAATCATTTTATAAATTATATCTCAACTATATTCATCCAATGATGTAACTATTTACCAATTGGATCCATATGGAAATGATTATGAAACATAAAATATTTTATTAAAAGTGAAGATAATATTTTAACATTCGAGTTTTAATAAATATAATATTTATAATGTTGGTTTCTTCAAAATATATATTTTATTTTGAGTATTCATATAACATATATATCATTTTAATTTGTTGTAGTATTTTATTTTTATTTTTTATTCCAAATATAAGTATGTTAAATAATTACAAAAAATACATGTATAATTATTTTATTATTGGCAATAATAAATAAATTTTATTAAACTTATTAAATTAAATATTATTTGGGATAATTAATATATCCAAAAAAAATCGATACGTACTTGACCTTTTATGAATATAATAAATCAATTGGTTAAAATTTATCTTTTTATCTGTATATTTTTAATAATTAGTTAAGTGTAAAGTATCAAAATTGACCATGTTGATTGTTTATGAAAATAATGTATTTTTATATTTTTTAAATATCTTAATATTTTATTTATAAAACAGAGATAAATTATAAAATTAAATAAAATTTTCTGTATTATTAATTTATGGTCTAATTGACATCAAATAATTAAATATTTCACCCATTTGATATTGAAATATTTGTCATCGTAGTTATAATAAAATAAAGTAACAACGTGCTAAATGAGAATGATATGGTTTAATGGATATAAAAACATGATTAAATTTGTTTGATTTTTTATATTACAACCCTATATCATCCCATATTTTAAACTAATTCATTTTTTTTGTTTTTTAATGTAGTTTCAATTTATTAAAAATTTATATTTTTGGGAATTCAAAGGTGCCCCCAACCTCAACTACAAAAGGGATCCTCCTCCCCCATTTCTTTATAACTATTTAAACCTAAACTTTTTTCCATACCCTTCACATTTCACTTCTGAAATTCTACCTTCACATTCTAGATAATATAGTACTCCCAAAAGACCATCCTTAGTGCCTTTAATAGGAGATCTAGATAGTGCTTTATGAAGAAGAAATGACATTCTTTACCGACTCTTTCAAAATCATTTCTTCTTCTACATAATAATACGTTGTTTATTATATTATTATGTAATAACTAAAGTATAACATATATACTAAGATGTTATTATTTTAATTTAACTTCCTTTTAACACCTTTTATTCATCCAATTAAAAACAAAGTCACCAAGCATGCGTATGTACGGCTTTCAGTCTCCACGTTGTGCGGTAATCTGTTTTCCACACCCATTTTACTTGGATCGGTATAATGATGGAAATAATATCTATATATTATTATTATAACAATTTATTTATTATGTAACAATATATATACCATCCAATTTGATATCATTTCCTAATTAAAAGAATGATATCCTCAATTGTGTGTACGTACGACCTGTCATCTCAATGTAGTGATGTGATTCATTTTAGAGGATTTCCATTAAATAATTATTATTTAAAAGTACATATTGAATAAATAAGATATATATTACGTTACTATATTTATGGATATTATATAAATACAACTTATTATGAGTAATCGGAACTTATTCGATAAAACAGACATAAAAAAATAAAGCTGTTTATAACAGAATAATGAGTACCAATAAAATGTTAATAAAAAAAATGAAATTACGATCATATATGATATCTTAAAAATTAATATTTTTCTATAATAAGTAAATTAAATTATTTAAATCATTATATATGATATTTCTTTACATTCACTGGATATTCTACCTATGGTAAGAGATAATTTTACAGTCTCATTATTATCTGAGATTGATTATATGTAAGTATTTAATTTTGAAAATTTATAATCCATGTTCATTTTTCCTATACATATAATATTATTAAATTTATTCTATAATTTTTAATGTCAATTTTACCCATTGGTGAATTTTTTTCGACTATGTGTAAGGAATCTTCTCTTAGATGTGGACATGAGGTGATTTTTGACTTATCAGATAAACTAATGAGAAGAATGTTTTATTTTACCTTATATGACATGAATGGTTATTATATTTTCATAACACCATATTCCCATGAATCTTCCATTACATCATATTATGTTTGTTTTCAAATTAATTTTTATTATTTAAAATTATATTCCATTTTGAGAAAATAAAATGTTCTTGAAAAAGAATGGACAGTTTGCTCCAGAATTAATTTCAAGTGTTCATTCAAAATCACTATCCATATAAGATGGAATTAATTAATTGGGATATGTTTCAATTATAAAATATCTATTATTCATATTTTTTAATATTTATATAGTTGAATTCTATTTTCTAAATCCAATTCAGTTATATTGATTATGTTATGATGGAATAATGTTAATAATACCCATTTAATTCTTTAGGTTATTCTATGATGAATAATTTATGTTATTGTGTAATATATAGTAATGTTCTCATTATGAAATGGGTGGTAGCTATATATACCTCTAATTTATTGGGTTAAAATTTATAACTCATGGGTTATAATTGTATACAATGGGAAATGATCTCGATTAATTAATATAAAGCTGGAACGTGATGTAATCATTCTTCAGTAATGGACATAGTCCTTATGATATTCTTGTAAATGAACCTTTGAAAATATGAAATGGTTTTATATAATTATGTCTATGCCACAAATTCCATGTATTATTTTATTAATTATGTGAATTGGTTCACTGATTCAATATAATATGTTATGATTTACCCCAAGATATGATATCACAATCTTTCAAATGCAGGAAAAGAATTTCAAATGTTTTCATTGTGTTTCTTATGATTATGATATGATTGATATCTACCATTTTCCCCTTAATGAACATATGAGGTCACCATTTATTATGTTTATTTTCCCTAGGTCTTGATTATGGGAATTATGTATGATAAGTCAAAAGGTGTATATTTATAAACAAATATATGGGAGATAATTTAGATATATTATGAAAAGATTTTTATGATTCACAGTTTATAAATACCCTATAATTATACCATCTTTTCATGGTTATTTTATATTTTTAAATTAATATTATTCAATTTTGATGTAATATCTATTAATGTAATTTATAGTTCACTATTTTTGGTATTAGAGGAATGGTGTAGTTAAACATTGGAAACTAGGATGAGAAAACATTTTAAAATCTCCAAATGACATGTCAATGTATAGGTTAGAAACCTTCTGTTTTATAAATGATTATGAATAACCTACAATAAAAAAAAGTGTACTAAATTGAAATTTAATTCTTTTATTGTGTGGTTTTTCCCATTATGATTACTTTTTCACATACTATGCTTCATGTTTTTAGTTAATGGATGGAATTCATATGAATAGTATTAATGTTCAATGTGATGGGAAATGAAATGAGTGTACCCATGAGAAACAAAATGTATTAGGGTCTAGAATAAAAAACCTGGTTTTTATTCTCACACCACTTTCTAAATCCATGATTCATAAAACAAATCCAAACAATCAAATGATAGAACAACATCATGTAGCGTCTTTCATGAGGTAGTGTGCATCTTCATTAAGTCGTTCTTATGATCCACTAATGGAGGACAAATAAATTAGTTCCATAGGAAATATATTATTAGTTCTCCAATGTTCAAAACATGATAATTTCATATTGTTAGTCTATCATTTGGGACGCTAATCTGATCAATGATGAAATCAAATAATGAATAGAGGTGAAATTAAATCAATGGCATGTGAAGAATTCAGGAATTTATTTTTCAATGTATAATTTCATTTTATTTATTAAATTAAAATAGATTATTAGTTATTTTAAATTTAGAAAACTTAAGATTAATATGTTGTTACCTACAATGTAAATTTTATATGACATGCAAGGTAGGCTTCTGGAATTATTATCCAACCGGAAAGTAAAACTCATCAACACTTTTGTTGGATTAAACCAAGTATCATAATAGAATTATCTATAAATCGCATCAATTGAAATGAGTATATATATTGATCTGATCTCAAGGATGATATGGTGATTGGAGTAACTCATATGTCTTATGAGTTTGATAAGAAAGGGGAAATGTAATTTATTGGAAAATATAAATAATACAATGAAAAGAAGATTAGTTTTCCCTTAAACTCAATGTGTGGAAATAAACATGGATGAAATTTTCATAAAGGAACTAGAAAATGATTAATGTGTGGTAAAGAAGGTAATAAGCTAGTTGAATGCTAATTTTATGGTGAGAATGAGTCTAATGAAACCCGTTGAGAAAAGGAAACCCATAAAGAACCTCCTCTACATCACTGTTACAAGTGAAAGGGAATGTGGACTTATTCCTACAAATTACCTATTCCAAGGGTTATCAATGATGATAAATTTAAAAAAACCCATAAATCCCAATAAAAAGTAATGTCACATGTGTTAAATATCAATAATGTCGAGTATCAGGATTTAGTGGTGAAAGGTACACTTATCATCCACTATAATGTGGAAAATATTTTATTTGATTCTTGATACACCAACTCTTTTATTTTTGAATATTATTCTAATGGTATCAGTATATGAACTCAATATATAGGTTACTATTTAGCTATGAGAAATACTAATAGAACTATTATCACATTACATGTTTATAATTGTTCTCCAGTCGAAGATTGTGGGAAAGCTCTTCCTCTAAATTTTGTGATCCTTCCTTTGGTGGAATTTGATGTTATTAATTGTATTGAGTAGCTTTCTATGTATGGATCTCATATCAATTATCATTTAAGGGAAATATAATTTCATATTACAAATAAATAAGTTATCATTTATCGATGCAATAATGATAATGAACAATCGGTGGAAATTTATTCCATCTTATGGGTCATCATTATTATGAATAAGGGTTATCAATTCCAAATTGTTGATGATGAACAGAAAATTAAGAATACTAATATTTTATGGGTGTTTTTGGAATAATTTTTTGGATAATTTCTAGGTCTTCCACCATATCGTGAAGTTGATTTTTCAAAAGAACTCATGCCGAATGCTATGCCTTTTTTAAATAAACCTTATAAAATGGACCCAATAGAATTGAAAAAATTGAAGAAGAAACTCCAAGAGAATATTGAAAAGGGATTCATATACCCTACTATATCACATTAGGATGAACGTATTATTTTTCTTAATAATATATATATTTATATATATATCAATATCATTCTACATTGATTATTGAGAACATAACAAGATCACTATACAGAACAAATATATTCTACCCTATATTAATTATTTATTCAACCAACTATGAAGAGATAAATACTTTTCCATGATTTATCTTTGTTTAACATATCATCATTTTCCGGTCAAGAATTTGGACATACAAAATATGAAATTTTGGAAAATGTATGGATACTATGAATTTACATTTATTCCATTTCATATAAATAATTATTCCACTATCTTCATGTGTCTAATGAATAGTGTATTTAGAGACTGTCGGGATTAGTTTTTTTAGTATTTAACAATGATATGATATTTTATTCAGAGAGGAAGGTAGAGCATGAAGATCACATAATAATTGTTTTATGGACCCAGGGAATGGAGAATTATTTTTAAATATTTACCAAGTGTGAATTTTTGCATAATAAATATTCATTTTTTGGGTCACATAATCTCAAGAGATGGTATTTCTTTGGATTTCGCAAAAATAGGTGTTATTGAACATTTCAATAGACCATCAATGAAAACATAGATATAAAGTTTTATTTGATTGTATGGATATAATAAAAGTTTTGTGAATGCTTTTTCTTTAATATCTAATACACTCCCCAAGTTAACTAGTAAAGGAGTTATGATCATGTCGATATAGTAATGTTAAGACCATTTCATAGATCTAAAAACAAGGTTATCCTATGAAACTTTTCTCACACTTACTAGTAGAGGACTAAAGATTGTTATATATAATTGTGCTTCCTATAAGTGTCTGGGATTTTTTCTCTTGTAAATTATATGATTATAGATTATTCCTCATATGAAATTAAAATCCAAAATAAAAATTTAGCAATCTAATGATTTGGAATTTGTATGAAAATATTGTTATTAAAGATATCAAGGAATTATATTTATGGTGAATAATGTGATTTATATACTAGTTTTATAAGTTTAAAGTATATTTTATCTCAAAAAAATTAAATATGAACCAAATAAGATCTAATCAAGAGAGAAATACTAATCAAACTAACTTTCAACCTAAGAGAAAAATTAAAATATGAGAATACATGATGAGATATTACTCTAAATATTTCAATGGTGGTTGGGATCAATACCTAAATTTGGATAACTTTTTATACAACAATAATGTTCACAATAGTATTTTGATGGCACCATATAAATATCTATATGGAAAAAGGTTCCAAAATCCAATTTTTTGGAATGAAGTTGGGGAAAACTCTATAATGACAGAGTCAGGTTGATGGAATGGAAGCGAAGGTTTGAACTGTTCAACAACACACACAGATTATAGATTGTAGTGAAAATGTTATACCAAATAATACCACAGACTTATTTAATTTTTAATGGTGGAACCACCTATTCGAGGAAGATACAAGTGAACTTGATGATGTATTGAGGCATGGTTATCCTCATCTGTTTATATCTATGTGACAAAATTAGAGGGAGGAAATCATTTTTAGGTGTAGAATGTAACACCCGGTTGTTTTGATTCACTGTAAATGATTTTAAATTTTCAATTTCTTGCATTTCCCACTATCATCTGTTTAAAAAAAATGAGATGCCATTGGTATAAAATAAAAATTATACCCATGTTGTTAAGATAGAAGATATTAATATAACTAACTTACAAAAATTTATTGTGAAATCATTGGCTACAAATTATTTATGTAAAATATAATTCAATTACATCTAAAAGAAAAAATTTATATTTTTTTAGAAATAATTTAATTAAATTACAATTAGTAAATGAAATAATTTTATATTAATGTTATATATTTTAAAAAATATTTTCTATATTCATTGAATAGTTATTTTAGATATAGGGTTTGAATAACCTGTATTTTATGAATAAAACCCTATATTTTTCTAAAGGACAATTTTACAACCATTTAATGGAGAACCCTTTTAAAACTAAAATTTTGATATATTAATTACATTTATATAAATAAATAAACATATTATTTGTAAAAATCATATAAAAATTTATTATATATTATTTTTTAAAATTTTCTGATAACAGTCATGTTTTGATGAATAGATTAAATATAGAAACTGTTAATCGAAAAGAAACCTTTTTTCCGCAAAATATTTTTTATTTATAAATTATAATATAAAATGATTTTAATGTAAAAATAAAATATATTTCTATCCATTAATATAATTTAGTTTACTGTAAATAATTTTACATTTAATTAAAATGTAAAACCATTTAAATATTTTTCAATGTTTTCACTTTTAAAACCCGTTATCTATTTCCCAAAATAAGATGAATTTCAAATTAATTATAGAAACTTATGTTTTTTGAAATTTGAAAAATTGATTTCATATTTGGAATCACTATTCCGAAATGATGTAAATTTTTTACTTTTATTTTCATAAATTTTGAATAGAAACATCGGTATTTTTTATTAATACACTGAAATGTTAAATCAATTAATTAAGGGTAAAAAATGTTATAAACGTAATAAAAAACATTAAATAATATATTTTTATTATATTTGTGACATAAAATTTCAATTATAAGTAATGGTATCCTTTTTAGGACACTTGGATGATATTCGAACAATTAGTTTATTTTTATCTGATGAAATGTAAAACATGTCATTCTCAATTTTTAAAGAATATATCATTTTGAATATAATTATATATAAAAGATAACATCATCTATATATTATCATATCAAAAACTATACCTTTTTATTTATCATGTAATTTTATATGATTTTTTTTGGAAATAAATAATTAGATTAATGGCTTATATAATTATGATTGAAAAATTATTTTATTGTTGAGAATTAATAATATAAATTTTATTAATATGATATTAAAAATTAAAAGACATTAAAACATGGGAAAAATATTATTTTCTCATTATATCTTGCCCATATTAATCCATGTGTTGAATAATTTTCCATTTGGATCTATATGGAAATTATTATGGCACATATAAATTTTCATTTATTATGAATGAAACGTTTTCACATTCATGTTTTAATTAAAAGACCATATTTAATGTATTATTTTTCAGATGGTATATTAGAATATATGTTTTCTTCCAAAATATAATGGATTTATTTTTATCACATTTTTTTATTTTTTTATTCAACAAATATGTATGTTAAATATTTACACACAACTGTTGTATTAATTATTTTAATAATGAAGATAATAAATAGATGTCACTAAAAATACTAAAAAAATATTATTTAGTATAATGAATATATAAAAAAAATTTAATACAATACCTTGAAATCATATAAAATTAATAAAACATTTGGTTCTAAGTTAACTTGTTATTTTTATATTTTTAATAATCAATTGATTTTACAATATCAAAATTTAGAGTATTGTGTTTTTAATAGAATAATTTATTATTAAATAATTTAAAAATCATAAATCTTTTTTTTAAAAAATTATTAATAATGTAGATATGCATTAAATTTTCTAAATTAATCCTTTAATGTCTAATTGAAATCAAATAAGTAATATTTTTACCCACTTAATATGGATAATCTATAACCCTAGTTAAAATTAGATAGAATAAATATGTGTCAAATGAAAATGATAAGGATTAAATGGACATAATACATGTCTAAAATTATTTTTTGAAGATATAAAAACAACATCCCTTCTTTTCTTCAAAACAAATTTTTTTTGATGTTCCTATATGTGTTTTTTACATTAATATAAATTAGTATTTTAAGAAATTATAAAAGTTTTCTTAGCCTAAACTATAAAAGGGAACCTCCTCCATCAATTCATCCTAATTCATTCAGCCTTCAGGTTCAGCTATCCAATTCAAATTATCCTTATTGACATACCTAATAACATTAAAGAGGATTTTTTATTCTGAAAAGACAATATTTAATTCCATTTAGATGATATCTAGCATGAGTTTTCCCAAGAAGAAGTAATCTCTATTCCGAACCTCTCAAAATCATTGATTCTTATACACTATATTCCATTGTTTTCCACATAATGAAGTAATAACAGCAGTATAAAATATAAAATGATATCTCATTATGGTAATGGATCAACTTTATTCCACCTTCTATTCATCCTATTAAAAATTAAATAACCATGTGTGCGTACATATGACTTACCCTCTCCATGTCGTGATATAATATATTTTTCCCCACCATATAACTCGGATTGGTATAATGATGTAAATAATAACTATATATAATTTTTATAAAAATATATTTATTTTATAACAATATATATACTATCCACATATATACCATTTTATAATTATTTGAATGATATCATCATGTGTTCCAATGTACGACGTTCCATTTCAAAAATGTGATTGGATTCATTATATAGTATATTTATTAATTCTTGTTTATATAATTGTTTATAATGAATAAATAAGATATTTATTATAATAATATCATGATTTAAATGATATAAATATATATTATGAATATGAATCAAAAATTATTCGACAAAACATGCAAAAGAAAATGATGTCGTTTATACCCAAATAACAAGTAAACATTAAACTCTATTAAAAAAATGATTATATGATCATATATTATATCAAAAAAATGATTATGAATTTATAATAAGTAAAAGAAATTATTTATATCAATATAAAATAGTATTGGATACATACAAAGTATATCAGACCTATGATAATAGATATTTTTACGATCAAATTATTATCAAATATTGTTTACATGTATATATTTACTGGGGTATATTTATCAAAAATATCCATTTTTTTAAAAAATGAAACATTATTTATATTATTCTATAATTATTTAATGTCAATTATAGCCATTGATGTATTTTTGTTAAATGGTATGAAATAAAAAAAAATCATTTTCCGATTCGATGTACTTTTTGACTTATCTAAAAAAAGTAAGAGAATAATGTTTTCGTTTATCGTATATAGCAAGAAGGGTTTTTAGATTTTCATAATAAAATATTTATTTTAGTTAAACATTACAATATTTAATGTCTAATTTTGAATAAATTATTTGGTTTTAAAATTTTAAAGAATTTTGAGAAATGAAAATTTCATTGATGAAAAATTGATATTTTCCTCGAGAATTAATTTCAAGTGTTCTATAAAAATTATTTACCATCTAAGATGTAATTATTTAATAGGGGTATGATTCATGTTTAGTAACCCTATTATTCATATGTTGTATTATTTTTATAATGAAATTTTATTTATGAAATCTCTTTTTATATATGGAATATGTTGTGATTGAATGATGTTTAAGAAACACAAATTATTATTTTCATTATTTTATGATGAATGATTTATATTTTTGTGTCACACATAATAATGATTTCATTATGATATGGGAATGACATATATAACCCTCCAATTCATTGATTAATGATTAATATCTCATGAGATAGAGAAGTATAGAATTGGAAATGCTCTTGGATATGTAATATAGGGCTGGAACATGAACTAAACATGGTTTAGTAATGGACTTTTTCAACTATGATTGTCCTGGAAATGAGTATTGACTAATATGAAATGATTTTATATGAATAATTGAAAACCAAAAATTTCATTTCTTATTTAATGAATTTTGTGAATATTATCATTGACTCTTTATGAAATTGTACGATTTAACCCATAACATGATATCATGATTAGTCATATATAGGAAAATATTTTCAAATGTAATATGATTAAGATATGATTTATATCTCCCTTTTTTACCATTATTATGAATCTTATATACTATTTATAATGATTCATTTCTCCATGTTATGATGAAGGGTATTAAGTAAGATATTTCAAAAGGGGGTCTAGTTATGAAAGAATAAGTCGGAGATAATATTGATGTATTTTGAACTAGTTGTTTATGGTTAGAATATTTTAAAGAAACTATATCTATATAGTTATACTTGGTTATTTTTATATTTTTATATGAATATTCTTTAATTTTGATGTACTGTCTATATAAATAATGTTTGTGACTTTTTAGGTGTGATACTCTAGTTGTATGACATCAGGTTCTTCTTGTAGAAAGATATCAAGGGTCCGGAGATGGCAGATTTTATGGCCACCCATCCAAAAACATAATTGTGTTCCCTAGATATTTACTATCCAAATGAGTCCATTATATCAGGGGATCAAGATATTCCATGATGGCAGATTCAATTTTATTATTCCACATTATTTCCAACTAGTAGGAGGCTCAATGATCCTTGATATAAGGCCCCAGCCTTAAACCTTACTTAATCTTGAGTTATTACAAGATTACACATTGAGGATCTTTTCAGGTTTAGAGTTTTAGAGAATTAGATCATGAAACTTGCATTACATTCCACATTTAAACAAAGTGGTTACATAAAAGACAGTATTCATTCTTCCCATCAACGGGAACATATTTAAAATATAACACGGATTCTTTCTTGACACATCCTTGACACTATCATCACATCATGTACCTTTCCCTTGACCTGTGAAAAACATTTCAAAAACTTGGGATGAGCATAAAAAGCTCAGTAAGAGTTATAAAAATATGTAAAGGAAACATGAGTTCATATATACATAATAATGAAATCATACTTTACCCATAAAACAAAGGCACTTTAACATACCTCATCAAACCATGAATAAATCATAGAAATCATAAGACATAAAGGTAACTTGAGGAATTCATAACATTCTTACGTAGGGAGTAACCCTCTTGGTTACGTTTGGAATACCCATCACAGTATATTCCCTAAATCTCTTCGGAGAAACCTTAACGTTTCACTCCTTTGCGTTACCCAATGCATTGGAGAGCTATATCGGGCTCAACCGCCCTTAGTTTATCACGGAACCACCCGTTCTTCATAACAATGCCCAAGAACCATAACATAATCGTATCACATAAAACATGAATAAATGAAACATAACATTTCCACATTTCAATCACAATATAACATTTTAGGATATTGAAATAATGAATCCATTCAAAAAGAAACCATTTCCAAAACCATTAAAACATCTAATAAAGAGATTTTTGAATCAAAGTGTCCCATACCACCTTGAAGATTTTAACATTTTAAACCATTAATATCCATATAAATAAATCCTTAAAACCATTTTGAAAACATGGATATTAATAAGAACAAATAATTAAAACATTTAAAACGATATTCTGGAAAAAGGGGTTTTACCAAAATTAGAGACACTTGAATACAATAATTGAGGAATAACATTTAGTCAGAACTTTATAATATCATGCGAATAAAAGGATTCATGATATAACACTCCAAAGGACAGTATATACACCATAGAAGAGTGAATTGGTGCATAACAACAATGAACCCTCAATAGAAATGTCAAATGTGATGAAATCCCTTATAAAGAAGGTATCCTTAAATTAAGGACAAATCAATCTCAAAATATGTGTGAAAAATATAAATACACCCAATATAAGTGGATATTAATTGTAAAACAATAAAAGGTCATTCACACATATTCAATGGATGACATATTCAATGACTACATGTTGAACCCAAAGAAATCGAAATTGGGTTAAAAAGTTCCCTTGACAGCCTAACGGCATCACATCAAAATGAGTTGATGAGAGATAAAAAGTGTATCTCATCACTTGGACATCAAATTTACATCAATAAGGATATATGATAACATATCCCAACATAACAATATGTAAATTAAAATACCCAACAAAAGAAGTCTTTTAAAAAAGAGGTGGGTGAAAGGTTCCCTTACCGACTTGGGTATCTTTCAAAACATACACCCCATGAAAGAAGGACAATAGATAATTGATGTAAATAATAATAAATGAATTTATATTACACAAAGAGTATAATAATGGGCAGTACATACACCACTCAATGGAATTTGTGGCAAATGTATCATAAATCTCACGAGAATAAAAGTGAGATGAAAAATCCCTTATGAAAACTCAGCAGCCTAACGGCGCCACTTAAAACTTCCAAAATGGATTGATGAGATCAAATAGAGTATCCCATCATATTAAAATAGAATTTACAGCAAGAGTAATATAAAAGAAAATCCCCCAACATAACAAATAGGAGCTTAGAAGAAGTGACTCAAAGGAGAGTACTTAAAAAGAAAGAGAGAGGTTAGATCTCTTACGAAAGTTCGGCAGCCTAACGGCGCCACTCAAAACTCCCAAAATGTATTGATGAGAGAGAATAGGGACTCTCATAACATGAACATAAAAATTACAGTAAATGTAATATAAAATATCATCCCAATAACAATGAATATGAGCTTTAAAAGGAATGACATAAAAGTGTATACTTAAAAAGAAAGAGAGGAGTAGGATCCCTTACCTCGGGTCCGACTTGACTCGATCGTTCTTTAATCTCCTGAATAATAAACTTGAGTTAATTTCTAATTCCTTAAGAACCCTTTTTCAAGTTCATTATTACTTTTATACCACTTATTACCATGTCACAAACATTATGTAATCATTTAAGTTAATAATATTTGTTTTGCCGATATTTGGTTCTTAAGTCGAAAGTGGTCTTCTTACAATTACATGTTGTTCGTGTGGCCAAATGTTTATTATATCCAGAATTGTATTAATTATGTAGATATCATATATGTCATATATATCCAGTACATTCATTCATTTATAACATTACATAATCATTTAGAGGTAAGAAATGAAATGCACCGTTCATGGAGACGGTAAGCCGTACGTACGCATGAACGCTACTTTCATTTCTATTTCGTATTTTATAGAATGGAATAATAATGATATAAAGGTATATTATAATTCAAGTATAATATCATATATAATATCATATTTCCATCCTTTATACATCCCACATATGGTATTTAACGAATCAAATCATTTTGAGGGGGCGGTAGTCCACACTTCCTTAAATGAAGATATCACGTATACCCATAATGGAAGCCATAAAGATAAGACAAAAATGAAAAATAAAGAATCATAAATAAAACAAAAACATATTATATATCATATATAAAAATAGTGACATCATAATGGCCACCTTAGATGGTGTTAAATGAGTATTGAATAATCATCGTTTCGGGAGGCAGAATTTCACCATCCACGGAAACCGTATGTTCTTTAACCATTTGATGTAGTTGTGTGAGAGTGTAGCTCGAATAAATCTTATAACAACATACTATTATATTTATGATACTGTTGTTGTTACAAAAGAAGTAAATAAAAAGAGTTTATGGGGTTGGAGAAGCAAAATAAAACAAATGAACATGAGAGAATGAATTACCGTTAAAAGTGTAACTCCTTTTGATTTAAGCCTAAAGGATTCCTTTGAAAGGATTCTGCCCAAATGGAGTCCTCTAGGATGAGGAGAGGGATGTGGAGAGAGTAAATGGGCAGGGTTTGGCCGATACAAAGGCTTGAGGAGTGTGTTAAATGAGGTAGAGGTGGGGGCCTTTTATAAGAGGAGAGGAGGGGTACTTTTGGAAAGTAAAGAAATATTACTTTATTTGAAAATTTTTTCGGTTTTAAAAGGTCCCACATTGATATAATTCGTGGATAAGGTGATAAGGCTTCGAAATCCACTCATCCAATAAGTTTTGTACATGTGTAGTTCATAGATTTTACATTATCTTTCCATTTTATTTAAATCGTCAAATAATGATATCATCGCTGCATCATTATTATGTCATAAATACTTTAATTTATTTAATGTCTAAAAATTATAAAAAAAATACAATTATGTAGGAAATTATTTTATCTTTCCAATTAATATTTATAATCAAAAATATTACTTGTATAACCACAGTTAAAAATTGTTTTAGTAAAACATATCATGTTTGTGTCAATTTTACTTTTACATTAAATAAAATGTTATTTATGTCATTTCCCAACCAAAGTGGATCCATGGGGTCCCCAAGTTGACCCATGGCTTGTCTTGGTCGGCCCTGACACAACCAATAAGGGTGGGACATGTGTCTAGGTCATTTCATATCATTAAAGCATTATTTATACCTTAAACTATACTAATTACCACTAATCGCGATTAAAAACATAATAAGTTACTATTCACCAAAAAATTATTTTAATCTCATTGAACCACATTTTACTTCTTAATGAAAACCATGTATGTCGGATTTTCAAAATTAAATACACATTAGTGGTAAACTTTCATTTAACTGAAAAATCAGTTTGCTTGATTACCACTTAGTGGTTTCACTATTCATCAAAAATTGAAGTTTTTCAGAAAATTACCAAAAATTCACCCTAAGCTATATTTGATATTCTGAATTCAAAAATGAAGTCATTTTTACAAAATTCAAAACATATAAGTCACATTAATTAATTTAATAATTAATTCCCGTTGTCATGACAAATAGCGTGTTTTATGAAACAATAAGTATCAAAAGATTGACACTAGTTTAAGTCTGATTTCAAAGGGAAATTGATTTCAACGACCACTATTGGATTTAATGGTAAAAATATTTTCTAATTTCACATTAAAACCAATTCAAAATATAATATAATCATATAATTAAATTAGATTAAAAAGTGGTTTTGAATTAAAATACAACATTTTACACTATTCATTAAAAAAATGATTTTTATCAGAAAGATACCAAAAATTTACACAAAGTAAATTTTGATGTCCCAATTCTTAATAAGAGTTTTATTTGGTCCAAAAGAATGTTTAAGAGTGAACAAAACTATATTTAATGACGGTTCTCCATCAAAAGGTGATAAGTGAACCTTTAGTGAAAACTAGGGCATATACGCCAAAAATTGAATTCTTTCCGTATTTTAAGCCTTTATCTTTTATTGTATAAATGTAAAAATATTTAATATCATATATAATCATATTTTAGTTATTTATATCCATTCCCACCAATACAACGGCTACATATTAAATACCATTTAAAATAATATTATTTTATTATTATAGTGCAACGTAAGATTCCCAAGAAACTCGTTGTTGCATGTTGGGTACGCCATCGAGCATAGATTCCCCTTTAAAGTCATTTCAATATTTTATTCACAAATATAGATAAATATGAAATGTCATATTCTTTATTTACCTGGGGTGTTACACTTGACATAAAAGAGAAGGTTGGGGGTTGTCTTAATCACGCCCACAAATGCTGTCTTTCACTTTCATTCTTATTTTTAGAAGGTTTAACCAACAATGAGGCGGAGAATCATGCTCTCATCATTGGTCTCGAGTTGGCTCTCAAGATTGATGTTCACCACCTACGTGGGAAGGAATACTCCAAGATAGTAATCTTGAAAAATAATGGTGAAAATATCATTAGTAAGAAAGATAAAATACCCTCTCTAAATCATGTTCACCGGTTGATGGACCTATTTCCATCTCAACACGAGGTGATTGATGTTTCACGTTCCTATAATGGTATAGTAGATGCAATACCTGATTTATCTTCTTCTCTCGCAGATCCTGACCAGGAAGATCTATATACCCAATTGGATCATTAATGTTTCATCACCCATTTCAGCATGGATGGTGATGAGAAGTAGTAGGTAAGTCACATTAATGCAAATGCTTCAACATCAGATCCTAAATATCCCCTTTCCATAGTAAAAAACATCCTATTTTTTAATTCATTTCATCGTGTATCTATAGAACGATATTATTTTGATGGATAGAGATGAGTGTGATAGAATTTTTTTCCATGTACTATATCTCACCCTCTTGAGTAATTTCAACCATGAGAAAATACTCTAAAAATGTTGATTTTTTTGAGTTCTCCTCCCTTGAATTCAAGGAAGAGAAATTCTCTTAGTTATACATGATGATAATTCCGGTTCTAGTGGCCTCATCTGGCTGGTTTGTAACTATCTCACAACATTCTAAGGATGGGATATTGTTTTCTATACATGGTTGATGACTAAATAGTGTTCTCCAGGAGGTTTCAAACATGTCATATTAATTCCATATATTGGAATCGAACACTAGAGCCCCTCAATATCACTGTGTATTCTTGTCCCTTCATAGTCTCATGACTCAATTCCATGGGACCATATCCACCAGAAAAGTCACAGCAATGAAGGTTTATTATAACTATAATATATTTCATATCAAATGGGTAGAGGAAATTCCTCTTAAGTATGTCAAGTCCCATTCCATCATTGAGTTCATGAGATCCAATATAATTCATAAATTCAAACTCTATCATGCTATTCTCTCTAATATCATCACTAATTCCAATGCAGTTGAGCTGAATAAATTGTACTCCAAATAAATCATCTTGTCTAAACATTCTTTATAATACCATGGATGGGAAATGGGAAGATCTAAGCATTCAATAATACCCTCTCAAACATTCTTTCTGGTGATTGTGGGAAAATAGTGTAATAGTTTGATGGAAAATCTACCCAACTACCTCTATTAATATTGGAGTATGACACAAAATTTCACCGAAGTGATCCCATATTTTTGGGTGTATGAAATGGAGTTAGTATTTCCCATCGATATTCAGTTTTCATAACTCTATAAAACTATCAATGAACAGAATATGTCATAAAAATGAGCATATGCTTACCTAGATGAACTGAAATCCCCTTATGAAAATAGTCTTCAGGCTTTTGGAAATATGAAGTGAAAAAAAAATTACATTCACTGCATTCAATAAGAAAGTTCATATCTACTCATTCTATAAAGGTAATAATGTATTCTCTATAAAGGATCTGATGATACCTGATAGGAAGTTTCCGAAGTTGGATCCCAAATGGGTTGGAACCTGTATCATTCCTATGGATTACCCTAACATTTCATACTCTTTGGAAACCATGGATTGCGAGTGATTCGCTAAAATAAAAAATTCCATGTTCCTCAAACAATATTTCAAATTATTGGGGTCCACCAAATCCTATAAGATGTTAAACTTCTGTGACATAACACATAAAGCAAAAAATGCACATGGTCTGAGCTCTATAACATTAAACTATGATCATTTTTTTTCCTTCATGATGTTAAACAACACAACATGGTCTTGCATGATGATAAACTGCATAATCACCTTATAGTTAAATCTCTATGAACTTAAAATATGATCAATGTTTTAGGAACTATATATATCATGATTCCCATCCTTATGGGATAAGTTGGAATTCCTATATATTTAGACTATGGACCATCCACTAATTTAACTTGTCATACCTATGGAATAAGTTCTTCATGGGGAGTGTGTTTTATGTTGTGGAAACCTCCTTGGTCCTTATTCTCATAAGGCTACATTAAAGAACCCTACTACACTCCCCAATACTTGTAGTTCCACATCATGGTCTGATCACTATGACCGTAAAACAAAATCACTTTCTTCCAAATAATATGATGTTAAACTTTATTACCCAATCCTATATATTGTTAAACTATAGTGTCTCCCCTACATGACATTAAACTGTTTCTTCGTCCACGTTCCAGGATATAAAACTGCATAACAACCCCCAACCTTATGATATGAAATTAAACTACATGGAATATTCGACAACTATTTATGGATTGATATCCATACTTTTTTGATATATAGAGACACCCAGACGTCTTGTCTTCTAGTCCATCATTGTGATTAACACATCCTTCTTCTCAGAGATATGTGGTCTATTGTGGAACATTTTTTCCTCCTTCATGTTGAGTTTATCACCTCAGAAAAACATGTTATATCCTTATAATATAAACATGGTGTGAGCTCTAGGACCAAAATCTAAGTTGTATTTTGACTTTATATCATGATGTCGGACAACATGTTTTTTAAGAACTATATATGGCGTAATTACACATCATATGGGATATGTACGAACGCTTAGATGTCTTATCATTTTGTCTATCCCATGGTTTATTTATCCTTCTATTACCATTGTCATCCTCATCTGGAATTTTTCTTTTAACATTTCATATTTATTGGCCCATCCTAGGATTTTTCCCTTGAGATGGGATTCAGATCCCTCTATTTGATAAGTTTCATTAGTGTGCTCTTATGCGCTATGGTCTTGGACGTTGAGTGTTAGATTCTGTATTGATATTTATTTTTTTATTTCCATGCTACATATTCCCCTTTTCATGAGTCTCAGTTTCCTTTCACATCTGAAGGGACCCCCTAACTATATGATTTTCGTCCCAATGTCTTACCTACCATCTTGGGATAACTCCAATGAGAACCTTTGATGGACATGTTCAGATAGGTCCCAGATTTTTAATATGTTTAGTAGTCGACCCTAATATGTATGCTCACATCCCATGTGAAAAGATATGGAATTTGTGTCTGGAATTTTGGCAGTATTTATACTCCATTAGTACACCACCCTCATCATGTCATAAATTTTGGGTTGTGTGAGTCATATCCGCTATCTCATCCCTATGTCCAAGAGGGGCATCAACACACTTAGTGTTACCCTTCAATTCAACATTGAATGTTAAAGTATCCCTATCAACATTGTAAGTATATCTTTATCCTGAATCCTCTATCCCCCAACTATGTATCTCCATGTGTGGTATTAATCCTCTATTCCATGTGTTTCTCACACGAACCATAGCTCGTGTGGGATTAGTGGTCATGAGAGGGGTATTACTTGCATGGAATAATCATATCATTCAATGGTCCAAATTATATAACCTTAAAATAGAAGTTTTTCCCCTAGTACCATGGCATTAAACTATGTATCCAATTCCAAGCCTTGATAAGTCAAATTGTATGTGGTTTTTCCTTAGGGAATGTGTGGTGTGCTGTGGATCCCCTTGATCGTCTTTCACTACTGATTACTTCATGGGACCATACTAAACATTTTCCCCTTGTCAACTTATTCTTGGGGTCTGAATTATATGACATTAAACTATGATATTTAGTCACCTAGATTGCATGATAATTAACTGAATAATAAACATGATATCCTCCTTTTAAAGGATATCAACTCCTTTTTTTTCATTTCCCATCATGTTTTTCTACCTATATAAACTATGTTTGGAATAATTCCTTTCCTGTTGGGATACATAGTTACACCTGAATATCCTTTCACATGTCTTAGTCATAGAAACTCTCCTTTTTACCCTTTCAAAAAGGGTTCCAATTTGAATGTTGGGAACTTCATAGACCTCCATGGTCCGCATTCATGATGGGTTGTTTACCAAACAACATATTTCACTTTGAGGATGAAATATTTCATAACATCAATATGATAAAATGTGAAACACTCTTGGTCTTAGCGCATAATGTTAACCTTTATGGGTGAATTCCATGCATATCATGTTGAATTATTTGCCTATGGTCCACAATCTATGACCTTAAACTGAGATATTCTGGTCTAGGAAAGGTGAACTATAAAATATACCCCACAATTCTCATCAACACAATCCCTGATGATAGATATGATCCTACCTATGGAAGATCCACCCCATCACGTTTGAATGCATGGTGGTTTGGGAGATGAAATGTTTGATTAAACAAGTAAATTTCCTCAACTCTACTTTAATTCTTCTCTTGTTCATTTATTTTGTTCTCCATAACCTCTCACAAAAGATGGGACCCCATAAAGATAGTATTTTCAGCCTTATGAATCACCTACTTCCCATGGAAAACGCCCCAGGGGTCATTCAAACAACATTTTGAGAGAGGTCCTACACATCAAATATGTTCAGTGGCCAATCCACGTTTTTCTATTCCCATTCCTTGATTAATGAGGTTGATGATATGTTTTTAATATGGTCTGTAGATCTCCTCCATAATTACACCAAACCCATCATGTACTAAACATCTGACACTATGATTCACACTTTCATGCACTCTCATGTTCTTATGGATCTCTAATACATTCACTATTGTCCGTCTGTGCATCTACACATGTTGATTAGGTTTTTTTTAATGGTTTTAGTTTCCCACTTGTAGTTTCCTCTCCATTTTTGTGCACTCTCATGTGGTGGAAATAACTTGACCTCACTTCTTATTTCTCACACCGAACATCGATCACGTAGGCTTAATGGTATTGGTAGGGTCATACCCACATTGGGATGATATAAAACCCGCCAGTACAACTTCTACGACCATATACTAATATCTCTTCTCTATGATAAACATTATCTTAAATTATGATTCCCAATTTAACATGGGTTTAAAATTTTGTGTCCTTACTGCATAAATTTAAAATACTTTGGCTGGTCCATACATATGACCATAAACTGCGGCATCATCATCCTAGCTACATTGTGAATAACTGTGTATCATTTTGGTGTTCTCACCTGATAGTAAATTTAATATTGCATTGGTCATCCATCATACCACACATCAAGAACAGCACATGAATTGACTGCAATGGTGATTCTTGGGCTTGCCATCATGGGACAACTTCTAAAAACACGCAACAAAATAACAAACAAGAAATTATTAATGCATCTTCTCTCTGTGTGTGGGTCTGACCAAAATGAAACAATAATCATTCATGAAATATGTATGGATTGATTCTCATTGTTGTGGGATTTGATGTAGCACCTAGATAATTGATCTTTAGTATAGAAGAAACATTATTTCCCCGTTTTAGGTTGAACAATATGAATCTTAACCGTGTGGCATTAAACTTATTGGGAATCAAGAAATACGTGCAACATGATTCCATCCATTTCGAAATATGTAAAGATGACACGAAATATTGTCTCAAAACCGTCCATATATTTATAATCCATTTTTATTTATTTATATAATGGTTTTTTGGAATATTTTTATCATTATTTGTCCTCATTAATGTTGGTTTTTTCATCCTACATGTTGTATATACCCTAAAAATAATAATTTTCTGGTCATCGATGCAACATGATTTTAAACAGTTCAACATAGTCGATGAATGATGTCATTAAAATGGTTTTCATGGTCTCTTCCATATGTCAGTTAACTATTAACACTATAGGGTTTAAATCCCCCTCTCTAATGGTATATTTAGTCCCCACATCGATTCCTTTTTGGTTTTGTTCTTGATTCATCCTTTAATTCAAGAATGACCACCCAACATTGATGGTCACATGCCACATTGGCTCACCTCCCATTGTAGTACAATGCCCTTATAGAACATTAGAAACAACCAGGGAGTCATGTGTTTTGAATTGGGTGAACATTTTATCCCAAAATTTCTTTCCCCATTCGTTTCGGTTATCGTTATCATCCCTACAATTTGAACATGGTCAATGGTTCACTCTAGCACGCCAGTCACCATTTATTACAAGCCCTATAGTACCCTAAATACCTCACTTCAATGTTATTTTCTGTTGGTGGGATTTCATTCTTTTTTTCACCTTCGATGTGAACCCCCGTATGTCAGGATAACCCCTTTTACGATTCATTATTTCTAACACTGAGCTTGGATCATGTGGTCTTAGGAGATCTGATGTGGTGTGTACCAATGTGGTCTAGTCATATAGGGGATTCTCAATCCAAGACCTATGATATTATACTAGGAGCCTCACGAGGATATATGGTGTGGTATTAGGTCTCATTGGCCATCAATATGTTTGGATTTTTCCCTCAACACATTACATATGACTCCTTTCTGTCTATTCCATGGTATTTTCATTTTTCATGATCCTAGTGCGGATCATTAACATTAGGCTCATCTACTTTGTGCCTTGAAAACATTATGGGAATAGACATCCTAGTCTGTGTTACGTGATTTTAGACTATTTTATAGAGTCTAGGAAATATGAAATTAAACCATATGAAACATCCAATGTTAATCTATCCCATTAATCATCCTCACTATACGATGTTAAACTATGTGTGCACTGTCCTCACTTGAATATCGTTCTTCCCCAGAACTTTTCATAATTGCTCTTCCATTTTAAAGATGGAATGTAAGGTACAATTAATCTCTTAGAGAGAATCAAAAATAATGGCCCAAGTGGGCGCAACATGGCATAAAGCATCAGAAACCCTAATATAAATGTGAATCTATTTTTATTTCCAATGAACCATGAGGGAAATTGAGTATAAAGATAGGGAGATAATCCATGTTGATCTTCCAAAATTGTGAGATCTATTGGAGTTGGGAGAGGGGTAGACGGTGAATGCTACCCTTCTTGAGGGATGTCTACGAGTTACGACCCTATCCATCTAACACTAATTTCTGAATAACTATGACAGACTTTAGTAAAAGGTCCAATGAACATATATATTTATTTTGATGAGACAGTGAGAGGTCAACGTGTTGGATCAGGGGATCGACCATGAGTTCATCTCCTTGTGTTGGATCATTTTCCTTATGTCTCGGTCCAACTAGATATAGTATCCCATGTAAATTTCCATTTGGTGTCAGAATGAATAAGTTTAATGTCACGCCCTATCCTAGTGGGGCTCACGTCGCAAATCCCCAAACTCGTCTCCAATTGGCCAGGGGCTAGTGACTAGCACCGATTCAGAATATTACTAACATGGGAGGAATTACATAAGTACCTGTACACACTCACACATCTCCATGCCCAAAAATTCTGAAATGTAAAAAAACTACCAAGGAACAAAATGCATGCATACAACTAAACCCCACCAACAGAGTACGATGGAAAGAAAAATATTGAATGTAATACGGGCTGGAATACAAGCCCACCAAAATGAAAATCTGAAAGCTTCAAATTCCATCCTGTAAACAAGAATGGTACTATGACTGCTGCTCATAGCCGTAGGAACGCCTCAGCCTTTATGCAACATCCAAAGCACGGTCATGCCCTAGTCCGCCCAGGACTCCGTCAAAAGGTTTCTCATCTTCAAAAGACAGAACATATGTGGGAAAAGACCGTGCAGGTGTGAGTAAAACAATACTCAGTAGAGGACTCCAAACACCACAAATTAGTGCACAAAGTAAATTTACAGTCATCTATGCACAATTTTTGTCTATAGAACATATAGCACAAACAATATATACACAAATCCTAGACATACGGTCTTGAGACTAGTCTCACAACTGCATACACCCGATGGGGGTTCAGTTTGAAGATTCCATGATGCACTCATTCTAGGACAACACACTCCATGAGTCTTAATGCTCTGATTATGTCCATCCAAGATGTATTGTTCGTCGGAAAAATGTCACGGGAGGTAGTTACACACATTACAGGAGACCGACTTTTGAGTGGTAAGATTATGATAGATAGGTTCAATTATTGTGGGAGACACACTCCTGAGTGGGATGGATAATGATAAATAGATGAGGTTCACTAATAGGACCATGGTGGACACCACGACTCATCCGGAATTCACATGCTATGTAGAGGCTCAATGCCCAGTGGAGTTGCTCACGTCGATGTCGGACTCTACCTTGAGTCAATAATGGATAGACTATCTCGATCTGGGCCTCTCGAATGGATGCCTGACTCTATAACATAAATTCATACTAAAGGGATCATTCTATTATAGAAGGAAATGATGCATTGCCTTTAGGGGAACGAGAAGAAGGGAACTAACCCAAACAAAAGATGTCCAAGTTACGGTGAACAAGAGGATCATGCCATTTTCCAAAAGTACATAGCCTGAAGAAAAGTTACATGCTATGTTGTCTAAACCTGGTTACTTCTAGTGTACAATGGTCCACATCGTAAGGCCGGTCGTGTAGAAAATTAAGTACATTATGTGTTGTACGATGTACACGCCATGACCGAGTGACTAGGTTTGGCATCGTGTACAATGGCCATGTGCATGTACACGGTCATAAACCCGTGTACTCTAACCTGTGTAATCTGTACACGGGGTGACCATTGTTACTGGCCTCTCCTACCCGTGTGATGGAGTGCATGGTCATGTACTCCATCTCGTGTCCATGTACCCTTGAATACACATCGAGTCCCATATATCCACCTCTTTCATGCTGTACAGGTCGTTTTCTGAAGCCGTGTAGATCATCTCGTGTCCGTGTACTTCCCAAAATACACACCAAGCTTCGGGGAAAGTCTAACACGCCAGTTGACCAGGGTCGCACACCGTGTGATTCCTCTCTGAACCCTGAAACCCTAGATGACGCCGCTAGTACAAAAAATTGTGTTCTTCGGATGTGCACGATGTGTATTCTGGAAATTTCCAGAAACATGAACCTCCACTATCGCGGCTTCAGGGATGCTCCATTTGTTGATCTGGCCATCCGATCACCACAAAACTCCCAGGTTTTGGTCGCCCCGACACCACGATGTTGATTATGTTATTTTAGGACCTTTTATTGGCTCTGAAAACATACAATGGTCCATCCTCACGAAGAACGCTCGAAGAACGACCCTTACTGATCTGGTCTGATTCGTCATCCACCATCGCAGTCGAACCTTTGCAAGGTTTTTGTGGGGTCAATTCATCAATTTGGGATTGTGCATCACATAATTTATGGGAAGCGATGCATTTTTTGTCTCCCCATGAAGAACACGAAGAATGCGTGAAAGAAAAGGTGGTAGATCCAAAGTGAATCAAGGAATGAACCTCCGCCGTCATTCATCACGGTGTTGATCCACTCCCATTAGTAGTCGTAAACATAGTAGAAACGAACATCACAAAATCAAGAGGGATCAATTCCCCAAATAATCCCAAATAAAACCCTCCAGCAAGAATGAATGAATTCGTGGATCAATTTGTCCATGGTTGATCCGCGTTTGTCGTTTAAATTAAAAATGGGGAAAGTAGATTTAAAATAACAACCACTACCTCTACTAGGGATCATTCAATGATGAGTGGTTTGGACTACCATCATCGTCGAGATCCTCCAAAATCGTTGGTGAAACTATTCACATCTTGGATCTGTCTTCGTTCAACACCGATTGTTTTCCCTAGGATTTCCTCTCAATCATCCTCTAACGATCGAAATACGATTATCCCAATAAAAAAGGAAGCATGTTTTGGCATTAAAAATATGAAGTAGTATTAATGAGTCCTGATTTCCATTTCTATGTCATTAATACATGGAATTTATTATTGTAACAGCTGCTATGTCGTTGCACTATAGTGAATGTTTCCAAAAATAAAAATAAAATAAACTTCCCATTTATTTTATTTTATTTTAATTAAAACATCTGAAAATTAACTTTTTTCCTTCAACCCACGCCGGTTGTGGTTTGGCTCATTCTTAGGTAAAATCATTGTCCAGACTCAACGGTGCAATCATATTTTTAATCTGGACTTCTGTTTCGAAACTTCCACAACCGCGCACAAGTGCTGACTCGCTTAACTAAATAAAATGATTGAACCACCATTATGGGATCACCGGTCCTCAGAATGATGTGTCATCTCTGCGCCTAGTCTGGTAATAATTCCATATAATTTATAAAAATAATACATGGAAAATCCAAGTCATTACATTATCCCCACCTTGGGGATTTACATCCCTGAAAAGAAAAAACAAAGGCTACTAAGAAATATATAGGCACTGGGCACAGATTTGGGCCTCCTACACCCACAGATCTCCTAAATATTTCTGTGGTGCCACCGGACATGAACCAAGGAAATATATCCCCCTTGAATGATCCTCTCCTAATGATCCTCGATCTCCAATTGGTACTCAACAATGGTCACACCATCTTCGATGTCCAGCTCAACCGAGTCGATGACATGTGAATGGTAATGCGTGTACCTCCTCAGTTGTGACATGTGGAAGATTTCATGTACTCAATGGAACTGTGTTGGAAGAGAACAGAGGTATTACACCTCACCAACTCTTGCACAGTATCAGGAAATGTCTGATGAACCTCGGAGATAGCTTGCCTCCTCTGCCAAATCTCTGTAACCATCATCAAGGTGTGACCCGATGAAAGATATGGTCTCCCTCTTTAAACTCCAGAGGTCTTTTTCATCTGTCAGAATAAGACATCTTCCATCTTTGATCTATCTTCATCTACTCCTAGATGATTTTAACCTTCTCAGTAGTAGCTCGCACCAACTCTGGACCCATGAGTGTTGACTCTCTAGGGCCAGTCCAGTAAAGCGGTGACCGATAGGGTCTCCCATACAAGGCCTCGAACGGAGCCATAACAATGGTGGGGTGGTATCTATTGTTGTATGGAAACTCCACCAGTGGTAGGTGGTCCTCCCATCTGCGACCAAAGACCAGGACACATGTTTTCATTATATCATCCATAACATGAATGGTCCTCTCCATATGACCATCTGTCTGGGGATTAAATGCGGTGCTGAAGCATAGTTGAGTCCCCAAATCCTACTGCAATCCCTTCCACAATCGGAATGTGAAATGGGAATCTCAGTCTGAGACTATTGTCGAGGGGACTCCATGAATACAAACTATATCTTACACTTAGAGGAGTCGCAAGCTCTCTATGGAACTCTACTCTATGATATCGTGGAAGTGGGATGACTTGGTGAGTCAGTCAACGATCACCAAATGGAATCATGCCCCATGGACATCCGTGGTAAGAATTTCACCAAGTCAATTGATATTCCATCCCACTTCCAGTTTGGAAATTCCAAGGTTGAGCCAATCCCTCTAAAACCTGGTGTTTGGCCTTCACCCATTGACATGTAAGGCATTGAGAAACGAACTCTTCTACTGACTTATTTATGTCTGACCACTAGAACTATCATCAAAGGTCCCGGTACATATTTTCCACTCTAGGATGTACCACCAAAGGGGATGATTGAAACTCCCTCAGGACCTCCTCCTGCAATGCCACTAATATAACAATACGTCCTCTGAAAAGAATTACTGGCTCCCCAACACGTGAATATCCATTAAGAGAACATCCTTGGGATAACTAAGAACGTAAGGCCACACAGTCGAAATCTCATAGCTCCACCTCCCTAACCCATTATAAGAGTGTAGGGGTGACAGCCATCGACTATAGGTATGTTGTATCCTCTCCATCCAAGAAGGATAACTGCATCATTGCTAACTACTCTATCACCTCACTCAACAGTTGCGAGCTTGACCTTCTTCTAAGAGCATCTGCCACCTTGTTACGCTTCCCAATAGTATAGATGATCTTGAAATCATAATCATGGTGGAACTATATCCAATGCATCTGCCTCTGATTCAGATCCTTTTGCTAAAATTTTTACATCAGGCTCTTGTGGTAAGATTAGACAATAAACATATACCTCATAAGGTAGTGTCGCCACATCATCAATGTGATGACTGCTGATGTCAAATCTAGATCATGGGTCGCATTGTTCGTCTCATTTGGACTAAGCTGGCATGAACTATAAAAAATCACCGCCTGCCTCAGCATTACGACACAACCATGCCAGGTCCCTGATGCATTGCAGAAAACTATGTACTCGACCCCCTCCTCCCGCAATCTAATGACTGGGGTGCTTGTCAAACTCTATCTCACCTTCTCGAAATCCTACTGGAACATCTCCGTCCACTTGAAGGGTTTCCCCTTCCTAGACAAGGATATCAACGATGGTGATATCTGGGTGAAATAAAAAATGAATATATGGAAATATACTTCAAACCCAAGGAAGCTTCGCACCTCAATCACGCTCCGAGGTGGCTCCCATGAATACACAGCCTCCACCTTCGTTGGGTCTATAGTTACTCCATCTACTGATATGACATGTCCCAGAAAGTGGACCTCCTAAATCTATAACTAGAACATTGAGAGCCTCCCATAAATATGGTGCTCACGATGTACATATAGTACCATCCGCAAGTGTCTCGCATGATCATATTTTGACTTCTAATACACAAGGATGTCTTCGATGAAGAGCACTATGAACTGGTAAAATTACGGCTGGATGATCTAGTTCATCTATCCCATGAACACTACTGGGGTGTTTTTCATGCTGAAAGGCATGACCATGTAAACATAGTGACCATAACAGCATCTGAAATCCTTATTCGGTATATCCTCATCCCGAACTCGTACCCGGTGATAGCCTGATTGAAGGTCAACCTTCATGAAACATTGTTCCCCTCTTAGTTGATCGAAGCGGTCATCAATCCTTGGCAGTGGATACTGTTACTTCATCATAACTTGGTTCTGGTGCTGGTAATCCACACACAACCTCAGACTCTCATCTGTCTTCTTGGAAAACAAGACTAGGTCCGCCCAGGGTGAAGCAGTGGGTCTCACAAAACCCTTGCTCTGTAAATACTCAAACCACACCCTCATCTCATGAAGCTCTATGGTAGCCTTCTGATATGTTGATGAGGAAATTGGTGCTATCCTCGGGTGCATGTCGATGAAGAAGTCGATTTACCAGCAGGGAGGTAATCCTGGAACAATTTCGTGAAAGACGTCCTCATACTCCGTCACTACTGCTGGGAACTGGGAGCTCACAACATCCTCTTCTCTGAGGGCAAGCTGAGATACCTCATGAGTGATTGGATGCACCCTCCTATGAAAAATCTCATTCTACGCTGCCTGGGTTACACTTTATCTGACAAAGCAAAACCTCACTCCATCACGACAGATACACCGCACTCTTTGCCTAAAATAGTCAATCTAGGCATGGACCGCAGATAACCAATCCATTCTGATAATGACGATGTAAGGCCTCAATGCTACCAACAGAAGATTCCAACCAAAACTCCCACCTCCAAGGGTAAGATCACACTATCTGCAAAGGTGCATGATCATTGAGCCTCCTCTCATAGGTGTCTCCAAGTGTAAGGATCATGTCAATGGTTCTACCAGAATCTCAAGGTTTCATAAAAGGCATGTGGAAATAAAGGAATAACTAGAACCTTTTTCTATAATTACAGATGATATGGTAGATAAGACACAAATTATACCTTGAATCATCCCTGGAGCACATGGTTTGTATGACTCGACCACATTTAGTTGTCCCCATCCCACTCCCCCACCTACCTGATCCTAGTGCAGACCACATGGGGGTGGTGGTGGAAGTAATTCAAAGAATCCACCACCACCCGCAGCTCTACCTGCTCCTCTTCCACATCCACCACC
The DNA here is from genome assembly GCA_963277665.1 of Viscum album. Taxonomy (NCBI): domain Eukaryota; kingdom Viridiplantae; phylum Streptophyta; class Magnoliopsida; order Santalales; family Viscaceae; genus Viscum; species Viscum album. The sequence continues at coordinate 648,969,333 of OY728153.1, forward strand.
TGGTGGGTCTGTCTACTCTACTCTCTACCTCTACTTCGGTGGCCCATCCACCGCTTCCCTGTCAGTAGCTGAACGGGTCAGACAATCTCTAGTGTGATGTCCCCTACTGTAGCCCACATAACATTGCTTCTCCCTAGGCTGACTGGATCCAGCCTGAGATCCCTGGACTATTGATCCTCTATCCTGGATCCTCCAATGACGTATCCCATGTCTTGATCCCTATGCCTGACATCGAATACCTGCTGCATAGGTCTCCGCACCTGTCTTCCTGCAGCTGACTATCGGTTGTTGTCTCTGCTCTTCCACAAATCTCTCGATCACCAAGGATAACTCGAGCACTCCATCATAAGTTGAAATTCATAATTTCATGACACTAGCTCAAGTGTCTCATCATAGACCTTTCTTGAGGGTCCGAGCTCTGATGTACTGATCCCTAACCATATCCATCGCGTACCGGGTGAGGTTGGTGAAACTCTATGAATAGTAAGTTACTATCATACTATCCTATAGAAGCTGAAGAAGCTTTTGTATGTGCACATCTCTCAGTGTTATTGGAGAGAAATCATCCTTGAAGAGTGGATCAAACTCCATCCACAAAGGATTCTCCTCATCGTGAGTCTGTATGGTTAGACTCGAGCATCGTCCCGCAGAACCCTAAAGAAGGATTTCTACTTGGATCACCATCTGGTCTATGAGTGTCCTCACAAGTTGGAATACTCTAGTCACCACCTCAAGACAGTCCTCAGATACCTAAGGATCGGGCTCTCCTCGGACACTGAGGTGTCTCTATCTCTGTAAATCATGGAGCGCGCTCAGCCTACACTCCTCGTCGGTTGGTACCGAAGGTACCACGTGCTTCTATAAAGGTGGTGTCATAACTGGACCCCACCTAGTTGCAACGCCTTGGGAACTAGTCCCTATATCGAAGCCTCATCACTGAGGGGATCATCATCATGATCGCACTAATGAATCCTAGAGGATATGCGTCGCAGGGGTATCCTGTAATGAAACAAGATGTACCATGTTAAATGAGTATATCTGGATAGTTGATAGAATGGACATTGAAAACACATCCCATTCATATATGAATCATGTGACATTCTTTTACTTCCTCTAAATTAGTGTTTTCATGTACCGAGTCGAAAAGAAGTTTATCAGAGTCCTGGTGTATGGATACTTCAGCCACCCAAGAAACACTGGAGTCTCTATCCAGAAAGACGAACTCGAAACACATGACACCATTGCCTCAAACCAATCTGACAGACTCATTGTCCTATGGTAGAACCGACCACCTCTGACACCACTCTGTCACGACCTGTCCTAGTGGGGCATGAGCCACGACTCCCCATGCCTGCCCTTAATAGGCCAGGGGTTGGTGACTAGCACCAGCTAGGCATATTACTAACATGAGAGGAATTTCTTATGTAATTGTACACACACACACATCTCCAAGCCCAAAAATGCTGAAATGTAAAAAAACGTCAAAGGAAAAAAATTCAGGCATACAACTAAAACCAACCAACATGGTACAATGGAAATAAAAGTACAAAATGTAAACTCAGCCAGAATATAAGCCCACCAAAACAAGAGTACGAAACCTGCAAAGTACAACCTGTAAACACAAACTGTACTAGGACTAAGGCTCTTAGCCGTAGGAATGCCTTGTCATGTAGGGAACTCAAAAAGATTAGTCCTCTCCTGGTCTGCCCTGGACTCCACCAAAAGGAGGCTTGTCTGGACAAGACACAACAACTGTGGGCAAAGCCCATGCAGGGGTGAGTATAACAATACACATTAGAGGATCCCAAAAACCACAAAGCAGTACACAACATAAAGGTACAATCAGCTATGCATAGTATATATCTACAGAACATATAGCACAAACTAGATATACTCAAATCCCAGACCCGCGTTCTTGAGACAAGTCGCACGACCTCATACCCCTGTTTGAAGATTACATGAAGCACTCATTCCTTGAGAACACACTCCCTAAGGCTTAATGCTCTGATGATGTCTATCCAAGATGTTCAGTTTACTGGGAAACATCACGAGGTGTTGTTACACTCATTATGGGAGACACAATCCTGAGGGTGATGATTGTGATAGTAGGTGCACTCATTGAGGGAGACGCACTCCTGAGTGGGAAAGATCATGATACACTGATGAGAACAACTACCATGGCCATGACAGATTCCGTAACTCATCAAGAATTCACCTTATTGGTAGGCGATTGACGCCCAGTGGAGTTGGTCGCGTCGATGATGGACTCTACCTAAGGTCAATAATGTATAGAGGATCTCAATACGGGCCTCTCGGATGGATGCCTGACTCTACCACAAAAAAGTCATGCTGAAGGGATCATACTCATGTAGAAGTAAATGATGCAAGACCTTCAGGGGAATGAGATGAATGGCACTACATCAATCAAAAGATGTCCAAGTTAAGGTGAACTAGAGGAAACATCTGTTTTCCAAAAGTACAAGACATATAGAAAAGTTAAACACCGTGTTCTCTAAACCCGGGTTCTGCCCGTGTAAAACGGCGCACGTCGTATGGTTGGTTGTCTAGAAAATTTAGTACACAGCCTGTAGTATGGTGTACATGCCTTGTTCAAGTGACTGTGATTGGCTTTGTTTACGCTGGTCATGTGCTCGTACACGGTAACCAACCTCTGAACACAAAACCATGTAATCGGTACACGGGGTTACCTACATTTGTAGCCTCGCCTAGACGGGTGATGGAGAACATGGTCCTGTCCTCCTCCCCGTGTCCGTGTTCCCACTGGATACACACCATGTCCCACATAGCTGCATCTGCCATGCTATATATGAAATGTTCTGAAGCTGTGTAGATCATCCTATGTCTGTGTACTTCCCAAAATACATGTCGAGCTTTAGGGAATTTATAACACGCCATGTGAAAAGGGTCACACACAGTGTGATTCCTCTCGGAACCCCGAAACCCTAGATGTCACCACCATTACTACACATTGTGTTCTTGAAATGTACATGTCGTGTATTATGGAAATTTCCCAAAATTCGAACCTCTGCCATCGCGCCTTCCATGATGCCCCATTTGTCGATCTGGCCGTCTGATCGCCATGAAACACCCAGGTTTTTGTCACCCAGACACCACGAAGCTGGTTCAGTTGTTTTCAGACCTCCGATCTGCTCCGAAAACATGAAATGATTAATCTGCATGAAGAATTCTCGAAGAACGGCCCTTCTTGATTCGGTCTTATTCGACATCCACCATTTTCGTTGCACCTCTACAAGGACGTTGTTGTGCCAATTATTCAATTTCGGAACGTTATGTCATAGAAGGGATACAAAACGATCCATTGTTATTCTCCCTATGAAGAACGCGAAGAACGCGCAAAATAAATGGCGGGGGGAGGAAATCCAAAGAAAATTGAGGAACGAACCTCCGCCACCATTCGTGACGACGTTGATCCACTCCCAGTAGTAGGCTTAAATGGAGCAGAATCAAACATCATCAAATCAACATGGATCAGTTCCCCGAATCATCCAAAATAAATCCCTCCTGCAAGAATGAACGAATCCGTGGAAAAACTTTTTCATGGTTGATCATTGTTCGTCGTTTAAAATCAGAACTGAGGAAAATAGATTTGAAATAACAACCCCTAACTCCAGAAGCGATTGATCGCTGATGAAGGGTCCATGCTACCATCATCGTTGTGATCCTCCAACCTCGTTGGTGCAACTATTCGCATCTATAATCCATCATCATTCGTCGCTGAGAATTTTCTCTCGGGTTTCCTCTCAATCTTCTGCCAACGATCGACGTTTTATTATCCTAATAAAAAGGCATGCGTGTTTTAGAATTCAAAATACGATGTTGTATTAATTAGTCCCACTTTCCATTCCTGAGTCATTATGGCATGGAATTTATTATTTAAACAACAACCCTATCTATGCGCTTCATCGAATGATTACAAAATGAAAACTAAAATAAAATTTCCATTTATTTTAATTTATTTTACATAAATGGACAAAATTTAACATTTTCCCTCAACTTGCGTCAATCAGGGATAGGATCATTCATATGTAAATTCGTTGTCCCTGATGCAATGGTGCCCTAATATTTTTAATCCGAATGTCCGTTTGGAAACTGCCACAACCGCGCACAAATCCTGACTCACCTTAGTTAAAAAAATGATCAAACAACCATTCTGAGATCATCGGGCCTCATAATGATGTTCCGTCTCTGCGCTTAGTCTCTTAATAATTCCATATAATATTTAAAATTAATAAAAAAAATCTGAGTCATTAATTTTCATAAAAAATAATTCTATATAAAAAAATATATTACATATATACATACATATTTCATAGTTCTTTATCAGAAATATTATGGCTATGAGACAAAAAAGGTATATCCAGATGGTGTCACTTTGGAACCGATAAGGTAAGTTAATCATTTATTCTACATTATTATTCTTCTATATTCATTCATGCTTTTTAGTTTATATTTATCTATCCGGGTTGTTCTAGACACTATGGGTTCCATCCAACTAAGATAATTATCTCATTCCCTTCTCAGAACACCATTTAAATGGGGGTACATGAGTAGACAATAATTTTCAAAGGACTATGGATTCCTACTTATGTAGTTATGCATTGTACCTAGGAGTTTGGAGCAGAAGATTGAGCGGGATATCATGATGCTTCTAGTGTCCACTTTTGGTCTTTTTAGTTATTTTATGTTATTGTGTTTTGTATTGTGCTATATTTTTATTCATGTTTTATGTTTTCTAATTTCCTTACGTATCATCATCAATAAAGCATTTATTGTATAAATTTGCATTGTCGACTATTGTTGAGATATATTATTATTCTTATTTTTTGTTATTGTTCATTTATTATTTCTACTAATATTTAGTATATTTATATCTAATAAACACATTTTCATCTCTTATCATGATGGTATAGTCTCCCCTATATCACCAACAAAGACCTTGCTGCTTGTTGCCAGCCTTTTTCATATGTGGAGGCATGATTAAGTCCATGTAACCCACCTATCTGGCCACTGGCTTTTACAGTATTCCATGTCGGGACGTTATTAAAAATAAATTGAACTTTTACCCATATTTTACCTCAAAAATATTTATAATAAAATGTGATATTATTTTCATATTCTGATTAAAGCAATTTTATATAAATTTTCTAATAAAAATTTAATGTTTGGAATAAATGGATTTATCCACAGTCCTGAAAGTAATTCCTTTGAAAATGTATATGAATGTTTAAGAAATTAATTTTTAAAAATTTCATTCCAAATATTTTTTTATTTTTTCGATTTAATATGTGTTTCAAAAAAATTGGATTTCAAAATTTCATTTAAGAATTAAAAGTTTTTAATTTATTTTAAATGCATTAATTTAATTTTTGTTTTAATTATTTTCTTTTCAATTAAATTGATTTCAATTATTTAACAGATTATTTTATAATTTATAAAATTATTTTCAATTAAAAGTGATTTAAATATTTATTTAATAGTTTTTATACGTTTTCATGTATATATTTATTATTTTTTATATAAATCTCCATTATATGTATTGAAGGTTGTATTTAGGGAAAAATATTATTAAAATGACTTATATTTTTAAAATGGTTTTCAAATCATGAATGTTATGTTACTGAATATAATTTTTAATTTATTTTTCTTGATTCCTTTATTCGATTTCAATTTTTATTGGGGAAAATTATTTTGAAATTGTTATATTTTTTAAAAATTTATTTTTAAATGAAATGTTTTTTCTAAGTGGTCATTCAAAATCCTTCTCAATCGAAGAAGACATCCATGGTTATAGTTTATTCATTACTCGGGTTATGATCAGAGGATTCCATTCATATTATTTCTTTCAATGTTATATCTTATTATGGATTGATATATATGAAACTAGTTATTGTGCAACGGATATTTCAATGATATATATTTATTTAACATGATTTATTCCACTCGATACTGTAAGATTAAATGATTATAAAACCTATATAATTTCTATAGGTTCGAATATGATTAGATGTTTTTTATATCATTTTCATTTCATGGATTATTATATGATATTTATAAAAACCATATCATTTGATTTTTCTTGATTACATGAATTATTTCTGGAATATGTATGTATGATTTCATAATGAGATTTGTGGGAAATTTATACCCCTTCATTTAAATGTGTAATGATTTATATTCCATGTGATACTAATTGTAAACATGTCATCAGGATTAATCCACCATTGGAAACTGGATGGTCTTACTCCAAAATGGGAAATCTGCATGTCCTGATCCAAAATGGGAATTATGTGTGTCAAATACAATATAAGAAATATGTGTTTCGTGATATGAAAAATATAATCATGTGTGTCAGGATCCACTATGTTTAAGGTCCTTTTAATTATCCTTGACAGATGAAATGATTTTCTTTAGTTACAATGTTTTAATAGTAATATTACATGACATTATGGTTCATGATTGAATTATGGTTATTTATCATCTTTATGTTTTTGGATTATGAATAACCAATCATTATTTCAGGAATATTTATTATGATATTTGATATCTAGTGTATGATATTATAATGTTATGATCATGTTCTCATACCATTATGTACATGTTATTCTTACATATCTTCCATGATTACCCACACTGATCATCTGAAATAACCCATTCCATATGTTTCCATCCCCCACATCATAAAGAATGTATTTTATATAGGATTACAGAAGGGGGTATATTTTTGGTGATTTTTAATATCTGTCACCAAATTAGATTAATGTGTTCCATTATTCCAAATACACTAACAATTATATATCTCGGGCATTCAATTTTTTAATATTATGTAAATTTATCTAAAATTATGTAGTATCCATGTATGTTATGCATGTTTGATTATAACTATGACATGATTATTCATTTTTGTGCATTAAGACATTTCATTACATTATCAAATATTAAATTTAGGATGTCGATTTTGCACATATGATTTTTTTTATAATATTTATTATTATTATCACCCATGTTATATTGATTCATTATCCCTATCCATCCTCGTACTAGTATTTTATATTATGAATTTCATTAATGTATTTCCTCGGGTGATTACATATACAATGGAAAAATTGAGAATCCAGAATGATAGTGAAGTATGATTTCAATAAATGATTATGTTATATTAGGTATTGTTTTATATGATCCTAATATTCACATGAAATTAAACATTGGGATCCTATATTTGTATCACAATTATTTTTTTATAATAAAAATGACGTAATAGTTATATAGAAAAATATAGGGTAACTAAAGTATATATTACATTATAGTTTTGTTAATTTAGGAATTATTATTAGAAAAAAAGAGTGAAAAAATGTGTATATCTATATTAATAGGTAATCCATGTTATAGATATATTATTATAATCGGATACACCTAGATATTCCAAAATATATTCCTTTAGGTTTATTTACCTAAAATTTTTAAATTACTTATTCTTTGATGACATGCCTATTTTTCAAAAAAATAATTTATTATGGTGGGAACAAGGAGTATATGAACAAAAAACCTATGTGAAGGATAGTGGAATGATTATCTGAATAAATTTTCATATTCTATTGGATATTGACTAAAAATATTTATTGGAATTATTAACTAGATTCTTTACAATATGATTAATATCATGAACATTGTGGAACATCTAACATTACCAAATAATTATAAATAAATCATTGAGTCATCAATGAACACTAAAACATAGAAGATCTTCCAATCAACTTGTTGTGGAATAGTGGGTTAACCCAAAATCGAATACTTTTTCAATGAAACATTTTTATTAGAAGGATAATGTGACACTCGTCAATAAGAGTTTTATGAGATGTAGATCAATAGTGGGTTATATTAAATAACACCATGATGTATTATTTAATTAAAGAGACTGAGTTGAAATTATTTATGAAAATATTTCTAACTAATTATTTCCCATAAACTCTTCAAAGAAGGTGGGAAGACAATTCATAGAAATGAAGTAAAATTAATGTGGATCTATAATATATTATGAGGAAAATTTCAAAAGGAATGAATGATAAACCTCATGTTTTATTGTAAACAATGATAGAATAATAGATAATTCATTAGTTTTTTAAAACCACTCAATTGAAACTCTCCATTAATCTAATACATTATAAATTGTGAAGAAATGGTTTGATGTGATCAAGAAATATATATTGATCATAGAGAATGTTCCATATGTATAGATATATGTAGTGAATAATGGAGCTTAAAACCTGTGCGTAAAATGAAAAATGAAAAATGATGACACAACTAACCACATGTAAAAAATATGGTAAGAAACATAATGGAAATATTGTCAAAGGGTTATGGAAAATTATTCATGTGTGGGAGAGAACTAAAAAATATTTTGAATGTCGAAGAGACATGAAGTATCTAGAAAACATGATCATGGAATGGAGGCTAGCTCCTAAGACACCACTGATGGTTCAATGCTTCAACTATACTGAGAAAGTGAAGTATTCAAGCCAATACACAAAACTGTGGGTCCTTGAGGGAAATCAATATCAGAATCCACCAATTTTAATGGATCAAGGGAAATATTATTCAAGAATTACTACTAATGTGTATTTTGAGGATAAATTTATACAATGTACACATCTTATCCACTCAATAATATATAAATTATATTTTATTATATTTCTTTTCATTCCATTATATTCTGCATGATTCTAAGAACAATTTAACTCATTCCCCAATAACATGAAGAAAATATATTAATTTTTTTTTGGGAAATGATTATAATAAATTTGTTGTACTCTTTTCCAGAATATTTATTAGGGGTGACTCTTCCATTTAGTCTTTTAATACTTCCCCGCTAAGAATTTTATTTTATTCTAGGAATGGATTATATCTCATTTTATAGATTACACATTAAATATGAGGAAAATTAATTCGTTTCATATTCTAAATAATCCCATTATACTGTATTAATCCATAGATGTTCATTAATATCCTATGGATAACCTATAAAAGGAATAGATTTTGATAATATATGTATAATCATATCATTACAAAATGCTTGAGTTAATGGAAGGTATCAATATGGATGAAATTAGAATTTAAAATTAATATAATAATTTTTTTCTAAAGGTGTTTCTTGGAATTCATATATTTAGTGGGGTCAATTTCTAATCATATCTCATACATGAATTTACTTGTATCTCATAATTCCATTATATGTTGGCCCCGATCAAACTAGAGTATTCAATGAAGTAGATATAAGAGAATTTGGAAAAAATGGTTCGTACACCCTAGTAAATATAATTTGGGTGATGCATCTCTCTTTTTACGTATAATGGATGGACCAATGCTGTTGTATATTTATTTATAGGAACTCAACAATATCACCAAAATAACAAGTATCCTCTTCCAAGGATGTATGAATTTTTTAATCAACTACAAGGAGATCTATACATCTAAAATGGGATCTTCATTGTAGATATTATTAACTGAATGAGTTAAAGGATGATATTCAGAAGAATAATTTATGTACGAGGAGTGGAAACTATTTATTCATAGTGATTCCCTTCATACATACTTATACACCCCTACAATTTTCATGCATTTTATTTATAGTGTCCTTATAGACTATCTTGATTTTATTATTATTATTTTAAGACCCTGTTTTCATTTAATACCAGAGAATGGAGGAACCTGGAGAGCTGCAGCAGACTATGAGAGATATTTTATGGAAGTAGAAAATTTATTCTTTTTTCATCAAGTGTTATTTTTGGATAAAGAAAGTCGCATTCTTGGGAAATATGTTTTTAAGTGAGAGGATTAAATTTGACAATTCAACGTCAAAGGAAATTAATGAATTTCCCTTACCCACTACTGTAATGGAAATTTGTTGATTTCTTCATTGAATAGTATTAAGATAATTTTTTCACTAATTTCTCCTTATTGTATATCCAAATAAAAACATGACCACTGAAATGGGTAATGAATCTCAAGATGGAAAAATGATAGGAATGATTTAAGGATATAAAGAATAGGACAATAAACGTGCGTGTACTCACACTAACAACAAGTGGATAATGTTTTATGATATATAGTGATGAATTAAAATATTTCGTAAGTTTCATTATCATTAATATTGATAAATTTTTATCCAATTCCTCGTGAATGTTGACGAACCATGATAAGAACTACCTGATACAAGATATATTGTTAGTAGTTGTGATCATCTCTCTGAATATTTAGCGGCACTACCTCCATCGTGAAAGTTTTGAAATATATATAAATAAAATGATTTCCAAATATATATTCACTAAAATGGATATCTAAATATATCAAAGTTGATAGTTAGAGCTAATCATGTGCTATGCTTATTCAATTTACTTCAATCTAGGAAACCAAAATAGGGTAGCTGGTTCTCTAAGTAAAAAAGAAGCTAGTACACTATCCAATATTCAAATTAAGAAACAACATATCTTAATGGATATTTAAAATATGTGAATGTGAATAATAACATCAAATAATAAATACTACCTTTCTTAAATAATCACCCAATAATATATCCAAGATAAGTCCATAGAGATAGATATGAATGATCCAGAGATATAAAAAATGGAGAAATTAGTAAATTAAGGTAAGATATTTGAGTTCCACGTTAAAGATGATGCAGTGATAATGGATGGAATAAGGATTTGTGTGATTTTATGAACTAGGATAATGAATGATATATTTTATAATTCATGTTTCTCAGTATTCTCCATCCATCCTGGAAGTAGATAGATGTATTGTGATATTCAAGAACACTTTTAATCGGACAACATGAAGAATGAGATTGTGTAGTATATCTAATAGTGTTGGTCATGGCAGTATGTTATGTTAGAAGGATACAAATGAAAATGGAATATTAATCTATTATCTATTCACTTTTTTTAATGGGATAATGAAACTATATATTTCTTTATTGTTCTACTAAAAAGACCCAAAATGATATAAAGATATATGGTTTTTGATCCACCCATGATGACTACCCACTTTATCGTCGTTGGAGACTATATCTCACGTGACAACTGTCCATGATATATGTGATAGAAGTAGTCATGTGGCATGGTGTCCCACATTCTATCATCTCTTATCCTAATCCATGGTTCACCTTGAAAGTTTTATGATTTATTTAACATAAATAGAGTAATAAATTGAATTTTATCTTGGATATCACCCCTACAATGATGGGAAATCTGAAAAGAATATTTGAATGTTCGAAGACATGCTATGATTCATCTAAATGAAATTCAATGTTTTATGGGATCAATATTTTCTTTTGTTTTAGTTCACATATAACAACCTCATCCACCCTAATGATCACAGGGATCTATATAATTATCTAAATGAAAAGTAATTTTGAACTCCAACTATTGGGATCATGTAAAGGAATAAACAATATATAGAACAGATCTTCTGTAAAAGGATATATATATGGTTCATGCCTTAAAAATAGATATAAAAGAATCTTAGAGTTATCCAAAGTTCTATGATGACAATAATTCAATGGAAAATGAGTATGATTTTAGAGAAATTTTTTTCTTCGAATATCACCATGGAAGAGAGTTATATAGTTTGGAATGAAATTTAATCTAATCCCTATTTAAAACTTCATCTATGATACATTGATAACATTAGAGTAAACGACTATAATATTGAACTAACACCATGTATGATTTCAGTTCATGTTCTTTTCATAATATCAAACCCGAGGAAATACAAACCAGATCCCTCACTTTCAGTAAATCCATTGGTGGTACAATTTGAGAACAACCTCTCATGTGAAGTGAATTTGTAAAGATCATGGATCGTAGAAAAAATGTCACATGGAAGAAGACATGTTCCATTTTCAATTTTTAATTGAGAATGAATTTATATGAAGTGTCGATAGGGTAACTAAAGTAAGAAATATAATTAAAGTACCCTCGACTATTTTCAACTTTGTATATGAGTTAAATTTTTGCGGATGAAATTTATACTCTAGGGGATACATCAACCCAAACATTAGAAAGTGTATTTGTATCTGGAAATAAGTGAGTTTTATAATATACTATATATTAATTTAAATATAAACAAATCTAAAACCTCATATTTCATTAAAAACACAATTAAATTTATAATCAATTAATCCAATTGATATTCCAAACATTACAATTGGCCGTAAAATATAAAACATAACATAAAAATGGGGAAAATGTGGATCTCCCTAATACATTAGAATAATTGACCCCAATTACAACATAAATTAAATAATAAACGTATTACAAAACCAATCCACATTATTGAAAATTGAAATATAAAAAATTTCTATGTATTTATTTGAATAATTTTTGATGTAATATAGATGTACTTATAAAAGATAATGTTAATGTTAGAAATAATAACCATACCATTGGGAATAGTGACCTAATCATTATGAATAATAACTAGACCATTGGAGTATTAATTTTACACAAAAATAAAAAATAGTGATATAAATATTGTCTAAAATGATTAATTTATGTAAATATAAAATATACACATTACAAAAAAATAGATATCATGATTATAAACATTAATAATGTATAAACACATTTTTTAAAGTATTTGGTATAATTAATATTTTTTATTTAATTAATTTAAAATAAAATTTTTATTTTTATTTTATAGAAAAAATATAATTTGTTGAATCATCATGTCCAAAATTTTATTGTGATATTTCATTAGTAATATTTTAAAATACTAAATTATTCTGGTGAATATTAAAAATATATTTATTCACATAATTGTTGTATCTTAAATTACATAATTCATGATGTAAAAATTACATAATAATTTTTATAAATTTATATTTATAAATGGTAAAACTTATTTTATAAATTATTACTTAATATAAGATAAAGATAAATTATAATATTATATAAACATACAAATATAAAAAATTTGCAAGTATTACATTAAAAAATTATGTTCTAATTTTTTAACTATTCCTTTTGATAAAAAATAGTTAATTTTAATTATAAATTGTACCAATGATGTAAAATCATGTTTTAAGTCAAATATGTTAATAATTATAAAAAAATTATTGTTACAATGTTTTCCTAGGGTATAATATTTTATTTAATAATGTATTAAAAAATAATCATCTCCTTAAAATAAAATAATCCATCTCCCAGTATGGAAATCCACTCACCCCCCCCCCACTATCAAAAGTGTATCCAAAACAAGAATCCTTCATAATAAACTCTATAGAATCACTTGTGCTGTACTAGAGTATTCGAAATCCCAAAATAAAGGGCGTTATATGTTTCACAATAGAAGTTAAACCAAAGATTAGGTATGTTTCCAATAACTCTTATGTTTATATTTATTCTTTATTTTGGATTTATATCCTCACCTCATTCACAACCTAGATAAATAATATTAATCATGATGTATTTAAATATTATATTGATAGTTTAACATATTATAATTATTATATTTATGATATATATAAATTTCAATCATACCTTTCCCATTATCCACACAGGAAAGTGACCAACTTAAGGAGACATTACCATGATAACTCATATAAACATATTCATGGATGGATGTTATGAATTAAATATAATATATTAATATGTAATTGTATAAATTATATTATTTTGTAATTATTTATAAAAATGTATTAACTAAATTTTATATAAAAGCGAAATCAATAAAAAGGAATTTTTACGTAAAACTTGTTATAAATATTTCTACCCTATAAACATGGAAATTAAAAAATTTAATTAAATGAATATAATTCATAAATAGCGGTAAAATTAACAGTAATTCACATATATATCTTTTTTCTATATAAATATATGTTTTTTATTTGGGATGTCAAAATTGATGAAATAAATAAGAAATTAAGGTAAAGGGATTCTCAAACCCAGCTCCTATTCTATGGGATATCCCAGTATCATGAAATATTTTATCTGAATACTCAACTAATGTTCCTTAAATATCAATTCATTATTATTTCCATTTATTTTTTGGGATATATGTATTCACATATTGAATTTATGTCAAATAATATGATTATCCAAAATAAATATTTTTTCCAAAACCCATCATGACATCTATTTAGTTTTTTCATCTTCATTCAAGACTGATGATTCTTATACCAAATATGTTTTTAACTCTTTCATTTGGGAAACCCGGTATTATTAATGAAATCTTGATTGGTGAAATCATTGTGGAACCCATTCCTTTCCATTGGTTAATTCATCACTATGATCACAAAACATTCATTGTGGAATGCATGATTATGTAAATATTATGGTTTGGTGGGTGGGATTGGAATTAAGTAGACCTTCAATGCATTGTTTAATGTGATGTTTCTCATTATTTAATGTGTATTATGGTCTATTTTTTCACAAAATGAGTTTATGATTATGATCATATGTTATGTGAGAATATGATGTTGTATTTTTTCATCACTATGTATGGTATTTTACCAATATGACATTATGTTTAATTTTTATGCACAAAAACATTATATACCACTATCACATAATGTTTTATTTATGGTCATTTTTATCCAATGATTATGAAATGATGTTTATTTTTATGGTCACCCATGTTTTATTTATTCTCATTTATTATTCATGTTCTTACTGGACCTTTGTAACACCACAAGCTTCGACGTTGTGTTTCTGTATAAATGATGAAATTTCTTTCGTTGTACGCAACTTTGAACTCTAGCACACCACAACCAATCAAACAAGTCAGTATGAATATTAATACACACTTTTTGAAATTTTATAAATTTTATTTATTGAAATGGACTTCATTATTAGATTTTGAATAAAAAATTAGCTTAGGGTAAATTTTTATTATTTTTATGAAAATATTATATTTTTTATGAATAGTGAAAGACACTACGTTATTGTTTAAAACCTAATTTTTTTAAATAATTATTTATTTTATTTAAATTTATTTTTTGTCAAAATATATACATAATACATATGTATGTTCAATTTAATTTATTGAAGTCATTTTTTTATAAAATTATATGTATAACATTTTTTGGAACATTTTAGCGTCTTTTACCCTCATTCTAAGAACATTTTCAAATTTTCATAAAATGCAATTTTACCGCTTCTGTGAATTGAATTTATAAAATCATAAAGACAAGTTTAATATTAGTATGTAAAATTCAGTTCAATAGGATTAAAATAATTTCTTTTGAATAACAACTTTTGACTTTTACTTACCACAGCTAAAAGTAAATAACATAATTACTTGTAAAAATTATATTATAATTACCCTAACATATGTGCTAATTAAATCTAAAAATAATTTTTCAGGAAAAATCTACCCTAGGAATATAATATGATCTTTTTTGATCCACTTGTATTAGATTAACACATTTATTATTATTTTATTTAATGAAGAGTAAAAAGTGTTAAATTCAATGTTTAACAACTAAACCATTTTTAATATGGGGTTATAAATGAGATAAATCAATCTATTCAAATTCAATAGAAAGTGAAAAATATTTCCTATATAATGGTATTTGTTTTATAGTTTTTATAAATTAAATAATTAAATTTATTTATGACACAATGATGATGGAGTAATTCCATATTAATAATAGATTAAAATAATTGATATTATAAATATCCAAATAAATGTAAATTGAGACTTTTGAAGAATTCATTTAATTTTATAGGTTGATATGACATGTTATTATTGATTTAATTTATTGTGTTCTATGTAATCATTATTTTTTGTCTTTCCCAAATAAATTATAAATACTTTCAAAAAGGACATAATTGAGTTTTTAAAATAAATATTAAATTATTAATTGATATAATATTCCATAAAATCTAAGGATCAAAAAAAGGGCATAGATAAAATTATATATGTAAATGATGAACCACGTGGGGTTCTCTTGTCTATATATGGTATTTTTATTAACCATTTATTATTATAATACTAGAATACATTGTAAAAGTTAACCTATTTAACTATGCATTAAATCTAAAAGATGGAGTTAATACGGTGACCTAAACCTATCTAAAACCTATTGGTTGAGAGGTTTTTGACCCAGACCCCCATATTATTGAAATTAATTTTTTTGAGCCATTATAAACTGAATATTAATGTATATTAAATTAATATATCAATCTTTTCCTAATGTTACCCTCACCTCTCTTATAAAAGCGTACTTCCCATTCTAATAATATCACAACTCCGAAGCCATTTGGCTCAAACAAACCCTTATCAAATATCATCCCATCTACCATCACTTCAACCTAGAGTATTTAAATGGATCAGAAGTCGACCTAAGGAGCAATTTTGATAAAATTAAAAGGATGCACTCGAAAAAGAGGTGATCATTCCATCGCCTCTTTCAAAGTTATTTTCTTATTCCACATCCAATTTACTTTTTTTTCCATAAAAAAACAATAAATTCACTTCCATATAGATATTTTGGTGTAATTATTAATATGGTATAACCATATTCCTTATTTAATCCATCATATGAATGATAATACCCCTATATGTGTGTAAGTAAGGCCTACCGTCTCCACATCATGGTGTAGTTCGTTATTCAACATTTCATTTTTTGGAGGGGTATAATAAATATAACTTCTGTAAATAATAAATATAACATTTTAATGATTATTTATATATGATATACCATCCAATTACATGCAATTTCATCATTAATAAAATGATACTATTGCTCGTGCCTTCGTACGGATTACCGTCTCCAAGAACGCGATGAGATTCATTCCCCATCATAACCATTCAAAAATAATTTTAATTTTGTGATTAAAAATAATGGTTTATGATTACATATTATATATACTTTATAATCATTCATGAATGGTCAATCATTGTGAATAAATCTCATCGCGTCGTGGAGACGGTAGTCCGTACGTACGCACAAGCGATGATATCATTACCATGATCTTGGAATTGTACTAAAGTGTATGTATAAAATTTCAGAATAAATATCAATTTACAATAATCATATATAGCCATTATTTACACAATTATAACCATCCAAGTATGGTGGTGGTTGAAAATATATTACACCATGGCGTGGAGACGGTATTCCGTAGGTACGCACGCGCGGTGATTTTGTTATCCGTAGGATGGATAGATGGTGAAATAGGGTTTCTTAATACTTATAATAACATGTCATTATATGATTGATACTGATGTTATTATTTTATAATGAATCAAATAAAGAAGAAGAAGTGGAAGAAGAAATATAGTTGAATGAATCAGTAACGGACATTACCTCTTCTTTGAAGCGCCTCTTTGAGACCTCCTTTAGGGCACTAAAATTGGTCTTTGAAGAAGACCAGGACCTCTAGGATGTTTCTAGGGATGTGGAGAAGATAATTTGGCAGGGGTTGGCCGATCTTGAAAGCTCAATGTGGTGTGAGGAAGAGAGGGAGGAGGTTCCCTTTTATATTGTAGGAGAGGGGCACCTTTGGAAAAATAAAAATATTATTTTATTATAAATTCATATTCAGTTTTAAATAGCTCCAAATTGATTTATTTCGATGATAAGGTGGGGATGGGTCTAAATCCTCTCATCCAATATAATTTATACAAGTTTAGGTTCCATTTTAACCTTATCATTTATATTTAACTTTAAGTTAGATAATTTTACTTTTACCGTGTCTTTTTGTGTTCTTAGACTATAAGGTTGATAAACTTACTGTAACAAGCCAAACGAACCCCAAGTTGTTTATTATTAATATATATAACCTTATCTAAGTCATTTGGCCGAAAATAAGATTTTTAGGAATAAAATAACAACTAATAATATAATATTTGTTTTAAAAACTATTTTATGTCAATTTTGACACTATTTAGAAATTGATTTTTGTGAAACTCATAACAGAATTATTAGTTCTATAAAAGTTACTTAAATCAATAATAACATGTCATATTAACCTAGAAAATTATTTTAATTCATAAAAAGTCTCAAAATACATTTATTTGGGTATTTATAACATCTATTATGTCAATATTGCATTAAAAAAATAATTACTGCATCACCATTGTGTCATACATAAATTAAATTATTTAATGTCTAAAAATTACAAATTAAATATCATTATGTATTAAATATTTTTAGATTTCTAATTAATATTTATAGTTTAATTTATCTTATGTATAACCCTATATTAAAAATGATTTAGTTATTAAACATTGATTTTAACTATTTTAACCCTTCTTTAAATAAATTAATAATAAATGTCCTCAACTAATCCAAGTGGGCCTAAATGGTCATATTTTATTCCTAAGGTTGATTTTGGTCGAATTAAACTTATCCAATAGAATTAGGACATGTGTTAGGGTAATAATAATATCATTTTTCCCTTAATTACTCTATTTACATTTAACCGTGGAAAAAAAGTAAAAAGTTACTATTCACCAAAAATTATTTTAATCTCATTTAACCACATTTAACATACTGACATCAATCGTGTCTCTCGGATTTTTGAAATTCCACTCACCAAAGAGGTAAAATTAAGTTTTATGAATAATTCATTTTTTTAACTACCACTTAGTGGTTTCACTATTCATCAAAAAATGAAAGATTTCAGAAAAAACCAAAAATTAGGCATAAGGTATATTTGATATTAAGAACTCAAAAATGATGTCTATTTTACCAAATTAAAAACATATCAGTTGAATTAATTAATTTAAAAATAAATTCCCATCGTCAAAACAAATGTCGTGTTCTTTAGAGATAATAACTATCAAAAGATTGACACTTGTTTATGTCTGATTTAAATGTGAAATTACATCCAATTACCAAAATTTTATTAAATTATAAAAATATATTCTAAATATACATTAAAACCACTCAAATTAATAATTTATCACTATTAATTATTTCGATTAAAAAGGTTGTTTTTAATTAAAATTTAGTAACTTTCACTATTCATCAGGAAATGAACGTTATCCGAAAAGTACCAAAATTTCACCCTAAGCTAATTTAGATATTCCAAATCCAAAAATGAAGTCCATTTTGAAAAATATAATTTACAAAATTTAAAAAACTGGTTATTACTATTCATAACAACTAGTTTTAATAATATTTTAATAGCATATCGTTGTTTAGTGAAACTCGGTATTGCATACTACACATGCTATCGAGGAATGTTGCGATTGTGTATAATGCAAGGCAAGTCAAGGATGCGTGTTGTGCATGCTCCTTTTGGTGTAGCATACAACACAAGACATTAATGAAATAAAAAATAATATTTTTCATAAAATCTCGGGGTGTTACATTCTACCCCCTTAAAATGAATTTCACCCTCGAAATTCGTCGGGGTTATAAATGGTTTAATACTCAAAAAGTTTTTTTAATAGAAACCCACATAGTAAAAAAGTAATACCAAAACAATTCTTTAAAAACAATAGTATGAAATGTAATGGGTACCCAAATAAACTAATCACTGGGTTTCCACATAGGTGAAAACATGGATATGGAAGAGAAATCTAACCATCATGTTTTGATGGAGAGTGGTAGAGAACATGTCTATGGATTATCCAGCAATCACAAAGCCATAAATTTGTGATGATCTAAGGTACCATCTGATTCATCAGATATAAGATCACTAGGACAACATTTTTGATTTTCAAGATCATTTCCCTAAAGTCGACGAAATTTGAATTAGAAGAAATACTTTCGTGATTTTTGTATAGTCTCACCATTGGTCGTTATTTGGACAATTTCCACATCATCTCATAAAGAAATGAATTTGAATTTGTCATTCGTGATGTGTTAGCAGATCATGTGATAGAATGATGGGTCATTCCATCTGTCTCAAACAAAAGGTTAGAAAAGTTATCAAAAAATACATAAGTCCATCTATAGTGAGATTAATCATATATGGTTCCTAAAATGGACTTATACTTCATATATCATACTACATAATATAATAAAACTAATTTCTATTAAACAGGGACTTCTTGTAGGCCAGTGGTAGGCAATAAAGGCCAGTCGCACTTCGGTAGTGGGTTCGATTCCCACAGCCTTGTCCGACGCGATGGGCTGGTACTCGTCCTACAGGTTGTCCTTTTTCTAAAACTAAATTACTATAACATCCCATAAATAATATCGAAAAAAATCAATCCTTAAACAATACTAACTTATGTCCAACATAATCCATTCCAATCTTTAGGCTTATCCAAAATACTTCTTTTTAAACTCATAGTATAAAGAGAACTATTACTAAAAAGGTCATATAACAAGCATGTGAATACTATCATTTATCCCTCATATATATTTTTGGTAACATTCCAATCATGTGAATACCTTAATCATGTATTCTCTTTAAAAAAATGAATACCCATTGAACCTTATTGAAAACATGAATGCTGTTGAACGTTAACTCTTTCCACATACAAAAATCCTCAATATTATATATACTCAAACCATGATATCACTTAGTCCTTATATCAATCATGAGCTCATGAATATTGTCAAACATTTCATTTTCTCGTTTTCCCTTCATTATGCGCATATCATCTTTTTTTTCAAAAATATCTCAATCACATTCCATGGTTACCAGTACCATAAAATTATTGAAAACCACTATAAACCAATACATAAATATTCCAATATTCCACAATACTATATACAAAATTATTTTGGAATCCCATTACATAAACACTTAATCATTCCACCACATCGTTTTCATATTCAACATCACCAATAGTGATCGCATATGAGTTCCCATTTTCCTTTGTCTTAAGTGGTTTCTCATGTCGATAATAACTAACCCTTGGATTAGGGAATTTATTAGCATAATGCCCTGTTTCCTTGCACTTGAAGCATTGAAGTGTTGGTGGTGCGTTCTCTGCAGCCTTTTCTTTATTCACACCATTAGCAACCCTTTTTCCATTACTTTGACACTCAACTGCTCGATTACCTTCTTTTCCACACTTAAAACATTTTCCAGTCCCTTTAAGACAATCTCCACCATACTTCTTTCCACACTTTTAGCATAAGGAAACATTCATCTTCTTTTCACCATTATTCTGGGATTTATCCTTGAACTCTTTCTTTAGTTTCTTGTCAAAACTATGAGATGGATAAGTAACACCAACTTCCATTTCTACCTTGATAGCACTACGCACAATTTCTTCATAGCTACTGAAGTCTCTTATAGCTAATTCCCTTCGAAGATTTTGTTTTAATCCACTAAAGAATCGATCAACTTTACTTTCAGGTTGTATGATAAATCTAGATGCATACCTTGCAAGCCTTGTAAAATTCACTTCGTATATACCAACAGATTCATCAACCTTTTGATTTAGTTCAAGAAAAACCTTCTCCATATTTGTTCGATGAATATGAGGGAAGTACTTAATGAAAATTATGTTATTCAACTCTTCCCATTCCATGAACTCAATTTCATCTCTTGGCCTCGTATTCTTGATAATATTCCACCATTGATAAACATCACCTTCCAAACGATACACTGCAGAGATGACTTTATCATGTTCAGAACACTGAAGAACTGAAAATATCATTTCAGTAGTACTGACCCATTTTTCAGAAACAAGTGGATAAGAATACCCACTGAAAGAAGGTGGACGTTGCCTCATGAAGGACTCAATAGAATATTGTTCTCTTATTTGCTCATTTGGAAGTCCAGAATGATTCATATCTTGTGTAAGTATAACAATAAGATTTTTCACTCCATCTCCCATAAAATTTGTTTGTTCAGGAGGACAATCATTGCATTGTCCATTACATTGATCAAAACGGTTCCTTCGGGATCCAGCCATCGTCTAAAACCCAAAAAGAATAGTGTGAGAGGCAAAAATCACGCTAGGGAAACAATATAATAAAGTGGGAGTACCTTCAATATCTAAAATCTTGGGTTACCGTAATTCTATTACTATAACCTATACTTATACATAACCTTAGGGACATCCCTAGACATACCTTAGAAATATCTATAGGGATCTCACTAAAGTTCTCGCATCCTTGTTTCCAAAGGTTGACTAAACCTTTCCTCTAATACCAACTCTAAAGACCCGATCTTGACGTACATGGACATAACATTACTTTTTCATAATACTCAATACATAACAAAAACAAACACACAAGGATCATAATTGTTTAGTGTCTTTGGAAACTCGGACTATAAACTTCTAATAATGTTGAAAATATCTTCAACAACTCCAATAATGATCTTCCCCTTTTTGTTTCCCTACATAAAACCTTTCTATAAATCCTGGGGAAAAGAAAACATAAAAAGGGTGATCTCAAATGCTCAATAAGGGTAAGAATGGATAAAGTAAAACATACCATATACATTTTAACTTAAAAACGTGAACGTAATGTTTAAACATCAAAAGCTTGAGCAATGACATAAAACATGGAAGTACGTAAGGCGTAGATCATAAAGAAACATTAATCAAAATAAAATAGACTGGGAATAGAACATGTAATTGTGGCAACCATTAAGCACATGTTATGATTTCCATTGTAGCCAAGGCATTGCTGCCTAGACCATCTTAGTGGACAATGTCCCTTTCTGAATCTAGTTCACTCCTCGTTTCAGTCCTGAAACACTGAACCGAATTAAATTATTGTTCCAGCAATGTCTATCTGATGAGATATAAATCATTACCCAATGCATTGGAGGGAGATATAGGTCACACCCATTTCATAATGAAATCATTCTTACTTGTGCCACAAAATAAACATACATCATTCATAATAACCCAACGAATAAAATGGGTTTCATAAACATAATCCCATCATCACATAATCCATATAAAAGTAATGGATATCATTTCAAAATAAGAAAATTTAAACCAAGTAAATCATAGAGTCATTATACTTGAAACAAACACATATGAAATAATTTCATCTTAGATGAAAAATGGTTTTGATAAAACACTTGAAATGGATTCTTGAGGAAAATATCCTTTCTTCTTCAAAATCAATTTATTTTCACAAAACCTCATACAATTTAAAATGAAAGAGATTTTTTTGAAAATAGTCATGAAATATTTTGGAGGAAGCTTCATTAAAATATGGCCCTATAAAACCGTAAAAATCTGTTCGTGCCGTATAAGTTAAAAAAACATTCTTCTCGTACTTTTTCAGGAAAATTCAAAAAGTACCTTGTAAAAGAATGATTCCATACATACCATGTAGTAGAAGTAAAAAATGGGTAAAATGGACATTGAACATACATGAAACCATTTTTAGGAAACATGGACATGGATGAGAACAACAACCCCAATAAATACTTACGAATAAACAATCTCAGATAAGAACGAGATGGGAAAAGTTATCCCTTACCTTACATCCGATATGCTTCGTATGTATCTGAATCTCCTGTATAATGATTTAAATAATGTCATTGACTTATTACAGAATCATAATTATTGTTTTTATATCATATATGGTTCACTTATGACTTTATATTACCCATTATTTTGTAAATTAATGTTAAAGTAACGTTTTGGGTAAAATCGTTTCATTTGTCGTTCGTGTTTTAACTTGTAATTATTCATATGATTACATAGATCAATGTTACTTAAATCCAGAATGTAAAAAATGATTTATATATATTATATATTCAGAATATACATATATATAAAAGATCGATAAATGGAAAGAAATACACTGTTCATGGAGACGGTACGCCGTACGTACGCATGAATGTTGTTTTCGTTTCCTTATTGAATTTAATGGAATTAAGTAGATGACATACATATATACATAAATGCAGTAACATTATTATGTCATATATTTCATTATTACTTATTATATATAATTTATAATCATTCATGAATGGTTAATCATTGAGAATGAATCTCATCGCGTCGTGGAGGCGGTAGTCCGTACGTACGCACGAGCGATGATATCGTTACCATGATCGTGGAATTGTATTAAAGTGTATGTATAATATTTCAGAATAAATATCACTTTACAATAATCATATATAGTCATTATATACACCATTATACCCACCCAAGAAAGGTGGTGGTGGAAAATAGATTACACCACGGCGTGGAGACGGTATTCTGTACGTACGCACGCGCAGTGATTTTGTTTTCCGTAGGATGGATAGATGGTGAAATAGGGTTTTTTAATAATTATAATAACATATCAGTATATGAGTGATATTGATGTTATTACTTCATAATGAAACATCTAAAGAAGAAGAAGTGGAAGAAGAAATAAAGTTGAATGAATCGGTAACGGACATTACATCTTCTTTGAAGCGCCTATTTGAAACCACTTTTTAGGGCACTAAAATTTGTCTTTGAAGAAGACCAATACCTCTAAGATGTTTCTAGGGAAGTGGAGAAGATAATTTGGTAGGGGGTTTCCGAGCATGAAGGCTCAATGTGGTGTGAGGAAGAGAGGGAGGAGGTGCCCTTTTATAAGGGAGGAGAGGGGCACCTTTGGAAAACTAAAATTATTATTTTATTATAAAGTCATATTCGGTTTTAAATATCTCCAAATTGATTTATTTCGAAGATAAGGTGGGGATGGGTATAAATCCTCTAATAAAATAGAATTTAGACAAGTTTAGGTTCCTATTTTAACCTTATCATTTATATTTAACTTTAAGTTAGATAAATTTACTTTTTCCATGTCTTTTTGTGTTCTTACACTATAAGTTTAATAAACATCCTATAACAAGCCAAAAGAACCCAAAGATGTTTAGTATTAATATATATAACCGTATCGAAGTCATTTGGCCGAACCTTACATATTTAGGAATAAAATAACGATTAATAATATAATATTTGTTTTAAAAACTATTTTTGTCAATTTTGACCCTATTTAGTAATTGATTTTTGTAAAAATCATAGGAGAATGATTAGTTCTAAAAACGTAACTTAAATCAATACTAACATGTCTTATTAACCTATAAAATTAGTGTAATTCAAAAATAGTCTCAAATTACATTTATTTGTGTATTTATAACATCAATTATATCAATATTTCATTAATAAAATAATTACTGCATCATCATTGTGTCATACATAAATTAGATTATTTAAAGTCTAAAAATTACAAATTAAATATCATTGTGTAGTAAATCATTTTATCTTTCTAATGAATATTTATAGTCCAATTTATCTTATGTATAACTCTATATTAAAAATGATTTACTTATTAAACATTGATTTTAACTATTTTAACCCTTGTTTACATAAATTAATAATAAATGTCCTCATCTAATCCAAGTGGGTCTAAATGGTCATATTTTATTCCTAATGTTGTTTTTAGTCGAATTACACTTATCCAATAGAATTAGGACATGTGTTAGATTAATACTAATATCATTTTTAACCTTAAATACCCTAATTAATTTTAACTGTGGTAAAAAAAAGTAAAAAGATACTATTCACCGAAAATTATTTTCATCTCATTGAACCAAATTTAATTTACTGACATCAACTGTGTCTCTCGGATTTTTGAAATTCCACTCACAGAAGCGGTAAAATTATGTTTTATGAAAAATTCATTTTTTTAACTACCACTTAGTGGTTTCACTATTCATCAAAAAATGAATGTTTCCAGAAAAAACAAAAAATTAGGCTTAAGCTATATTTGATATTATGAACTCAAAAATGATGTATATTTTACTAAATTAAAAACATATCATTTTCATTAATTAATTTGAAAATTAATTCCCGTCGTCAAAACAAATAGCGTGTTCTTAAGAGATAATAACTATCAAATAATTGACACTTGTTTATGTCTGATTTAAATATGAAATTACATACAATGACCAAAATTGTATTAAATTGTAAAAATATATTCTAAATATACTTTAAAACCACTAAAATTATTAATTTATCACTATTAATTATTTCAATTAAAAAGGTTGTTTTTAATTAAAATTTAGTAATTTTCACTATTAATCAGAAAATGAATGTTATTTGAAAAGTACCAAAATTTCACCCTAAGCTAATTTTGATATTCCGAATCCAAAAATGAAGTCCATATTGAAAACTAAAATTTACAACATTTCAAAAAGTGGTTATTACTATTCATAATAGCTAGTTTTAATAATATTTTAATAGCATATCGTTGGTTTGTGAAACTCGGTATTGCGTACTACACATGCTATCGAGGAAGGTCGCGATTGTGTGTAATGCAATGCAAGTCAAGGATGCATGTTGTGAAAACTCATTTTGGTGTAGCATACAACACAAGACATTAATGAAATTAAAAATAATATTTTTCATAAATTTTCGGGGTGTTAAAGTATTGATACAATCTATATTCTTCATTGGGATGTGTTGTGATTATTTTGATCAAGGATCATATTGAAATTAACTTCCTTGGTCTATTTTTGTAATCATTAAATTTTCTATGAATTTTTCACTTTTTGTTTATTATTGGACATTATATTTAACCTAAATATCAATATATTATGCCATGGATATGAAAATTTCCTAAACCGAATATCCTTTTGACATACCATGTTTAAATTTTACAGCTGTTTTATTAACTATGGAAATACTGACAATCCATATTCTTTCCTTAATACAAATATTTAGTGTTAAGGAATATTATTCATGATGTAAATCGATTATTTGACATATGTGGACATCATTAGACATGTAGAAACAATTGGGGATCAATTATAAATTTTTAATTAATGAATTGGTTGTATAATTAGGGAAATCATTAAGATAATACTAAATAGGATTATACCTATTGTTTAATCATTATACGGATGGTTTTGATAGTAGAGGTATCATGTAATGAAGACCAAGACATTCAATAGTTAATAATTTATTTAACTAGGAATTAAATTTTATTATCCACAAGACTTTACCAACGCTATTATCTCTTGATCTATTTCCTTATCAGTTTATTTATTAAATGGAATGAGTTTTCGGTTATTTTTCTTTCCATATTGATTACACCATATCCAGTTCTTATAGTCATCTTATTAATTAAATGGAATATGTTTTCCTTTATTTACCTTTACATGTTGATTATTCTAGACAATATATTTAAATGGTAGGAGTTTTAGTTATTTATCATAACATAATTACAACTATTAATTTATAACATCTTACGATGTACTTATCCATTTCTGATCCTTTAACCTTAGCAATGTTTTTTCCGATTTATAGGAATCCAAGAAGTATAATATTATTGACTTGTAAGGATATTCAAGAGGGAATAATGTAATTCTATTAAAAAATTAATTTGTAATTATATTTCAAATATAATATTGTAATTCTATAAGAATATTTTTACCAAGAATAAAAAACTATTAATTTTCATAGGATTCTATTTCATAAGTCATTTTCAAATATAATAAAGCAAGCTCCGACTTCAGTCTACTTGGTTCTGGTTTGTTACATTTGAGGAGTGTGATTATACTAACTCTATTTATAAAATAGTTATATTCACCATCCGGATGTATGAAATATTTCATTCATGAACTAATTTTTTATATATAATGGAATAAATTATCTCTATTTTTTATTATAAAATTTAATTCCATCATTAGAGATAACATTCCCTGAACTATCACTTTCTCTAAAATAATGTTTCGTTTTTAAACATTAAATACGACATAATTCTCAATTAAATGGAATATGATATAACATGTATGTGGGAAAAAACTCAATTTTTGTAAAATAAATAATGGAATATTCTAATAAATGGTTTAGAAACGTATAGATAGTATTTACCATAAAATCTGGATAAGAATATGAGAATTTCCTTGTAAAAATACTTTCTTCTGTATAAAACTTTTTTAAATGGATAGGTAAATTTTCACTTCTATTGACCCTAAGGGGTTATATGGATTTGAAACTATCCTAAATATTGTAATAAGAAAAATCATGGGAATTAAAACACAATCTACTTATATATTTTTAGACGGCCCAATACACAACATACCTCCTTTGGGAGAACTGAATGTTAATTTACAATGAATAGCAATGTGGTTGTAATACCAAATAAATAATATTAGATTCACTTATTTAACACTCCACCCTTAATATAAGTGAACCTAGATTAGATATGTAATTATATAAACAATGAATTTAAACTCATTGTAGTCCCCACTTACGCAAGTTATGTCAATATTTATATATTAATAGAAAATATTAATAACATAATTACACATCAAACATTATGTCAGTTAGAGATTCAAGAGGTATTAAATGTATCTACAGAAGTTTATGATGCTTGATAAAAATATAATACTTAATAATTTTTATTTAATGTGATTCATGTAGTTTTATAGGGATCTATGTAGTTGTAAAAAACATATTATATATCTCGGTTCAATGAAACTTTGTTTCCTTGATGATGGTAGAGTGGGTATCGGATGATTAGTTCATTCTTAGAAAGAATCATTGAATGATAAGAAATAACATGTATTAAAATCTGTGTATAAATTTGGATTTTTTATTTTAACACATTTCTTTCATAATATATACTCATGGTGATCCATATTTTAGAGGTAACACTATAACTGGTCTCACATTGAAGATGGATTTGTGCCCATATGGGTAGATCAAACCATGTGTTATTACTGGAATTAAAATGGGGTGCTATTATCAGGATGATGATAGAACTAA
The DNA here is from genome assembly GCA_963277665.1 of Viscum album. NCBI lineage: Eukaryota > Viridiplantae > Streptophyta > Magnoliopsida > Santalales > Viscaceae > Viscum > Viscum album. The sequence goes on from OY728153.1 coordinate 648,998,007, forward strand.
TAATTGATGGATTATTTGTTATAAGGATTACTATTAGAAGTTTTTATTGGGTGGAGAGGGAGATAAATAAGGGAAGGAGTGAAAATATGGAGATATGGGATAGTAGGTTGTCAATCAAGTAACACTAATAAGATGGGGGCAGAGAAATAATAGATTTTCATGGTTACGGATTCAATATCACATTTTAAGGTATTATTTTTATTTATATGATAAATAAGAGTGGGTGTAAGGGTATCTATGATAGGGGATATTATTCATCCATAGAATTGAGTTTTTTTTTCAAAAAACTAATGGTAATATTTTTTCAATAAAATGAATAATAATTTCTTTATTTAGAGATGTATTTTTAATTAGGATTTAATTTATGCATAATACCTAACAATAATCCAATAGATGTATATAATATTATTTAAATTCATTTTATACTAATATTACTCAATATTTCATTGTCACAATTTACCTCAGGCTAGTTTTTTTTAAAATAAGTTATAAATCATCTTTATTATAAGTAATTTTATAATCTCATCTTGTAACACTTAATATTTGGTGTGATATAGAGAGTATTCACCACACCACATAGAGTATTACTTGTCATAAAAAATTAAATTTTATAAGAAAATATATGGTATAGTCTAGATAATAAATACTAATTTCCATCCAATAATCTTTCTACACACACTAATAAGTTCAATAATTTTTATTTCTACTCCAGTGATAGGTTATTGAATATTATGATAGTAAATTGTTCAAAAGACTCAATATGGGATTACTATAAATGTTTTTAATGTAGGTATTATTCAATACTGGATGTATTTAGACTGAGGGAATGAATTTTTTGAATGTTATATCAATAATATTGTTTATCTATCAATTATTATCTATTTAGAATTTTATGAAATAGACATGATTTTTTTATAATCACAAATAGAAATAAATACCTAATATTAAACATAATCATTAATAGAAATAAAATCATTATAAATACCCATTCTCATGTAATAATATTAATGTTAATGAAAACACAATGTGTCAATGAAATCATGTAATTCAGATTGTTGGTTAGGAAAATAATTTATTGCGTGTCTGACCTTACGGTTAACATCTATAAAAGATCCAAGATGTATCGAGTTCTACATAAAAATGTATTTTCTAAATTAACAATACTATGGTTTTTTATTTCCCCTGAAAACATCATTGAAAATATCCCATTTTTAATGTTATTTATTTTCTTAAATATTATATAAATATTTCATCAGTGATAATGAAATGAAATTCAATTTTTTTAGTACATTTCATAACAAAATATTAAAATTCTATAAGGAATATGTGATCAATATTTTAGATAATGATGTCATAAATCATTGAAATTAATTGTTAAGTGCAATAGTTTTAAAATTACACCATAAATGTCACTTCTTGATGCACTAAAAACCTAAAAATAATTATATCTAATGGGAGAAATAATATTAAGACACCAATTGTATTTAAAATGAATGAATCCATTCTTGTGAAAGGTATATGAAATGTTCTTGAAAGAGGAAATTTAATTATAATATATCATTTTATCCTAGATAAAAATTTCATTCCAGGTTTGAGAATATCATTTTCCTTACATCATTAAAATTTGGTGAAATATTGTTGTTGGGAATATATCACTGAGAAATGTTTTTCTAACTACATAAAATAAAAAAATTTACTAGTAAATTTATAAAATTCTCAAGGATCCCTTTATGAATTTAATTTTTAAATATTATCTTGGATTGATAGTTTCTTTTAGTAAATGGAAGGGAAAAGATGAATTAATGGACTCCATAATGTTAATTATTTTCATTTTTTTCTTATCATCACATGAAAATTAAAGTAATTTGATGGTTGATTTTTCAATGATTTAGGATTCCACAAACCCATGAAACCATGGAAATGTTAACTACAAACAATTATGAAGTTGAATAGAAAATAAACTACCTTTTATATTCTGGTAGAAAACATGTTAGGATGTTATAAGTAAATTACCATATATCATGATTTCACAAATTGTGTTTGATTATTGTCTCACAAGTGTTCTTGGCTGTTAGATTTCAAATTGGGTGGCCTCTTTTAACATCAAGATTTTAAATTCCCTTTTCATTACAATTTTATGAATGATTATATTTTATTTGGTTGCAATAGTACGGTTATTAATTAATGGGGGATGGGACAAGATATTTATCATCACCAATATTATATGTGTTTTGGTTCAGTCAATTTTTTATTCCAAATATTACTCTAGTGTAGTTACTTTATACTTAGATATATGACATAGAATCCAATGTTTTTCTGTAAAGGGGATGTTTTTTGAAAACAATTAAATGAAAATATTTCTCAAAAATAATCATATGAATGCCCATATACCCCAATATTTTTATTAAACAATCACATCTCATATTTGTTTTAATATTGTGCCATGTAGGATATTAAATAATGGGATAAATCATTTGTTGTGATAACGAAATATTTCCCAATATAATCATGTATCATGGAATAATCCATGGGGGAAATTCCAATATAAAATAACTATATTAATAAATGTTTAATAAATACATTATTGAGGATACTATAATAATGTATTATTAATATCCATCAATGTAATGACTCAGAATTTCCATGTAATATTTTTTAAATATATGGGAATTTTCCAGTTCTGTGAAAACTGACAGCGCGTGATTTCAAGGTTCGAAGTGCCATGAATAAATTTCTGAACATTTTTATGGGTACGTTCAGTAAACGTGCGAGTGGGTTTTTCTAACATTTGAACTGGTGCTCGAAATTTAAATTTGAGGACACCGTTGAACTCACAGTGCTGATATTCTCTTACGTAGACCTTCACATCGACCATAGTGGGTCGAGAGTGAAATATATTTTTTGTGCTTTTCATGAAAGACATTAAGTAAAATAAAATTTTCCATCATTTTAATTTTAGAAACCCCTCAAAAGGGGTTATGATGGTGGGGACCACCCTAGCCTAAACCACACTTGTGAGTGTTAAGATGTGGGGACCACCTGAATTAACCTCCCAATTTGAAATAAATGGCAGGGACCACCCGAACTCTCCTAATGTAAGAAACCTGTTGAACTCAGTTTTTTATGAGGGGGATGACCTTTATGTATCCTGAAAAGTTCTTATGCCAACCCACCAATTAATTTCATCATCCATATAATTTTGTACCCACATGAATTAATTGTATAAACATACTTTAATTTCTGTTGTATCCTCATATTTATTGTTGGGGGAAAATTGTTCGCAAACGGAAGAGTGGGGAGAAATTTAGAGAAATAATCTCCGACAAATAACACTTCCCCGACGACTAATTTTTCACCAAAAATCATCGAAGGATCTCTAATGATGAACGAACATCATGATCGAGGAAGTGTCGTCAACACTGAATTCACTTTTTCTTCCTCACCACACTGCCGTCATTGGAGGAGACTTGTTTCGGGATCGACAAACGCCGATCCTTTTCAACTGTGGGTAATCGTCAAAAAACTCTGAAATAGGTTGGTTGTTTGAATTTAATCCCCTTAAACATTCATGAAAATTCATTGTAAATATGAATATATTACAGTTGCTTGCTACCACTATAACGCGGAGACTGTGGGCCAAACAAATATGGTCTGTCCTCTCAGCAAATATTTTATTTAATTATTGGGATTATCACAATGGAGGATATTGTAAACCATCCTTGGTGGGGCACGAGAATGGAGGCCGACACCACTGCCGGCCACAATGAAGGTAATGACACAACAACACCGCCCAGTAGCCCAATCTGCCGTGCGGTCCACCGCTGCCCATAGCAAACGCGGCCCTGCGGCCTCAAGGTGCCTACAGCCCCCGCGACCCCGTGGACCTGGCGCCTTGCGGCCCTCCATCATCATGCGGCCTCACCACCACGAGGACCCTTGAAACCCCCACGGCCCGACCGCATTGTTCCCCCATCGTGGCCTCCATGCTGCCCACACGGCCCCTGTGGACTCGCGATGACCGCGCGGCCCTGAGGCCTTCGTTCTTCCCTCATAGCCCCCACGTCCTCGCGCCGCCCTCACAACTTCGTAGCCCCCGCACTGTGCCACCCTAGACGGGCCACACCACGGGCTGGTCATGACCTAGTGGTTCGGGCCGGGGAGATTCAAACTAGGTCGGCCTGGGGTGGGTCGGTCCAACCGTGTCAGACAAGACACCTACCTACTTGGACCCATATATGCTCTTCTAGCCATAACATTGGTACATGAGGCCCCGTTGACGAAACGTATACGACGCATGAATCCTTGGAGAGAAACAGTCCCCTTGGTATAATCCCACTGGTGATTTGGATAGAGTTTGGATACGGTCAGGTTGGGTTGAGAAAGAATTCCTCTGGGCCCTCGGGACTAAAATGATAATAACATATAGACAGAGCGCCGGATTGATGCACCATCTATTTCATTGAGACCCCTATGACGAGGCGGTACATTGGGATACATATTCTCAGTGCTTAGTGAAAGTTTGAGTATCGACCATTTTCATGAAGAGTGGACCCTCCCGGGGACAAGCAAGCTTACAGTGTGAACCTAGTAGCTGGCTGTGACGTGAGGAATGATTATCGATCATGAGTGGGTCAACACCTAGTGATCTTGTGTGGGTCATCACTGAGAAATCTTGTGCGGGTCAGCAACGAGCGATCATGTGTGGGTCCACCCCGAGCGATTCTGTTTGGGTCAGTATTAGAGTCTCTCATAGAGTAAGATGATTCAGTAGTTACATCAAATCATCTCTTCTATTGTACATAATAAATACCTGGTGTGGCCTGAGTTCGTACCTATGTGGTACTATCCTTCATGGAAATACCTTGGTTTTATTCTTCTATGTGGAATATCAGTGTGGTACTTACCTTTGTGGTATTCCTTCATTTGTGGAACAGTTGAGATTTGGGCATTTGGGTTCGATCTTGTGTTTCCTCCTGACTGAGATTGGTATACTTGAAAACATTGATATATGTATGGGAATATACCTAAGTAGAGATATCAGTTTTTTTCATGCTTTGTGGTTTATCCATTGTGAATTTTGTGAGACATTGAGGGTCTTAGGGTCCCTACTGAGTATCTTTATACTCACTCTTGCATGGGCTATGCCCGCAACTTGTTATGTTTGGTGAGACAATGGACAACTCTGATTGAGGATGAGGGTAACCGGATAGGACGGTTCCTGTAGGTGGATCATACAGCGTGTCGATACACAGAGGAGACGAGAGGATGTGGAGTGTGTAGGATCAAAATAATGATGTAGATGCTCAATTTAAAAGAGGGGGGGGGGAGGAGAATTGTATACATTAAAAATTTCCTTAAACAAGGAATGATCTATGTTTAACAAAGTTAAACTAAGAAAATTCACAACACCTCTAATCACAAATTGTGGGATTGGTATAGGGTATGAAGTTACAAACTTCTATTTCTATGCACTTGATTAAATCTGGAATGTGATTCTGAAAAAGTGTTTTAGGAAATATGGATCCGGAAATTGAAACATAACCAAAGTTTACAATATGAGATTCTACCTTAAAGCATATAGAATCTAAACAAATCAGAGTACAAGTGTAAGGAAATACATGAATTTTATACATTCCTTACAATACAAAATGTAGCAGAAAACAAGTAGTAAAACTACAAGTAACAAGATATAAATCTTTAAACCCAAAGAGAAGGGTATCCAACTACCTTGGATAAAGGTCCCTTGATTTATACTTTCATGCCAGTCTATCTTACCCACACTAGGGTAAGCCCCCAATACGAAGATCTGTGTCTATGTCTTGCTATCCCCGCAATCCCTCAACTTCAAGGTAGTTGTAACCTCCATCATCCTCATCAAAGAAGCCATCTAACATCAAGGAAGTCGTCACCTCTATCTTACAATCCCCGGAAGCCCTCGAATTTAATCACCAACATTCGAAGTCGCACGAAGAAATATGAACGAGCGGTTCAGTACACACAAAGCACCAAAATCTTCTCTCTCTAGAAATCACCTTAACAGTGTGTGGTCCTTATAGTGATCTACTTATTATTGAGATCTTTCAAATGAGATCCTATTTATAGGCTCGGTTGGAATGGTTAGCTCCCTCCTCCAACGATCATATTTTCTATAAAATTGGGAGGGATATGTACACATGTCACTAAACCAACGGTTAGTTTGAAACAGAATGGATGGCATCGTTTTGTAACAAAACATGTGTAACATAAAGAATGACATCGTTTTATAATGAAACAAGTGTAAGTATAAGTAAAACTAGAATTTGTAGTATAAGAAATTAATAGTTTAGAGTATAATCAAAATGCAATTCAGAGTCTATGATAAAAAGGGTATTCCGATGCTGTTTTAAAGGAATTCGGGATCTGAATTATGTGGAAATCCGGAGTCTAAATTTATATGGAAATTCGGAGTCTGGATTCATCGGAATTCAGAATCTGAACTTAAAAAGTTCGTAGTCGAACTTGTAGTAGTTCGGAGTTGACCTCATAAATTTTCGGAGTTGAACATAGTAAAATGTCAGAGTCGAACTCATAGATATTTGGAGTCGAACTATTAAAAGTCTGGAGTCGAACTCATATAAGTTCAGAGTCGAACTAGTAAAAGTATGGAGTGAACTCATAGATGTTCGGAGTCCAACTAGAAAAAGTTCAGAGTTGAACTCATAGAAGTTTAGAGTCCAGAATTCGAAGTTGAACATTGTAAGAGTTTGTATCCAGAATTCGGAATGGAACTTCATTAGAGTTTGTTTCCAGAATTCAGATCCTAAAACAGAATGCTACATAACTTAGTAATATATGATTCCTAGGTTTTGGTTATGAATATGATTTTTACACATTAACAAAAATATTAATATGTGTAAGAAATTCTAGGTTAGGGTAAATTTCCTTATGGACGGAAATTATCCTTATGGAAGTAAAATATGGATTTTCTTAAGTATAAGGTGTTTGTGATTTTCAAAATAAGAAGGAATGGAAACGTCATAAGGAAAAACATATAGACTCAACAATTTCTTCCTTTTTGGAAAGAAGAAACATCCTTATGAAAAAGAATATAAGGACTTCGAAAAATTTCATTACAATTTGAAATTAAAACTTATCTCCCTTTGTTCGTGAATGATAATGAATAAAAATAACTCATCCTTATGAATTGAAACTCTAAGGATTGTATTCTGATTTTCTGGAGTGGAGCAATAATTATCAAGGGGATGAAAAACTTGGTAGTGAGAAACTCCCCATTATATTAATGATATCGTCACATAGAAAATTTTCATCTTCATTTAAAATTTTTCCTTCTCCTCTTTTTAGTGGTTCTTTTTCTGTCTCCCCCTTTGGAGTAGTTCTTGTTCCTTCTCCCCCTTAGTGATTTTCAAAAATAATTGAAGGGGGTGGAAAAGAAATAAGGTGCATGTAACAATAATATATAACAAATCAATATATAAACAAGAAAAACATTAATTAGGGTTGAGATAATTTTTACTAGGAAAGAAAAATACAACAAAAGATCAGAGTGAGTTTATTTGACGTCCTTTTCCTTTGGGACCAGCTTCTTCAACAAGGTTTTCAGCTTCTTCAAGTCTCTTTGGTATTCCTCAGCTTGCCTCTCCATGGCTTTTATCCTTTCTTCATAGGCTTTCCAAGCTTCTGCCCGAGCCATCATGGACTCTTGGTGCATCTTCACTAGCTCATATTTCTTTACCAGCCTTTTCTAAAGCTCAATCCATAGATCTCTATCCCTTATAAAATTTTGAGCAAGAGAGTTAGCCTTATCATTCAGTTCCTTCACATGTTGTCTACAGGAACTCTGCACAACATTCGACTCATCTTGATTATTCTTCATCTTTTTATCCTCGGTGTCAAAAGAATCTTTTACCTCATTCTGAAAATTATCATAGTTATCCATGTCTTCTTCAACTTTCTTAGACCACAAAGTTATTTTGCTGCAAGATTTATTGTGTACATCATAATTATTAAGAAATATTTTATGTTTGGCCTCAATCATTAGACACTTATCCATCAACATAGATAAAGATTATGATTTCTAATTCAAGAAATGTTGCATCATCTGGCATCTAAAGTATATGGTGAGAAAAATTGGAATGGTGTCCACCAACATTTTCAGAGATTCCACCACAAAATCATTACCATGAGCTGATGAGTCCAAATCAGATAATTTTCTTGGAGATTTCTCTTCCTCAACCTGGACTAGCATCCTTCTAGATGAACCACCGACCTATTTCTTTTTGATAATGTCTTTTATTGGTGTATCCATGAGTACTTGCTTTCCTTTATCAGATTTTGGAATGGGATGATCATCTCATGAATCTTCCTAACTTTCTTGATAGTTTCACAATTTGGTCTTCATCTATTTTATCCTTTTCTTCTCCTTCCTCAAGAAAATTCTTCTCAGATGATTATTCCACATCATACAAAACATTTTCCTTCTCTTCTACTTGCACATCTTCATCTTTCCCACAATCTTTCTCAACTGTCTTTCCCAGAGTGGGTAATTTTACGAATTTGGCCTTTTCTTTATACTCTTATACTTGATTGATCAAGTCATCAAGACCATCACTTTCTTCTTCTTCTTCTTCTTCAACAACTTCATCTTCTAATTCTTCACTAGCTTGTTTTTCTACTTCATCAACTACCTCTTTACCCTTGGATTTTTCCAGAGTGACATAGTTCTTATCTAGAGTATCTGGTAAAGATGGTTGCAAATCAAAGGTTTCTGGAATGAGAATCTTCTCAGAGGATATTTCAGTATCTATTAACATAGATTGTAAAACCTCAGCTTCAGACGCCTTGTTCTTCATCTTTTTCTCTTTTGCCTCTTTTTCTATCACATCCGCAGCTTTTTCCCTTAATTCCTTAGCCTCATCGGGGTCCAGTACGAACTGTGGATCCCCTTATTTTATCTTCTCATTTTCTTCCCTCCACTTGGCTGCCACTTCATCTAAATAAGATTTATGTTTCTTTGGCTTGGGAGGTGTGGATTGAGTGTCCTTAGATTTGGGAGTTTTTCCATCACCAACCACTTCCTTAATCTTCCTCTTCATAGTGAATTTCTTTAATAGTTCATCGTTATCCACATTTTTTAGAATGGAATTAGCCTCTCCCTCTAGTAAATGGTACAATTCTCCGGATTCAACAGAATAACCCATCTTCTCCCATTTCAATGTATCATCACTGACAAGCATAAGCTTAAAATTCTGAACTGTTGACTTACAATAAACCCTGAATGAATCTAATCACCGAACTATCAGCTTTGATAGTAAGGGAGGGTACATAATGATTTGTTCTCTCAAGTTCCCTTCTTTTATATTCTTAACTGTAATCAAAATATGCCTCATCAAATTTATCTTCATTAGATTTTCATGGAAATCTAGGATGTAAATGTCACTCTTCTTCAGATTATCTGTGTCACCCCTTCCTGGTACTAGAAAACTTTGTACCCACAGCTGTAGAATCTGATTATTCATAGATAGATGAGAAAGATTAACAGTCTTGGTATCTTTAAGTCCAAGAAATTAGATTTCCTTCACCTTGTTGAAACTTCATTGCTCATCCAGAAGATTATGTGAGAAAAATTCAACTTCCCCTTCGTAAGATAAACCCACAAATCTTGTATCCTTGGTGTAAGATAATTTGTAAGTCTTACCATAAGACATGAAAGAAAATAAATATGACATCTTCTTGCTGGAAGGAAACCGACTCATAGAATTCAACAAGTAGATCTGTATAAACCGGATCCTATTTATTTAAATTAGACAAGCAAACATCTTCCCAGCCATTCAATCTGATATTCTATGATATAAGAGAATTAAACTTGTTGAAATCTGGATGCACTAACCATTCCCTGAAGACTACCCAATTTTGATATTGGCGTTATATAGGTGATGAAGGTGACCTTTGGTCATCCAAAAATCATCTAACAGTTGAATATCCTTTTGATCTGATCTGACAGTTGAGAATATTTCCACAAGGAAAACCTGACTCCAATCTTTTGAGGTTTTAACAAAAAAACAATCAGATTTAAGTAAAACTAGAATCCGAATAATTTTAAAACATATATTAAAATATCAGCAAGAAAAATATGACTAAAAAAATTTAAGTAAGGAAATCATTCCTTTTGGATTGGCTAGAAAGATTATTCGTAATTGGTAATATTTTTCTTGGGAAAAAAATATTAAAAACTAAAAACTCATTACAAAAAACCTCATTATGAATGATCATTACAAAAATCGTCATTACAGAAAATGCATTGTGAAAATTCTCATTTCAGAAAATTCATTACGGAAAAGTTTTGTTCCGGAAATTTTCGTTACGAAAATTTCAGTTCCGGAAATTTTCTTTCCAAAAGTTTTAGTTCCAAAAATTTTCATTTCGAATGTTTTCATTCCATGAATATCCATTCCGAAATTTTTTAAAAAACATGTTAAGAAATATTTTAGTTACATAATTTTGAAAATAAAATTTTCAACGAAATATTTTTGATTAAACTGAAATGAAAATGTACTCCCCCTATGAGAAGAAGTTTATTACTGTAAGGAGAATTGTTCAACAAGAAGTTAATGAAGAAGGATTACTTTACGGTTATCATTCCTAACATCTGTTTAATGTATTCAAATCTATCGGAGGGTAATTATTTTGTGAAAATATCAACAAGTTGATCTTGTGTTCCGATAAACTGAAAAAAGATTTCTTCTTTTAGCATGTGATCCCTAAGAAAGTGAGGCCTAATATATATGTTCTTTGCACGAGAGTGATTTGCAGGCTTTTTACTAAGGGCATAGAACATGTGTTATCACACAAAATTTGAGTCTTTGTAAAACTCAAGCCATAGTCTGTGAGTGTGTGTTGCATCAACAACACTTGAGAAAAACACCTTCCAGATGCTACATATTCAGTTTCAGTAGTGGAGAGTGCTACTGAGTGTTTCTTCTTGCATGACCATGAAACTAATGAATCTTCTAAGAAATGAAAAGTTATGGATGTACACTTTCTATCTATTCTACATCCACCAAAGTAAGCATCTGAAATTATTTTTAAGATAAAATCATTTCCAGATGTATAGAATAATCTTAGATCCATGGTTCCCTTTAAGTAGCGAAAAAATATTTCCACTTCCTTTAAGTGAGATTCTTTAGGATTGGATTGATATCTTGCACATGAGCATACTGAGAACATAATGTCTGGTTGAATAGTTATTAAGTATATTAGTATTCCTATCATACCTCTAAAAGATGTTTAATCTACTGGTTTCCCTGATTCATCAAGATCTAAAACAGAGTAATTAAAAAGAAAGGGAGAGGTCAGATCCCTTACCTCGTGTCCAACTTGAATCGATCGTTCTTTATTCTCCTGAATAATAAACTTGACTTAATTTATACTTGATTAAGAACCCTTTTCAAGTTCATTATTCCTTTTTCATCACTTATTACCATGTTATGCACATTATGTAATCATTTTAGTTAATAACGGTCATTTTGTCGATACTTGGTACTTGAGTAAAAAATATACTGATTATAATCACATGTTTGTTCATGGGGTAAAATAAAAATTATATCCAGAATTATATTACTTATTTAGATATCATATATATCATATATATCCATTATATACATCCATTTATAATATTACATAATCTTTTAGAGGTAAGAAATGAAATGCACTGTTCATGGAGATGGTAAGCCGTACGTACGCATGAACGCTACTTCCATTTATATTTCATATTTAATGGAATTGAAACATAATGATACATAATAGTATTATAATTAAAGTATGTTATAATATATAATATCATTAAATCTATCCTTTATACATATCACATATGGTATTAACGAATCAAATCACTTTGAGGGGGCGGTAGTCCGCACTTCCTAAAATGAAGATATCGTGTTTACCCATAATGGAAACCATAAAGGTATGACATAAAAGAAAAATACAGAAGCTTAAGGAAAAAATAAAAATATTATATATCATATATAAATATGCTTACATATTAATGGACACCTTTGAAGGTGTTAAAATAATATTGAACAATCATCGTTTCATGAGGCATAAATTCACCATCTGCAGAAATAGTATGTTAATTAACCGTTAGATGTAGGTGTGTGTAAGTGTTTCTAGAATAATAATTATACAAACATCCTAGTATATGTAAGATACTGGTTTTGATTTAAAATAAATTAATAAAAAGAGTTTAGGGGGTTGGAGAAGCAAAATAAAACATAAGAGCACAAGTGAAGACGTTACCTTAAAATCGGGTAACTCCCTTTGGTTTGAACCAAAGGGTTTATTGAAGAGCATCCTGCCTAAGGTAAGGCTTCTAGTATGGGGAGAGGGATGTGGAGAGACAAAATTACCTGTTCTTGGCCGATTCAAAGGCTTGAGATGTGTGGGTAAGGAGGTAGAGGTGGGGGCCTTTTATATGAGGAGAGGAGGGGCACTCTTGGAATGTCAAGAAAGGTTACATTATTTTCAAATGAGTTTCGGATTTTAAAGGCCCCACATTGATATATTTCTAGTATAAGGTGTTAAGGTTTCGAAATCCACCAATATAATCGGTGTTTCACATTTTTAGGTCTTAGAATTTACATTGTCTTTTCATTTTATTTAAATCATTAAATAATGAGGTAATCGCTGCATCATCATGATGTGATACATACTGTAATTTATTTAATTTCTAAAAATTATAAAAAAAATTGATGTAGGAAATATTTTTATCTTTCAAATGACTATTTATAGTAAAAACTCTCACTTGTATAACCCCATGTAAAAATTGTTTTATTAAAACAATACATGTTTGCGTCATTTTTACTTTTACTTTAAATAAAAGGCATTAATGTCATTATCTTACCCAAATGGCTACACGGGGACCCAAAAATAGACCCATGGGTTTTCTTGGTCGGACATTACTCATCCAATAGGGTTAGGTGAAGTGTAAAGATATTTTCATTTTATGATAATATCTTTTTTACCTTAAATCACACTAATTACCTTTAATCGCGATTAATAAAACATAAAAGTTACATTTCATCAAAAATTATTTTCATCCCATTGAACCAAATTTTACTTAATAATGATAATCATTTATATTGGATTTTTGAAATTCAAATAACAGAAGTGATAATGTTCCATTTAAACGAAAAATCAGTCTTTGTAACTACCACATTGTGGTTTCAGTATTCATCTAAAATTAAGGTTTTTCAGAAAAATACAAAAATTCACCCTAAGCTATATTTGATATTCTGAATTCAAAAATAATGTCTATTTTACCAAATTAATAACATAGAAGTTTAATTAATTAATTTTTTAATTATATTCCACTATCAAATCAAATAGCGTGTTTTTAAGAAACAATATCTATTAAAAGATTGACAGTCATTTATGTCCAATCTCAATGTGATATTAATTCCAATGACCACCATTGAATTAAATGGTAAAAATATATTCTAATTTCACTTTGAAACCAATTAAAAATATAATCTAACTATATAAAAAATTATATTAAAAAGTGGTTTTGAATTTAAATACAACACTTTTCACTATTCATTAAAAAAATGAACATTATCAGAAAAATACCAAAAATTTACAAAATGTAAATATTGATGTCCCATTTCTAAAAAAGAATTTTATTTTTTCAAATAAAACATATAAAATTTTCAAAAGTATATTTAAAAAGGGTTTCCATCAAAAGGTCGTTAATGAACCTTTTAAACAATATTAGATGATTTATGCTTAAAATTGGATTCATTTGCATTTTTAATCCTCTAACATTTATTGTAAAAAGAAAAAATATTTGAAAAAAATATATGATCATTTTTAGTTAGTTTTGTTCATTCCTTTCATTACAACGGCTAGGTGTTAACCACCATTTAAAATTAAATTATATTATTATTAGAGTGCAACGTAAGATTTCAAAGAAACTCGTTGTTGCGTATTGGGTAATCCATCAAGAATAGCATTCCCTTTAAAGTAATATTAATATTTTACTCACAAATATGGATAAATATAAAAAAATGTCATATTCTCTATTTACCTGGGGTGTTACATTCTTAGTCGAACTCATAGAGGTTCGGAGTCCAGAATTCAGAGTTGAACTTTGTAAGAGTTCTTATCCAGAATTTGGAATGGAACTTCATTAGATTTCGTTTCCAGAATTCAGATCCCAAAACAGAATGCTTCATACCTTAGTATTATATGATTCCCAGGTTTTGGATATGAATCTGATTTTTACCATCCATCCATCATTAAAAATTTTATTCATGAGAAGGGAGAGAGATATTGGATCATGGTGGACAGAAATAATATAGCCCAAGTGCATCGCCCCGTACAAGGTTCACCCCCTCCAGTTTCATACTGGACACATTAGTAAGACACATCACCTGCATTACAGGAACTACAATAGATGCCATATAATTTTCCACTTTGTTCCCCTCTCGTGACGTGTGAGAAATTCTAACTCTGTCATTCAGGAGAGCCTTTCACATTCTAATAGTGTAGGTGATAGCTCAGGGTGTACTACCTCTGCCATGGAGGGCATCGTGGGTAATCATAGAGTCCGTTTCCAAATGGGTAATGAAAATACCCCTATGTCTGCATAGGGATAGGCATGTCATAACTTCCAATGCTTCTGCCCGAATAGAAGAACCACTGCCAAACACCCTTGTGTCTGCATAGGGATAGGTGATCTGTACCGACCCTTTAGGTAGGAACCTCGGAGGATGACCTAGTAGTTGTCAATGTATTTCTTCAGCTGTATTGTATTTCTATTACATTTATTTTCTAGTTGGGCTTCTATTCTGGCCCCTTTTACTTACTTCACTCACTTTATTTACTATTCAGTTTACTTGAGTTTATATCATTATGTGTGCTTGGTTGTGTGTGCTTACAGGTTATAAAGGAAATTTCTTCCTAGTTTATGGAAATATGCCTTCGATGCTTATCACTATCCCATAGCCTATAAAATTTGGTCTTGGGGTAGTCACAACATGGGCCCCTGGGGACATGTCGTGTCAAATTGGTAATAGCGGAGTCAGTTCTACCCTAGAACATAGGGATCTGAAATTTTTAAATACAATAGTGTTATGTGTAGTAAGTGTCGTTATTAGTTTAGGGAACCCAGTGTTGATGTGGTGGTCGACATATCTGTACACCAGGACCCTGACATCTAATTTCCGAGTCAGTGCACAAAAGCACTTATTGCGTGTGTGTGTATATACAAGAGTTTCCTTTGTGATGTTTTTGAGTCAGATCACCAGGTATAACTTATTGACTGTGACTGACCTATTTCTTTTCAAGATGGAACCACAAATACTGTCAGGTGGGTACTGAGAGTAGTACTCACTAATAGCCCGCCGAATGATGAGCCCTCGGTACATGGCCCTCTTCCAGTAGAGGCACCATCAGTACCATTACCCATTTGGAAACTGATGCCACCACCCCTAGTAGAAGAGGGTGAATTCCACTTGAGAACATTTCAAAAGTTCTATCTCAAGAATCCAACTAGGATATGGGGGGTGTCAGACCCACAGCAGGCTTTTTGATTGGCTGGAGGCTGTGGTGAGAGTCTTCCCACCATTTGGGACACCAGCCGATCTCATGGGAATCTCTGCCGCTAGTCTTCTACAGAAAGATGCAGGAAGATGGTGGAGCATGAATCTCCAGATTCACGATGAGGTGACACATCTCTAGACAGACATCAAGAGCCTATTTCATGAATATATTGTTCCAGTGACTCTTCGTGCAATGCACATACATGAGCTTCTTTATCTTCAGCAGGGCATCGTGACTGTGGCATAGTACTCTGCGAGGTTCACTGACCTCTCATGCTACTACACAGATATGGTGCAAGACCCATTTTTCAGAGCCCAAACATTCAATATGGGGCTCATGCGAGATATCAGGGATTCACTGATGTCTCTCAGCATCTCGATGTAGGGGGGTGTTAGAGAAATCCCTCATAGTGGAGATTTTCCTTGTTGAGCAGTCACCAACAGCTTGTCCAACCACCAGACGTCACGTAGTGGAGTTTTCTTTAGCTGGAATCAAATAGATGTCATAGAGGTCCAAGAGGACCATACCTATAGGTGGATGACCTCATGATTCAGGGTCAGTTGTGCGGGGCACCAGGGGTTAATCTAGTCATACAAGGAATGGGTAGTGTTACACATGTGGTGGGAAGGTTCACATGGCTCGTGACTGTTTGAACCGCCCTACAAACCATCAGTACATGGTTGAAGGACCACCTAGGCTGGGACAGAGGTTTGACTGAGGAGATCCGCAGGGAGTAGGTGGACGTGGAAAATGAGCTATTCATGAAGCTAGCGGTGGGTGACGATTCGAGATTTTACCACCACCACTACCAGGTGGTCCACCCCGACCACAGGGATCTGGAGGACAAGGGAAATCTCAGGTCAAGGCAGCTAAGGCCTATGACAGTGGCAATCCAGAGATGTTATGAGGTATGATATTTGTCTATTCCACCTTATCTGCAGTACTTATAGACATAGTTGTCGATCATTCTTTTATTCCCACTGCCATCGTTCGGAGCTCAGACATTACGACAGAGTCATTGGATAGATCATGACGGCTTGGGACTCCTACATGAGCATATTTAATGATTATGCACTGGTTCCAAATATTTGAGCTTACTCTAGGAGGCGAGAGCTTCGGCTCAGATCTCCTAGTAGTGGCATCGAGGACATACGACGTCATCTTGGGTATAGAAATATTATCTACAGTCGATACTATGATTGATTGTATTAGGCTCAAAGTGCGGTGTGTCCACCCAGATGGGACTAGGTTTACTTTCACCGGCAAGAATGGATGCTTTGCAGCACAGTATGGACATACTTGGAGGAGAGTGCAGCCAGTCAGTCATCAGTTGGCTGGCCATACCCTCGGGGCATTTGATGTGGACATTCCGAGTTATCCTATAGTGGTGGACCAGTACATGGATGTCTTCCCTAATGATGTTTTGGTTATACCTCCTCATAGAGATGTGGAATTTTACATTTACTTGTACCTCATAATGTTTTTGTTATCCACACCAGCACATAGGGTCACTCTTAAGGAGCTTTGAGAGATGCGGGTAGAGCTAGAGGACTTACAGAGTAAGGGATTCATTCGCCCTACTTTTTCTCCTTAGTCAGCCCTAATTTTGTTTGCCAAGAATGTGTTTGGGATATTGAGGATTTGTGTCAACTATTGGCGCCTGAACCATGTGACTGTAAAAAACATGTATCCACTCCCGAGGATTAACAACCTCTTTTATTAGCAGAAAGGAGAATGGTGGTTCCCGAAGATAGACATCATATCAGACTACCACCAGCTCAGAGTACGGGTAGTGCATGTCCAGAAGATGACTTTAAAATGTATGTATGGACATTACGAGTTCTTGTTTATTCCATTTAGAGTAACCAATTCTCTAGAAGTGTTCATGGGACACATGAAAATGATTTTTCAGCCAGACCAATATCGCATTGCAATAGTCTTCCTTGACGACATTCTGATCTACTCGACTACTGAGGAGGAGCATGCATATGATTTGATAGTTTTACTGGACACACTACGAGAGAATCAGCTTTTTGGTAAACCCTAGAAGGGTTAGTTCTATATCCAAGAGGTTCACTATCCAGTACAAGTTATATCAGAGGCTAGAGTTGTAGTGTATCGAGTGAAGATTGAGGTCGTACATTCTTGGAAGCCACCCAGGAGTGTGACAGAAGTACAAAGTTTCCTGGGTTTGGATGGATTCTACTAGAGATTTGTGCCAGATTTCTCCAGAGATTCAGCACCACTATCAGTATTGACGAAGAAGGGGAAACACTTCATGTGGTCGGAGATATTCGAGAAAAATTTCCATGAACTGTGGAAGAGGATAACTAGTGCCCCAATCGAGATGCTTCCAAATGAGGCCATTGGGTATGCAGTATTCTATGACGCATCATGGACCGGACTCAGATATGTCTTGTTGCAGGAGCAAGAAATTATCACTTATGATTCTCGACAACTATGACAGAACGAGCAGAACTATTTACCCCTGACCTGGAGTTAGCAGAAGTGGTCATCTCCTTGAAGATGTGGCGACATTACTTGATGGGTGAGCATTTTACAGTCTACTCGGATCACAAGAGTCTCTGGTATATCTTTTCTCAGAAGGAACTGAACCTAAGACACCGAAATTTTCTTGAGTTCTTCCAAGACCATGACATCAAGATATTCTATACTCTTGGGAAGGGGAATGTGGTAGAAGATGCACTCAGCAGGAGATCTGGCATAAAACTGCTCAGAGAGAGGACATAACAGCTGGCCGCTTTGCAGATATCCTCTGTGAATTGATGTGGGGCAGCTTTTCTTCAGTCTCTTACAGTCACTCTCCCACTTTTTCAGTGATTTAGGGAGACTCAGTGTGGGGATACTGAATGTGAGGCTCGATGTGCCCTTATATACATAGGATAGGAACATAATGGATTTTCTGAATGTGTGGACCACATCATCCTTTTCATAGAATGTACCATGGTAATAGTGTCACATCGAGAGGAAATTTTGAGGGAGTTCCACATGTCACCTAAAGTGGTACATCCAGTAGTGGTGAAGATGTACCAGGAACTCCGATGACAACACTGGTGGTCGGGAATGAAGAAAGCAGTAGCAGTGTTTTTTTCTCAGTTCCTCACTTGTCAACAAGTGAAGGTGAAGCATCAGGTACCGACAGGCTTGGATCAACCATTAGATGTCCTAGATTGGAAGTGGGATGGGATATACATGGACATCATCATAGGACATCCACATACATACAGGGGTCACGATTCTATATGGGTGATCATTGAATGACTCAATAATTGGCCCACATCCTACCAATCAAAGAGCAGGGTTCAGTAGAGAGCTTGGGACTCCTCTACGTGCAGTAGATTGTGAGGCTACATGGATTAACCTAAAAAAATTTATATCATCGTGATTCATGTTTTACTTCCCAGCTATGGAAGGGGATGCAGGAGGCTTTGAAGATGCACCTTCATTTGAGCATCACCTTCCATCATCAGATAGATGGCCGGACTGAGTGAACCATTCAGACCCTCGAGGACATGCTACGTGATTGCGTCCTAGACTTCGGTCGCGGCTAGGAGGATCACTTTCCTTTGGTGGAGTTTTCATAAACAATAGCTATCACTACACCATTGGGATGACACCTTTTAAGGTGTTATACAAGAAACCATGAAGATCACCTTTATAATGGACTGACCCATGGGATTCAGCACTAGAGGGACCAGAGATGGTACGAGCTACCACAGAGAAGGTTTAGATCATCCAAAAGTGGATTAAGACTACACAGAGCATGAAAAAATCTTATGATGACCGGAGACAGTGACCTCTAGAGTCCAAGGATGGTGACCACATCTTTCAACGGGTCTCATCTCGACGAGGTTTGTGTAGATTTTTCAAAGGTGGTAAGCTATATCTGAGGTTCATTGTACCCTTTTAGGTCCTAAATAGATTGGGCAAGGTGGATTACTACTTAGATCTTCCACCTCAGTTTCACTAGGTGCACAACGTCTTTGACGTGTCCCAACAGAGGAGATATGTGCACGACCCCTCTCACATCATCGAACATGGTGAGATAGAAATCATCATTGGGGAGATGTTTTTAGAGGTTCTAGTGATGATTGAGGATTGATATAAGTATGACTTTCATGGGCAGTCGATACATCTGTTTCACATTCACTGGATGCTTGGGAACCATCATGAGGTCACATGGGAGCGGGATTCTTAGATGCGTGCTCAGTACCCAAACATGATCCCTTAGTTTTAGTTGTGTCTTATGGGGATGCAAATCCCTAAGGTTGGGATAATGTAAAGACCAAGAATATCCATGTATTGTTTATAAATATATGGGAATTTTATTAGTCAAAAACAATTGACAGCGCATGATTCCAAGGTCCGGAGTGCATGAAATTATTTTATGAACTTTTTTCAGGTATGTTCAGTAAACGTGCGAGCTGGTATTTTTAGAATTTGAACAGGTTCTTGAAATTGAAACATGAGAACATCCTTCAACATGAAGTGCCGAAATTCATGTATGGAGACCTTAATCTCGACCATAGTGAGTCTAGAGTGAATGATAATTATTAAGCTTTCTGTGAATGAAATCTTCTACGTCAACAAAATTTTCTCTGAACTCCATCGAAGGATCTGCAACGAAGAATGATCTGATGATCGAGGTAGCATTATCGTCACATACTTCATATATTTTTTCCTCACCTCATCGACATCGTTGGAGGATACTTGTTTCTAGATTGATAAATGTTGATCCATCTAAACCACGGGGAATCGTCAACAAACCTCTGAGGTATGGTAGTGGTTTGTATTTATTCCCCTTACCCATTCTTGATAATTCACCATAAATGAGGAAGAGATTATAGCCACTTTCTAATTCTCTAATGTGGAGAGTGATGGATAAACAAACATGGCATGTCCTCTAGGAAAATATTGTGTTTATTTTTTTTGTTTATTGCGATGGAGGAGGTCGGTGACCAACCTCGGTGGGGAATTAGAACGGTGGTCAGTACCTTCATTGGCTGCGACGAAGGGGATCGTGCAATGGCACCATCCCGCAGGCTCCCGGCCCTCCGACGCCCGCTGCCCCAGCCACCCTGTGTCCTCACATGGCCCGTGGTGGCCGCCTTCCCATCGCCGCATCCCCTCGTGGCTCTCCTACGTCCTACAGCACCGCCGCTCGGCAGCCCCTAGTGTGCGCGCTGCACTATCCTCATGGCCCTGCGGCCTCTGTGTCGCCCTCGCGGCCCCCGCTTCCCCACACAGCCCTCATGGCCCTGTGTCGAACATGTGGTCCCACGCCACCCTCACAACTCTGTGCTGACCTCTAGGTCCTATGACCCTCGTACCACGCCACCAAGGCCATCCTGGGTTGAACCAACAAGGTCGGACCGCACTCGAACCGATTTTGACCCATTTACGTTTCTCTAGCCATAACATTATCACCGGGTGTCCATTTGACAAACCATCTTTGGCATATGAAAACATGGAGAAAGAAAGTCCCATTGATATATCCCCACTGGATATTTGGATAAATTTGGGATATGCTCAGGTTGGACAGTTGATGAATCCATACGGGCCCTCAGGACTAAAAGGCTAATAACATATAGACCGGGCATTTGATTGACCCACAGTCTATTGCGTTGAGACCCCTATGATGTGGCCTTCATATGGAGCACTTATTCATGGGAATTCCTGGTAGTTGGAGTATCAAACAATGTCTTGAGGAGAGGACCCTACCAAAGATGAGTTACCTTTGTGCGGGAAATTTGTAGCTGGATGTGACATGAAGAATGAAGAGCGATCCTGTGTGGGTCAGCACCTAGCGATCATGTGTGGGTCAGCACCGAGCAATCCTCTATGGGTAAATACCTAGCGATCATGTGTGGGTTAGCACTGATTGATTCTATGTGGGTCATCACCCAGTGATCCTATCTGGGTCAGCACTGAGTGATCATCTATGGGTCAGCATCAGAGCCTCTAATAGAGTAAGATGATTTAGTAGTTACATCAAATCATCTCTACTACTGTACCTAAGAAATACCACGCATGAGACGGGTTTGT
Organism: Viscum album; assembly: GCA_963277665.1. Lineage (NCBI taxonomy): Eukaryota > Viridiplantae > Streptophyta > Magnoliopsida > Santalales > Viscaceae > Viscum > Viscum album. The sequence goes on from OY728153.1 coordinate 649,019,667, forward strand.
ACCTATGGGGAACTTTCTTACATGGTAATACCTTGGTGGAATTATTATGTGTGGCTTACCTGTGTGTCAATTAGCTTTGTGATATTCCTTCCTTTGTTGAATAGTTGAGCATTGGGCCTTTTGGTTGGACCCTGTGTTTCCTCATGATTGAGATGGGTATGCTTGAAAACATAGGTATATGTATGGGAATATACTTAAGAAGAGTTGTCAGTTCTTTTCATGCTTTTCTGTTTATCCCTTGTGGATTTTTGGAGACCATTAGGGTCATCAGTCCCTATTGATTATTGTTATACTCACCCCCAAATGGGCTATTCCTACACCTTGTTGTTTTTAGTGCTGATGAAAGACAATGCTGATCGAGGCTAATGGTACCAGGACTTGATGGTGCTTGGTGGTGGGCCATATGGAATGTTGGTATGTAGATGAGACAGGCAGACGTGGAGTGCTGAGGAGGCGATCTGTACATACCATTTAGGTAGGAACCTCGAAGGACGACCCAGTAGTTGTATTTTTTTTCTTCAGCTGTATTGTATTTCAGTTACTTGTACTATCCAGTTGGGCTTGTATTCCAGCTCCTTTTACCTACTTCACTCACTCTGTTCACTATTATGTTTATTTGAGTTTGTATATTTTTTGGTGCTTGGCTTCATGTTCTTAACGATTATAAAGTCAATGCCTTCCCAATTTTAGGAAATATGCCTCTGATGCTAGCCACCAAACCCTAACCTATGTAAGGATGGCTTGTGGTAGTCACGACACGAGCCCTGGGGGATGGATCATGACAATAAATATTCCAAAAGTCTATAAATATCTAAAATTATTCATTTATGGTTGGTTCAGCCTTAAATTCTTATACGAAGATAACATATCTTGTTTGGTTCATCCATCTATAGTGAAAATGATGACCTTTTGATTGGTTAGATTTTTATAATTCAACATTTTTTTATGGTATTTCACAAAATTGCTGTGTACATAATTAATATTTTGATGATGTTTCTAGAATAATATGAGTTTTTTTGGGTGGTGGATAGGTCCCAATAAAAACTCAACATTAACTATATTCTCATGGAATTAGATTCATGTTTTCTAGTACATCACATTAGGGGTGGTAAAATATTTAATGGTTTGATTGTTTTCATCCTTTATATAATTATCTTGATTTTTTATTTATAAAATATTATATAGGATACTCAATATATTTTCAATTTTTTAGATGACTGATAATTCCCAAATGCCCAATTACATTAGTGATTATTTTTTTTGCATATGAAGATTGATTTCAATAATGTTAGTTTTTATAGAAATTTTTTATAACCAAATAAGAGGTTCATTTTGTAGTACCCCATTTTTCTAATTTAATTAATGAAAAAATAACACATTTCAAAATAACTATATTATAATACAAGAAAGAATATATAAAATGGAAAAAATAAAAATAGAAGAAAAAATGATAATAATCGGGTAACATGACAATGTAAATGGAAGAATGAATTTATAAAAATAGTTAATAAAGAATGAAAAAAATAATATTATCTTCCCAAGTAACAGTTTAAAAATACGACAATTGTGTTAAATATTTCCTAAATGTTATTTTTTAATACAAATTTGAATGTATCGAAGGAACCATATGTCTTATACAAATTAGTTGTTAAATGACTAATTTTAAAAAATTGTATATATTTTTTAGAAATAAGTATATTTGATAATGTAATAGGTTTTACTTATTAAAGGGAAATAATTTATATGATAAGATATAAAATACAATAGAATGATACAATTATGATTTATCAATATTAACCTTGGAAATCTGTTAAATATAATCTTTTATAAATTAAAGACAACATTATTATTTCATTTTATATTATATTATAACATTATAAAATTGAAATTATTTTTATATAATGTTTTCTTATATTGTATAATTGTATGAATAAAAAATGATCCACCAATTATCATCGATGATTTAATGAATTTTTTCTATCTTCAAAACCAAAATAAAAAAATGACAGATGATAAACGTGATTTGTTTTCATAGTTTTTATAATATTTGATTTATCATTATATAATAGAAGGCATTTGAAAAGTAATTGGTCAGTTCATATGACATAAATATTATAATAAAAATATTAACAACACCAAAAAATAATAATAATAAAAATGTGGAAAGATGTGTGAAATATCACATGATTGGATACACCCAAACATGTTTAATTTAGTGTAAGGGTTATATACATAAAAACATTAATTTAATGAAAATAAATATTCAATAAACATATATTAACCATTAATTATATATATTTTTTAAAATACAAATATGAATATTTGGATTTTAGTGAACATCGTCTTTATGTCATCACAACGATCATTGAACATTATGGATAGGAATTTAGGAAAAAGATTATTAATAAAAAATATGATGAACACCACTCTATCACTTTAGTCAAACACCCTTTTATAATGTGAGGTCATAGTAATATTTATTTATTAGTTACAAAATATTGATTTAAAAAATATTAAAGGGCAAGGTGGTGATGTTAAGATGTCTACAATAACATGGCAGTTCGTCATGAGGGTCTATAAGGGATACCATTATAGTTGAATCTACACAATATATTTTATATAATGATTTAGTTAATATTCAAGTTCCTAAATAATGAACAATATTGATGTTTTATATCCCAATTTACAAAAATTTTAGTATATTGGGTCCTTAATAGATTCATTTCCTATATTGGGCTACATATGTTATGATCTAAAACATTGTATTGTTGAATATTTTTTACAAATTAACTTAGAATACAATTTTATTCCAAATATTAATAATAAATTATAATGTAAATTTTGTAAAAATAATATCATACAATATCCTTTAATGAATATAAAAATTATTGTGAGTTTTCCAATCTCAATATAAGTTTTAATAGTATGGGAGGATGATTATGGAATGAAAAATGATTAATTGATTCTTTTAGAGGGATTATAAAATTTATAACTTGTATTTTTAATGGTATATTTGTTGAATATGTAATTTTTAAATAAGTTGTGTTTTTATGATTTTAACAGATCGATTTTGATTTGTTAATAAAGAAATAATTTATAGATTATTAACCTGAAATGATATATTACGATAAAATTAATTAACTTTTAATGTGGCACAAACTTTTTAGACATAAATATTATATCTCATCATATAAATATATTTTACATTACATTTTGATCTATTCTAGTATCATTTAGGTCTAGTATCTTTCAAAACATAGAAACATAAATAACTATTTTATAATATATTCAAATCGTCACCAAATTTTTTCCTCATAACTGGATACCAAATTTTATCTATAATTTTTATAAAAATTATTTACATAAGGTAATTATATAAAAAGGTTGATCTCAGATGCATTGTATTTGTAAATAAGTTATATAAAAATTATCATATAAGTATAACATGAGAAAAAATGTATGAAAAAATAAGTATAAAATTCCATAATAATAACCTATATATCATAGATAATAATATAATGTTATGGAATAAATATTGGATCCTAATAAGAAAATAATCATAAAGGAATCAAATAATATGATCCTAGAGTGAATCATATAATTTTTTGACCTATAATTATGGAAAACACATAAACATATAAAATTATTTCGTTAGTAGTAAATTCTCATTTTCTAGAATGTCATAGTTGAATGGTTTCACTTTGAAAACCATCATAGTAGTAACAGTTCACTCCCATGGCTATTTTAGTGGACCAATTATTTTATGAACTAATTTCAATCCCAATTTGGGTCATTCTTATATCATAAGATATCAATATTTACCCAATAAATTGATGTGAGATATAGGTTCCCCTCATAACATAATAAAAATCCTAAAAATTAATTCTATTATATTATAAACCTCATATCATAACATAACCTATGAATCGAAATGTATTTAATAAACATTTCATTATTTCATAAAAACATAACCCAATAAAAAGAAATGGGTTCCATGAAAATATTATCATTGTATTCATAATAAATCGAAATAATAACAATATCGGTATCCTTGGATCATTTCTTTATTAAATCATATTTGAAATCAATTTTTTTAATATTTTATTAATATAAATATTTATGAAATATAAATAAAACATTCATGAAGAATATAGCCTTTCAATTTTGAAATTTCATATTAAAAAACAGAAATATAATGGAAAAAAATATAATTTTAAAATGAAAAATAATACATTTTATGTAATATTTAAAGAAAAAATGAATCACTATGGCTAAAAAATCTATTCAGGTCTCAAATGTTAAAATATCATGGATATGAAGGGAAAAAATCAACCCAAGAGATATATGAAGTCAATTTAAAAAAAACGAAATTTTGGTATCCCAAAAAGTTATGGCAGGTAAAAAAAATGGGAAAAAATACATTCTATAAATAACCATTGTATACTAAAATTTATTTGTATCTTGTGGGGATTATCATAATACTTAATCATAAACAACCATCATAAACAATTATATTGTAACATAAATCTATTAACTTGACTTAACATTTAATAAAAATAAATATACCCTCATGAATAGTAAATTTAATTTAATAATAATTATATCGTATAATATTACACATACATATAATATCATATATGATCCCTCTATAATATTTCAATATTGCTTTTATCAACAAATATTAAATTCTTAATTTATGGGTGTTAAATGTTTCATTTATAATTCGTATTCTGGTTTGGAAATTCCAGTTAAACTATATTGAACAGAGTGGAATAATCATAATGATTTTAATAAAGATAAAAAAATTTAACATATTAATTGCACATATATATATATTTATTTATTTATTCATCAATACAAAGAGTGAAAGAAAAAATATTTTAATCTTTCATAGAGAGGTTAGGTTGTACGTATGAAAGAATGAAGTTGTCAATTGTTTGATGAATGTAAGAAAGGAAAGAGAAATGTTAATTTACATTTATTGGTTCTTTATTGTTTCGAATATATGATCAATATTCATATAATTCATCCTCATTACTATCTATGAAAAGATAAATTATAACAGTTGGCATGGTTGTTTGAGGTCATAGTCCACACAATGACAGAAGTCACGTTATTGTTTCCCATAGGATTTGATTGTATATACCTAAATATGATATTATAAATATGTATATATAATTATGTCACATATATATAAAAAATGAAATAATAATATATTGTGATGATAAATGAAATTAATTGATACTTGGAGACGGCAAGACCTTGATATGCATGAGTGATACATTGACTTCTAGTTTGATGTAAATAAAGATGTATAATGTAGTTTTAGAGACAAAATGATAAAATTTTAGAATATTTATTTTAATTATGATTTATTTAATGATATATAATCTTTTTTAACTAATGTTTGTAAGTGTTTAAAATATTTAGATTAGTAAAGGTGAATAACTCTAAATTTAAACAACTCATTTAGATCTCCTCTAATGTGATCTAGGTTTTGACATTTGTAATGAAAAAGTAATATATAATGTGTATATTGATGTTAATAAGATAAATTGGAATTTTTTATATATAGAAAGATCAAATTTGTGTATATAGATGAGGGTGTGGTGCCCATTTAAAATTTAGTTGATTGGTACTTTTAGAATATCTCAAATGATTAAATTATTATAAATTCATTCTCAATAAAAATGGATCCAATGAAAACTAGATTAATATATATGGTATCATAGGATTGTAATCCCATCATGAAATAGAATTTATAATTGTTTTGTTTTTATTTTAATTCTCATCATTTTGATAAATATTTAGTAAAACAATTTTAATTTCAACTATGGTAACAACGTTTTCAGTATTAAAAGGTTGTAATTTTACATATAACATTGAATTTGGGCCATAAATTTTATATTTAGGAAATTTTATACCCTATAATATCGAAATTAAATTATTAAATTATTTTGATTATTTTTAAATAATTTAATAAAATATTATTATTCTTCAACCTCATTATTTTAAATTTTGACCATATTAATTTAATTAGACATAAAATACATCGAGTTATATTTTGGATTTGAATATAAGTTATAAACAGAACCCTAAAATTTCATATTCACATAAATGATTCTTTGGATACTATAAAATACTCAGAAAATATAAATATTATTATTATAATAATATTCTATTTTATTTTTTACTCATTTAATAAATATCATTCGGGTGTTGTGTATTCATGTAAGATAATGCTATAATACCTAAAAATTAAAAATAAATTATCAAAAATAATATTATTTCACATTGAAATAAATGAGAATTATTGATCATTCATGATGAATTTTTTCATTATGTGAACACATAATGGTTATTTAAAACAAAGTGAGTTATAGTTTGTAACATTAATGGATTAAATGAAAATATAAATAATATTCATGCACATGTTTCCATTCAACATTTCTATTTATATCCAAAAGAAAAATGGTAAAATTACCTTCATATAATATTAATTATGAAGAAAAATATTTCCCTTTCACTTTTTTATCTATATTAACCTATTTTACACATTACGTAGGAGATATTTTTTTCTACATTTACTATTCTTTTTTATACAAAATAAAATGTAAAAATTTACCAAATATACACCAAAAAATAATAAAAAAGTAATTAATTTTTTTTCATTCAATAACTATAAATGGATTGAATAATTATAAATTAAGTGAAAAAATGAGGCAAAAAATTATTTTTAATAATATACATTTTTAAGCATAAAATTATATCTATTCTTAAACTATACCTAAAAAATTATTTCATGCATATTAAAAAAATTTTAGAAGATAAATAATACATAAATTTAATTAAATTCATTTCCCAATTAATAATAATTTCCATTAATAATTTGAAATATATTTTTGAAAAAAAAAACTTTTCAGAAAAAACTTCACATTTTTTTTGAAATATTTGTTTCCTAATTTAAATAATTTCATAACTAATGAAATCATTTTATAATGTATATATATATTATATTCCTGTTTATTCAGTTATTAATTTTCATAGCCACTAATCTAATAGCTATTAAATAAATGATGTAAAACAATTTAATAATTCCACTTGGTTTATGTAAATTCTGTGTATTGAATAATAAAGCCAATCAGAGAAATAAAATTATTTGAAGTTAAATATGTCATAAAAATATTGGGATGTTATATTTTTCTACCCAAAATTTAATTTCACAATTAAATGTCTTCGAAATGATAAAAATGGATGAAACAATATATACCTCATTAAATACTCATGTTCCCACATAAAATCCTCAAATTGAAGAATTTCCCAAAAAAATTGTCTGCCATGTAAGTAGTATTATTTAGATGAACGTTCTATATATTCATCTAGAATCTACACTACTTGTTTTTAATAAGCATGATTTTACTCTAGAATAAATATTTTTGTGTTTATTACCTTTTATAGATCAAATATAAACATCCTCATGAGTGACACAAAGAATATATCAAGAACATTAAATAGATCATATGAAGGCTCCAATCAATAAGATACCATCCTAATATGATAATGAATTTCAAATGTAAATAACATAAATATTTATTAGCTTTCCAAAATTTATTGATCACATTTCTGACTTCTAGTGACACATTCATAAGAATACCTTACTGAAAACTTCAAAATCTATGTAATTATTACAAATGGAATCGTAAATATTTTTCGACTCTTAAATACTACTATGTGATATAATGTAAGATAAAAGACATTGTGGAGGTAAGTTCTAGTTTAAATATATGTTTAAATCACATAATATTTTCTAATTATATTTTTACCAGGAGTGTGGGGAGGAGTGAGTTTGTTTCTAGTGTTCAGGACATTAAAGGAAGATAAAAATTGCAATCAAGAGAAAACTTAATGGTTGGCGCATGGTTAGGGGTAATCATTCACCCAAAACCTTATAAACATTCAAAAAGGGTGAATGTTTTATTAAATAATAAACGTGTTAAGGAAAAACTATGTGGTCTTGGAAGATTGGTTACTCATGGTGGTGTATGTTTTGTCAAGTTGTGTGGTCTACCCAATTATCTATGCAACATGGTCTACTCTTATATAGACACCGGTGCACGGTTGGCTAATGATTTGGAAAACGATACGACCATAACACGTGCCCCATCAAAAAGTTTTAAAGACCATTACCTCCTCATGAATTTAATTACATCACCCAATTTTCTTCCCTATTCTCTTATATACAACCCTAGTGATAATCCTAAACAACCAAATCATCCCAAAGGTCAATCTCATTCGATAATAGCATGTTTGTAGTTTTTTTTGGGTCCATTGATGCTCTGAGTATGGCTAGTGATCCTTTTTATATTAATTTCCAGATTCGGGATTTATTTTTCATTTATATTATTCTAATCCCCAATTCACACTTTTTCAAGTACATCATTGTTTTGGGCGTCAAAGGATTATTCAATATATATCTAATGAAAATGATAATTGAGTGTTTGTCTACACTTCTAAAATAGGATGTTTGAATGTTATATGCCATATTTTCAAGAATTATTTGTCTTTGTGTCATTTTTCTATTATTTCTATACCATTATGAAATAAATTCCTTTTGTGTGATTTGGTAAAATGGTTGTCTAATTGAATAATTGAAACCATCACTATCTTTGTGGGATGCATTATAGTTGATTATACCGATTTAGGGCCAACCATAGGGAATGGCAGCAATCCCAATCATTGAAAATAGAAATTCAAATCATGGAATTGACTCTTGATTTAATTAGATCCCATGATGAAAATGTTGACACATTACTTGAGTTGAAATTGGGATATTTATAGTTGCATATATAAATTAATAATGTCATACATTATTGTTTGGATTAATATTAAATATATTGGAAGAAGTAAAGTTATTGTGCTAAATGAATTATGAATTTTATCAGAAATGAATATGTGGGTTAATACATGTTAATTGATGAACATGTTAAATGGGTAAATATTAATGAATGGATTAATTTTTTAAATGGGTTAATGTATTGAAATTTATTACTGTTTTTGAGGGGGCAAGGTATCATAATTTTTTACAATACTCACTAGTAGAAAAACCTTTTTTTACATCACCATTTTCACGTCGGTTTTTTATAACCGACGTTAAAATATTTGAAAATCAATTTTTCACATCGGTTTTTATATAACCGATGTCAAAATACATTTTCGCAGATTTTTCACGTCGGTTAAATAAGAACTGATGTTAAAAATCAATTTTATCTGATTTATCACGTCGGTTATTATATAATCGACGTGAAAAAGCAATTTACCTCACTTTCCCATTTTGGTTATTAAATAACCGACGTGAAAAATCCTTTTCAATGGAAATATATTAAAATTTTCACTTATTTTTCACGTCAATTATTAAATAACCGACGTGAAAGTTCGATTTTCATGACTTTTTTATGCCGGTTATTAAATAACCGATGGTAAAGGTACTTTAACGTCGGTTATTTAATAACGGATGAGAAATGTTTTTAAAAAAATGTAGTTAATTATGCAAGATTTAATTTGACAGGTCACGGAGCTCAAACAGAGTTACGGATTTAATGGTATGGCCTTCAAAAGTTGATCATCTCGAAACAATGTCTTAAGGATGTCCAGCTTCTGAAGGCCATAAATTTTAATCCGTAACTCTGTTAGAGCTCCGTGACCTGTCAAATTAAATCTTGGAAAATGAACTACATTTTTGTAAACATTTTTCACGTTGGTTATTAAATAACTGACGTGAAAAATTCATGAAAATATATTTTTCACGTTGGTTATTTAATAACCGACATGAAAGAGTGACGAAGATTGATTTTTCACGTCGGTTTTATAATAACCGACGTGAAAAATAAGTGGAAATTTTAATATCTTTTCATGTCGGTTATCATAAAACTGAAGTGAATGATATTTTTAATATCCCACGAAAGCGAAATTTAAATTTTTTTACATCGCTGCATCAAAATTTTGAATTGCTGCCTAAAATTTTTAATACTGTGTTTTCTCATAGAATCAAAATTATATGTTTCTATTATACACCCATCCTAATTTGATGATCATTTATTTCAACCATTATCATTCCCCCAAATCGACTCTTTTACTCTCGAACGTAAATCAATTTTTTCTTCTTTCTGCGATCTCGTCAAGGTATATTTAATCATACATCCATGATTTATGGTTTTTATGATTTGTTTTCATAATTTATAGACAATTTTATGATCATTTCATTCAACCATCATCATTACACCAAATCAACTTGTTTTATCTTAAACGTGAATCAACGATTTCTTATTTCCATGAAGTCGTCAAGGTATTTGTAATTATTTTCCCATGATTTATATATTCTATGAGTAGTTTTCTTAATTGATATACCATTTAACGATTATTAATTTATTATAATGATAGATGATTCTTTATATCATGATAAAACTATGAAGCCCCCTATGGATTCAAAAATTCCTTCTAATATGAAGCTACGATTGGCTCATTCAATCTTTTCTCGTAAAAAATATCAAACTTCTGATGGTCATAAATTTTGATCCATAAATCCGTTTGAGCACTATGACCTGTCAAATGAAAGCATAGAAAATTTTATACAATATAGTAAACATTTTTTACATAGGTTACTTAATAACCGACGTTAAAAATAACTTTTGACGTTGGTTATTAAATAAACGACGTAAAAAATGACTTTTGACGTCGGTTTTTTCAGAAACCGACGTAAAAAATGGATTCTTATCACCATTTTTCAGAATGTATTTCCTATCAGTTTAGTATAAACCAACACTAAAAACTATATTAACCCATTTTTTACGTCGGTTATTAAATAACTGATATAAAAAATCATATTTTTAACATCGCTCGCATTAACGTCACTTAAAAACCGACGTTAAAAAGAAAAAAACTGACGTAAAAAAAGATTTTTTTACTAGTGACTTGTTAGTATGTAATGAAAATAAAAATTGGTTACATAGGCTATGCAATGAAATAGGAAAATGTTCTAATGGATTAAGACCTGAAAAGGTAAATGGGTTAAATGGGATATACAATGAAAATGGTAAATGTTATAATGTGTAAAGGAATTAAAAGGGAAATGGGTTAAACTTGTTGCGCAATGAAATTAGTAAATGAGTTAATGTGTTAAGGATTGATGTAAATTAATATGTTAAATAATTATAGATGTGTATGTTATGTGTATTGACACATGTATGGATTTTATAGGTTATATACAGTAAATATAAAAATAAGAATGTGAAATTTGATTACTAGTTGTGTGGTATTTGACTTAGGGATCTGCATCGAATGGTTGGGTTAGACAATTACTATAAATCCAACAACATAATGTATTTGATAAATAAAGGTAATGAGGCTCTATTCTCTTAACGGATTCATTTGATTAGACTACCTAGATTGAGGAACCATTGTATGTGTGTTGTATTTGTTGTGAAATGTTTATCCCCAGTGAAATAGGGATGTTGACTTACTCCCTAACCAATTGTAATTGGCCATCATGGGCCATTGTGTAAATGATGTAAATTACAAACCCATAAATAAGTGATGAAATGGATTATGTATTATTATAGTTAATGTAATATTTTTATCCAGTGGTAACCCATGTTTTATTGTTTTTACCTTGTAATCTATTTACATCATACATTCACTATCAGTTAGACAAAATTATTTTAGACACTGTTTGTGGTGGGATTTTTATTTATACACACACTTTTCTAGGGACTTCATTGGGTACCCGAGCATATATCATGGTTGGAGGTCTGAATTATAGAATGGTAACTATGTTGGGGAATTGATTAGGTCATGGGATCTGCAAGGATAAGGGATCCTAAAATAAATTCATGAACTATTATAAGGATTCATATATTTCTTTTTACTTGTGGTTTTTTGTTAATCAAAATGTTATAACATGGAATTTCATATTTACTTTTTTTTTGTGGGTTTTTCACATTTTTAGGAAAAGGGTAATAATGCACATTTTTTTATTATTGACTGGTGATTACTTTATTACTCATTTATATCCATTTTAAATCTCTCTGATAAGGGTTTAAATATATCCCCAATTGTACTTTTGGACCATCATTTCATGTCGGCAGTCTCTATCATATGAGGAGATGGCTAGAGGGTATGTAGTTACCTAGCATGGGGAAATAAATAATTGGATTTCGGGTTGGGTACATTAAAATGTTTATCATTATGGTTATATTCTATGGTCATATTAGTTGGGGATAGATGACTCAATATTTGTATTTGTAGAATCATGTAAATGGGAGAACTCTCGGGGTAAGCTAACCCATTTCCTGGGGGATACACAAGTTCAAGTGGTGGTATTTTTGTGTTGTTGTGTTTTATTAATGTTGAATGATATTTAAAAATTGGGTGATGCACTTTTTGTGTGATGCAACAATGTTAGGATATTGTTTCATCGTCATAATATAATGAGGTCATACATTCATGCATCAGTATAAGAACCTAGGGATATAGGTGAAATGCACCATGTTAGTCACCCACAGGGAAAATATTTGAAACATGACGGATTACATTAATTTATTTTTCAATGAAAATTTTGAAAGATGTGGGGTAAAAAATTTGTATGAATGGGTAAAGGGATGTAAATGTGAATTAATCGTTAAATAACTAGTTCTTAATGTAGAGTCATAAATTGTTTTAAATTATGTTTTCATGTGATGGAAAGATAGAATGGTGCATAAAAAGGGGGATTAATGTTGTTATAATGAAAATGGTGAAATGGTTGTTTAATAAAAAGTAATGGGGAGTGTTATTTATTATACCCCATGTTGACTGTGTCCCTTGGATGGGATTTCTATGGATAGTGAATGGGATTAAATAACATTTGTTGGAAATGTTATATAGGATGAGCTTATTTTGGCTATAAGATTTATTTATATTAATCGATATTTTAATGTCTTATATTAAATGTTTTAAGATTTGTGTTTGTCATTTTTGAAAAATCCCACCATTATGACGAGTTTTGGTTGGGAGAAAAGAGGATATCACCAATAACGTTTCACAATAGGTGGGAAAAGAAAAACGTTTGGCTAATAGTAAAAGGGTTGAGGACCAGTTCCATTATAAATTTACTTATATAATGAAAAATACTAAACGAGATCAAGGTTATGTAGTGAATAGTACGTTTGAAATTATGAGGGAGTTTTGGTTGTATAACCCTAAAACCACTACTAGTAAGGGTTTACCTTAGGTGGTGGAGTTTTAGATAGAGTCCATCCTAGAAATGTTTTATCATTTGGGGACTCCAACTGAATATATAGTGTTGTTGGAATCCTATATGTTTCATGGAACATCAAATAAATGGTGGGATATTTTGGTTCTTAAATATTAGGTTGATGGTGTTATATCGAAGGAAATTAAATATATGTTTCTAGAACACATCTATACTAAGAAATTGTGACAATATAATGTTACAGATTCAATAAGGTTGCCCCAGATTACTATGTCAATAATGGATTATGATGTTCATTTAATAGACATGTAATGTTTTGTCCTAGTGTTGGTAGAATATGAGACCTCTACTACAATATGATTCGGAGATGGACATAGAAATTAAAGCATGTCCTTGGTGAATATATTTTTTCTAAAGGGTTTAGTTGAAGAGGTGGATCATGCCATTATTTTATAGGTGAACATACGGAAGACCCCTGTTGGTAGCCATGTGGTACTATTTGAACAATCCTGTGGTGAGACTTATGAGGGAGAGAAGTATGAATTCCTAAATATTCATCACAGTGGAAGTGTGTAGAGTTCTTTGAAAAGAGGATAAACTTCTAAGGGCGGTGACCAAGAGTTTTTCTATCAGTGTGGTAGGCCAGGGTACATGAATGTATTGTTACCCCAATAGCCGATTGACTGTAGTGTTTTTTGAATAATGGTGTATTTTCATAGGTTGTATGAGAACACATTACAGTCTGGAACAAACCAAGGATCACGGCCTAATTAGGTGCACATAAGGGGTTGGTCACCACATATCATGAAGTCATTTGAAGTTATATTGGCCATACAGGTCATCAAGGAGGACATATTAATCATGTGTGAGAACTCCCTTTCATGAAGAGTAATTCAGCTTGAAGAAATCAGAATAGATCCCAAGGTAGATTTGCAGGTCAACATCGTGAAGTTCATCGAGAACTTGGTAGTGGGGAGGTTGGACCATTGACAGTTTTAGGCACGATTCTTTTAGTCTCGACTATTTCATATTCCTTTTATGATATATGTGAATTGAATTAATTTATATCTTCCATGATTGTGACTATTTTAGGCCCAGAGATGGAGAACATACATGGTGTTATGTCAATTGAAACTCGGATATGGGTTTATATGGAATATATACATCATTGTAAGGGGTGGTTCCTCGAGGTTGTTGGGTACTATTTTCATTGGAACTGGATTGTGCTAGAGATGTCATAACATGTAATGATATTGAGGATATATTTTTTACTATTTCACATGGACCATATTGACTGATATTGTAGTAGGTTACCATTCACATCCCTCTAAGAGAATACCTATGTAAACCTTGGTAAATGGGATAACCCAACAAGATGTGCTTGGATATTCTATCAATAGTTGGGTGAACTCCATTCCAATGTGTCTTTCATTATCCTTATTAATGGGGAAGTAGAGAATAATTTTTTTCATCTTATGTTTGATCAGTTTCAAGATATTGTTTTTGAGCCCTTCTAGTGGTTTCCACCCGATATAGAGGTTGAGTTCACGATAGAGTTTTTCCTAGGGGAATAACATATTTCTATTCTACCATACAGAATTGATCCATATGTTCTTCAAGAAAATAAATCTAAATTTTAATAACTATTTATTGAAGTATTTATTCACCTAAGTACATCACCATGGGGAACTCTATATTTTTTCTTGACAGTTGACAGTTCATTGTGGTTTTGCATCGAATATATGAAGCTGAATTAGATGATAGTTATGAACTAATAACCTCCTCCACAAATCAATTATCTTTTTAAATAGTTGAGTAGTTATTTAGTAATCATAATTACTAGTCTTATATCAGGGAATCATCAACTAATCATGAGTACTTATGATGTACTGTGGGATACCATCAAGTGTTCGTATGGTTTTTATGTGTTTTTTTCATGGTTTTTTTGTTAAATGTTGTGTCGACATTGGTTATGGCCCTAATGAACAAAATATTTCATCCATATTTGGGTTAGATCATATTTTTATTTGTTCATGAGATCTCGGATTACTCTAAAAATCTAGAAAATATGGAAAAACATCTTTTCATAATCCAATATACGACTACAGATCATAAGTTATACCCCAATATATGTATGTTTTATTTCATGGTAGAAACGGTTAATTTCATTGTTCATATCGTCTCTAATGAAGGAGTTTTAGTGGTCCATGAGAAAGTGTAGTCAATTGTGTATTGGTATAAACACAACGATGATTCTGATATCCAATGATATCTAGGATAAGTATTCTATTACCAAAGGCTCATCCAATACTTCTCCCACATGGGTTCACTACTTTTTGAAATAACCATAATGTGGAATCAAGTTTTAATGTTTTTAGGAATGTGATAATGCCTTCGATGAGATAATAGAACTTCTATCTTCCACATGGGTCTTTATTTTTCCCAATATAAGAAAAAAAATTCCTTTTTTTAATGTGTGAAATGTTGGGCATGGGGTATATTTGATGTGAAAGGATTTGGTTGTGGTGTATGGGTCACTACAGATGAGGCCTTATGATCCAATGTACCCTACTCATGATCTGGAGATGGTTTTGGTGGTTTATGAATTATATATATGCTTACACAACCTGTTCGGAAATCAGTTTATTCTGTATATTGATAATGAAATATTTATGAAAATCATCCCTCAGCATGATTTGAATCATTGAGAGAAAATATGGGTTGACTACACACAATCTTTTGACATTGAGATTGTTTAATCATCAATAAAGGGGAACTGTGATGTTTATTATTTGAGTCAAAATACTCAAATACATGTTGTTCTATAATCCATTTCTTAGAGGAGGATTATGGTGTTGTTTACATAAATGCACCAAGAGTTGAAGAATAGGACATATCATATTACCCTTACATCCTTATTAGTTTAGTCCACCCTTCTAATCTAGATCATGGAGAGATATTATGATGATCTAAAATGAATGGATCTGAAAGAACATCTTGAATGTGGGGAAATTCCTTATCATTGGAATTTTGGTGACGATGTGATAGCTTATGTTTGAGTGGATGATGTCAATTATACTTGTATGCGAGAAGATTTTATGAATGAGTTACATGTATCAAAGTGGGGAGTGCTTATTGGATTGCCAAAAATATTTTTCCAACATCAATAGAAGTATTGGTAGAATGCAATGATGAAATATATTTTAGGATTGCTGATGCTATGATATACCTTCCATCATGTGATGTTTTTTCATTAGTGTCCCGGAGGTGTTATATATCCTCTTCCTATTCCAAATTGGAAATGGGATGATGTGATTATGTATACTATGGTACATATTATTTAGATTCCTCTAAAGAATAATGTGATCATTGTTTTTGTGGAATAGTTGTGTAATATTGATCATTTCCAACTGATTTGATGGACATTCACTGTTGATTAGAATGATGATTTATTTGTTCAAGAAAAAGTATGGTTTCATGGGGTGGTGTGAATACAAATTTAAGAGAATGTTCGATGTTTTAGAACACACTTCCTGATTTGTTAATGAAGGTATGTGGTAGACATATTATGTTCATTTCATTTTCTACTGACATTTTTATGGAATTTTATAGAGTATTATTTATGTACTAGAGGATATATTGAATGATTGTGTCCAAGAAATTTGTGGATCACAGTTTAAACATTTGGCACTTGTTGAGTTCTCTGATAACGAAAGTTTCTAGGTGATGATTCAAATGGTCCAATATGAGGCACTCAAATAGAGGTTTTGTTGGTCAGCATAATGATAGATGAAGACTGCGAGTCAATGCTATTGATCTAAAGACTTATGTAGAAGTCAATATATTTGGTTCAGTTAATCCGAAATTTAATGGAAATGTCTCAGAGTAGGTAGAAGTCATATTTCTATCGGCACTATAGACCTCTTGTTTTGTGTTTGGTTATAGTGTATTTATTAGTGTGTATCCAAGGTTGGATCACCATTAGATTTGGAAACATGACATGTTAGTGCCCAAATCAATTGGTCTGTTTGAGAATGTGGGGAGGAATAGACCGGTGGTTAACCAATTTAATCTTCTAAAATGGTATAGTGGTTTCCACGATGATTTATTTATCTCATAAACCCAGCAGTATCACCCTAACCATATCACGTGACTGATTTTGAGTATATTGATGTAAAGGATGATACAACTTTTGATAAGCATATTATTGATGTTGTGGATCATAGTGGGATGTCTTATAGGGAATGAAAATTCCCATGATTCATGTTTTATGGAATCAAGGAAATGTTGTGGAAGAGACATGGGAAAGAGAGTTGTATATGTGGGAATAGTGGAACGATCTTATTTCTTTAGAAGCCCAATGATTCATGGTAAGAGAGGATCTAAGATGATCTATTATAATATGGGGATTTGTACAATCCCACACATTTTTCATATGCAGATCCTATTTAAATTCCTTAAATTTTGTTAATTAAACATTCATCATGTGTATGGGGAGGCACAGGGGTGATGTAGTTGTTTCTTACAAGAAAAAAATATAAAATTGTTCATCTGGTGCATTTTTCCCAGTTGGGATAAGGTTAGGGGTAACCGTACCATAGACTGTGTAGGCTAGGGGAAAAGAACACAAGGTAAATTAAACTATATATTTGGTAAGGAAAATTGTGTGGTCTTCAAGAGAACAGTTCCCCAGGGATGGAAAATTGACTTCCATACAGTGTGGGATCACCTTGTAACTAGAAAACACAGACCCACCTTATATATATTCTATACAATGTTGGAACACAGTTTGGATAATCATGATGCAAAATAGTTTGTACCATCATAAAGTGAGGAATTACATATTCCCCTATGGATTTTAAATGTTTCACCATATTTTATTCCCCATTATTTGACCAAATTTGCAAGTGATGAACATAAAATAAAAAATCTTCCCCAGAGATAATCTCCTTCAATTCTAGGAAATTTTATATCCATTATGTAGAGATCAAAGCTCAGGGTAATGATATTGATTCTCTTTGTTTTATATTCATGAATATTTCTTATAGAGTCATTCTTTAACTTCTGAAGTCGTAAACCATTTTTTATAGCAGATAATAGGTTGGGGTTCAATGGGTGCTTTAATCCATCTCAAATTATAGAGTTAAGCTATAATTTGATTAAATATTCAAGGTAGGTGTTCTGCATGTTATATACCATAATCATCCTATTTATTTGTGAATGTTTTGTAGTTTTATTACCTCTCCTTTGAAGTGACTCTGTTACCATTAGTGTGATTTGTAGAAATATTTGGAAACATGATTAATTAAGCCCCTAATGATCCTTGTTAAATACAATTATGTTGATTTTACTGATTTAGGGGAACTCATGGGGGTACTAACAATAAAAAACATGGACACTCATAATTTTAATGATGGAATTGACTTGTGACTTAGTATAACCCATGATTAACATGTTGAGATGTTAGATTTTTTTAAAAGGTGGTATCAATCGTTGTTTCTAGGCATTTATAATATCAGAATGGATTGATTATATTAAAATTAAATTTTTTGAATGAAGTAAAGTGATTACTCTATATGTCTTATGAATCATACATGAAATGAATGAGTCGGTTAATAGTTTGGAACTGATAAACATCTTAACTGGGTAAATAATTTTTAGGGATAAATGTGTTAAATGGGTTAACATATGGTAATCGATGAATGTGTAATTTAAGACAGGGTATGTGAATTTTTTATTATTCAAATGGGTTAAGGAATGAAATTGGAATTTGTAAAAGGGGATATGAAATGAAATTGATAAATGTGATAATGTGTTATAAAATGACTAGGAAAATTCATTATATTTGATGTGTTATGAAATTGTAAAATGTGTTAATGGGTTAAGGAATGGAAATGGAAATTGGATTACTTATGTATGAAATTAAATTTTTAATAGTTATAATGGGTTATGGATTTTTGTTAATTCAAATTTCTAATAATTATGCGATGTGAATTGTATTCGTATTGATTTATTAATTCTTGTTTAATGATATGTGTGATAAATAGAAAAATAATCATGTGAAAATGTATTTGATGTTATCGAGTATTTCACATGAGGACCTATTCCAATGGATCGGGTTATAAATAGGCTCTAAACCCACCCAAAAATGAATTTTTTAGGGAAAGAGATTGATACTCTATTTCAATAATGGTTTCATTTGATGAGACAACTTTGAATGAGGTTTTAAGGTAAGTGTATTGTATTTTATGTGAAATGATCACCTCTAGTGTGATAGTTATTTGGGTTAAAGTTAATCACATTACAATAGGTTACTATAAATCATGAGTTGGGTAATTATCCTTGTGGAAATTCAATTATCATGAGGTATAATATATAACTATATCATTATACATAATTAATAATCTTATTCCATTCATGGATGTATCATTATATATTTAAACCCCTTCTCCTGTATAGTTTTGTGTAATCCCAGGTGTACTGACTAGGTTTGTCTTCAGTTTGATAAATAATTCATCACATTCATCCATCCAACGGAACTCTGTTCCCTTTGGAGTGAATTTTTTTAATGGAATTGATAAACATGAAAAATTATTCACATTTCTCAGATAAGATACATTAAAATAATTGTAAATATGAATCTCAATTATAGTGGTTCTTTTGGGATAATGTTCTATAAATTCTACATTTTATGTGTCTACTAGTCTACCATCCCATGAAATTATATCACCCTAAAATAAATCATTAGAAGGAAAAAATTCACACTATTTAAATTTTTCGTAATGATTATCATTACATAGTTTAGGATACACAGTTATAATGTGTATTTTATTCTCTTTCATGAAATTTTAATAAATAATAATATCATTTGTAATGATAGAAACAAATTGAAAAAGGAACCCCCTAAATATAATATTCATTATATCAATGAAGACAATCTATGTATTAGTAAGAGAAACTTAAATTACCTTAAATTCATAGTGTATGTACCCCGTATAAATGAAATATTGGGTATGTAATCATTATTACTCATCATCTGATTTTATGAAGAATGAAAATCCATCCAAGAAAATTATTGTGATTTGTGTAGTTATTCAAAAAATTTATTAGTGTAGGTAGAGGATACTTGTTCTTGATTGTGATCCAGTTAATTTAAAAATATTCAATATAGTTTATTCTTAAAGATCATGTTCAACACATGGTGATATAAATATTAATATGAATTCCTTATCATGATTATCATGGGGATTCTTCTTCAATTTATACAACTCAATCAACAATATTCTTAATAGAGTCTTTGAAATATGTGTATCACTGCGTATGATATCTATTTAAAGTTAAACTTCATGATTCAGGGGATGACTAGGCATATCATTAATAAATTCATCCAAAAAATCCTTTACAATTGGAATATCATTAATGTTGAATTTATTTGTAACCATATGAGATAAATTCACAACATTTAAAAGAATAATAACCCCTATATTGGATTTAATTTCAATCATAATTTATTTTTTTACATGAAATTGATAGGAATTTATCTGTTGGTTAGAAATATCGAACATAATATCCCATCCGAAACAGTTTATTTTGTATTTTTGAAATGAATGGAAATCCATTCCAAAATATCATTGAATTTCTATTTAGAAATAATGAAAATATTTATAGAAAATGCATTCCCACAAAATTGAACTGGGTAAGAATCATATATATTTTTATGTGATCATCATACCATAAGGTGTTTTTAAAAAAATCTTAATATTAAAATTTTGTGTTGGTATTGTGAGCCCTATAGAAAATTATTTTGATATAATGGAGTGGGTTTATATAGATTCAATTAAGAAAATATTATTTTTAATGTGGATGTTATTTTATCATTTCACCAAGTTGTTATTGTACCCATCATCAAAAATAGCGATAACATGATATTATCAGTTCACTATATATTAAAAATATTTTTTATCTTGATCATTATCATTAACTATTTTATTTGTTAATGTTATAGTGTAATTATGATTTTTAATTATTTTAAAACATTTGAGTGGTGGTGGGGAATTATATGATATATTAACATCAATTTATAGGTTTTTTATTCAATTCATTGTTTTATTTTTTAATAACCTCTATTTATACACTTGAAACATTTACTGTCTCCCTTTTTTCATTTTTAAAATCTTTTCTTTCCACAAAAATATAATAAATGATGGATAGTCTTCATATCTCATTGGTTTTTGTAATTTTATTTGAATTCCATTATTTTTTAATTTAAAAAGCCCATTTTTGTAATTTCTATATCAAATTTCTATCTCCACATTAATATAACATTGATCAATTTCTCCATATTTTTTAATTCCCTTCTTATATTTCCCTTTAGGGACATCAATTTAAAAAATAAGAGTAGTTAAATCTTAGTTTTATGTTGGATGATAATAATATATTCATAAATTTCAGATCTTGTGAATGTTTCTTCCTATATATAAATAAACTCAAAATCATTCTTCATTATCACAAGGAATTAATTATCAATTTTGAAAAAAATAATTGAAGGATATTATTTATTGAGAAATAATATATTAAATTAGTCTCAACCCAAAGATTCATTTTAAATTATTTGTTTTTTATATATAATTATCTATCAATTATTTACTAATCCTTTCTAATGATGATCATATAGAATAACGTTCTCATGTTGTGAACACAAGAGAAGGGAAAATATCTTTCAGTGGTATTGATTGATTGATCCACAACTAATGTATTATTTTTCTCATATGGAGATGGAAGATGATGACTTATGAAGGTTTGATTAGATAATTTTCCCACCTTTAGTAGATTGGGTGTTTGAAGGTATTCAATTCATGGGAAAGGATTAAAAGAAAAGAAGTGAGATTCATCATTACATCTCCAATTAATTTTTGTTTCTCAGGGGGAATATAATTTCACTGACCACTGAATGATGTATTAACAATATTATTTTAGGTTCCATCAATTTAATAAATAAAAATTTATAGTGTTAGAAATAATAATCAAATTGTTAAACCGTATAATCAAGGAATATCAAATAAAAGATGTCTAAATCGTGGATACTTATTCAATAAAATCACAAGAATAACCTTTTTCATTCATTATTATTACAAAAAAACATAATGATTTTATGATATATGTAGACTTATACCAATGATTTGTACTAATGTTTTCTCAAACATATTTAAAATGGTTTAATAATCCTTTCCTTAAACCTGATTATAGTGAGTTGTACTTTTCAGGCAAAGGTACTTCATCTTAATAGAATAATATTCCATATATTACAATTTAATCCATGAATTAAATATTTAGGTCTATTGTATTTGCTTCCATGTTAATAACAAAAAAAATTTATAAAATATGTACATAATTTCCCACTTATTTATTCAAAAAAAAATCTTCTTAAATATATCATTGACAACAACTTTCTCCATAACATATTAATGAAACATATGAATATGGTGAGCTCAGATGATTAGTCATGGTAAATAATTGAGATATCAATGATCATATAAGCATAAAATGAGATGAAATGGAATGATATCATGATATTAACATTTAAAAAAACATACCCTACATATCACATATCATATTCTTGAGTAATAACATAGAAATGTTTAGTTATTAAGTCATGAATTATAATGTAATCAAATAAATTATCCTAAAGTATAATATTATAAGAATACTCTAAGGAATTGTTTTATAATAATTTATATAAAATCATTTCCTTGGTAATGAAGAATTTTTTGATGCATATCATTGTTGACGATGTTCAATTCCTAAACCATGGAAGTATTCAATGTTCATAAAAAACACTCTCATCGTGGAAATAGTATGTTGCTGATCATAGATCACTCCCCATTTTATTCATATTTACCTTATGTGATGTAAATCATTAGAAAATTCATTGGAGTGGTATATAAGACCCACATTTAAAGAAACAAAAAACATACATATTATATAAAAATATTATGATGGATTCGTAATAATAAAAACTATAACAATAAATGGGTTTAAAAAATATTTCATCATAGAATAACCCATGAAAAACAATTGGATTTTATAAATATTTAATTATTTCATTTTGGAATAATCTATGGAAATTAAAGATGATTCATCTATATTTTATCCTAATATTCTTAGAACATGTAAAGAAATAATAAGGAAACAACCTTAGATCATATCCATTTTAATGAATAAGTGAAATTATCATTCTTTTCATTATAAAAAAACATTAATATATTATTAGAACATTATTGACGAAAGTAACTTGTCTATTTTAAAATTAATTAATAAATATAATATGAAAATATAAATATTAATAATATAATTTAAAATAAATGTCTAATTTATTTTTGTAATATTAAAAAAATAATTTTTTCATGATGGATGGAAAATCGGTTCAAGGAAAAAAAGTAAAAACATGAATTTCATATTTTTATCAAAATAGTTACGTTTTTCCACCTCTTGTAAAAAATATAAATTTCAAATGATTATTAAAAAATGAAATAATGATTAAAAATTAATTTATAAAATCATTAAAGAATGGTAATGACCATTATTGAATCATATTTATAAAACATAAATTTGGATGAAAAATGTTCTTCGAACAAAGATATAAATGATGTTGATTTTCCATATAAACATATTTTCAGTCCCATGTATATATAGGATAAGGAAAATAAATAGAAAACAAGTACATTAAAGAAATAACCAAAATGAATGGAAATACTTATGTATCGAGATATTTATATAATTGTATTTCATCATCACAACTTAATCATTAACATCAATGATAGACTATTAGATTCTAATATAAATCTCTTACATTGAGTTTACCTTTATTAAAAAGTTAAATAACCTATTTTATAATAAATTTAATTCTTTTATACTAATATAAATAAAATAATAGACATACATATAATTTATTATATGATCCTTTTATATAATTTCAATACCCCTATATATAAAGAATATATTAAATCATTATTTTGGTGTGTATACTTTTTTATCAATATTATTTCATGTTGTATTTTAGGTCTATATTCCTTGATAATAGTTCCTTAATTTTAATATGATTATAATTCTATGAGAATCAAATATCATAATAATATTCATATATATATTCCTCAATAAAATTTATATATTTGTAAATTATGTAAAATAAACCTGGATATAGTATTCCATATGTAACAATGAACAATTTTTTGAATTTTGAAGTATGGAAAAAAATTAAAGGTATATTGTGAACTAACCCTAGAAGCTCGGTTCTCGTTTCTACAACCATTACATTGGCATAATATATAAGAAAAACACCTCCCAAAGATTTAATTTTTTAGTAGTACTGGTAAACTAGATACATAAATGAGTCTTGTGTAAAAAAATCTAAACATATTACAATAATATTATTTTCCTTCGAGATTAATAACAATACCCCTTCTAGTGTATCCATGCATATATTTGTTTGAAAACATTAGGGAATCTAGTGGATAGGAAAATAAATAAGGTGAGATAAAATTACTTGTAAGGGTATGGTACATGGGAAACATTAATAAAATAATGAGAATAATAAAATTTAAAGGTAAATAACAAAACATACATGTCGTGATATAAATAAACTATGAATGAAATTTATAATCAATATTGAACGGTAAATAAATAGAAACACATGACTCTAATATTACTATATATGTAAAAATAAATATATAATGGTTATATAAAAAAACAAAATATATTTCATCAATGAAGTGGGAATGAAATTCATCCATAGATATGTTGATGAATAATATCATAGAAAAATAATAAATAAATCAATGAAATTATTAATTATTTGACATCACTTATCATGCACTTGAAAAAATATTCTGTCAAGACCATTCACAAGATGGTTTAATAAAATAAGTAGAATCCTATTTAATTTGTGCAATATATTTTTCTCATGATAAATTTTCGATACATCAAGGGGAAATATAATGATTGGGGCCTAGAAATCCTTGCATGTCCAAAGCATTCCTCGTATCTGAAAATTTATTGGATGAATAATTAAAATGACTTATTAAATATACGTATCGAATAAAGGATATGTATTTATTAATATTTCCCCAAATAAAAAATTAAAATTTGAAACCCCACATGAAAAATGGTATAAATTTCATGCAATAATAAGATCGATGAAAATTGATATGGACATTTAGGTGAAATTCAATCTCAAATGATCATAAGAAATGTTGTATTATAAGGGGAAAATGAATTATAGAAGTTAAATTCAATACTATAATTGGAAAAATAAATAATAAGTCATCATGTGGAGGAATAATGATTCCAAAATGACAAAATATCTCATGTGATGTAAAAATATAGGTATTTTGTCATTTATGAATAGAAATACTGTAAAAAGATCTTTTACAAACTGTAATGATGAAATTATACATTAATTATAATTTTTTCATGAACAAAAATTCAATGAAAATAACTTTTTAAATCAATTTCAATAAAAATTGATATTTTAAACATGAAATGGAAGCATAAAATAAATGATATCAGATAAATTCGTACATTATGTATGAGGTACAAAGAACATTCATTTTTCATTGTAAAATGAACAGAATTTTTTTTTCAAAAAACTACATGAAGATTCATTTTATAAAAAGTGTTGAAAAAATTGTAAAAAATTTATTTAAAAAATAATTTTGGAAAGGTATGAAACATTTTTTTGAAAACATTTTTGCAAAACAAGGATTTAAAAGAAAATAGGGTCTTTGACTTATAGGAGAATGAGTTCAGATTTTCATAAATAAATTTTCTAAAATATTTTGAGTACCAAAGAGTGAAAATTGTAACTAATATTGAAAAAGATCATGAATATCTAAAACATATCGAAAATATAGGGGTTTTTGAACAGTTTACATATAATTTCCTCAAATTGAAATGGAATAACATTAAATTTTTTCAAATGTAAAATAACAATTAAACATTCCAATGTGTCTCAAACCACATTGAAAATTTTAAAATCATAATCCTCACAAAGGAATATAATAAAATGAATGTCTTAAATACAGTAAATATAAAATGGTTAATTATATAATATATCCAATAGGTTGATGATAGATCTGATAAAATAAGTAAATTGTGAATAGGATATTTATCTATGATTTGTAAAATGCCAGATAAAAATTCTTTATCATGAGTCCAACATTTCTTGTGTGTCTTTATACTATTAAATAATATTTTATTAATTATTTAGATTCATAATAATATCTTTCATGTTTATCAAAACTTTTATTTCCCTTATTATCATGTTTTATACATCTACTTAATCAAATATTTATATTTTGGGTATTTTAACCAAATTTGAGTTAAGTTTCTAAAAGAATTTGTAGGTAAACTATGTTCAAAGTGTCCATTAAATGACATTTATTGAATGATAATAATTATATAATTTGGGTATATATAAGTCAATATTAATTTTTAAAACCATTCATAAATTATGGTAATTACAAATTACCCAACATTAAAATAATAGAGATAGTAGGACGTACATAGACTTGAGTAATGATCCCATTTTTCAATGTTCATTATGGAATGAAGTAAAGAAAAATTAAAAATTTCATAATAGTTATTTAATAATAAATAAAATATAATTAAATAATATACACACATATATATAATTACTTTTATGTATAATTAATCACATCATGTCGAGGAGGTGGAAGTCTATGCATCCACGGACGATGATATAACAATATATGTGTGTGATAAGTTAATATAAAAATGATATTTATTAAATTAACAAAAAGATAATTATTTATTTAATATCAATTATATTTTCTATATGTCACATGTATTTATTTAAAATTATAAATTATTTGTTCTACGTAAAATGTGATCGAATCACATCACTTTTATATGACAGTAGTCAACATTTCCATAAACAATGAAATGATATTTTAATAAAATTGAAAGCATTAAGGTATATTCTATATAAGAATTAAATATCCTATATAAATTATAAATACCACATATAAATCATATATAAATAGTGTTTCTATCATAATTTACACAATGATATTTGGTAAAAGAAGAACGAATAATCATCATATCATTAGACGGTGGTTCATCGTACACATAAAAGGTATGTTCAAAAAAACTTATATGGAAGTGTTTGTAAGTTTAGGTTGAAAAAATAACATAATTAAATATAAATATATATATATGATACTTGTTTTATTATGTAAACATGGGAGAAAGAGTTTTTAGGTGGAAGATAGTGGAAATAAAACTAATCTGCTTGAGAAAAATGATACCTTGTCTTTGGGTAAACCTTTTTTGGGTTGCACCAATTGGTTTCCTTGGATGGATTATGGCCCAAAGGTATTATTCTTGGTTGGGAGTATAGATTCCAGGATCTGTTTGGGATGATCCCAGTTGATACAATGTGTCTTGAGAGGAGTGAAGAATTTGTATATTGGGGTGCCTTTTTATAGTGGAGGGGAGTGGTACTCGTGTAAATTGTTGCGAAGGTAATTCCACCCACGTGTTTGAAATTTAAATTGTTTATAGTTAGGGAAAAATTAGATAAAAAGGATTATATGGTATAAATATGTATTTATAATGAATTTTGAGGAATTTACTGGGTAATTTTTCCCCTGTGATTATGTTTTAGTCTCCTATGTAACTAATTTTTTTCGTAATCACTCTAATAAAATTTAATAACATTCAAAATCTGTTTTAGAAAAAACTATGTTAAAATTATTTTACAACATAAATTATTCATAATAAATTTAAGAAATCCATTTTCCAAATTTCCATCACATAAGTCGAAAAATTTTATTTAATATGAAGATGACATATTGGACAACAATGCAGGTTTTTAGAGTAAAAGTACTCAAATGGTTTTAGGTGTTTATACATAAAATTTCATTATAAAATTGATTAAAATAACCTAAATGAAATAAATAATAAATAATTCATCTAATTAAACATTAAAACTAGTTTGAAATATAATTTAACCTTGAAAATAAATTAGAATAAAACACAGTTTTGAATAACAATTCAGTATGTTTCATTATTCATAAAGATATAAAAATTCAAGGAAAATTAAAAATTATTCACCCAAAGCTCATTTTAATGTAACTATTTAAAATTTCACATTTATTTTTACATATACGACTTATAAAACATCGAAAAAGTGGATTCCGAATTAGTTCCCCGTAAAAAAAGGGAAAACTGCCTTAAAAATATAGGTTTTTATGTATAATATTTGGATTATTACTATATCATTCCAATAAAATATATTGGATGGATATTAAAATATTTCATTGAATATATACTAGAAATATTTCATTGATCTCAATCAATAATTTCAATTAATTTAAATATTAGTATAAATTTCATTATTGTCATATAAATAAATGTTTATAAAAACATTCCCTTAATATTCAATTGGTTTATATATTCATTTATAATTACCTTATAACCAATGAACTCAATTTATATATGTATAAAACATTTATTATCATCATTTATTTAATCATATTATTAAAAACTAATTGAACTAAAAGATTATATATTATTATATTGAATAATAATATTTTAAATATATAAATATTTAGTTTATAAAACATGTTATTGAGTATAATTAAAACATTTGAAAAAAACACATTGTTGGATAAATTATATGCACAATACATTACTCGTGCATTGAAAGAAATAATTTTTATATAATTTATATAAAATGGTAGGTATATTTTAAATTATCGGGATATTAAATTCACATACACACTTGGTTTTAAATGTTATACACACTATCAAATAATATATTCTTACCTTAGAATATTGGAGAGTTACATTATTACCACAATTAATGAATTGATTTATCAGAATTTCTATATAATGTTAGTAATAAATTGTTCTATATTTACTTTTTTTGAAATACCACATCATTACAAGGGTTCTTAATAATTTATCTAGAAAAGAGTGATTGTGATATAAAAAGTTCACACAAATAACATATAACAATGTATTTAAGTAAGAAAGTGCTAGTGGAATGTATAAATAATTATTTGGAGGAAATGAATAAATATATTTAGGTCGTGATTGAGGTTATCAATCAAAAAATTCAATGATCAATCGAATGTTGATGGTATAAAATCCATAAATCTGTGATGATGTAAATGACCATCGTTTCAAAAAATATCATTATATTAGGAAAAATGTTTTTTGATTCATTTCCTCATATTTATGAATTAGTTTACTACCTAATTATGTATGAAAACATAAATATGTGATATGTTTTAATTTCAAATGAATAGTTCAATGTTTTGGATATGATTCGATCAACTTTGAATTCATCCCTTTCTTCAAAAATTTGGCATCCAAAAGTAAAATATGATACTTATAAAACAATAAAAAAACATAATGGATCATAGGGCCCATAAAATAATTACATGTCATTAAAATTTTATGTCAATCTTATCCAAAGACAATATGGTTATGATATTTATCTATAAACTTATAATAGTTACACTATTGTATATTTATTTTTATTTATAAGTAAAATTATTCAACTAAAAAAATTACTAATTTAAAATGAAATTATGTCGGTCAGTGATTGACATGAAATCCTTACCATCCTTCTATAATGGGTTTTCCAAAAGGAGCCTTACCGAACATGATTGGTTCTCACCCGATATAAATGTTTTCCTTTTCTAAAACATGATTAATATAATTTAAAATTTTAATATAATGTACATCCTTTTATTAAGGATAAACAGTAAATTGCCTTTTAAATAAGGTTTTCAATAAAACCCCAATGAATAAATACTTCATTAACATATTCCCACATTTATTCTTCCATTCTCTATAGTTTCTCCTCTAGAATAAGGAAATGACCCGAATAATATCCATCTCCCCAAAATTTATGACAATGATCTATAAATTATTCAGTATTATGAGTTTTATTTCCTTCCATCGCAATAATTATATCTTTTCACATCAATTCATTGTATTATTCCCTTATTTCCCAAACATTAATCATTTCCACGTTCCATTGAGACGGATTTGTAGGTGTCTCCTTAAACATTTCTTGTATGAGGGAAATCTATATTATTCTATCTATGGTCTCAACCACTTGAGATCATTGAAAACTACAACCTTATCTTCTTTATTGATTTCAGGAGTTGGTTACTGTACATTTTTTAATCTTATTTTATAAAAATTTATTAGGAATAATCATGATATCATCCACACCTACCTACATCGAATTTGAATTCTCATTATGATCACTTTTTGTTTGATATTTAATGATATCTTGACTCATTCGGGTACCATCCATTGAATAAAACTAGAATGAATAGTGATGGTAACAATAGTCATATAGAAACATATAATCAGTTGTTGGATAACTTAATTTAGATGCATTTTAAACAATATATAAAAATTACATTAAAATAATGTTCTTTATAGTCCAAATCCATTATAGTTCTTTATAATGAAAATTTGAAAAATCTATACTATATCCTTCAGGTGTGTCAATCATGTTGTAAAGTAAGGACTATTATCATGTACTAAGATATTCCATGTCAATATAGACAGACCTTGTCAATGTTATAACTACTAGGTACATTTTTTCTTGAACCAAAACCAATTATACCATCCATACTAGGTTTTGTTTCTATCAGTACCCACATGTTCTCTACCATACCATAATTATAGTATTTAATTCTATACTTATCCCTAATGTATATCTAAGGGATATGTTCTCTATAATTTGTTTTCCCATTTATACTTCCCAAGGATTCTACGAAACATTATTTGATACCAACTATAGCTACCAGACACGAGAAGCCAAAAGTTGGTGTCTACCAACATTACATTGACATAATATTCATTTAGATCACATCCCAATAAACGAAACAATTTATTAGTCTTGTAAAACTATATACATACCTGAGTCTTGAATTTTAATTCTATAAACTAATTATAGAATAAATTATTTACTTCAAGGATAATAATATTATTTCGTCTAGTCTCTACAATTCTAAAATTCATTTATGTCCTTCTATACGTATCCTCAATGTCATCCTTATGGATATGTTTTATAATATTTGTTTTCCTAAATATAGTTCCCATGATTTTTATTGATCTTGTTATGATACCAACTGTAGAGACCCATCCCCATAATCCCATAGCCAAGGTCTTCCACCATTATATTTGAATAAGATACAATTAAACTACATCCCAATGAATCGTATAGTTTACTTATTGAGGAAAACCAGATAGACACAGGAATATTGTATTGAAAATTATTACACTTATTAAAACATAAATTATTTATTTTATGTATATTAAAGTTATTTCATCACGCTTATCAATTTATATCATTCATAGTACAGTACTAGAAATCATGTTGAAAGGAAGCATAATAATAGTGATCTCAAATGATTAGTATGTTTAATATACATCAGAATAAATTAAAAAAATAATACTAATCCCATTTCATGGTATAAAATTAAACAAGCATTCCCTGATATCAATGAATAGATAAAATCCTTTATAATAAATATGAAAAGGTAATAAAATAGGAAAACATTGGATTAAAATAAATAGTAAAGGATATGTAATTATGGATACGAATGAAACTAAAGAAGAAGTCATTTAGTAAATCAAATGAGAATGAAATTATTCCAATGATATTTCAATGAAAATTTTCTTGGTTCAATAATATCTAAATTATAATGAAATATATTCATATTTATTAGATGTTGTCTCTCCGGAAGATGAAAAACAATACCTTCAAGATAGTTAACAGGACTATTTATAAATATAGGTAGGAACACATTAAATTTTAACAACATACTTTTCTCGTTAGAACATACTGATGCATCTAGAGGATATAAATCATCCACACCCCACACATCACTAAATATAAAAATCATTCCTCATATCTAATAATGAATTTAAGATATAAATAATAAGCCTTATAAAACATTTGAAATAAATCAAGGATACATATTTATCTATATTTCACCAAATAAAAAATTAATGTTCAATGTAAACACACAACGATAAATGGTATATGTTTTTGGTAATAATGGAATCCATTAAATATAATATGGATATTTAGGGGAAAACACTATCAAATTATCTTAGAAAATTGAATATTTTCTAGTGAATAAAGTAATCACGGAATTGAATGTCAAAAATGTCGATCGAAAATTTAATAATAATCAATCACGAGGAGGAATAAGGTAGGTATCAACAATAAATATCTCAAATAGAGTAAAAATAATTTTTTTTGTTGATGGGTGGAAATATTATAAAACAATCTTTTAAAAACATTCATGAAAAAATATCCTTTTGTTGTGAAAAACATTTTGAAACAAATTTTTTTTTAAAAATTCCCTTTTGAAACATTTTTATTTCAAAAGTATCAATTTAATTATATAGAAGAATCATCAATGAGATGATTGTGGTTAAATATATTAATTTAGTATGAGCTAAAATGTACATTACCTTTTCATTCTAAAATGTTAGAAAAATGTATTATTTGGAAAATGAAATGAAAATTTATTTGATAAACATTGGTAAAATATAAAATTATTAAAAATGAATTTAATAAATACTTTATAAGGGTTTATTTAAGTTTTAAAAACCATTGATGATAATAATAATAATTTGAGAATAAAAACATTTCTCTAACTAAAGAGATAATGAGGTCAGGTTTTCATAAAAACAGATTCTAAAACATTATGAGTGAAAAATATTTAGAAAATGGTAATAATACATATGAATGGTCATGAATAACCATATGATAGGAAAATTTAAGGATTATTGAACAATTTCCACACAATTTAATAAAATTAAAATGTCATATCATCCAAATTATTCATTGTAACGACCCGAAATTTTGAATAAATATTATTTCCTAATTTTATGTGTTATTTAATTTTATTTTTATACTCAACAAAAATGTTTCATTTGATAACATGGGTATAATTAAAATGAGATCGTTGGGTTTTGACTGTTATATGACCATTGGTCAATATGACCCCTAAAAACTAAACGTTTTGATTTTTGTCTCTAAATACAAGTAGTCTTGGTTAATTATTATAGAAAGGAGATTTGATGGCCTCACCCAGTAGTCTTGGACCGATCGAAGCCCATCTAACAGATCTTGGGATGGAGGTAGCACCACTGGGCTTTGCTCTGGACCAAACCCATGCCGAACTTTATCGTGTGAAGCTATAACGGAATCGTCTTTGCGAGAAGTTCAAACTGATAGAAATTACTACTCGTGCGATGTTAGCCGAGCCTCCCTCAGATTCTCTCACCTTAGCAGACCTTACACTTAGGTCCTATGCTGGTGTGATAAGGGGCTAGGTAAGGATACCGTAACTGCCTTGTGTAATCCTTTGTTTTAAATAAAAATTGGGATTTCTTCTTATGACGATGTTTATGAATTTTCAAATGACTAGATAAATATAGTATGCATATTTTTGATGAATTTTAGAAAAAGGATATTTTAAAAATGTTTATGTAAACCTTAAATAATTAAAAATGTGTAATGATATTCAAAAAATGGTCTTTTACAATTATGTTCAGTACGAAATTTAGAGTCTAATAAGATGAACTTGATTTTTGATGAATATTAAATTATGAATAGTGATTTTATTCTTAGGATTAGAAATGTGAACAAATAGATTAGTAAACTCACTTATAGAAAGTATTAATATAATCTAGGCACCTTGATTAAGTAAGGTGATTCAATAAAATAGTTAAATAACAGTTTCATAAATTATTATTCAAGTCTTAGTTTTTTCAGGTGAATAGTGTTTTTTAATTAAAAATTAAATTAAAAATATTTAGAAAATTATTTTTATAAAATGGATTTCATTTTTTAACTCAGAACATCAATATTATGTTAAGGTAATTTTTGGGGTTTTTTCTGAAAAAATAAATTTTCGGTGAATAGTGTATTTATTTAAAAATTAAATTATAAATATTTAGAAAATTATTTTTATAAAATGGAGTTCATTTTTGAAATCATAGCATTGATATTTTGTTAATGTGAAATTTTGGGATTTTTCTGAGAAAGTTGAATTTTCAGTGAATAGTAAAAATACCGTTTTAGGGTTTCAGTATGTTTAATGACATCTTACCCGTGTCATGATGATTCCATAAGATATTTTAAGGGATGGTAGACCAAAGGTGATAAAGTATTGTATGGGGGGCCCATTTTTCCTAACTTCATGTGAAATACCATGGGAGAGCACATGGTTTTGAGAAAACCACTTTTGAGGTGTCCCTTTGCCATTAATGCCTTGTCCCCTCACTTTCCCTATAAATACATAGCCATACTATCATCCATTTCGACTCACCACTCTCCTCCAACGTATTTCTGGTCTCATTACCTCCCAAGGAGTCCTCCCAGGGTTCCCCCAAGCCCTCAAGGTCCCAACCTTTGTGTTTTAATAGTTATGTTTTAAGGTAAGGGATCCGACCTCTCTCTTTCTTTTCAAGAAATCTATTTTATGTAATTTATTTTATGATCCATGTTATTATGTTAAAGGATGTTCTTTTATACTTATCTTACTTCCCTATTCATGTTCATATAATGAGATATCCCCTCTTACTCTCATTATTTCGTTTTATGATGTTTTATGTGGCGCCGTTAGGCTGCTGAAATTTTTGTAACGGATTTTTTCTACCTTCTCATTTTTCAAGATCTATTTTCATGTAAAGTATTTAAAATTACTTTTTTTTATTTTGGGGTATGATCTCTAAATTTATCATAGTGATATTTTATGATCATATTATTATAGACCACATTTTATCTTTTCAATTCAGTATTTTGAAGTTTCAAGTGGCGCTGTTAGGCTGCCGAATTTTTAAGTGGTTCTTTCACCTTTCTCATTTTTCAAAGTTCTAATTCCATGTCAAGTCTTGAAATTTACTTTTTATTATGTTGGGATATGATATCTAAATCTATCATACTGATCTTTTATGTTCATATGATGATATACCCTATTTTATCTCATCAATTAAATTTTGTTGAAGTTTAAGTGGCGCCATTAGGCTGCCGAATTTCTAAGGGGTTCTTTCACCATTCTCGTTTTGAAGATCTACTTTCATGTCAAGTCTATCAAGTTAATTTTTATTATTTTGGGGTATGATCTATATATCTATAATACTGATCATTTATGTTCATATTATGAGAGACCCTATTTGATCTCGTCAATCCATTTTTGGAAGTTTTAAGTGAAGCCGTTAGGCTGCCGAATTATCATAAGAGAAATCTTATTTTTGTCTTCCTTTCAAGTTCTTCGTTTCATATGGTATATCTTTCAGATTACATTACCATGTTATTTAATACTATATATTCTGTTCCAATACTTTTTTTGTATCATTTTGGAGTGGGTGACCCATGTCCCCTCTCTTTTCAATGTTTTCTGAAACCATGTATCATAGACGTTATGCTGCATAGTTTTCGTCTCAAAATGGCTCCGTATTTATCTCAAAATTATTTTATGTTATTAATTGAATACTCAAAGATATTATTTATATAGGGGTATTCACATATATATCAAAATGTTCTATTTTAAATTCTGAGATTTACATACATGAAACCCGCTTTCCCTTTTCCGTGGGTTTAAAGTGACAAAAAGATCATGTCTTTAAAGAAGTTTTTAAAACGTTATTATTATGAAATGAAACTCATTTATTTTATGCTATATGGGTTGTTTATGAAATGATTGATGATGATATACTTTGATCACATGATAATAAAGACATGTCAAGGGTGCACCCAGATAGCACTCTAATGCATTGGGTAAAGACTTAATATCTAGAGATGACATTTTAGACCGATACCTTAGTGAATAACATTGGTAATTTTTAATGACACCTTGGGGACAGACCTTGGTAAAACGAAATGATTGTCAATATTAAATGTTACAGCCACATCTTCAAGTTATAAAAAATGTTATTTTTATTATGATATATCTCATGATTTATTTCTCATGCCTTAAGGTTCTTTTCATGTCCTTATTGAAGTATCTCAAGTTCACATGTAAAATGTTTCTCTTGTTTCCCTTACTGGGCCTTATCCCTTTCTTTTGATGTATGTCCCCAGGTTAGGAGATATAGTAATGAACCTAGGATGAACTTAAGGGGAATCCTTTCAAGTGTTTAAGAAGAATTTTTTTTGTTGTTTTCATGTATTATTTTCCTTGTTTCCAAGACACTAAACATTCAATATCCTCAGTTCCGTGTAATGAAATGAATGTTTAGGTTATAAAAAGATGGGATGATATATTCATGATGGAAATGACCTTTATTCTTTCCAAAGTGTACATACCACTTTGAAACATTTTAAATCACAAGACTCCTGATGGAATAACATAAAATTAATGTTTTTAATAAAATAAATATATAATTATTATTAATATAATATATCAAATTATTTTTTTCATGTACCATACAATATATGTTACTGGGGAATATGACATTTATCTCACAGATGTAAAAAGTGAGATAACAATAACTTACCGTGAGTCAAACTTGTCTCATGTGAATATATATTGAAAAATATTAAGAATATGTAAATTATGTATTTTCGTAATAACCATTATCATGTTATTAATAATTTTTATTTCAAATTTTAAATAGTTTTATATTACTTCTTAAACAACTAAATTTATGTTGGGTTTTTTAACCAAATTTGCTTCATGGGACAATTGGTTTTGATAGGGCAACTATGGTTGGAGGGAGAATTATATAAAATATACATAATGATAATAATTTCATAATTCAAATAATTATAAATAAATTATACATTTAAAATTATTAATTAAACATGGTTATGAGAAGTAAAAAAATGATACAATCATAGAGATAGTAGTCCAAACATTTGTGTGAATGATGTACCCATTTTTCAAGGTCTACTATAAATTAAGGTCGGTTAAATTAGTATATCCATAACTATAGTTATATTATAAATAATTTTTTATTAAATCATATATAAATATACATTTTTAATTCATGTGATATAAATGAAATCACATCGTGTAGAGTAGGCGGTAGTCCACACAACCACAAACGATGTTATAATTTTTTAGTTATGTTAATTTATAAAAAGGAAAATGGTATATTTGATATTTTCTAAATATTAATTATGTAATCACCATCATATATATTTTTTATTTCAAATATATTATATTCATTTTAACTTTTAAATAGTTCCTTATCATGAGATCGAATCACTTCGCTTTTATGTGGTGGTGGTCCATACTTCCATAAACAATGATATCACATTTACAGAAAATAAAAATCATAAAAGAATGTTCTAAATAAAAATAAAATAATCACAAATAATTTTTTACTATCACAAATATAATATATAAATAGTTTTTCAGTCATAATTACGACAATGTTTGGTGGTAAGGGAATAATGACCTATCATTGTTTTGTGAGGCTGTAATTTACAATACCCAAAAACAGAATGTTCATTACCCAATAGATGGATGGGTCTATTTGGATAGGTATAAACCATAACATAAAAAATTATCAAATTAACTAGGATAATTTTTATTATATAATAATGTAATAAATAGATTTTATGGTGGTGGATAATGAAAATAAAACTAAAGAGCTTAGAGAAATGTGTCACCTCTTTTTGGGTAACTACTATTGGTATGCATCAAAGGGACTCCTTGGATATATTTATGCCACAAAAAAAATCTAGGATGCGTTTATGGATTTTTCAGAGATATTTTTGCTGATATTGTTCAATACAATGTGTAATGTGATCTTTGAGAATGTGGGAGGGTGAGTTCCTTTTTATAGTGTAGCGGAATGGCACACTTGTAATGTTTTGAAATGAAAATTCCACCAACATTTTTCACATATCATGTGGCTAAAATAATGGTAATAAATTTATCCAAAGAAGTATAATGTCTAAATATGTCCATATTTTGGATTTTGGGTAGTTTTATAGGTTATTGTTTCCAATATGACAAATGAATAGTTCATTGTTAAGTAAATTTTCTTTTACTCACTTCAATTAATTTTAAACACTTACACAAATAATTTCGTATAAAAATAATTTCCCATTATTTAAAATTTTAAAATATTTGGAATCCCAATTTTGAATCCATTTTCCCAAATTCATGTTAGGTATGTGGAATAAATTAATCTAAAATTAATCCCAAAGATGGGATCGCAATTTGAGATTTTAAAGTAAAAACAGTCAAAAGATTGATATGTTTTTCTATCTATCTTTTATTTGAAATTTAATCCAATTACATAATTAATTTTTATAAATGTAAAATATATCTATTTTAACATGAAATTGAACATTTAATATATTTATCACTATAAATAAATTAGCTAAAAATACAAAGTTGATTTATATTTCAATATGTTTCACTATTAATTATCAAATGAATCATCATTGAAAATTTCCTAATATTCAACCTAAGAGAATTTTTATATTATTCACTAAAATATAAATTTTATTTCTATATATGTGATATATAAATGTGGAAATAAAATTTCAAAATCATTAAGCATTAAAATGTGGTAAAAGTGACTTAATAAGAATATTGGTTTTTATGTGTAATATTGGTTTTCTTGTTATCCCATTACTATCAAATATATTGGTTGGATAAAAACACTATATTACTGAATATATAATATATTTATTAAATTAATATCAATAACTAATTGTATTTAATTTTATTTTGTTTTATAAAATTGCATTATTGGAATAAATAAAATTTTATAAAAACATTCCATTTATATTCAGTTTGTTATTTTATAAATTACCAGTTAATTAATAACCAATTATTTCATTTTATATATTTATAAGAATTATATTTTAATATATAATTTAATCTTATTAACAAATCATAATTTAAGAGAAATTTTTATTCTCTATATATTAAATATTATGAATCTAATAATATAATATTGTTTCTTAACTCTCTGTTTTGGGTGTAAGGAAATTCGCTAAAAACTCAATTTTTTTGTGAAACATAAACTAACTACTTTCTTTATTTCAATCTATAAATACATTGTTTTTTTAAATATTAAATATATTA
The DNA here is from genome assembly GCA_963277665.1 of Viscum album. Taxonomy (NCBI): domain Eukaryota; kingdom Viridiplantae; phylum Streptophyta; class Magnoliopsida; order Santalales; family Viscaceae; genus Viscum; species Viscum album. The sequence goes on from OY728153.1 coordinate 649,059,033, forward strand.
TTGTTTCTTAGTATATTATCTTCCCTTACGTGCTTGGTATGAAATGTTATATCTGATATCGATTACAATGTTGTTACTTTTGAATTTTTTAGGGTTACAAGTTAATTAACTATTTACTCATAAAAGTCCTTATAATATAATATATATCATATATAATCAAAATATTCAATCGAATTACTATCAAATTAAACCACTAATGGAAAAAAATTACTTTGATCTTTAGATTTGCTAGTCCACATGTACGTATAAATGTCGTTATTGTTTCATAAAATATTGGATTGTATTGACGGAAATTAGATAATTTAATAAAATATGTACACTAAGATTATATATATAAATAAAAAATTCATTCCATAATAATAACAATCTTTTAGATTTTGTTATGAAAAATAAGCTCGATCACAATTTGTATATGGTTAGTCGTACATACACATGAGATATAATTTTAATTCTTTTTCAATGGAATTGAGGGTGTATAATGGTGCATTAGTAATCATAATAAAAATTAAGAATAAAAATAATAGTAAAATTTTCATATAATTGTAAAAAACATATATTTAGTGGAGGTAATGAATATTATAATAGAAAGTGATCGGTTAAGGCTATTATATTTTCCTCTATATTTCTCTATTAAATATCAAATCATGGTGTCTAGGTGTTCTCTATTTCTAAGATAAAATAATTTATATTTTGGATAGGAATCTCAAAGAGATATATTTTTATAGTTTTTTTAGATATAATTATCAATGATGTGAAAAAGTGAGGGCTGAGGTATGCTATTATAACTGAAGTGAGGGTCCTTTTGGAATTTTAAAAAAGATTAAAATATAATATCATAATTGTGGAGACCTAGTTTTTTTTCCTAAAAGACATTGGAATAATTCTATATATATTTCCAGAGCTATGAACCGAGACGTTGCACAATTCCAAGTCCTGATGATTCGGGAAGAAATTATAAAAAAATATATTATGTTTATGTATTATTCATGCAATGGAAAAGAGATATCTCTTAAATGGTTGATTAGATCAGGAATCTGAGACTATGGTGGGGTCTGAAATGCAATTTATACCCTAGGTATAACGACCTGTACATTACATACATGGTTATTACTTCAAAATTGAAGTACACTTATTACAAAATATAACAAAACCCGAAAAGGACCGTATAAGTATAGTGTCTTCAGAAACTGGGAAACATAACAACCGGTTGATAAAGCATCTACATTGTCTCCCATTTATTTCATCATATCTAGAGTCCCTTTTGGCATATCCTACTTAATAACCTTCTTCCTACTATGGGGAAAGAAAACATACAAAATGGTGAGCTCAAATGCTCCGTAAGGGTAAACAAAAGAATCATCAATTACATCATATTCATAAGAACAAAACATTTTGGAAATCATAACCTGCAAAAGAGATCATAATTTCATAATCATGGGATAAATCATAGTAGTGAAATTTAATCCCAATAATCAAAACCTAAAACATGAAACATTGTGTCATACACAAATAATCACATAGAATAATTTCTTAGTAGTCAAGACTCATTTCCACGACTATCTTAGCGGACAAAGTCCATTTATGAACCGATTTCACTCCTCATTTCAGTCCTGTTTCACTGAACCGGTTTAACCTGCCGTTCTAGCCATGTATATCTCATGAGATATAAATCATTACCCAATGCATTGGAGGGAGATATATGTCCCACCCATATCATAATTATACCATTCTTATGTGTTCCACAAAATCGTAAACCATACATCATAGCATAAACCATGTAATAAAAATGGGATTCTTAAACATAATGACATCATAAAAAAATTAATATAAGATAAAGGACTTCATAAAAATAATTCCATCGCAACATAATTAAATCAATGTAATAATTTTGATATAATATGAACCCTATATTATATTAGATGGAAAATAATTTTGATAAAACACTTGAACTCCATTCTTGAGGAAAATAACCTTTCTACTTCAAAAACATTTTTCATTTCTTAACATGTCATACAATTTTAAACTAAAAGAATTTTATTAAAAATAAACTAGAAAACATTTAAAGGAACCATCATTTAAATAATGTTCTAAAAATCCATTCATGTCGTATATGTTAAAAAAAACATTTCTCCCGTACTTTGGCCGGAAAAGTCAAAAAAATTCCTCGTACGAAAAATGACAAAAGATTCCTTTCATATATTTTACTAAAACTCACCAAAGGGTAAAATTGGATTTAAACAATTTTAGGTGTATGGAAATAATATTAAATATTGAGGCAACATGGATGTGGATGATAAATATTCCCCAGTAATTTCTGATGTATAAAAAATCTCGGCTAAAAATGAGATTGTGAGATTTTCCCTTACCTTAGGTCTGATTTTCTTTGTAAGTGTCTGAACCTCCTGTATAATGATTGAAATAATGTTATTGACTTATTACAGAATCATACATATTATTATGATATCATAAATTGTCATATTCTTAGCTTTTTATTAGTAATATTTCATTGTTACTTGTTATTCGGGTGTTTATTGCTTTTTCTTCTTATACATGTTTTTTCGAATAAATTATTATTCCTCTTTTTAGGTTATAGATACCTCATTTACAGAATGGTATTAGTGTAATACATATTATTTTTATTCACTAAATTCATTTATGTAAACATTATGCAATGAAAATATCATGTAGAACGAGTCGCATCACATCGTGGAGACGGTATTCCGTACGTACGCACGAGCGATGATATCATTCCCATGATCGTGGAATTGTATTGGAGTGTATGTATAATATTTCAGAATCAATATCACTTTACAATAATCAGATATAGTTAGTATTTTCACCATTATACCCTTCCAAGTATGGTGGTGGTGGAAAATAGATTACACCACGGTGTGGAGATGGTATTCCATATGTACGCACGGGCGGTGATTTCATTTTCCATAGGATGGATAGGTGGTGAAATAGGGTTGTTTCATACTTTTAAAAAAATACCAGTATATGAGTGATACTGATGTTACTACTTCATAATGAAACAACTAAAGAAGAAGAAGTGGAAGAATAAATAATGTTGAAAGAATCGGTAAAGGAAATTACCTCTTCTTTGGAGCGCCTCTTTGAGACCTCCTTTTAGGGCACTAAAATCTGTCATTGAAAAGCCCATAACCTCTAGGATGTTTCTAGGGAAGTGGAGAAGAGAATATTTCATGGTTTCGCCGAGTTTGAAGGCTCAAAGTGGTGTGAGGAAGAGAGGGAGGAGGTTCTATTTTATAAGGGAGGAGAGGGGCACCTTTGAAAAAACATAAAATATTATATTATTATAAAGTCATATTCGGTTTTTAATAGATCCAAATTGATTTATTTAGAATCTAAGGTGGGGATGGGTTGAAATCCTCTCATCCAAAAGAATTTAGACAAGTTTAGGTTTCAAATTTAACCTTATCAATTATATTTAACTTCAAGTTAGAAAATTTAACTTTTACCGTGTCTTCTTGTTTTCATACACTATAAGATTAATAAACATACTATAACAAGCCAAACAAACCCCAAGTTGTTTATTATTAATATATATAACCGTATCTAAGTCATTGTTCTGAACCATAGATTTTTAAGAATAATATAACAATTAATAATATAATATTTGTTTTAAACATTATTTTATGTCAATTTTTACACTATTTGGTAATAGATTTTTTTGAAATTCATAACAGAAATATTAGTTCGAAAAATGAAACTTAAATCGATTCTAACATTTCCTATTAACATAGAAAATTATATTAATTCATAAAAAGTCTCAAATTACATTTATTTGGGTATTTATAACATCAATTATGTCAATATTTCATTAATAATATAATTACTACATCATCATTTTGTCATAAATAATTAACTTATTTAAAGTATAAACATTAAAAATAAAATACCATTATGTAGGAAATCGTTTTATATTTCTAATTAATATTTATAGTCGAATTTATCTTATGTATTACCATATATGAAAAATTATTTAGTTATTAAACATTGATTTTAACTATTTTAACCCTTCTTTAAATAAATTAATAATAAATGTCCTAATCTAATCCAAGTGGGCCTAAATGGTCATATTTTATTCCTAAGGTTGTTTTTGGTTGAATTACACTTATCCAATAGAATCAGGACATGTGTTAGGGTAATAATAATATCATTTTTACCCTTAATTACCCTATTTACTTTTAACCTTAGTAAAAAAAGGATAAAGTTACTATTCACCAAATATTATTTTCATCTCATGGAACAACATTTTAGTCCTTGATATTAACCGTGTCTCTCGTAGTTTCGAAATTCCACTCACAGAAGTGGTAAAATTATGTTTTATGTGAATTTGGAAATTCTCCTAGGAGGTGGGTAAAAGACAATGAAAAGTTCAATAAAGTTTTTATATATCTAAAATTATTATAAAATGAATCCAATGAATTGCATTGAACTTATATAGGTATTATGTAACAATTTTGACCTAAAATAAATTTAAATAAAATAAACAATTATTTAAATAAAAAGTCAGTTTTTAAATAGTAACCTAGTTTTTTCACTATTCATCAAAAATTGAATGTTTTCAGAGAAATACCATTATTTCACCCTAGGATAATTTGGATATTCTGAATCCAAAAGAAGTATATTTTGAAAGATGAAATTTACAGAATTTCAAAAAGTGGTTATTACTATTCATAACGGCTAGTTTTATTAACATTTTAATAGCATATCATTGTTTAGTGATACTCGGTATTGCGTATGACACAACCTATCAAGGAAGGTCGTTGTTGCGTGTAATGAAAGCCAATATAGTGTTGTGTGTAGTGAAAGAATCCTTAAATGATTTATATAACATAAAAACAAAATATTTCTCATAAAAGTCTCGGGTGTTACATTCTTCCCCCCTTAAAATGAATTTCTCTCTTGAAATTTGTCACTTTGTAACAAAGAGATGAGGATACCTCTCCCTCATCATATCCTCAAGCTACCATATATATTCTTCTAATTGGTGGTTCCTCCATAAAACATTCACCAAGCGAGTGGTCTTGTTCCGTAGGATTTTTTTTCTACGATCCAGAATATCTATCGGCTGTTCTTCATAAGAAAGATCTTGCTCCAGCGGTACAACTTCTGAGATGAGTACATGTGAAGGATCAGGTATGTAATTTCTCAGGAGAGATATATGGAACACATCGTGAACTTGAGAGAGATTCAGTGGAAGCGCCAATCGGTAATCAACTTTTCCAACACAATCCAGTATTTCGAAAGGACCGATATACCTAGGGCTCATCATTACCTTCTTTCCAAATCTCATTACTCTCTTCCAAGGAGATATGCGTAAGAAACATTTATCACCCAATTCAAACTCTAGGTCTTTTCTTTTTTTATCGACATAAATTTTTTGTCGAATCTGAGATACTCATATGTATTTTTGAATAGATCTGACCTTTTTCTGCCATCTCATCAATAAGATCAGGTCCTTATAGCTTTCATTCCTCAACTTCATCCCATCCAGTTGAAGTCCTTCATTTCTTTCCATAGAGAGCTTTATAAAGAGCCATCGGAATACTGGAGTGAAATCTATTATTATAAGAAAATTCCACCAAAGGAAGGTGTTGATGCCAACCCCCTTTTAAATTCATAGAGAAAGATCTCAACATATCTTCTAGAGATTGAATTGTCCTCTCCGACTGACCATCTGTCTGAGGATGATAAGCAGTGCTAAAACTCATCTCTGTATCCAGATAATGCTGAAGAATTCGTCAAAACATCGAGGTAAATCTCCGATCCTGATCAGATATAATGGAAATTGGTACTCCATGCAATCTTAGCACTTCCTTTTCATATATCCTGGCAAGCTGATCCAGAGAGAAATCTTCTCTAACAGCAATGAAATGTGATGACTTTTTATGACGATCAACTATGACCCAGATAGCATTATTTCCTTTGGATGTGTTAGTATGTCTTGTGGAAAAGTCCACAGTGATGTTTTCCCATTTCCATTCAGGTATGGGTAATGGTTGTAACATCCCCTTAGAATTCTGTCTCTCAACTTTAACTTGCTGAAAAACCAAGCATCGAGAGACATATTCAGCAACATCTCTTTTCATTCCATCCCAGCTGAAGTACTCTTTCAGGTCCATATACATCTTCGTGCTTCCAGGATGAATAGAGAATGAAGAACTATGAGCCTCATCCAGCAACTCGTTCATTAATTCTGGGATGGGAAGAACACACACCCAATTCATGAACCTTATTATTCCATCACAATCAAGGTTGAATTCAGGAAAATTTCTCACTGTCTTTTGTAACTTTACATCTTCTTTATGTTTCTCTTTAATCATCACATTTAATGATGGTTGAACATTCATTTGAGAAAGATACAATTTTTCCCCTTCCATTTTAATTCCATGATCTATCCTTTGTAAATCCATAAATATTGGATCTTTTTTTATCCTCATCATGGATAATATAACATGGTCTTGTTGACTTAATGCATATGCCACCTTGTTTTCTTTCCCAGGGTTGTAATGAATTGAGCAGTCGTAATCCTTAATCAGCTCTAACCATCTTCTTTGGCACATATTCAGCTCCTTTTGTGTGAAAATATACTTTAAACTTTTATGATTAGTATAAATATCTCACCTTTTTCCATAAACACAATGCCTCCAAATCGTTAATGGAAAGATTACCATAGCTAACTCCAAATCATGAGTTGGTTAATTTTTCTCAGGGATTTTCAACTGTCATCAGGGATAAGCTATCACAATATCATTTTTTGCATGAAAACACACCCCAATCCCTTCTTGGATACACCACTGTAGATCACAAAACATTCTCCACTACAAGGAAGTGTTGTCATAGGTGCACTGGATAACCTTCTTTTTATCTCCTTGAAATTCTCTTCACATTCCTCCATCCAAAAAAACTTAACTCCATTCCGAGTCAACTTGGTGAGTGGATTAGATAATCGTGGAAAATATTTCAGAAAACGTCGATAATATCCAGCCAAACCAAGAAAACATCGGATCTCAGTTACTGTTGTTGGTCTTGAAAATATTTCGATAACCTCTGTTTTTTGCTGGATCCACAGATATCCCCTCTTTTGAGATTATGTGACCAAAAAATGAAACTTTTTGAATCCAAAATTCATACTTGCTAAATTTTGGATAAAGCTTCTCCTTTCTCAGTGACTTCAATACAATACTCAAGTGATCTTCATGTTCTTACTTTCTCTTTGAATAAACAAGAATATCTTCTATAATGACTACCACAAACTGATCAAGATAGTCTCTAAAGACTCAATTCATCAGATCCTTGAAGATAGTAGGGGAATTAGTAAGACCAAATGGCATCCCTATAAATTCATAGTGTCCATTCCTTTTACAGAAAGCCATCTTTGGTATATCCTCCCTTCTGACCCTTAATTGATGATACCCTGAATGATGATCAATGTTGGAAAAGTATTGTGCTCCACGTAGTTGGTCAAATAAGTCATCAATGCGCAGAAGATGATATTTGTTCTTGATAGTGATCTTATTAAGATCTCGATAATCAATGCAGAGTCTCATTGATCTATCTTTCATCTTAACAAACAGAACATGTGCTCCCCAAGGTGACACACTAGGGCATATGAATCCCTTATCAAGATTCTATTGGAGTTGCTTCTTCAATTCCTGCGACTCAATTGGGGCCATTCTATAAGGTGTCTTTGAAATAGGCAAAGCACCTGGTACGAGTTCTATTGAAAACTTGAGTTCATGATTTGGTGGAAGAGCCAGAAATTCCTCTAGAAAGACTTCATCATACTCCCGTAAAATGGGCATTTTCTTAATCGTGAGTTTCTCTCCAACCATATGAGATAAATAACCCTCATTTAGTGGAATCAAGACCCATAAGATGGAAGAAATTTCCACTAGAAGGGTATGTTCATCTTTGCATTGATAGATGGTCAAAGATTGATCTGGATTATGAAATGTTACTTACCTTCATTGGAAATTGATATGATATCCATAAAGAGAAATCCAATCCATGCCAAGAATCACATCAAATTCCACTATAGGAAGGAACACATTATTTTCAGGAAGGACTTTCCCACAAACATCAATCAGAGAATAATTATAAACTTTTGTTGTGATTGTTGTGCCATTAGGGGTTCTCACATCTAACTCAAAAACTAATTGTTGAGGTAATATGGGTATACCCTTAGAAAATTCTTCATAAATAAAAGATTGGGTGGATCCAGAATCAAATAAAACATTTGCTACATTAGAGTGGATGGTAAGTGTACCTCTCACCACTTCATTGTCGTACTCCACATCAACGATAGTAATTGCATGTGACTTTCCTTTATCTTTTGCCTTAAGAGTTTGTTGACATCGATCATCATCATCAAAACTTGGATTTGGGCATTAATTGGCATAATTTCCCATCTCCTTGCACTTGAATCATTGAAGTGTAGGAGGTGCACTATGTGTAGCCTTTTCATTGTTCGCATCACTAGACATCTTATTCACATAATTGCAACATTCAAATTCCTGATGACCTTCCATTACACATTTGAAACATTTACTTGTCCCTTTAAGACAACCCCCTCCATGTTTCTTTACACTCTTTGAGCATAAGGGAAAAATCAACTTCTTTTCAGTGTGCTCTTTAGATTTTCCTTTGAATTCCATTTTCATGTTCTTATCAAACCCATATGACTGATGGGTTACTTCAGTCTCCATCTCAACTTTGAGAGAACATCAAAAGATTTCCCCATATCTATTGAATTCCCTTATGTCTAACGCCCTTCGATGACTTGGTTTTAAGACACTAAAGAATCGATCGATCTTACTCTCAGGTTGGATAATAATACCAGAAGCGTACCTAGCAAGTCTTGTAAAATTTGTATCATAGGTACCAACAGATTCATCATCCATTTTCTTTAGTTCAAGAAACTCCTTTTCCATCTTTGTTCGAAGATTACGAGGGAAGTACATATTGAGAAATAAGTTCTTGAACTCGTCCCATTCCATATACTCAATTTCATCCCTTTGCCACGTATTCTTAATAAGATTCCACCATTGATCAGCATTTCCTTCCAAACGATACACTATTAAGATGACATTATCATGTTCAGAATATTGAAGAACTAAAAATATCTTTTTAGTGGTACTAATCCATTTTTCATCCACTAATGGATCAGTAGACCCGCTGAATGAGGGTGGATGCTGCCTCATGAAGGATTCAACAAAAATTTTCTCCTTCCTATGTTCATTTGGAAGTCATGCATGATTTATAGCTTTAGAATGTAGTGTGAGCATGGCTACAAGATTTTTAATTCTAGCTCCCAAAATGTTTTGTTGTTCAGGGGGACAATCATTGCATTGCCCGTTGCATTCTGCATTAACACGATTCCTTCGGGTTCCAGCCATTGACAAAAACCAAGAAGAATAGTGTGAGGAACAAAAATTAAAATAGGAAAACCACATAATCAGGAATAAAATTTCCCACTTAAGGTCTTATCGTAGGTTGTTCATGGACATTTTTAAAACACTATGATCTTGTTCTATGCTTAGACTTATCCTTTGGGTTCTTTCTATGGCTTTCACATCCTAGTTTCCAACGGTTGACTATACCTTTCCTCTGATACCAACTATAACGATATGGAATTACTTCCAGTGGAATATATTTGATACCTATCAAAACACTCCATGGGAGGCTACACCCCCTGGGTTGGACCCACCACCATCCCCAGTGGCATCCATTTCCTCATGAAGCCCTTGGGTGGAGAGCCATCTTCATCCAACGCTCACATGTGAGAGTTCCCAAGGATCAGATTCATTCCTACCTCCTTTTCCTCTGATACCAACTATAACGACCCATACATTACATACATGGTTATTACTTCAAAATTTAATTACACTTATTGCAACATATAACATAACCATGAAAGGACCGTATGGGTATAGAGTCTTCAGAAACTGGGAAACATAACAACCGGTTCATAAAGCATCTACTTTTTCTCCCATTTATTTCATCATATCTAGAGTCCCTTTTGGCATCTACTACTTAATAACCTTCTTCCTGACCTGGGAAATGAAAACATACAAAAGGGTGAGATCAAATTCTCAGTAAGGGTAAACAAAAGAAACATCAATTACATAATATTTATAAGAACATAACATTTTGGAAATCGTAACTTTGAAAAAAGATCATAATTTCATAATCATGGGATAAATCATAGTAGTGAAATGTAATCCCAATAATCATAACATAAAAACTAAAACATTATGGAATAAACACATAATCAGAGAGAATCATTTCATATTATTCAAGACTCATTACCAAGACTATCTTTGCGGACAAAGTCCATTTCTGAACTGAGTTCACTCCTCGTTTCAGTCCTGTTTCACTGAACCGGTTTAACCTACCTTTCCAGCCATGTCAATCTCATGAGATATAAATCATTAACCAATGAAATGGATAGAGATATAGGTCCCACCCATCTCATAATTATACCATTATTATGTGTGCCACAAAATCATAAACCATACATCATAGCATAACCCATGTAATAAAAATGGGATTCTAAAACATCATGAAATCATAAACCAATTAATATATGATAAAGGACATTATAAAAATAATTCCATTGCAACATAATAAAATCAATGTAATAATTGGTTTATAAATAGAACCTTGTATTATCTTAGATGGAAAATAATTTTGATAAAACACGTGAACTCCATTCATGAGGAATATATACTTTCTACTTCAATTTTTTTTCATTTCATAACATGTCTTACAATTTTAAACTAGAAGAAGTTGATTAAAAATAATCATGAAAACTTGTAAGGGAAGCTTCATGGAAATAATGTTCTAAATATCCACTCATTCCATATAAGTTAAAAAAACATTATTCCCGTACTTTGGCTGGAAAATTCAAAAAAATACCTCGTACGAAAAACGACTAAATATTCCTTTCATATCTTTTACAAAAAACTCACCGAAGGATAAAATTGGATTTAAACAATTGTAGGTGTATGGAAATAATATAACATATTGGGGAACATGTATGTGGATGTTAAATATTCCCCAGTAAATTATGATGTATAAATAATCTCGGATAAAAATGAGATTGTGAGATTTTCCCTTACCTTAGGTCTGATTTGATTCATAAGTGTCTGAACGTCCTGTATAATGATTTAAAAAATGTTATTGACATATTCCAGAATCATTCTTATTTTTATGATATCATATGTGGTCATATTCTTAGCTTCTCCTTAGTAATATTTCATTGTTACTTGTTATTCAGGTGATTATTGATTTTTGTTCTTATGCGTGTTTTGTCGAATAAATTATTATTCTTCTTTTTAGGTTATAGATACCTCAGTTACAGAATGGTAGAAGTTTAATACATATCATATTTATCCACTCAATTCATTTATGTAATATTTATGCAATGAAAATAATGTAGAAGGAGTCACATCACTTCGTGGAGACGGTATTTCGTACGTACACAAGAGCGATGATATCGTTCCCATGATCGTGGAATTGTATTGGATTGAATGTATACAATTTCAGAATAAATAGAAATTTACAATAATCATATATAGTTATTATTTACAACATTATATCCATCCAAGTAAGGTGGTGGTGGAAAATAGATTACACCACGGCGTGGAGACGGTATTCCATACATATGCATATGCGGTGATTTCGTTTTCCGTAGGATGGATAGATGATTGAATAGGGTTATTAAATACTTATAATAACATATCATTATATTATTGATACGGATGTTGTTACTTCATAATGATACAAATAAAGAATAAGAAGTGGAAGAAGAAATAATGTTGAAAGAATCGGTAATGGACATTACCTTTTCATTGAAGCGCCTCTTTGAGACCGCCTTTTAGGGCACTAAAATTGGTCTTTGAAGAAGACCATAACTTCTACAATGTGTCTAGGGATGTGGAGAATAGAATTTGGCAGGGGTTGGCCGCTCTTGAAGGATAAAAGTGGTGTGAGGATGAGAGGGAGGAGGTTCCCTTTTATAAGAGAGGAGAGGGGCACCTTTGGAAAAACTAAAAATATTATTTTATTATAATGTCATATTCGATTTTTAATAGCTCGAAATTGATTTATTTCAAAGATAAGGTGGGGATGGGTCTAAATATTCTCATATAATAAAATTTAGACATGTTTAGATTTGTATTTTTACATTATAATTTCAGTTTAACTTTATGTTAGATAATTTAACTTTTACAGTGTCTTCTGGTTTTCTTACACTATAAGGATTATAAACTTACTATAAAAAGCCTAAAGAACCCCAATTTGTTAATTATTAATATATATAACCATATCTAAGTCATTTGGCCGATCTATATATTTTTAGGAATAATATAACAATTAATAATATTATATTTGTTTTAAAAACTATTTTATGTCAATTATTACACTATTTGGTAATTGTTTTTTGTGAAAACCACAACAGAATGATTTGTTTGAAAAAAGTTAATTAAATCAATTCTAACATGTCATATTAACATATAAAATTATTTTAATTCATAAAAAGTCTCAAATTACATTTATTTAGGTATTTATAACATCAATTATGTCAATATTTCATTAATAATATAATTACTGCATCATCATTTTTTCATAAATAAATTAAAATATTTACATTATAAAAATTAAAAAAAAATACAATTATGTTGGAAATATTATTATATTTCTAATTAATATTTATAGTCTAACTTATCTTATGTATAACCCTATATTAAAAATGATTTAGTTATTAAACTTTGATTTTATCTATTTTAATACTTCTTTAAATAAATTAATAATAAATGTCTTCATAAAATCCATGTGGGCCTAAATGGTCATAATTTATTCCTAAGGTTGTTTTTGTTCCCATTACATTTATCCAATAGAATAAGTACATGTGATAGGGTTATAATAATATCATTTTTACCCTTAATTACCCTATTTACACTTAACCGTGGTAAAAAAAGCAAAAAGATACTATTCAGAAAAATTATTTTCATCTCATTGAACCACATTTTAGTCCTTTATATTAACCTTTTTTCTTGGATTTTTGAAATTCCACTAACAAAAGCGGTAAAATTATGTTTTATGTGAATTTGGAAATTTTTCTAGGAGGTGGGTAAAAGACGGTGAAAATATCAATAAAATTTTTATATATCTAAAATTACTATAAAATGACTCCAATGAATTTAATTGGACTTATATAGGTATTATGTATCAATTTTGACCTAAAATAAATTTAAATAATATAAATAATTATTTCAATAAAAAGTCGGTTTTTAAATAGTAACCCAGTGTTTTCGCTATTCATCATAAATTGAAAGTTTTCAGAAAAATACCAAATTTTTACCTGATGTTAATTTTGATATTTTGAATCTAAAAATGATGTCCATTTTGAATGATGAAATTTAAAAAAATTTAAAAAGTGGTTATTACTATTCATAATGGCTAGTTTTAATAATATTTTAATAGCATATCATTGTTTAGTGAAACTCGGTATTGCGTACGACACAAGCTATCGAAGAAGGTCGCGGTTGCATGTAAAGGAAGACAAGCTAGTCTTGTGACTAGTGAACGATTCCTTTGATGATTTATATAACATAAAAACAAAATATTTCTCATAAAAGTATCGGGTGTGACACTAGGTGGGACATAAAGCATGCTGGCGCAAGATTTTTTACCCCTCGCTCGATAGAGGTATCAAAATGCCTGACTTAATTTATTTATTCATTAATTTAACAGCTGAACATCAAATAACTCTCAAACAGTATATCGGAATGCAAATCAAATTCCACAGTTGAGCTCTGAACATTCTCTTTACCAAAGGAAGGGTATATGCATTGTTTGTGAAATACTGCTATTAAAAAAGTCAAATATAGGAAAAATTAACTTTTTGGAATAACCAATTAGTGATTTTTATCCCTGGAATTCTTTTCAAATAACATTTGAATGAAGCCTCAAAATAGAAATATGAGTCCTCCATTGTGATTTAAATGGGATTTTTTCCTAGGTGTGATATAAAATGAGACGGGGTGATGATTCTGGATTCTGAGATAAGCGGGTTTTTTTATACATTGTAAAATAAAAGTATTGAGTTAGGGTTTTCCCTTATCTTCTCTCCCTCTCTCTCTCTCTCTAAAGTTCTCCTGCGTTCTTCACTGGATTGAGGAGCGAACTATGTCGGATCTATACTGGATCGCATTGAAAGCGTCACCAACGATAAACAGCCTAATTTAGGTAGGATATCTGTTAATTTGGCATTTTGGGTTCAATCACTCTGTTTTCATATATTAGTAGTTTAAATTCTATAATTTTAGAATTAGGACAATGGCCAACTCTACATGGCCATCGTATGAGCCCCATTCTAAATTCCATTGTAGAGTATTCATCATCCAAAATGTTGGACACACCAAATCCTTGATGGAGAAATGAGCGAGGGGCAACCGTTTGATGATCAAACTCCAAGGATCACAAAACTACCTTTGGATTAGAAATCAGACCTCTGGTTAGGTCACGGTGGTCTATAGAATGGACCACCAAAGCATGCTGGCCGACGGCGGCTGGCAGTGGGAGTGAGCATGACAGCTAAGGCATGTCGTGTGGAAGATCATAGGAAGACAGGGTTGGGGCCTAGGTTGTGTGTAGAGAGCTGCATTGTCCATGATCACAAGGCTCAATCAAGGTCGAGGTGCGGTTGAGCAGAGGAGGGCTAGGGGTATTTGGTGTGGTAAAGTAGGGAAAGGTCAAGGCCTTTGTGTGTGGATGTAGGCATCAGGGTGGTGAAGTAGAGAGAGGTAGGGGATTTTGGCAGTGGGGTGGCTTCGGCGCGGTGTAGCCAGGAGAGGCTGGGGCTTTAGGTGGAGACACTGGTGTCGGGCAGTGCAACCCAGGCCGACACTATCGGTAACTGACAGGAGAACATCGAGGTTAGATCCTCGGGGGGAGCGACTGATAATGACCCACATCCCAAGGGTCCTCCTTGTGCCGTGTGGGGACATAGAAAACTGGACTGGGTTGGTTAAATTGGGTCACCCAGTAGTGGAGGGTCCGGCCAATTTGGGTCGGACCGGCCCAATTCGAGCACCTTTGCATTCAAAGTGGAATATCTCTTAAACAGTCTGTTTGTTTGACTCACTGTCTATGGCCATGAGTTCGTCTCATCATGATTGAATTTTTGAGGAGAATTTTTAGAATTTTATGCATTGTTCCTGATGACAGGTGAGCAGGATGACTTTAATTAAATAATAATAAATTATTTTCAAAGCTTTCTATTGGCGTATCTCAAGAATCAGATGTTCTTTTGACACGCCATCAGAGGTGTTGTGACCCAGGAGTTGAGGATTTGCTTCCAATGTTGGTTTGGGACCTTTTTTGTTTTGTTTCATCAATCGGTGCTGTGAAACAGTTAATGAGAAGATTTAATTAATAAATTAATTGATCTAGCACTAGAACTATCTCTTTTTTGGGATGTCTGATTGACATGCTGTCAGCAGCAGCTTTACCCCCGTCCTCATGAAGAATTTTTTAGATTCTTTTCAAAGAATTCAGGTTGGAGAAAAAGTGTGTGACCCATACAACTGGGTTCACACGTTTTACTGTGAAAGGATTCTGTTTTTCACCCAAAATATTTTTGGGGTGTTTGAGTAGTTATTGTTGAGTGTTTTTCTGAGGGGATTGAAACGACGCAATCTGCCAACCTAAATTTGGGACCGAGGTGTGGGCCCCATGCGGTGCCTTTCGGACGTGTGATAGGTTTTTAGAACTTAAGAATCATAATTATGTTAGGGGAAAATGAATAGCCTACTACTTATGTTTATCTACATGGATCTATATGGAATGATCCTTGTGACATGTTTTGAGATTGAGGGGTGGTACCCATGGGCACCATTTGCATATGATGCTAAGAGATGCAACTTATGATTCAAGAGTCCATTTTGGACACGTGCGTAATCGATCATGCCTGTTTTTTATCAAGTATGATGAAGTTGTCATCATTTTGAATGTGTGGATCCTTATTCGCAATCTCTTGTTAAATGTGGAAACATGGAAGGAATAACATTGGAAGATCATTTTGACGAGTTTGAAGAGAATCCATGACGTAGGTCATCTCCAACACTTGCAAGTGTTTACAATATGTGTGAAGAGATACAATTGATGTTTTGGGACCATTTGGGGGCACTTTTTAGCTAACCTATGATTTTGAACCATCGTCTAAGCGGCGAGCATCGTGCGATAATAGGCTTTCTGACCAATGTGGAATGTACCCTGGGGGTACCTTGACACAACTAGTGTACTTATTCACCCTTTGGTACCTGGAAATTTTAGGTACACGATCAGGTGTTGATTAGGGGTCACACATCATGTGGTCCCACATGCAGCGTGTAACACAATGATTCTTATACCTCTCGTATCTCTTTTCCTCTTATATTTTTCATCGATTTGGCTGCATGTGTTTGTACATTTACATAGGAAAAAGGATCCCCATGCTTGTTATACCATTGGCACAGTTGTCCAGCCCCTGGACTATGGAGGTAGGCTTCTGGTTGTTGCGGCTAGAGCCCTGGTATGATTCTGGTCATTAAAAAGTGGTATCAGAGATGGTTCATTCCTTGGGATGTTGTTTGGACGATCCATAAAAAAGAAATGGTTGGGTTTTAAGGTATCAGTGTCAACATGTCTCATGAGCGGCTCTCAGGATAGGGAGTCCAGTGATGGTGTGGTGGCTGACATATCCATTCACCAGGACCCGGATTACCCGCATTTCGGCTCATCTTTCTATGACACTTATGTGAGGGAACATTAGTGCATGCATCATATATGATTGAGTTTTTGATTTCCCTTATTTAGTGATCTCCCTATCATTGCTGATATATATATATGATCATTTCAATGCGGTACCCCTTGATCATATTAAAGATGCCTCTGTTATGATAACCATCCACAATACTAGCTCTGGTTAGTGATGACGATTCTGTGAGAGACGATACATCATTATTTTATGATTCATACGATTACACTTTCACTTGGGGGACAGGCAGCAACACCTCCACATATGGAGAAGTAGTTAATACTAGCAATGAAGACTGATGATGAGTGCAGAATAAGGAAACAATGTGATTTCCAACATTAGGAACCTCTAATGATTTGCGGTGATCCATACCCTTAGGCAGTTCAGGGTTGGCTACAGTTGGTGGTTCACCTCATCTAGCTTGTTTGTACCCTAACGGGTCAGACGGTGGATTTTAAAGACATTTATTTTCCACAGAGATGTTTGGAGTTGGTAGAGCTGGGTTACATAATTGCATGATGAGCCAGTATCCCATTGGATATCTTCTAGCAGCTGTTTCTAGAGGAGTACTACCCCTCTTGCATACACTCTGTAGTTGCTGGAGTTTCAGCGGGGATTGATGGAAGTGGTGGATTACGCTACTAGGTTTGCTGACCATACTCGGTACTCTTTGGATGTGGTCTATGATGGAAAATTCCGAGAATATATGATTTATAAGGGTATTTGTATAGGATATTTGTGATAGCGTAGTGCCCTTGAACATCCTCACCCATATTAGGGTGATGGAGTAGGAACTGGTTACAGGGAAATTTTATTCAGATTTAAGCCAGTTGGCTAGTTTAGGAAGTGGGTGCAATAGATTTGGGACATCTTCCACAGCTAGAAGATGTCTATTGGAAGGGCCTCAACTCTAGTAGAACCCTCTTGATAGGACTCAGTCAAATGATAGTGGAATGCGTAGAGAACCAAGATAGACTAGGGAGGATTATTTCTATACTTGTGATGGGAGAGGTCTTGTGGCATGAGACTACCTGACCAGATTTGCTGAGCTTTCCAGGTTGTTGATAGATGTATTTCCATGACAGAGTTAGTTTCAGGATAGAATATCTTCTAGGCAGGGACAGGTTATTCCCCATGGAGGTGATGTTGGAAGAAGAGTTTGATGAACTGTGTTGGGTGGATGATGATTCTAGTTCCTTCCACCACCACTAGGCGGCCCATGACAGGATTAGGGAGCTGGAAGATGTGGCCATGGGTGAGTTCATTCAATGAATGTCTTCAGTTATACAATACTTGCGATAAAAAGAGGTACACTATTATTCCTTGTACCTTTTACAATAGAACATGTTAAAAACTACGTGAGGTAATCTTTTCTTACAACACCTTGTTTAAGGAGTTACCGAGGGTGAAATAGGGTTTTGGCATAACCATGTGTTGATGTTGTCCAGTGGTGCTTTGAATGAACAAGAAATATGGGTTATTCCCTAACTGAGACACATTTTTTTGATGATTTAAAAACTGTGAGGGAGATTCAGAACCACCCAAATAGGATATAATATAGGAGTGGTGAATGAGTCACTCTGACATGTGCATTCATGGCTGGGATGGGTGGGGAGTGTCAGATATGGTCTTATCATTACCGGTAGGGCTTTTCTACTTGATCTCCCTTTTCTTGATGTGCCACTCTCCTTACATGATGGGAGATGACGTGGGGCATATTCCACGAACTTTCTGTGTCTATCCTCTTACGGTTGGATGAGTTTTCTCACCATCCATGTTCATTGGTACCTTGTGTGCTCAATGACAATCTTGATACTATTATCATCTTAATTTATAGATTATGGACACCCAATAAATAGAACTACACAAAAAAATAAGTTGTGCTTGTAGTTTTAGCCTTCTCCCAAAGAATGCAGAGACACTATCTTCTAGGAAAGTGGTTTGTGGTTTTCTTATAGGAATAGTGTCTCTGGTGCATCATCACCCTGAGAGACTTGAAACTAATATGGAACTAATTTTTTAAATTATTACAGGACTATGACATTGAGGTGGTCTATGCTCCGAAAAGTGGAAGATTTGTATCATGATACCTTATCAATGAGTCCCAGTTTCTCTTGTTGTGGGGAGTTTTGTAGCAGTTAGCTTCCATGTAGTTGACCCTATTGGAGATGGAGGGTGAAGCATTTCTTCATTTTATGGTGCTGACTCTTTCACATCTCGATCATGTAAGAGAGTCTCAGTTGTGATCGACCGACTATGAAATATTATGTGACCAGATATCCTTGGGTGTTTCACTATATAGAAATTCAGAATCATGGAATCCCAAGAACATGTTCTAGGAATGAACCATGATTCTGGTAATGACATGGAATATAGAGGCTCATCCGGTGATGTCCACAGAGTTTCTTTACATCATTCAGAATCAAGCAAGAGAGGGTGATGTTTTCTACTACCTTGCCTAAACCTCCCAATAGTAGGAGTGGGCACACAACATCTCCCACGTGTTCCAGCTGATAAGATAAGTGTGTCTTCATACACATGTCATTGAACATAAAAGACCTTATGAGGATGGACCATCTCTTTGTCTTGGGTGATGTGCCAATGTGGGGTTCTGTAGGCTTTCGTGGGAGAGGGAGATCCAAATGTGAGGTCATTATCCCAAGTTATTTTGTATAATTTTTCATTTCAGGGATGAAAATAATGGAGGGAATGATGTAAAGACCCTATTTTTCCTTGTAAGACTATGGAATAATTTCACCTATGTTTACAAAGCTAGGTGTTGAGACGACATGTAACTCTATGCCCCGGGGTGCCCAGAATAAATTATACAAAAATATTAAGGGTTTATGTATTATTCATGAAACAAAAAAGAAGATTTCCCTTAAAAGTTTGATCATATCAGGAATCTGAGACCAGAGTTGTGTCTAGAACACCCTTTTTTACCTTTAGTGTGATATAAAGCATGTCGGTGTGGGATGTTCAGACCAATCACTAGTTAGCGGTAATTATATGGATGAATTAATATATTAATTCATTTATTTATTATCTGAATCCAAAATAACCATCAAACGGTAACTTGGAATTGATATTTGACTCAAAGGTTGATATCTGAGTGTATTTTTACCCTATGTGGGGTATAATCCTTGTCAGTGGAAGACCGTTGTGATAAATGTTTCATAGTAGAAATATCATCCTTTAGGAATAATGATTTTTTGATTTTTATTCATGGAATTTTTTTCGAATAAAATTCGAATGAAGTGTCGGAATATAAATATGAGACTTCCAATGAGTAAAAAATGCGGCTTTTCCAAGGGGAGATATAAAATGCGAGGTCACAATGGTTTTAGATTCTAGGCTATGCAGGTTTTTCTATAAATAGGAAAACATGAGTTTGGAGTCTGGGTTTTCCCTTCTCTCATCTCTCCATATATATATATTTATTTATTTTTCTCTCTCTATATATATTTAATGTTGTTCGGTGTTCTTCTCCATTCATCACCGGATCGAGGTGAAAACATCGGCGGATCGAAGCAAGATCGCAAAGAAGGTTTCACCAACATGAAACGACTGGATCGAGGTTGGATTTCTATTTATATTCCAATTTTATTTTGAATATATCAATATTTACCAATTCATAGTTTAAATTCTACAATTTTAGAATTAAGACGACTTCCATAGGAACATGGCCATCGTCCATGCTTCATTATAAATCATGTTCTTGAGTGTTCTTCATCCTAAAATTAGAATGTGCCAAAACCATGATGGATCGACGAGTGGGGTGCATCGATGTGACGATCTGGCAACGAGGGTTCCAAATTTGACTTTGGATTAGAATTAAGACATCCGAAGAGGTCACAGTAGTATGCGGAATAGACCATCAGAGCATGCTAGTTGTCGAAGTCTTGCAGTGGCGGTGAGCGTGACGATTTCGGCGTGTCGTGTGTTAGAGATAAATAAGACGGGGCTGGGGCTCATGTAGTGCGCGACGTGTTGGATCGGCAGGGAGCGTAGTGCTCAAAAGTTTCTGGGTGCAGTCTACAGGATGAGCACCAGGGGTCATTGGCATAATGCATCATGTCGCGGACGATGCTTTGAGTGGGGATGTCGATATCAGCGCAGTGCAGTAAGGAATGACCGGGGATTTTCGAAGGGATGGTGGCTTCAGCGCGATGCGGTAGGGTATGTTTGGTTCTTCAGGAATAGGCGGCGGTGTTAGGTGTTGTAGTGCCAACATGTTCTATTTGAGACATGCGAGAGGACCTTGGGGTTAGTTCCTTATGGGGGAGCAGCAGACATGGACCCATGTCCTGTGGGTCCTCCTTGAGCGGTGTGTGGATTGAGACCGCTGGACCCACATATCATGTAGTACCAGGATGAGCTATATGCAGCGGGCCGCTACGAGATGGGTTCGTATAACGACCCATACTTTAGATACATTGTTAATACTTCAAAATTGAAGCATACTTATTACAACATATAACAAAACCATGAAAGGACCGTATAGGTATAATGTCTTTAGAAACTGGGAAACATAAACAACTGGTTCATAAAGCATCTACTTTGCCTCCCATTTATTTCATCATATCTAGAGTCCCTTTTGGCATATTCTACTTAATAACCTTATTCCTGACCTGGGTAAATAAAACATACAAAAGTGTGAGCTCAAATGCTCAGTAAGGGTAAACAAAAGAAATATCAATCACATCGTATACATAAGCACATAACTTTTGGAAATCTTAACCTGCAAAAGAGATCATAATTTCATTACATGGGAGAAATCATGGAAGTGAAATGTAATCACAATAATCATAACTTAAAACATGAAACTTTGTGTCATACACACATAATCATAGAGAATCATATCTTATTAGTCAATACTCATTCCCAAGACTATCTTAGTGGACAAAGTCCATTTCTGAACCGAGTCACCCTCGTTTAGGTCCTGTTTCACTGAACCTGTATAACCTACCATTCCAGCCATGTCTATCTCATGAGATA
This sequence comes from Viscum album, assembly GCA_963277665.1. NCBI lineage: Eukaryota > Viridiplantae > Streptophyta > Magnoliopsida > Santalales > Viscaceae > Viscum > Viscum album. The sequence continues at coordinate 649,080,862 of OY728153.1, forward strand.
TAAAATATTTACCCAATGCATTGGGGGGAGATATAGGTCCCACCCATCTCAGAATGATACCATTCTTATGTGTGCCACAAAATCATAAATCATACATCATTACATAACCCATGTAATAAAAATGGGAATCTTAAACATCGTGACATCATAAAAAAATTAATATAAGATACTGGAATTCATAAAAATATTTCCATCACAACATCATCAAATCCATGTAATAATAGGGATAGAAACAGAACCCTATATTGTTTTAGATGGAAAATAATTTTGATAAAACTCTTGAACTCCATTCTTGAGGAAAATATCCTTTCTACTTCAAAAACATTCATCCATTCATAACATGTCATACAATTTTAAACTAAAAGAAGTTGATTAAAAATAAATATGAAAACTTGTAAAGGAAGCTTCTTGGAAATAATTATTTAAAAATCCATTCATTCCGTATAAGTTAAAAAAACATTATTCTCGTACTTTTGTCGGAAAAGTCAAAAAGTACCTCGTACAAAAAATGACAAAGATTCCGTTCATATCTTTTACTAAAAACTCACCGAAGGGTAAAATTGGATTTAAACAATTTTAGATATATAATATTACATATTGAGGAAACATGGATGTGGATGATAAAATGCAACCCACTAAATACCAAAGTATAAACAATCTCGGATAAAAATGAGATTGTGATATTTCCCTTACCTTAGGCCCTTTTTTCTTCATAAGTGTCCGAAACTCCTATATAATGATTTAAATAATGTTATTGACTTATTCCAGAATCATACATATTTTTATGATATCATATATGGTCATTTTCTAAGCTTCTTAGTAGTAATATTTCATTTCTACTTGTTATTCGGGTGTTTATAACTTTTAGTTCTTATGCGTGTCTTGTCGAATAAATTCTTATTTGTATATTTAGGTTAAAGATACCTCATTTCTAGAATGGTATTAGTGTAATATATATCATATTCATTCATTCAATTCATTTATATAATCATTATGAAATTAAGATCATGTAGAACGAGTCGCATCACATCGTGGAGACGGTATTCCGTACGTACGCACGAGTGATGATATCGTTCCTATGATCATGGAATTTTATTGGAGTGTATGTATTCAATTTCAGAATCCATCTAAAATTATAATAGTCATATAAAGTCATTATTTACACCATTATACCCATCCAAGTAAGGTGGTGGTGGAAAACAGATTACACCACGGCGTGGAGATGGTATTCTGTACGTACGCACGTGCGGTGATTTCTTTTTCTGTAGGATGGATCGATGGTGAAATAGGGTTGTTCAATACTTATAATAACATATCATTATATTAGTGATACTGATGTTATTACTTCATAATGTAAAAACTAAATAAGAATAAGTGGAATAAGAAATAAAAATGAAATAATTGGTAACAGACATTACCTCTTCTTTGAAGTGCTTCTTTGAGACCTTCTTTTAGGGAACTAAAATTGGTCATTTAAAAATAGCAGGACCTCTAGGATGTCTCTAGGGAAGTGGAGAGGAGGAATTGGAAGGGGTTGGCTGAGCTTTAAGGCTCAATGTGGTGTGAAGAAGAGGGGGATGAGGTGCCCTTTTATAAGGGAGGAGAGGGGCACCTTTGGGAAAACTAAAAATATTATTTTTTTATAAAGTCATGTTCGATTTTAAATAGCTCAAAATTGATATATTTAGAAGCTAAGGTGGGGATGGGTCGAAATCCTATCTTCCAATATAATTTATACAAGTTTAGGTTCCTATTTTAACCTTATCATTTATATTTAACATTAAGTTAAATAATTTTACTTTCACTGTGTCTTCATGTGTTCTTATACTATAAGGTTAATAAACTTACTATATGCAGCCAAAAGAACCCCAAGTTGTTTATTATTAATATATATAACCTTATCTAAGTCATTTGGCCGAACCTTAGATTTTTAGGAATAAAAAACAATTACTAATATAATATTTGTTTTAAAAACTATTTTATGTCAATTTTGACACTATTTAGTAATTGATTTTTGTGAAAATCATAACAGAATTATTAGTTCGAACCAAGTTAAATAAATCAATAATAACATGTTGTAGTAACCTATAAAATTTGTGTAATTCATAAAAAGTCTCAAATTAAATTTATTTTGGTGTTGATAACATTAATTATGTCAATATTTCATTAATAAGATAATTACTACATCATCTTTGTGTCAAAAATAAATTAAATTATTTATTTTCTAAAAATTACAAATAAAATACCATTATGTTGGAAATCATTTTAGATTTATAATGAATATTTATAGTCTAATTTATCTTATGTATAACCCCATATTAAAAATTATTTACTTATTCACATTTGATTTTAACTATTTTAACTCTTCTTTAAATAAATTAATAATAAATGTCCTAATCTAATCCAAGTGGGCCTAAATGGTCATATTTTATTCCTAAGTTTGTTTTTGGTCGAATTACACTTATCCAATAGAATTATGACATGTTTTAGGGTAATAATAATATCATCTTTGCCCTTAATTACCCTATTTACTTTTAACCGTGGGAAAAAAAGTAAAAAGTTACTATTCACCAAAAATTATTTTCATCTTATTGAACCACCTATTAGTCCTTGATATTAACCATGTCTCTCAGATTTTCAAAATTCCACTCACAGAAGAGGTAAAATTATGTTTTATGAAAAATTCTGTTTTTTAACTACCACTTAGTTGTTTCACTATTCATCAAAAATTGAATGTTTTCAGAAAAATACCAAAATTTCACCCAAGGCTAATATCGAAATTCTGAATCCAAAAATGAAGTCCATTTTGAAAAATAAAAATTATAAAAATTAAAAAAGAGGTTATTACTGTTCATAACGGCTAGTTTTAATAATATTTTAATAGTATATCGTTGTTTAGTGAAACTCGGTATTGCGTACGACACAAGCTATCGAGGAGGGCCGCGGTTGCGTATAAAGCAAGCCAAGCTAGTGTTGTGTGTAGTAAAAGATTACTTTGATGATTTATTAAAACAAAATCTTTCTCATAAAAGTCTCGGTCGTTACATTCTACCCCCCTTAAAATGAATTTCTCCCTCGAAATTCGTCACTTTGTCGCAAATAGATGAGGATACCTCTCCATCGTCATATTCTCAAGATCCCATGTAGCTTCTTCTAATTGGTGATTCCTCCATAAAACTTTCACCAATCGAGTGGTCTTGTTTCGTAGGACATTTTCGCTACGATCCAGAATCTCTATCGGTTGTTCTTCATAAGAAAGATATTTCTCCAGCGGTTCAACTTCTGAGCTGAGTACATGTGATGGATCAGGTAAGTACTTTCTCAGGAGAGATACATGGAACACATCGTGAACTTGAGAGAGATTTAGTGGAAGCGCCAATAGGTAAGCTACCTTCCCAACACGATCCAGAATTTCGAAAGGACCGATATATCTAGGGCTCAACTTCCCCTTCTTTCCAAATCTCATAACCCTCTTCCAGGGAGATATTCGTAAGAACACGTTATCACCCACTTCAAACTCTAGGTCTTTTATTCGGTTGTCGGCATAACTTTTCTGTCGACTCTGAGCTACTCTTATGTGTTGTTGAATAGATCTAACCTTTTCTTCCATTTCATCAACGAGATCAGGTCCTAATAGCTTTTTTTCCCCAACTTCATCCCATAAAGTTGGAGTCCTGCATTTCTTTCCATAGAGAGCTTCATAAGGAGCCATCTGAATACTAGAGTGAAAGCTATTATTATAATAAAATTCCACCAAAGTTAGGTGTTGATCCCAACAAACTTTGAAATCCATAGAGCAAGATCTCAACATATCTTCTAGGGTTTGAATTGTTATCTCAGACTGACCGTCTGTCTGAGGATGATAAGCAGTGCTGAAACTCAACTATGTATCCAGAGTATGCTGAAGACTTTTCCAGAACTTCGAGGTAAATCTCGGATCCCGATCGGATATACTAGAAAGTGGTACTCCATGAAATCTTACCACTTACTTTAAATATATCCTGGAAAGCTGATCCAGAGAGAAATACTCTCTAATAGTAATGAAGTGTGCAGACTTTGTAAGACGATCAACTATGACCCAGATAGCATTATTGCCTTTGGATGTTTTAGGAAGTCCTGTGACAAAGTTCATAGTGATGTTTTCCCATTTCCATTAGGGTATGGGTAATGGTTGTAACATCCCCTTAGAATTCTGTCTCTCAGCTTTAACTTGTTGAAAATCCAAGCATCGAGATACAAATTCAGCAACATCACTTTTCATGCCATCCCACCAGAAGTACTCTTTCAGGTCACTATACATCTTCGTGCTTCCAGGATGAATAGAGAATGAAGAACTATAACCTTCATCCAGCTGCTCCTTCTTTAATTCGGGGATGGGAGGAACACAAACCTGATTCCTGAACTTTATTACCCCATCACAATCAAGGTTGAATTCAGGAACGTTTCTCACCTTCTTTTGTAACTCAACATATTCTTTCAATGCCTCTTTAATCTTCACATGTATAGATGGTTGAACATTTATTTGAGAAAGATACGATTTTTCCCCTTTAATTATAATTCCATGATCCATCCTTTGTAAATCCATAAATATTGGATCTTTTGTGATCATCATCATGGATAAACTAGCATGGTCTTGTCAACTTAATGCATCTTCCTCCTTGTTTACTTTCCCAGGGTGGTAATGGATTGAGCAGTCGTAATCCTTAATCAGCTCCAACAATCTTCTTTGATGAATATTCAGCTCCTTTTGTGTGGAAAATATACATTAAACTTTTATGATCAGAATAAATATCACACCTTTCACCATAATGGTAATGCCTCCAAATCTTTAATGAAAAGATTACCGCATCTAACTCCAAATCATGTGTTGCGTAATTTTGCTCATGGATTTTCAACTGTCGTGAGGCATAAGCTATCACCATATCATTTTGCATAATATCACACCTGAATCCCTTCTTGGATGCATCACTATAGATCACAAACCTTTCTCCACTACAAGGCAGTGTGAGCACAGGTGCACTGGATAACCTTATTTTCAACTCCTTGAAATTCTCTTCACATTCTTCCGTCCAAACAAACTTAACTCCTTTCCGAGTAAACTTGGTGAGTGGATTAGATAATCGTGAAAAATCATTCTCAAAACGTCGATAATATCCAGCCAAACCAAGAAAACTTCGGATCTCTGTTATTGTTGTTGGTCTCGACCATCTTTCGATAACCTCTGTTTTTGCTGGATCCACAGATATCCCCTCTTTTGAGATTATGTGACCCAAAAATGCAACTTTTTGAAGCCAAAATTCACACTTGGTATATTTGGCATTAAGCTTCTACTTTCTTAGGGTATTCAATATAATTCTCAAGTGATCTTCATGTTATTCCTTTCTCTTTGAATAGACAAGAATGTCCTCTATAAAGTCTACCACAAATTGATCAAGATAGTCTCTAAAGACTCTATTAATCAGATCCACGAAGATAGCAGGGGCATTAGTAAGACCAAATGGCATCACTATAAATTCATAGTGTCCATACCTTCTACGGAAAGCCGTCTTTGGTATATCCTCCCTTTTGACCCTTAATTGATGATACCCTGAACGAAGATCAATATTGGAAAAGTATTGAGCTCCTTGTAGTTGGTCAAATAAGTCATCAATGCGTGGGAGAGGATATTTGTTCTTGATAGTGATCTTGTTAAGTTCTCGATAATCAATGCAGAGTCTCATTGATCCATCTTTCTTCTTAACAAATAGAACAGGTGCTCTCCAAGGTGACGCACTAGGGCGTATGATTCCGTTATCAACATTCTCTTGGAGTTTCTTCTTCAATTCCTGCAACTCAATTGGGTCCATTCTATAAGGTGTCTTTGAAATAGGCAAAGCACCCGGTACGAGTTCTATTGAGAACTTAACTTCATGATTTGGTGGAAGTCCTGGTAATTCCTCCGAAAAGACATCATCAAACTCCCGTACAATGGGAATATTCTTAATCGTGAGTTTCTCACCAACCATTTGAGATAAATAACCTTCATTTACTGGAATAAAGACCCATAAGATGGAAGAAATTTCCACTGGAAGGTTATGTTCTTCATTGCATTGATAGACGATCATAAATTGATCTGGAATATGAAATGTGACTTCCCTTCATTGGAAATTGATATGAGCTCCATGTAGAGAAAGAAAATTCCTGCCAAGAATCACATCAAATTCCATTATAGGAAGGATCACAAGATTTGTAGGAAGCACTTTCCCACAAACTTCAATCGGAGAAGAATTATAAACTTTTGATGCGACTGTTGTGCCATTAGGTGTTGTCACAGCTAACTCAACATCTAATTGTTGAGGTAATATGGTGATACCCTTTGAAAATTCTTCTGAAATAATAGTGTTGGTGGATCCAGAATCAAATAAAACATTTGCTACTTTATAGTGGATGGTAAGTGTACCTTTCACCACATCGTTATCGTACTCCACATCACTGATAGAAATTGCATGTGAATTTCATTTGTCTTTAGCCTTAAGAGTTTGTTGATGTCGACCATCATCATCCACCGTTGGTTTAGGGCATTTATTTCCATATTGTCCCATCTCCTTGCACTTGAAACATTGAAGTGTAGTAGGTTCATTCTGTGTATCCCTTCCTTTGTTTGCATCATTAGACATCTTCTTCCCATCATCGCGGCATTCAAATGTCTGATGACATTCTTTTCCACATTTGAAACATTTACTTGTCCCTTTAAGAAAACTCCCTCTATGTTTCTTTCCACAATTTTTGCATAAGGGAAAGCTCATCTTCTTTTCAGTGTGCTCTTTAGATTTTACTTTGAATTCCATTTTCCCCTTCTTATCAAACCCATATGACTGATGGGTTACTCCAATCTCCATCTCAACTTTGAGAGCACATCGAACGATTTCCTCGTAGCTATTGAAGTTTGTTATGGCTAATGCCCTTCGAAGACTTGGTTTTAAGCCACTAAAGAATCGATCGATCTTACTCTCAGGTTGGATAATAATACCAGAAGAGTACCTTGCAAGTATTGTAAAATTTACTTCATAGATACCAACAGATTCATCATCCTTTTGCTTCAGTTCAAGAAACTATTTATCCATCTTTGTACGGAGAATAAGAGGGAATTACTTATTGAAAAATAAGTTCTTGAACTCGTCCCATTACATGGACTCAATTTCATCCCTTTTCCTCGTATTCTTAATAAGATTCCACCATTGATCAGCATCTCCTTCCAAAAGATACACTGCCAGGATGACTTTATCATGTTCAGAGCATTGAAGAACTGAAAATATCTTTTCAGTAGTACTAATCCATTGTTCAGTAACTAATGGATCAGTAGACCCGCTGAAAGAAGGTGGACGCTGCCTCATGATGTATTCAACGGAATTTTTCTCCTTCCTTTGCTCGTTTGGATGTCCTGCATGATTCATAGCTTGAGATAGTTGTGTGAGCATGGCTACAAGATTTTGCATTCCAGCTCCCATAACGTTTGGTTGCTCAGGGGGAAAATCATTGCATTTCCCGTCGCATTCCGCATTAACACGGTTCCTTCGGGTTCCATACATTGACTAAAACCAAGAAGAATAGTGTGAGAAACACTAATTATAATAGGAAAACCACATAATCAAGAATAAAATTTCACACTTAAGGTCTTATCATAGGTTATTCATTGCCATTTCTAAAACACAATGATTGTGTTCTATGCTTAGACTTATCCTTAGGGTTCTTACTAAGGCTTTCACATCATAGTTTCCAAAGGTTGACTATAACCTCCCTTTGATACCAACTATAACGACCCATACTTTACATACATTGTTAATACATCAAAATTGAAGCATACTTATTACAACATATAACAAAACCACGAAAGGACCGTATAGGTATAGTGTCTTTAGAAACTGGGAAACATAAACAACTGGTTCATAAAGCATCTACTATTCCTCCCATTTATTTCATCATATCTAGAGTCCCTTTTTGGAATATTCTACTTAATAACCTTCTTCCTGACCTGGGGAAATAAAACATACAAAAGGGTGAGCTCAAATGCTCAGTAAGGGTAAACAATAGAAATATCAATCACATCATATACATAATCACATAACTTTTGGAAATATTAACCTGCAAAAGAGATCATTATTTAATAACATGGGATAAATAATGGCAGTGAAATGTAATCCCAATAATCATAACTTAAAACATGAATCTTTTTGGCATACACACATAATAATAGAAAATCATATCTTATTAGTCAAGACTCATTGCCAAGACTATCTTAGTGGACAACTTCCATTTCTGAACCGATTCACCCTCGTTTCAGTCCTATTTCAATGAACCGGTATAACCTACCGTTCCAGCCATGTCTATCTCGTGAGATATAAAATCGTTACCCAATTCATTGGAGGGAGATATAGGTCCCACCCATCTCATAATGATACCATTCTTATGTGTTCCACATAATCATAAATCATACATTATTACATAACCCATGTAATAAAAATGGGAATCTTAAACATCATGACATCATAAAACAATTTATATAAGATAATGGAATTCATAAAAATATTTCCATCACAACATAATCAAATCCATGTAAAAATAGGGATAGAAATAGAACCCTATATTGTCTTAGATGGAAAATAATTTTGATAAAACTCTTGAACTCCATTCTTGAGGAAAATATCCTTTCTACTTGAAAAACATTTATCCTTTCATAACATGTCATACAATTTTAAACTAAAAGAAGTTGATTAAAAATAAATTTGAAAACTTGTAAAGGAAGATTCTTGGAAATAATTTTTTAAAAATCCATTCATGCCGTATATGTTAAAAAAACATTATTCTCGTACTTTTGTAGGAAAAGTCAAAAAGTACCTCGTACGAAAACCGACAAAAGATTCCATTCATATCATTTACTAAAAACTCACCGAAGGGTAAAATTGGATTTAAAAAATTGTAGATGGATAATATTACATATTGAGGAATCATGGATGTGGATGATAAAATACAATCCACTAAATACCAAAGTATAAACAATCTCGGATAAAAATGAGATTGCGATATTTCCCTCACCTTAGGTCCGTTTTGCTTCGTAAGTGTCCAAACCTCCTGTATAATGATTTAAATAATGTTATTGACTTATTCTAGAATCATACATATTTTTATGATATCATATATGGTCATTTTCTTAGCTTCTTAGTAGTAATATTTCATTTCTACTTGTTATTCGGGTGTTTATAACTTTTTGTTCTTATGCGTGTTTTGCCGAATAAATTATTATTCTTATATTTAGGTTATAGATACCTCATTTCCAGAATTTTATTTCTGTAATATATATCATATTAACTCATTCATTTCATTTATATAATCATTATTAAATGAAGATCATGTAGAACGAGTCACATCACATCGTGGAGACGGTATTCCGTACGTACGCACGAGTGATGATATCGTTCCTATGATCGTGGAATTGTATTAGAGTATATGTATACTATTTCAGAATAATTATCACTTAATAATAGTCATATAAAGTCATTATTTACACCATTATATCCATCCAAGTAAGGTGGTGGTGGAAAACAGATTACACCACGGCGTGGAGACGGTATTCCGTACGTACGCACGCGCGGTGATTTCTTTTTGAGTAGGATGGATAGATGCTGAAATAAGGTTGTTTCATACTTATAATAACATATCAGTATATGATTGATACTGATGTTATTACTTAATAATGAAAAAAATAAAGAAGAAGAAGTGTAAGAAGAAATAAAGATGAATGAATCGGTAACGGACATTACCTCTTCTTTGAAGTTCTTCTTTGAGACCTTCTTTTAGGGCACTAAAATTGGTCTTTGAAGAAGACCAGGACCTCTAGGATGTCTCTAGGGAAGTGGATAGGAGGAATTGGCAGTTTTTGGCCGAGCTTGAAGTCTCAATGTGGTGTGAGGAAGAGGGGGAGGAGGTGCCCTTTTATAAGGGAGGAGAGAGGCACCTTTGTGAAAACTAAAAATATTATTTTATTATAAAGTCAAATTCGGTTTTATATAGCTCCAAATTGATATATTTCGAAGCTAAGGCGGGGATGGGTAGAAATACTGTCATCCAATAGAATTTAGACAAGTTTAGGTTCCTATTTTAACCTTATCATTTAGATTTAACATTAAGCTAAATAAGGTTACTTTTACTGTGTCTTCTTGTGTTCTTATACTATAATGTTAATAAACAAACTATAAGCAGCCAAACGAACCCCAAGTTGTTTATTATTAATATATATAACATAATATAAGTCATTTGGACGAACCTTAGATTTTTAGGAATAAAATAACATTTACTAATATAATATTTGTTTTAAAAACTATTTTATGTCAATTTTGACACTATTTAGTAATTGATTTTTCTGAAACTCATTACAGAATTATTAGTTCGAACCAAGTTAATTAAATCAATACTAACATGTCATATTAACCTATAAAATTAGTGTAATTCCTAAAAAGTCTCAAATTACATTTATTTTGGTGTTTATAACATTAATTATGTCAATATTTCATTAATAAGATAATTACTACATCATCTTTGTGTCATGAATAAATTAAATTATTTATTGTCTAAAAATTACAAATAAAATACCATTATGTAGGAAATCATTTTAGATTTATAATGAATATTTATAGTCGAATTTATCTGATTTATTACCCCATATTAAAAATTATTTTCTTATTCAACTTTGATATTAATTATTTTAACCCATCTTTAAATAAATTTATAATAAATGTCCTAATCTAATCCAAGTGGGCCTAAATGGTCATATTTTATTCCTATGTTTGTTTTTGGTCGAATTAAACTTATCCAATATAATTAGGACATGTGTTAGGGTAATAATAATATCATCTTTACCTTTAATTACCCTATTTACTTTTAACCGTGGTTATAAAAAAGTAAAAAGTTACTATTCACCCAAAAAAAAATTTCATCTCATTGAACCACATTTTAGTCCTTGATATTAACCATGTCTCTCGGATTTTCGAAATTCCACTCACAGAAGCGGTAAAATTATGTTTTATGAAAAATTAGGTTTTTTAACTACCACTTAGTGGTTTCACTATTCTTCAAAAATTGAAAGTTTTCAGAAAAATACCAAAATTTCACCCTCGGCTAATTTCGACATTCCGAATCCAAAAATGAAGACCATTTTGAAAAATAAAAATTAAAACATTTCCAAAAGTTGTTATTACTATTCATAATGGCCAGTTTTAATAATATTTTAATAGTATATCGTTGTTTAGTGAAACTCGGTATTGCGTACGACGCAAGCTATTGAGGAGGGCCGCAGTTGCGTATAAAGCAAGACAATCTAGTGTTGTGTGTAGTAAAATATTCCTTTGATGATTTATAAAAACAAAATATTTCTCATAAAAGTCTCGGGCGTTACAGTCTGAACCGCGGTAGGGTCAGTTTCACTATGGGGCTGCAGGCTAGTAGACTAGATCGGGCCGGACGGGTTGGTCTGGCCCAATGGAGGAGGGTCCGACCAATTTGTGTTGGACTGGCCCAATTCGAGCCCATCTTTGTTCAAAGGGGTGTATCTCCTAAACGGCGCATCCGTTTGATGCACGATCTGCAGCCACAGGTTTTCCTTGTCATGATAGAATTTATGAGTTTTGTTAATAGAGTTATATATTCTGTGCCCAAAGTTAGGTGTCCCATAATTAATTAATTTAATAATAATATATTAATATTAAATCTTGCAATAGACCTATCTCTCGAACATGATGCCCAATTGATTCGTCGTCAAAATTTTCATGACCCTGGTGTTGAGGTGTACCTTCCAAAGATGGTTTGGGACCTTTGCAGTTTTGTTTCACCGCATAGTGGTGTGAAACACTAATTGAAAATATGTAATTAATTAATTAATTAATTAATTATTGCATCATATCTAAATTCTCTTTGGGAAGTCTGCCCGATGCGCAGTCATTGGCAGTATGACCCCAGTCTGGGTGCGATCTTTTTGAGATTATTATCGAAGAGTTCTGGTAGGAGACATGGTGAGGGCCCATTTGACCTAGTTCGAACGTTTTGTGGTGAAATGCCACTTTTTCAGCCAACATCTCTTTGGGGTGTTTGAGATCCTCTTATTGAGTGTTTCGCTGAGGAAATTGTGACGGTGCAATCCGCCCTGCAAAATTCAGGTGCAAGGCGTGTGCCCCATCAGGTATATTCCAGACATATGCTGTGTTTTTTCGACTTATGCTTCATAAGTCCGTTCGGGGAAAATGAATAGCCTACTTTTCTTGTTTATCATCACGGATCGAAGTGGCCCGATCCGCATGACGTATATGAAGATTGTTATGTGGCCCCCATGAGGCTCCATTATTGTATGAGGCTGGGAGATGGAGCTTCTGTGTCAGGAGTCTGTTTCAGATGAGTGAGTAGTCGATCATTCATGAATTTCTGCATGGATAGTGACGTTGTGATCTATTTGAATGTATGGATAATTATTCAAAATCTTTTGTTAAACGTGTAAACATGAAAGGAATATAAGTGCAAGATACTTTTGAAATGTTTGAACAGAATAAATGGCTTAGGTTATCTCTGACTATTGCGAGAGATGAGAAAATTTAGGAATAGATATGGTCGATGTTCTAGTACTGTTTGAGGAGTTGTGTCAGTTAACTTATTATTCTGACCCTCTAGCTAAGCAATGAACGTCGTGCGCTCGTTAGACTTTTTACTATTTTGGTGTGTACCCTGGAAGTACCTTGACAAGCATAGTCTTACTTTTTCAAAATTTTGGTCACGAAAATGGTTAGGTACATGGCATTGTGATGAGGATTGGACACACATAGTGTGGTCCCCCCATGTGTCATGTACCACTACGAATCTTGTACCTCTCGTATCTATTTCTTATGAACATGGATTGTGTCCTTTGAGCATACTATCCCTAGAGTTTATTTTCTTACGACACGATGGTTCCATCGGTAGTGGCTTTCAAGATGCGATGTGAGATTTTCCAATTGAGGTTCTTATATGAGGGGATGATTGATGATGATAGTGATGGTAATGATGTTTTAAAATCACCAGAATAATCCTAGAATACCCTCTAGCGATGCTGGGCAGTGGTGTTCACTAGTAACTCTTTCAGGGGATACTCCCTAGCACATTTGGGCAGTGGTGTTCGCTGATATCATTCAAGGTATACCCTCCGGATCAGCTGGGAAGTGGCATTATATAGTTACATATTCATCGATTACCCTCCAGCTGGTCTAGGTAGCGGTGTTCACTGATGAATTTTATAAGTATATCCTCCAGTAGGGGTATATTTGGGTTCACGAATTTCTTACACAATTAGTCAACTATAAAGCATAGCCATGAGATATACATTGACATGAATTTGGACGCTCAAAAATGAGGGATGCTTTTCCCACAAATACAAATCCTTGTGTTGTGACCTAATACCGTGAGTGCGAGAGAGAAATTCCCAAGTAGATATTATTATGTTGCAGTGATTGAGCCCCTTTGACTTGCAGTTCATGGAAGACTTGTGGTATGCTGGGAAAGGATGGTTTTTACATCTAGAACTTCTTGTGACTCATTTCCTAGGCTAAGATACTTATATTATAATCCTCTTTCTCTCTCATTTGGGTTCCTTTGGTAGAGAATATATATATATATATATATATCATATTGTAGTACCCACTCCTTGGGCTTCGGTTACTCTCCTTCCAAAAGAGGTGAACTCACATGAGGTATTCCACATGAATTTCATGTCTATATTCCTGTTGTTGGAAGTGTATAATCTCATACTATAGGTAGCAAATAATCCTCGATAAGTTCACCTACTCACCGTTTTTAGCTCCACGTAATCGGACGAGCTTACTTCATTTCTTTAATGGGTTGAGCTGTACTATTTTAGTGTACCTTGTTCTATCTACGACTTCCCTCTTCAGTACCTCACATGATGCTACCTTGAACCATCCTGGCATCCTAATGATTATTATTACACTCACCCCTTCTTGGAATTTTCTAGCACGCAGTTTTCCATTGTAGACGATGGACAGGTCGATCGTGACTTCAGAGGAGCATAAGGATACAGGGTTCTTGGACCGCATGTAGGGGTCGTATCATGGGATCCAGGAGCAATGCTCTCTCAACTGATTTCACTTTCAACCTGTTGTTGGGTTGTGGATTATTTTTGGTTGGGTGTGTACTATTATGTATTTGTACTGGTTAAGAGTCGACACATATTTGTTGTTTATATATAGAAGTGTTGTGTCTTGTTTCTTTTGTCCTTTTTAATTTTTCATTTATTTCATTTTGTGTGTGTGTACAACTACTTAGGGAAATGCCTCCATGAGTTTTTTATGCCCTTGGTGCTATAATCCTGCTCTTGGCCCATGGAGGTGGGTTTGGAGTAGTTATGGCTTGAGCCCCAGTAAGGGTTGGGTTGGGACATTAATTTTCACGTAAAATTTGTCCAAATGGAATGAAATTGAAATAAAAATAAGTATATGGATATAATTTCATAAATAAATAGGATTATGGAATTTTTTGGATTCATTTAACACCATATAATTTAGATTAACATTTACTTAACCAATTTTAATTTTATGTATATTAATGAGATTTTAATTAAAGCAGAACCAATTAAATATCTGTAGGACTATAACATACTTATGTGTAATATCATTTATGATTTTATAATTAATTTATTTTATTTTTTGTCAACTAAATGAAAACATTTTTGGAGTAGTGTATGTATTATATAGAAAAATATAACACAAAAAAAATATAAATAAATTTCAATAATTAATATAACATAAATATATATAAAAATGTTATTATAATTCATTTATACCGATTTTTTCCCTATGTGAAATCTTTAATGATATTGTAAACTAATAGAGTGAACTATTGTAACACACATGGATTTAATAATATGTAAATAATTTTCTTGGATAATTTTCCTTTAGATAAAAATATTTTGATCCATATATGATAAGGGTATAATTTCATTAATAAATTTAGAATTGGGATGAATATTTATTGAATTTTAAATAATTTTTTACATTTATTTACCAGATATACACTTTACTGATGTGATAATATTTACCAGGGTAAATATGTATATTCACTAAAAATAAACGGGTCATATTTACCAAATTTTAATATCATAATTATAAACATTTATAAAATTTCATATTATTTTAATAACCATAAATTTAAATATTAAATTTATAAAAAATATTTAAAAAATGCTACAGAAACTATTTTTTAGACAAAATATAATTTCAATCCAACAACAAGAATTATTATTATCATATGCCTATATATATATTTTCTAAACGGTCTGAAATTTTGGAAGGTAGATAATAAATATTTTTCTTTATAAAATTATATAATAGATATGAAATAAAATTATAAATAAGATATTCATTTCTTGGATGAAAATATTTTTTCTGAAAAAACCTCACTTTTATTTCACAATAATTGTTTTAATTATAATAATTTAATAGATAATGAATTAATTTTATAAATATGAAAAACATTAATTTTACATAATTTATTTACTTATATTCATAATAATAAATCGAATTTCTAGGTGATAATGGACACATAATATTTTAGAAATGTTTCACAGATCATTTAATCACAATGTTGTGCATAACAGAAGGTTTCGATCGAATGCAATTATAAAAAAGGAAATATATCATAATAATATAAGGGTGTTAAAATCATTAATTTCAAAATTTATATAAATGATGAATATTTACATTAATAATAATCATTTTAATGTGGATTTAAAGTAAATCTAAGTGGGTAAGTAATGCAAAGATATCTCAAATTATTAGTAAACTATTGAATTAAGTAATTTCTTTATGAATGATAATGCATGGAATCGAAATTTATTATGGAAAAAATAATAATTAGTAAAAAGAATATTGGTGAGTATATATTATCATGAAATACTAAAATGAAAAATAGGAACACCCATTAGTGGGTCATTCTAAAACCCTTGTTTATAGGGTACATTACTCTAATATGCGGATATCTCGCGCGCCTCTATTACTTTTCCTCCAAAGAGGTATTATGATCATCACCCATGAGTGAATAAAAATATTTAGTGATGATTTATTATATTTACAAGATATATCTGGTGAATAAATTATTTAATCTCTACCCTAGGTTGATCAAAATTTCCTAATACAATTGAAAATATTATTGTAAAAAACATGTTTAAATAACACTAACATTTCCTTTATTTCGAAATATTGTTTTATAAGAACCACATAACAAAGATGACTAAGGTAGTAGAGAAATGTTATGAGATAATGGTAGCCACCAATATCATTTTGGGACCACATTACAATCTACATTAGTATGTGTGATGATTAATAGCCAATTTTCTATTTTCAACTTCTTGTTAAATGTAAAATCAATAATTTCTACTAATGTAAAATATTCCAATATATCAATGAGAAGTAACCTCTAAAAAGTGTGTGGATAATTAAAGAAGAACCATTATGACATGAATTCAACCCCATACCCCCATAATTTCTCTCTTATACATTGGTCATGATGGACCCTCCCTCATGATTACAGTAGAGGAAATATAACACATTTTTTATGTCCTCTACCATGATATAATTTTATATTATTCATTATTCACATAGAAATTATATTCAAAATTATTAATATTGAATAAAAACACATGGTGGGGAAGATAACATCTCTGTAATTATTGATTGATTTTTAAGTCTTCTGCTTCACATCATATGCTCAGATTTTTCTTCAATGAACTAATATATTGTACTTTTTATATCATAAAAATAGATATAGGGGTTTCAAGGATTAATAATTTTTTGGAATCATGATTCACAGAGAATCATTAAAAATTTTCCTTGGGATTTTTATAGTATGATTTAATTATAAATTTATTCTCACTTTATTGGATCATATGGGCTCTTCCTATAATGAATTACAATCAATTCACACATATATATTGATCCCTCCATTGAGAGGGTGTGGGTAATCTTCCAAATTTTATCATTATAATAGTATATTAATGTATTGTGTTTGTATATTTGTAACTATTATAGAAGAACCAATGTCTGGAGTTTTGTTCTATGACATTTTTTATCCATATTATAATTGCATACATGTGATGGATTGTTTTCTGAAACCTATTTTTTAATTTGATTTCGGTATGAATATCTATTGAATATCATTTTAATCATTTCATTATAATTGAATCATAAATATAATATATTATTATTTGAAAAGGAAAAGGTATTTAAACTTATATATGTCATTTTCATCATCCTACATAATAATCAACTCCACCTATTTTAGAGGGGAATGATATTTTAGTAGAGTAGCATGAATCCAATAATGTTGGGGATTTCAATGGTATTAGCGATTCTTAGTTATGATATTTCCTTTGAGTTTAAAACCTATCACAGTTTCATGAAAAGTTGATAATTTCGCATTTGGCTCATGGTAATAATTTTTGGGATTTCTCTTATTCCATGGAGTGGGGGGGGATTTCATCCCTCAACTGTTTGGAGGCTACAGATAGATGGGTTGTTTTTAAATATACAAAAAGTGAATCATGCGCCGAATTATAATTACGAAATGTATCAATGTATCAATATTTATTGAAAATATTTATTAATGTTTGTCTAGTACTCAAAGGATGTTAACTAATAAATAATGGAATGGTGGATAATTTTCTATTTCATTTTTTTCCAAACCATATTGTGATTCATCTTTGGAAGAATGTGTAGTCTTTCTAGCTTTCCCTAAATCAAAATTGAAAATCATTGGGGATTATGAATAGGAGTAAGGTAATGTGAAATATTTCATTAGTTCAGTTGTAAAAATATATGGATTTTAATACTAGTTAGTCAATTAATAAATATGATATTAACCTGAATTATATAAAATTTATACCTTTAGGTGTTGTATAGAAAATGAAACATCCATTTTTGAAGGATAATATTACGCATTCTTATTAGGAATATCGAGAATATATGTCTAGGAAATTAATAAATAAACGAGGAAATTTGTTATTTTATATATGGATTGGGGATCTGGTAAAATCCATCTAGTGATGGTGGATGTCCATCGAGAATAACTATATAATGATATCTTCAGTGTACGTGAAGGGAATGGTGAATTATAGTATTCATATATTTAATAATATCTAGTTAATAACATCAATGATAAAAAATTAGATAGATTTTATGACTTATTAATGGATGGAGAGAATTCCTATAAGAAAGAATTGGTAAATGGTAAGAATAATATGGAAGTAAATGAGAGGATCTAAACTCTTCATCACTTGAAGAGAAATAAATATTACTCACATTAAAATTATACTGATGTTACCAAATCACTTGTGATAATGTTTGACTTGGAAAAAGATTATTAACATTGAAAAAATGTTTTTTGATGTGATATTCTCTTTTATAATAATGTATATTTGTTATATAATTAACGGGATTTCACTTTTGTCTGACCTTGTTCTATATTTGTATTCCACATTCTTAATTTCATTTTTTCCGACCCATAATATTTTTTCCCATTACGATACCATTCATTAAATGAAACACTCAAATGTATCAAATTATTGAAAATGAAATGGTTTGAAAAATATATCTAATTATATATTTTTGATGTGAAACTCATTTATATGTGTAGTTAAACAATACCAAAACTATGTGGTATTTTAATGGTTTACATTTACCATCTTAGTTTCAATGTTATATATAGGATTTTGTGTCATTATATCTATATTTCATTAACCATGTTTTTTGTTCAATGATAAATATTATTCATGTACATAGTATTATATTTCTCATTAATTATTAATGAAACATAATACTTATAATAATTAGATATAATGATAAAATTATTATTTATAATTGGTATAATGAATCATTTTCTAAAATCTAGAATCAATCAAATAGTTAAATTTAAATAATAAATTATTATATACTATACAACCCATTTTCCCCTTTTTTGTTTTAGATATATTTCTCCATTAGAAAATTATTCACCATTTTTTTGGAACATAACTAATACATATATGATATGAAAACCTATAATTTAATTTTAATGGGTCTAAATGATAATCCATTACATTAGAAACATAGAAAAAATTATTTTTTTGGTTACGTTTATCTAGAAATTTGAAAACATATCTTGTAGTAATAACAGTGTATATATTTATAATGAAAATAAAGAACAAATATTAATTAAATAATTTTTATGTTTAGCATGATTCTAGTCTATAATAAAAAAGATTTATCAAGTTTTTCTCATTTTTAAAAAACCTCTAGTTATTATTTTTATAGAATATATATAATAATTATTGATGAACAAATGCATCCATTCATTTAGTGGTTCAATTAATATATTTAAATATACATTAAATATATTTTTGTTTCAACTAAATATCTATTCACTTTATATTTTGTCCATGAAAATATTATCACATATAACTCATTGATAATTTTGTAAACAACATCTTATCAAAAAATTTCTTTCAATTCAACATATATTCATACATAATGATGCCTAACATTTATAGTTAAAAAGATATTTTATGACCAAATGACACAATTAAATTTGTTTACTTGAATTATAAGGATAGTTATTCCCTTCATTAATTATATAGGATTATTTGATGCATGTAACTTTTATGAGCACATGTACTAAACAATCAATGTTATGGTAATGATTTAATATCAAATGGATCTAAAAAAATAATATAAATTTTTGTTCCAAATTATTTTATTTCATTATATTAATATTTTTACACGATATATGTGTGACTAGATCAAATAAATAGGCTTTTGATTCAAATGAATATAAAATAATTATCATTTTTTAGTTCAAATAATATATTTGACTTTTAATACTAATGTCTGTATTATGAATCAATGATAAAAATTTTTTATACACTATATGTATCCACGTGAGACATATATGTGTGGAATAGAGAAATCATTTATGTATTGAATCTATATCATATAAAATCAAAATATTACTCATGTGTGTGTACGCTGTAAAAGTAATATCACCATTACCTTTTAGTCAAGTTCCAAACTCACAGGTTAGTGGGAATGTGTACATAATGTCATACTATACCTATACCATTACATAATAAAAATAGTAATGTTATTATAAAATAAAATATAAAAATATAAAAATCTTTATATTAAATACTCAATATGAAATTAAAATATAAATATAAATAATTTTTTATGAACTTGTTTGTTCTCTAAGGGGTAACAAAAATAGAAGAAAAAAATTTGGTGAATTGTCATTCTAAAAAATCAGAGTATAAATAATAAGATATGAATATTCTCACTGAAAATATTAAAAGAATAAACCATATAAAAATATTAAATGAAAATAATATGAATATGAAAAAAATTATTATTATAATTTTAACGTAGTACAAATCTATATGAGCATACTACTACTATTAAAAAAACATTATTTTTATATCCCAATATAGGATATCAATTTTTAATCCTATTGAAATGTCTTTAATTACACCTTTTTCAATCCTAGATTCATAAAATAATTTAATTTAATTTTTTTATTTTATAATAGAATTAATCCTTTTATAAGTGAGAACCTAAAATGGTCATTTACATGTTTAATACCAATGTAATTCATTTCCTTGGTTTAGAAGATCCTGGTATTTTTTTTGTGGAAACATAGCCTAGTCATTTACATGATCATATAAAAAGAGTCATCCTAATGAATTTCCATAACCTATGCTAGGATACTGGTAAAGACAAACTCATTCCACTAAGGGTATACTGTAAATCCAAAATCAAATATGATAAGAAATTCCTATATTATTTATGTGTTTTATCAAACATGATCTTCTTAAGGGGATATAATATACTGAATATTCTATGAGAAAATAATAAACATATATTTTCCACTCATAAGGGAAGTCCATAAAATTGAATTTCATATTATCATGGGGATATACAGAATAAAATCTTACAAAATAATGATGTAATTAAATTATTTAACCCTATTAATGATTATCAATGACGATTTTGTTTCAGGATCAAGTAGGTCACATAAACTTTTGATTATTGAAACTATTAGACTTTGAAAAATATAAATTCACTTTACAAATCACATGATCTATGAATCTTAGATACATAGCCTCAAAATATGTAAACCGATGATAAATGTTATTTCATTTTTATTTTTCTTCACTAAAAGTTTCAAAATTCTTATATTAAGAAATTAAAATAATAAATTTTATAACGTTAAAATCCATTATTCTATATCATAATTTATATTATAAAAAATTTAATAATGAATATACTTCTAGTGATAATTTATTTTCAATAATAAAATTGATAAAACTGGAATACACAATATTTTGTTATAACAAAAAACAAAAAATTAATATGTCATTATATTCATCAATAAATTATGAAAAAAATTTCCCTAGAGTAATAATGTATTTCATTCGTGTACAACTCTTTTTATTAAATAATTTCTAATATGATCACGTCCTTTTTCTTATTCTTATATATTTCTCAAACTAATTTCCCAAAAAATAGTTCATGTTAATTTTTCATCAATGATAGATAATTAATTTACATGTGAGTTCTCTCTCATTATTGTTTAAAAAATAATATAGGTTTTGAATCGATTCATAATTATTAAAAAAAATAGTACATTAGTATATTATTGATAGTATTATAAATGGATGACCCTAGACTATATATGTCATTAACACATCATATATTGTAAAATTTCTGTTTGAATATATCATGTTGGAAAAAATATAATATGAATGTTATATATACTGGATCCCATGAAAAAATTTTCAAAATAGATTTAAAATAATCCCTTCATAACTGAAATAATTAATATATTGTTTTATAATGATTATATCAAGAGAATCAAGCAACGTAAACATTAAGTAAAATAAAATTTGAAATAAAAAAAAATGCTTGTTTTCATAATTCATGTATACATGTTCATATGAGTATATAAATAATATTATACATTTTTTTCATTTTAAAATAATTTCACACAATAATTGAAAAATATATAAAACAGTCATTCTAGTTAATGAATTTAGATCAAAAAAATTACACATTCTAAAAAATTAAACATAATGAAAAAAAACTATCTATATAAGATGTTTCTAAATGGAATCCATGTATCATAATATTATTAAGTTAAATATTACACATTACCAAATATTCATTTTTCATAAAATATATAAACTAAAATATAAATGTTAACCAAATTATAGATAATTTAATTCTAACTAACATAAAATGTACACATCGTTTGATATTCAACATAAGTAAATTTTATACATAAGTAAATTTTTAATGTCATGAACTAACTTGGGAACCCTAGTAACACGATATCCAAGATACCATAGATATATCCTGAAAGGAATTATCAATCCCTATGGTTCATTGACTAGAACCACACATCATACAATGTGTAAGATGAAAATATTTCTTCCACAAGACATGAATGAAGTAAAAAAATAAGTCAATATTCATGTAAAAGAAACTCCACTAGTGGTAATGCACCTGAATAAAATAATCCATAAAACCTAAAGTACTATAACCCATGTTAAAAACTATAGAATTCATATCTATGGTCCTTAAGGAAACAACTTTAAAAGTACTAAGATAAATAGTTGGATCCACCTCTAAGAGATTCCTTCACATAGCTCGAACCTAGAAATAGAAGGTCTATAAACACCGAATGAAAAAAATTGTTGTGATGCTAAGCCTAGTAGTATACCACCAAATATTCCATAAAAGCTTCAAAATATTGATTATCTGAAGAAAATAATTAAATAAAATATTTAAACAATACATGCTATAATGTTTCAAATATATGGAAAATAATTTAAAGAATATTCATTTCTTTACCTGAGATCGAATATTTAAAAAACAATTGCTTAAATAATGTAGTTTTATTAAATCCTGAAATGGCATGGAAATAATTTTTACAACAGTAGTATACATTTTTGTATCTTATATAAATTAACAATCAAGACATATGGTCAACTTCCATGTATATATAACAGTATTAATTAGCTATAGGAATCCGCAGTCTATATTTTATCTTAGTAAAATGAGTATACTCACATCCTCCTGACACTGGAAAGATGTGACTCCTCACCCTCTCATCAGGGATGTGACCCACCAATGTTATGTTGTAGAACATTGTTATATTTTATTATGTATCCAAATAACTCAACAACTACCTA
The DNA here is from genome assembly GCA_963277665.1 of Viscum album. Taxonomy (NCBI): domain Eukaryota; kingdom Viridiplantae; phylum Streptophyta; class Magnoliopsida; order Santalales; family Viscaceae; genus Viscum; species Viscum album. Next base: position 649,104,146 of record OY728153.1, read on the forward strand.
AGGCATGAATGTGATCTTACATGATGTAAAATTTAATTTAAGAATGCATAAAAAAAATTAAATACCATTCATTAATTTCAAAATTCCAATTCTTCCAATTAAAACTATATAAGTTTTAGTTGAAAAATTTCCTTTTTTCCCAAATATTAATCTTATGGGGTTTTATCAAAGATTGTAATCCATTTTCACATGTTTGAAATCAAATCTGAACAAATTGCATCATTTTCACAATAATATAATTGAAATGATTTTCTTCAAATCCACAATTTAATTCAACCAATTTCTATAGACACAACATAATTAATTGAAATTGGGGGTTTCCTTTTTTTCTATGGGAAAACATTTTAAAAACTACTGATTTACTTGAATAGTGTTTTTATGAATTTAATTGAAATAAAATTTTAGAAATTTAATTTCAATCAATAATTAAATTAAATCAGAAAATACTATGATGTTAAATTTGTATAATCGGGATGAAACCACATATCTGTTCTCGAAACTCATCACTCAAAATGGAAACCCATCAATGTGAATGAAAGTGGAGAATACCTTGAAAATCATCTTAGAGAAAAGATCCAACACCAAGACGTGTAGATCCATCAATTCCAATATGATTTATTTAAATCCTAAGAGATGATAAAGAGATATAGATGAAGAATTACTACCCATATATTACCATCCAGAGTAGTGATGATCAAATTCTAAAGGAATGGATCTGTTGGAGTTGTAGGGAACCAGGAAAAACTGTTGAATACCATAGGGCATGGGAGATGAAACTTTAGAGGAGGATGAGAGAAATGACATGAACATTGCTTCATTTAAAGGATATTGTCCGGGAATTATAGGTTTTTTAACCCAGTTATACAATGTGAACTATTTTATTTTTTTTAATGGTAATGATGCTTTGAATTTGTAACACCCCATAAAAAATGGGGTTTTGCATGACATGTAACTTATAACCATGTCGTGTAATTTGTGAGATTTGTAAATGATGAATCACTCCTCATTGTGCATTAAAAACATATCATAAAATACTTCTTTCCATGTAAATGGTGTTCACCTTGTGTACCCATGACACCAAATACCACGGTTCATGTATTACACATAGATGTAGTTACACAATGTGTATCCTAGTTACATGTCGTGTAATTTCATGGTTGATTACATAAAAAATTGTATAATGTTGAAAAATAAATCTTGTTTCGGACATTACCATTATAGATTAACCCCCAATCCAAACTCAACCATTACACAAAAAAAAATTGGAAACTTGAAAAGGATTAAGATATACCTGTCAATTCATTAATGTGATGTTACATCCTCCCCTCCATTAAATCATTATATCCCAAAAAATACTACAAGGAAGCTTCAATGCCAAAGTGATGAGGCAACTTCTCTCTCATAAGGGCCACTAATTCCCATATATCATGACTATCAAACCATGATTCTAGTGTACATGAACCCAATGTATCATTCTCCTAGGAATTACCATGGACATAGAATCAACTATCATTACTGACTCCTTAGTTAGAGATATATCAGGTCCCATCTCAATATTACTCAAAAAAAATCATGATATGAATTAAAGGGGTACATTATCAGTTGGGATGCATGGAATAAAATATGCATTGATGTATGTCGTGGTGTAAGTTCTAAATATTAACAAAAATTCCCTTCCAAATCAAGAACCTCAATATGTCCCAAAAAATGAGCAGTAAGCTTCCCATTCCACCCAATCCATCGATGAACCGACTATGGTGAAACTATAAGAACACTTGATCACCAACTGAAAAATATAGAGGTCTATATCATCAATCATAATAAGGCTTATATTGGATATATTATATAAACATTCTCTTTCGAATAAGGTGATTCATATTTTTCATATCCTACACCATTCTAGGTCCAACCGAAGAACATTTATCTACATCCGACAAGTAAAATGATGATTTACACGACCAAACATTCAAGGCCTCAAAAGGAGCCATCCAAATCACAGGATAGAAACTATTGTTAAAATCGAACTCAACCAGCCCCATGTGATCATCCCATTACCTGTCTTATTTTAGAACCCATGTGTGAACTATATCCTCGATAATCATTATATATATCTCTGTATGAACATATTAATGTAGATGGCAGGTCCTGCTAAAAAACTGTGATCACAGTTCCTCCAAAATGACTCTCTAAGAATGAGAAGAAATCCAAGGATCCATCTCAGATATAATATAAAATGTAACTCAATGAAAACTAACAATTTCTTTAAAATAGATTCTTTCAAACTCCTAAACTTTAGCTATATCACTTATTGGTATAAAGTGAGCGGATTTTTTCATCCTAACAATCACAACCCATATCACAATTTTATTTCCCTGGGTACTTGGGATCTTGGTCGGAAAATCTATAGTGATCTCATACAAATTGAAACTACATTCTGGTAATGGATAAAGAAAATCTAATGGTTTCTAGTGATTGACCTTTCCAAATGGCGCATATAACAATGAGATACACACTCAACAATGTCTACCCTCATCCCAGACCACCGGAAATGTTGTTTCATATCAGATAACATTTTTTTGTTTTCTGGTTGCACTACCCACATGGAATTATGAAATCTCCCCATCAAATCATATCCTGCAACTAATGGAACAACAAAATACATATATCATATAATTCCTTCTATTACGAATGACCACTCTGAAACTGTCTCCCCATAAAAAATTTTGTCTATAATGATAAGGAAGTAATCATTATGATTTTCATATTGAAGAATAATCATGAGAATAGTATATGATAACTTAATGCTGGCTAGTGAAACATAAACCCCTTTCTCCTGAACTCCAATCTGAAATTGTTCAAAATGATCAGTCAGATATGATTCATCGAAAGATTCTTTTGCTAACTAGGTTGAATGTTTCCTGACGAACACATCTAAAATGAAATTTCATTTCCTTGGGGTATAGGTGATGTCAATGTTGAATGATTCTAGGGACTCCACTAAACACATGGGAAGAATATTAAAATATTTTTTCAGATAAGATATAACTCAGGATTTTGTGGTTTGAAATCATGGTATACCATCCTCCCTAAATGTAATTACACAAACTCCTAAGAACGTTCATTGAAAATTCATGTTTATGATCATAGGGTGGATAATTATTCTCATGTGGTATAATATGACGAGATCCAATGGAAACAACATGATTATCTTTCAAAACAACACGACCCAAACTAGATCCCGAAGAATAAAAAAAGATCACATAGCTTAGCCCAGCCTCTGGAAGAGTCAACAACGACACATTAGTCATAATAAGATTCAACTCAACAAATGAACTATAAAATTTACCATCACAAAAAAAATAATCCCCTTCCATGATAAATCAGTCAACAAAGAAACCAACATTGAGAAGTCCTTTACAAACCTGTGATAATATCCACCTATTATGATGAAGCATCAAATATTGAAGAAATTATGTGGTTTCACCCAAGCCATAAAAAACATCACCTTTTCAGGAAAAATTTATATACAATATTCTGAATCCATGTGTACCACGATGTTCACATAATAAATCCAACAATCAAACATTGAATGCTTGGCATAGAGTTATTGACTTCTCAGCAGACCCAGAATTTTTCTCATATGATGAACTTGTACTTGTCCATATTTAGTGTAAACAAGGATTTATTCCAAAAACACAAATACAAATGTTTCTATATACCCATGGAATATCTTGTTCACTAATGCTATTAAAATATAAGGATCATTTTTCAGACCAAAGTGAATGACAAGGAATTCATAATGGCCATACAAGCTATGATGGAATGTATTATGAATGTCATATTATTTTATCCACAAATGATTATAACCAAACTGATTATCAATTTTTGAAAAAAAAATTGAAACTATATATATATCCAACATACCATTAATATATGGAAACAAATACTTGTTCTTTTTCATGAATTTATTGATATTATTATAATAAAAACATAGGATAAGATATCCATCAGCCTTCTAAGAAAACATAACTAGCGCCTTCCAAGGTGACACACATGGGTATATGAATAATTTCTTAACAAGAAAATCCAACTAATACTTCACCTCTTTCATTTTAGATGTTGCAATTGAGTAGGGTGAATTCAAATTGGTTGAGTACCATGAATTAATTCAATGGAGAAATCAAAAACCCTTACTAATATAAATATATATAACTTTGAGTGAAATATACCGATAAAATAGACGATGACTGGAGGAAGAACATTTATCAAGGATTCACACTCTAGATTAAAGAAAACACTAATATCACTTTCCCAATCTATAGATAAGAATGTTTGAATCTTCTTGAAATTGGTTCACAATCCCCTTGAAATAAAAGAGATACACTACTAGGTATAGTAAAGTAGACCCATAGAAGGTAAAAATCAACCCAAGATTCACTAGAAATGATCCAATCGATCCTAAATATGACAATAAAATATTTCATGTCATGAACCAGAAATATCTATGATAGATCGACATGTGAAAGATTGAAGACAAAATCGAGACTATAAAGACCTTGCTATCACTTCATACCAATGGTTATAGTTATATCCATTACACAGTATAGTTTATTCATATGAATATTAATCATATTTACAATATGGGATGAAATAAATAAATGAAATTATGTAGTATCAAATAGACCAGTCACTAATGATGATGCTATAGAAATGGTACCCCTGACAGTCATTGGGCCCATGTTTGCTTCTTCTGGAGACTCTTCTATTGTGTGAAGATGATTCGTTCCTGATTATTGTTGCTCAAACCCTTTTGTATGTGAAGAATCAGGCTTCACCACTATATTAGGATGATATAATGATATTGTTCCACTATATAGTGTACTTAAATAAGGGTAGAATATGTATATGTGAGTTATCATCAACTAGAGCTAAAATTCATGGGTAACTCAGTGAAATTCCTATAATAATTTCAATATTTACACATTGGTAGCAAGTTAATGATCATAAATATGGTTCTATAAGAGGTTTGTAATAACTCTGCCATAATAAAAATCTATAATAATCATCACACATACGTTTCCCTTTGAAGGAAACAATTCCTCCATTGGGAGAAAAAGAAACCGACGATAATGCTAAATTTATTTCTATGTTCATCTCAACCATCATCTACTTATCCATCACATCATGATAAGTGGGTATTTTCATCAAGGAGACCTAAGAACAAAAATCTAATTGATGTCCCAACTCGAATATTCAAGCCTTCATCCTCTTATTAGACACAATATCCGATAAAAATTATTCTAATTCAACAATGTTATTTGAGTACTCTTTCATGGTTCTATTAACCTTCTCAAAAATGATAAACTACATAGACATGGACAACAACATTTCCTCTGGATATATCTAGTTAGTGAAAATATACTTGAATTATTTCCACTCTAATCCCTCATGATTCTATTTATATTACCATCATGTCCCACCTTCTCTTGATTGGTACTTCCATCTCGAAGGTGGATCTGTTTACATTCATCAAAGATGCTATTTCCAAAAACTCAAACATCCATTCCTATAATCCTTGAGGATCATTAGATCCTTTGAAAAGAAGTCGACTATAGGGTAAAAAATCTTAAGGGCAGTTTTGAAAAACATCCCCTTATGGATCCACAACTGCATCCCAATTTGAGATTAGAGGTGTTTCCTTCCACAAATCTTTGACAGTGTGCACAATCATCTCAACTAGATTTTGGTGAACTAGAGGATTCAGAATTTAAAGTTCATTATAAGCTTCATCAAATATTTTTTTGTACATATTATTGGAGGCAGGATGTTAAACAATATAAAATACAATTTTTAAGTCATTAGGTAGTAATCAAATAGCTAAATGAGTGGAATTAATCGCTATAGATAGAAAAATCATATTTGGATTCTATTCACTCCAAGTAAAAATATGATATTGAATAGAAATTACCATAATACATCATTCCCTTCTTGCCCTGGCGATTAAGGTTCATTGCAGTGATATGGGGATAGGAACTTAATAACAACTACAACCTAATTTCTAACATGATTTAAAAAAAGATTACTGAAATCTAGAAAAAACATAATTGCCTCCTCTGATACCACTTTGCGAGGAACCAGTCTCGGTACCTTGTTATCCCAATAACCATTCTAGACATGACATAGAACAAAGGGAATTTCTGGTCCCCATGGCTCCCCAACTGTCACCTGGAATCATACAATGTTCATGTTGGAAATATTATTTCCAGAATACATAGAAGAAGTAAGACAAGAAAGTCAATATGAAAATTAAATAAACTCCATTGTGAGATAAGTACTAGAACTCATCAAGGCATTAAAAGCCCAATGTGCTATATCCCAAGTAATAAAATAAGGAAAATATCCCCACTCTCACTTTGGAGTCAACTCACCAGGTCCAAATCTCAACAGCTGGATCCATCTCAAAGAGACCCCTTCAGTCATCTTAAACCTCGAAAGAGAGAGTTTACAATCATTTGATAAGAAATATAGGATGTGACCCTAATCCCAGTAACATACCCCCAATGATTCCAAATAAGAGACCAAATAAATATTATGCATGGAAAATCATTCAATTATCAAAATATAAATGTTTTTTAATTCACGAGAATATTTAAACAAGACACGTTATATGATTTATACATTAAGGAATAGTTCATTTAAAGGACATGATTTACCTTACAAGAGATGTAGTATTTAAAAAAATCAATTAAATAAAATATTTGCACAAAATAGTTTATATAAATCAAGAAATGATATGAAAAGGGAGATTGTAACATTATCATTCATTTATATCTCATATATAATTAATAATGCATGAAACATGGTTATGTTCCTAGTATGTTTCATGGTATTAACTAGCTGTAGGATTCTACACACTTAACTTGATCTCAAAAAATGAGTATACTCCCATAACCCAAGAATTGGGAAGAGGTGACTTTCCACCCTCACATTAACGATGTTACCAACCGCAAGAATTTTTTTGAATGTTGTAATTGCATATAGTGTATCCAAATAACTCACCAACTACATAAGGGATGCATGTTCTCTTACGTGATGTGAAATTTGTTTTAATACCACATAATAATCAAATAAATCCCAATATCCCATTCCATTATTCTAATTTTTCCATTTGAATCCAAAACATGGATAAATTACAAACATGCCATTTTCAAAAGATAATACCACTTGGTTTCTATCAAATAATTTTAATCAATTTTCAAAAGTTTGAAATCCATTAATAACAAATTCCATATTTTTCAAATTTCAATTAAACAATTAAATTCAATAATTTTATTGAAATCATTTATAAAAAATCAACAATTTAAATTCCAAAATTTAAATCATCCAATTCTAATAAATACATCCATATTAAATGGAATTGTGGGTTTTCCAAATTTTGTGCCAAAATAATTTTATAACTCCAGATCCACCGGAATAGGGGTTTTATCAATTTAATTCAAAACAAAATAGCAATTTATTTTAAATTAAAAATTGAAATAAATCAATCAATACAAGGAAAATCAGTTTGGCTAATCAGGATGAAACCACCTACCTCTTCCTGATACTCCACACTCGTAATGGCACCTATCAGTGAAAACAAACTTGGGGAACACCAAGAAACCCAACCTAGAAGAAAAATCCAACAACAGATGGAATATATCCATCAATTCCATGAAGATCCACTAAAATCCGATGAGAGGAGAAACATATATAGATGATGAAAAATGAAGAGTGATTACCCTGATATCACCCGCCAATGAACTGACGATCGAAGTCCAAGGAATGAATATAATATTGAAAGAAGGCTACAAGAATAAAAAGGTAATGACTTGGTATTATGTAGTGTAAAATGGTAAAGAGGGTGAGAGAAATTCCATGGATACTATTGATTTTATAGGATGTTGTCAGGGCAGTACAAGGGGTGTAACCTAGTTACACGTAGTGAAAATATTTATTTTCTATAATGTAGATGATGAATCATATCTGTAACCACACCACATTAAAATGGGTTATTATAAGACATGTAACACATATTTTCAATATGTAATTATTGAGATTCAAAACTAACAAAACTCTCTTCATAACAAAAAAAATATATTCGAAAAAAACATCACATCATGTAATTGGCGTTCACGGAAGGTTCCCAGCACATCATGAACCATGAAACATGGAATAAACCCATATTTAGTTACACAGTGTGTATCATGGTCATACTACATGTAGTTATCATGAAGTTCAAAAAAACACCCTGTTTATTTTGAAAAATCCAAATGTCGAAAATTACAATTATTGGTATTCTCCATATCCAAACTAAACCCTTACCCAAAATACGAAAATATAAACCAATACAATTATTAAGACATACCTGTTGGATCTTTAATGAGATGTGTCGTTGGAAATATATAAATACTAAAAAAAATTATTCAATCATTTAATATTATAATTTTTAAACAAAATATTGATCATTTTTTCCAATTAAGAGATATTTTTAAAAATTTATTCTAATTCAATGTCATAAAATATATTATCAATCAAACATATAAAATTCAATATATGATTTAAAATTTTTATGATACAAACTCCCAGAAACTGCATTATTCACATAGAATGAATTCAATGAATTCGAATCCAATTTCCGAGTAAATATCATTTCATTTGGTCTATTGGTTGTTTAAGAAAATGTAGGAAATCATTTTATCCTTACAATAAATCTATAATCAGTAAATGTTTGGTTTTATACTATTTCATGAGTTATATAAAATTTATAACAAAATATTTAAATTTGAATACATTGGGATACACTAATATATTACTTTTAATATTTAAATAATTTGGATATATGGGCATATTAAAATGGTTACATGGGAATAGGTTAAACATTTGTTCAAATTAATTTAAAACATTCTAATTTATATAGTCTATATTAGATAATATCATGAATCCTGTAGAACTTGTATTAAAAAATAAACCTAACATCTAATGGTAAATTAAACAAATAATTATAAGATATAACTATCTATAAAATTTTATTTACATACTCATATTATACAGAATAAAAAAATGTTTTCTTATTATGAAAACCTAATGTAGGTCGAGGACCCCTCTAGAGAACTAAATAAATTCATTTATTATAAATTGCTTGAATAACAATACATTTATGTAAATGATAATATATGAACCAATTTTAAAATAATAAATTAAAATATACATATATTCATATAATAATAAATTCATATTACTAAATATAAAAATAAGTTATTAAATAAATAAATGGAAATTTGAAATATTCATTTAGAAGTGTTTTACATTTCAATATTTAAGTATAATAATGTAAATAAAATAAATTAATTACATATAATATATTTATATTTATTTATAACATAATTCAATCCACCAAAACTACTTGTAATGTATTCTAAAAAAAATTAATATTACTCACTTATATGGTCATTTGAAATTATTATCTTTTGATAATTTCATAAATAAAATTTTATGTTTTCAAATTATTTTGTAATATATATTAAATTTATATGTTATTTAATTAATTAGATATTGAAAAATTCTACAATATAACATAATAAATATATTATAGGATGAAATATCAATATCATTGTATTGATACCATGTCATGACCCCATCCATCTCTAGGTTCCTCTATTAGATCAATAATGAATAAAGGAGGATAACGAACCCTATGTATTACCTTCATTAAGACACGATTTGGAGACAATCACCAGGGGTATAAAAAACTCTTGATATGGGATGAATTTTTCTATTTAAGAAAAGAATATTGGGAGGTATAATGATTCCACTATAAGAATATATTGGAAATAATATAGATAAATAGTTAATAAAACCATGATTCAAGATTAAATGAAAACTTTAGTTAAATATTTCTCAAAAATATGTACCAAATTAATAGTTTTGTATGAAACACACGAATTATCCAAATCTCTAAGCTAGTAATACTGATCAAAATCAGTGTAATCCACTAAACATCACAATTAATATTCTAGATATATCAAGGTTATTTTTTTCAATTACACTTCACATTAATGTGTATTCTCATAGAAGAAATATTTTTTTTGGGAAACCACATAATTAATTAGATACTTGTCACTAGATAGTTTCCTTTTAGGGTGATAAAAACAATCAAAAAAACCCAAGCTTCCATATAAAAAAATTACATTTAATGGCCACCAGGGACCAAGATTTTTAGCAGCGTTTTAGACCAAAAGTTTTAAAATATCAATAAAAATAAAAATCATTTAAAAAATTCAATTTAATTCCCATTCTAATTATATTTTATTAAACTATTTAATTTATATTTATTAATATGGATGAAAACATCATCCGAAAATTAATCAAATTTCTAAAAACATATCAGAAGATGAAAATGTTGTTAAATGAATAAAGCCCCATAAATTCATGAAATTTTTTTGACACATTTTTTCTTAAAAAAAGGGGGGTGTCCACATAGGTGGAAACCACCATTTGGGAACTGAAATGAATTGAAGAAGTAGTGTTCAACAAATTTAAAGGAAAAGGTTATAGATCATCTCATCTGATGTGAATGAAATATGATAAAAATTAAGGAAATAAATATATATTATAATGAATAGATATAAATCTAGTACGATTTTATTTTTATTTAATTTACCCTTAATTTATGTTCTCATCAAATCTATGTGGTGTAGCCATTTATAATGATCCATACTTTTATGAAATTTCTGACATAATTATAATATATAAAAATGTATTTTAATTCAAATAATTAACTACTTCAAAAAATGATCCAAAAAATACCAAAAAAGAGAAATTCTATATGTAACACCCCAAGCTTTCACGGTACGCTTCTCATTGAATTATTCTGTAGTGTGTGTTCTATGCAACTTCGAGTTCTAACACACACCACAACCAATCAATCTAGCCGTTATAAAAAGTAATACACACTTTTTGAAATTTTATAAATTTTACCATTCAAAATGGTATTAATTTTTGTATTTATAATATCGAAATTAGTATAGGGTAAATTTTTTGTTCTTTTTAGATAACTTTTTATATTTTGATGAATGGTGAAAATAACTAAATTTTAATTAAAATTTTTTTTTTTAATCCAAATAATTAATATTGATAAATATTTAATTTGAGTGATTTTAGAGTATAATTAGATTATATTTTTACAATTTAATCCATTTTTGGTCATCAGACATAATTTCACATTTAAACAAGACATAAGCAAGTGCCAATCTTTTTAAAGTTATTATCTCATAAAAACTCGCTTTTTGTTTTAACAGTGGAAATTAATTTTAAATTAATTTTTTGCACTTATGTATTTAGAATTTAGAAAAATTGATTCCATTTTTATAATCAGGAGGTCCAAATTGTGTAAATAGGTAACTTTTTTTTCAATTTTGAATAATTACTTCATTAAATATATTATTTACCATGGTTAAAGGGTAAATCCTTTAAATATGGGAAAAAATAATATTATAATAATAATAGATTACCTTAAAACGTGTCCTAACCCTATTGTATGATACTATTTGAAACATGGGTATATTTGGGTCAATTTTGGGACCCCATGGATCCACTTGTAAGTGATAATGACACTATATTAATTATGTCAAAGTAAATATAAAAATGACAAAACCTTATATATTTTAGAAAAACAATTTTTACATAAGGTTTTATATGTTATATTTCCAACTATAAATATTAATTATAAATATAAATATATTTCCTACATAATGTTATTTTATTTATAATTTTTAGACATTTAATTATTTAATTTATTCTTGACATAATAATGATTCAGTATTTTCCTTTTTAATGAAAGAATCAAATAATTAGTATTATAAATGTTAAAATAAATATAATTTGAAAGTTTTGATGACATAAAAAAAATTTATTGGTTAATATGTCATGTTGGTATTGCTTAAATTAATTTGGTTTGAATTAATAATGTTTTTAATAATTTAACAAAAATAAATTATTAAATAGTATCAAAATTGACATAATGGAATTTTAAAACAAATATTGTATTATTAATTCATATTCTAATCCTAAAATTCTATGTTTCGGCCAAAGGACTTATATAATGATATTTTTATTGTTAATGGACAACTTGGGGGTATCGTGGGAGTTTATAGTGTGTTTATCGATAGATAAAATACAAAGAGACATGGTAAATGTCAAACTATTTAACTAAGAGTTAAATAAAAAAGATAAAGATAATATAGTGACCCAAACCTATCTGAAACCTATTGGTTGGTTTATTTAAGACTTATAACCACCTTAAACCTTTAAATAATCCAAATTTTATCCATTAGATACTGAATATGATTTTATAATAAAATAATATTTCTATCTTTTCCAAAGGTTCCCCTCTCCCATATTATAAAAGGTCACTCCACCATCTCACAAATTCATATCTTCAATGCCTTTTGGATCAGCCAAACCCTTCCAAAATATTCTCTCAACTTCTCTCACTTCAACTTAAATTCCTTATTTTGATCACAAAGCCATCTTATGGAGTACTTTTGATCATATCAAATTGAAGAACCCGAAGATGAGGTAATGTTTTCACCACCCTCTTTCAAGTTTCGTTCTTCTTCCACTTATTCTATATTTTTTATTTCCAATCTAAAATAATAACCCCAGTATCTTCTATATACTATGATGTTATTATAAAAATTTCACAACTATATTCATTATTCTATCCATCTTATGAATGATAATTTCACTATGTGTGCGTACGTACAACTTAACGTCTCCACATCGTGGTTTAATATGTTATTCAACAATATGTTATTTGGATGGATATAATGATGAGTAATATATATATAAATAATTAAAATAATAGGATAATTTCTCTGTAAAATTAATATACCATCCAATTCCACACCTTTATGGAAATGATATTGTCGCTCGTGCGTACGTACGGATTACCGTCTCCACGACGCGATGAGATTTATTTCCACATTCAGCATTAATCAATGATTATAAAAATATATATTACTAATATGTTTGTAATATATGACATAATAATGATACTGGAGATATTTGTATATAAATATTTGTAGCTACATATTTTTTATTCACTTAGTTCTGTTCAATACGTTATGAAAACAGAAACCACATTTATGCGTATGTACGGACTACCGTCTCCATAAACGTTGTTTTCCATTTCGGATATATATATATTATACATAATTATATAATAAATATATAAGATATATCAATAATTTTTTATATTAATTAAGTATTTAAATCATGATCTATGTGATACAATCAAGAGTAACAAGTTATAACACGTACAATAAAGAAAGCGATTATTACCTGAAATGTTAATTTAACATGGATATTATTATTAAATGGGTAGTAAAAAGTCATAAATGAATAATGTATGATATCATAAATATTAATATTGTTCTGGTTTAATTTAATAACATATTTCGGTCTTCATACAAGAGGGTAAACGTACCCTCAACTAAAGGAATGTGGAAGTTAAGGGGTTTTCATCTCACTCCTTATTCCCATGTGATTCATGCCATTTTACCACTATTACCATTTGTGTGGTGTATGTACTGACCATAATTGTATTCTTTGTTTAATACACTTTAATTTATGTATATTTACATATTCATTGTATGATACCTTTTTCACAGGGTGTATGTTTTTTAAGTTACCAAATTGGTAAGGGTTAATTCCTCAATCTCATTATTATCCGAGATTGATTATGTGTAAGTATTTACTTGGACATTTTTATCATGCATGTCCATTTTTCATAAAAATTATTTCAAAATTAATATTTTTAGTATTTATGAAAGATACTCTTTATAAAGATCGTAATTTTATATCTTTTAAAGATTTGTCTTTCTAAATATTTTTAATTAATGTACATGTTTTCAAAATGATTTTAAGGATTATTTTTATATGGATATGAATGTTTTTAAATGATAATTATTTTCAAAAGTTTCAAAGTGGTATGGGACACTTTTATTCAAAATTCTCTTTTAAAATACTTCCTTTATTAATGTGTAACTTTTAAATAATTTTACAAAAAGGTTATTTCTCTCAAAAGGTTTTACTCATCATTTTCAACTATGTCAGTATCCTTTATTGGATATTATTTTTTATTGAGGTTGATTTATTATGATACAAAAATTCCATATAATATTTATGGTTTTGTGATATGTTTTACTGTGGATGTGTTAATTTTATACCATTCATGGTTTATGTATAATGTTTTGACATTTCTTATGGTAGGTTTAATACGAATGTTTATGTTATGTTTAATCCTTTTCATATGAGGAATGCATTGGAGTTAGTAAGTGATGGGTGGAGACCAATATAGCTCTTCTATGCATTTTTAGGTCTAATGAGATAGACCAGTGTCTCGGAACAAGGCCTTGACAAAATCATATTTGTAGTCTTGGCACAAGGCCTTGACTATGTGGTAAAGATAGTCTAGCATTATGATTTCTATCATTATGAAAGTGATTAGTGATATTGCATGTTATTATTCGACTATTTGAATATCCATGTAAATATTTAAATGGAAATAATTCATTTTATTGTTTCTAAATTATACTGAAGATCAAGTTTAAAAGGCTTTTGTTTTAGTTATACATTGCCTAAAAAGTTTATGCATATTTACGAATGTTTCTGTTGTATTGTCATCCATACTGAGCATCTGAGCTCACCCCTTTATATGTTTTATTTTTACTAGGATTCCAGGAAGTGTATTGTGATTGATATGCAGGTTTAAGACAAGGGATAATATTTTTCATGAAGGATTATTTATATTGTTTTTTATTTTAAGAAGTGTAATGTAACATTCATGTATGTAATATATTTTCCAAGACTATTAATCCGATCGGTCCTTCAGGAATTGATTCCTTGTAATAATGCCAATGTATTAAAATAATTCACCAACTCTAGGTAACTGGTGTCGGGGAATTACAATTAGTGTCAGAGGAAGATTAGAAATAACCTTAAGAAGCTAGATTTAGATAAAGTCTAATTAGAGCACATAGACATAAGATAGACTTTGAGAATTAGTATAGATAAAATTCCTAGAATTTTGGTATGGTAGATATTTTGTGAGTTTTCCAGGAAAATACATAATTGTCTGCATACGACCTGGTAGAGTCGGCTCTGGCACGGATGTACATTGGCATAAAACCCGAGAACACTGCTTGGAGTGAGACTTGAATGGGAACTGGTGCACGACAACGGGTCTTGCTGAACTCTTGGTTACGACACTCCCGAGGGATATGCTTGTGATATTTCTAATTTTCTTTAAGAATCATTATGAATGGATTATGAGTATATACTTTTTGAATGAAAACATCTTTATGAGTATGGATTATATCCATAAAGCATTCAATTTACATCAGTTATTTTACAAGATTGGAATTATTCATTGCAATTCATAAACTATCCTAGTTTATGCCATTGTATAGAAATGGTGCCCAATAGAAGGAATGTGAACTCCAGCAATACGTATGATCCAAAGTGCAAGAAGGATAATATCATTCACTGTATTATACCAATATTTAAAAGGGAAATAGTCTCCCATGTATTATCAAGAAATGATGAAATTGTATCATGTCCTAAAAAGATAATTAAAAATTTTCTCTGAGTCCTATGGATTTGAAGGGAAGAAAGAGAAGAAAAGATGGAAGAGAGAAAGATGGATAATGGGAAGAGGGAAAAGAAGAATTTTCTAATATGTGCTAACTGTGGGAAGAAACATCATGGAACATTCCTAAAGGGAATGGGAGTATTTTATAAGTGTTTAGAAAAAGGATACCATTTATTTGACTGCAATGGAAAGAAAAAGGTTTAAAATGTACAATGATTCATCTACAAGGAGTTGGGACACTATGCAAACCAATATCCAAATCATCAGAGTATGCCCCAAATGATGATATTGGATAATAATCAAGTTATTATACTACCACAAATGAGGAGGAATGATTATATTTCTTATGTTGTTATTAGAGAATTATGTCATTTGAGTGTTGTATCAACAATGTAAAGGTTATGATAATTATGGAGTATATAATGATAGTACTACAGTACTATTTCACTAAGGACATGAGATTATGTAGAACCAAGAAAAGTGACTCAATAGCAGGTTAATTTTTTTGAAAATATATGGTTGAGAGAAAGATAAACCATAATATGGTTCTGATACCGAGGTCATGATTTTTGAATATTACTTTATTGATTTGGATAAATTATATTGGATATTATTGACTACCTTGAAACTAATTAATGATTTGTATATTACATCATTGTAGGAGTTTAAAACTTTTTTTAATGAAGGAGTATATATATTATTCTATAAACTATAAGGGATCATTAATGTAATCAAAAAGGTTTTATGGTAATTTAGGATGTTGTAGTGTTTTAAAAGAATACATGATTAAGTTGTTCACATGTTATTAAGTAGAAAAAATATTTTCAATGTGTTTACCTTCATTACAAATTTTGGACTGTGAGTTTGGATAGAAGTATTTTGGATAATTATAGTTTGAGATTATTTTTGGACTGACATAAAAGGAAAACCCAGAGGTTGGGCGACAGCCCGTCGCGTCCGGCAAGGCCACAAGAGTTGAACCTGCAATCGAAGGGTGACAAGGGTGTATGACCTACCACTGGCCCACGTGATGTCCTGGATTGATTAATGTAGTCTTTTAAAAAAAATTCTGGTTGATGAATTATAAATTCATTTTTTTAACACTATACGAATAGGATAAATAGATTGTTATTTTTTCGTTCTATTATATTTTAGAGTGAAAGATGAATTTGTGTTAGAAATTAGTTAAAGGATGGGACTCTACTTGTCAAGTATATATTTTTATTCTTCTCTTAATCTATGAAGAAATTAATTCTTATACATTAG
The DNA here is from genome assembly GCA_963277665.1 of Viscum album. NCBI lineage: Eukaryota > Viridiplantae > Streptophyta > Magnoliopsida > Santalales > Viscaceae > Viscum > Viscum album. Next base: position 649,121,103 of record OY728153.1, read on the forward strand.
TTAAGGGATCTTAAAACCAAAAATGTGTTATCCTAATACCATATGTTTTGTTGAACCGATGTTATTTTAAATCATCATAGATTAAATAATTTAAGGCCATCAATTTTAAACCTGATTGTGATTGATGACTTTAATCACTGCCTATAAATATTTATGTTTTTCTTCCGATTATATGTCTCTAATTTCCATCAATGCTCTCCTAATCAAGATCATAATCTGGTGGTGACCCTTTCATTTCCCTTTTCCGCTTATTAAGACTAAATTTTATTAACAGAATTTTCTATATGTGTTTTCCCAAAGGAATTTTCTAATTTAAACATTTTATTTTTAAAAAATAATTTCTAATTTCAAGGAAAAAATTTATTGAAGGAGGGTAGAATTTGAAACACCAAGCTTCCATGGTATGCTTCTCTATGAATAATGTAGTAGTGTGTGTTGTACGCAACTTCGCGTTCTAACCCACACCACAACCAATCAAACTAGCCGTTATGAACAGTATTACCCACATTTTGAAATTTTATACATTTTATCATTCAAAATGGACTTCATTATTGGATTCGGAATATCAAAATTATCTTAGGGTGAATTTTTGATACTTTTCTAATAACATTCCTATTTTGATGAATAATGAGAATTTTTAAATTTTAAATAAAATCAACTTTTTTAATCGAAAGAATTAATAATGATAAATTATAAAATTGAGTAATTTAGAGTATAATTATATTATATTTTTACCATTTAATTCATTGTTGGTAATTGGACATAATCTCACATTTAAACTGCACATAATAATGTTCCAATCTTTTGATAGTTATTATCTCATAAAAACACCCTTTTTGTTTTAACAATGAGAATTAATTTTAAATTAATTTCTGCCACTTGTATGATTTGAATTTTCAAAATTGGACTCCATATTTATAATTAAGAGATCCGAATTGTGTATATAGGTAACTTTTATTTTTAGACATTTTGAATAATTATTTTGGTAAATATTTTATTTACCCTAGTTAAAGGGTATATCCGGTAAATATAGGTAAACAAATAATATTATAATAATAAAAAATTACCGTAAAATGTGTCCTAACCATATTGGTTGATACATTTCCGACCATGGTCATCTCTGGGTCGATTTTGGGACCCCATGGATCCACTTTAAAGTGATAATGACACTTTATATTAATTAAGTTAATGTAAATACAAAAATGACAAAAGCATATATCTTTTAGAAAAACAATTTTTACATAGGGTTATATATGTTATATTTTCGATGATATAAATTAATTAGAAAGGTAAAAATATTTCCTACATAATGGTATTTTATTTATACATTTTAGACATTGAATAATTAAATTTATTTATGACACAATTATGATGGAGTATTTTCATTATTAATGAATGAATCAAATAATTAGTATTATAAATGATAAAATTAATATAATTTGAATGATTTGATAATATAATAAAAATTATTAGTTAATATAAAATGTTAGTATTTATTAAATGAATTTTTTTTGAATTAATAAATTTTTTAAGACATTAACAAAAATTAATTATTACATTGTGTAAAAATTAACAAAAAAGAGTTTTTAAAACAAATATTATATTATAAATTGAAATTCTATTCCTAAAAATTTGAGGTTCATCCAATGGACTTATATAATTATGGTTGTATTCTTAATGACCCACATGTGGGTATTTTGGAAGTTTATAGTATCTTCTTTTATTAATAAAAATACAAAAAGACATGTTAAATGTCAAACTATTTAACTATGAGATAAATAAAAAAGGTAAAGTTAATATAGTGACACAATCCTGTATTAAACCTATTGGTTGATTGATATTCAACCTTTCCTAACCATAACCTTTAAATAATCATCTTTGGAGCCATTATAAACCGAATATGAATTTAATATAAAATTATTTTTCTAGTTTTTCCAATGGTTCCCCTCAACCCTCTTATAAAAGGGCACTCCCCCTTCTCACAAATTCAAATCTTCAAAGCCTTTTGGATCTGCCAACCCCGGCCCAAATATTCTCTCATCTTCTCTCACATCAACCTAGAGGCCTTATTTAGATCATTAAGACAAAATAAGGAGCCCTTTTTATCAAATCAAAAGGATGAACCTGAAGAAGAGATATTGTTTTCACCACCCTCTTTCATGTTCCTTTATTCTTCCACTTCTTCTTTATTTGTTATTTCCATTCTAAAATAATAACCCCAATATCTTCTATATAATATGTTGTAATTATAAATATTTCAAAAATATATTCATTATTCTATTCGTCTTATGAATTATAATGTCACCATGCGTGCGTATGTATATATGGCTTACCGTCTCCACGTCTTGGTGTAATTTCTTATTCAATAGTATGTTATTTTGATGGATATAATGATGAGTAATATGTATATAAATAATAAAAATAACATGATAATGTATCTGTAAAATTAATATAACATCCAATTACACACCATTAAGGAAATGATATTTTCGCTCGTGCGTACGTACAGATTACCATCTCCATGACACTATGAGATTAATTTCCACATTCCCCATTCATCGACGATTATAAAAATATATATTACTAATATGTTTGTAATATATGAAATAATAATGGTACGTGATATATATATATATATATATTTGTGTGTGTGTGTGTACTTACATATATATTATTCACTTAGTTCTGTTCAATACCTTTTGATAAAGGAAACAACGTTTATGCATACGTACGGACTACCATCTCCAAAAACGGCATTTTCCATTTCACACATATATATCTATTATACATAATTATATTCTAAATATATATGATATTTAAATCATGTTTTATATTATGTATGTATTTAAATCATGATCTGAGTGATATAATCAAGAGTAACAGTTTTAAACACGTACGATAAAGAATGCTATTATTACCTGAAATGTTAATTTAACATGGAAATTCTTATTAAATGTGTTGTAAAAAGTCATAAATGATTAATTTATGATATCATAAATATTAATATGGTTATGGTATAATTTAATAACACATTGTGGTCTTCATAAAGAAGGTTAAATGTGTACTCGACTAAAGGAAAGTTCAAGGTAATGGGTTTTCCTCTCACTCCTTATTCCCATGACATTCATGCCATATTGCTACTATTACCTTTTGTGTGGTGTATGTACTGCCCATAATTATATTCTTTATGTAATATACATTAATTTATGTGTATTTACATATTCATTGGATGATACCTCTTTCATGGGGTGTATGTTTTGTAAGTTACCAAATTTGTAAGGGCTAATTCATCAATCTCATTATTATTTGAGATTGTTTATGTGTAATTATTTAATTGGAAATTTTTGTCATCAATGTCAATTTTTCATAAAAATGAATTTAAAATGAATATTTTAAGGATTTGTGAAAGGTACTCTTTATCAAGATCATAATTTTAAATGTTTTAATGTTTTATCTTTCTAAATATTTTTAATTAATGTCCATGTTTTCAAAATTATTTTAAGGATTTATTTGTATGAACATGCATGTTTTGAAATGATAATTATTTTAAAAAGTTTTGAAAGTGATATGTGACACTTCGATTCAAAAATGTCTTTTAAATTACTTCCTTTGTAAATGTGTGACATTTAAATAATTTAACAAAAAGATTATTTCTCTCAAAAAGTTTTACGCTTCATTTTCAACTATATCAGCTTCATATACTGGATATTATTTTTGATTGAGGTTGATTTATTATGATACAAAACATCCATATAATATTGAAGGTTTTGTGATATGTTTTACTACGGATGTGTTATTTTTTTAACATTCATGGTTATTTGATAAAGTATTTACATTTCGTATGGTAGGTTTAATACGATTGTTTATGTTATGTTTAAACCTTTTCATATGAGGAATGCGTTGGACTTATTAGGTGACATGTGGAGCCCTCTATATCTCCTCGATGAATCGGTAGGTTATGATAGTCTGGCATTATGCATTCCATCATTATGAAAGTTGTTAGTTATATTTCATGTGATTATTCATCTATTAGAATATCCATGTGAATATGTAAATGGAATTACATCATTTTATTTTTTCCATATTCTGTTGAAGTTAAAGTTTAATTGGATTTTATTTTAGTTATAAATTGCCTTAAATGTTTATGATTATTTATGAATGTTTTCTCTCTATTGTTATCCTTACTGTGCATCTGATGTCACCCCTTTCTATGTTTTATTTTTCCTAGGATTTCAAGAAGTATATTTTGATTGATATGCAGGGTTAAGCCAAGTGATAATGACGTTCGTGAAGGATTATTTATGTTGTTTTGAATGTTAAGAAGTTTAATGTAACATTCATATATATAATATATTTTCAAAGACTGCTAAATTGATCGGTCCTTTGGGACTTGATTCCTAGTAGTCATGCCAATGTATTAAAATAATGCACCAACTATGAGTATCTGGGGTTGGGGCATTACACTATAAATTGTAGAAAATTATGGAACATCTAGTTGTTGGGTGAAACATTTAAGATCTATAATTTAAATAGGACTTATGTTTCTACCATTAGGTAATAAAACATGACTGATACAGACTGGTTATATTATATATGTTCTTCCATCATGTGCTACTACAACTACATTAACAGTATGACTAACCACCAACATGATACAATCATTTTCTCTCACATGTGTGCTACCATCAAGAGATACAACCAATGTGGTATCATCTAGTTCAAATGTTAAAATTCTACCCCCAGGTTCTACAAATGTTGTGCTACTGATATGGGATACATTGATTGTGGTACCCTTAAGTTCTACTGCTAGTGTTATACCATCATCTTTTACCGATTATATAATATTATTAGGTGAAACATTCATTGTTCTTGCATATGGTGCTATAGCAATTTCACTACATTAATTTGATACTATTAACCTTAATACACTAGATTTTTCTCTAAAACACCACAAAACACCACTCATCCTTCTCCAATAACCTCTTAAAATTCCACATACACCACAATCCCTCTATTTCATATAACATAATTGAAAGGAAGTTTGAAGCCATTAAATATGATTAATCTTAATCTATTATAACCCTCAAAAAATAGAATCATCCAGTAAGGAATGAGGGAAGTTGTCCATAAAACTATCATTCCAGATATATATAAATGATCTTGTTATATCTAAAACATCATTGCTAACCAAACTCACAAACCAAATGAAAAAATTATATCCACCTAAAAACAACCACATTACCATATCAGCCTCCATATATTCCAATAATATAACATAAACAGCCATATCACAGAAGATCCCCAGGAACAAAAAAATGAAATTTTTTCTCCCATATCAAGATACTATCCACTTTGGGTGTCACTGAATTGTTCGTATAGTTATAATCATATAAATGTATAACATGTCCGGAATGGGAATATATTTTTCCCAAAATTAATATTCATTAATGACATAAAAACACATCATAGAAATAAGGATGAAGAAGATATCATTTAAAATAACTGGGTCAAAACATCACATAAAATCACAACAAGGAAAGACAAAGCATTAAACGACTCAAAATCATTGAGGACTGGGGAATCATCTTAATCTGATTCTCCAAAGTACACTCCTTTGAGAATCCATTCCTCCAAAACACAAGAACCATAGAAATGGTTTTTCCTGACACTACCATCACTACAAATATTTTAACCCAAAATCATTCCAAAAAATCATCCAACACCCATTTTATCCCTATCCACCAAAACATAATCTTCGTACCCTAAAACATATATGAAAATCCATGTTGTACCTATAAAAGATGTCTATCAGTCTCATGGTGGTTTTGTTAAGGCATCAAATCCAAACCAAATAGCCTACCCTAAAACAACATCATGTTTTGAACATACTATATCCATTCCATCAGATCTTCACTATGGAAAACACAATCATGCACCACCTCTTCGTCTAATCCTCCTCCAATGAGTCTCCAACATCGTCCACTTTCGAGAGGACTACAATTTCACCTATAGAAAGAAACATATACCATTGAATATTCCCATATCAAATTATCGGGATGCAAAATCCTCCACCCCTTCCCAAGAATCCCCTGACTCATAAACCACACCCTTTTACAAATACCTTCATATGGTTGCAGCCTCAAAGTTCCCCTTTTTTGAGGTGTTGGAGATCATGAAATTGCAATCCTTGTGAAAATCCACCCACATATATTTATCCATATTTATATAACACCATTATATGATATACATTAAACTCTTATGACCATTGTATACCTAAAATAATTCCCCTCTATGGTATTTTCACCAAATATTCATGACAAATAGAATCTCTATGAGCTATATATCATGGTTTACATAGTTAATCTCATAGGAAAATAACATTTTGTACCGAAAAAATATCACTTCCTCATACTCCATGATGATGCATCATAATCCATGAAGGGAATCATCACAAAACCCTTCAAACGATTCATTTTCAACTAATAATTGATTCAATGGAGAATTAAAAAGTATCCCTTCATGTAATCAAACCCTTTCATCCATTGAGTATTCTAAATAAAATCTCCATCCTTCTTGCTCAAATTTAGCAACATGGATTCAATACATGAGTAATATGAAATAAACCTATGATAATACCACTTCAAACTAGAGAAACAATGATCCTCTACCACATTTTTTTGTGCTACAAAAGAAAACATTACCTTGATCTATAACAGATATCTGGATAATCCCTATGGGGATACCTTGTGGTTTAGGAAAATAAACAATCAATTTAATAACATAAAAATAAAAATATTTCCATTGAGAATGTGTTATTGGTGAAACTAGAGAATAATATTGACATGATCATTATACACCTCCTTTAACCATGAATTAATAAATATTTAGTCCACAAATACAACTATGTGTTGGTCCTGGTATTCATGGAACATGGAGTCCATCAGTCTCATGAACACAAATTAAGTGTTTATGACATCAAACAGCATGGACAAAAATTCAATGTTTCAATCACTACATTTGAAGGTTTTATTTAGTATATCATCTTATATCACGTTCAACTACTTGTATGCATAATGCAGATCAACATGAGATAACCACATTTTTTTTTCCACAATAGGTAGAAGAGATAATGGATGATCATAATGGATAGTATTGTTGAAAATACCTTTGTTAGAACAATGGCAGTCTATGCGCAACCCCATACTAACATCATCCATAATGGAAAACAAAACTGGATAACTGCATTGTGACCCAATATTCTATATGGAAACATTATGCATTAGATTATCTATTTGAATTAACAACTCCTAAAAATCAAATGGTAACATATGATATCGGATTATCAAAAACATAGAAGCATCTGGTTATATGTCTATTCCAAAAAAAACATCACATCATGTTGATAGTGTCATATACTCCTTTGAAAACACAATAAAAAACACATTAAAAATGGGAACCATCACCATCCCATAATTTTCGGATTCTACAGATATCAATTCCATATAAGAAATTAGCGGATCCATACTAGTTTGTAAAACATGAAAACACTCCTAGCTAACAAAGGATTCATGATGGTTTCCCACACTTGGGAACATGACTCTCCTCCGTATGTAGTCAAATAAATAAAACAGAAAATTCTACTGGATAATGTTATGTATAGTATAATAAAGTAGATAATGAATAATGAAATTATACCTATATGAATGATGTGGGGCCATCATTAGTCTATTCCCTTATTAAACATCGAACATACTGATCATTACTTCATTTGTCATAGTAAAAACCATGGCTATGGTAATCCACTATATTTAAATAATAAAATAATGGATTATTGTCGGTGAAAAATTTATTGTGGTTCTCTTGAATAAATAAATAGTCAAAAAGGGTAATAAAAAACTGATCATACCACTACTAACCGATAGTAGTTTCGTTATAACTGCATCCACTACATAATGTTGAGAAATCCCATCTCTCTAAATCTTTAATAACATACCCATCTCTATACATGCTTCGGTAAAGGGATATTAATATGAGGAAATCATAAAGCCGACCAATACCTTCTACTTCTCATCTTAATGTGGGAATAATCATGTTTCATATGCTGCAGAAATATCCTTATTGGCTTTAATTGAATAGGTTTTCTGTAAACATGGCCACTAACACCAAAAAAAGCATAAAAAATAATTTCTACTCGTTCTAGAGATGTCCAAGAACACCATATAAAATAACTACATCCCCCATCCCCCATGATATTTATGAAAATTACTAATAAAAAATGTCCTCAATGGAAGTTGAAGAGGTCAACTCAATGGTGGCTAAATTGTTGACGAACATTACTATTGAAACATGAATATAGAAACTTTATCCCTCATGTAACTATATCAAACCCTCTATCATCGTACACCTCCATCAAATTCCACACTCTCTATTACCTATTTCCTACACAAACTATCAATTTGTGTTTTAAATTTAAATTGAGTCACCACATACTATATAGAATGACGTCGTGACTCTTATATATACCAATCATAGGACTCCAAATCTAGAAAATGTCATTGTATTAATGCAACAAATCCTTGATCTATACATGATGATATCACAATGACCTAATCCTTTATCAAGGAGAGTGAAAATATTTTCTCCTCACGGCCTTCATGATTGATGAAAAAAATTGAACCAAATGACTTCTTCAAATATGACAATAACACGACTTCCTCCATCCGCTACCCAGTAAACAATTTTCAACATTTAAGTTAATTTACCCATATCTTTCTGACCTCCAATGGAACCAATTACTCCTCCATGACCTAAAGAAACCAAAATTTTATATCTATATCCTCTAACAAGTTCTCAATATCAACATCAAAGATGTTTCTCTCAAATTTCCCTAGATCATTCCACTATGATGTTTTCAACATACTCTTACACTAATCATCAACTTCAATTAGATGAACCCCATAGTGATCAAATGGGCCAGTCTACTATAACATAACATCCTAGTCTAGAAGAGGATGATGACTATATGTCACTGACAAAAGGGAGAAAATTATTTCCTAATATGATAATATTGAATTTTTAAGGAATTTTTAGATCATTTTATCTTCTTTAATGACAGTCAAATTTTGATGTGAGAAAAATTCATCTTGATGCATGTTCCACTGAAAGGTATATAACTTACATGCGGTTTAACCTCACTTGGTGGTCTAATAACCTCGTATTCTATGAATTTTATCACAGGGGGCCCCAAAGACACATTTCCTAAATGATCTTCCAGACCCACGTCACAAATGGTGAAAAACTCCCACAATTCCCTTACCAACTCAATCAATATTTAGGGAGAAACACTCAAAAAACCAAACTATATATTGATCATTCCTATAAAAACAACTATATAATTACCATATTCTTCTCAAGGTACCCCTCTTAGGCTCTTAATGATGATTTGTGGATAATGACCCCCCGTTTCCCCCTCTAAGAGGCCCCATGTAGGAAAATAGAACAAATGGAAAATTTATATCATGACATGGGATGTGTTTCCATTTATAAAGAAACAATATTTTGAGATATGATGAATCAACATCAAGAAATTAAATAAAATAATAAATAAAAAATCAAACTCATTAAAAAATTAATATGTAAATAAAAATGTACATAAAAATGTCTCCATGAATAAGTTCCAAAATAGATGGTATGGAAGATTTACTGCAACTATCCATATTTTTCTCTGTTAATTACCATTATATTATTTTTAATTCTTTTAGAAACCTGAAAAATAGTTTATATACATTTGGTCAACATACAATTGTACTCAGTATGGTAATCAAAGTCACTCATGTACATGTGAATGTATCATATTGATTCACTAAGGAGAAAATAAAAGATCCAAACTATACCTAAACATGGTTTCTAATTAAGAACATCTTAACCATGTAAACCTTAATAAATAATGTGTTCTACTATAATAAAATAATATAAATCATTTCAATAATGTTTGTCAATAAGATCATTACAAATAATTTTAAACTCTAACACCCAATGTCATATGATTTAAAATATCATATATTCAATATCAAAAGTACATTGGACCGCCTCACATCACAGCCATAAAAAAGAGACATTGATTTAGAGTCCTAGTACATCACTATACCTCGCACTTCCCACACAACATGGGAATCACATCACCTCTCATTGATCCCACAACACAATCATCATATAAAATCTCATCCGATAAAAATCATCCATGAAATAACCAGAGCAGTATGGTATGATTAGCATGTAGTAAATCAAACACATATCCTTATATGATGATTAAACAACCCCTCCATAATCCATCTCTCCATATTATTTTTTATCTTTTAATTTTTTTCATCACAACATGGGAATTTCATCAATACCTGGAAGAGGTATGAGGAAAGAAAGGGCAATTATCCCTCCATCATCATCATGGGGATATTTGAAAAACAATTCCCCTATATATATATATATTGGTGGAATAACTCAGTGCCCATCATGGGTGGGATACGTATAGAAATCCAGAAGGAATATACATGATATATACATAAATATAGATATATGCACACAATACCTGCCTATTGATTCACAGCATTCCAATAAACAACTCCCATCATCACTACCTTGTAAAATAATGTCACCTATTTATCATTAAAAAAATTTAAAATACCAAAATATATTCCACACAACACATTTAATATTCCACCATTTCATCAAATATTTAGTTTTTTTTAATATTCTATTTACCAAAAAATACATTTTAACAACACATATTTCTATACTTCTTTCACACTATTTCCATTATAAAAATTATCCATTTTAAATACACCACCTATATCAATTAAAGTCTCAATTATTAATTTCATCCCAATTTTCAATCTAGCCAATACCATTTCAGATTCAAAATTATCATTTATTTTATCCAAATATTACTCAGAAAACTAACATAATGTCGAACATGAGAAGAAACAATTTCCCATCATCATCAAGCAAACAAGCCTATATATCCACCAATACTTCATCATAAAAATCATCACTATAACCACAATGTAACCACAAAATTATATCATAATCACACCATAGCATGGCCTCATGTCCCATAAAATAGTCACATATCACGAATTTTTTTAAAATATTTAAAATGAAATATTTCGTATTTATCGAAGGTATTTTTATCAATTACACTTAACAGTTAGAGTTATTTTCCCAAAATAATAATTTTCTAGTATAATATTTTCCATGAAATATATATAAATGATTAGAAAATATCCATTTACATTGATAAAAAAAATCATAAAAAAAGGTGTTTCATAAAACCATAAATAACGTGCAAGAAATGACCTCCAACTACTATATTTTTCAATGGGGGATTCTCTCATACATTTAACAATATCAAAAATAAAATCAAAGTTTTAAACAAATGGTAATTCACTCTCCTTAAGATTTAATTAAATTAAACTAATTAATTTACCCTTTATAATATTGATGAAAACATGTTTCAAAATTATAAAAATATGTAGCGATCTATATTATAAGAAAAATAGATGAGAAAAAAATAATTCAACTACCTTGAAGAAATACTATTTTTATAAATTGTTGAACCAAAATCTGGGGGCACACAATTAGGTGGGATCAAACAACAGGTAACATGAACCAACTACAAAAAAAAATATATTTAGGATTATAATGGAAAACTTCTTAGATCCTCCAATCTCTAGAGAACGAATGACATGATGAATGATGGAATGTTATTCCTCTTTATATGAACTGGTCCAAAGCCAGCTGGGATTCTGATTGTAATAAATGACTTTTAATATTGGATATTAAAAAATACAAGTAGGAAATATCATTTATATAGATCTTAACTTTAACTAAACATAAATATATAAATCTCCATTAATATAGATTTTAATTAATGTAAATAAATCAATAAAATAATTTTCATAAAAAAAATTTATAAGGGAAAGAACAAAAATTTTGTAGAATTTGGAACATTCTAATTTTGGGTGATACTATTATGTGTTACTATTAGAAGCTGCCATTAGTTTATCCCATTGTGTTCTATCATTAATGGGTTTCAATTATGTCTTACCATTAGTGAGCTACTTTTATGTGATACAACCAATGCACTATGATCTCATGTTACCATCAAAATACAGTCTTTATATTGTACTATCTATGTGCTATAGTCAAGTGCTACAACTAGTGTGCTACTGTGATAAGATACCCTATGTGTGTCATTATCATGTCCTATCGTCACTGTGATACCATCTTATGATACCCCTATTTGGTTATTTACAGGTGCTACAATTGGTTTTCTACCATCAGGTGCAATATTCAAGGTACTACCATTAGATTCTACCACTAGTATACTACCATTCGTTACTACTGCTAGTGTGATAATGTTTATTGATACCATTAGGGTTCTAACATAATGTGACACCACTTGTTTGTTACATCTAGGTGCTTCAATCAACCTCTAGAAAACACTTTTTCCCTCTAAAACAACTCCAAACACCTCTTTTCCTCCTCAAAATACCTCTATTATTCCCTCCTATATCTCAATCCTCTAATTTTTTACAAATAATTTAAATTTAGGGTCTAGTACATTACAAACTAGAAATATAGACTATTCATATATTTATTAAAACACATATTTCTAATTTCACATATAAATATTAAAAATCATATATAATTACATCATATATTACATCCAATAAGATGTGTGATTAATATTATTATATTGTATACACACCTTGATTCCTTACACATTGTATTTCCTAGTATTTTACATCTATATATCGCATCCAATGAAGAATAATAACTCATCATTTTCAATGGTTTTAGAACAAGTGATATCTGTAAAATTGCGAGATAATATCATTCTATTTTTTATGGTACCGAACATAGAAAAACTAGATGTAATGATATCTAATAATATAATACATGATATAAATAAACATGTTATAATATATGAGATTTCATATCATCTATTAATATATAATAATATTATCATTTTTAGTATCTATTATTATTTATATTAAAAAAAATTATAATTCAATTTAATTTTCATTATAAGACTTAAAGAAGAATCTGTCACCACTAATGTATTTTAATATAAGTTTATAAACACTGGGAAACCCCAAATCCAAATATTATTATACATTTTTTGAAAGAATAAGGAAATAATTAAGAATATAAATATATCAAACATTTTAAAAATTAATAATTTTAATTTTTAGATTATGATGATCAATACATAGTAAAATTAAATTACTTATTCCCTTTAATGTTGATTAAGGGATTGTAAAATCTATAATCATCATTCTATGGATATTCTTCCACTTTGTAATTATTTATAAACAAAATAAAGGAATCATGTTCCCATTATTAAATTCATCAGCTTTAAGTAAATTGAATATTATAACAAATAGATCCACGATTCAAAATTTCTGTAACTCATTTATTAAATTTTTTCATCATAATTTTTGGGGTTAATAATTTTTTTTTCATTTTTTAGTGAATGTTGTATGTTAAAAAAACAACATCTACTACATCAAATTATCATCAATAAAATTTTTAATCTTAATACGATATTATCTACTTAAATAAAAAGACATCACATGATTTATTATAAAATGAAAAATGATTACTTATGTAGTGATATGTATTTAATTAAACATTGAAATAATTTTTGGGTTGAATAATTTTATTGGTGGGTAAGATATAATATCACAGTATTCATTTAATAATGATTTACCACATGAAATGAATTTGAATTCTGTTATATAATTTAATTTATTGATGGAATAATATATTAATATTTTTTCTAAAATTGTTTAAATTAATATCATGTGTTTTTTTAATGGAAAAAAAATTATTAGTCTGTGGGATTTGATAATAGTAAATATAAAATTTCCCCAAAGTTTAGTTTCTAAATGAGATCTAAAATTCAATATTATGACTAGAATGGGGTTTTTTATATTTCTGGATGTTTATTAGAGATATGAAATAGATATTTATTTTGATACCACTTTTTTCATTAAATATAAAATAAAATATATTAATAGAGGAAAAAAATTCAATTTTTATGTTTTTATTTTAGAGGTTTAACATATTCTTATTTTCCCTCCACATGTACACAATTTATAATGATTTATTTACTTACCTTATTGATTTATTTGGAAAAAATTAAATATATACCATATAGAATTAATTAAAAAGGTATTTTTCATTATTTTTGACTAAATACATGACCATTTTACATAATCCATATATTTTACAATATTTAGATCTAATTAAATTTAGAATTGACCCATTTTATTATATATATATTTATTAAAATAATAGCCTTTAAGGTAATGATCTATACATATAATAAGAATGGATATTTTAATTATAGTTGATTAATTTTGATTGATTTCTATAATTTATTGTGGTCATGCAAGTGTAAATGTGTGTCTATCATTTATAAAAATATATATTTTCACATTGATGACTATATATGGAATATAAATAGTCAATATTCTAATTTTTTATATATATTATTATATTATAGATTATAATTTAATTATTTAATATCCTAAATGATTTTTATAAATATTTTTGGCCACGAAGTTCAATGATCATTAGGTATGAGGTGGTTTTGGTGTACCATTGTATGAATATTCAAAATGATGATAAAATATAATATTTAATTGTTATAATAAAATATCATAATACAAATTATTTTATAAAATAATAATTTTCCATGGGTGTGTTATATCATATCTCGATGGTAGTTTCAATTATTATGATTCAAAATGCCATCAAGGTGGGGACAAGGCCTTGTGTTAATATATAATTACCCATTATGATGAGTGATTCATGATTAATAGGTTTGTAATAAATATCAATTATTGTGAACAAATAAACATTGAATTAGTTCATTATGTTATGAGTAATTAGAGGCATTATAAATTATGAATAATCTCTTCATGAATAATGATTTGAACAACATCATTATATTCTTTAATTAATTTGAATACAATAATACATTTCTCGTTATTTTAAAATGGTACTATTCATGTTGTTTCTCTCAATGATATATGGAAAAAATATGTTATTTATTAACTTCCAACTATTTAATAGTGAAAAAATGGTGAAGAACATTATTTATGTTCTATTGACCAAAAATACTAATCAAAGAGTGTTGACCTTGAAATATATATATATATATATATATATATATTTGTGTGTGTGTCAAGGTTGTCCTTATAATTTCATAAATCTTATAGTATTACTATACTATCGGGAATTTTTGGTGGAATTCATTTATATTTTAGTTTATTACAATAACTCATTTATATTAATTGAGGCTCATATTCATCTATTCATTTACCAACATACGTGATTTTATTTTTAGATAATGGAAATAACATCCAAATCTTATTATTATGATGATTGAGACATGTTATGTGGTTAAAGTGTACTCCTTTTATAAATGAATCAGATATAACATAAGTACCGATTGAACATGTTATCATGAATATATGGGATTTAGTATGTTATTTGATGATTTTGACACTTAGTATTAATATTTAGAAACTCAATAGAAAAATTACATGGTTATACTATAGAATTTTTGTTTACAAGATATAATTATTGTAAATACAATACCCATATCATTCATTGACCAAAACAAAATAACCACATTCCCTTAAGAATTCATTCATATATCCATAGGTTTTCATAAATAACTTGTGATAATTATAAGATTTGTGAACTGATTTATCCACATTAGAAATTAACTAATACACTATATTATACTTTAATCAACCTATAATGACTAAAAATTAAGTATGAAAATTTCAAATTAAACATGAAACCTGTATTCTAGAGAAAAATAACTATTACAATAATGGGAAACATTTTAAACCAATGTAATAACAATATCAACCACAATATATATATATATATATATATATATTAATCATTGAGAAAGATAAATTTGAATCATATAAATCTCATCATCATGTAATTACAAAAATAAACCCCATATATATATAAACACAATTGAAAATGAACTCGTACTAGGCTTGTCAGTTTGAAATCCCATGGAATGAGATCAATCGAATAAAAAAAATCCTCTTGAGTGATTCATAATACAATATTTTCATCTAATGAAACAATACTCTAAAACTAATATCTCTTATATGTGTCATTGAAAATGTATGTGTTCCATAAATTTTGACATACCATATACACAATGATCTTGATGCATTCGAAATGACTGCAAGGAGGGAGTGACTAAATCTGGTGTAGTGTGAAATCATCACCAACCCCGTAAATATACGTAATATGATCAAATGTTTTTATAGTAAATATAATTTTTTTATTTAATAGAATAACAATAAAATATTAAATTATATTTTTTAATAATATTCCATTAATAATTTGGAAAAATGGCAATCAGATCATAAATATTTTATTAAAGCCAACTTTTTCCATGATATGAATTAATGTTGGTGTGATAATTGATTAATATAACACCTACATCCTTGATTTGGGGTCAGACACACCATCCTATAGACGCAAATTTATATTCTTCATTGCATCAGAAGCCATAATTCTATTAGAGATAAACAAATACACACGTGAATATATATATATATATATATATACATACATATCCCTCCCCATATACAGGACACATGTTCTCATATGTATGAAATAAACATATATATATATATATATCAAAATGTGAAAAATTTAGAATGTATAAATCTATAACATATATATTAAAGTGATCCATGACTTAATAAGATAACATCATTAATACAAAGGCTCCATGTATCTCATATAATATCAAATGATCTAGAAATTATAAAAAATGTTATTCCATCATTAATTCTTATATTAAAATTCAATAAGAAAGTTTATAAATATAAAAGAATTTTTAACATGTTATTGAGAATGTGAGGATGATTATGAAAATTCATGGTGATATACATCATCTACATGATTTTAATTAATCATTAATTAATGGACAAAAAATAATCATTTAATAATTTTACCTATCATACATTTTATATAAAAAAGAAAATTTGTACACATGTTATAAAAACATTACACATGTATGAAATCATACAACATGGTTTCCATACTAATTAATAACACGTAAATATTAAAGAATAATAATAATAAATTTACAAATAATGATACAATGGAAATTCAAGTAAATTTTAAATAAAATAAAAAATGAATTTTTTAAATATTTATCATTAAGAAAATATTTCTATTACCCATCAATATATCCCAATTCGATACTCTAAAAACCAACTATAGATAAATAAAACAAAAGGAGTTAACTTTTATGAATACTTAACCAAAAAATAAGGAAATATTATTTTCTAACAAAAAATTTATTTAAACAAATTATGAAAAATAAATTCAAGGATTTAACTTGTTGCCTATAGAATATAACAGATTTTATGCGAGGGAACCCAACCTCACATAATTATCATTAATAATATTTTTATACAACAAGTTGAAACATTAACTAGCATGGGAATTATATAATTAATATAATTATATTCAAGAATCATTTAACGATCCACATAACATTTATCAGCATAGTAGAAATAATATTAAATTAGTTTTCTACCATGTTTTCCAAAAAATATTAGACATGTATCTTGTTGGTATTGAAAATAACCAAAAAATGGAATGTAGTTTTTTTATAGATGGATAAAAATATAAAATTGGTTGTCATGTGGATCCATGAACTAAGAAATGAGGTAAAAGTATATTATATGGGATAATATGTGTTGTGTTTTTATTATAAAATAATCAAAATATACATATCATTAAACAAAAATTTTCTATTACCTGGTAATTGATAAAATACCTCTAGAAACCCATTTTAATTACCATATGAATCTCTTGAAAAATAATATAGCACCATTTATCTTGAAAATCATTTTTTATTTCACTGAAAATACATTATATGATCAAATGAGAACCATATAGAAACATTCACTATATATCATATAGATATCCTGTAATGTTCTCCATACAGATTAAACAATTCAGAATATTCAATCAGCACCCACATCCCCACTAATCAAAGCCTTTCCAAAAACCTTGTTTCAAATTTCAAACACCAATACATAAATAATTCCTCAAGACATGAACCCTGTAACAAGATGAGTCCATGTCATCAACCACTATTTCACGACCATCATCACATCAACACAATTACCAACACATCAAGGCCATTGACTCCAAATTTCAATGTCATCAGCATTTCCTGGCATCAAGCCAAACATCAATGAAACCATAGAACATTTAAAAAAACTCATCATAGGATGTAGGTCCAAAAAAGAACCAAAACACACAAAGGACATTCATCACAAGTAGCACCATCATGTTTATATCATCGTCATGCACAAAACAGTTCAACGCCACCTGTGTCAAAACAACAATACTTACTCTAATCCTAGTATTGTGTAACTAGTACTTAACATCATGGTAATTAATATGACTACAAAAGTAAAACCCTACCTATGTCACACCATTTTAATTTCAATAAAATTTGATCTCTCATAAGTATTCTTAACCTTCAT
Organism: Viscum album; assembly: GCA_963277665.1. Taxonomy (NCBI): domain Eukaryota; kingdom Viridiplantae; phylum Streptophyta; class Magnoliopsida; order Santalales; family Viscaceae; genus Viscum; species Viscum album. Next base: position 649,139,720 of record OY728153.1, read on the forward strand.
GATTAAAAATATATTAGAATAAAATTTAAAAAACATAGGACAACAAACACATAATGATGAATTTTAATAAAATATCCCCACTATTAGTTTCTCACACTCAAGATTCGTTAATGAGATTCAAATGATAATGGATCTTTCTATTGATGTCATAAAATGATTATGTTTCCAAAATACATTACTATAGTGGATAAACTATTACCATACTTATAAAAATGAAAAAAATTATTATCAATATAAATTTTTTTTTATTCAATAATTTTAATAGGTTGTATAATATATGAACTATTATCCTCCATGTATATATCCTTGAACCTAATAATTCTAATGAGATAAAATATATATTTTATCTATTCAAACAATATATAATGATGTGAATAGATAAATAAATTTTGATGTCATTGTTATATGAAAGATATATTGATTATGCAATCTAAAAACATGAATATTGTATAATACATGGTCTTATATTCTTATGATTTTCCATTATTAAAATACACATTCATAGGATTATTTATAATATCACTAAATAACATGATTGTAATTAAAAATGTCATCACCTTTTTTCAACATGATACTTTCGATAACCCAATCCAATTTTTTTATTTTTTAATTCACCATCATAAATTTGATCTTATTGTAAATTATTCATGGAAATTCCTTCATGATTCATAAATACACATTAAAAAACTTTTTCAATTATATAGCCAAAAATAAAGAGACAAAAATAATGATATGAAAATGAAAGCAAAAAAATGTTAATTTATTAAAATTATTTGAGTAATAAATTTTATTTCTAGGATATAAAAAAGGGAATAAACTTCTTCGTATATCAACTTGTATATTAATTGTTCATTCTAACTAGACACCATTTTGATCGAGATATGTTTTAATCTTTTTATCCTAACTACCTAGTTATTATTGTATCCTGTTCAAAAATATTGAGGTAACCATTACAAAATAATTGTAAACAATGTTTTATTACACCCAATGATCCACCAGTGAAAATTTTTTATATAACATAATGAGTTCAGCCACCTTATTTTCCCTCATATATGCGTTGAGGTTGATATTTTTAATGAAATGATGGACTGCTTCTAGATTAAAATAGGCGAGGAATTTCAGCGGAAGCAAGCTCTTATCTATGAACCATGGAATGAGGTTTGAGTATTTTATGGCCATCTCAGGCATCTAGCTTCTTCATGTCCTTGTGGGTCATAGAATGGTGGTAAGGGTACTCGTGAGAAGATGATCTTGGGTAATTGTGGAACCCTCAATATCTGGTTTCCAGATGGGGATTCCACAGATCATGATCGCAGTTCGAATGTGGACTTCTTTGATAAAAATGAAGGTCGAATGATGTATGGTCTTGAGTAGACCTCTTCCGGTCTTGTGTTCCCTTGTGATGATGCATAGGTTGTTTAGAATCCTCCAAATACCATTCTACTAGAACCAAAAGGCTTTAACATCATTCAAATACTGCAATGTGAGATGGGAGCTATTGGTCCTTCTCCTGCAGTTGCTATTGTTCCTATGTGTAGTAGTGTGGACCACATAAATTCTACAAATCCAATCTTCTCTACACTAATAGGTAGTTCGGGGGATGGAAATGTTATGTAAATAGTTTCATCAACTCTTATCATAGGAGATGCGGTATTTGGAGATGTATTTTTTGATTTAACCACTAATAGGGATCCTCAATCATTAGTATTGGAGGATTCAAATACAAAGCCCAATTTTTTTGTCTTGGATTTGAGTAGCCAAGATATCCAGAGATGCTACTACAGGTCACACAGGTAAGGTAATCCAATGTTTAGAAGGTCATGTCTGGAGGAATGAGTTTTAATCCTCAAAATCGGTATTTTGGGTTGTGTGAAAAAGAGTATCATGATTGTGAGGATTGTCAAGATATTGAGTGTATCCAGGACGATATAGATTTTTCCCTGAACTCCCCTTCTGAGTCCATAGAAGTGGTCATGGTGGAGGTCAATCTAGATACTCTTTCAGGAAGGTTAAGATTACTACCATTTATCAAGATGGTTTTATTAAGTGCACTATGAGGCCATGTCGAATATATGACTATTAAAATCTACCAAGTCCTCTTGTAAAATGATCCTCAAGAAATGGAATAGTACGTATGAAGGTGTACTACAATAAAGATATACACTCTTATAGAAAATAAAAAGACTCTGATAATCATCTAGCGACATGTGGAATTAAGGTTCCAGATTCAGATAATCATACTATGTGGGATGGATATGGGGGATTTTTATTAGTGGGAAACCATCATAAATGTAACCCAACAGTTCTTATAAAAGGTTATATATGTCAATTCCACACATGAATAATTTGATATAGTGGTTTGGAGGAGTATCCAGGTTAATGTGAACTCAAAACATGATTCATGTATCAAAAAGGAATGATGTATTTTGTCTCATGCATTTAATGGCAACAATATTTCCGTGGAGGAGCGCATCTACTTTTAGAACATGATGGAATTATATTTTTAATACCTCATTAAAGAAGATACGGATGGGTGGGCCTCCTCCAACCAATAGAGTATCTTCAGAAGAAATTTTTCTAAAATACATAAACTACAATTCATAAATTTTGATATTTCCTTTAATGTTGTTTGATGTCTCTTATAGTATTTTCTGGGATTTCACTTCTTCCTGAAATAATCATTGTTAATAAAAAAATATATATTTGTGTAAAAATATATTAATTATTATTGACATGATAATATTTTTAGTACACATTTATTCTTGATTAAGGCTTCTTATGATAAAAATGTATATTATTTTGATGTAGGGAATTATTTTGATTAAAAATGATTTTAAATAACATCCTCTATCATTAATATTTTTCATTCATACTATTTGTGTTTCATTCATAATAGTGAAAAAATTTGATTCCACATTTCCCTTATATGTTAATATTAAGGATAAAAGTCAATGTAATATAGTTACTGAACGTTCTAATGATGACCCAAATTTGAATTCCTCATTGAAAAAATTTAAATTAGGCCCTCACTATTTAAAATATACCAAAACTTAATCCACAAATAGTTCATTCCTATAACACATCAAACCACATACTATCACTAAATTTTAAATATCATATAATATAATATTCTACTATTTTGAGTTTAAATTTTTAGATATCCCCAGGACATGATCTGAGGATACCACATGAAAAAAAAACAAGGATCCATGAAATATGCATCAAAATAAATATAATGCCTTTTATATCAATCTATAAATATTATTTAACAAGTAATAATAAGATTCTTTATTGACTCTTTAAAATATATAGGATAATTTTATATCCAAATAAACTATACAATTTTCATAATCAAATTTGTCTGGGGTGAACATATAATTGAAATATTATCGATGATTTGATGATAATATATTGATATTGTATAGAAAAACAAAATTTTAATAACGATATTGGATACTTTGTAAGATATCAAATCCTTTAATTAATATGGATTTCTTGAAATTTATATTTTCATTTTATATGGTTAATAAATTGAACTTCATATTTATAGAAGTAATATTTAGAGTTCTTGGTATTTAAAATATGGTCTCATAATGTGCCGAAAATAACATTATGGTTTTGATCATAACTAACTATAAGGATTATGGAACCCCTGAAAGTTTTGGATATATTTTTCATAAAATCCATAAAAACCACAAGTACAATTTTGAACCACAATAACATAACATTGTACTCAAAATAACAATATAATTCTCAAAATAAATATTTTGAATATTCCCATGTCATAACCAATATTGATAGCATCCAAATCATAATTCAATGGTTTGAAATTATTTATCAATTAACAATTAATAAAATAATTCATTGATATTGGGAAATAGAAGTATGTTTAAATGGTTTCCTTCTTTAGCATTGCAAAATCAATGTACCATAAAAATTCTACCAATTTTCTAAATAAAATGAATAATACCACCCCAAGGATACATATTTTGTTCTATTAAAACTATATTTTATATACTCCTTAGATTTAATTTTAAATTATTAAGACATAGATAATGATATATGCGTAGTTGGATTAAATAAATTATTTATTTTCACAGTAAAAACTCTTCTGAAAAATCCACCACTATTTTAGGGGGTAAACATGAAAAATATTTTGGAAACATATTCGGAAAGAATTCAATCAAAAGAGGTAATTCCATTTGGTTATCATTGTGATCATTCTCAAACATTTTTTTTCTATCTATTATATTATTATTCTACTCTAAACATGATATAGTCTACAGTAACCAATATAAAATCCTCATTCTTCATTGATAAAATACTAAAAATTAATTTGAGAAAAAATAGAAAAAATGTATTTTTCAGTTAATATGAGAATTCATGTTGGAATTCTAGTTTATGCTCAATAAAATAAATTAAATATTCATATCATGGCATTAATATAATAGAATTATAATATGATCTTTCCCTAGTAGGATGGAAAAGTCTTCTCTTGGTTCTATAAATCCAAAATCGTAATTAAGTGGCGATATTCCCAAGATTCTACGGTAACACTACTCCAAATCCTTGAGGTGTCAACAAGTTCCTAAAAAGGAAATAATAATACATTTCAATATCAAATAAGGTATAAAAAATCATGATATATATTAAAATAATACGTCTAAGTATAGAAGGGGTATCTCTCAATTACTCATTGTTCTAACATTATAATGACACCATCACAACCGTAATAATGATGTAATTATCTAAAATCCAATAAATGGAATAAAATAGAAAAACATTTAAAGATATAAACAATGGCCAGATTAATATCTTTGATACACTTCATTGATTTAATAAGAATTAGCATGGAAATTTTTTCAACAGTAATAACATAATGTTTAAGGTATTTATGATTAATAAGGAAGAGAAATTCCTCCGGCATTATTTCATAATATAATATATTATATCACATCTTTTTATAACTTCATTTCTCACCACTAAAGGATTAATAATATTTTAAGTTTGTATGCCTCTATTCTTCCCACTATGTCAAATTAGGCATTTAGCGGTGGATTAAACAACCACTAAATCGTTGTGCGGATGATATGGAAAACCGTAGTTAAATCATGAGCCCACATTCATTAAGAGATGGTTTTTTAAAATTCTCACAGAAAATTATTACGATGGGTTTTTAAAATTAGGGGAATCATTTAGCAGTAGTGGAAACCGCCACTAAATCTTTTTGCAGAGGTAAATTATTTTTTAAATATTTTTAAATTTAAGAATATTTTTATTATTATTGTAACATTTTACAATTTAAAAAACTACTAATTTAATAATTAATAATTCTTGTAATTAATTTATTATTATTTATTTATTTCAATAATTAATTATTTATTTAGTTTTAATATTTTATAATTCTATGAATATATTTTTTATTATTATTTTATTATTATTATTTTTAATTTTTTAATTGTCATATTTATATTATAATTATTTTTTTTTGTTTATTCTCGTAATTATTAAATTTTTTCATTTAATTATTATCTTATTTAGTAATTATATCTCTGAACATGGAGATACAGATACAGATGCATGCATATGTCATATATAGAAATTCTATATTGAGTGATATTGGAACTCATTCTTATTTGGTTATTCTCTAATGACATTTCCCGTCTAAAGGTCTCTTTATTTAGTTAATAATTATAAATATATATACTTATATATATTAATATTCCTTGAAAAAACAAAAAAAAACAAACTGACAGAAAATAAGAAATTTATAATTATTAATTAATAATTATTAATTAAATAATTAATATTAATAATTAGTAAGTGATAAGTAATTATTAATATTATATAATTATTAATTATTAATAAGTAAATAAAATAAACCAGAATAATAAATAAATATAATATTAATGATTAACATACAAATTAAATATATAATATTGTAATAGGCTGTAAGTAATTAATATTAAATAATAAATAGTAAATATTTCATAAAAAATAATATATAATATATAGTAAATAGTAAATAATAAATACAAAATTCTGAGTAGTAAATTCTATATAATAAATAATAAATAATCAATAATCAATAAGGAAGAATGATTAATGTGTTAGGAATAATGAATAATATATAAAATTTATAATAAATTTAAAGTAAATTAATAATAAATATGTACATAATAACAAAATAAAAAATAAATAATTAATAAAAATAATATAAAAAAAATAATAATAAAATAATATATAAAAACCAAAATAATAAATATAAATTAATAAAATAATAAATTAATAATTAAAAACAAATAAATCATTGATAAATAATAAATAATAAATTTAATATAATTAATAAATAACATATATATAATAAATATCGAATATAAAAAATTTAATTAATATATACAAAAAATTAATAAATAATAAATGAATAATTGATAAATAATAAATGAATAATAAATAAATAATAAATAAATAACTAGTTAATTAATAATTAACAATACATTGGTAATAAATATTAAATAGTTATATAATAGTAATATACCAAATAATATAAATCAATATTTATTAAATAAATATTAATATAAGAAATTAAAAATATTGGATATTAGTTATATAAATTTTAAATAATAAAGAATAATTGAATAAATAGTAAGTAATAAATAATAAAATTCTAAATTGTTATATATAACAATATAGAAATAAACATATATAAACTCTCATTTATTTCACATAATTATATATATTCTCCCACAATATATATTTATACATATATGGTACAAAAATATATAAACAGAAACATGTATAAATATACACTAATGCTGATAAATTCATTTAAACAGATATATGTAATGTAAAATAAATTATTGAAAGTGGGGGAATCGATATAATTACAACACTAAAAAATCGATACCAATTTAAATCAATATGATTAAATCATAAAAGACTTAAACGGAATATGAAGACAATCTTAATCAAATATGAAATCTCATCAAATGTATAAGATATATATAGTTAAATTTATTTAACAATATTATATATTAATAATTATTTACATCTATCACAACTTAAATTTTAATATATAACTATTTATCAATACACACAGATATGTATATATTAACATTATTTACATATTTGTATACATATATATTCATATAGATTAACTATAAGACCATTTACATAATATATATAATTATAATGATATAATTATATAAAAATACATTTATATGCGAGATACACAGAAAATATTTTAGATACACAAGTATATATGTATATTTCTCAAAAACAGACGTAAATATTTAATATATTTATATATATTTAATTACAAATATTAGAATATACAAATAAATATATATTTTTGTATAGAAACAAAATCACGTTAATAAATAAAATATACTTGAATTTGTTATATATATACAACATAATGCAATTTTATAAAGAAAATAAATTAGATATTTATTTATTTGTAATGAAATGAATAAAAATATTTATTTACATATCGTTTATAAGAATATAAATACATTTATATGTATATATGTATTTATATAAGTTATTTAGTATATCTAAATATATGAATGTATGCATATAATGAATTTTAAATAAAAATATATTGTGAGAAATGAGAAAACATCGAAAACAATATTATCAATATGAATAAAATCCTTTTGAATAATCTCATCTCCAATGAAAAATGCCTATATAAACCCCTTAAACAATGCTAAAATTCAAACAATTGTAAAATTATTAGGAAGCCTAGATAAATGCTATTTTTGGATGCCTTATGGGTCATTTTTAGCATAACAAATATGATCAGAATTATTCATGGTCACTTAGGAACATATCCTATTACATGTTTTGATTGGATAAGTGATAGAACCTAAACATACAACATGATCCAAACTTATTGAAATTTAATGCTCAATTTCATTTTCCTACATTTAATGATAATATAATATATTTAATTATTTTAATTCTCACAAAATTTTAATCCAATGTGTTTTTATTTTCCTTCATAAGCATCAACTTTATTGTATGTGTACATAAACCGTGTCCTTGAAAAAAATTTGTTGAAATTTGATTCCCATGATTAATTTTCAACTTATTGATGATTTTTTGTATATCAAATTAATGTTAAATAATAATTTTAAATATTTCATTTTTAACATCGCCTCATTAATTAAAATTAGAAGTAGAAACCATATATGAAATTAAAATAATAAATTTTAAATCATATATATATATATATATATATATATATATATTTTCTTTTATTGTTTTTGTTGTTTTTTTTAAAACATATTATTTTACCATGAGGTTTTATAAAAATATGCCGCTAAATATAAAAAAACATTAATTAAAAAAAATTAAAAAAAATATATCATTTAGCAGCAGTTTTAAAATTTTCGCCTGATGTTTTCTCAAAAAATAATTTAGTAGCTGTTCTCAAAATCTCGGCACAAAAACTGCCATTAAATTGTTTTTTCCATTATGTTATACAATAAGTTCACACAAATGATTGGAATATCATTCTATCATAATGATTATCATCATAATATTATATTAACTTATTTTTTTTGTACATTTACATATGATATAGTTCCATTCAATATATTCTTTAACAACTGATAGCAATATATCACCTAATATGATTATAATGAGCCTGGTATGCTTAGTTTCCAATAATAGAAATCAATTCCCTTTAGTAAGGAGTGGTTGCGGAAGGCCTCCAGTACATGTGGATTCATAGAGGGCCGATAAAGAGGAGTGTTATCATCATCCCCTTTTTAATAATGATTTTTTTTACATTATGATATATATCCATAATAAATGTAGATAATCACATGAGAAAATACATATAGTATAGAAAAAATTATCATATCTATGATAATGACTAATGTATTTGAAAAACTCCCTATCCCAACTCTCCATATTCTAAAATTTATCATGTATTTATATATTAAACACACAATCCAAATAGGTTTTCAAAAATAATCTATAATAAGTATATATATCCAATTATTAAAATTAAAAAAAAATAGCCCATAATATTAACTTATTTATCAAGAGAAATGAATGAAAATAAATTTATTATTTATAATTTTTTTCATATAAGATAAACCTATATATTATTTTAGTAATATTCTTATTGATCCTACACAATAAAATAATATATCATGTTATCCTTTAAATTCCATCTTATATACACCTTCTCATAATGAATAATACCATAATAAATAAATTTATTTCAAAAAATGAATAAATCTTACAAATACTACCTATGTTAACTAAATATAACACCATAATTTATTTCCAAAAAAATATCTATTAGTTACCCCCCAATTATTTATGGGTATATAAAATTTAAAATCCTATCTCTAGATCATAATATTATTTTGTCATTTGATTTTATAATGAAAATACTTAAATCACCCTTTGATCCAAATCCAATGAATAGTGGACCATAGGCATGGCTCCTAATTATAAAATCATGGACTAAGTTACATGTAGTAAATATGAAATATTATGAAGTGATATACACTAGATAGTAAATTTCATAGAAAAAAAATCATTTCGGATATTTAAAATATCCAATGAAGATGTGGAATGTTTTAAAATCAAAAAAGTACCATGTTTTCCGTAGAAAAATAATTTATACACAAAAGGGGTACTTGTTTAATCTTTTTTATTACAATATAAACTATATTATCCATAAATAAATCTATGAAATACTCATAAAAACATATATCATAAATATTTCTGTAACGGTATATTGTCAACACTTATATACATGTATAAAAAGTATCACATTTTAGACATGTATCACGGTCCACATACATGATGAAAAAGGAATAGGAAAGGCCTCCTAAGAATATCATTATTCAATATGTCTTCAAAAGACCAAAAACACAATGACCCATAGCTCATATCTACATATCCTCTCATTCGTAAGTGTTTTATGATTACACAGATTGTGTAAAAAATGGGACTCTATAACTTCCAACGAAATATGTGTTGGGTGTTAATACTGCAGATCCTAGATTAGTGACTGATCACTAAGAAGGGGTGTCACATCCCGACCCATACCGGATTGCAATCCTCAACTACTCCAATCCTGCCTCTAAAGTCTAGTCACTAGATACTAGCGCTAAAGGAATAACAAACACGTTGAGGCCTTTTCCTAAGTACCAATATGAACACATGCAACCAAATCACTGGAAATAGTGCAGAGGGAAAATAATGTAAGATAAAACATTGTTATATATTTAATCCACAAATATGCATCAAGCTCCAAACAGTACAGGTATAGGAAACAAACTAATGGGGAAAGGGAACAAATACACACCCAACAAGAAAAGTTCCACAACCCAACAATAGGTTGAAAAGAAAAAGAGATACGAGAGTTTAGAGAACCATATCTTGATGTACATGGACATCACATTACTTTTGAGGAATAATTAATAAAAAACAAAAACCAACACTTAAGAACCATAATATATTAGTGTCTTTGGAAACATGGAACATAATCTTCAAATAATGGTAAAAGATCTTCAACATCTCCCATAAAGATTATACCCTTTTGTTTTTTACCTAAAACTTTTCTTTAAATCCTCGTACAAATAAAACATATAAAGGGTGAGCTCAAATGCTCAATAAGGGTAATCATGGAGAAAATAAAACAACCCATATACATTTGAAATTAAAAACATGAACATAATGGTTAAACATCAAAATCTTGAGAAATAACATAAAACATGGTAGTACGAAAGGAATAGATAATAATGGAACATCAATCATGATAAAATAGAATGGGAATAAAACATGTAACTTTGGAAAACCATTAATCAAATGATATTATTTCCTTAGTAGCCAGACATTTCTTCCAAGACCATATTAGTGGACAATGTCCCTTACTGAATCGAGTTCACTCCTCATTCCAGCCCTATATCACTGAACTGGATTAACCTATCGTTCCAGCCATGTCAATATCATGATATAGAAATATTTACCAAATTCATTAGAGGGAGATATTTGTCCCACACATCTTATAATTAAATCATTCTACATGTGCCACATAATAAACATAAAACATTCATAATAACCAAATGAATAAAATGGGTTTCATAAACATCATTCCATTATAACATAATCCATACAAAAGAAATGGATATCATTTCCTCATAAGAAAAATAAAACCATTTAAATAATAGAAACATTATACTTGAAACATAAACATACATAATAATGTCATCTTAGATGGAAAATAGTTTTGATAAAACACTTGAAATGAATTCGTGAGGAAAATATCCTTTCTTCTTCAAAATCATTTTCTTTTTTCAAAATGCCATGAAATTTTAAAAGAAATGAATTTTGATGAAAATAATAATGAAAACATGTAGAAGAAGCTCCATGAAAATTAGGCATTATGAAGCTGTAAAAATCTGTTCATGCCATATAAGTAAAAAAAACATTCTCATCGTACTTTTTCTGAAAAAGTCAAAAAGGTTTCTCGTATGGTAAAAAAAGAAAGATTCCCTCAATAATATGTGGTAAAAATATCAAATGGGTAAAAAGGAAATTAAAAAAATCAGGAAAATATTTTTAGAATACATGAACTTGGATGATAACAATAACCCCAGTGAATACTTACGGACAAACAATCTCGGATAAAAACGATATTGGAAAAGTTATCCCTTACGTTATGTTTGACATGCATCGTATATATCCGAAAATCATATATAATGATTTAAATAATATCATTTACTTATTACAGAATCATATTCATTGTTATGATATCATATATGGATTAATTATTACTTTATATTACCCGTTCTTTTTTAAATTCAATGTTAAAGCAGCGTTTTGGGTAAAATTGTTTCAATTACCGTACGTGTTTCGATTTATTATTCTTGATACTATTACATATATCCTGATTTACTTTATTATAGAATGTAAAAAAATATTTATACATATAATTTATATTCAGCATATAAATATATATGATATATTGATAAATAGAATGAAATACACTGTTCGTGGAGACGATAGGTCGTATGTACGCATGAACGCTATTTTAGTTTCCTTATTAAATTGAATGGAAATACGTAAATGAAAAATATATGTACATAATTCCAATATCATTATTATGTAATATATTTCGGAATTATTTATTATATATTCTTTATAATCATACTTGAACGGATAATCATGGAAAATGAATCTCATCGCATTCGTGGAGACAGTTGTCTGTACATACGCACGAGCGATGATATCGTTACCATAATTATTGAATATAATTGGAGTGGATTATATAATATCTCAGAATAATTATGATGTTATAAAAACCATATATTGTAATTCTTTACACCATTATACCCATCCATGTGAGGTGGTGTTGGAAAAAATAGATTACACCACGACGTGGAGACGGTATTCCGTACGTACGCACGTGCAGTGATTTTGTATTCTGTAGGACAGATAGAAGGTGAAATGGGGTTGTTTCATATTTATAATTACGTATCATTGTATTATTGATACTGATGATATTAATTTATAAGGAAATAACTAACGAAGAAGAAGTTTAAAAAGAACGAATCTTGAAATAATTGGTAGAAGAGATCACATCTTCTCGACGTACCTATTTTTAGCTTCCTCCTAAGGGACTAGAGTTAGACTTTTGAGAAGATTAGAACCTCTAGAATGTTTCTAGGAAAGGGGAGAATAGAAATGTGAAGGGTTTGGATGATCATGAAGGCTCAATGATTGAGAAGAGGAGAGGGAGTAGGTTCCCTTTTATAAGGGAGGAGAGGGGAACCTTTGGAAACATAAGAAATATTAGTTTAAAATAAATTCAAACCCCACATTAATCCACCAAAAATAACTTCAATCTACATATGATATGATATACAATTTTAATTTCATCAGCCAATAAAATTTAAACATTTTGGGAATTTATTTTAAACCTTTAAAATTTGATTTATCCATATTTAATTTATTTAATCCTATTTGTGGTAATAATATTCTAAATTTCAAATAGTTATAAATAATTAAATATGTGTTTTTAATTATCCAAAATTGGGTAATTTATGAAATTTTAGACCATATAAATTTCAATTTATATTTTTTAAATATTTATGTGATTTTTATACAATTTAATAATATGTTATTTTTATAAATTAACAATAGAGTTAATTTTGACACTATTCATTTATTTGAATAAAAACCACACATAGGATATATTTGAACCAAAATGTTTAATAGATTCTCAACATGTCATATTCATTTATAAAATATGTGGAGAACATTAATTATTTCATATAAAGATTATTTTAATATTCATAAAACCATTTATTTGATATATCTCTTAAAAAAACAATTACCACATCATTTTTGTATAATCATTTAATATACATATTAGTTTCATAAAAATAAAAAATAAAAAACTATGATGAAGAAAATTATAATACCTTTTATATTAATATTTTTACTCGAATTTATCATCTTAAAATCACAATATTTAAATTGATATATTTATTAAATTACGAAGGTGACATCTTTGACATCATTTAAAATAAAATAATATAAATTTCCTAATCGATTTTATAAGGATCCTGATGATCCAAAAATCGACCCTTTGATTATTAGCGTATATATATACTCGACCAATAATTTTTGGTCAAGTTTATGGTCCTTTTGATAGGTGTTATTATTTAAATAAAAACTATATTATTTATTTTTCACTAAATAAATAATTTCTACATCATTAACGTATATGATTTTAATGTAATAAAATATTTATTAAAAATTACTAATAAATAACCATGATAAATAAAAACATTTTATCATTCGAATGATTATTTATAATGAATTTATATTCCATATAAATATATGTTAAAAATAATCTAATTATTAAAGTATGACCAAGACATTTCACTTTCCATTAAATAAACTAAATAAAATGTTTTAATCAAATAAAAGTGGGTTCCATTAGATTCCATTTCGACCCAAGTATGATTTTGGGTAAAATATAATCATCCAATTATATTGGGACAAGTGTTAGGGTAATTTTATAATATTATATTTACACTTAATTGCCTCGATTAACCTTTAACTATGGTATATAAAATCTATCGTAGTTACTATTAATAATGACTAAAAATAAAAAGTATCTTATTAACTGATTTTGTACCTATTTATTCGAAATATGGAATCCATTTTTCCAAATTCATATCATAGAGTTTCAGAAATTAATTTAAAATTATTCCCGTTGTTAAGAAAATGAGTTTTAAAAGTTAAAACATTGCACAATATTGAAATGATTTTATCTATAAATTCAATGTAAAATCAAAGGTAATGACATACATTATTTTAAATGGTAAAAAAATTCTATTTATAATTTTAAATCATTAAATTTTCTAATTTTACAATATAATTTATTACAATGAAAAAAGTTGTTTTTAATTAAAATATAGCGTGTTTTTACTATTCATTAAAATATGAAAGTTATCAGAATAATATGAAAATTTTATCCAAAGTAAATTTTTATATCCTAATTCCAAAGAATAATTTTTTTTTTCAAATTTTACATTTAAACATGTCAAAACTATATTTAACATGGGTGCACCATCAAAAGGTGGCAAAACTGCATTTTTTGAAAAATAATTTTTTTTACACAAAAAAAATATTTTGTTCTCACATGATGTTCTAAAAAATATGTAAGATGAATAATAATGTTATAAAATTAAAAATTTAGATAATAATATTCATAACGGCTAGTTTATAATAATATTACAACAACATATCGTTGTTTAGTGAAACTACGTACTACACATGCTATCAAGGAAGGTCACGATTGCGTGTAATGAAAGCCAAGTCAAAGTTGTGTGTAGTTAAATCACCCTTTTTTGTTGTGTATAACATAATAAAATCTTATTTCATTTATATATTAAAAAAAATCTATACTTAATGTCGTGTATAATAATCTCTACAAAACGAACTTGAAATTGTGTGAAACACGAACCAAGAATAGTGTTGCTTATAATGCAAGATAATATGGTGTTTCATATAGAACAAGATAATTTTAGTGTAGAGTACAACACAAGACATCAATGAAATTAAAAATAATAATTCACTTAAAATCTCAGGTTGTTACATTCTACCTCCATTAAAATGAATTTCACCATCAAAATTTGTTGGGGTTATAAATGGTTTACTACTTGAAAGTTTCGTTCACAGAAACCCATATCTTAAAAAGGAATACTAAAACATAATTTTAAAAATTGAAGTATAAAACATAATTGTTACCCAAAGAAACTCATCACTGGGATTCCAAAGAGAAGAATATAGCTGAAAATATGGATATGGAAGAGAAATCTAACAATCAAGTTCTGATGGAGTTAAAAATACAACAATCACAAAGCCATAAATTTGTGATGATCTAAGGTACCATCTGATTCATCAGATATAAGTGTATTAGGAAATTTTTTTTGGTTTTAAGATAATTTCCCTAATGATGAAAAATTTATGAATTAAAAGAATTATTTACTTGATTTTGGTACATTCTCACTGTTGTTCATGCCTTGAACAATTTCCACTTCATCTTTTAGAGAAATGAAGTTGAATTTTTATTCTGTGAAGTGTTAGCAGATCATGAGATAGAATGATTGGTCATTCAATCTGACTCAAACATAATGTTAGCAATAATTATATACATAAGTACATCTACATTGACATTAATCGTATGTGGTTCCAGAAATGAATTTATACTTCAACTATTATACCGCATAATAATATAAAACTAATTTCTACTAACGAGGGACTTCCTATAGGCCAATGGTAGGAGATAAAGGCATGTCTCACTTCCGTTGTGGGTTCAATTCCTGCAACATTGACCGACGTGATGGGTTGTCGCACGTTCTGCAGGTTATCCCTTTTCTTAAACTATACTATTATAACATTCCAGAAATAAAATTGAAAAAAAAACTTTAGCTTTAAAAAATACTATCTGATGTTCAACTTAATCCATTCCAACCTTAACACTTATTCAAAATACATCTTTCCAATCTCATTGTATAAAGAAAACGATTACTGGAAAGTTCAAATAACAAGCACGTGAATACCATCATTTATCCCCCATATATCATAAGATATATCCTGTTGATCACATTCCAAACATGTGAATACCTTAATCATGTATTATATTGAAACAGAAATTATCATAGAACCTTAGTGAAAACATGAATTATGTAAAAAGTTAACTCTTTCAACATACCAAAACCAAAAATTTCTATATACTCAATCCCTGATATCACATTGTCCTTATATTAGTCATGAGCATATTAATACTATCAAACATCTCTTTATCTCTTTATCCCTTCATTATGCGCATATCATCTACTTTCCAAAAATATTTGAATCACTTTTCATGGTTATCGGTACCATTCAACATATAATTTCAATTAAATTAAGAAACAAATAGTTTAACAATCCTTAGATGTGTCTTTATTCTATAGTACAATTACCTATACAATATAACTCTTGATAAACATAAATCATTCCAATACCTTCTTAAACCATTGACCAAGCATCTATAATGTTTTCACCTCAAATATCAATTGTAGTCTCTTCATCATCATCAATATAAATACTACCCATACGACCACGATGATTCTCTTCATGAGACTTTCCTTTTGGGAATTGATTTTCATAATGCCCGTACATTCCACATTTAAAACATTTAACTATTGTTGATGTCATAGAAATACCGTTATCTTTGTCGATGGTCTAAACTAAACCTTTTCCTTTGCAATTACTATATTTGTGTCTTTTTTTCCACACCCAAAGCGTCTTCCAATTCCTTTGAAACATTCTCCCTGATTCCTCTTCCAATATTATTTGAATGAGGGGAATTGAACTTTCATTCCTCTATGATCATCATGAAACTCCATATTTCTCTTATTAGCAGAGTCAGGATACTTACCAATGGTGAGATTATTGATTATATTATGAGATTTCTGATTATGCATAATAATGATGTTTGGACTTCCAAATCCTATTTCATTTTTTTTGTCATGATGAATATCATTCCATTGTCCATCATATCCTTCATTATCTTGAATCTTTATATTTCCAGCCATTTTCTAAAATCCAAAATGAATAGTGTGATAGGGAAAAATCATAATCAATGGGGAGTACCTTCAATATCGATCATCTTAGGTTTAATTCTAATATTGTTACTGTAAAATAATTATACCTAACCTTAGTGACATCCCTAGACATTCCTTAGAAATATCTCTAGGGATTTTACTCATCTTTTCACATCCTAGTTTCCAAAGGTTAACTAAACATTTCCTCGGATACCAAATGTAGAGAACCTTATCTTGAAGTACATTGATATTACATTACATTTGAGGAATAATTAATAAAAAACTATAACCAACAGTCAACTAACGTAATAGTTTATTGTCTTTGGAAACTCGAAACATAATCTTCAAATCACGGTGAAAGATCTTCAACATCTCCCATAAATATCTTCCCCTTTTTTTTCTAACCTAAAACCATTATTTAAATCATGGGGAAAATAAAAAATATAAAGGGTGAGCTCAAATTCTCAGTAAGGCTAATCATGGACAAAATAAAACAACCCATATACATTTGAAATTAAAAACATGAACATAATGGTTAAACAAAAAAATATTGAGAAATGATATAAAACATGGTAGTATGTATGGCATAGATCATAATGCAACATAAATTATGATAAAATAACACGGGAATAAACCATTTAATTGTGGAAAACCATTATGGACATGATATTGTTTCTTTAGTAGCCAAGACATTTCTACCATGACCATCTATGTGGACAATGTCCCTTACTGAATCGAGTTCACTCCATGTTCTAGTCTGGTATCACTGAAACAGATTAACTTTCCATTCCACCCATTTCTATCTCATGAGATATAAATATTTAACCAATGCATTGGAGGGATATATAGGTCCCACCTATCTTATAATGACATCATTCTTACTTGTGCCACAAAATAAACATAAAACATTCATAATAACCCAATGAATAAAATGGGTTTCATAAACATCATTCAATCATAACATAATCCATATAAAATAAATGGATATCATTTCATCATATGAAAAATAAAACCATTTAAATAATATATACATTATAATTGAAACATAAACATGCTTACTAATTTCATCAAAGATGGAAAATGTTTTTGATAAAACATTTGATATAAATTCTTGAGGAAAATATCCTTTCTTCTTCAAAATCATTTTCTTTTTTCAAAATTCCATGACATTTTAAAAGAAAAAGATTTTTTTGAAAATAATCATGAAAACTTGTATAATATGCTTTATAAAAATTAGGCATTATGAAACCGTAAAAATATTCTCATGCCGTATAAGTAAAAAAAATTCTCCTGATACTTTTTCCAGAAAAGTCAAAAAAAGTTCAACATATGGTAAAAAAAGAAATATTCCTTCCATAACATGTTGTAAATGTAAAAAATGGGTAAAAAGGACATTAAAAAAAGATGAAATCATTTTTAGAAAACCAGGACATGGATGAGAACAATAACTCTAGTAAATACTTAGAGACAAACAATCTCGGATAAATACGAGATTGGAAAAGTTATCCCTTACCTTTTGTCCAATATGCGCCTTATGTATATAAACCCCCTGTATAATGATTTAAATAATTTCATTGACTTATTAAAGAATCATATTCATTGTTATGATATAATATATGGTGAACTTCTGACTTTATAATACTCGTTCTTTTGTAAAATCAATGTTATAGCAGCGTTTTGGGTAAAATCGTTTCATTTATCATACATGTTTGGATTTCTTATTCTTGATACTATTAAATATATCCTGATTTAAAAAATTCAATAATGTAAAACATGATTTATATATATAATTTATATTCATAATTTAAATATATATGTTTGGTCGATAAATGGAAGGAAATACACCATTGATGGAGACGGTAGGTCATACGTACGCATGAACACTGTTTTTGTTTCCTTATTGAATTGAATGGAATTAAGTAAATGAAACATATATGTACATAGATCCAGTATCATTATTATGTAATAAATTTCATGATTATTTATTATATATACTTTATAATCATACTTGAATGTTTAATCATGGAAAATGAATCTCATCACATTCGTGGAAACGGTAGTCCGTACATACGCAAGGGCGATGATATCGTTCCCATAATTTTTGAATAGAAATTGATTGGATGATATAATATATCAGAATAATTATGATTTTATAATAACCACATATAGAAATTATTTACACAATTATACCCATCCATGTAAGGTGGTGGTGGAAAAACAGATTACAGCACGGTGTGGAGACGGTATTCCGTACGTACGCACGCGCGGTGATTTTGTTTTCCGTAGGATGGATAGAAGGTGAAATGGGGTTGTTTCATATTTATAATATCATATCAGAATATTATTGATACAGATGTTATAAATTTATAATTAAACAACTAATGAAGAATAAGTTGAATAAGAAAGAAACATGAAAGAATCAGTAGAAGAGATTACTTCTTCTCAACGCACCTCTTTTAAGCTTCCACTTAAGAGACTATAGTTGGACTTTTGAGAAAACCAGAACCGCTAGAATATTTCTAGGTTAGGGTAGTGGATAAATGGTCAGGTTTTCACCAAGATTAAGGATCAAAGTGTTGTGAAGAGGAGAGGGAGGAGGTGCCATTTTTTAAGGGAGGAGAGGGGCACCTTTGTAAACATATGAAATATTAATTTATAAAAAATTCAAACGCCACATAAAAACCTCCAAAAATGACATAATCCGAATATGAAATGAGAGAGGGTTGTAATCTCATCCAACAATAAAATTGAGTCCTGTTGGGAATTTATTTTAAACCATATAAATTTTATTTATCCTTATTTAAATTATTTAATTTTATTTGTTGTAATAATATTCTAAATTTTAAATTGTTATAAATAATTACTTATGTTTTGTGAATTATCAATAATTTGGTAATTTATGAAATTTTTGACCATATGAATTTTTATTTATAATTTTTAAATATTTATGTGATTTTAAACAATTTAATAATATGTTATTTTTATAAAATAACAATAGTGTTAATTTTGACACTACCCATTTATTTGAATAAAATCCACAGAGGGGATTTATTTTAAAAAAAATGTTTAATAGATTTTTAACATGTCTTATTTATCTTGAAAATTTTTGGAGAACATTAATTAGTTCATATAATTTTTATTTTAATATTTATAAAACCATTTATTTGATATTTCTATTAATAAAAAATTACTACATCATTTTTGTATAATAATTTAATATACATATTAGCTGCATAATAATAAAAAAAAATCCTATGAAGAAGATAAATATAATAAATTTCATAATAATATTTTTACTCGAATTTATCATTTTAAAATCACAACATTTAAATTTTTTTATTTATTAAATTATGAAGGTGATATCTTTGACATCATTTAAAATAAAATAATATAAATGTCCTAATCAGTTTTATATGGCTACAAATGGTCCAAAAATAGACCCATGGATGATTATGGTATAGATATACTCGACCAATAATTATGGGTCAAGTTTGTCATCTTTTTTATAGGTATTATTATTTTAATAAAAACTATATTATTGATTTTTAACTAAATAAATAATTTCTACATCATTAATGTATAATATTTTAAGGTAATAAAATATTTATTAAAAATTACAATTAAATTTCCATGATAAATAAAAACTTTTTAGCTTTCAAATGAGTATTTATAATTTAATTTATATTTTTATAAAGATATATTAAAAATAATCTAATTATTATAGTTTGAGTGTGACCTTTCACTTTCCTTTAAATAAACTAAATAAAAGGTCTTAATCAAATACAAGTGGGTTCAATTAGATTCTATTTCTACCAAAATATGATTTAGGGTAAAATATAATCATCCAATTATATTAGGACAAGTGTTAGGGTAATTTTAAAATATTATATTTACCCTTAATTACCCTGATTTACCTTTATCTATGGTAAATAAAATTTACCATAGTTACTATTCATAATGACTAAAAATAAAAAGTAGTTTATTAAAATATTTGGTCATACTGATTCCTAATATGGAATCAATTTTTCCAAATTCAAATCACAGAAGTTGCATAAATTAATTTTAAATGAATCTCGTTGTTAAGAAAACGAGTTTTAAAAGTTAAAACATTGCAAAAGATTGAAATGATTTTATCTTTGATTTCAATGTAAATTCAATGATAATGACATAAATTATATTAAATGTTAAAAATATATTCTATTTAAACTTTAAAATCCTTCAATATTATAATTTAACCATATAAATTTTTACGATTAAAAAAGGTGTTTTTATTTAAAATATAGTGTTTTTTACTATTATTTAAAATATGAAAGTTATAGGAATAATAAGAAAATTTTTTCCAAAGTAAATTTTTATATCCTGGTTCCAAAGAAGAATTTTTATTGTCAAATTTATCTTAGTAACATGTAAAAAACTAGATTTAAAGTGGGTGCACCATCAAAAGGCGGCAAAACTGCAATTTTTTAAAAATATTTTTTTTACTCGAAAAATATATTTTCTTCTCACAAGATGTTTTAGAAAATGTGTAAGATGAATCATAATGTTATAAAATTAAAAACATAGTTAATAATATTCATAACGGATAGTTCATAATAATATTATAACAATATATCATTATTCAGTGAATCCTGGTATTGCGTACTACACACGTTATCAAGGAAGTTCGTGATTGCTTGTAATGCCATCCAAGTCAAAGCTGCATGTAGTGCAAGATCCCATTGTTATTGCGTATATCATAATCAAATCTTATTTAATTTATAAATTAAACAAAATCTATACTTAATGATGTGTTGAATAATTTCAACAAAACGAACATTAAATTGTGTGTAACACGAGCCATGAAAAGTATTGCTTATAATATAAGCTAATTCGGTGTTGTGTATAGAACAATCTAATTTTGGTGTAGCGTACAACACAAGAAAACAATGAAATTAAAAAGAATAATTCTCACAAAATCTTGGGTTGTTACAGAGAGTCCCAGTCATGGATCTCAAGCTATGACCACAACATGCGGTCAAAGAACCCCATATCCCAATGCTCCTCTGATTTCATGATCAACCTGTCTGTCAACTGTCAGAGCACACCGAGTGCAGGCCCAGACCATGCAGGGGTGAATATAAAAATAATCAGTAGAATGCCTTGAATGATAAAGGGAGCACAAATTAAGGTACTGAAGAGGAAAGCAGTAGATAGAAGATGTTGTAGTAAAAGAGTACTGCTCAACCCAACAAATAAGTGAAGTAATCTTGTCCAAAAAAGGATCTAGAAACGATGAGAATTTGAACATATCATCAAGTCTTCAATGCCTATAGTAGATGATATGACTCATCCAATAATAATAATCTTGACAGTGAATGAACGTGGAATATGTCACATATCTTCACCTCTCCTGGAAGGAGAGTAACCAAATCCTAAAGAGTGGGTAGTAAAATACGACATATATATATATATATATGATCAAACAAAGAAACCCAAACGAGAGACTAAAGGGATCTCTATATCACTGGCTCAACCTAAGAAAAGGGTTGTGAATAGTTCTAGGAGAATGAAATTTCAAAGACCAACATCCCTCACGTCCGCCTTGTTCTGAAAGACAAAGGTGCTCAATTGTTGCACATTAATATTATCAATTTTGGGAGGTTCTATCTCTCCCACATGGTTTTAGGTCACACTGTAAGGATGCGTCTTGGAGGGAAAAGAACCCATCATTCCAGAGTGTCCAATGTAATGTCATTTTCGTCTCCTCGCAATGTAGCACAGTTAAGAGATCATGTCACAAAGTCGTGAACCCACTATCCAGCCCTGCTAGAGGATATACTTATAAAATTCATTAGTTATTATCACTGCCCAGCCCAGCTAGAAGGTATGCCCTGAAAGAGTAACTCGAGAATGCCACTACCTAGACACTCTAGATGGTAAGCCCTGGTAGAGATCATCAAACACCACTAGAAAGATACGTTGTAGGTAAATCCCAGAAATTGTGATATCTGAATGCCACCACCTAGCCTCACTGGAGGGTAATCCCAAAAGTGTATCTTGCAAATGCCACTTCCCAGCTATGCTGGAGGGTTAGTAAAAGGACCCGGCCTTAAAATGTTTCTGAATCAATAATTTTATAAAAGATCATACATTATTACACATTTAGTATATTTTACTGTTTACTGTTTTAGAGAATTAGGATAGCTTACTTACATAACATACCACAATCATAAAAGAAAATAATACTAAAAACAGTTTCCATTGTTTATAATATAAAATATTAAATCACAAAGTATGATTTATTTGTCAATAATCAATATCAAACATCATGGAACCCTTATTTACCATACACATCCTTATATTATGTGAATGGAATTTTAAAAACAAGGGATGAATATTAAACTTAGTAAGGTATATAAAGATAAAAAGTGTTAGTCATGTGATAACAAAAAAACCAAAAAACCCCTTATCATAAAAACTTGAATGCAATGAATACTCATGTTCGTGAATCGGTACATATTTACCATATCAATAATACATTCAACCTTACACTTGGAACAAATTTTTGGTCTACATTAATCTCGGGAGTACCCATTGCATTTGATAGATATAATTGGTCTCACCCATCATATATTTATATCTAATGGGCACAGCCCAACATATCTTCAGCTATAAAGGGATCAACCCAACATATCCTGATCTAAAATGATATCAATCATACATAAATATTTAACATGTAACATATCATGGTGATAAGTATCTTTAAATTGGGATCATTAAGTCAATCTATATACATATAAAAAGGTAATCCCTTTTTAAATTATTAAAGAGACTTTTAAAAATAATTTAAAAGGAAATTACCTTAAAAATACAATTGAGGTGAGAAATAATAGAATGGAATGAACATGTGTTTACAGTATAAATACGCATAATAAAACAAAATATAAACATATTTCATCTCAAAGATAATGTCAATACCACATAGATAATGAAATATATGGTTAACCCAAAGAATGGAAATCGTGTTAAGAATTTCATTAACTTGGGTTTTTCTTACATGAAACATGTTTAAAATTATTGTATAGTTGTGACATGAGTGTTAATAATGTATTAATGAAAATTATAAATCTTTATAATATCTTATATTATAAATTCATTACATCATTTCAACGTTCAATTGTTAGTATTTTATTCATTGCATTATTTGGGGTGGTTTCTTTACATGTTTTTCGTGATCAGTTCGTGATGAATGTTCCTGTTGATTGGAAGTGAAACTCTAGAATTATAAGGGAAAGGTATTTACATATTCACAGTACCCTAAATTATACTACATATCATTTTGATGTTTTATATGAGGATGATTCATAAGTTAAAACAATAATGATGTTCGTTTAAATCATTTTTGTGGTTCTTTGATAATAATGACCTCATTTAGTATTATAAATTAAAAACATGTGTTCAATAGAATTCCGAAACAAAGGATGAGAAATAATAAATATAAAGTAACCATTTTAATTCATAAAAATTCTTTCATGAATATAATTGAAATAATTAATGTAAATTGGAATCACATCATCTACGATGTCGGTAATTCGACACAACACGAACAATGTTTTTATTCCTTGCATAAGTGGGAGAGGATAAAAATAATGATGATGAATATTCCATGAACATGAGAAAATCCATAATATACAAGATTTTGGGAGTTTTCATTCCCCTTGGGTAGGAGGATTTGTGGAATGAAATCAATGGAATTAAGAATAAATGAATAGTTGAGAAATCCCTTACAAACAATTCCACAGCCAAACAGCTATGCAAAATGGTTTTAGAAAATAATTAAAAGAGAAGGAAAAATAGTCACCCATCATGAAATTAATCCTAAAACAGAATAATGCAATAATAATTTGAAAATAATAACATGGTATGATATCATGAATTCAATACCACAAAAAAGAGAGCTCGAATGAATAAAGAAAGAAGTTGATAATTTTATTACCTTGAAGAGTAACTCCTAGACCTTGAATATTGGGTCCTTGGAGCCTTGATGAAAAATTGGGAGGACTAATAGAGAGGTAATGAGTCCATAGAATCATTAATAAGGATTTGGGAATGAATTTAATGAAGGAATGAGTTGGTATTTGTAGCAAATGTGTGGGAATATTTTAATAATTTTCAAGGAACAACTCATTAGTGGTATTTGCTATACCATGGGATTCCCATGATATTTACACATGGTATTAGCCACTCAGAAAACCTCAAATATTATTTTACATTACATAGGTATTCTATATTTATTACATCATTATTAAATTCATTATTGATGGCATTGATATGCCGAAACTAAAAACTGTATTTTTTACTATTCAGCTGAAAATAAACTGTTCTGAAAAATTTCAAAAAATTACCCTTATCATTTTTTGACACGTAGAATTCAAAAATGAAATCCATTTTTTGAAAATAAGTTTCTAAATATTATTAATTTAAATTATATAAAAATTATACTTAATTCAATAATAAATTATTTTAAAACTATATTTTCTTTTATATCACATTGAAAAATTAACCAAGATGTAATTATCATACAGAATTAAGACAATAAAATAATAATAATATTTAATATTAATTATTATAATATTAAAATTCATATTAAAATTCATATGGTTACATTACTATTCCCCAAAAAACAAGTTGGTTCCATTAGACTATAAATAACATACTGAACATAATTGTAGATGACTGTTTTTTATTGAAATCATAGAAGCTACAAAATAATGTTTAAAGGATAGTTATAAATATCTACATAAATTTTTTTCTACTAGAATTTCATTTATTTCTTAAAAAACATGGGGTGTTATGTTATCCCAAATTTATAGAAATTGTGTCATCACATTTTTATTAACTCATTAAATAACTGTAGGTAACTTTTTGTCATTGCATTTTCATATTTCCTTGTTTCTTCTTCAACCATGTGGTTACTCCACAAATAATTACCCGATGTATTACCTTATTCCACAATACTGATTCCCTAAGATTAAGAATATGAACTTGTTTCTCTTCTTATGGAAGGTTCTCTTTCAGTTGAACTGCTTCTCGGCTTAAGACGTGTGATGAATCTGGAACAAACATTCTCAACAATAGAACATGAAAAAAATTGTGTACCTGAAACAAACTCATAGTCAAATCTACTCGGAATGAATATTTTCAAATACTCTCAAGGAATTAAAAATTTCTGATGAATCTTAGACTTATCTTTCATTTCATACCAAAATGAATCACTCTTTTCCAATAAGAGATTTTATGTAAAACCCAATCACCAACCTCAAAATAGAAGTCTTTCCTTCTGTTATATGTATAACCTTTCTGCATGCTCTTATTTGTCCTCGTGTGCTTTTAGATCATCTTCACTTTATCAGCCACATCTACTAATTACGGTCCCTTAATCATCAGTCCACCCAATTTCATCACATGAAACACGATCTCGACACCACTTCCCATACAATGCATCAAAAGTTTCCATCTGTATATTGCAATAGAAACTGTTATTATATGAAAACTCAAATAAATAAAGATATCGATCCCAACATCGATGGTAGTCAATTGAACAAGCTCAAAACACATCCTCTAAATTCTGAATCGTTCGTTCTGACTTCCCATCTGATTAAGGAGGAGAAGCTGTACTGATATTTAATTGTGTTCCCAACGACTTCTGTATGCCCATCCTAAATTTTAAAGTGAACCTAGGATCCCGATAAGATACAATGGAAATAAGAACTCCATGAAACCTATCAATATATTTTATAAATAGTTGATAAAAATGATCCTATGATAGTGTATCTTGAATAGAAATGAAATGTGCAGATTTTGTCACATGATCAACAATTATCCAAATTTCATTGTTACTTCGAGATGTCTTAGGTAGTCCCACCATGAATTACATTGATATATTCTACCATTTACACTATGGAACCTAAAATCTTTGAGGCATACCCTTTGGTAATTTCCACTCTAATTTAACATGTGGACATGTCAATCATTTCACGGTAAAATTATAAATATCATTTTTTCATTCCATCCCACCAGAAAAACTTTTGGGGGCCTCTGTACATCTTAGTACATCCAGGATGAACTAAAAATGGAGAGTTATGAGCATCACACAACAAATATTTTGTCAACCGGGAATCAAAAGGCACACACAACAGTTTTCCAAATCCTAAAATATAATCTTTATCAATGTTAAATTCTGGGAGCTTAACCATTTTAACAAATTCTACATTTTTCTGTAGCTCATGGTCTTCCTTCAGTTCTCACTAGATTATTTCTGATAATGATGACAACAATAAAACCTAAAGAAAAATAGATATATTCCCTGAACCTAAAACTTATTTGAAAAAATTCATCAAATCATTAATCAAGGGATCATATTCCAAACATTACATGGTTAATGATGAATGATGTTTTCGAGTCAAGGAATCTTCGACTTTGTTTTCATTTCCTGGGCGATAATCGATCGTACAATCATAATCTGTTATCAGTTTCATCTATCTTTTCTACCTCATGTTTAATTCTACTTGAGTGAATATATACTTCAAACTTTTATGGTCAATATATATTTTATATTTTGTAACATATAAATGGTGCCTCCAAATTTTTAATGAAAAAACCATGTCATCCAATTCCAAATCATGTGTGGGATAATTTAACTCATGAGGTTATAGTTTTCTCAATTCATAAGAGATTACATGATAATTATACATCAGAACACTTCCATTTCCCTTCAATGAATAATCATTTTAGATGAAAATCTCACAATTTTCGGAAGGCAGGACTAAAACTGAAGCATTCACCAATCTCTTCTTTTGTTCCCGAAAACAAACATCACATTATTTTGTCCAAACTAATTTAATCCCTTTTCATGTTAACATATTTATCGAGCTACAAAACCATGTAATTTTTTAACAAACCGTCGATAATAACCTAATGTTACTAAAAAATCACGAATATCTATAACATTTATAGGTATTGTTCATTTATCAACCACTCTTTTTGGAAGGATCGACTATTATTCCATCCTTATTTCCAATTTTCCCATGAAAATAAATTAGTTGCAACCAAAAATCACACTTACTGAATTTTTCATTCAGTTTCTCTTCTTTTAAGGTTTTCAAGACAACCATTAGATGTTTTTCATGGTCCAGTTTACATCTTGAATATATAATAATTTCACCATTAAATACAACCAAAATTTTTATCTATTAACTAATGAAATACATTATTCATAATATCAATGAATTAATTTGGATCCTTATTTAATCGAAAAAGAATAATTACAAATTCATAATGTCAACAAATAGATAGGAACGGAGTCTTATGCATGTCTTTATCCTTTACATTAAACTGATGGTACCCTGATCTCAGGTCAACCATCGAAAAATATTGCTCCCCAGAGCTGATCAAACAAATCATCGATATGATGTAAAGGATACTTGTTTTTAACTGTAATGTTATTCAAGGCTCTATAATCAATGCAATTTGTCATTGAAGAATCTTTTTTATTAACAAAATAGATAGGAGAACCCCAATGTGAAGTGCTAGGTCGGATACAACCTTTAATTAATAATTTCTGCAATTGATTTTATAATTCTAGATGTTCCATTTGGGCCATTTGATAATGTGGTTTTGAAATTATCTTTTAATCAAGAACTACGTAAATAGTAAACATTACCACTCAATAATTCATCATGAAAAACATCCCGGTATCCATTTACCAGTGCAACATCCTTTCTCTGGATAGATCCCTTATCTTCAAAAATATGAGCAATAAAACATTCATTTCCATTCTTTATTAGTTTCTTAGCATTCTTATATGTAATTAATGTTATGGGTTCAATCTTTTACACAAACTAAAACTCATTCTAAAACACAACTTCTTTTTCTCTACAATAAATCATAGCATGATAAAAAGAAATATAGTCCATATCAAGAATAACATCAAAATCTACTAGAGGAAAAACAACAAGGCTTTCTGGTCAACTATTTCCACATACAAGGATAGACAGATTATTAAAATTTCTTTCTTACACAATATTTCCTCAAGGTGTTTTTTCCATGAGATCTATTTTTATTCCATGAGGATAAATTCTTAATTTTTTTTAAAATTTATCAGAAATGAAGTATTGTGAAGACCCTCGATCAAAAAGAAAACTTTTTAAAAATCTGTAAAAAAACAATTTACCTGAAAACAACTCATTTTATGTTTCAAAATCTGCTGAAGTGGTTGAAAATAATTTTACCAAACCATTCTCCTTCAAATCTTTCCTATTCCATTCTTGCTTAACTAGATTCAAATAATCATCATCAGAATGACCCAATTACTTACATTTAAAACATCTCACCATCGACTTCTCATTAATATTATGACCATTTTCCTTGCACTCATGAGACGTGTGTCCAAACTATCCACATCGGTAGAATTTCTCATAATTTTCCAGTCATTTACAAGGATTCATTTTACCCAAATTTTCACAATAAAGGAAATTCATTTTCTTATCACCTAAATTATTTGATGTGTTCTTCCCTAATTCTTGCCAACCAGACCGCTTCTTATTCTTTTCATCATGAGGCACATACGTTTCATCAAAATCCATCTCAATTTTTTCAGCATAAAAAACAAGATTTCCATAGCTATTAAACTCTCATAGAGCTAAATCTCTTCGAAAAAATTGTTTCAAACTTGAGTAAAATCTATTAATTTTACATTCAAAATCCTAAGTAAAATTCAGTATAAACCTAGACAATCATTTAAAATTGGTTTCATATACTACCACTGATTCCTCATATTTCTTCTTTAGTCTAAATAATTGATACTCTATTCTATGTCGAATAGTTTTAGTATAACATGTTTCTTGGAAAATACTTTTGAAGTCATCCCATTACAAACTTCCATGATCATATATTTCTCCTGTATTCTAATCAAGATACCTCTAATGATCAACAAATCCATCCAAATGACAAATTTCTAGTATTAACGTCTGAGATTATAAACGTCCAATGAAATCAAATATTTTTTCTATGGCATTAATCCAGCTTTCGGCAATCATTGGATCTTCGGTTCCGCTAAATGCTGGAAGATGTCGCTTCTTAAAATGCTCCACAGAAGGCATGTTTCTTCATGGTTGACCATGTGTCCCTATATCATGCATACCACCCCCATTCATTGCTTTATTAAACTGAGCAATTTATTTCACAAACAACTTTTTTTTTGATTCCCAGTATTTTGCGATTCATATTCGGACAAACATCAGCCTCTTCGTGCCGTCTTACTTTGGCTTCACTGTTTCTTCTACAGAAAACGATTGTGTAAAAACATATATTAGATATAGCAATATGGTAACCATTAAATGGAATAAAATTTCAATTTACCATAGTATAAAAACAATTAGTTATGGTATTATTTAAAAATCATCTAGACACCTAAATTTATCCAAACCATCCTCTAATACAAACTACAAGGACCCAACTTTAAAATGCTACTCAATCATGAATTTTAGACAAGATCATACATTATTACACATATGGGATCTTTTTGAGTTTATATTTTTATAGAATTGTGATACCTTACATACATAACATACCACAATCATACAAGATGATACTACTAAAAATTTTTTCCATTTTTTCATACTATAAGATATTAAATTATAAAGCACGATTTCTTTGACAAAACTCCATATCAAACATCTTGAATCCATTATTTCACATACCCATACTTATATCTTGTGAAAAACATTTTAAAAACATTGGATGATTATAATACTCAGTACGAGATATATTGATAGAAATCGTTAGTCATGTGATAACATAAAAACCAATAAAACCCATATAAATAAAACAAGAATTCATAGAATACTAATGTTCTTGCCTTAGGAAATATTTACCGTATCAATATTAAATTCACCATTACTCATGGAATAACCATTTGGTAAAATTACATATCTATAGTACCCAAGCCATTGGAGATCTATAATGATTCTCACCCATCATATCTAGAGCTAGTATAAGCTTAAACCAACATATCTTGAGCTAAAATGGGCTCAACCAAACATATCATGAGTTATAATGGGATCAAACCACATAAATATTGTCATAGTATCATATAATGGTAATTAGGTATCTTGAATGCATGATAAATCAGTCCTTCCATAGTCATATAAAAATACAATCACTTTGAAAATTGATAAAGAGACATTAAAAATGATTTTAAAAGGAAAGTACCTTAAAAATATAATTGAGTTGAGAATTAATAGAATGTAATGAACATCTGTATACAGAATAAATAAACATTAAACAACATAATATATAAAAACTCATCAAACAAACAATTTTAATACAACATAAATAATTAAGTAGAAGGTAAACCCAACGAATGGAAACCGGGTTAAGAATACCCTTACATAGGGTTTTACTTACATAAAACATGTTTAAAACTAATTTATAATGGAATGAAAGGTTTTGTGAATATCATAAAGAAACATATAAATATATATAATATATTATATGATCAATTTAATACATCATTTCACTAATTAATTGTTATTTTTTTGTTCCTTGCTATGTTTTGGGGTGCTTTCTTTACATGTTTATCATGATTCGTTCATGATGGATGTTATTGTAGATTGGAAGTGAAACTCCAGAATTGGAATGAAATGGTATTTACATATTTACAGTACCATAAATTACACCATTTATCATTTTTATGTTTTATATGAGGAATATTCAAATGATAAAACATTAATGATGTTCGTTTAGATCATTCTTGTGGTTCTTTTATAATAATGACCTCATTTTTTGATAAATTAAATCCATGTGTTCAAAAGAATTACAGAACCAAGGATGAGACATAATAAATATATTATAACATGGTTCAACCATAAAAGTTTTTTAATGACTATGCTTGAATGAATTAATGTAAATTAGAATCAAATCATCCATGATGTCAGTAATTCAACACATTACAGACAATGTTTTTATTACATGAATAAGTGTTAGAGGTGATAAGGAATGAAGTTTATTATTCCATGAACATGATAAAATCTAGAATATTATTGATTTATGGAGTTTTAAATCATATTGGGTATGAGAAGTTGCGGATATAAAATAAATTAACTAAAAATAAACGAATAGTTGAAAAATCCCTTAAAAATAATTCGGCAGCCTAACGGCTATGCAACATGGTTTTAAAAATAATTTAAAAGAGAGGGGACAAGGGTCACCCATCCAAAATTAATCATAAAACATAATTGGGAATTAATAATATGAAAATAATAACATTATATGGATTCTTGAATCTGTACCACATAAAAAAGAATTTGAATGGAAAAATAATGTAGTTGAGAATTTTCTTACCATGAACTGTAACTCCTAGAACATGTTGGATGGGGCCATGGGGGATTGAGAAAAAATTTGGCGGACTACTAGGGAGGTAAGGAGGCCAGATCCACATTGAGGAGGAATTGGGAATAATTTTAATGAATGAATGGGTTTGTATTTATGGAAAAAGTGAGAGAATATTTTATTAATTTCCTAGGGACACCTACTTAGTGGTATTTGAAAAAACATGGGCTTTATGATGGTATTTCCAAATGTTATTAGCCATATGGAACACCTAACATATTATTTATTGTACACTAGTCGACTAGATTTATTACATTATTATTAAATCATTATTAATGTCATTAACACGCTAAAACTCAAAACTGTATTTTTTACTATTCACCAAAAAATCTACTATTTCTAAAAAATCCAAAAAAATATACCCTTAATCCTTTTGAACATGTATAATTCATAAATGAAATACATTTTTTGAAAATAATTTCCTAAATATTAATAATTAAATTTTTAAATAAGATCATACTTAAGTCAAAAATTAACAATTTTTATTGTATAATTTCTTTTATATCACATTGAAAAATTAACCAATATATCATTATTATAAATCTTAAATAAAATAAAAAAAATTCAATTTAATATTTGTTAGGGACATATTAATATTCATATTACTATTGACAAGTGTATGTTACTATTCGCCAAAAAGACAATTTGGTTCTATCAGACTCTAAATAACATACTGGACACAATTGTAGATGACTGTTTTTAGAAATACATAACATAATGGCTAGAAAATTATGTTTCAAGGATAGTTTTTAATATCTAATTAATACAATGTTTCATGAATTTCATTTATTTTTTAAACACCTTTGGATGTTATAATAATCCCTAAAAGAGATCAGAGAACTCCACTTCCCAGCCCCACTGTAGGGTAATCTCAAAATTGGCCGACGACCGCCATTGCCCCACTATGATAGAGGGTAAGCTGTGATTGCTCTGGTAATTCTGAAAACATCACTTCCATAATTTTCATCATCACGCATCACCTCATTTAGGCACTACACTTGGAACATCTCATATCATATCTACAAAGACACAATAGAGGGCACCATTGTGTTCCACGCATAGAAACACTCAGGATAGGCTAATGACGGGAAACAATACGTGTCCATAAGAATGATGTATGAAGGGTAGAAGATTAGTAGTGGTACGCAGTGCATGTGGGGGCCACACCATGTGTGACTTTACCTCATCGTTTGAACATGTACCTTACCATTTCTACGTACCAATAGGGTGAACAAATACAACTATTCATGTCATGGTACTCCTACAGTACACGATACATCAATCACCATGCCGACGAGCGCAAGACACTCGTCGCTATGAAAGAGAGTCATAATTGAAGGTTAGTTTACATGCCTCCTCGAACGGTCCTCAAACATAGATAATAGCACATCATACATATTATCCACTCTCACAATAGTCATTGTTGACCTATTGCATGGATTTTTTTCAATCAAGTAAAAATGATCTTCTGGTGATATTCCATTTATTATTATAAATTTGACAAGTGACTATGAATAAGTCTCCACACATTCAAACAGATCACACCATCACGATCCCGGTGTAAAAACTCCCATGATTGACTACTCAATGATGTAAAATGTACTCCTGAGACAGAAGCTGCATCTCCCAACGTCATAGTAAAACGGTGCCCGGTGGGACCCACACCTCGATCCCGAAACATGTCAAGAAGATCGCACCATTGTGATCTCTACTAAAAAGTAAACAAGATCAGATATTCATTCATCAAAAATGGTCTTCCAATGAAAATGGTTCTTTCCACCACAACAACCCAACAACGTTTGATCACTACCACTTGGAAAAATGATACACACCACCAAATGGATCGCACCATTATGACCCTTGCCGAAAGACAACCAAGAACAAGTACTAAAACACCACAAATGGATGTCTGGGGAAAATGTGGAATTTCACTGTAAGACATGTGAACCAGTCCCTATTGGTCCCGCACCTTGTCTCCAACCGGAATGCTTCTAAAATTATCTCATGGGGTCTGTATGAGAACTGGGGTCATGCTTCCACTAACGACACATCATTTGGACATCGCAAAGAGAAGTTCCGCCTGATGCAAGAATAATTAAATAAATAATAATAACATTAAGAGTTTCATGCAACCAGTTAAACAAACCATACCGAAAAAGTCCCGAACCAACTTTGGAAAGACCACCTGAACTCCAGGGTAACAATGAACATGAAAAAACGTCAATCTGACATTCTGTTTGTGAGATTCATCCTTTCCAAGCATGAATAATAATTGATTAGTATTAAAATAAATCATTTTAAGACACCCATCTTCATGAATAGAATATAAAATTCTTGAAATCCATTTCAAAATATCCATCTCGATGAGAGGGACCCATGGCCTTAGACAGAGCATCGAAATGACACTCTGTTTAAGAGATGTTCCCCTTTGAACGCAAAGAGGCTCGAATCGTGTTAGTTCCCCCAAAATTGGCCGAACCCTCCTCCACCTGGTCGGATCATCCCGACCAGCATTGTTCAAACCGCCAGCCCATGACCCATCAGCGGGTCTGGCCCAACTCACCATGGCCTGCAATTTGTGGCCTATGCAAACACAAACTGACCATGAGGGTCGGTCTCAACCCTGCTCTACACATACGCACTGACTCCTTCATTCTCCACCTTGGCCTATTGTACCATGCCAAAGCTCCATAATCCACTCTTCCTCCAGATGTTGTTATACCTCACTAGCCAAAGTACCATTATCAGTCTTCCACTCAACCGAACCTTATCCTCACCTAACTGTCGTGCACCTTGTCTCCCTAGCTCACCACACACTACCTGAGGCCTGGGCTCGTCTTCCTCTTCTCTGCCATGTGACCCACCATGACCTTC
This sequence comes from Viscum album, assembly GCA_963277665.1. Taxonomy (NCBI): domain Eukaryota; kingdom Viridiplantae; phylum Streptophyta; class Magnoliopsida; order Santalales; family Viscaceae; genus Viscum; species Viscum album. The sequence goes on from OY728153.1 coordinate 649,175,158, forward strand.
GCGCACACCGCCAATGTTGGCCGCCAATGGATGTATTTCTTCGGTGGTCTGTTCTATAGACCACTGCGACCTCTCTAGTGTTCTGATTATGAATCTGAAGGCAGATTCATGATCCTCAGGGCTATATCATCACAGCGACACCACTCGCTCGTCAATCAGTCATGGTTTTTCCATGTCTGATATTATGGATGATTAAAAACAAAGAATGGGATTTAGAAATGGGTTCATATGATGTCCTTGTTCATTTTAACATCATCCTGATTAAAAAAATATTAAATTTAAACGAAAAATTTGATAAAAAAATAAGAAATCAATGAAGGGGTGAAAAGATTAACAAGAATCCTACCTGATTATTGATGTTCTTTTGTTGGTGACATGTCCACTACGATTACACTTTTATACATTAAGGTTTCAACAATGATCTCTCCCCATTATAGTGAAGAATAGTTAATAAGGTCAAATAATTAGAGAGATAGAGAGATAAAGAGAGAGAGATAAGTGAAAAAACCGCAATTCCAAACATTTCTTTCTCAATTTATAGAAAAACCCACATAGCGTAGAATCTTTCACCATCACGCCCTCACATACTATATTGATCCATGGTAAAATTCTCCATTTCAAGTTCAACATATGTCTGGGATTTCAATTTCTATACTTCATTTAATTTTTATACCAAATTAATGCCAGGGATAAAAATCCCTATGTGGTTAGTCCAATATTATGATTTCCCCTAGGTGAATTCTCTCACAATGGCCATGCGTTGAAAAAACGTATTCCTCTCCTATGGTAAAAGACACACTCTTAACTCGATTGTAGACTCAAATTTCCTATCCCAGTTTCCTGTTGATTTTTATTTATATTTTAGTTCATAAATTAATGAATTAATAAATTAATTCATCGATTTAACTTACTGTCAATGAGAGTGGGGTCCGAACATACAATGACTACATACTTTATGTCACTTCTATGGTAGAAACTGAAATCCAGAACCAACCATGGCCTTGGATTTCTAATCTGATCAACCATTTAAGAGATATCGTATTTCCATTTTTTGAATAGTACAAAAACACTTTATATTATTGAATAATTTATTCTGGGCACACAAGGACTTAAAATTGCACTTCGTCTTAGGGTCCATCTCTAAAAATATATGTAGATATATTCCAATGTCTCACTGGAAAAACCATGCCTCTACATCATTCCCTCCTTCCTGGTTTTCGTCCCTGAAAAGAACAAATAGGAAAAACACCTCAGCATACTGATCTCACACATGGATGACATGCTCCCAAGAAAACCAACAAAAAACCATTATGGAACAACATGTGAACAGATGGTATGGTTTGTGCTTATAAGGTATACAAATTTCAATGACATGTATAGGATCACAAACGTATCTAACCACCTAAAACATGTGGAAGACGTTGTGTGCCCACTCCTACTATTGGAGGGTACTGTAAGGGGGGTGGAAACATCCCTAACTCTTGCACGATTCTGAATGGAACGATAAAAGTTTATGGGACTTCCCCTGCCAAACCTCTATATTATATGTCTTGATTAGAATAAAATTTTGTTTCTAGAATAGGGTCACGTTATTCCCTCTATCATATTATCCATATCATCTAACACCAAAGGATATCTGGTCATGCATGATTTCACAATCGGTGCATCACAAATGAGACTCTCTTACACACTCGAGGATTTAAGGAGTCAACACCAATGAATATAGAAATGATTCACCCTACTTCTCCAATAGTTTCAAATACAAAGAAGAAAAATTCTATAAAACATCTCTCAAATAGAGATCCCTGGACTCACTAGTATGGGCACCAGGTACAACGCTTCCAATTTCCGAAGAATATACTACCTCAAAGTCATACTCATGCTAGAATTTATATCAATAACAATTTATCAGGTTCAAGTCTCTCTAGTGAAAGTGCACCTGAGACACTGGTGGTCACAGAAAACTACAGCGCGCTCTCCTAGATCATTGTGTCTCTGCATTCTCAGGGTGAAAACTACCACTTCCAGAATCACATAGTTAGTTGTGTAGTTATGTTTAATTGGGGACCATCACCCCAACCTATACTCCATAATAATTTCAAGATTGATGTTGAGCATGAATGGTACCAATGAACTGGGAAGGTGAGAAAACTCATCCAACCACAAGAGGCTAGACATAGAAAGAAAGTGGAATACCCCACATGTCATTTATCCTCTAAGAAGGAGGGTACATCCCCAAATAGGCACTCTAACAAACCCACTAGTGGTACTTCAAGAAAAGAGTGGTCAAGTAAAAAATCCCCACTAGAAAATCCAAGACCTTCTCTGAAACTCCACTGCATAACCCATAAATGAATGCAGAAGTTAGATGGACTCATCCACCAAACCTAGATACTATCCACTTTGGGTGGTACTGAATCTCCCTCATAGTTTATCAAACATCAAGAAACACATATCAAAGGGTGAGGAGCCAATCTTTCTCATGTATTCAAAGAAACGTCAAAAAACACCCACATAGGGTTACACATATGCCCCATGTCACCCCCGATAACTCCTCGAACAAGGAGCTGGATGAAAAGAGTACCTGAAATAAGGTATAACATTTTATATTGAAAAAGGATGAAAAGAAATAGTGAATAGCTCATACCATCTCACGTAATGCAATATTTTAGACATCTATATAATGAAAATATCTGCGGCCCCATCTGCTAGCTCCCTTAGCCTGACACGGGCCACATAGTAGTGGCAGTAGGACCTCGAAATGTCATCCATCAAAAAGTATTTTTTCCTACATTCCATCCAATACCGCCTCCTTGGGGACCACCCTGTCCACACATGGGAGATCTCTGATCATGACAATGCCCATGTTGTGGCGTCACAACTACCATCTTCCTGTAGGACTCAACACTCCTAATAGAGTAGTCTCATACAACATGAACTCTCACATCACAAGAATGGTACTATCCCTCATCGAGCTTTCTAGGAGATCTATGGTGTTTCGAACCATGCGACTGCGTCGTATCATTGGAGGCCTCCTATATCCAGTGCCTTCAGACTGACTTCTTCTAGTAGTGGAATATGTCCCAACACTATTACGGCCACAGCAAAAACCAGCCAACTGGTATCCCTCTGACATAAAATTTATCATTCAAAAGTGCCTGCTATAGTACCCTAGGATGGGTCAGGATGCACAAGGTCACTATGCTTGCATGAATATCCTCATTGGAGACCATGCTCATATATCTGTTCCTGAAAGTTTCCTTAATCGACCACGTGGAAAGTGTACCATGTGGGGACTACAAACCATGTCGCGTACTCAGCCACAACCATCACTCCCCGATGAAGCTCTAGTAGATCCCGATACCTTATGGAGTGTAATAATGAGTGGTAGTACTCCTCACGATACAATTTTTTGATGTCATCTCACTTGAGTATTGACTCATCATGCATCTAAGTACCTTAAATCTACCAATGCAATGATTCATCATGTAAAAAGAATGGCTTCCAAATTCACCATTAGAGATATCAGTGTCTGAAGAAGCCTAAAGAGGTGAACCACCAACTCTATCCAACCCTCCACTACCTGAGGTTATGGCTCCACATGGAGCCTCAGAGGTATCTAATGCAGGAACTCAAATAGCGTGCTCAACATCCACTCATCATCGTCCGTCTCTACTGGTACTAACAACTTCACCAAAGGTGGAGAAGATTCATTGTTTTCTACTAGTGAAATGGAAATCATATGATGGATCCCAAACCGAGGCCTTGTAACTCATATAATCATCTTCAAATGTTGGAGCTAGTATCCCATATGGCCATCATCACTGATCCATACTAAATCTGATCAAGGTGTTCCATGGTCAAATGAGAATATATATATATATATATCAACAATGATGGGGAGATGACTCCTGAACAGTCAATGAATCAATCCTATATGATTCATGTAAAAATGTTCTCTACAACAAGTGTCTCATCATGCCATCTTGACAAGCGGGTAATCAAGGTCTTGGTGAATGGAAATATTGGTTGTTGCACCATTACTAGACTCCCTGGAAAGAGAGACTCTCTTGAGACACGTTGACACTATTTCCCAAAAAACCAACCAATTACTTTTTATGGATTTTATGAACAATGTCCCAAGGAATGAACAACCTCTAATACAACATTGTCACAACTCGACCCGTATAGGGGCTCGAGCTGCAACTACCCCATTCCCGCCTCCAAATTCTATGGGTAGAGACCATCGCCTAAGGTATAACAAACCCATGGAGACCTTTTATTATGAACATGTATTAACACACACCACCAACTCGATGAAAACAATGGAGAGGAAAATGAAATCACGATTCAAAACTACTATATATATAAACAAAAAATATGCATCGTCCACTAAAAAGTACAAGTACAGGAAAGTAACTGAAATGGAATGGGAATAAATACACACTCATCCAGAAATGTGCCACAACCCAGAAATAAGTGGAAATGTAAAATAGGTGAGAGGGAACCGCTCTTGGATCCCATTCTACGTCCATTGCACACTGTCCAAAAACCTCATATCCCTATGCTCCTCTAATGTCACGAAAAACTTTTCCAGCATCTGTATGGGTACACCGAGTGCGGGAAACGACCAAGCATGGGTGACTATAAAAATACTCAGTAGGATGCCCCAAAGTCTTAACAGAGAAGAAATTAAGATACTAAAGAGAGAATCCATTGATAGAACAAGGTACAGTTAAAGAGTACACCTCAACCAAAAAAAGAAGTAAAGTATGCCTTTATAAACACAAGGAGCTAGAAATGGTGAAAATGTGAAATTATTTTCAGGTATTCATTACCTATAGTAGGATTGTAGACTCATCTGACCATGAGAATGTACACAAGGAAAGAACGTGCCATACCCTGTGCCTCTTCACCTCACCTGGAAAGAGAGTAACCAAAGCCCATGGAGTGGGTAATACAATACATTATATATATGATCAACCAAAGGACCACAAAGATGAGATTAAAGGGATATACATATCACTGGATCGGCCAAGGAAAAGGTTTTCCAATAGTTCTATAAGAAAAAACCACAAATTCCCAAAAACCCTCACGTCTTCCCTGAACTGTAAGTCAAAGTTGCTCAATCACCGCACCTTGATATTATCCAGTTTGGGATGTTCTATCTCACCCACATGGTTTAGGTCACATATCACGGATGTGCAGTGGTGGGAAAAGCTCCCTTATTTCTCGGGTGTCGAAATTCGCTTCATGTACGTCTAGTCTCTATGTTTCAAAGTCTATATATCAGGTCACATATCTGTGAACCCAATATCCAACCCTACTGGAGGATATACATATAAAAATTACCGGTAATCTCCACTGCACATCCCAGCTAAAGGGTATGACCTGAAAGAGTAACGAGTGAATTCCACTACCCAGTAGTGTTGGAGTGTATTCCTTGAATGGTATTAGTGATCACCATTTCCCAGCTACGTTAGAGCCTAAGCATATAACGTGTGACATGTGAATGCCACTTCCCATCCTCATGGGAGGGTAAGACTAAAAGATAACCTTGAGAATGCCATTGCCCAGCTACACTAGAGGGTAAGCTGTTAAAGATATATTTTAATTCCACTGCCCATCCTCACTCGATGGTAATACCACAAGAGATAAGAAAACTCCACTACTTAGCTACGCTGGACGGTAAGATGTGATTGCTTTGGTGATTCTAAAAATATCACTTCCATCATTTTCATCGTCAATAATCACCTCAGAGAGACGCCATAATCAGAATATCTCACATCATATCTCAAAGTCCAATATGGAGTTCACCCTCACATTCCACGTGGAGAAACACTTAGGATAGGGTATTCACAATCCATGATTAGAGTTTAGAAGAAATATATACGAGACATCGAAGATTCATTGCAGTATGTGGTTTATGTGGTTCCCACACCATGTGTGACCCTACAACATCGCCTGGTCGTGTACCTAACCTCTTCCGATTACCAAATGGGTGAACAATTACCATTATTCATGTCAATGTACACCCTGAGTACATGATACAATAGTCGCTAAAACGATGAACTCATGACACTCGTCACTATGCTGGAGGGTCAGAATCACAGGATACTTGACACACCTCCTCGAACGGTCCTAGAACATCTATTGTATCTCTTCATACTTCTTTTTCACTCTCACAAGAGTCGAAGATAATCTAAGAAATGGATTTTCCATAAACACATCAAAATTATCTTCCATTGACATTCTTTTCATGTTTCCACAATTGACAAGTTATTTCAAATTAGGTTATGCACATTCAAACATATCACACCGTCATGATCAATGTAGAAAAACTTGCATGTTCGACAAATCAATCGTCTAAAATTATGTCCTGATGCAGAAGTAACATCTCCTAGAATCATAGGAAAATGGTTCTCCATAGGGCCCTATCCTCGATCCTAAAACACGTTACTAGGATTTCACTATTCATGCCAGTAATATAAAACATACAGGATTGGATATTAATTCATCCAAAAAATACCACAAGTGAAATAGGTGTTTTTCATCTCAATAGGTGAATGTCATTCGAACCCTATCGCTCACAAAAGGGCCATGAACCACCTAACAAATTGAACCATTACGGGCATTATAGAAAAACACACCGAAACAATTACCCAAATATCCCAAATAGTTGTCTTTTGAAAAAGTTTCATTTCACTATAAAATTGGGAACCGGGCCTTATAGGGTCTGCACCTTGTCTCTAACTCCAAAACTTATAAAAGCATCTCAGAAAATTCTCCTGACGACTGGAGTAATGCTTTCATTGACGAAAGGTCAATAGGATATCCCAAAGAAGAGTTAGGTGCAATGCAAAAATAATTACATAATTAATTATTCCCATTAAGTGTTTCGTGTCTCTAGGTAACGAAACCATACTGGAAATGTCTCGTACAAATGTTGGAACAATGCACCTCAACTCTACGGTCATATCTCCTCTTACAATGCGTCAAATAGACGTTCATTTCACGAGGCACGTCAATTTCAAGATTCAATAATAATTTAAATTTATTAACATAAAGTGTTCCAAGTAACCTACCTTTGGGAACAGAACATAAAATTCCTAAAATCTATTTTATAATGTCTCTCTCGATGAGATTGATCCATGGACATAGACGATGCATCATACGAACACACCATTTTTGAGATACAACCATTTGAACACAAAGGGGATCGACTGTCCGAACCAAATTTGCAAGACAATCCCCCACCAGGATGACCCATCTTGGCTGGCCTGGTCCAGACCCCTGGCCTGCGGCCCCACCGCGGGTCTAACCCAGCTCACTGTGACCTGCTTTCCGTGTCCCATGATGACACTGTCCGGCTACGAGGGCGGATCACCCTCCCAATATGCGCCAACATAGAGACCCATGAGACGCATGCCCTACCCCCTCTGCTGCCCACCATGGTTAGCTCATCGGGCTCCAACTGCCTATCGTTGATAGCACCTTATAGAGATCCACCTCTAAACACCACCATCCTCGCTCGAAATCACCGATGTCTTCCACTCTTTATTGGCACCACCAAGCTTCTCCTTGGACTGCATTACCATGTTAAAGCCATGGACACTGATACACCAAACATGTTAAAGGTCCATGGGTGCTCCTCCGCTCACCCACACACCGACCTTTCTTGAGCTCTACTATCCTGCTAGCCCCAGCTCGCTGCACACCGCCTAAGCCACAACCACGTATCCCTATGCTACGTTGTGCGACACACCATGACAGTCACACTCACCACCACAATCTGTCGCTGCCAGTCAAATATCTCTAGTTGTCCACTCTGCTGACCATTGCGACATCTCTGGACGTCCAATTTTGAATCTGAAGGCAGATTTTGGATCCTCAGGGCCAGATCATCATACTTCCTCCCCTCGCATGTTGATACATCATGGTTTTGGATTTCCCAAAATTTTGGATGATGAACCGCCATGAATGGGATTTATAATGGTGTTTGGAATATGGCCTTGTTCACTTTTCCATCGTCCAGATTCTGAAATTATAATATTTAAACAATGAATTTGATAAAAACTCAAGAAATCAACGTTGGGGTGAAAAAATTAACTAAAATCCTACCTCATTTTCGATGATTCATTGGTGGCGATGGGTCTGCTGCGATTCCACTTCGATCCGCCATCGTTTCGATGAAGATCACTCTTCGATCCGATGATGAAAAACAAAGAACAATGAATTACTATAGAGAGGGGGTTGGGGGAACCCCAACTCCAAATTCATGTCTCTCTAGTTATAGAAAACCCCAATTAGCATAGAATACGAATCCATCACCCCTCACATTTTATGTTGTACCTAGGTAAAACATTCCATTTCAAACTAAATAATAGTCTCAGATTTCCATTTTGAGGCTTCATTCAAAAGTTAATCAAAATTAACTCCAGGTATAAAAATCACATAGTTTTTTTTTTCAAAAATTATGATTTTTTTCCTATGTGACAATATTAACAATTTCCCTGCACTGACAAAGATTATTCCCCTCCTTTGGAAATCAACATTCTCTGAACTCAACCATGGACTCAGATTTCTGATTCGCGTTTATGTTTGAGATTTATTTTGATTTGAGATATTAAATGAATTAATCAATAAATTAATTCTTCCATTTAACATACATTTAATGAGTGTGGTGTCCGAATATCCGGCATCGATATACATTATGTCATGCCTAGGGTTAAAATAGTAATCCAGACCCAACCGTGGTCTCAAATATTTTATCTAATCAATAGATGAAGTTATATTCTATTTACATTGTGTTAATAGTACAAAAAAATAAATTTGGATATGACTAGAAGTATTTAATTTAAAATTAATAGTTTATTATTGAATTTGATTATTTTTGAAATATGGAATATTTGTTTGGAACCAATTTTGTGATGTTATATGGATTATGGAAAAATGGGTTGTTGTTGTGAAATGGGAATGATGCTGGATTTTAATAGGAGTGTTTTAAAATCAGTGGTATGGTGGATTTTTTGAGAAGTGGTTTTAAAATATGGGTTTGAATAAAAAGAGTTATTTTATTTATATGATATTTTGAATGGATATTTTTTTTGGGAATTTTCTATAAATGTGGATTTCATTAAAGTGCTCACGGTTTGTGTTGGATATTGATTGTTTCTTATTGTAGTTGTTTGGATTAATGATTTGGATTACTTATTTTCTTATGTGGTTAAAAATGGGTTGCGAGTGATGGATAGTGGGCGTGAAGAACCACCATCAAAGGGGAATGGGTGTGATTTACCCCCATAAATAGGGGTAGATTTGGACGGGATGTTCCACCATCAATGGTAACCCCATTTGTGTGTGTGTGTGTGTGGCTGGTTGTGATTGTGGAAGATTGGAATATAGTTTGTATGTGCATGTTTACATGCTAGTTGGATTATTTTATAATAATTTGAATTGGGTGATGTATTTTTTTGTTTCATTCATAAAAATTGTGCGCATTTGGGTCAATTACATTGGGGTATGATTTGTTGGGATTGATGTTAATAGGTGAACATTTTTTGTAGCATATATTACTTGTTTTGTATAATTGTGGTAATGGATCTATCATAGTGGAATGTGTATGGAATTCATTGGGGAAAATATACTAAGTATTATTACTCACCCCTTGCATTGGTACATTGGTTATTTTTTATATGTTGTCTTCATGGTCAATGGTATATGTAACGTATCTCATTTCTTTAGTGGTTTGTCATGATTGTTGGGTGGAATTTTGGTTCTAGGAGCATGGAGCATGGCATGGAGTTTTGGTGTAGTGTCATAGATTATTTGGGTTTTCTTATTTAGTCATCGTCTTTGTACTCAGATTTTGGATTATTATATTTTTCTTGTATTACTCCCTTGTCATTGTTGTGATACTATCATAGTTGTATAATTGTCTCTACGTATTTTGTTACATTGGTTTCCATTGTTGACTATCATCATATAGTGGGGCTTAAATATGGATGGTTTTGTTGGTTGTTTTTATTTGAAGGTTAAATTGATCCCCCATTGTTATTGAAGCCATCTGAATTTATTGCAATCCTATGGTGCCATAAGAATTTTGTCTAAGGACAATTAGCATTCCACAAGTCACTCCAACCAATGAGGAGGGGAAGGATGTAACACATCAAATACTATTTCCTTTTGTATTTTACATCTTCAATTAATTAAAAATAAAAATTATTATTCTATGAATAGATAGAATAAAATGATTTATTTTTTTCAACTCAAACACATATGTTATTGTTATCTTTTTCCTTCATAATTTATATTTTATGCATCTTATGATGGATATGAAAAAAATTCATTACATCCATTATGTCGAATGAATGTCATGGTTCTTCTTCTATTCTATCGACTTATAAAAATAATTTTAACAAAGCTTAAAAGGACATATCATACTTATCCCACTTATTAATGACTTTTTATTCAAAAATAATTTATTCTAAAATTATAATATGATCTCAATATAAAGATTATTCCTCTCAGTCTGCTAGTGTTAAAGCATTTGTATTAGATATATCAATAATTGTCATCATCAGTTTCATTATATTTATAGAATATATCATAATATCTTAAAAACAATAAATGATATAACAGTATCATTAATCCTTGTAATGTATTAATAAATATTTTAATCATATTCTATCATGAAATCCTCTTAAATTTTCCTATGGTTCTCCAACATGGTTTCCACAACATTCAGCATTCTTTTATAATAGGTTCTCATATTTTCTAACATCACATTACCAATGGAAAACCATGTTAATTTTTTTATTAAAAATATTATAAGGATATCAATTAAAATTATATCTTGATATTTTCAATGAAATTATATATTCATTTATTTAATTTTATCAAATAATAGTCCTTAAATGAAGGAAATTATATTGTATAAGCATCACTATCATCTTGGTTGTGAGAGTGAATATAGGTTAAAATACTAATACTACATTTTTTATATTACATTTTCTCAAGAATATGAACACCATTTTTATAATATTGTTTGATTTAACTTTGAAAAACTGGGTTCAAATACCATTTGATGTTTACAGATCTGTGTAAGATCATTGAGAGGAGTGATGAATCAGTAACCCGTTTCGTTCAAAAAATTTTCAAAAAAATGTACTCTAAATATTGTTAAATTTATAGATCCACTCAATTAATTAACACTTGAATGAATTTTTAATAGATAATATTAATATAGATATCATAATACGATATTTTTATTCTTCGTGATATGTGATAGTAATACCTAAAGTTTTTTAATAGAGAAAACTATGTTGGATATCGTGTAGGACACACAACACAAAACATAAATAAAGTAAGAAATATTTTTACTTAAACATTGTAGTTAGATTATATCTATTTAATTAATGGGAAAGAATATGATAAAATAGATTATGAATTATAAAAAAGTTTCCGACTTAGTTTTTTTGACAACATAGTAAATAATCTCTCAATTTTTTGAATGGAAATCTTATTCAACAAAATTGTCTTTTCACCATAGATGTTTTATATTTATTTTTCATAGTGAATATTTTAATTAAATATTGAATTGTTTAAGAATAGTTTTTATATGACACTATTATTCAACATAACTTATAAAAATTAACTTGGGGTAAATTTTTTGGATTTTTCTGTCAAGATTGATAATTTTGTTAAAAGTGAAAAAATACGGCTAAATGTAAAATATTTATCTATTTTAGATAAATTATGTAATTTATGATTGTTATAACAAACTCAATTTAGATTCATCATCATTTATGTGTTACTTAGTTATAATTCTTTTAATTTAATAAATTTTATATATCATAATGTAATATTCTGGTATAAGTTAACTTTTTAAACTAAAAAATTATTCTTTTTAGAAAACCATGTCTCCATCACGTATCATATGTTTTATTTACAATTAAATTCTTCCCCATTTGTTAAATTTTTATTCAAAATTTTATTATATATTATGTATTCAAAATACAATATTTTGAAAATTGGTCCATTTTATTTTATTCATTATTAAATGAAACTATAATAAATATGTATAACCATGGTAAGTGAAAATTGATTAATTATGGTTAAAAAAATAGGATAAAGAAAAAAAATTATTAACATTTTACTTTATTTGATTGTATGGGTGGTGTTTTCCCTTGTCCATAATTTTCTTAAAAATATGGAATCATGTTGCCTTGATTCATTGATTATAAATTTTATAATATTTATGTAATATAATATAGAAAAATACAATTTATTTCTTTTAATATCTGAAATATTTTATAATATTTATAGAATAATATTATACTAAGATCAAAATAGTCATTTCAATGAAAATTTATTTTTTATCAAATAAATTTCTCATATTTTTTATTGATGGAATAATTACCCTAAATGCTTGCGCAACAATAACAAAAAATTTCATAAATTTATTGAAAAATGTAATAATTACTGTTAAATATTATAAAAGACATATTATATGAATAAATAATTTTGAATAATTAATTTTTAAGATAAATATAACATATCAGAGGTGTGTTAAATGATTATATTTTATTCTTTGTTACATGTTATTTTATATGTCAATGAAAATGAATAATTACCAAAACGACATTAATGATGTAAATAATATAAAATATTTTATTAAATGTACTAAATTTTATCCTAATTATATATTCATCCTTTTTTATTGGATACAATTTATACATAGTCAATTAGTGCTCTGATTTTCATTTTTTAATGAATACCTTGAACCTTGAAGATTAATAATCATTGTTATAGTAGTAATCGTTAATAAGGATTAACATAGGTTAAAATGAAATTAAAAGGGTAAAAACTACCCTAAATGTGTAAAAAAAAATTGATGACAATATATCAACCCAACATTATAATATATCTATAATATATATGTTGTGAACTTTTTTCACTGATAATTAACTTATATTATATTAAAAATGCAAATAATTCTAAAAAATACATCCCTCATTTATAAAATAGAACATCCCCTCATATTTTGTTTATAGAAAAATAACAATTTGGTCCTGATATTAAATTACCTAATTAATTATTTACATCCTTCTTTATGATATAAATTCCATTATTTTATTAGAATACCAACCAATTAAATCTTTTTATTAAACATGAGAGGTTTTCTAATGAAGAGATATAGTTCATAACAAATAATTCTAATTCTATTTGATATTTTAACCAATGGAAAATTTATTCAATCATTATAAATTAATAACTACACTATATTCAATATAATAATATGTTTTTATTATTTAATATCAAATATCTATCTCCTCTTCTATCAAATGGATAACAAAACAACCATTTTTGTGTACCAAAGACGACTGCCGTAAGAACTAAATTAATTTTTTTCCATCACATAATATAAAATATTTTCAAAATGAGGTATTTAAATTAGATATATATTATTCATGAAATGTATATGATTATTTCAAATTAATATATCATATATTTTATATCATTTTAATTCATTTTAAAATGATAACATCGTTCAAGAAAATGTGTGGATTACCAGCTCCATGAAGCAATGTGATTATTTATTCTTCAAAAAAACATCAAAAATATATATATGTGTATTTGAATATATTTATGAAATAATTATGACCATCTAATTTTAATTTAATACACACCTTCGTCCCCTCGTGATAGTTGAAAAATGGAAATTTTAGTCATGTGTTTGTATGAATCACCATCCTCATGAGTGAAAAAAAATTCATTTTCCATAACCATAATTAATGTATAGTATAAAAATTATTTCTTTTGAATTAAAAAAATTATCTTGATATTTTATTACTAGATGATTAATTAATATTTACTTTGATGGTAGCCAGCATACAAAAGCAATTTTGGCCATATGAGTTTAATATCATTAAAATATCTAACATGATGCTAAATACCATTGAAATTGAATATGAAATTATTATATATAATATTATTTGACTAATAATTTAAATTAATTTCAAAAAAAATTTCCTTAATATTATTAATATTCATGAATTTTTAGAAAGTATGTGATGAGTCTGACTCTTGAAAATTGACCCCTCTAACCAATCCCCTTATTGAGGATATGATAACTATATCTCTAACACACTAGATCAATATATCTACTATTACAGATCATCAATAAATTTTAAATGTATTACTACCACATATATGTATTTATTATTATCCCTTCATTTAATAGGGTAATATAATCCACATGATCAATTCTAAAATGTGTTTATTAAAAAATATCATTTGATTATGGTATAAGTATTATGCAATAAATTTTAATTTAATGGTTTTTAATTAGGTTTATTCTTTAAGATTGGTTTCATTTTATTTGGAACGCAAAATTATTTACATGTTCATATGGGTTCAAAAATATATTTCCAAAATGAATTGGGATTTTCATTCTTTTCTCATGTGATTTTATGTATGTGATTATGGAGTAAACCATATCAAATATGCTACTATATCCATGATGTGATGTTGTTTTGGATGTTAGACTTAAACTATTCTTATTTTATTTTTTATGTTACTTAGAAATTTCATTTGTTTCCATGTTCATGTGATATTAATTTTGTAACACCCTGACCCCAGTTACGTAGAGTCGGTGCATTATTACATAACATTGGAATGATCACAAGAAAGATCATATCTCGAAAGACCGATTGGTTTAGTAGCCTTGGAAACACTATATATATTCATAATGTTTTACATTACATAATAAAGTGAAAAACTACTACAACAACATAGTCTCCTTATCCCACACTCATATCCCCACATACTGTCCGTACAGGTCATTCATAAATTACTTCTTCACATCCTGGGAAAAATAAAACATAGAAAATGTGTGAGCTCAAATGCCCAGTAAGGATAACAATATAGCTAAAACATTCCTAAATAAGAATAAACATTTAAGGTAATGTATAACTTAAAACAAAAGATTTTCAAACTTTAACTTCAACATAGTATGGAAAAAATAAAATGAAATAATTCCATTTACGTATTTTCATGGATATTCTACTAATCGAATAATCACATGCAATATCAATTACCACTTTCATAATGATGGAATGCATAATGGCAGACTATCATAACCACATAGCCAAGGCCTCGTGCCAAGACTAAAAATAAGATTTTTCCAAGGCCTTGTGGCAAGACACTAGTTTGTCTCATGAGACCTACCGATGCATCGAGGAGCTATAGCGGGCTCCACCCGTCACATATTAAGTCCAATGCATTCCCATATGAAAAGGTTTAAAAATAACATAAACATTCGTATTAAAACTAGAATATGCAATGTCAATACTTTCTCCATAAACCATGAATGGTATAAAAATTACACATCCACAGTAAAAAATATCACAAAACCATAAATACAATACAAATGTTTGTATTATAATAGATCAACTTCAAATAATCTTAATGTCCATCAAAGTATGTTGACATAGATGAAAATCAAAACTATTTGAGAGAAATGTCTCTTTTCTCGAAATCATTGAAAAGTCACACATTTATAACGGAATTAATTTAAAAGAAGTTTTTGAATCAAAGTTTTACATAACACTTTTAAAAATTTGAAAAGAAATATCATTTCAAAACATTAATGTCCATATAAATAAATCCTTAAAATCATTTAGAAAACATGGACATTAAATAATGATATTTAGATAGATAAATCTTTAAAACATTTAAAATTAGGATCTTGATAAAGAGTACCTTTCACAAATTCATAAAATATTCATTTTGAAATCATTTAGAAGTCACATAGTTATAAAATAAAACATTTACATTGAAAATATTCTTATAAGCTTCTAAGGGATGCTTTGACGATTTTATAACGGCGGTAAATATCCGCATCCGCCGTATGTGTTAAAAAAAGACATTCTTACCTTAAATTTTTCGAAAAGGTTAAAAGTGCCTTATTTGGAAAACGACGAAACGATTCCTTTAAAAACACATAAAGGTATAAATAAATTTAACCCATTGTATAGTAAATAGTAAAGATGTTTTTTAATACATTTTTAAGGAACATGGATGTGGATGATAAAAAGATCCTAGTAGATAATTGCGTAAAAACATCCTCGGATAATGAAGAGATTGTGAAATAAACCCTTACCTTGTATTTTTCTTTGGTTGAGGGTAGGTTAACCTCTTGTATAATGGTGAAATAATTTTAATTAAATTATACAAGAATCATATATATTAATACAATATCATATATGATCTTTTAACATTGCTTGGTTAATAATATCTTAGTATTATCGTCGTTTTGGGTGTTAACTTACTCGTTTTCTTTTGTATGTTTTATAACGTAAGCCTTGTTTGTCATGGATAGGTTGTATCTTATCCATATCCAGAATGATAACATGTCCATAAAAATTAGTTTTAAATCATAAAATGATAATTATACTTGAATGGATACGATGGAGAATGAATCTCTTCGCGTTCGTGGAGACGGTAGTCCGTACGCATGCACTAGTGACAATATCATTGTTTTGATATTAAAATAATATATAATTGGATTTTATATCATATATAACGAATAATTATCATGTTATATTTTTTATATACATGAGTTACACGTCATTATTATACCCATCCAAATAATAATATATTGAATAACAATTACACCACGACGTGGATACGGTAAGCCGTACGTACGCACGTATGGTGACATGTTATTCAATGGATGGATAGAATACTGAATATGGTTTTACCATATTTATAATTACATCCCAGTATATATATGATACTGAATTTATTATTTTAGAATGGTAACAACAAAGGAAGAAGAACTGAAGAAGAAAGGAACTTGGAAAAGGGTGATGAAATCATTACCTCTTCTTCGGGTTCTTTCTTTTGATTTGATCAAAACGGCACCATAGGTTGGCTTTATGACCAAAATAAGGCCTCTAGGATGTAGTTAGGGAAGTTGGGAGAGTATTTGGGAAGCGTTTGGCCTAACAAAGAGCCTTTGAAGGTGTGAAGAAATGAGAAGGAAGAGTACCCTTTTATAAGAGGAGTGAGGGGCACCTTTGGAAAAGCTAGAAATATTATTTTATAATAAATTCATATTCGGCTTCTAATGGCTCCAAAGTTGATTATTAAAATGTTAAGGTTGGGATAGGTCTAAAACCATTCAGACAATAGAATTTAGATAGGTTTGTGTTACTATATTAACCTTATCTTTTAGTTTTAACTCTTAGTTAATTAAATTGACATTTACCATGTCACTTTGTATTTTTATATTATATAGTTAATAAAGTTACTATATACATCAAATAGACCCCCAAGTGGTCCACTATTGATACACCTATAATTATATAAGTCTATTGGAAGAGAAATACATTTTTAGGAATTTAATATCAATTAATAATATAATATTTGTTTTAAAAACTCTTTTATGTCAATTTTGACAATATTCAATAGTTGATTTTTATGAAACTTATAACAGAATGATTACTTAGAATAAAGTCAATTAAATCAATAATAATATGTCATATTATCCTATAAAATTATTTTAATTCATTAAAAGCCTCAAATTATTTTTATTTGGTTATTTAAAATATCAATTATTTTAATGTTTCACTATTATGGTAATTACTGCATCATCATTGTGTCATAAATAAATTAAATTATGTAATATCTAAAAATTATAAATAAAATATAATTATTTAGGAAATATTGTTAGCTTTATAATGAATATTTATATTCTAAAATCCATCATATATAACTCTATGTAAAAATTGTTTTTCTAAAAGATATATGCTTCTGTCATTTTTGTATTCATTTTAACTTAATTAAAATAAAGTGTCCCTATCACTTACATGTGGAACCATGGGGTCTCAAAATTGACCCAAAGATGACCATTGTCGAACATGTATCAACCAATAAGGTTGGAACACGTTTTAAGGTAATATGTTATTATTATAATATATTTTTTTAACCCTTATTTACCAAATTTACCCTTTAACCATGGTAAATAAAATATTTACCGAAATAATTATACAAAACGTCTAAAAATAAAAGTTACCTATTTACACAATTTTAACATCCTGATTCCAAATATGGAATCCATTTTTACAAATTCAAAACACAGAAGTGGCAGAAATTAATTTAAAATTAATTCCCGCTGTCAAAACAAAAAGCGTGTTTTTAAGATATAATAACTATCAAAAGATTGATAGTTGTTTATGTTCGGTTTAATTGTGAAATTATGACCAATGAAAAAAATTGTATTAAATGGTAAAAATATATTATAAATATACTTTAAAACCAATAATATTCATAATTTATCACTATTAATTATTTTGATTAAAAAAGTTATAATTATTTAACATTTAGTAATTTTCACTATTCATCAAAATATGAAAGTTATCCGAAAAGTACCAAAACTTCACCTTAGGCTAAATTCGATACTTCGAATCCAAAAATGAAGTCCATTTTGAGAGATAAAATTTCTAAAAGTTTAAAATGTAGGAATTACTATTCATAACAGCTAGTTTGATTGGTTGTGGTGTGTTATAATCCCGAAGTTGCGTACAATGCACGCCATTGCATTATTTAAAAGGAAACATACCGTGGAAGCTTGGAATGTTTAATTGTAAAATTTTTGGATGTCCCCATTCTAAAAAGTAAATTTATTTAGTCAAATTGAATATATAAAAGTTTAAAATATTGGATTTCAAAAAGTTTTCACTGTTAAAAGTTGGTAAAAGTGCAACACTGAAAATGAACTTGTTCTTACATTATGTCTAAGAAACTCATAATATGGATTCTAAAATTATAGGGATTATATAAAGTTTAAAATTTAGTTAATACTATTCATAGCCTCTTTTGAACGGCTTGTTTGTTAATTCATGGTGTGCTTGAACTCGGTGTTGCGTGTAGTGCAAGTTATTGAATTATTTTGAAGAAATAACACACTATGAAATCATTGGGTGTTACATTCTCCCCTCCTTCAATAAATTGCGTCCTCTCAATTTGAAATTGTTCTTTGAAAAAAAAAATTGAAAATAGAAAATATCTTTGTGGGAAAACCCATATCGAAAATTGGTTTACTAAAATTTAGTCTTAATATGAGGAAAAGATAAATGAAAGGGTCACCACCAAATTATGATCTCGATTAAGAGAACATTAGTGGAAATTAGAGACATATAATTGGAGGAAAAACATAAATATTTATAGGTAGTGATTGAGGTCATCAATCACAAACAAGTGTAAAATTTAGGTCCTTATATTCATCAATCTATGTTGATTTGAAATACCATCGGTTCAACAAAACATAGGGTATTAGGATAACACATTTTTTGTTTTACAATTCCTTAAATAAAGCATAAGAATTAATTTCTTCATAGAATAAGAGAAGAAAAAAAATATTGACAAGTAGAGTTCCATCCTTTAACTAATTTCTACCACAAACTCATCATTCAATCTAAAAGATTATAGAACGAAAAACAAAATATTCTATTTATCCTATTCATATAGGGTTCCAAAAAAACGAATTTATAATTCATCTACCAGATATTTTAAAAAAACTTCATTATTTAATCTCATACATCACGTGGGTCAGTGGTAGGTTATACACCCTTGTCGCCCTTCGGTTGTGGGTTCAAGTCTCACAGCCTTGCCGGACGCGACGGGTTGCCGCCCGACCTCCGGGTTGTCCTTTTATGTCAATCCAAAATCATTCAAACTAGAACTATCTAAAATACTTCAGTCCAAAATTTATAAGGAAGGTAAACACAATAAATATCCTTTTTTCCGCGTAATAACATGTGAACATCTTCATCATGTATTCTTTTAAAACACTACATTATCCTGAATTACCATAAAACCATATTGATTACATTCATGATCCCTTATCTCTTAATGAATAATAGATATACTCCTTCAATCCAAAAATGTTTTAGACCCCAACAATGATGGAATATACAAATAATTAATCAGTTTCAAGGTAGTAAATAATATCCAATATAATTTATCCAAATCAATCATGTATTATTACAAAATAACTACCTCAGTATCAGAACTATATTATGGTTTATCATTCTCGCAACCACATATTTTCCAAAAATTTATCCTACTATTGAGTCACTTTTCTTTGTTCCACACAATCTCAAGTCCTCAATGTAATAATACTGCAATACAATCCTTATATACTCCATAATTATTATAACAAGTAAATTGTTGATACAACACTCAAATGACATAATCAATACAAGAACTCTAATCATTCCTCTTCATCTGTGGTAGTATCATAACTTGATTATTATCAAATAGCATCATTTGTGGCACAGTCTGATGACTGGGACATAGGTTCATGTAGTGTCCAAACTCCTTACAAATGAATAATTGTACATTTGAAACCATTTTCTTACCCTTGTAGTCACGTACTTTGTGCCCTTTTACTCCACACTTATAACAAACTCCCATTCCTTCCAGGCAAGTTCCAGGGTGTTTCTTCCCATAGTTATCACATATGGGCAAATTCTTCTTTTCCCTCTTCCATTTATCCATCTTTCTCTCTTCTATCCTTTTCTTCTCTTTCTTCCCTTCAAAGCCATAGGACTCAGTAAAATCTTTACTTATCTTATCACCACATGATATTATTTTTTCATATGATGATAATACATGGGAGACTATTTCTCTTATAAATTATGGCTCAAGACCATGAATGATACGATCCTTCTTTCTCTTTGGATCATGTGCATTGCTGGAGTTCTCATTCCTTCTACTGTGCACCATTTCTAAACAATGGCATACACTAGATTAGTTTATAAATAACAATACCTAATACCAAACTTGTAATACACATAACATAAATTAAATAGTTTATGGATATAATCCATAATCATAAAAATTCCTCCTTTGTGGAATTATATATTCATAAACCCCTTTAAATGGTTTGTAAAGAAAATGAGAATTATCCTAAGCATATCCCCCAGGAGTGTCATAACCAATATTGCAGCAAGGCCCTTTGTCGTTCACCAGTTCCCATTCGAGTCTAGGTCAAAGCGGGGTTTTTGGGTTTTACCCCAAGGTACATCTGTGCCAGAGCCACCTCTACCTGCTCGTATCCAAACATGGATGTATTGCTCGGAAAACTCACCAAATCTCTAAAATTCCAAAAATCTCAGAAGTTCTTCTATACTAATTCTCATAGTTCATCTTAGGTCTATGTGCTCTAATCAACGTTTATCTAAATATAGCTTCCATGGATTGTACTAAACTTCCTATGATACCTACTATAACGCCCCGACACCTGTTACCTAGAGTCGGTGCATTATTAAAAAAAATTGGCATGATCACAAGAAAGATCTAATCTCAAAAGATCGATTGGTTTAGTAGCCTTGGAAACACTAGTTATATTAATAATGATTTACATTACATCATAATGTGAAAAACTACTACAACAACATAGTCTCCTTATCCAACACTCCTATCCCCACATACTATCCATGCAGGTCATTCATAAATTACTTCATCGCATCCTAGAAAAAATAAAACATAGAAAAGGGGTGAGCTCAAATTCCCAATAAGGATAACAATATAGCGGAAAATTTCATAAATAAGAATAAACATTTTAGTCAATGTATAACTTAAAACAAAATCCTTTTAAACTTGGTCTTCAATATAGTATGGAAAAAATAAAATGAAATAATGTCATTTACTTATTTTCATGGATATTTTACTAATATAATAATCACATGAAATATACATTAACACATTCATAATGATGGATTTAATAATTCCAGACTATTACAACCACATAGCCAAGGCCTCGTGCCAAGAAACAAATAAGATTTTTCCAAGTCCTTGTTCCAAGAAACTAGTTTGTCTCATGAGACCTACCGATGCATCGAGGAGCTATAGAGGGCTCCACCCGTCACACATTAAGTCCAATGAATTCCCATATGAAAAGGTTTAAACATAACATAATCATTCGTATTAAAACTAGCATACGAAATTTCAATACTTTCTCCATAAACCATGAATGGTATAAAAATAACACATCCACAGTAAAACATATCACAAAACCTTCAATAAAATAAAAATGTTTGTATCATAATAAATCAACATCAAATAAGCTTAAAATCCATCAAAGGATGTTGAAATAGATGAAAATCAAAACTATTTGAGATAAATATCTCTTTTCTCGAAATCATTGAAAAGTCACACATTTATAAAGGAAATAATTTAAAAGAGGTTTTTGAATCAAAGTTTCCCATACCACATTGAAACTTTTGAAAATAAATATCATTTCAAAACATTCATGTCCATATAATAAATCCTTAAAATCATTTTTAAATCATGGACATTAATTAAAAAGATTTAGAAAGATAAGTCTTTAAAAAATTTAAAATTATCATCTTGATAAAGAGAACCTTTCACAAATTCTTAAAATATTAATTTTGAAATCATTTAAAAGTCACATAATTATAAAATAAAACATTTACTTTGAAAATATAATTATAATATTCCAAGGGAAGCTTTGACGATTTTATAACGGCGGTAAATAGCCACACCCACCGTATAAGATAAAAAAATACATTCTTACCTTAAATTTGTCGAAAAGGTTAAAAGTGCCTTGTTTGGAAAATGACAGAAAGATTCCTTTAAAAACACATAAGGGTATAAATGACTTTAACCCATTGTCTAGTAAATAGTAATGATGTTTTTATATACATTTTTAAGGGACATGGATGTGGATGATAAAGAGATCCCAGTAGATAATTACATATAAACAACCTCGGATAATGAAGAGATTGTGATATAAACCCTTACCTTGTACTTTTCCTTGGTTGAGGGTAAATTAAACTCCTTTATAATTGTGAAATAATTTTTATTAAATTATACAATAATAATATATATTAATATTATATCATATATGATCTTTTAACATTTCGTTGTTAATAATATCTTAGTATTATCGTCGTTTCAGGTGTTAACTTACTCATTTTCTTTTTTATGTTTTGTTACGTAAGCCATGTTTGTCAAGGATAGTATGTATCTTATTCATATCCATAATTATATCAAGTCCTTAAAAATTATTTTTAAATCATCAAATGATAATTATACTTGAATGGAAATGATGGATAATGAATCTCATCGCGTTCGTGGAGACGGTAGTCCGTACGTACTCACGAGTGACAATATAATTATTTTGATATTAAAATAATATATAATTGGATAGTATATCATATATACAGAATAATTATCATGTTATATTTATTATTTACATGAGTTACACATCATTATTATACCCATCCAAATAATAATATATTGAATAACAATTACACCACGACGTGGAGACCGTAAGCCATACGTACGCACGTATGGTGACATGTTATTCAAAGGATGGATAGAATACTGAATATGGTTGTACCATATTTATAATAACATCACATTATATATTTGACACTGGAGTTATTATTTTATAATGGTAACAACAAAGGATGAATAAGTGGAAGAATAATGGAACTACGAAAAAGGTGGTGAAATCATTACCTCTTTTTCGGGTTCTTCCTTTTGATTTGATCAAAAGGGATCATTAGGTTGGAATTATGATCAAACTAAGGCCTCTAGGTTGTAGTGAGGGAATTCGGGAGAGTATTTGGGCATAGTTTGGCCGAACCAAAAGGCTTTTAAAGTGTGAAGAAATGAGAAGCAAGAGTGCCCTTTTATAAGAGCGGTGAGGGGAACCTTTTGAAAAGCTTGAAATATTATTTTATAATAAATTATTATTCGGTTTCTAATGGCTCCAAAGTTGATTATTCAAATTTTATGGTGGGGATAGGTCTAAAAAAATTCATCAAATTGAATTTATATAGGTTTGGGTTACTATATTATCCTTATCTTTTAGTTTTAACTCTTAGTTAATTAGTTTGACATTTTCCATGTCACTTTGTATTTTTAAATTATATAGTAAATAAACTTACTGTATACATCCAAGAGACCCATTAGTGGTCCATTAATGATACACCTATCATGATATAAGTCTCTTGTCCGAACCATAGATTTTTAGGAATTTAAGATCAATTAATAATATAATATATGTTTTAAAAACTCTTTTATGTCAATTTTGACACTATTCAATAGTTGATTTTTGAGAAACTGATAACAGAATGATTACTTCGAAAAAAGTCAATTAAATCAATACTAATATGTCATATTATCCTAGAAAATTATTTTAATTCATTAAAAGACTTAAATTATATTTATTTCTGTATTTATAATATCAATTATTTTAATGTTTCACTATTATTGTAATTACTATATCATCATTGTGTCATAAATAAATTAAATTATTTAATATCTAAAAATTATAAATAAAATATAATTATTTAGGAAATCATTCTATATTTCTAATGAATATTTATAGTCTAATATCCAACATATATTACCCATGTGAAATTGATTTTCTAAAAGATATATTCTTCTTTCATTTTTTTATTCATTTTAACTTAATTAAAATAATGTATCCCTATCACATACAAGTGGCACCCTGGGGTCCCAAAATTGACCCAAATATTTCCATGGTCGAACATGTATCAACCAATAAGGTTATAATACGTTTTAGGATAATTTTTTATTATTATAATTTATTTGTTAACCCTTATTTACCGGATTTACCCTTTAACCATGGTAAATAAAATATTTACCGAAATAATTATTCATAACGTCTAAAAATAAAAGTTAAATATTTACACAATTTTAACATCCTGATTCAAAATATGGAATCCATTTTTTCAAATTCAAAACATAGAAGTTTCAGAAATTAATTTAAAATTAATCCCACTGTCAAAACAAAAAGCGCGTTTTAAAGATATAATATCTATCAAAAGATTGATACTTGTTTATGTTCGATTTAATTGTGAAATTATGTTCAATGACCAACATTGTTTTAAATGGTAAAAATATATTCTAAATATACTTTAAAACCACTCAAATTCATAATTTATCACTATTAATTATTTTGATTAAAAAAGTTGTTTTTAATTAAAATTTAGTAATTTTCAGTATTCATCAAAATATTAAAGTTATCCGAAAAGTACCAAAATTTCACCTTAGGCTAAATTCGATACTCCAAATCCAAAAATGAATTCCATTTTGAAATATAAAATTTATAAAATTTTAAAAGGTAGGTATTACTATTCATAACATCTAGTTTGATTGGTTGTGGTGTGTTAGAATCTCAAAGTTGCGTACAATGCACGCCATTACATTATTCAAAGGAAAACATACCGTGGAAGCATGAGATGTTTAATTGTAAAATTTTTATATGTACCCATTCTAACAATTAAATTTATTTAGTCAAATTGAATATATAAAGGTTTAAAATATTGGATTTAAAAAGGTTTTCACTATTAAAAGTTGGTAAAAGTGCGATACTGAAAATGAATTTGTTCTTACATTATTTCTAAAAACTCATAATATGGATTCTAAAATTATAGGGATTATATAAAGTTTAAAATTTAGTTAATACTATTCATAACCTCTTTTGAACGGCTTTTTTGGTAAGTCATGGTGCGTTTGAACTTGGTGTTGCGTGTAATGAAAGTTATTGAATTATTTTGAAGAAATAACACACTATGAAATCTTGGGGTGTTACAAATTTATTGATTTTATTGTCCCATTTTATTTCTCACGAGCCTTATGTATTACGATATTAGATTA
Organism: Viscum album; assembly: GCA_963277665.1. Lineage (NCBI taxonomy): Eukaryota > Viridiplantae > Streptophyta > Magnoliopsida > Santalales > Viscaceae > Viscum > Viscum album. The sequence continues at coordinate 649,200,886 of OY728153.1, forward strand.
TTCCTTTGACACACATGTTATGTTTCATTTTCATTTTTATTCCAATATAAGTATTTTTCTAAATGATATTTAATATGTATCCCATGGCTGTTCCATATAGCTATAAGATATCAAATGGATTTATGATCTCTGTAAGGATATTAACCCAAAGACCTTATATTCAAATTTTGATGTTTTACATACCTATTATTCATAAAACCATAGGCCGTGTCAATCCATTTTGAATAAATTGATATTTATAAACAAATTACATGAATTAATGTGTGTAAAAAGGCATGGATCACTATAGTTCTAACAAATAAGGGTTTAATTATTTTTATTGAAATATTAGTAGAATAAATTATTGTGAACCTTAGGGAAAATACTCTCTATAAGAAAATTTCATAGGATACCATGTATAATCTAGATTGAAACAAAGATACTCATATAATACGATATTTTAATGTAAATTATAAATTCTTACTTACATTTTTATATGCTTCCCCTTTGTATGAATAATAGTTACTGTATTATCACATTATTTTTTTGTTTTTTAGTTAATAATTGTAAATATGTCAAACCATTCCAAAAATCATCATAATGGGAATTTTTATGATTTCCCCAATGATGTACCTAAAAATTTGAGAGTAGGTGATATGAATTTTATAGTATTTTTGTATTAGATTGATCAGGTTAGGAATAATTACATGAAGCATGTTTGACAACCTCCATCACCTAAAAAAGAATGATCAGGTCGGTCATTTTTGGTGAAAAGTGGTCTCCTTATAAAAGTGGATCTACTGATCCACTCATCATACACACAATTTTACTCCATTTTGATGATATTACCTATCCACAAATTCTCTGAAGAAAATAATATTTTTATGGAATCTTTCCTCTTGTAGGGGATGATGATCAGTCGAGGACATTGATAATATATAAGATGTCCAATGAGGCAGTGATTTCATATAGTTGGGCGAATTAGAAAAATTATTTTTATAAATCATTTTCCATGTATTCTTCATCACAAAATGGAGTCGTTGTTCCTAATAACAATGAAAATATAATTTGAGTCCATAAATGTGTAGAGGTAAATATCAGAACGCTATCCTTGTACACCTCCTGATTTATCATCACACTGAATATAATGTGGATAATTTCATTGGGTTTTTATACTATGTCAATGAAATGATATAGATATTCACCAATTTTTTATTCTTAAATATATTATATTATATGCAGTAAAAGATGATATATATATTAGTGACATTATGTAGACTTCTATGGATGTTGAAAATAAATTAAAAATGGATTTTTCTTTAAGAATAGAAATGGATAACTCAAATAGAAAATTGAAAAAAATCCAACATACTAAAATTGTTGTAATAAGAACAATAGAAAGTTCCTCAAGGGAACTAGAATGTACATAAAATGTTGATAATATATCCATCTAGCTAATTAATTAAGAAAGGATATAATGAATAAAACTAATTTGAAATATAAAATAATGGTTCATATAAACACTAATCCTATTATAATATTTTTCAAATATAAAAATCATGTTCATAATCAAAAACATTTCAACATGATTAGGATTTTGAGAGACAATAATCAAAATCAACCTCCACATCCTAGAGGGAATGGAATAGAACATTTTTTCACAACTTCTAAAGTGGATCCTGAAATGGATGTGGTTTAAGGTGTGCTTGATATTCCTTATAAATTAGTGGAAATTTTATTTTATTCATGTTCAATACAAATTTCCACTATTTATATTTTGTTAGGCCAAATTAAAAATCCCAACAAAAATAAGGGTCAATCTATCTTTTTGAAAAGAAAATAGTGACAAAATTTAAATCCATGTTATCAATCCTCCCTAGTAAATTTTTTTGGATGAATCTTCTATAAAATATTATCTTACATACTTTTTTTTCTTTTGAATTCAAATTAATAATTGAATTGTTTTTCTTAAATAAACCACACATCAACTTTCTAGATAGTGATATCACTCTTTACATCCCAATTCTATCTATGATTATATACAAGTGTAATGAGGTCAATAAATCACAATGGAATATTATGCTCAGGCATATATATTTTTATCTTTATAAGAAAGTATGTCTATCACAAATGGTTGTGAAAATATAGATAATTATTCTTGTTGAAATGACTATTATGTGGGTAAATACTTATGTATAACCCAAAGAGTTTCCTGGCCATCCTTCTAATGGAGAGGTTGAGTTCTAAATCAAACATATACCCAAATATATGGATGTATACAAGGCTCTATAAAAAAGTAAATTTTGAGTTATATTAAAATAAAATTGGGTTACAAGAGAATCTAGAAATGGATTTTATTTTATCGTGTTCTTCATTGTGGGGTGTGACACTCCACTTTTTCATGAATAAGTATGGGCCAATGTTCTTATGTAATCATTATTATGAAATACTACGAATCACAATAATTTATAGGTATTTACATATATGTATAGATCGTAAATTTGAATATATATGTGGGGCACAACATGTATATAAGATGGATGTTCAATAAGGATTACAATAATTATTGAAGAAGGATGATATTCCTAATACATCATTTTAAATATAGTATGGAAACTATTAGTTCATTGTTATTACATTGAAAATATATATTTTTCTAGTAATCACTATTGTTTTAATAAATATTTTTTATATTAATTATGTGAATAATATTGTAGTGAAATTTATAGATGATTTTATGATATAATAATAATGGATATGGTAGAATTAAAATAATTTTAATGTTATTCCAATGACCTTGTAAAAAGACTTTAAATATGAAATTTATAGTAAATGTTGGTTTGGGATGAAAAATGTAACATTAATGTGTCAATTGTTCACCAAAAAATGGATATTTACACACTGTCTTAAGATAGTTGAAATTATGGTGTGATCGGGATCATCATCTATGTAAGAGATCCATTTTTTTCATTAGACTAACTAGAAATTATTGGTGTTTTATTATAAACTCTTAATTACTCTAAAATCTACTAATCAACCAGTTTCAATGGGGTAATATATGTTTTTACACTTTAATTTTATGAGAACACTAAGGATATGAAATGATACTTTTCAATACACTAGACTACAAGGATCCCTCAATTGTTAACTATTTGGGTCATACTTTGCTAATATAAATATTTTTTTTGGATATGTACTAATATAATCTGAAAAATTGATATCTTATATCTCCAAGAAATTGAATGTTCATATGAAAAACATCCCAAATCATGATATCAGGATTCTTAGAGAGTAAATTACATTGAAAATATGTTTTCATTCTATCATTGGAGTGATTGTTAAATATATAAGTATCATAAGATCCTATGGTATATATTTATATCAATGGATCATAATTAGAAAAATAGATGATGGTAAGAGATGATCAAGTACTATTAAAAATCATTCAACTACCATTCTAGTAATGAAAAAAAATATGACGATGTTATAAGTAGAATGGATAAGATGAAATTATTAATGATTAGAGTTGAGAAGGACCCAATAGTATTATACATGAAATGGATGGATATGGGAATCCTATGGGAAGGAACATCATTATTTATTTTCAGGATATTTCTTGATTATCATTTCTCAATAATCCAGTGTATTATAATAATGATTATATGAGAATTTATAAGAAAGTGGTTTTAATATGAAAAGGTAAACACTCATAGTTCAAAATTAATGGATATTGAGTTGTAGGTTTTTATTAATTACTATATATGTCATCAAATAATTTGATAAATGAAGCGACATTGAATGCTTCACATAACATGACCTTATCCATCAAACCACATAGCTCAAAGATATATTTATTCTTCCAGGAGAACTATTTGTTCTAGAATATAATGAATGAAATCATGTAATATACATATTATTTTACAGTATTTCCGAAAGTTAATTATAAATGGATAATGAGTAATTGGATGATGAAACTATTACATATTTTTACATAAAAATGGGAGAACATCACCATAATGTTTTTTCTAGTATTATAAGGACATAAAGTTGAAATAAACACATATGGGTTGTAGTGGATCATTATATAAAGTCAACTAACTTCATTTCAGTATGAAAATACTTATCAATTGATGAAATTTCATGGTTATAAATTAGATTAATTGTGATGCTACATATGACACCACTATCTATTGTATGTCACTATGATCTGAGATTTACCTCCATATTCTAGATGATTATCAAACATTCTATAAATAAATTGTATAAAATCTAAATGTATTATCACCACATTAACGATGGTGAATCTATATGGGTTATTCATAATAATTAAGAAATTATAAGGGATATCATGATGAAATTGAAAATAAAATGGGACAAACCTATTCATTTTGTTGAGTTCTCCTATGGTAATAAATTTTACTAAAAATCAATTGGCTCCTAAAACTCAAATAATGAACAATTATTTCAATGTTTCTGAAGTAAATATATAAAAATTATAAAAAATAAACTATATCACTCAATTAGTTAACTTTTGGTTATGCAGCAGGTTTAGATCAATTCACAGATATGGGTAAATTAGTTTAATTTTTTTTCTATGTGATTCAATTTTATTAATTTTGATAATTATTTGATAAAAGATGGGTTTTGGTGTATTTAATTAAATATAAATAATAATGTAGTAGATTTATTAATTGTTATGAAAACATATTTGAAATTCATGAAAAAGGGATTTCAATTTTAGAGTTCTGGTGTAACTTTATTTTAGGAAATTGGATGATTAATGTAGTATTGTGGTCAGAGATGATATAATGAAGTTCCAATGGTCATGTTATCCACATAATGACATCTAAATCATATTTTTACCTTCCCAAAAAAATTATATTTTTCCTAATAATGTGTATCTGAATTCAGTATTTAATCATGATTAACCTATACAAGAAAATGATCATGCCATATTTAGGTTTTTTAGTTTCACAATTTTTAGGATCCTTTTTAGATTAAATTATTAATGGTCATGATGAAATTAATACAAATGTATTTTAAATAATAGATTAATTTTTTGAAAACAAAATCAATGAGTAAATAAAATTATTTCAATACATAAAAATTGTCCCCTTCTAATAAAAAAATCATGAAAAAGGAATATTTTCACACAAATCCTTATTATACGACGATAATATGAAAGGATAGAACAAAAATAATTCATAATTAATGAGCGTTGAACTCATGAAGGCCCTACAAAACAAACATTATCACTCCAAGATTTGGTCACTGAGATCTATTTTACATCAGCATGTTGATCCTTTATTTTTATAACTGCAAGGGGGATGTGGTCGAATTCAAAGGTGTGTAATTGTATAATAAAATCTCCATGCTGGGACATAGGGTCAACTAATTTTTTCTCATTAAAAATCCCATTAAAAGAATCCAACAAGGTTTTTTGGTATATTACATGGCGTGTAAAAATATACAATTTGTTTTAATTAATCTTTTATATTTATTCACTTCACATCATGTCAATCATTAATGAAATATTTTGTTATATGATGTGAAATTATTACACTATATGTATTGTCAATTGATTTCTCATTATTCCATGTAATTACTTAGTTTATCTATTATTTTAATTTGGAATGCTCCATAATATTCCCAACTAATCTGGTGTTTTTACACATCGGTTCGCTCCCACTTCGATTTTTCATTTTTATTCTTTTTTCAATTATTTGTGACATCATTCCATAAAACATAAAAAATTTATATATTTCACATATTTCCACCAATAATAATTTAAATTCAGAAATAAATATAATAAAACATTATAAAATAAATCAATAAAATATATACATCATGTCCTAGTAAGCCCTTTATGGGAAGAAATGTAGAACACAAGAATTTGGGGATAAAGTTCGTCAATACAAGATGATGGAACAAGAAATTGATCCAGAAATGGTAGAAAAGGTCAAGAAAATCCACCAACACATAAAGGGTACTCAAAGAATATATATTTCCAATATTTACAATTGTGATGAGTGATGATGAAAGTAGTTGGAAATAATGTATTAATTTTCATATCTACATGGAAGAGTGTTATGATATTTGGGAATAAGGGTCGGATACACACCGCGTATTTCATCCTCTTTGATAGTCTCTATAACATTAGATATGTTTCTTACTGACTACCACATCCATAATTAAATTTTCTAGTTCAATACGTATTCCACGTATTACTTTTGTGAATGTTCAGACATGATACATCACAAATAATTAATTCATTGGTGGTCTATCTAAAAATAGAATCTCTTATAAGGTGTAGTGTGTAAAGATCTTCGACAATAGAGACAATATTATACAAAACAAGACAACTCTCCTAGTAAACATACATTGGTGAAACCATAAATACAAAAAGTTAACAATGGAATTAGGTGAATCTCGGATGAAGAATTACCCTCATATTTTTCTCATAATATTGTAAAATGAAATCCTATGGGAGGAAATTATTAAAGGGAATGGAAATTTACACAACAGTTTTTAACGAAAATTATGTTCTATGGCGTATATGACATTTAACATTAAACATATATGAACCATTAAATATTATTAAATAAATATGTCAATTATAACCTAGTTATTAAATTGTTTAGAAATAATAGGTTTAAATTCTATATGAAATACATATAATGATTCTATATATTATTGATAACTTCTTATTAAATAAACACTCAATTAAATTTAATGTCATTTTATTCAAAGAAAATATGTTTTATTCAAAAAAATTGTTATTTCTTTTTATGAACATATAATAAAATTAATTACTAGTTCATTTATAAATGGTATTTCATAAAAATTATATAATTTATCCAATAATTATATCAATATTATGTAAATAATAAAATATAAAAATTGGAAAAATGATTTATCATTCAAGTGATTGTAAAAACAATTCTTTTTGTAAAAATTTAATTTAATTTCAAAAAATTATATAATATAAGAATCCCAATATGATCTGAATTTATGTAAAATGTAACATATGTATTCTATATAATGATTGAGTCTAATTTATTTCACATGAATTTTCATCTTACAAGATTTTGGAATAAAATCATTTTGGTACATTCAATGCATTAATATGAAAAAATTGTTTTTATTAACATCATATGGGTCTAATATTAAATTCATTTACTATAGTTATCTTTTTTTAATAATGAAATACAGAATAAATATTTTGTATTATGTCCTCCAAATTTAGTATATATATCCATTTAATATTAATATTATGAATAGTAACTATATAAAATAATAATCACTATAATATTAGAAAATAATGTATTAATGATTGAAAATATTATGATAAAGAATAAATAATGGAATTAACACATGAAATTTCTCTATTGGATCAGTTACATTAATCTATGTCCATCCATGTCTCAAATACATGGCCAATTGGTGCCAATAATCCTTGATTTTGAGATTTCTAATGCTAGATTTGGTTCCTGAGAACTAACTTGATTGAATTTTTTAATATTGTATATGTTATGATAACATATTCATATTTTATTTATATAGGATATTTTTTTATATTGTAATATCAATATTTGTTTAAATTAATGGATATATGTGTTCTCTACTATAATGGGAGCCTAGAGGTTCCAATAAATTATTTTTGAAACATGGTCTATGGAAGAATGAAATTGATGAAAGTACTCATATGATACATGATATCATGTGTAGGAGGATTATAATACATTAATACACCTTCTTAATGTTCTCAACATTGATAATCTCCACGATTTATGGTTATGAGTACATGTCATTCAATAAAAAATCCATATTTTCATGGGTAATTGGTCGTTTCATTCTGTATATATCTATTTGGATCCTTAGACAACAATATTATCTTAATGGATTTCATTAATCTTGTATTTATATATATTTTTGAAAGCTAAGATACATATGTTTTTGGTTTATTATGACACAGATGGTACATTCTGATATTTCATTAATAAAAAAAGGTTAGAAAATATTTATCTTTTTAGGATTATCATAGAATTTTATATCTCCGAACCATTAATTAGAAATGATATTCATACATAAAACCATGTCCATAGTTTTTTGTAGGATATTTCTTTTCAAAAAATAAATCAGTTAAATAGACCCCCATGATTTTCATTTTATAGCATTGACATGAAAACATTATGTTTTGTAATATTGTGATAAAAGGATTATATTACATGGTATGTATTCATAGGGGGATTGATTCCAGTGTGATTATAACTACTTTTTGATGAATTTTTTATTGTCTTTATATATACTAACCTCGGACATTACGTGGTTATGACTAATTACACTAAGAAATTGGTCTAGATATTCACACACTAATTATCTTTGTAATATTGTTTAGAATCTAGTAGTGATTTTATAATGTTATAATAAATAATATATGATCTGGTTTGGATGATCAACATAATTTAATAAAATTTTATTCTATGGAATAAATGAGTTAAATAAAAGAAAATTTGTGTTTTTATTTTTTGTGAATATAATAATTCTACTACATATCATTTAATAATGTAATGAAGATAATTTTGTATGTAATCATTATTCATGGATCTAAAAATACTAATGAATGAAAAAAGGTGTAGATTCATGGTTTCATTCGAAATAGTAGAAATGATTTATATATATTCATTATTCAATTTAAATTTCATGTTTATAATAACAATTAATATTATTTTATAAATATTGGACATGGGATCAACTGAGAATTATGGAATTATTAAAGGACTTGTCTGCAATTTTGAAACACTAAAATTACAATAATTACTATATAAAATTATCATTAAAATAAAATTTTGTGCACAAATATTAGTGTGATAATCTCTCAATACTTAGAGAGAGCACATGAGTGGTAGAGTTATCACCTCCCTTATTCTCTCCCTCTCATGCTAATGGTATATCATTAAGTGTTATTCCCCTATCGATAAAAATCAGAATACTATCAACTATGAATAATTCTAGTGATCATGATTAACGATTCTATCCCCCATGGATTTTATGAAAATGTTTTAGAGACTTTAGTCCACATGTGGATTAATAATAAATATATTTTTAACCTTGATCATATAGAACAATGATGATATTTTTATAAATCTTCCATCAGATCATCCCAAAAATTAGAATTACATTTTTGAGGTCATTTCATATCTTCTAATAAATTAATTATTAAATATATTTAATGATATATCACTAATTTTTTTAACATTTTAATTTAGTAGGGAAATATAATGTTCTCATTGTACATGAAATATGGATCATTTGTATCATTTATTTAATGATATTTACAACAAAAATTCATGTTATTCTTTAAACACATGATGATTAGAAAAAAATGATATATCACTTATATTTATAATTTTGTATAATTGATATAATGATATTTACACCCAAATTTCTTATTATTCACCCAACACATGATTCATTCACAATTCCTGAAACCCTCATGTGGCATTAATGTGACTAGATGATTAATTTGTAATGAATTATTATATATTGATTGGTTTCACGAGTTCTCATTTTCTATTACATAAAAATATTTTAGTAACTGAACATAAAAATATCACCCCTTTATTCATTCTGGAAAATATTACTAGTTATTTTTTAGTTGTTTTAAATGAAGGAGAATTTGATTAAAACCCTGTAGATATTCCATAAGAAAACAATGGAAAAATTAGAGTGCCTGGAATGTATATATTATATATACATCGTGTATTATATGTTATATTATCTATCTAATTTAAATTCGTATGTTTTGAAAATCAACTCTACCAAAAAATGATCAGAGTAGTGTGTAAATATATAATTAATGACACTATCCATATAGAACTACACACCATGTAACTACTATACACAACATGTAGTTCCTGTCTTTTCATCAGAAATAAAATTGGGTTCCCCTAGGAGCTGTGCATTGGAAAAAAATAGAGATATAAATTTCATGACACTCATAGATTACATGACATATTTTTTGGACTAAATGTTGAGACCTTATTATAATCCATAGGATTGGAACACACCTAGTCAAATAGCATGTTCTACATACATAAAAATAAGACAAGAATTTATCAGGTACATTATAATAAACAGTGTAATCTACTATTTTATGTTTTCTAATGTTTTTAGAATAATATAATTTAAATTCATATTTAATCGTATTTAATATTTTTTCCATGTCCCTTTCTTTCTATATTACAAGAAATGTCATATGATGAACTATTAAATATTAAAATAGTTGAAATTAAATAATTTTATAATGAATAAATGATGTATCTTCTATGTAAACTTGTGTACTAAATTAATAATAAATTAAAATTATTTTGAATAAAATTATATATGATACTGAGTAAAGGATTTGTATATAAAACTAAATTAAATTGAAATAGTTTGATTATAATGATTCCCATTATCTTAATTATGGAATGAATATGTCTATTTGGTAAATTGATATAAAATATGTGCACAATAATTAATTTTTTGATGAACATGGGATTATACTATCCCTTGAGTGTAATTGGTTTATTTTAATTTATGTTTTTTAAAATAATATGATGGAATGTGAGTCATCCTTTTTCCCATATTCAGTAAAGGAATTTGGGTCTATGGTTTTTTTATGTAAACCAATTTTATCTAATATTTTGGATCCAATTAACTGTTTTTCATTAATGTCAAATGAAATAATAGAGATCCCAATTTGGAGGAGGTGGTCCTAGTTCATTGTGTGATGATAAAACAGTAATGGCGATACATAAGAGCCAATGTATAATTCTGTAACATGAACCATGTTATGGATCCAGTTTTATTTTTCAATATTACTTGAGGGAAACCTTTTCATCTTCAATAAAATGTAATGGTTAAGGAGCTTCATGATCATGTTATTTTTTTATATTTCAATTATTTTCATGGATTTTTTTTCCGGAAATGTTGTGTGATCGCATAATAAAATAATTTATATGGTTGAAATATTTAATAAAATGTAACTTTATTATTCATAATATTTTATCAAAAAATTTTAATGAATTATGTAAAATCCAATTTTTATTAAAAATTAATGATTACAACTAAAATTGGTATTTTTTAAACTATGATAAAAATCCTTCAAATAAAAATAAAAATTCATCCTAGAATTACAAAACATATTTAAGAATAATCTTCATTGTTCAAAATGAATATCTAAATAATGTTGGTTTAATTTCATTAACCATCAAAATTTGTGCTTGATAATTTGGTTGATATTTAATTATTTACATAAATGGTTGAAAGAAAATTATGGATGTGGTGTAACTAAGAGGAAAATGATGAAGAAAATTTTAAATTGTATTTCATGATTTCAGTTTCCATTCATCAGATCCTAGAACATCGGGTTAATGATGGTTGAAATTTATTCCAACCTAAAACCTTTTTAATAGCATGTCATATCCATTTTTGGATTTTGATAAGGGTATTACAGCTCATAAGTACATGAAATTATAATTGATAATATATTAAAAACTGATGGTGATGTTTATTTAATTGTCATATAATATAGGGAGATTAATAATATTTTAATTAATTATAAATTCTCTAATAAATAATTGTAATCAAAATTTACTAATTATCATCTATTATTTTTTAGAAATGGGAAATTAAATGATATAGAAAATATCACTATGATTCATACCTTTGACAAATATCCTTTTCACATGAATGAATTTCCATGAATGGTATAAGTACATTCTGATTTTACTATGCGATGAATGGAAATTATATGTGTTGGAATTCTGAATTCATGACATCTTTTACAAAGAGGATAATTTGGAAGAATAATATTTCTATTTTAATCATATATAAAATGTTATGGATTTATAATGTATTATCATGTCCTCTCTGTCCAATGAGAATACAATTAAATGTAAGTATTTGGATGAGTGTACTTCATTTTTCATATTATGTTTCCATACTGAGAAAAGGTTACATCATAGAGATTAGAGATCTAAATGAACTATTCACATGCAATCATGGAGAGTTTGTTTTGTTTAAGGGAACATGTTGTCAATGTGAGAGGATATATTGAGAACCTAGACCAAAATTGTTTTATGAACCCTAATGTGCTTCATAGCGATCTATTTCTATCATCATTACTCATAATCTTTGGTAGTTTTGTTATGTATTAAAAAAATTTAAATATAAATAATTATATATCAAAACCTATTACACCTATTGACCATGTGGATGAAAACATGGGGCACAGAAAAAAATTAATATAGTATATAAAAAGATTAAGAACTATGAAAATTAACCAAATACTTTTTCCAATGTTAAGGCATTGTAGCATTGTTCTTCCATGTAGCGGATTAGAAATTTTAAATGAATGGAATAACATGTGGTATGTTTTTCATTTTACTTGATGGGAAATTAGATGTAAAATTTCACCCATCCAAATAAGAAAGGTGAATTTTAATTTTCATTCCTCATTGAGTTTAATCATTTAATATATCTATGTTGGGTATTCGATACTACATGTTGTTACAAAATTATTATCCAAAAACAAGAACCAATTATATATTTTAATGATTACCATATACGAGGTGGATATATGGGCTATAAATGGAGTGAGGGGGACAACTCTATCAATTGGATACTATATCTCACCTTTTTGACAAGGTTGATTTCCATTTTAATGAACTATTATTAAGTACCTAGTGTTACACTCAAAATTATTCATGTTTAATTATTTGATAACAACATATTTATTTCTATTTCTCAAAATAATGTTTGTTAATTTTATAATGATATATTATGTAAATGTGTATAATTATTTTAATATCGGTAATTTAACATGAAATCACAAAAAAAAACTCAATTATTAACAAAACAAACATGTGAAACTCAATTAACACCATTTTATGGCATCTTGAATTTTATCACCAAATTAAGAAGCGTAAAAAATGAATGATTAAGATGGTTACACATAATTGTTTTATTTTATTCCACTTGAATTATTTCATTATTTTCTATAAGGTAAGATAACCTGGACACTGTTCACTGGTCCTTGTGAGAGTGCCAAAAATCAACATGATTTCATACTCACTGATGTCTTTGGACCTTATCATGTATATTCATTGGGTGGGTAGTCATAAATTATTACATATACCAAAAAATATGTAGGTATGTATATATGTTACTAGTTACGTATTTTTATGAATTCATCGGCATTTTGTTGTTATCAAGAGCGAGGTTTAGAATCATCTTGGTAAGAAGATAAAGAAATATTGATCATAATGTGGTGGTGAATATCATTAAAAAGAAATAATTGAATTTATAACAGAGTATGGATTTTTATATCAACTAACCCTACATTTTAATCTACATAGTCTTCATATTAGTGAATTGTTGAAAATTACCTTGTTGGAAATGTTATGTTTTTATATTGAGTAGTAAAAATCATATAGTATCCTTTTGGGGATTTTCATTATAGTTTTTTTATACTTACTTATCCGAGTACCAATGAAAGAGATATATAGTAATAAAATTTAGTGATATATTGGAATATAATATGTTTTTTCATGTTTGGGCGAATGTGGATGAAAATAATTTTATAATTCTAGACTGGGAAACTTGCTACCATCATAATGAATGATTTATGTTCTTATAGGGTGTCCAAAAAAATGTGCATATAATCTATAAAACCATTCATAAGAAAAATTTACTATCTAAATATAGGTCATCATTATTTATAGGTGCAACATACTCTAAAAGGCTAGTGGGATCAATATTAACTTCGATAAAGTCAATGTGCCAAATAATAAAGACTCTATATATGATCGAATTACACGGGTTCCCATGGATGATGTTGTTCCTGAAAAAATTATTTTGTTCTTGAGTTATAGAGAGGAAGGAGAAAAAATGAGATAAGGTTATATATTTATTGATGATAATAAATAATTATTAATATATAGTAATGATCCTCACTCCTACATATAGGGAGAAGGGAGATCAGAATATTCATGGTGGAAGGAATCCATGAATTTCAAGATTGATTCCACGTTTCATAGCCATGTTTCTATTATAATCAATCCACCACTAGATTGAATACTTTTTAGGTTTAAATGGGTATTTATGTGAAAGATGAACTTGGAAGGTAATGTAAATACCTATAATTAATGTCTTGTGTCTAAATCATTTAATCAACATAAATGAATTGAAAATGAAAAATACTTCCTCTAGTTTCCATTATTAAATCAATAATTTTTTGATAATATCATAACATAAAAATGGGATATATAAAATTGTTGTCAAAAACCGTATTTAATGGGTAACATTTAGGATGTGTATATTAAAAAACTAGAAGTGTTTGTTATGTAAGAAATTTCTAAAAAATCATTTTGATATATCCATTTATGGAAAAAAGAAACAATACAATTCATTTAAGATTAAATTTAATGAATTCATAAATAAATTTAGTTTTATTTAGAATGAATGTTGTCCATTTTTTTATAATAATTTTGAAATATTATGGGTTTTTAGAGTAGTTTATCTTAATTAAGTATTAGTAATTCTATAAAATACCATAATGACAAGAGGATAAATCATGGATAAGAATGCGATTCATTATGAATGAAATAGGTTAATCACTCTATAACCAAGAGATCAAGATCATTATTGATATATACAAGAGGAATATTTGTCTTACTCAATTTACATACTTTTTCTATATACTGAAGAGTTTTTGTATGGAACAATCCAATAGGGGATCTGTTCATGTGTCACAAGAAATGCTTCTTTTCAATAACTTATGCCCACATAAAAAGAGGATAAATAAGTAATGGGAGATTTCTCATAAGCTTCATTTATTCTATTTAATGTAAAAGGATTTATGTTCCATATGAGTTGTTCTTGGTAGGTAGATATCACGATGATGTGGGTGAAGAATATTGGACAAATATTTAATCTATCATTATATATCTGAGTCTTAATATATATATGTTCTTCATGTATTGAGGAGATGAGAAAATAGTCATTAGAGGTTATATAGATTCAATTATATAGATATATATTAAAGATATAAATTCATATAAGGGATATTCTATTGTCTCATTGGAGGAGTTTTGAGTTGGAATACTCTAAATTAGAAAGATGTCTCTGATCCTATAGTGGATTATGATTATATCATAGCTTCTGATGTATCGATGTGGTTAGCATAGATTCAAAACATTTTCATGTTGAATTGTGTAGTTTATATTAATAAATACCCTTGACCTTTTTTTACAACAACATTATTATATATATATGCATTTCTCCAAATTGACAATGTTACACAAAAGTTTGAAGAACATATAATAGATGTTTCATGTGTTGAGTGTTTTTTCCCAATGGGGTGATGTTGTAGTTAGTACAGGATCAATGTTGGATGCCATAGTGAGCCCCATGTCTAATAATTAATCTCATCATCTGCCTGAGTATGATGTGCGATCAATTGGAAAGAATTTTATTTTTAGTTGGGTCTAATGAATGTGGGTGTTTGTTGGAATGTTTCCCAAGAATGAATTTTTTTAATTATTGATTACATGTTTTATTATTAAATATTTTTTTTATAATATCATGATTTTTTATATACACGATATGTTTTATTTTTTACATAGAATACAAGTTACCTTAAATGGAATATCACTTCCCCATTATAATGAGATGATTTAGGCTCCCCGACATTATTTTTGAGTCATTATATATAGATATAAGATATGTTATGATGCATCACAAATGATGGAGGTCATTAAGTATTGGATGATATTAATACATTGAGGCACATTATCATTGTCTAAACCCCTTGGACGTATCAATTATATGTACTTATTTGAAAATTCCCATCATTATAAATCTATAATTCCATGTGTCACACGATGACCATATCTGAAGAGGTGTGTATTGATAAATAGATTTTTATTAAAAATTCAATGGATATCATGAATATAATACACTAATGTGTTTATCAAAACAATGATGAAATATTCTCGTGGAGAAGTATGATGTTATGGGTACATCAAGGGTTATATTAAAATAATTAATAATTCATGAAATGATTTATCCCATTGGTCTTATGATATATGTTTATATCTTAGGCCCATTTATGGGAAGGAATGTACAAGTATAAATCCATGTACATGGTTTCCAGTGGGTGAGTACTTTTCTTCAATATCATAGAATGAGACAGAGATTATATTGGCTGATGGGATCAATATGAAACCTTAAATATTTGAGATATTTTGATAAATATATTTTTCTACAAAATATGTGTTCATAGGATGTGGACGTACTTGTAAAATTTACTTATTTTCCAATGGATGCCTTCTCATATTGGTATACTATAATATTGTATATTAATTTATTATGTATAAATTTACTATGAAAAATGCATAGGTTTTAATAGACTATGTTTATCCTCAATCTTATATAAATTCTAGTATTGAATTTGATAAGTTGAAATAATTTTTTTACCAGTTTGGGTTATCTACATAATTTAATAACATTTTATTCGAATGAAATTTGAGTTAAAGATTAAAATTTGAAATTTAATAAGATGTTTAAAAAGTATATAATTTATTATATTTATCATAGAATAATTTAGTGACATTTATTTTTTCAATTGAGATTATTTAAGGATAAGTAAATGTCAACCAGGGAAAGACATTTGAATTTAATGGTATTATTGGAAATAGTATAAAATATATTTTTCTATTTATTTTTTATACGTTACAATTCATTATTATTATTATTATTATTATTATTATTATAATTATTATTATTAGACATGGGTTCAACTAAAAATTAATGAATTAGTTTATAGAATCTATTCAATTTGTGAACCATAGTAATGCAATAATAAATAACTAATACATCACATTATGAAATAAAATATGGTGTATAAAATGTATAGAGTGAGAATATCTCATGAATGTGGGAGATATAAAAAGATCTACAGTGATATATCCTATTAAACTTTTAAAACATTCTAATCATCAAGAGTCCATAATCTGTTAAAAATAAATATTCAACGATTAACCACGAACAACTGAAACCATTATGATTTGATGTGCATTCTCTTGTAGATTTTACCATGATGTTAAAAGATAAATGCACTCGTGTGGATCACTAATAAATGGATATTACGATTGGAACATGCAGCGTAATGATGGTGTTATGAGATATATTTCATCATATCATCACGAAAAATGGAATTATATGTTATAGGTAATTCAAATATGAACAAATTATAATGTATCATGGTTTTTCTGATAAGAATAACATTTTATATATGAATTATATAATTATATTGAGTTTCCATAATTTTTTTTCTTTTAATGAAAAAATATAAAAAATGTTCCAAAAATGATAGTAATGTTATATAACAACAGATAATTTATCATTAAAATATTTATAATTAGTAAAAATACTATCATCATTCAAATGGTTATTATATTATATAAAATATCAATCCATGTCCTATTATGGGTCAATTTTTAATTTATAGTTACTATCTTGACCCCAATAGTGTAATGATAATTACTATAGCGATAATTGTAAAAAAAAGGTTAACAGGTGTCAAAAACAAAGGATTAATGTAAAAACAACCTCTAAAAATGACTAGATTTTATTGGATGTGATTATATAAGGCCATAATCATACTATATTCAAATTATATTTTTTTTCATTTTACCCATGGATTGTAATTTTAGTTATTAAATATTTTAAGAAATTAAACAATTCACACTCAACTTACTTATAAACGGTAATTCATATCCACATTTTATAAACGTCAATAATCATTAGGTTCAAAAAAATAAATACTCATATATCATCCTTCCATAAAAATATTTGTTTTAGAGTCCTATGTGTGATTACAAAACATATATAGGAATTCTTTTGGTGTAATAATTTAGTGGTCTTCATAAGACGAAGTATATTACTTACATAAAAATTATCATTTCAGTTATTCTTCTACCTCATTAAAAACATTTCCAAAAATTATGATATAATAACACTATTTTCATACATATAATAATATGTTTTTATGATGACATATTGACATATATCCATCTCCTCATAAATCAAATTGGAAACAACTTGTCATTTATGTGTATAGTGGACAACCACCTCAAAAACTGATGTAATATGTTTCTGACCCCCACATATCAATTTAGTTTATAATTATGGAATGAAAGTAAATATAATAATTTCATAAAATATATAATCATTATTATAAATTACTTTATTATATATTTTCCTACCATTCCATGCATTGAAAATCGATACATTTATTAATATTTATGTGTGGGCTACCACATCTACAAAGAAATGTGATTCATTTTTCATCATTTCATAACATGGATGGTGCATACAATTGAATATAAATATATTTATGATATAAAAAAATTATGGAATGGTAATATAACACATAAATTTTTTTCATCATGATGAGAGAAAAAAATTAAAATTATACTCATGAATATGTATTACATATTCTCTCTATTATTTTAAAATAGTTCTTTTTTCATATACATATTTCATATCATGAGTTTAAATTATAATTGTTGTTAAAAAATAATTAATATTTCATAATTATTGTTCTTATGATGATTAGGTAATAATCACTTGGTCCTTATTAAATATTCCAAAATGATTTTTTATATATGATGACAAGGTGGTAAAAATGTATGATGTGATCCTAAATGATTAATTAATTGAATATATAAAATTAATGGAATAATTTAAGTGAAAATGGTTTGAAAGTATGTAAAAATTTAACATGTGTTCATACTGAAATATGTTAATGAATGTACGTGACAATTTAGACTTAAGGTAATCAATTCAACTAAACCATCCATTTCTTCAGGTTATGAACATTCCCTCTCAAACTCATGTTCTCTCCCTATTATTTGTTATCAAATTCTTATAAAATATGTGTATGTTTATGTCACATATATTACATGATTTTTATACCTTAATTTAATGGGGTAATATATTCCATATGACCATTCTTTCAAATTCCTTCTTTGACGAACCTATTTTTATAATGATATAAAGAATTATTATAAACCCATAATCATTCTATGTGTAAATCATATGTTTATACCTTATAAAGGATAGATTTTTTAAAAAATTTATTAATGAACATGCTATGATAAATTCAAATAGAATTCCATCCAAAGAATTTGGAATATCATATTCTTTTGATACATTATATTAGTGATTAGATTGTAATCGAAATCCACTATGGGATTCCATCTTCCATGTGACGTTGTCTTGGATGTTCCCCTTTACATGTTCTTATTTATTGTTTTTTTAACTGTTAACAATATAATGTTCCCATGTTCTTTTGATACCATTTTATTTATGTTGTGCACCCATGTGATTTATTATAATCCTTCCATTTTATAGTAAATTTATTTACCTTTGAATCATATGTTATGATTCCTTTAAAATATACATATTTAATATGATTTTTATCTAACATCTTTTATCTATATATTCTCTATGATATACAAAGAAGTTTTAGGTGATCATTTTAGATATTAAAACTATTATTCATCATTTTTTGTACTGATTATTTACATAAAAATTATTTAAAACAACATATATTGTTAGTAAAATAATTAAAATATATGGATATTTATGATAATAATCATGTAACATTATGTTCCAAATGACATGGGTTTCTATTGTGACATACTTTATTCCATGTTGGTTATAACACAAAACACGAATTCTCTAATATCCTCAATACTAATTTTATATATACCCCAATTAAATGTAGAAACAACTATTTATACTATTTATTTTACAAACTATATGATTTACTGGTAATTCCACAAATCATTTATGTCAATCAACTAGTTATACACCTAACCACAGTCCCCATCTTCACAGTTAACCCATTGTATAATTGTCTTATTACCCATATAGTCTTCATAAAAAATCATGTTAGAACACACTTTTCATTTTATATATTATAAATGATCATCAATGTCGCTATAAAGGCTATTATTGTCCTAAAACAACATCCTAATCATGAATTTCCAAGATATACTCCATTCATAACAGACCAAAAAAATTTCAATAAATCACCCTCCTTGAGAAACATTCTATCTAGTAGTCATTCCAATGCTTTGTTTTCTATGGTACCACTATCCTGTTTTATCATTATAGATCATCTCTAACCAGTAAAAATCATTTTATGATCTATCATATATAATTATACCCTACGTTAACCAAGTATTTTATTGGGTGACAACTAATTGTAAACTGATTATATAGCCTCTCAAAACAATTCATCATCTCACAAATATGAATTATCTATCCTCTATTAATATGCAAATATTCCTTAAAAATCGTTAAGAAAAAACACATGCTTCATATTTATTTTCAAAATCAACATTTATTTCAGTTATCCTCCTCAATAAACCTTTGATGATACATGATATAAAATTATTCTGAAAACATTCCCTATATATTAAAGAAAAAACACATTAAATATTACAGTAATATCAAATTAATTTATGAAAAAAAATATTATATGTCACCATCAAAATAATGTTTTTTATTATAATAAATTTTTATCCTCCGTAATAGTCATTCTGATATTAAAACGTCCCTATCAACTCATATATGTTTAATGACCCCACATTTCTTAATATATTCTGAATACCGACTATTCATTTGATGAGATATTATATCCCAATAGGTGTTTTCATATTATCATTATGCATCTAATCATTACATCATGAAATTATAGATTGAAATTCATAAAAATAAAACTATCTGACAACATTACATGAACATCTTATGGTTCAACACTAGAACCCAAACATAGTATATCTCAATAATAACAAACAAAATTTTTAGAATTCAAATTTTTATTGTAATAATTGTACATTGAAACAGTAAATATTAGACTTTATACAACTAAAAATTAATCTTTCTCAAATTTATGAGTTAATAATTATATAACCTATCATTATGACATAATAAAATCACAAAAACAACTTCACCCAATGATGTTTTTATATTATCTATCATAAAAAGATATGATAATTTCATTTTTCAAAATATTCTACATTTGAAAAAATTAAATATTAATCATGAACATCATGGATAAATAATGATTCAATAAACAATAATTATAAATATAGAATTATTATACTTATATAATGAAACTCTAAAATTATAGTATTCTATTATTTCAAAAATATGTAATTAACTTCTCCAGCAAAAAATAATATTAATACGTTGACAACAATTGAAACCAATTTTTTTTTTGAAAAAATACAATACACCTTGTAAAAGGTCACCACCCCAAACCTAATTTTCCAAGATAAGATCACGTTTATGTTTCAGTATTGAAAATTATGAATGAAACATTATAAATAGTGTGAAATAATAAATTAAAGTGAGGAATATGTAAATTATATATGATTCAAAATAAATATAATAAATCTAAATAGACATAATCTACACCTACATTAATTAAAAATTTAAATTATATTTATTGATACAATAAGAGAACATCATCCCCATTTCTATTAATTTTGGAAAAAACAAACACACACAATCACACACACATGCATATAAAAAATTCGTAACACCTAGAGTTGTAATGAAAAATTATTTTAGAATGAAATAATTATCTTTGATGTCTGTAATTTCAAGATATACTTTGTAAAAATTAAATTATATTCCACCCTAATATAATATTGTGTTATTTAAAACATCGACTTTGCTTATGTCAAACACACCACTCAGATTCATCAAAAAAACATTTTATTGTTATAATTATTTAAAATAGATATTTATAAATAGGAAATTAAGAATGTTAATATGACAATATTTAACTAGATTTTAAATATTCTTTATAATGGTTTTATATAAATAAATAATATTTATTATAAATCATTCAGTATTGTAAAAGCCTTTATACGTTCATAAATACTATATTATAAATTGAAATTCTTTTTTATGTCCTTTTCTCACCAATAATAAAAATAATTTTATACACCTAAAAAATTGTATTTTATAAAATAAACATGTATAATTATAACATAATTTAAAATTATTTTGGGTGACTTTTTGGGATTTTTTAGAGAAACATTATTTTCTTTGGTTAATTGTAAAAAAATAATGAATTTTAATTTAATACTTACTTTTCATCTAATTTATCTATAAAGTTAAATTATAGTTTATGGTTTTTAAATCACAATATATAAATCATAAATCTATTAATACATGGTTGTTAATGGACCAACCAACCTAAACATATATCCAAAACCATTTTCTTATCTATATTTCATTCACAAACCTACTATTATTGATATTTTTGGTTTTTTATAAATCTGAATATTTATAAACATGGGTATAAAAAACTTTTTTTCATAAACACCAATTGTGTCTCCTCTCTCCTTTATAAAGGGGTTCCAAATCTTCCCCTTCCTCACCTCTCTAGTAACGTATTTTCATAAATTCTATACCTATTTCACCCAACAAAAATAACCTCATCATCCTTTATTCCTCCATTTTAGTTAAATCCATCCTAGGAATCCCTTTGTTTATATCCAAAAACATTTAACCAGTGAAGACATATCATCCTTTCTCAAGAACCATTATTTTCATTCTTCTACACCCCAATTATTACAATTAAATGATCATATAATATTGAAGGATCATTAATAGACATATATATTTTTATTATAATTGATAGATATACACATACACAAATTTCCATCCAATTAGAATGAAACTTACCTTTCTTGTGTATGGAGAACTACCGCTTCACAAAATAAGGTTTTTTGGTTCAGCTTTACCACCTCTCATATTTCATAGTTATGATATAAAATATATTTTAATATGAAATATGTGATATAATTAATACATTTATAGTTATTTTGGGACAATATAAACTCTACTGTCATGCATTCTATTTTTGGAAAATACGATAACCTAATTTGTGGACGTGTAGACGACCGCCTCCTAAATGGGATTTGATTTATTCATACATTAAATGGAATTTATTTATGATGGGACTAGTAAATTTATATTACATATTTTATGTAATAATGATACTGAAATGATAATATTTATTTATGTAAAAATATTTCATTTATTTTCTTTCTTTCAAAAAGATAATAAAACGGATACAGTGTTCATGTGTACACACTGTATAATGTCTCCAAGTACGATGTATACAATTTAATATTTATATATCCAATATATTACTTTTAATATTGATATAATGAATATATATGATATATAAATCATGTTCTACTTTCTTGATTCATGTAATTCATGATCTATGTATGAGGGTCCTGAAGGACAATTCCAAACACATACGATAAACAACGCTGATATTACCCACAGTGAAATCATAACATGTACTTATTAATAATAGGGTAATACAATGATATAATAAAAAAAACTAGTATTAAATATAATAATATGGTTCCATAATTTTTCTATAATAAATTTATACTTATTATACAATTTTTTTGAATGTGTACAAATACTGTCGAGACATAATATAAGGAAATTTCATCTCATTTTCTATTTTCATGAGATACATGTATTATTCCCCACTATTTTATTTATTTTGGTTTCTATAATATCCATGTATGAATTAAAATATTCCTATGTTTTTTTCTATTATTATTTACATATCCATATAATGATATTTTGTTACTAGGGATTCTATTTCAAAAGTTGCCAAATCGGTAATGTAATTTTGTAACAATTTTTATTTTATTGAGACACATGCCATGTTATGCACCACAATCTTCTATGAGGTTTAAATAATACCTTCAAAAATTTGATATCATTAATATCATTGTTTTCATGATATTTTATCTTTCATATAATTTTATTATTTACAACATATTTTTATTTAAATATACCAATGTCTTGACAGTTTCAAGCATCAATCTTATTGCTTATAGATATGTTTAAAATTATCATTCCCTTAATGAAATCATGCAATACATCTATGAAGAACTATAATTAAATTTAATATCACCTTTTTATTCATATTATATTCATGTATCAGTTCCATTTTACCTTTGTTTATAACAAAACATAATTAATATAATGTTTTTATGAAAAAAACAGTTATAACAACATTCGGTCAGAAACATGTGTTCTTTCAAAATAGTGTTTTCTATAATTTTTTTCTTATATTTTTTATAATTATCTTGTGATGTTCAAAGGACATTAATACACATGTATTAACCTTTTATTAAAAAAATTAAATGGATTGTTCTTTTTGTTTTCAGTTCATGCATTTTTATAATATTTTATGGTGTGAAAGGAATATTCACAATGTATAGACATACCAAACATCCGTAAAATAATGTCAATGGTGATTACTTTTTATGTCTACATGATTAATTTTTAAAAACATATTTATTTACAAATATTTTTGAACTTGATTTTTATAATGTGGCTTTCACGTAAAAACGTTGTAAAAAATTATTTATGTTTAAAAATTATTTAAAATAATTTTAAAAACATAATTTATAAGTTTTAGATGTATTATAAATGAAATGTTTTTAAAAATAATTTCTATCTTATTATGTAATTTTCCAAGGGAAAATTTTTCCAAAATGATTTGGGGTATTGATTGTATCTTTTCAATGTTTTTTCAATCTGAATGGTTTTATGAATGAATTATGTTTAAAAAAATCAAGTGTAAAGGATATTTCACTCAAGAAATGTTTTAAAAGAAAATTCTAAATATTTATGTATTTTGAATGGTTCTTGAAATTTTTTTATATAATGTATTTTAAAATAAAAGCTATTATTCTATCAAAATTAGAGACATGATATTAAAAAATCCTTCGTCATCTAAAATGACATAATTTTTATCATTTATTATTACCAAGGAATATGACGTAATATTACCACTCATTTTTTGCTTTCAATGGTTTATGATTTTATAAAAGGATTTTTATGAAACTTTTTTAAATTCCTTCTGTTATATTCTTTGTAACTGGCTTCTTTTCATGGGTTTTTATTCCAAAATAATTATTATGATACCAATATATTTTCCATTGGATATTATATAATGAAATTTTGAGGATACCCATTTCATTTATTGGGTTATTATATGTTAATTTTTTATAATATTGTGCAACATTTATGAAAGAATTTATTATGTGATGGGTGGGACAGATATATACCTATAATTTATTGGTTAAGTATGGATGGCTTTTGAGTATATATATTATGTGTGAAACTGGTTTCATGTTAAAAATAAATTGCATGAATCTAATTAATTTATCAAAATGCTATGAATGTACCCAGTTTCATCCCCATAAGTTTATGAATGAACCTGATTAAATGTTCAAAATTTTATGATTGACCCTTATTGATGGTTCAAAATTTTATATGTGAACATGATTAAAAGTTCACAATGTATGAGATGACATGTTTTTTATGTCAATACATTTCTGTTTTATTATGATTACATGTTCACAATGTTATGTGTGACCCAGATTACTTGTTCCCAATGTTATGCATGGACCTGTATGTATGTCCATATGATTTTGTAAGGGTTGGATTCTATGTACTTAAATTAATAAGTGGACCTATTTCTAATTAAATAATGTCATAATGTTATATGATTATTTGTATTGAACAATTAAATTTTGAATTCCTATGTTATGATTTCATGTAATATGCACTTGATTCCAATATGATTCATTTCTCAAGAACAAATATTATTTATTCCACGATTCATGTTCATGATCACTGATATGAATTGTATGATTATCTAATTTCATGATCATGTTCTCATACCCAAATACTCATGTTTATGATTATATAACTCAATTTTTTACCCATACTATGCATCTGACCTCAACCCTTATTCTGTTTCCATTCCTAATGATATGAAGATATGTTGTATGTATGATGTTTCTAAGAAGGGTTGTATTCATGATGAATATAGTGTGGGATATTTTAATTCACTTACTTAGTGGTTTTTGTATTTCCATTTTTTGAATTTCACAAGACTAATTCTATCTTAGGGTTTCTAATTATGTAATTTTTTATGTATTTCAAAAATATAATTTAATGTCTATGTATGTCATTAATTTCAATTATAGTCAGCCTCAAAGGAAAGGATTAGTTAACCATTGGAAACTAGGATTTAAAAACCATAGTGATATCCCTAGGAATACTTATATGTATATATCTAGTTATGTCACAAAATATATGATTAAGGATGATGAAATGTATAGGAAAATGTCTTCGAATTTTGGTAATGTGTAGAGAGTGTGGTTTCATTGAAATTTCTATCTATCTAGATAGTACAAGTGTATGTGGTTCTAGAAATGACATAGCCTGGGCTAACAAATCTGAATAGATGTGTTGGTACTAAAAAATGCATACCCTGGTACATGACAATGGGTCCTACTATGAACCTAGTTTGACACTCCCAGTGTATATTCGTGTGAATTCACAAACACTTCATGAACCATCAAGAATTATTTAAAAATATGTTGTTTATGAATAACCTAGGACACACTGAATTTGTCATAGATTAAGTGAGGTGTATTAATTTATACATCCTATAAGTGATTTTTCACGATTATTTTTTTTATCACTATGATAATTATTTAATTGTCAATGGTTTATAGTTTAGTTAATTGCTTGAACCAGAAGGAACTGGGTTGATCATGAATGTTATAGGAAATTTTATAATGAGTAGTCAAATGGGATAGTCTCTAGATTAAAAGATGTTCTGATCATTCCTTGTCATTTTTCATGGATCATGATTTAAATTTTGAAAATTAACCAAATCTTTGACACAGAATATTAAAAAATTTAGAAGTCATTTTAGAGTAGAATTAATGGATATTGTGGATGACTGAATATTTTTTACCCTGTATATCAATAATTTGGATAGCTTCAGCCGTGTGAATGCCGTAAAGGAACAATAAGATGTATTGAATTTGTAAAATAAGGAGATAAAGAAATTAACCAAAAGGAAAAAAAGGGTTATGTTGCGAAGATATATGGTAATAATATCGTATCTAATAAATTATCAATGGATAAAATCATTAGGTGTAGATTGAATATTAAATAAGAAAATTGATATACTAATTGGAATTCAACAGATTAAAACTATAATGGTGGAATGATTAATGGTTATATTGATGATGATGATAATGCTGATATTATTAATTAAATCTAAAAGGAATGTGTTATTAAGATATTAGATGCAGTATCCATTATATATATTATAAATGAAGTGGAATAATCAGCGTTTTTATGTATTTTCATTCAAGAATTATTATACATTAATGTTAAAAAATAGTAGGATTTCCTTGTTTATTGTTTTCAATAAGTATAAACAATATTATGTTGAATGTTTATGATATACTAAAAATTTGATTTAATGACAAAATAATATTTTGACTAAGGAAAGATAACCCATATTATGTCATTTATATTATGATTGTTTTTTGGACAATGGTAATTTGGATTTGAATAAGTAAATTGGATAGTCCCAATTACCAGGATGTGATTAATGATTTGTGGATATTTGTATAATGTTTCACTGATGTAGTTTAATTTTTTTTTGGGATTTAATGTATATATATTATAAAATTTTGAATGATAAAAAATTCGTGCTTTCAATAAGGATTTATGATAGTTTGGGTCATTACCAAGATTCAAGAGAATATATCATGATGGAAATAACATGTACGAAATATGAATGATAAGAGAAATTACATGATATATGGGGGATCAATGTTGGGATTAATTGGAGAAATTATAGTTACCATATTTCTATAGGATTATATTTTTATCATTTAGAATGTTTATAAGGATAATCATTTATACAATGTTTAAGCTAAACATTATATGAGTTTTATGAGATTATTGTAGTATCTCACTACATTAGTACTTAATTATATTCGATAAACTATTCTATAAATAGTATATTAATGATAACTAATGAAAGATGGGATGGATTATCATGGATATCGTGAACTATTAATACATCTAGAATTAATACATCACATCCCTTTAGGGAGAGTGTTTTGAAGTATAAATTGATCAAGGACCTATGATGTGTGAGGTTTTCAATGAATTATTCATGTATATCCATTTAAATATATTAATCAAATTTTGGAAAATGATCTAGAAACAAAAAATTTATACTAATATTCTTTAACCTATGGTTGTTTTCATCATAACATATTTATGTAGTTGAGTCTCTCAACTTCCCATTTTTCATTCACTTGTCTCTGATTAATGACCTCAATCAATCCCTATAAATATTTACACTTTTCCACAATGTTTATATTTTAAAATCCCACCAATGTTATCCCTTGTAAAAACATAGTTATGAGTTACTTTGGGTTACCATGATATCCGCAACATTCTGATTTTAAATTAATTTTTTATAATAAGGACATTTATGAAAGGAACTTTTAGTCATTAAACCATTAATAAACTAGGAGAATTTTGGGGGAAATTCATTTTAAGGGGGGTAGAATACAACACCTATTGTTTTTGAGAAACATTTTTTAGGGTAAATTAATTATCTTTTGATTTCAGGTGTCTCATGATATAATTATTCAAACTCTATTTATATAAAAAATTATATATGTTTGTGCTACTCACAATACATACTTGACTTGTGTTACACGTAACATTAGATTTCAAGTAAACATCATTTAATTGTTATAATTATTAAAATGAGATAATTATAACCTAGAAGATAAAAATTATATTTTCTATATAAATATTTTATTTTTAATTGTTATTTATATTTGATTCATATTAATAAATCATATTGGTAATAAAACAATTTATATTTGAAAAGTCTTAATATTTTTGAAAATATTGTCTTATCCAAAGAACTGCTTTTTATGTCCTTTTGTGTACAGCAATAAAATATATTTTTGACACTCATAGAAATTATATTTTAAAAAATAAGATTCATTTAAGAATTAAGACTAACATAAATATCTTAGGGAGAATATTTGGTATTTTTTTGAGACACTCATTTTGGTTGAATATAAAAAAAATACTGGATTTTTATTCGAAACTACTATTTATCTAATTTATTTACAAAAGTAATTTATAATTTATGATGGTTTTTCATTGAAAAATATAAATTATTTATCTATTAATTCAATTTATATAATTGGAATCATATTTATGTTAATAAATGTTATAAATGATTAATTAACATTTGAACATTTTCACATTAAAGACCTACATTCTCAACAAGTCTGTAGGATTAGAATTAAACATAATTTTTTTAATATATAAAATTAATTTTAAATAATGGGAATATATTGTTTTTATCAATAAAATATTTATATTCTACTAAGTCCCTTATAAATTTTTAGCAAAAAAAATATTGAATCTTATTAATATTAATTAATATGATTAAGGTATTATTATGATTAACAAGAGACTAAACCTTAAACAAAATGTTTAAAATAAACTATCAACCTGTACAATACCTATTTGATGGTAATATTTTTGAGATAATCCAATAATTATTTTTTTTATGACATCTATTTTTTAAAAACAATGGTACACCTAAATTGTTTTAAAAACTACTAAACTTGCCCCTCCCTCTATTTTGAAAGGATACCACTTCTCCCCATTCATCAAACCACTCAGGAAACATATGATCTACCAAGATCTACCCAATTCAAGCACCAAAATCCATTCCTTAATCCATGAATCCACAATTTGGGATGAAATCCAACCAAGTATTCCATTTGGTGAAAACCAAAAGTATTTATCCAAAGAAGACGTAACATCCTTCCTTAAGGCCCTTTCAATTATTTTCTCTCTCCACCACCTCAATTATTCACATTACATACACATAAAATAACATAAATATACTCAATATATTTATATGATTTTATTTAATTCGATCATATTTAACACACACACACCACAATGTAATTGGTATCAAACTTACAATTCTTGTGTGTGATGAACTATAACCTCACAAAAAGATATCGACCATTTTACCAGTAACACCAATAATTGTATTGAATTCAGATGGAAGAAATTTTTTATAAAACATATATAATATTTATTATTTATTTATACTTATTTAGTTTTTATATAAATCTTACATTCATGCTTTCATTTACTGTGAATATGATATGTTCGTTTGTGGACGTGTGGACTACCGCCTCCTCAAAGCGATGTGATCCCTTCAAACATTAGATGGAATGTATTAGGGATTTTTGTGAAACATATATTATTTATATGAAATAATAATTGTACTTGAATTAAATTATATATTTATATACATATATGTGATTTACTTAATTTCATGAAATATGATAATAAAATAAAACCAGGGTTCATTCATAAGTACGACCTACTATCTCCATGAACAGGGGTTTTGTTTAATAATAATATATTTTAAACATTACAATAAATATTTATATTAAGAATTTTTATGATATATAAATATCATTTTAGACTCTATAAATATAAATATCTTGATCTTATTAAAATTATATGTAATAACAATTCAAAATACATTTGATAAACAAAGAAAATATTACCTGAAGGGAAATATTAACTTGGAATTGTAAATAAAATCCAATATAAAATCATAATAAAACCAAATGTGGTATTAGATTTAATAATATGGTTCTATCATATATTTATAATAAAATTATATTTGTGATAAATGAGGATTGAAGATGTTTGAACAAATTCAATACTAATGGTATGTGAATTTCTTCTCACTTTTTATTTTCATGAGATGCATCTCTTATTCACCACTCCTTTATTTTGTGTTGTGTGTATAAAAAAATTATTTAATCTAATATTCATATAATTAAATTTATGGGTATATAAAAATCCCCTTGATGATTTTATTTCATGGGGTTTAAGATTCAAAAGTTACAAAACTGATAACATAATTTTATCTCAATTTTGGTTAAATGAGTTACATGCCTTCTTAGGAACCTATTGTAAAACCCCAATCCTAGTTACCTAGAATTGGTGATTTATTACATTTCATTGGAATGATCACAAGAGATCATGTCTTGAAGGACATATTAGTTTAGAATCTTTGGAAGTGTTGGATATATACATAAGTTTTACATTACATTATGAAATGGAAAAACAACAACATTGTGTTCCCTTTGAACAAAATCATTTCCCTTAGCCTATTCCTACATGTTAATCTTAATATACATCCTCACATCCTAGGAAAAATAAATCATAAGAAAGGGGTGAGATCAGATGATCAGTAAGAACAAACATATAGAAAACACTATTATAAATAAGCATAATCATTTAAAGAAATGTATACGACTAAAACAAAATAATTTTAAACATAAACATAATCATAATATGGAAAATATAAATCAAATAATGACATTTACTTACTCACATGGATATTCTAATAGTCGAATAACCACATGTAATATCAATAAATGTTTTCATAATGGTAGAATGTGTAACACCCTTACTCCAGTTCCCCAGAGTCAGTGAGTTATTACCGATCATTTGCATGATCACAAGAGATCAAGTCTCAAAAGAACGATTAGTGTGTATCCTTGGAAGTACTAGATAAATATAAATGTTTTACATTACATCATGAAATAAATGAAAATCACATTATGTCCCCATTGAACATAGTCATGTCCCTTATCTTATTCCTTCATGGTAATATTGATATACTTCTTCACATCCTGGGAAAAATTAAACATAGAATGGTATGATCTCATATTCTCAGTAAGAATAACAATATAGCAGAAAAAACATAAATAATAATAAACATTTTAGACAATATATAACACTAAAACAAAAGCCTTTTAAACATTAATTTCAGCATAATATGGAAAATATGAATAAAATAATGTCATTTACTTATTAACAGGGATATTATACAAGATTAATAATTGCATGTAATATCAATAGATAATTTCATAATGATGGAATGCATATTTTCAGACATCATAACCACATTGTCAACCCCGTGCCAAGACTACAAATAAGATTATGTCAAGGAATTTTTCCAAGACCCTAGTTTGTGTCATTAGTCATACCGATTAATCTAGGAGCTATAGTGGGTTCCACCCATCACTTACTAAGTCCAATGCATTCTTCATATGGAAAGTTTGAAACATAATATAAACATTCGTATTAAAACTAGATTATGAAATGTCAATTTTTTTACCACAAACCAAGAATGGTATAAAAATAGCACACCTACAGTCAACAATAACTCATTAAAAACAATATAAAAGATTCTATCAACATAAATAATTAATAATGAAGGATATTAACATAGTAGAAAATAATCAGTAAAACTATTTGAGTGAAATACCCCCTTTTTCTTGAAAACATTTAAAAGTATCACTATTTATCAAGAAGCTCTTAAAAATAGATTTCTTGATCATTTTTAACAATACCACATTGAATCATTTAAAAAGGATTTTTTTACAACATTCATGTCCATATAAATAAATCATCTCCACCATTTATAAAACATGTACAATAATTGGAATTATTTAGAATAAATAATCATTAATTCATTTAAAACGAAATTTCATTTAAATAGTTCTTAACAAAATAAAAGAAGATTGAATAAAAAGTATTGAGGAATATGATTAATAAGATCCTTTTCATCTAATGAGAATAAAGGGATTAATTATATAATATGTCTATGGATAGTGTATAAACCATGTAAAAGTTAATTTGATCATAAGAATAAAGTTGTCTTGAAGGAATGTAAATTGAGATGAAATCTGTTATAATGATTTTATCCTTATGTTAAGGATATGTCATTGACATAATTATGTGTGAAAAATATAAATACACTCAATATGATTGGAAATTCAGTGTATATCAATTAGATGACATTTACACATATTCTGGTAAAAACAATACTGACGACTTGGATGTATAACTCATTGAATGGAAATTTAGTTAACATTACTCGTATCAAGTTTATATAGATGACTTGAGAATTTATTAATGTAGTTATTATGTGTATCAAAATTATATCCACATAAATGAGAGTGGAAATTAATACATAAATAAATAAATAGTGGTTTCATTCATATTCTTGCTGTAAAATAATCAATGATGTTTGCGTAAAATCCAATGATTGGAAATTGAAATTATAAATTCCCTAACCAGTTAGGTAACATATGAATCATACACCACATGAAAAAATTATCATACAATTGAGTTTTAAATAGCCATAAATTAATGTATATTACCCAAAGAGTACAATCATGGGAAGTACATACACCACACAAAGAAAATAGTGCCAAATATAGCATGAACCTCACGTGAATAAAAGTGAGAGGAAAAACCCTTACCATGTATTTTTCCTTAGTTTATTGTAACTTAACATTCTTTATAATAGTTAAATAATTGTTATTAAATTATACAGGAACCATATACATAAATATGATATCATATATGATCTTTTATTATTATTTTTATTAATAATACATCAGTAGTATCCTTGTTTCGGGTGTTAACTAATATGTTTTTATTTATATGTTTTGTTAGGTAAGTCATGTTTGTTATGGATAGGATGTATTTAATTATTATCCAGAATGATATTATGTTCCTAGTAATTATTTTTAAATCATTAAATGATCTTTATTTTTGAATAGTTATGGGGGGGAATTAATCTCATCGAGTTTGTGTAGATGGTAATCCGTATATACGCACGAGCGACAATACAATTATATTAATGATTAAATCACATTTAATTGGATGTTATATCATATATGAATAATCCTTAAAAATTTATATTTATTATTACCATCAATTATACTCATTCTTATACCAATCCAAATAATTAATTATTGAATAACAAACTACACCACTACGTGGAGACGGTAAGTCGTACATACACACGTATGGTGACTTTGTCATTCATAGGATGGATAGAACAATGAATATGGTTCTACCATATTTATAATAACATAAAAATATGTAAAAGGTACTGGAGTTATTATTTGGGCATGGAACCAAAATACATAGAGGAAGTGGAAGAATAAAAGAACATTGAATGAGGTGATGAAATAATTACCCCTTTTGGGGTGCTTCCTTTTGATTTCATCAAAAGGTTTCATTAGGTTGGATTTCAGATCAACATAAAGCCTCTAAGATTAATTGAGTGTAGTTGGGAGGATATTTGAGTAGGGTTTGGCCGAGACAATTGGATTTGGTGTGTGATTTTGAGAGAAGGGGAAGAAATCATTTATAATAGAGGTGAAGGTCAGTTTAGGAAAGCCTTGAAATATTATTTTATTATATAATCATTTTGGGTTTATAATGGCTCAAAAAGAATTTATATTAAGGCTATGGTGGGGATGAGTCTAAAACCTTCAAAACAATAGGTTTTATATTAGATTATGTCACCATATTAACCCTATTTCTTATATATAACTCTTGGTTATTTAGTTTGACATTTACCATGCCCCCTTAATTTGTTATATTATATAGTTAATAAAATCACAATAAAATGACATGAAAACAAAAAACGATTCACTAGTGACATATATATTATTATATGATTCCTTTACCCAAACCTGAGATTTTTAGGATTATTATATTACTTAATAATATAGTAATTTTTTTAAGAACTCATTTTTGTCAATTTTTAAATTATTTATTTTTTGGTTTTTTTAAAGTCACAACAATCATATTTTTTGAAACAAAATAAATTGAATCAACTACATCATGTAATATTAATATATAAAATTTGTGTAATGCATCAAAATTATAAATTTACATTTATTCTGATATTTATAAAAACAATTATTTTAATCATTCATTAAAAAGGTAATTTCTACATCATCATTGTATCATAAATAACATTAATTATTTAATATTTAAAAATTATATATAAAATATCATCATGTAGTAAAGCTTTTTTAACTTACTAAAAATTATTTATAGTCATTTTTATATTATGTATATCCCTAAATTAATAAATTTATAATTTTTAAAATTTGGATTTACCACTTTTTATTCTTTTTTAATTAAATAATAATACATGTCTAATAAAATACAAGTGGACCAAAAAGGATCAAATTTTATTCCTATGGTTTATTTTGGCCGAAAAACCCTTATCCAATATAATTAGAACATGTGTTAGTGTAATTATATTATCATTTTTACTTTTAATTATGTTATTCATTTTTTATCATGGTAAATAAAAGTCAAAAGTTACTATTCACCAAAAATTATATTCATCTTATTGACCATAATTTTACTTAATCATATCAACTATGTATTTTGGATTTTTAAAATTCAATTCATAGAAGCGGTAAAATTATGTTTTTTTCAAATTTTCTAACATGCCAAAAAGGAGGCTACTAACGTTAAAAAATTATATAATATTTTAGACGTCTAATATTATAATAAAATGAATCCAATGAATTAAATTAAACATGTATAGGTATTATTTGATTATTTTGAATTAAAATTATTTTATATAAAATTAATAAATATTTAAATAAAAAGTCGGTTTTCAAACAATAACACGCTGTTTTTCATTATTCATCAAAAATTGAATGTTTTCAGAAAACTACAAAAAATTCACCCTCAGATAATTTTGATATTATGAATCCTAAAATTATGTCTATTTTACAAAATTCCAAAAATAGAAGTTTTTATAAGTAATTTAAGATTAATTCTTGTTTTTAAAACCAGAATGTCGGTGTTTGAGAGGTAAAAAATAGCAATTGATATATGTGTGTTTATGTCCAGTTTAAAAGTGAAATTACTTCCAATAATAAAAATTGTATAAAATGATAAAAATATATTCTAATTATAATTTAAAACAATTAAAATGTATAATTTAACAATATAAATTATTTTGATGAAAAAAGTTGTTATCAATTAAAATTTAGTATCTTTCACTATTCATCAAAATATAAATGTTATCAGAAATACACCAAATATTTATCAAAACAAAATATTTATATCCCTCTTATAAATAAAGATTTAGTTTTCTAAAATTAAATATATAAAACATCCAAATAATTAATTTAGAAAGGGTTCTCCATTAAAAGGGGGGGAAATTCGTTTTTTTAAAAATACTTCTTTTATTTAATGAATTGAATTTGACCATATATTATGTCTACGAAACACCAAAGATGAATTTTAAAATTATATATTACATATATAAAATTCAAAATGTGGTAATTACTATACACAACTACTTTATAAATGTCTAGTTTGATAGGTCGTGGTGTGCTTGAACTAGGTGTGGCATGCATCGCACAGTATTGTTTTATTCCAAGAGATGAGAACCATAGATTCTTGTGGTGTTAAATTCTTCCACCATTTGAAAATTGCATCCGTGAAATTTTAAAATTGGTCTTGGAAACATCATTGAATGTCCCACATCGAAAAAATAGTCAATTAAACAATCACATTAAAAGAATGAATAAGAAATACATTGGTCACCTGGGATAACCCATACTATGATTCAACGTAGGAAAACATGCATATGGAAGACAAACTAAGTGTCATGTTCTGATTGAGAGTGATAGAAAAACAATACCAATAGAAAGTTAATAACAATAAAACCAAAAACATGTGATGGGATATACAGTCATTAGTTCCCGAAAAGTTAAATTAATAGGGTAATATTTTTTTATTTTAATTTCCATTTCATAAAGATGAAGAATTTATTTAGGAGATTGACTATGAACTTAAAGAGATATAATATATTATTAAGTAGAGTTTCATCTTTTAATAAATTTCTACCAAAAAACTCATATTTTCTCCATACGATGAGTATTAAAGATGACTTGGTCACACCTAAAGCACTAGAATCATCTTATATTGAATCACATAATCCACAAAGGATGAAATATATATTTCTCTTGTCTTTAAAGATTAACAAAAACCAAACGGTTAGTAGAAGATCAGATCATCCCCCAAATGTATAATCCTTTATATAAATAAATAACAATCTTAATTTCCAAAATTGAACAAACAATACCCAATGTTCAATAAGGACCAATCAGTAAATAATTGTTCATAAATCCTCCAATAAAATCCAAACTATGATTGAAACCCAAAACTCAGATGAATTTAATTATAGTATTTCATGATAAATCAAAACATTTCTCTCCAAATAACATCAACTACTCTTAAAGTCTCATTTAGATGTGTAATTAACAAAATCACATATTCCATATGATAGGTTAATCATTTCCATTAATAACCTAAATCTCTAAAACAATGCATAGATTCTTCCAAAATAATAAAAATCCACCATTAGTCCTCAAATTAAATTTCATAATATTCTATTTTCCATATGCATATAGTGTTCCCAACAGAGTGTACGTCTTCCAAAATAACATTTATCACATAATCACAAAATAATTTTCCAATAATAAGGATATCCATTTGATAAAACAAAATATCCCAAATCAAGTTATTATTGATCAATAAAATAATTAAACTAAAAATAATTAGTCACGTTAACCAGGTACTTCATGTAGTCGAGTGGTAGGTGATAAATCCCAATCGAACTCTAGTTGTGGGTTCGATTCCTGTAGCTTTTTCCGACGTGATATGTGTTGAGTCAATAAGGTTTTCCGTATGACTTTTCCATTCCTTCTTGTTTTGAAAATTACAAACACCTTATCCTTAAAGAAAATTTCTTTGATAAGGAAAATTGGTTTCTTAAGGAAAATTGCTTTTATAAGGAAATTTTCTTTTATAAGGAAAATCACTTTTATAAGAAAAATTATCCTTATTATATTTTCATATAGATTTTTCTTAAGTATGAGATTCATATTCATTTCTATTTTCTCGGAATTGCTTGAAATGTTGATCTGAAGTATTCTATTTTAAGATCTAGATTCTGGATAAGAACTGTGATAAAGTTTCACTCCGAAATCCAGAATGAGGACTGTAATAATGTTTCATTCCGAATTCCGGATACGGTTTTAATCCAGATTCAGGATATGAATTCTTATGAAGTTCGATGACGAATTCTCATTACGAATTCTGATGATGAATTCTCATTACGAATTATGATGATTAATTCTCATTACGAATTCTGATAAGGAATTCTCATTATGAATTCTGATGTTGAATTCTCATTACAAATTCTGATGAGGAATTATCATTATGAATTCTGATGATGAATTATCATTACGAATTCTGATGAGGAATTGTCATTATGAATTCTGATGATGAATTCTCATTATGAATTCTGATGATGAATTCTCATTACGAATTCTGATGACGAACTCTCATTCCGAATTCTCTTATTAAACAAAATCTGATTATCTTTGTTTTATACACTCTGAATTAATTCAAACTCTGAAAAATATTTTGGTTAGACTCCAAACTTTTATTCTGCTTACATTTCAATAATTTTCTACTATTTATTATTTCCATTTCACTCCGAATCATCACTCTGATGTTTTTATACAGAACTTTTGAGTTAGAATTAAAACGATGTGTTACATTCTGTTACACTTGTTTTGTTATAAAAAGATGTCATCTATTTTTTTATAAACTAACCATTGTCTAAGTGACACGTTTATAGGTCCCTCCGATCTTTAAGGAAAATATGACCGTTGGAGAAGGAGCCGACCTTGCCTATAAATAGGATCTCATTTGAAAGAGCTCGGTGCTGAAAGGCTGACTGATCTTCGACTCATGTGATTACATACATGAAGTGATTTCAAGAGAGAGAGGCTCTTATTTACTCTCAAAGCTTCGTGCGACTCCGAATGTTGGTGATTACATTCGAGGACTTCCGGGGATAGGAAGACAGAGGTGCCGACTACCTTGAAGTTCGAGGGATTCCTTTCTGAGGAAGACAGAGGTTTCCAACTACCTTGAAGTTGAGGGCTTGTAGAGATAGCAAGACAGAGACTCCGATCTTCGTATCGAGGGCTTACCTCGGTGTGGGTAAGACAGACTTGCTTGAAAGTATAAATCAAGGGACCTTTATCCAAGGTTGTTGGATACCCTTCTCTTTGGGTTAAAAGACTTATATCTTGTTACTTGTACTTCTACTACTTGTTTATTTCTGCTTCATTTTGTATTATAAGGAAAGTATAACTTTCTTATACTTCTTTACTTGTACTCGGTTTCATTTAGATTCTATACGCTTTAAGGTAGAATCTCATATTGTATCTTTTGTTACGTTCCAATTTCCGGAACCATATTTCCGGAAACTACTTTCGAAATCTCTTACCAAGTTTGCATTCGGTGTTAGAGGTGTTGTGAATTTTCTTAGTTCAATTTTGTTAAACTTAGCCCTTTCCTTTGCTTAAGGAAAACATAGTTATTTGTAACTAACTTTAATGGTTCCAAAAGAATTTTTATAGTTTACAATTCACCCCCCCCCCTCTTGTAA
This sequence comes from Viscum album, assembly GCA_963277665.1. NCBI lineage: Eukaryota > Viridiplantae > Streptophyta > Magnoliopsida > Santalales > Viscaceae > Viscum > Viscum album. Next base: position 649,240,301 of record OY728153.1, read on the forward strand.
ATTGAGCATCTAAATCACTATTTCGATCCTACAATTGGTATCAGAGAAGGTTTCGAAAATACTTATAATTACGAATAAGTTTTTCTTGCTCACTTTGTCATTCCAAACTTTATCATTCCGAACATTGTTATTACGAATCTTTGCTACTAACAAGTTTGTGCGCCAAAGTTTTTTCTGGTATGGTAGGAAATAATGTTGGTTCGATTGATAATCTAAATCCTACAAGACCACCTATATTTGATGGTAATGACTATGAGTACTGGAGGGATCGAATGAAGACTTTTGTTATCAACACTGGAGTGGATAATTTTTTAATTCTTACTGGTGATTATAAAATTCTTGACAAGGAAGTTTGAACTTTCACTAACCAGGAAAAGAAAGAATATCAACTTAATTATAAGGTATGAAATACTCTACTATGTTCAATGACTATAAATATATATAGCCAAATTTCTTCTTGTGAAGCTGCTAACTGTATCTGGAAGAAGTTAGAGGTTACAAACATTGGAACTTCTAATGTGATTGAGACTGGAAGAGCTATGATTAGAGCATAATATCATGGCATCAACTTTCCTTATGGGGAACCAATCTATAATGTTCAACAGAGATTAATGACTATAGTCGACAACCTACAATCTATGGGAGAGAAAGTTTTAGATGATGAAGCTCTTGTGGATAAAATAATTGATATTATTCCCAATGAGTGGGAATCCAAAAAAACAGCTATAGATGAAAACAGGAAGGTCACTCAGATCTCTCTTGATGAGCTTTTTGGAACTCTTCTACAACATGAAACCAGAATGAAGAGTGATGCAGACAACATCAAGAAGAAGAATGGAAATGGTACTGTTGCTTTTACTACAACTTCAAATCTGATGAAAGCTAAGACTCCTAAGAGAGTAACCAGATCCAAGTCTAAGAAATTTATTTTCCAGTCAGAATCTAGTGAGAGTGAAGTCTTAGAAAATAAACTAGCAAATCTTGCTCAGAGGATGAACACGATAACTGGCCAGAGAAATTTCCAAAAAACGTATAAGAAAAAGGAAAGGAAAGATAAGAAAGAAGAAGAAGTTACTTGTTATGAATGCAAAAGAGCTGGACTTATTAGACCAGATTGACCTATGCTCAAAAATAAATAAAGAAAAGAAAGGCATTCAAACAGGAACAGAAAGAAATATTATAATGCTAAAGCTAAGAATGTTTTGAAAGCCAATGACACATGGAGTGCAAGTGGCGGTGACTCTTCAGATGAATCTTATGATTATGAATCTTCAGGATAGAAGAATCTTGTTCTTATAGCCAGATTACCTATTAATAATCATTATTTTATGGCTATGGTACGAAATGTTGAACCATTGACCAATGTTTCTTTAAATTCTAATGATAGAAAGTATTATAACACTTCTGATGAAGAATCATATTCTGATGAAGAAAATACTTTACCTACTTATGAAGAAGTCTCTAGGTTTGCTGAACTTCTTGAAATTGAGAATTCCAAACTCAATAAAAAACTTGATAAGGAAAACTCTAGGAATTCTATTCTTACAAAAGAGATATCAGATCTATTTAAAGATCTTGATAAGAAAAATACTAATTTTGAAAGTATTTAAAAGAATCTTGAGGAAGTATGTTCTGAGAAGAACAAACTTTCTAAAGAATTAGAAAAAGTAATTTCTAAGAAAAATGTTTTCGAGCCTAACTCTAGTTCAAAAACTAATGATTTTGAGGATAAATACTTGGTTGTAAAACTCAAGTCCGAAATTTTTTCCTTAAAGAAGTGTTTATCAAACTTTACCCATGGTAAGGAAAAATTTGATAAAATGTATTCTCAAGTACGACCTTTAAGAAATAAATCCGGATTTGGTTATACCCATGCAAAACCAATTTTCAGTAACAATTATTTTGTTCCTCAAAGTGCCCCATTTTGTACCAAGTGTCAATGTGGTGGTCACTGGGAAAAGAATTGTTCCTTAAACAAAACCCAATCTTTAGGATTTCATAAATCTTACTTCTCTAAGAAGATGTGGGTTCCAAAAATTTTATTATCTGAAAATCTCAGATCCAAACAAGTTTGGATTCTGAATGTCTAATTTTCTTCTTGATTTCAGGAAAATAAAGCGAGTACCAGCAACAATACATGGTACATGGATAGTGGATGTTCCCGACACATGACTGGTAACAAAATCTATTTTGAAAAGATTATCAAATCGAAAGGAGGAAAGGTAACTTTCGGAGATAATGATAAGGGAGATATTGTTGGTATTGGTAATATTGTTTTTCTTGGTAAAACCTTGATTTCAAATGTTCTTTTTCTTAAAGATCTTAACCACAACCTCATTAGCATAAGTCAGTTATGCGATGAAGGTTACCTTGTGAATTTTAGGAATGATAAGTGCTTAGTTCACAATTCCAAGGAAGAGTTTATTCTCTCAGCCAATAGGCAAGAGAATGTTTACACCTTAAACTTAGAAGACCTCAGAAGCCAAGATTTACCTTGCCTAAGTGCAATGGAAGATCACTCCTGGTTATGGCATAGAAGACTAGGTCAATGTTAGCTTAGTAACCTATGTAAACTCTCTAAGAAGAAACTAGTTAAAGATATACCGGAGCTTGGATTTGATTCTTGTAAAGTTTGTGATCCTTGTCAATATGGAAAGCAACATAAATCTAGTTTTAAATCAATTGTTGAAGTCCCAACAACCAGTGGATTACAGTTAGTTCACATGGATCTTTTTGGTCCAACACGAACTGGAAGTACTGGAGGCAAATACTATGTGTTTGTTCTAGTTGATGATTACACTAGATTTACTTGGGTTTATTTTCTAGTAATGAAATCTGATGCGTTTTCTTATTTCTAATGTTTTAGAGCTCATATTAAAAATGAGAAAAACCTTCCATTGAAAACTATTCATAGTGATCATGGAGGAGAATTTCAAAATTATGATTTTGAAACTTTTTGTAGTAAGAAAGGTATTACTCACAATTTTTCAGCACCTAGAACTCCTCAACAGAATGGTGTAGTCGAAAGAAGAAATAGAATTATTCAAGAAATAACTAGAACCATGTTGAGTGAATATTCTATTGCTATACATTTCTGGGTTGAAGCTGTATGTACTGCTTGTTATACTATAAAGCTAGTTTTGATTAGACCTTTTCTTAATAAAACTCCTTATGAGTTATGGAATGGTAGAAAACCAAGATTATCCTACATCAAGGTTTTTGGCTGCAAGGTATTCATTTTGAATAAAAAAGATAACTTACATAAATTCGCACTAAAATCTGATGAAGTAATTTTCTTAGGTTATTCCACAACCTCTAAGGCTTATAGAGTTTTTAATAAAAATTATTGCACTATTGAAGAAACAGTACATGTAAAATTTGATGAGTCAGATCCTTTTGTTTTTAAACCATCCATACCTACATCCGCAGATGTGTTTTCAAAGACTGATTGTCAACCTTTGATAGAAGAACCTTCTGATAAGAATAATGTTCTATGAGATACATCTGAAACATTTACCCCAGAAGACATTCTACCCTATGTTGATGAACAAGTTTTTCAAAACCAAAATTAGGTGTTTATTAAGAATCATCCCAGTGATAGTATCATTGGTGATGTAAATCAACCTATAAGGACTTGAAGTTCCTTAAGAAATGAAGTAGAACATCTAGCATTTATTTCCCAATTAGAACTTAAAAGCACTAATGAATCTTTGGGTGATGAATATTGGATTAAAGCCATGCAAGATGAACTAAATGAATTCGAAAGGAATAAAGTCTGGACCTTGGTTGAAAGACCTAAGGAAAATTCTGTTATTGGAGTAAAATGGGGTTTCAGAAATAAATGCGATGAAAATGGAGTCATAGTAAGAAATAAAGCTAGACTAATTGCTAAAGGATATAATCAACAAGAGGGAATTGACTATGAAGAAACCTATGCACGAGTAGCTAGACTTGAATCTATCCGTATTTTACTTTCCTTTGCAGCATTCGATAATTTCAAACATTTCCAAATGGATGTGAAATGTCCTTTTCTTAACGGTTATGTTAAAGAGGAAGTCTATGTTGAGCAACCTCCTGGATTTGAAGATACAAAACATCCTGATCTTTTTTTAGACATTCCAAGGCTTTTTTATAGTCTTAAACAAGCCCCACGAGCATGGTATGATAGACATACTGGATTTTTTCTTCAAAATAACTATTTTAAGGGAAATGCAGATCCAACCCTTTTTATAAAGAAAGATAAGAAAATTGTTTTGATTGTAAAAATTTATGTTGATGACATCATATTTGGTTCAACTCAGCAATCTTTGACCTACTCTTTTTCAAGTCTAATGAAATCTGAGTTTGAAATGAGTATGATGGGTGAGTTAAATTTTTTCCTTGGTTTTCAAATTTCTCAAAAACTAGAAGGAACCTACATATCTCAACATAAGTATATTAAATATCTTCTTAAAAAGTATGGTTATGACAATACTAAGAGTATTAGTACTCCCATTGGTACCTCAAATTCTTTAGATCTTGATGAAGCTGGGAAACCAGTAGATCAAAATGCTTTTAGAGGTATGATAGGAAGTTTACTTTACTTAACAGCTAGTCGACCAGACTTAATGTTTTCAGTATGCTTATGTGCAAGATATCAATCCAATCCTAAGGAATCTCACCTAAAGGCAGTAAAAAGAATTTTTCTCTACCTTAAGGGAACCATGGATCTAGGATTATTTTATACTTCTAGAAATGATTTTATCCTTAAAATCTTTTCTGATGCTGACTTTGGTGGATGTAGAATGGATAGAAAAAGTACATCCTGAACTTGTCATTTCTTTGGAGATTCATTTGTTTCTTGGTCCTACAAGAAGCAACATTCTGTAGCACTTTCCACTTCTGAAGCTGAATATGTAGCTGCCGGAAGTTGTTGTGCTCAAGTGTTGTGGATGCAACACACACTCACAGACTATGGCTTGAGTTTTACTAAAACTCAAATTTTGTGTGATAAAACAAGTTCCATTTCCATTATTAAGAACCCTGCACATCACTCCCGTCCAAAACACATGGATATTAGGCATCACTTTCTTAGGGCTCACACACTGAAAGGATATATTATTCTTCGGTTTATTGGAATGCAAGATCAACTTGCTGATATTTTCAAAAAATATTTTCCTTCTGATAGATTTGAATATTTTAAACAGAAGTTAGAAATGATAACCGTAAGGTAATATTTCTTAATTAACTTTCTGTTGATGAATTCTCCTTACAACAATAAACTCCTTTTCATAGGGGGAGTACATTTGATTGTTAGTTTAGCAATGTTTTTCAAAGTCTGTTTTCAAACTATTCGGAACAAAGATTTCCGGGATGGAATCTCCGGAACTACAATTATCCAGAATAGAAATTTTCGTACAGAACACTTCTGGAATGGAAGTATTCATATTGAAAATTTCCGGAATGAAAATTTTCGTACTGGTATTTTCAAAACGAGATTTTCATACCGAATCTTCCTTACTAAGTTTTTCCTTACTAATTTTTTATCCGTACTGAGTTTTCCATAATGAGTGTTCCGTAATGAGTTTTTTGTACTAAGTTTATTTTCCGTAGTAACGTTTTTACGAACTATGTATTCTCATAATAAGGTTTTTTTTCATAGTCATTTTTATATTACGCAATATGAATAATCCTCCTAAGCCAATCCGAAAGGTATGATTACCTTACCCAAGTTTTCGTAGTCATATTTTACTTGCTGGAATTTTCTTATATTTTGCTTTTAGATTATAGTTTTCTTAATTCTTTGTTTTAATAAAAACCTCAAAAAGATCGGATTTAGTTTTCTTAAGAATTTGTTTTCAACCATCAGATCAGATCTCAGCTTATCACAACCATTAGATCAACAGTGGAAGTTGAACTGTCATCTCATTCCCGATATAAAGGGGACCCAAATACTCGTCCCACATCGATTTCAAGCTCTCGCATCCCGAATCTCTGCCTCTCTGTTTTAAAGTCGTTCTGAACTTCAGATTTCTCTGTTCCGAACTTCTCAGAGGACTTCAGATCCGAATGTCTGCGGAGTTAGCGTCTCAAGAAATGTCATCCACCAAGCCTATTTCACAATGGTTATTTTACAGAGAAAGGTTAGTCCATCTAGATTTCTTCAACAACTATGATTCTCTTATTTTTAAGAACATTAAGTTGAATGGGTGGGAAGATATTGTTGTATCCAAACCGGGGAATCAAGACGATGTTTTTTCGGAGTTACTTGTTGAGTTCTATGAAACAGTTTCCTTCTTTCAAGAAGGTAATAGGGAGAAATTTTCTTTTATGTCTTATGATAAGACTTACAAGCTTTCTTATACCATGGCAGCAAGCTTGCTAGGGCTTTCATATGAAGGAGAAGCTGAGTTTATATCTCACGTTTTTCCGGATTCTATGGGTAGATTCGACAAAGAAAATTACTTGAAAACTCTTGGACTCTCAGATGAAAAAGCTCCGAAGATTTCTAGCTTGCCTACAAATTTCCGGATTCTAGTGTTGTGGGTACAAGGGATTATCGTACCGAGGAAAGGTGATAAAGACAGTTTGAAGAAGAATGATATCACTATCTTAGATTTCCTGATAAATCTAAGGAAGTTTAACTTCATGAGGCACATTCTTATTACAATTGAGAATCTTAAGAAAGGAAATCTCAGAGCCCAGATCGTAATGTACCCAGCAATTTTATCAAAATTGATAGTTCGGTGCCTTGAGTCTTTAAAGGAATCTTGCAGATCTAAGCCAAGGGTTTTCAAAATTTTGTTGGTCAGTGATGATACCCTTAAGAGGATGGATGTGGCTTTCAACAATGAGACTGGTGAGTTCTTTGATCTGCCTAATCAAGAAGAAGCGGCTCTGAAGGCTGCTGAACCGGAATCATCTAAGCCAGTAAAGAAAAGAAATTTGAAATAAGTTCCAGGTGAAGTTGAGGATCCTAAATCTAAGAAGCTCAAACAACACCTCCCAAACCCAAGAAGAAGAAAGCCTTTCCTGATGAGGTTGTTGCGAAGTGGAGAGCAGATAAAGAGAAAATGAAAGAAGGGGATCCGCAGTTCAAATTGGACCATATGGAAGCTAAGACACTAAAGGAGAGAACTGCTGATGAGCTTGGAAAACAAGTAAAGGAAATGAAGCTCACGAAGAAGATGTCAGAAGCTGAGGCAATCCAAGCGTTGTTAATGTTTAATGAGATGGTATCCGGAAGCATTCCACTTCCGAGATCGTTCTCCCTGGAATCTCTACCTAAGACTCCTGGAAGAAACCTTGATTTTCTGGAAGAGACTAGAGCTGAGCATCTTGGGAAACTCGAGCAGATTCAGCAGGTGGGAGAGGAAGAAGTAGTTGCTGAAGGAAGTGATGAAAAAAGAGACTTATTAAAAGAAGTAGATGAGTATAAGGGGTCGCCTTCGGAACACATATCACTCCGAACTTCAGAGGCTGAATCCTCTAAGATAGTAACTCTAGAGAAGGATAAGAATGAGGATGATGTTGTTCAAAAAGTTGTTGATGACATTGTTCAAGTGTCTACTGTCGAGCAGAAAACTCCTGATCAAGAATCGATTCCGAAAAAAGTCAAGGGAAAGCAACTCCTTGTTGAGACTCCGAAATCAGTGGCTAGCAAGAAAAGAGAATATGGTGATTCGTCTAAAACGAAGTTGGAGCCTATTGAGGAAGAAAATTTTACAAGAAAAGTTTCAGATTCGGAATCATCCTCGGTGGGGCATGACTTTGTTGTCCAGTCGTTAAAGAAGTTGGTGGGATCCATTATGACCTTCTCAAGTATTGATTCAAGATGTAAGATGCTCCAACATGCTTCGAATCAGAAAATTGACTCTGTATCTATGGTTATGGACAAGTGTGTTGATATTGAGGCTCAGTTAAAAACATTCTTTGTTGGCTACGATGATCATATAAAATCTTGCAAGAGAATGACAAACTGGTTGAAGAAGATTGTTGAAGAGATGAGTTTATTCGATGAGTTTCAAGACAATGTTAAAGATGCCTTTGAGACTGAGGACAGGAAGATAAATGAGTTAACTTCATCCTTTGAAGAGAAGCTGACAGATGAAATGAACTTCCGGATTCAAGAAGTCATAGATCTGAATGGGAAGTTGAATTCTGTTTCTCATAACTGGAAATTTGAAAGGGATCATCAGATTGAGTTTGAACAGAAGATGAAGGCTCAGGAAGAAAATATCAAGGCTCAGGAAGAAAAAAGCTGAAAGCCCAGGAAGAAAAGATTGAAGCTCAATCTGCAAGAATAGTTGTCTTAGAGAAGCATGATGAAGAAGATCATAAAGACCTGAAGAAGATCAAGACTATTCTTAAAGGGATCATTTCGAAGGAAAATGATCCGAAATAGCTAATTCTGATCTTTTTGTTGTAATATTTTTTGTTGCCGAGATCTCAAAATTAATGAAATTTTTTCTTGTCGTTCATTTTGTTGTTGCTACTAATGTTTTAGGTACTTTGTTTTTTTCCATTCCCTCAATTTCTTTTTGAAAATCACAAAGGGGGAGAAGGAAATGATCCTTAAGAAAAATAAGAACTCTAATAAGAGTATATCTCAGGGGGAGAAGGATAAGATCCTTAAGAAAAAGAAGAACTGTAATAAGAGTGTATCTAATGGGGAGTTTTTTTATTAAAGAAGACTTTCTAATTCGTAATAAAATGTCACTCCAGAAATCTGAATACAATACTTAGAGTTTCAAATCCTAAGGGGGAGTTAGTCTTATTCATCAATATCCTTAAAGCAAAGGGAGATAAGCTTTAATGTTTGTATTTCTTCCTAGAATTTATTTTTCGTAAGGATGTTTGTGCTTTCCAAAAAGGGGGAGATTGTTGAGTCAATAAGGTTTTCCTTATGACTTTTCCATACCTTCTTGTTTTGAATTTCACAAACACCTTATCCTTATGGAAAATTAATTTCTTAAGGAAAATTTCTTTCTTAAGGAAAATTTCTTTCTTAAGGAAAATTGCTTTGATAAGGAAAATTGTTTTATTAAGGAAAGTTTCTTTTATAAGGAAATTTTCTTTTATAAGGAAAATCACTTTTATAAGAAAAATTATTCTTATTATATTTTCATCTAGATTTTTCTTATATATGAGATTCAGATTCATTTCTATTTTCTCAGAATTTCTTGAAACTTTGATATGATGTATTCTGTTTTAAGATCTAGATTCTGGATAAGAACTGTGATAAAGTTTCACTCTGAAATCCAGAATGAGAACTATAATAATGTTTCTTTCTGAATTCTAGATACGGTTTTAATCCAGATTCAGGATACGAATTCTTATGAAGTTCGATGACGAATTCTCATTACGAATTCTGATGATGAATTCTCATTACGAATTCTGATGATGAATTCTCATTACGAATTCTGATTAGGAATTCTCATTATGAATTCTGATGTTGAATTCTCATTACGAATATTGATGAGGAATTCTCTTTACGAATTCTTATGATGAATTCTCATTAAGAATTCTGATGAGTAATTCTCATTACGAATTCTGTTGATGAATTCTTATTACGAATTCTGATGATGAACTCTCATTACGAATTCTGATGACGAACTCTCATTCCGAATTCTCTTATTAAACAGAATCTGATTATCTTTGTTTTATACACTCTGAATTAATTCATACTCCGAAAAATATTTTGGTTAGACTCCGAACTTTTATTCTACTTACATTTCTATAATTTATCTACTCTTTATTATTTCCATTTCACTCCGAATATTCACTCCGATGTTTTCATTCCGAACTTTTGAGTTAGAATTAAAACGATGTCGTACATTCTGTTACAATTGTTTTGTTATAAAACGATGTCGTTTATTTTTTTATAAACTAACCATTGTCTATGTGACACGTGTACAGGTCCCTCCGATCTTTAAGGAAAATATGACCGTTGGAGAAGAAGCCGACCTTGCCTATAAATAGGAGCTCATTTGAAAGAGCTCAGTGCTGAAAGACTGACTGATCTTCGACTCATGTGATTACATACTTGAAGTGATTTCTTGAGAGAGAGGCTCTTATTAACTCTCAAAGCTTCATGTGACTCCGAATGTTGGTGATTACATTCGAGGACTTCCGGGGAGAGGAAGACAGAGGTTCCGACTACCTTGAAGTTCGAGGACATCCTTGCTGAGGAAGACAGAGGTTTCCAACTACCTAGAAGTTGAGGGCTTGCAGGGATAGCAAGACAGAGACTCCAATCTTCGTATCGAGGGCTTTCCCTGGTGTGGGTAAGACAGACTTTCTTGAAAGTATAAATCAAGGGACCTTTATCCAAGGTTGTTGGATACCCTTCTCTTTGGGTTAAAAGACTTATATATTGTTATTTGTAGTTCTACTACTTGTTTATTTCTACTAGTTTTTTTATTATAAAGAATGTATAACTTTCTTATACTTCCTTACTTGTACTCTGTTTCATTTAGATTCTATACGCTTTAAGGTAGAATCTCATATTGTAACTTTTGTTAAGTTTCAATTTCCGGAACTATATTTCCGGAACCTACTTGCGGAATCTCTTTCAAAGTTTGCATTCAGTGTTAGAGGTGTTGTGAATTTTCTTATTTTAGCTTTCTTAAACTTAGCCCTTTCCTTTGCTTAAGGAAAACATAGTTATTTGTAAATAACTTTAAAGGTTCCAAAGTAATTTTTAATGTTTACAATTCACCCCCCCTCTTGTAAATTGAGCATCTACATCACTATTTCGATCCTACAATAGGATGTCACACGATCTTCATGTTTTCCTTTTTAGAAAACTATTTTTTATAAAATTCCCAAAATGAGATAAATTCCTCAAAATAACCATAACATATTTTAACCAAAAATGTTATCTCATACCTCACATTTATATCCCTAAAATTAATAATCTGTAATTGCCTCAAACTCAAGGATCAGATAAACCCAAATGGTTATTTATAACTATATCCACAAAAGAAAATATAATTCTTCCTCAACTATCAATTTCATATAACAAATTTCATGTTTACACATAAAAGTTAATATTCTTCATATGTAATCCCATAAACAATGAACATTAGTAATTTTTAAAAAAATTATATCCGTTTATTTCCACATAGGTTCTTCCATGACCTAGAGGTTATTCTCTAGAATATGGAATTGACTCAGGTAATGCCAAGATCTCTTGTATTTACGAAAAATGACTGTAATGGTATTCTTAGGATAATTTAAATTTTCTTCCAAAGCACACTTCATTATTCCTTGGAAATTCATTACTCTATTTCCTTCTATCTCACACATAAATAATTTCTTTGTTATATTGAAAACTTTTCCTCGGTGTCTCATTACACATTTCTTACAAGATAGAAATTGATCTTTCTTTTCTCCATGGTTTCCAATACTGGAGATCTTATCATCCCCCTCATTCTCTTATATATTGAGTCCAATATTTTGTTAATATATATTTTGTTGATCATATTATTGGGAAACTGATTCAGTATGAAAACAAAATCCTTTACGCCCATTATCATTACATTTAGTTTCTCATTTCCATTCTCGTTCCCACCTTGTACACAATGCTCAATGTTACAATGACTCCCTTAGAATCAAACCATTGAGTAACACAGGAAATAATAGTGTGAGTCTTAAAATCATTTATAGAATATCATGACACCATATATTCAATCTAGACCACGATAGGTTCAACCAAGGTTATTGATTCTCATATTATATTAAAATCCTTCAAATCGGTTTGTGAAAAAAATGTGAATTATCATTAGCTTATCCCTTAGCAGTTTCGTAACCAAGAGTGAATCAAGGATTTTTGTTGTGTACCAGGATTCACCGGGTCATGTCCAAAACTCCTTGTTGGAGTTTGAACTCCTAGGTATATTTTTTCATAGCTGCCTCTACTTACTCGTATCTAGATAGGGATGTATTTCATTGAAAACCCACTTAATATTAACATTATGAAAATTATTAGACGTTCTTCTACACTATTCCTCAATGACTATCTTTGGGTTGTGTTTTTTCTAATATGAGTTTTTCTAAATCTCACTTCCATGGTTTGTACTAAACATCCTCTGATACCAAATATAACACCCCGAACCTAGTTTCCCCGAGTCGGTGCATTATTACATATCATTGGCATGATCACAAGAGATCAAGTATTTAATGACCGATTAGTTTAGTATCATTGTACGTACTAGATACATTTATATTTTTTACATTTAATCATGAAATAAAGAAAAACAACATTGTGTCCCCTTTGAACACATTCATATTCCATAGCCAATTCTTGAAGGTTAATATTGATATACATTTCACATCCTGGGAAAAATAAAACAATGAAATGGGTGATCTCAAATGAGCAGTAAAGATAAAAATATAGCATAAACATTCATAATTAATCATAAACATTTAAGGAAAGGTATAAAACTAAAAAACATGCCATTTAAACATAAATTTCAGCATAATATGGAAAATCTAATTCAAACAATTCCATTAAATTATTCACATGGATACTCTACTAGTCTAATAATAACATGTAATATAAATACATATTTCCATAATGATGTAATTCATACCGCCAGACATCATAACCACATACTCAAGGTCTCGTGCCGTGATTAAAAATAAGATTTTCTCAAGGCCTTTTGCCAAGACACTAGTTTGTCACATGAGACTTACTGATGCATTGAGGATATGTAGCAGGCTCCACCCATCACTTACTAATTCCAATTCATTACTCATATGAAAATTTTGAATCATAATATAAAAAATAGTATTAAAAATGGCATACGAAATGTCAATATTTTATCCTCAAACCATAAATAGTATAAAAATCGCTAATCCACAGTCAAAAAAACTCATTAAATAGAATATGGAAGATTGTATCAACCTCAATCATGAAAAATGAAGGATATTGAAAATGATAAAAATAATTAGTAAAACCATTTGAGATAAATATCCCCTTTTACATGTAAACATTAAAAAGTCTCATTGTTTATCAAGAAGATGTTAAAAATATAATTTTTAATCAATGTGTCCCATACCACTTTGAAACATTTAAAAGGAATCTTAATTTTAGTCCATTCATGTATATATAAATAAATCCATAAAAACATTTTTAAAACATTTATATTAATGAGAAATATTTAGAAGAATAAATCTTTAAAACATATAAAATGATATTTCATTTAAAGAGTTCCTAACCAAATAAAAGAAAATTGATTATAAATAATTGAGGGATAAGATTACTAAAATCTCTACAAAGTCATGATAATATAATATATTTATGATATAATATGTCAAAGTACAATATATACACCATATAAAAGTGAATTGGAACATAACAATAAAGTAGTCTCGATGGAATGTATTTTGTGATAAAATATCTTATAAAGACTGTATACATAGGTTAAGGATAAATCAATGAAATAATTATGTGTGAAAAATATAAATACACTCAATATGATTCGATATATTGTGTAAATCAATCAGAGGACATTCACACATATTATTGTAAAAACAACACATATGACTTGGACGATTAAATCAATTTATTGAAATTTAGTTAATATTACACTTATCAAGTTATTAATGATGACTTTAAAATTTATCAATGGATTGATAATATATATCAAAATTATACCCACACAAAGTAGAGTTGAAATTAATACATAATTAAATCTATTTAGATTTCACACATAATCTTGGAGTAAAATAATCAATGAAGTTTGCGTAAAACCCAATGAGTGGAAATCAAAATTAGTAATTACCTTAATGATTAGGAATCTTACAAAAAACACACCCCATGAAAGAAGGATAATTCAATTAAGTTGTAATTACCCATAAATTATAGTATATTAAAAAAATAATACAATCATGGGTAGTGCATATGCCACACAAAATGAAGTAGTGGCAAATATAGCATGAATCTCACGGGAATAAAAGTGAGAAGAAAACCCATTACCTTGTAAATTTCCTTAGTTGAGGGTACATTAACCTTATATTTAAGGGTTAAATAATTTTATTAAATTATACATGAACCATACACATAAATATGATATCATATTTTATTTTCTAATATTTCTCTACTAATAATACTTTAGTAGTTTCATTATTTCAGGTGTGAACTAATTCATTTTTAATTATATGTTTTGTTACATAATCTATGTTTTTTATATATATGATTTATTTTAGTCAAATAAATAATTATATTTTTTTTATAAAAATTAATTTTTAATCATATAATGATACTTATTCTTGAATTGTAACGATGGGGAAGGAATCTCATCACGTTCGTGGAGACGACAATCCGTACGTACGCACTAGCGAGAATACCAATATATTGATGATTAAATTGTATGTAATTGGATGTTATTTCATATATACAGAATCATTAACATGTTATATTTATTATTTACAACAAATATATTCATTTTTATACACATCTAAATATTTAGGTGTTGAATATCAAACTACACAACTACGTAGAGATGCTAAGCCGTACACACATAAATATGGTGACTTTGAAATTCATAGGATGGATAGAATAATTAATATGGTTTAACTATATTTATAATAACATCACATTATGTATATAGTACTGGTTTTATTATTTTTTCATGGAAAAAACAAATAAAGAGGATTAGGAAGATGAAAAGAACATTGAAAGCGATGATGAAAAAATTACATCTTTTCAGGTGCTTCCTTTGATTTGATGAAATGGAAATCATATATTGTCTTTCTGTTCAAACTACGGCCTATAAGTTTAAATTAGGGTAGTTGGGAGGATATTTTAGCATGATATTTCTGAGCCAAATGGATTTGGAGGTGTGATTTTGAAAGATGGGGAAGCAGGCTTTTATAAGAGAGATGAGGGTCAATTTAGTAAAAATTAGAAATATTATTTTATTATAAAATCACATTCGGTTTATAATGGATTCAAAAGGATTAATTTTGAGGATAAGTATGTTATGGGTATAAAATATCATAACTATTAGGTTTTTGATTGGTTCATTTTACCATATTAACCTTATCATATTGGTTTAATGTTTGGTTAAATAGCATAAAATTTACCATGTCTCCATGTATTTTTATATTATATGGTTAAAAAATAATATAAAATGAATATAGGAACCCAAATGGTTCATTAATGACACATATTTTTTTATATATGTCCTTTGTAGGAGTATTATATTTTTAGAAGTATTATATCATTTGATTATATAGTATTTGTTTTAAAAACACATTTATGTCAATTATGACCTTATTTAGTATTTTTTTATTGTGAAAGTAATAACAATCAAATTTATTCAGTCAATAAAAATTGAATCAACCCTAACATTTCATATAAATCTAAAAAAGTCGTGGAATTTGTCAAAAATATCAATTTACATTTATTTTGATATTTATAATATCAATTATTCTAATCATTCATTAATAAGGTAATTAATGTATTATAATTGTTTCATTAATAAATTTCATTGTTTAATGTCTAAAAATTATAAATAAAGTACCATGTTGTTGGAAATATTTTTAGTTTTATAATTAATATTTATAGATGAATTTTTCTTATAGATAACTGTATATTAAAAATGATTCAATTATAAAAATTAGAATTTAACACTTTTATCTCTTCTTTAAATAATATAACAATAAATTTCCTAATCTAATCCACCTGGACCAAAACGGATCATATATTATTCCTAAGGTTGGTTTTGTTTGAAAAATAATTATACAATATAATTATGACATGATTTAGGGTATATATAATATCATTTTTACCATTAATTTCCCTATTTATTTTTAACTATAGTAAATAAAATTCAAAAGGTATTATTCACCAAAAATTATATTCATCTTATTGAAAAAAAAATTTCTTACTAATATCAATCGTGTCTCACGGATTTTTTAAATTCAATTAAAATTATTGGTAAGCTTACTTTTTGTGAAAATTTTATGACGTGCCTAGAGGGTGGGTAAAAAACGTTAAAAAAATTCAATAATTTTTTTCATATAATTTTATTAAACAATTAATCAAATAAATTAAATTATACTAATATATGTATTATTTATCACTTTTTACTTAAGATTAATTAAAATAAACAAATAATAATTTTAAAAAAATGTCGGGTTTTAAACGATAATGTAGTGTTTTTCACTATTTATCAAAAATTGAAAATTTTCCTAAAAATACCAAACATACAATCTAAGCTTATTTTGTTATTAATAATCCATAAATGATTTCTATTTTATGAAAATAATATCATTTAACTTTTCCTTAATTAATTTTAAATTAATTCCTATTTTCAAAACCGGAAAGTGGGTTTTTGAGAAGTAAAAAATTTCAATTGATTTATATGTTTTTATGTCCGGTTTTAAACTAAAATTTCTTCCAATGACAAAAATTGTATTAAATAATAATAATAAAATATAATTATAATTCAGAACCATTAAAATGTATAACATAACAATATAAATTATTTTTATTAAAGAATTTGTTTTCAATTAAAATTTAGTATCTTTCAATATTCCTCAAAATATAAAAGATATCGGAAAAACAACAAAACATTATCCAGACTAAATAATTATGTCCTGCTTATAAATAAGAATTTAATTTCATCAAATTGAATATATAAATGTTCCAAATAAATGATTTATAATGGGTTCTCCTTCAAAAGGTGAAAAACCTATATTATTTTAAAAATACTTCTTTTATCTGAAAAATTAAATTTTACCTTATATTATATCTAAGAAACAAAAATGATGAATGATAAAATTGAATGAGATATATATAAAACTCAAAATTTGGTTATTTATATTCATAACCTCTTTCTTAATGGCTAGTTTTATAGGTCGTGGTGTGCTTGAACTCGGTGTTGTGTAAATCACATGTTATTGTATTATTCAAAGTGAAGTGTACCATTGAAACATTAGGTGCTACAGAATGCATAAGGTCAGACATCATAAACTCGTAGTCAAGGCCTCATGAAAACACTAATAATAATATTTTCTCAAGGACCTGTTCCATGAAACTAGTTTGTCTCATGAGACCTTCCGATGAATCCATCAGATATAGCGGGTTCCACCCATCAAATACGAAGTCCACTGCAGTCCTCAAATCAAAAGGTTAAAACATAAAATAAAAATTCATATTATAACGTAAATATTAAATGTTAATAAAGTAACAATAAACCATTAATGGTTTAAATATATCATATCCACAGTCATACATATCATAACTCATTCTATAGAATATACAAGACTGTATTTTAATACATCAACTTCAATCAAATGTAAAATCCAATAAAAGATGTTGAAATTGATGAAATCAATCCAAAAACAATTTGAGTGAAATATCTATTTCTATTTTGAAATAATTTATAAGTCACATAATTATAAAATAAAACATTCATTTACAAAATATTCTTATAATATTCTAAGGGAATCTTCTTATGGTGTTATAGTGGCAGAATATAGTCGCACCCACTATATAAGTTAAAAAACATTCTAACCATAATTTGTCGATAATTTCAAAAAGTAACTTGTTTGGAAAATTACAAAATGATTCCATTAAAAACATTTTAAAAAAAATCAATCAAGGGTATAAATAACATTAAACCATATTCTATGAAATCGTAAAAAAAATTTAAATTCATTTTTATGAAACACAGATATGGATGATAAAGAAATCTTATTAGATACTTATATATAAACAACCTTGGATAAATACCAATATTGTCAAATTAAAAATTACCTTTAACATTTTCTTAGTAGAAGGTACTTTTGCCTCATTTATAATATTTATGTTTTTATTATTAAATTATAAAAGTACCACATTCATAAATATTATATCATATATGATCTTATAATATTTTGTTGTTAAGGATATTGCAGTATTATCATTGTTTCTAGAGTTAACTTATTTACTTTACATTATATCTTTTTTCACTTAAGTCATGTTTTTTTATGCATATTTTGTATTAGATTCAAATCCATAATGATATTAATTTCATAAAAATTGTTTTTTTCCGTAAAATTAGAATTATTCTTGAATGGTTATGATGGGGAATGAATTTCATCACATTCGTGGAGATGGTAATACGAAAGTTCACACGAGAAACAATATCATTCTATTTTAGGTGAAATAATATGTAATTGGATGGTATTTTATACCCTTCCAAATAATTAAGTGTTGGATAACCAACTACGCCACGACGTGGAGACAGTAGGTCATACGTACTCACGTATAATGACATTGACATACATAGGATGGATAGAATAATTATTATGGTTGTACTATATGTATAACAAAATCAATGTATTTATATGGTAATGGATATATTGTTTTGTCGTGGAAACAATAATTAAAGAGGAAGTGGAATTTGAAAAGAACATTGAAAGAGGCGAATAAATTATTACCTCTTCATTATGTGCTTCCTTTTGATTTGATAAAATGGGGTCCTTAGGTTGGTTTATGATCAAATTAATACCTCTAGGATTATGTTAGGAGATTTGGGAGGATATTTTAGTAGGTTTTGGACTATCCAAACTGCTATGGAGGTTTGATATTAAGAGAAGAAGTACCCTTCTATATGAGAGGTGAGGGTAACTTTAGGAAAATCTTGAAATATTAATTTATTATACAATAATATTAATTTTATAATGTATCCAAAATGATTTAATTTGAGTATAATGTGGGTATGGGTCTCAAACCTTTTAACTAATAGGTTTTATTCTGGTTTAGTTCACCATATTAACCATACCATTTAGATTTCACTCTTAATTAAAGAGTTTAACTTTTACCAGGAATTCATGTATTTTTAAAATAAATGGTTAAAAAACATACTATAAAAATCTAAGAGAACCCCAAGTGGTTCATTATTGAAATATATAACCTTTTATATGACCTTTTTCTGAACCATATATTATTAGTAATGTTATATCAATTAATAATATAGTATTTTTTTAAACTAATTTATGTCAATTTTGACAATATTTAGTATTTGGTTTTTCTTATAGTCAAAATACATGATTACTTCTAAAAATAAACTAAATCAATATTAATATATCATATTTAACTAGAAAATTTGTGTAATGCATCAAATCTCTCAAATTAAATTGATTGGGATATTTATAATATCATTCATTTTAATCTATTTATTAATAAGGTAAATACTGCATCATCATTGTCTCTTAAATAAATTTAATTATTTAAAGTATATAAATTATAAATAAAATTAAATTATGTTTGAAAACCTTTTATCTTTATAATTAATATTTATTGTTGAATTTAACTTATGTATAACCCTATATTAAAAATGGATTATTAATTAAACGTTGAATTTAACACTTTTAACTCTTCTTTGTATAAAATAATAATAAATGTCTTAATATAATCTAAATGGGTCAAAGAGGGTCAAATTTTATTCCTAATGTTTATTTAGGTTGAAAAACACTAATTGAATAGAATTATGACATGTGTTACAGTAATTATAATATCATTTTTACCTTTAATTACCATATTTATTTTTAACGGTAGTAAATAAAATTCAAAAGTTTCTTTTAACCAAAATTTATTTTCATCCTATGAACCACATTTTACTTACTGATGTGAACTATGTCTCATAGATTTTTTAAATTTAATTCACAGAAGTGGTAAAATTACATTTTATGTAAATTTTCAAATTTTCCTAAATGTGGGGTAAAACAAGTTTAAATGTTCAACAAAATTTTATAAATATAATTTTATTATAAAATTAATTCAATGAATTAAATTGAAAATATATAATTTTTATGTATCTATTTTGACCTAAAATAAATTTATATCAAATAAATATTTATTTAAATAAAATTAGGTTTTAAAATTATGCAATGTTTTTCTCTATTCATCAAAAATTGAATGTTTTCTGAAATATACAAAACATTCACCCTATGCTAATTTTGATATTCTGAATAGAAAAATGATGTCCATTTTGATAAATAAAATTTATAAAATTGAAAAAGTGAATATTAATTTTCATAACTGCTATTTTTATTGGTCGTGGTGTGTTAGAACATGAAGTTGTGTACAACACAAGATATTGCATTAGTCAATGAGAAACATATCATGGAAGCATGAGGTGTTACATTCTTCCCTCCTTTAAATAATTAATCCTCAAAATTTCAAGAATACCACTACATAAACTGATTTTTGTTTTTCTTCAACATATCTTCCTCGGGTTCCAACGTTTCCTCTTCCATCTTATAGTTTATCTATAGAACTTTTACCATATAAATCATCCAGTTTCTCCACACGTGTTCTCTGCTATCAAGAATCTTGATAGGATCATCCCAGTAAGAGAGATCGGGTTCCAATTCTATTTATCCATAGGTGAGTCCATGCGTTGGGTTGGCCATGTATTTTCTCAATAGTGATACATGGAATACATCATTAACATTGGAAATGTTTGGAGGCATTTCCAAATGGTAAGCTACAACTCCAATTCATTCTATAATTTATAATAGTTTCATATTCCTGGGACTTAATTTATCTATCTTATTGGATCTTACAACACACTTATATGGATAAACAATAAAGAAAACATGACCACCTACTTTATATTACAATTCCATCTTTTTTTATCGGTATAGCTCTTTTGACTAATTTGAACTGCGTTGATGAGGGTCTGCATAATCTTCATCTTCTCCATTTTTCCACAACATGTTCTAGGTCTACGAGCTTTCTTTATCCAATCAAATCCCAAAAGGATGGTGTGAAACATCTCATTACATATAGCTCTTCATATGGTGCCATCTGAGTACTTGAATGGAAGCTATTGTTATAGAAACATTCTACCATAGGTAAATATTGATCCCACATACCTTAAAAGTCAAGTGAGAAAGATCTCAAAATGTCTTGTAAGGATTAAATAGTCTGTTATTATTTTCCATCAGTTTTAGGGTGTTAGGCGGTGCTCAAACAAAGATCAGTATCCAGGTTTATCGGATGACTTTTCCAGAATCATGATGTAAAATGGGGATCACGATCAGTAACAATCGACATGGGTACTCCATGAACTATTACAACATCATTAATATATATTCATACTAAAGGTTCAAGTGGTAAATCTTCTCTTATATAAATAAAATGTGCTAATATGGTAAGATGATAAAAAACGACCCATATTACATCATTCCTTCTAATATTCTCTGGTAGTCCCATGAATAATTCCATCGTAATATCATCTCATTTCCACTCAGTCATGGGAATAGGTTGCATGACTCCTCTAGGTTGTTATCTTCCATCCTTAACCTGTGGATAAACCATACATATTGACACATAATCAGTAATATCCATCATCATTTAGTCCCAAAAAATGTTCATTAAAATCTCTATAAATTTTAGTGCTACTAGGATGTATAGAGAAATTAGAGAAATGATCATTACCAATAATTCTCATTTTAGATCAGGTATATCAGGAACAGAAAGCCTCTTCCCAAATTTCAAAATTCAATCTTTATATATGAAGTCAATCAACCTCATATCATTCACATCTTTGATTTTCTTTTAAAAATCCTCATCATTAGTATGAGATCTTTTTATCCTTTCTAGTAAAGATTGTTTGGAATCCTTTTAAAAATTATGGATGTTTCACCTTCCTTGATTATTCCCATATCCATCATTACTAGATCCATGAACATATGATCCCTTTTAACTATCATCTTGTTTAAAACTCAATGATCCTTTCTGAATAATGCATCTACCACCTTATTTTCCTTTTCTGGGTGGTAGTGTTTTGTGCAATAATAATTTTAGAGAAGTTGAAGAAATCATCTTCTCCTCATGTAGATTTCTTTCTGTGAGAAAATAAACATCAAACTCTTGTTATCATTAAATATCTCACATTTTTCACCATAGATATATTCTCTTCATATATTCAATGCGATGATTACACATTCTAACACAAGATCATGAGTATGATAGTTTTGTTTAGTAATTTTTAGCTATCATGATTCATAGGAAAGAACATTATGATTTAGCATAAGGACACAACCCATTTCTTTCTTTGAAGCATCACTATAAATAAAAAAACCATCATTCCCTGATGGTAGATTCAATATTAGAGAATTGACTAATCTTTTCTTCAATACTTAAAAACATTATTCATATTTTCATCCAAAAAAATTTAATCCCTTTACGTATGAGCTTGATTAATGGGTTATCTAATCAGGCAAAATTCTGGATGAAAAACCTATAATTACAAGCTAAACCAATAAAACTGTGCGCCTCTATTATACTTGTCAGTGCTGGAAATTCATGAATTTTCATTGTCTTTAAAGGATAAACAGAGATTCCATCCTTGGAGACAATATGGCCATTAAATGAAATCTCATAAATCTAGAATTCACATGAGCTAAACATCCCATATAATTCATTTATTATACGAGTTTTTAGAATATTGTGAAATTGATTTTTATGATCTTCGTTGATTTTTAGGATACCGATATATCATCAATAAATACCACTATAAATTCATCAGGATATTTCTTGAAAAATCTATTCATTAGGTCCATGAATACATAGGGCGCATATTCTGTCCAAAAGGAATTACTGTAAACTCATAATGCCCATTTGCTAGCATGAAATGTTGTCTTTATAATGTCATCCTTCTTCACACACAACTAACTATATCAAAGTTGAATGTAAATCTATGAAAAATATGGATCTCCATGAATTTGATAGAATTAATCATCAATGCGAGGTCGGGGATACTTGTTCTCTATTGTTATAATATTGATCTCCATGTAGTCAATGAACAACCTCATAGATCCTAATTCATTCATTACAAACAATTCAGGGGATCCCCATGGAGAAACACTAGGGTGAAAAAATCCTTTATTACTAAATTCCACTAATTGT
This sequence comes from Viscum album, assembly GCA_963277665.1. Classification (NCBI taxonomy): domain Eukaryota; kingdom Viridiplantae; phylum Streptophyta; class Magnoliopsida; order Santalales; family Viscaceae; genus Viscum; species Viscum album. The sequence continues at coordinate 649,263,198 of OY728153.1, forward strand.
TTATTTAGTTAAAAAAATCCACATTGGCCATTCTATAAGGGGTCTTCGATATGGTACATGAACCAAGAAATAAATCAATGGAAAACTCAATCTCACATTCTGGAGGATGTCTAGGTAAATCCTCTAGAAAGACATCAAAATAAATATCACAATATGTACGCCCACTATTTTAACATTCATATCCTCATCCATAGTTATTTCACTATATTTCTCCCCAATAATTATATTTAGTAGATCTACTGGGGGTGGAAATAGATGAGAATCATATGGTGGTGTTTCTTCTCTAATGATAAGGCATTCATTATCATAATCAAAAATTGTAACCTCTTTATTCTTACAATAAATTTTCTCATCACGAACTAAAATCCAATACATACCAAGGATTATATCAAAATCATTCATTGTTATGGAGATGAGATAAGAAAATACTTCATGTTTATAAGACCAAATGGGAAATAATTCACAAAACAATTTTACAATGATACTCCCCTTAAGAGTTTTGACTAACAACTCCTTTATTAAATCAAATAGTAAATATCTAATTTTCATAGAAAACATGGATGGTATAAAAAAATAATATTATTCAAAATCGAATAAAGAATTTACTAAATTTGTGGAAACCATTATATTAACAACCACGGTGTCATTCAAAGATTCAACCTTAGCAGTAGTGATTGCATTAGCTTGGCCTTACTCCTTTTTCCTTTTTTGAGTTATGTTTCCATTGTATTTAAGAAATTTATTTGAATTATTCTCCATTTCTCTACTATTATAGAATTCAACATAGACATCCTCTTTCATTCCCTTGCAATCAAATGCTTGGTGGCATTTTTCACCACACTTGTAACAGAATCACATTCCCATAGGATGTGTATCAGGGTGTTTCTTCCCAAATTTACTGCATGATGAAAATGAAACATTCACCTTCATCCCCTTATTTCAATATCCAGAGTGTTCTGCTGATCTCTTATTGTCATTATTTTCTTTAATGACGTAATATATAGAGAATTATTTTTCAATATTGATAGCATATGAGACAATATCATCGTATGATGAGAAGTATTGTGAGACTAATGAACAATAGAGAAATTGTTTTAACCAATAAAAGAATAAATCAATCTTACTATTTGGTTTACATATATAATATGAGGAATTCCTCGATAATTGTGAAATATTATCCACATTCATTGTGGAATTCTCATCCTCCCTTTTCTTTAGACTCAATAATTTTTTTTCTATATACACTTGATGATCACAAAGAAATTATTTTTCTAAGAAAAGATCTTTAAACTTCCTTTATTCTGTATTTGATACTTTTTCATCCCCCTTTTTGTTTTGAATTAATGACTACCATTGATCTGTAACTTTTGTACGGTGATATATTTCCATGAATTTTTTTCCCTTCTACTACTCCCCAAAGCATGAAATATTCTCTCGAGGTGGCATATCCATTGCTCAAATACAAATGGATTTATAGTCCCATTAAATATTGGTGGTTTCTTCCTCATGAATCGATCTATCATTGATCATACATGTTGTGTATTGTGGTCTACATACGGGTAAGGTTATTATTCAATTACCTGAGTGAGTTGTCCAAGTATAGTTTTAAGTTGTTCCACACCGGTTGCATCACTAGATCCACTATAATTATCTTGAGTAGGAGGGAAATACCTACAAGGATTATGTGAATTGATACAATTTACATTACTTCTACTAGGTGCCATTTCTAAAAAATGGAATATACTAGATTAGTTTATGAATCACAATACATAATTCCAAACTAGTAAAATACCAAACATAAATTGAACAGTTTAATCATATAATAAGTAATCATAAAAAAATGTTTTATTTGAGAACCAATTTTCTCAATAATCCTTTATAATGGTTTGTAATATAAAATGTGAATTATCATAAGAATATCCCCCGGGAGTGTCAAAATCAATAGTGCAGCAAGACCCTTTGTCATGTACCAGGATACCCCGGGAAAAGCCGGAAACTCCTTGTCATTTTTTTCACTCGTAGGTACATATATTCCGGAGCTGCCTCTACCTACTCGTATCTAGACCAGGATGTATTTCATTAGAAATTCACAATATATCTACGTTAACAACATTATAGGAAGTTATTATATTCTAATCCTCAAAGACTATCATAGGATAATGTTTTCTAATCAGAGATTTTATAAATCTAGTTTCCTATGTTTGTACTAAAATTTTATGATACCAATTGTAACACCCCGACCCTATTTACCCAATGTAGGTTCATTATTACAAAACATTGGCATGATCAAAGGAGATAATTTCTCAAAATACAGATTAGTTTAGAAGAATTAGAATTACTATATACATACAGAAGTTTTACATTACATTATGAAATGGGAAAACAACAACATTGTGTCCCCGTTGAACAAACTCATATCCCTTATCCTATTATAGCAGGATAATCATAGTATACAATTTCACATCCTTTAAAAAATAAAATATAAGAAAGGGGTGATCTTAGATGCTCTGTAAGGATAACGATATAACAAAAACTATAGCAAGAAAGTATAAACATTTAAGGAAATGTAGAAGATGAAAAAGATGACATTTAAACTTATACTTCAGAATAATATGGAAAATATTAAACAAATAATTCCATTTAATTATTCACATGAATATTATACTAGTCGAATAATCACAAGTAATATCAATAGATTATTTAATAATGATGATATGCACAATGCTAGAGACCATAACCACATAGTCAAGGCCTCGTGCCTAGACTTAAAATAATATTTTTTCAAGGACCTATGCCAAGACACTAGTATATCTCATGAGACATAATTATTCCTCGAATAGCTATATAGGGCTCCACCCAGAACTTACTATGTCCAATTAATTCCTCATATGAAAAGGTTGGAACATAACATGAACATTCATATTAATACTAGAATAAAAAATGCCAATACATTAACCATAAACCATGAATGGAATAAAAATAGCTCATCCATGGTCAAGCACATCATAACTCAATAAATAAAATATGGAAGATTTTATTATAATAAATAAATTAAAAAAACATAAAATCAATGATGTATGTTGAAATAGATGAAATCAATCAGAAAACTATTTCAATGAATTGTCACTTTCTATTTTGAAATCTTTTAAAAGTCCTGCAACTATTAAAGATAATATTTATTTCCAAAATATTCTAATTATATTTTAAGGGAATCTTATAAGGTTTTATAATGACGTAAAATTTCCACACCATCCGTATGAGTTAAAAAACATTCTTACCTTAATTTTCCGAGAATGTCATAATTTACCTATTTTGGAAAACGATAGAAATATTCCTATCAAAACATTTTATAAAAAATAAAACAAGGGTATAAATAACATCAAAACATATTCTAGGAAGTGGTAGAAAAAAATTTGAAATTCTTTTTTAAGAAACACTGATATGGATAATAACGAAGTCCAAGTAGATACTTACGTATAAACAACCTCAGATAAATAAAGTGATTGTAAAATTAACCTTTTCCATGAACTTTTCCTCGGACATTAGTACTTTAAACACTGTATAATAGTCAATTAATTGTTATTAAATTATAAAATAACCACATAAATAAATATGATATCATATATGATCTTATAATATTTCTGTGTTGATGATATTTCAGTTGTATCATTGTTTCGGGTGTTAACAGATTCGTTTTTATTTATATCCTATGTTACATAACTAATGTTTTTATGGATATGATTTATTTGATTTATATCCAAAATTATATTAAGTTAAAAACATTTTTTTAATCATAAATTAATATTATTCTTTAATGGTTATGATGGGGATTGAATATCAACGGGTTTGTGGAGACAGTAATCTGTACATACGCATGAGTGACAATATATTTCTATTGATGGTAAAATAGAATGTAATTGGATGGTATATCATATATAAAAGATCATTAACATGTTATATTTATTATTTTAATAAATTATAATCATTATTTTACCCATCCAAATAAATAATTATTTAATAACAAAATACACCACGACGTTTAGACGGTAGGCCGTACTTACGCATGTATGGTGACTTTGTAATTCATAGGATGGATAGAATAATTAATATGTTTGTACCATATGTAGAATAACACCAAATTATGTATAATATACTGGAGTTATTATTATTTTTATATAAACAAAAAATATATATTAAGTGGAAAATAAAAGAACATTGAAATAGGTGATTAAATTATTATATCTTCTTCAGGTGCTTCCAATTGATTTGATCAAAATGGCTCCATAGGATGGATAATGATCAATGTAATTCCTATAGGTATATGGTAGGGAATATGGGAGTATATTTGAGTGGGGTTTTTTCGAGCAAAATGGATTTGGAGGTGTGATATTATGTGATGGGGAAGTGCCCTTTTATAATAGAGGTGAGGGTCACCTTAGGAAAACATGAACTATTAATTTATTACACAATCATCTTACATTTATAATGGATCTAAAATGATTTATTTCTTATATAAGGTGTGCCTCAGTCTAAAACCTCTCATCTAATAGGTTTTATATAGTATTAGGTCAACATATTAACTTTATCTGTTATATTTAACTATTATTTAAATATTTTAACTTTTACCATGTATTCAAGTATTATTATAATAAATGATTAGTAAACATACTATAGAAATCCAAGTGAACCCCAAGTCATTCATTATAGACATATCTAACCATATCTATCTTATTTGTCCGAGCCTTATATTTTTTGGAATATTATATCAATTAATAATATAGTATTTGTTTTAAAAACACAAATATGTCAATTTTGAGACTATTTAGTATTTGGTTTTTGTGAAAGTCAAAAAAAGGATTACTTAGAATAAAATAAATTAAATAAATCCTAACATGTCATATTACCCTTGAAAATTAGTTTAATGAATCAAAATTCTCAATTTACATTATTTTGGATATTTCTAAAATCAATTATTTTAAGAATTCATTGATAATGTAATTACTACATCATCATTGTGTCATAAATAAATATAATTATTTATTGTCCAAAACTTATAAATAAAATATCATTATATAGGAAATATTCTTATATTTCTATTGAATATTTATCTTGAAATTTAATTTATTTATAACCCTATATTAAAGAAAGTTTAGTTATTAAACATTGAATTCAACACTTTTAACTCCTCAATAATAATAATAATAATAATAAATGCCTTAATCTAATCCAAGTTGATCAAAGTGGATCAAATTTATTCCTAAGGTTTATTTTGGTCTCAAAACACTAATAAAATATAATTATGACCTGTTTTAGGGTAGTTATAATATAATATTTACCTTTAACTACCCTATGTATTTTAAACATGGTAAATAAAATTCAAAAGTTACTATTCACCAAAAATTATTTTCATCTTATTCAACTATATTTTACATACTGATGTCAACTGTGTCTCTCGGATTTTTGAAATTCAAATTACATTAGTGGAAAAATTTCATTTTATGCATATTTGTAAAAGTTCATAGAAGGTCGAAAAAAGAAGTATAAATGTTCTATAAAATATTATACATCTAATTTTATTATTAAATGACCCCAATGAATTACAATGAACATATATAGGTATTATGTATATATTTTGATCTAAAATAAATTTAAATAAAATGAATATTTTTTTAAATTAAAAGTAGGTTTTAAACAAAAATGCATTGTTTTTCACTATTCATCAAAAATTGAATGTTTTCAGACAAGTAAAAAAATTCACACTAATCTAATTATGATATATCTAATCCAAAAATGATGTCTATTTTGATAAAATAAAATTTATAAATTTCAAAATGTGGGTATTAATATTGATTGTGGATACTTTGATTGGTCGTGGTGTCGTAGAACTCAAAGTTGTATACAACGCCACCTATTGAATTATTCAAAGAGAAACGTACCTTGGAAGATTAGGGTGTTAGACCTATATTTTTCTACGAGTTCTATATACTACCTTTTTAAATGATATATCTTGAATATAATTTTTTTCGTGATAGTTTAAAGTACATGTAATTTTACAATTTCTATCATATTTTGATTTAATGTTTCCAAGTGGTAACATTTTATAGATTTAATATCATCATTTATCGATATTGATTATGATTATACATCTGTTAATGAAATATTATAATCAATAGCTCATAAAATGTCATTATTTCTCAAAACATATATATATTCACAATATATCCTTGTAAAATTTCTAATTTCCCACTCTTTGATACTTAAGATAATTATGAAAATTATCTAATGAAAATACTGCAATATTTATTTATTCAGTGGAAAATATTTGTTCTTTGGAAATCACATTTTATAAATTAATTTAATAAATATTTACTATAATGATATGTTATTTAAATTAATTTTCTAAAAATACATTATCTTTTTAATAAATGGTTTTTAAAGTAATATTATTTTCATTATTACTGTTAATAATTTTTTAAAATTTGGTGGTACAAAATGAATCTTCAGAATGTTCAGAATTACCGTACATCATGACCATTATTTAGATGATTCATCCATTGTATTTTTAAAAAGTTATTTTTTTTAATAAAAATATGTCTTAAAATTCATTAACTTTTAAATTTTTATATGGTTTCCAAAGAATGTTTTTTTAAAATATATTTAAAATATATTTTAAATTATTTCTAAAACCTCCATTATAATATTTTTATTAATTTTAAAATAAAAAGGAATGTAAAATTATTTCAATATTATTTTATAATTTTTAAAAGGGGAAATTTTTCTATATCATTTCATACCTTGTTACTTTGTTTTCACAACATTTTAAAATAATTTGTTTTTCAATATGCTTTATGATTCAAAAATTATTCTTCAATTGGAAAATGATATTTCAGACAAAGAATTTTTTAAATTTAAATGTAAAAACATTATTTATAAGAATGTTATTTTGAAATAGATTTATAAAAAATTCCATTAATTGATGAATATTATCCATATGAAATGATCCATGTGATAACTTAAAATATGTACCCATCTACGATGACATACTTTATTCTCATTTATACATTGCTAGGGATATGATATAATATTATTATTCATATTTATTATTGAATGGTTAACAATTATATGGAATTATATCTATGACATCTATTTCACTTCTAGAGGTTATATGGTTTTGGGAAATGTTTCTTTCCATGGGTAATCCATTGTTATAATTTTAATGGGACCTATCTCATTTCCATATAAAATGATGTGATGATATGTTTATGATACCCATTTCATTTCATTGGTATTGATATATTGATTTTTATAATCTCTTAATACATGTACGTATGATTTTATTAAGTGATATGTGGGATCTATATCTCCCTTCAATGAATTGGGTAATAATGGATGAATCATGAGTATATATGTTATGCATTAACCTGATTACATGTTGACAATGTTACTTGTGGACCTTATTACAGGTTCACAATGTAATTCTTCGACATGGTTTCATGTCCAAAAGTTTATGCATGAAATTTACTATATGTTTAAATTTTTTTATCAAAACTTATTAAATGTTTAATGTTATCTTTGAACCTGGTTACATGTTCACTATGTAATGAAATGATCTAGATACATGTTTACTTGTTTACATGTAATATGGATTTGAGTTCAAAATCTTATGTGTGATCTATATTACATGATTAAAATGTTAGGTGTGTACCTATATGAAATTACCAAATTTTAGATAAGGTCATGGTTTCATTTCTTTAACATAATTACTGAGCATGTTTCTACTTGTAGATTTTAACAATGTTATAAGTTAATTTGTATTCCACAATTCATTTTCCTATTCCTATATTATTCTTCAATGGCTTATGAGATTAATTCCCATATTATTCATGTCTTATGAATTGATAATCCTCATTCATTGATTTATTATTATGAAATTTGATAAGAATCAAATTATCATTTAATGTCATGATCAAATTCCCATACCCTTATTCTCATGTTTATGCCTTCATATCTTCTATTTTTACACATAGAAAATGTCTAATCTCACCCCTTTTTATGTTTTGAATCCCCAATTTATGAAGGTATTAATTATGTATGTTGTTTCTAAGAACAGTTCTATTCATTAATATCCTATTTGGATATAACTTATCTCACTTACGTACCAGTGATTATGGTTCTATATTTTCCAATACACTAGATGAATATAGTATTTGGGCATCTGTTTGTGATCTATTTTAAGAATTCTACAAAAATGATGTAATTCCAAAATTCATGAGAAAAATGTTTAATAAATATTAAACCATGAATTAAAGGAATTTATTATCGTAAGAATTAATTTACATATATGTATTTATTTATTTACCTATATTTATATATATATACACACACATCCATCATCACACATATGTCTACTATCATTAGAGGGGGGAATAAAAATACATATAATTGTGTTTGTGTGTGTGTGTGTGTCATTATATGTACAAATAAACAAAAATAAATCCATAATTTTTATGTTCAATATAATATATGTCACATTAAATAATACTATATAATTCTATTGAATCACATATCCAATATTATATCATTAAACATATGAAAAAATCATTAAAAAGGAATTTTTTTGAATCATCAATACATATAAAAAATGTCACTAATCATGTATTACAACGGGAATACATAAGATAAATTTCAATAATCATGTACACTGGATTTTATTGTATCTTGGTGGAAATATAAAAAAATTAATTCCATTAATTATTATAATTTAGGCTAAATATACAATTTAGCATGTAAACATCATTGAAGAAAAAAATATCATCATTAATATTATGTAAATCCATATTTTATATTTTTATTTTATCAAAAAATAATTTCATGATTAAGAATTACTCTATATTGGTAAATATTTACAATACCACAATAAAATTATAATATAAGATGAACGGACACCTACAAAATAGTTTACTGAATCCTAATCCTCATGTGAAGGAATAACTATAATTCATCACACAACAGAATTAGGAAACCTAACACAAATTCATATTGTAATTTAACCTAATATCTAGGTGATGTCATAATTATGAAAAAATATAAATGAACAAAAACACAGGGTTGTCAATAAAAATCTTTTTCGACCACATAGAAAAAATAATATTTTAATTAACTAATTTATAAAATATCTTAAAGGGACAAAGGAATTAAATATTCATGTCATTTCTATTATTATAATTGATGATATGTTAGAAAATACATGAAATTATACCTATACCAAAGGTTTTGGACAACCCATTGGTATAGTAAGCCTAAAATGACCCTATGCCAGTGGTTTGTCCAAAACAGTTGGTACAGGTGCTTTAATATGACCTTATACCGACGAATTTAATTTTTTTTGGTATATGTAATAGTTACTGAAACATTTTTTGGAAAAATATTGGTATAACTTAAAATAAATTATCCAATATGAATTATTTTTCCAAAACAATTTCTATAGGTTATGTTAATACCAAGAGTATAGCTAAAACCATTATTTTATCCCTTAAATAAAGACCAAATACAAAGGGTTCCCCCAAAACCATTTATAATGGTTTACTGTAATAAACCTATACCAACCATTTTTCAATGTCATTGTTATAGGTCCTAAAAAATCAGGTACTTATACCAACATTTCAAAAAACTGTTCGTATATGTCTATACAAATGGTTTTGAGTACCACTGGTATAAGAATTTTTTTTGGAATTCCTCTATCAAATATTAACAAATAATTCAATATATAAATTATTAATATATATATATGTCCAATTATATTCACAAATATAATTGTTTTATAGTGGTTAGGTCCTTGAAATATAAGTGGGGGTCATGAGTTCAAACCTTAGATGCAGATTTTATTTTACATTACATATCGTAAAGGCCAATGGAGAACCTTTGGGATTCTTATATCCCAATGGTTTGAACTATTGTACTACACTAATACAAATAGTCTCCGAAATGTTTTGATAGAGATATCCCAATGGTTATCCAAACCATTGGTAAAGACATATGCCACCTTTTTGTCCAAAACTATTGATAAAATTATATACCAATAGAAAAACTACCAACTACCCTCCAAACCACTTGTATTGGGTATACAAATGTTTTGGGGACATAAAGAAATTTTTTGAAACTATTATTATAGTTTATTTATCATTTAGTGAAAATTCCTTTTTCATCCATTACCCTAAAATGAGGTAAGTCTTATGATGTTTCATTGACAATTCTGGAAGATGAAAATGCATGTCCCAATAAATAAAATTCTAAACACACAAAATATATCTAATCATAGAGAGGGGATATCCATAATCAATTAGGTATACATAATTATTGGATAAATTAAATATAATAAATATGAGTATATATATATTAAAAAAATATAAAACTAATCAATACATAATATAAATTATCAAACTATATGAAGTATAAATCATAAACCATCTAATCTAAAAGTCACCAATAAAATCTCCCAAAATGATTTCCCAACCCAATGATACAAGGGAGATTAAAAAAATTACATTATTATAATAATCTGAAAAGGTATGTAACAAAGAAGAACCCCAAACAACTCTAATACATTTTCCTTTATTGGAGCTATCACTGAAACACAATAAACATTTCAGTTTATATTTTCCATTTAACAATTATCGAGTTTTAAGAATGTTTGATCCATAAATATTGGTGATTTAGTGATCCTAAATTCAAATATAATGTTGTAAACATTTAAATACACTAATAATAATTTTAGAAACATAAATATGAACATTTTTTTAACGATTGTCCATGTGTGAGTGAGGTGTTAATATAGATAGACCCAATCAATATTATTTACAAAGAGGATTAAAAAGTAGGTGATTAGGAATAATGTTACTCAACATTATGAAGGGATAATGCTTGAGAAATGGAAGAAATAACATCCACAAAAAGAGATAGTAACTCATAAAATAACATTTTGAATAATTTGATAACTTATATTCTTTAGGGATGAGTTCTCAAAGTCACATAATTTATTAAAAAGGGGTTTTTAAATAAAAAACAATATTATCTAACCTATCTAAAAAAAGAAAAAAATTAATTTTATTGTAATATCTAAATTTGAACATATTATAGATAAGAAAATGAAAAATATATATTTAATAAATTAATGAACTAAAAAATGATTTCCCATTATAGTAATTTCTATTCTAGTGGATGATAATGAATTGAAACTAGGAGAATCATAAATTAAGTAATGTTTCAAAATAATATAATGATGTAAGATAAAATATCGTCTCTCTAAAGTTAAATTTCATCTCCGGATGTCATATCATTTATTACCCCATGTGTTGTTTCTATATCTCATGAATCAAGGATAACCTCCTATAATTATCTTTATAGATACATTTTGAAAACTAAGACTTGTTTCTAAATTAATGGTCCACCCATGAATGAATAAATTTTCCCTTTTAAAAATTATGTGGGGGATCGTCTCTAAAGTTACAATTATAACATCATTTACATAAAATGAAATTGAACACCTCAATATACTCCTTGTATAATCCTTTTAAAAATAAATTAATTAATTTACAATCACATATTGAATAAATTTAAAAATATTGAAAATTAAAACACAATTAATAATTAAAATATATTTATAAACCCTAAAATGATGCATTAAAATTCATTAAATAAATACTACATTACATTCTCAATCACATAACATGTTTCTTCTCCCAATGAAATCTATATTTCTAGTTTAATGCTAAAAAATATCAAAATAAATATGTTTAAATTCCAGAAGTAATGGATTTTGATGTTTTTCTACATATATTCCCACAGTTTCAAAACATTATTAAAATATTGAATTAGATTTTCTAATTGAAAAATGGTAAATATTTTTCAAAAAAAAATTAATTTTAAATTTTGGAAAAGAATAAAACATAAATAAATTTTAATATAACTAGAAGTCCAACATTCTATTTACCTGAAGGGGAAAATTATCATAAAATTTATGATCCCATTATAAATTTACACATCGTTTGGAATAAAAAACCTATTAATTAAAATGATAATGTAATTATTTCATCAAAAATTATATATAAAAATTTAATTAATGAGATAATGAAAATAGGTAAAACCTAGATTAGGATTTTTATTTTATTATTTATTTATATGTTTATCATCTGAGTTTAATTCAGAAGATAAACATCGTTTCAATTAAAATTGTGTAACAGTCTCCCAAATATATTATAATTTTATTCCAAAAATGGTTGAATAATTATATTTCTAGTTAAATAATAAATATTATATTTATTAATATTTTCAATGTCTAATCACATTCATCATATATTGGAAAAAGATTCACAGAAAAAAAAAGCACATTTATGAGATGTTTTAAAAAATAATTTAGAAATATTTTATGGGGGTTTTATTTGTTAAATTTAATACACATATTGGGTTATATAAAAACCACTCCCCCAGACATAAATCCCATGAATTTCAACATTCGTAAATTAAAATGTAGGAGAACCGTTAAATATATTTAGTTCAAACAAAAGTCTAGGAAATAAGCAGCTAAATAATCTAATTTTTAGGTGAGATCGGAAAAATAAAAAACATTTTTCTACAACACTCATCAATAGAAAATACCAAAACATTCACAAAATCCCTATTATCCATTTGAAAAGATAACTAGAATAGTCCAATAATTCTAATAAGATTCATACAATTAAGTGACTTCTTGAATCATTTCAAAAGGGAATAGAAAATATCATTATTCTGAACCAATTCCACTTGAAGATGTATTTTGAATATTTAATGTGACCATTTTAATTAATAATAATCTCATCATATATTATACACCAATTTTTTTTAAAATATTTAGATAAGAATAAATAATTAAGTGTTTATAATTGAATAGAGATAATATGAAATATAATGTAATAAAAATAGTTACTCCCTTGATTTAAGGAAACCTAATCACATAACATTCATTGTGATACCTCACATGTTATAATTATGCATGAAATAAAGTTAAACTATTCATGTTTCTATGATAAAATATATCAGCATTAATTTATAGAATTTAAATTCAAGATAGATAATAATGAAATTTAATGATGAAGGGAGGTGTTATCCAGATTTCATAAGATTAATCTCTTAACAATAATTTATAAGATTAATAAAATAGATTCCACGATGGATAACAATAGGTTCTAACCACTCTCATAATCAACCAATTATCATTCATAGTATTTAGAATTCACTGAAACCATTATGACACTCTCATAGAAAAATACTAATATATATAGTCTCTCCCACAATGAACCATCATGATTATTACAATTCAAAATTAAGAATGTCCATTTAAAATAAAAATGATGAGACTATAAAAAATGAGTTCTCGAAATGAAAACACTAGTCCATTAGTGATAGGAATCGACGAATACATATGCATGTTGATTAATGTCGGATTTTGTATTTAAACTGATATAATGAATAAAATATTTATTGAATCTATTGAAACATTAGTTTCCCCCTATACTATGGTAATTCTATTCTCTCCTTCTGAAATCCCCTAAAATTTCACCATAATAATTTAATGGATGTTGTTTGATAATATAGAACATTTACATAGCATTTTTTCATATTTTAAAATAATGAATTCAAATTTATAGGTACCGAAACTTCTTAACATACTATTAAAACTCAAAACTACTCCGAAAATCTATTAGGAACACCCTATATTATAAAAGGATTCCCCGAGAATAAATTCATAATGATGATGACATATCATCATATAATTTAAAATCATTAGTTGATTCCATACACTCACAATTAATAAAAACAATGGGATCCCTCAATATCTTTCATATAACCGTTAGGTTTTATTTGAGCTAATTGAAATAATATTTATAAAAATTGGAAGTAGAAATAATAATTATTTTTGTTCTATAGTGTGAAATGTAATATTTTAATCTCTAAAAATAACTCTTTGTCTCAAAATAATTAGAAATGTTTTTGTAGACTGTGTTTTCTGAAATAGATAAAGGAATATGTGTAACAAAAATGTTTACAATATATTTTTAATCAATAAAGATCAATAAATCTTCATCCTCTAGTTTAATTCCACCACCAAATTCTATTTCACCACTGAAATATAACAAGTAAGTAATGGAAATACAAGGATGGGATGAGTTAATTTCAACAAAAAACATTCAATATTTGGTATTTTTTATTTTTTATTTTTGATCATCATAATTATCAATTGGTAATTCACAAAATGAATCAATTTATTGTGAATAAAATTCATGTTATGTTCCACTAGAATGTGTTCATATTCATATTCAAATTCATAAATATGATCATGTAAGAAAAAATTAGTGAACAATGAGTTAACCATAACATCTATATGAATGAATAAATCCCAATTATTATAATATAATTATATTCAAGAAAACAAAATATTTTTGAAAAACAAACAACTATGGTTAATTTTTTCAAATTTATCATTCAATTCATGACTTATGTCATCACCAATGTGGGGTCCATGAATAAATTATTATTATTATATTTCATTTCAAAATCCTTGCACTATTACTATTTATAAAATAAAATTAATTATTATATGGTATATATATTGTCAAAAAAAGAACATCGCATTTAAAAAAATGTCAATAGATCCAGAACTTTTGATTTCCAGTTCATTTTACTATTATAAATATTCACCATATTACCGTTTAGTCTCATTTCCCGTGTTTTCAGAAAAATATGGTAATTTTTTATTATATAATTATTAATTTCAAATTTTATCATCATACCACAAATTCACAGTCTCAATCATCCTATAACTATTAACCTTTTAAATCATAGGTAATATTAAAAAATCATTAATTTCACTTCAAAATTATATTGATAATTATATTCATTAATAAAATTTTATTGTTAAGAAATAATGTATTTTCAAAAATTATTTATTAATTATTTGAGTTCATTATTACCATTTTTTTAGTATGCTCAGATTATTCATGTTTGTTTTTTATCTATCAAAATATAGTCTCAATTTCGACTACACTATTTTTACCATTTTTAGAACATTATCAATTTGTACTACTCATTTCGAATATGTGTTTTTTCTAATTTATTTAAAATCTCCCATGTTAATCTTTTGAAATTTTAAATTAAATATTCTATGTTATAGAAATCATACGTAATAAAATTTAAACATCAAGTTTATCAACTGTAAATACTCATTTCATACAGGTTTATGGAAACATTGTTTTATTCTTGGTGACAAATCATCCATTGTGGGTGATGGACCACTTAAAATGTAGTGTTCTTAAAACAACCATAAAAACATAATAAAATGTTTTGGTAATTCAATCAACAGAAAAATGATAAAATGACAACCCAAAAATAATGAATTGACAATTAAAATTATCAATAATCAAAATTACAAAAATAATCAACAATACCTGTCCCTGAGAAACATCATATATTTTGAAGAAATTAGTGTTTCAACCGAAATTAGTTAAAGAAATAACATTTAATTTATTGTTTTATACATTTGTTATGTTTTGAATAAAACTATGAGGGACTATTTTAAAGGAATCTATATAAAAAATTCCTAAATTATAATTTACATGGCCAGTGTTTTTCCTTCAAAAGTAATGTTTATATTCTAGTAATCATTATTAGAAAGTGGAAACTATGATCGAAACATAGGTAATTATACCTGGGTGATCCAATAATGTTTTTTATTATCCTAAGATACTGAAAATAATAGAAATAATAAGTGAAAAATAAATATTAACAGTCTATGAGAATAAAAGATGACATGTTAGTTATGTTTTAGAAATTTTAGATAATATATATGCTAATGAATATGGAAAATAAGAAAATAGATGAATATAACGAAATTTTTTTATCTCGATATAGTGATTATTATGAATAAATAGAATCAACATGATCTACAATCATATAGTATCCATATGTGGAAGAATTTTTATTACCATGGAATGTCTATTCAAAATGCCCCACTTCTCAATCTCTCAATATTTTTAATGAAACTTTTATTTGGGAAAAACCTAAGATTTAATTTTATATATCAAATATCAAATTACCAAAAGGACAAATCATTGATATAATGGCCAAGAAAAATATTTTATGGACTAAAATATGACAATTAGAGCATGAATTAATTAAAAAATGATAATAAATATTATAAAATTATTATGATTTTAAGTCCAATTGTTTATCATGAATTTAAGCACATAGAATGAACACTGTAAAATAATGATTTAAAGGAATAAAAATAAGATATATAATTGATTTACTTAATTATGTTTAATGGTTACTTATCAATAATTATCACATATTTCCTCTCCCATTATATAACAATCTCAAACTTCAAGAATGGTCTCCTACTCTGGGATCAATAGTTGTGGAGTTATCAGTTTGATGTGTGTGCTAATGAATTGTCTACCATGGAATGAATTAATTCCACTACTATATACTACAAAAACATTAATCAAAATTTAATTCATAAGATCATTTAATTAATAGGATAATATATACCTCAACAACATCAATTTTGAATCCTTCACCATCAATATATCATTCATTTGACTTGAGATAATAATTCAAGTTGGAAAAAAAATTATTTTTTCTTTTCTCTAGAACTAAAACATACAACGTATAAAAATTCAATCTCATCCAGGACATAGATTTGACTCTCCATAGATAATGAAATATATTAAATTATTTCTCTAATAAAACCACCATTTATTTAAGTTCAACGAACCATTAATCATCCTTTCAAAAAATAAATAATTATTGGCATCTGATAAACATGGTATTGTTCTTTTCCAAAAGAAATCATAAACTAAGGATTACTCTGATCACGTGGTATACCTAGTTCAAACACTATAGTTTCATCAAATAACAAGTATTCACAAGAATTTTTAAAATATGAGACATCATATTAAAAAATATATAATCTCCATCATTGATATATCCTACATAGTAAGAATAATGTTTGTTAAGAAACAATAATTCAAACTAATTTTTTTTTCATTATTTCAAATTTAATTTCAACAACATTATCATTCCTTATAGGATGCTTTAATTACCTCATTTCAATAATTATATTCATACAAAATTAAACCAATTCCACACAAGTCATATATTGTGTCATTTTCTCCCTGGTAGAGTTCATATTATCATACATTATAATCATTTTCATCTTACATTTTCAATTGAATATACTAGCCATTGAAACCTGATCTATGTTTATAGAGGCCATATATTCATAAATAGATAGTTTCAATTCTTAAACAGCCTCACAAATCATGATTTACCTTATCAGTGAGACCTCATCTCTTTTTAGAGTGAATCTAAATTTTATAATGATTTTTCTTCAAAATGTTCTTTGAATTATATTTTTTCTGAAAGTGGACATTCATAAATTAATATGGATTTTTTGACCCTAAACCTAAAAAATGTACTATTGTAAAACCATATTCATAACTTTTTTTAGTTATCCTTGACATGTGTGGTAATATATAAGTGACATGTGATATCATGAAATACATGGAATGATGTGTTGTATTTTTTCCCGTGTGAACACTATACTAATCTTGGAAAATCTAATGGTAGTTTGGATGAACAACATCAAGGTAGGTTAAGGAGTATATTATGCAATCACTCCTCTTTTTCGTTTTTTTACAATATTATTTATAATTTCATGAATGGTCACATTATATTATAGAATTTTGAAATTTGTCATTCCATGTGGTAGTTTTATCAAGGTCACATAACATATAGTGGACCCTATATGTGGTCACATGGATGGTGACATATGGTCACTACATGCCTCGTGATTAGTTTTAGTACATCCAAAATACTACACATATGACACCCTTGAAAATTTTTTATCTAATGAAATATATTTAATTCATAAATAATAAAGTTAAAATTTCCCAAATTACAATTAATTATTCAATAAATTAAATGAATGGATCGAAAACTTCTTCTAAATTTAATCATTAAAAAACAGAGTGTATGAAAAGAAATTATCAATATACCTATATAAATATTGTTATAATTAGTTTAGCCAATTAAATATTATCATATATTATATCCTATAATAAAATAAAAAATCAATAAATTAAATAATCCCCAAGAAAAAACATTTTAAAATATAAATAGACATAAAATAATTGTAAAAAAGAATGTTTTAATTTATATAATTTAAAATTCTAAAAACATGTTAAAATTAAAAATATAATTAAACTCACTATATGATGTGGAAAAATAGATAAAATAATAGAAATATAATTCATCACATATGCCACAAAGGTTATCCTATGGATTTATATAGACACGTTATAGAGTCCCATGTGTATATTTAGAGGTGACCAACAACAGAATACCTGATACCCTCTTATATCATGTAAACACTATCTCCCAAAATAATTAAATAATGAAAACTAAGAAGAAAAATTGTCAATTTAATTTATTGACATATAAAAATATATTTTCAATTTGACAAAATTTAAAACATTTTTGGATATTAATTTTCATTCTTATCCTAATATATTTTGGTGTGATTATTCTGAATGATATTATATTTATGTTAATTGTGAAAAATATCATCTTGATAGCCACTCTATCTTTTATGATAGTATAATTATACGAGAAAGGCCTGTAAAAAAGAGATCAATTGAATTGTTCAAATTATTATTTAGGGATCAAAAAATATATATTTCTAAATGTTACTATGAATTGATAAAACCTATATTTTTCATTTTATAAACTGATGTAACATATTCAAATAATATGAACTTCTTTTAATTTTAAATTTAATTAAATGTTGAATTGGTAAAATACATGTATCTCAATTATTGCTACATAAAATTATTTTCTATAATAATAAGGACATTTATGTAATTAATAACATTATAATTTCTAATTTTACCTTCAAATCTATTTCAAATATAAAAAAATTATTTTTCTACAAATGGGTTTTTATGCATTACATACACTAATGATACCATTTAATTCTCATTCACAAATAAATTTTTTCTTGTCAATGTTATTTCATAATTTTTATTTTTAAACTGAAATTATTGAATAATAGATATTTTAAAATTGACCAAAATTATTCTTTAGTAAGGTAAAAAAACTTGTAACGAAGGAAAAATAAAAAATGCTTAAAGTATCAAATATTCAGATAAATTGATTTGAATTCATTTAAACGCATTATTTTGTGTTTTTTAGTTATTATAGTCCCTATCGCATCCCCCACTCCATTATTTTATATTTTGGTGTCATAGTTAAATGTGAAAAATTTTATCTCATTATAATAATTATAAATATTCAAAACAATTTCAATCTCAACAACTATAAATAAAACCCCTCACCACCCTTTGAATGCCACATAAAAATTTAGGTGCCCCTGCAAATATTCTATTATTACTTCTAACAGAATCCTATTTCACCATATTATTATTTTTATCATAATAAATTATCTTAATCCCTCCCTTACATTGATTCCTTCATGGGAAAGCTGAAGTCGTCTATGGGAAACCCAAATTTCCCAAATTTAATTTATTTTTTAGAATATTATTATAAATAATATATTCTCATTCCTATATAATAATCTAAAAAATTTCGTTAATTTTGATTATTTTATTACACATTAATACATATTATCCTCCATTCCCATTTTCCATTTCTGAAAATAAGAACTGATTTCAGGTGTCATTGCAAACCACCAAGACCAAGAAGCATCATTTTTCACTTCATATATTCACCTTAGGTAGTATTTAACAAAGATAAATTTAATAATTAATTATATTGTTGATATCTATGTTATATTCTTTATTGATGAGACTTATTATACATTATCTCATTATATGGAAAATGAAATCATCTTCACATTGAATGCGAGGTGAAAACACATTATAATTGATTGATTCCAATTGTTTCTTTTCATCACATCCATAATTAGATGCAAATGATAATTATAGAAGTGGATAAATATGATTTTAAAAAATTTATAAGGTTATTTTATGTCACATTGTACACCTTATCAACAATATTATCACTAAAAAACTATTGTAAATTAAAACACCAAGAAAAATTTTCTAAAAGAAAAAACACATTTCTTTGTGTTATGTAACAACATCATATTAATTATCTTATAATTAAAAAAATTTAGATATAAAAATTCAAAATTAATCAATAAATAAGGTAATTATTCATATTTTATATTGATATTCATACTAAATCACATCATAGTAATCCATTAATTATGTCATGTTTTTCTATTTTGTTAAACAACATACATTAGTGATGTTATAAATTTATATCAAATATGAGAATAAGAATTTATTTTATTTTAATATACCATGTAAATACTTAAATAATTATTTTTTAGGTTCATGATTTGTAATTTCAAAATTGAAATCATTATATACAAAAACCCATTCTTCTCTTAGAGTGTTTAAAACATCCTCCTCAAAAAAATTATCATTATGAATTGTAAACCAAAATCCCATTGAATAAAATAATATCAATATAAAAACCATAAATTATAAAATTTAGTGAATTTTCAGATTTTGGTTTGATGCAATTTTGGATTAAAATAATTCAAAAATATATATTTTGAAACTAGTTTAGAATAATAAATATTACTCACACAGTATATCAAAAGTAGATTATAACTAAAAAAATACAAGTAGATAGTATTAATAAATTATGATTATAAATTATATACAAATAAATAAGGTTATGAAATAGAAAATTATTATAAAAATATTTGATATTGTGTAGATTCATGATCTTTAGTGGAATTTTAGAATTATTGAATGGATAGTTCATAAAAAATTCTTTTATTGAGACATATTTTGTACTGCAAACCTATCATAATATATTTGGTGTATCTACTAGATAATTGATTTATTATATAAGAAAATATTATTTTTTTCTTCATATATTATGATCAACTAAAATCAGTATATAGATAATTCGATTTTATCTACATGATAACTAATCCATCACAATACCCAAAAATCCAATGTTTTGGAAGTTAATGGGTGCATGTATTTCTATGAAATTTCATATGTGTTTGGATAAAATCATGTGGATATGGATGTAGAATATATTCTCATAGGGTAATCCATCTTCCATAATTAAACATTTCTATAATCTAAACATTCACATGATGAAGAATAACATGTATTTAGATAAAAAAATCTGTATAGGGACTCTAGGGGGGATTTAATTTAAAAATTCTCATGATCCTTATAAAAAATATTAAATTAAATTCCATAAATTTATTTTATCTCCATATAGGGAAATATAATAAATTAAATTACTACATTTTACACATTTCCCCAAAAAATTTAATACCCTCTTCATAATATTATCATAATAGAAAAAATGTAAATTCCATAAAAGTGAAAATAAACCATAGTGTCTATGTTTATTTTGAGGACATTCTACTTGATTAAATCATATTTCATTTAATAAGAAAATAATTATCCATCATATTACCATAACCGAAACATTAATTATTTTATTTAACCATGATTAATTAATATAATTCATATATAATGTATTAATATTTATTTTTTATATAATATGATTAATGAATTCGAGTTCATTAGCGATGAGATAGGTGTAATATACATTTCCCCTAGATAGAAATGTATGTCACATGAGATAAACTGGTATAGGTATTGGAATATTCAATCCAGGTTTATTAATTTTATCATTTAAAAATATTTTATGATATTTTATGTATTTCCATTATTATGCATTCCATCAGAATCAATTCAGTATTTATATAGTAAATTTTTATTTATTTATCACGAATATTAATTTTAATCATCTTAATTTAATTATATACATATTTTCATTCATTATTTTTTATAATATATTTATTAAATTATTATTTGAAGATATCATCTATGGAATTATACTCCTTAATGTGAATTTTATATTACCTATATTTTTTTATACATTCTCTAGGAATCCTAGAAGAGAACTATGTCTCATTTACAAAGATTTTAACGAAGGTATAATAATGATATTTTGGATTGTTCATTATATATTTTATTATTTCAGGTGTATATTAAAATTCATTATATATTTAGCCTTTAAAGACTACAATATTTGATGATAAAGTGTGTAGTTATAAATTAAATACCTATAAATTAATAGTAGTACCATATTTGGGTTTTCAAAGTCCGGGTTGTAATTATTGGTATCAATGAAATTTTTTGTGAATCCCTTTAGAACCTATTTAGAGGAAATTAAGTTGATATCACAAATTTTTTTGAAATACCATAATAACGTAATCTATTTTTCATAGAAAAGTAAATTATGTCTCTACTTTTAAAATTAAATACCATAAACTAATTTATTGTGTTGTACTATTTTTTGAGATAAAAACTTTTGAAATGAATTTAAATCCTAGAAAAACCAATTGTAGGTATTAGAATGTTCCATGAAATAAATTAAACCATTATGGAGTAGTAAGGGATCAAATAATAACCATATTTGGGAAGTCAAATGTTTTTATTATAAATAACCTCACATACATTGATATATTTGTTTATACACAATAATTTGAAAGTATGTTGGAACACTTCATACAAGAACAACCTCCAGTGGTAAATTGATGTACAAATCAATTGGTATTCAATAAATTCTTCTGTAACCTAGGAAATATATTTCATTCATTAGGATGTAGTTGAAGAGAACATTGATTAGGGATTTATATCATCTGAAGGAATATTAAGATAAATTTTGGTCCCTATTTCCAAATATTAAAGAGTACTTAATGATAGATAACATGGAATATAAGACAATTGATGATAAATTGTGCGAGAAATACATTCCACATGAAAAAATCACTGTAATTGAAATTTATTTACTCTACATTAGAATGAAGTTTGATGAATGTTATACAAAGTAAGATGTTACCATTATATAGATAACTATACATTTTTCATAAATTATACATTGTATGAAAAATAATTATGGACCATTTCATAAAATTCATAATTAATCACTTCAAATGTAATTATACTCTCTACCACAATCCTCATAATATGATATATTATAATTTCTAGTTAAAAAAATAATTTCTCCAATGTATTATGTATTTATATAAAATCTATCTGAGAATAGATATCGTGATAATTATTGATGGATAATTTATTCATATCTTTACAAAAGAAGAGTGAAATTTCCCACATCAAATAATAATTTAATGAAAGTATTGGGGACATACATGATGAGAATTCTTGTTTTTCACATGAGTGTCATGAAATCTATCATGCTTTTGAATTCATTTGAATGGAATATATATCTATTATTTAATTAATCGATAATTAATAGATTGGAATCCTTCTAAACCAATTCCTCATACACTAATAGAATATAAATTAAAAATGGACAGGGGATAATGAACTTTTTTATATTATCTCTACAACTTGGTTTTTATTTGAAAATGAAATGTAATCAAGAAGATTAATTCTAAACTCATTGTTATTGAATAATTTATATTATTTCAGATAAATATACCCCTATTACATCATGAATTATTTCCTTCAGCATTTAATCATCCCTGAATACTCTTTAAATAGAGTTTTATGTCTTGAATCATAATTATATTCATGTTGAAATTAATATTTACCATGTAGTATGTATTAAGACTGATAAGTTTCCCCTTCTGAAAAATTGATTTTTATAACTGTTTTTTTAATCCTTGTTATGGATAGGAACTTAATGTATAATGATTGAAATTTTTTATGAGAGGAAGATATTAATATTTGATAATGTGGAATGAAATTTCTTTTTTCAACGGAGATACATAACCTCCCATGTCTTTTAAAACCCCATGTACATTAAATCACAATAATTAAATTATTTGTTAATAAGAAAAATAATTCAATGATTCTAAATGCATAATAAAGATAAAGGTTGTTCTAATTGTAAACAAATTGGTGACTTACTAGAGTAATTAAATACTCATTTACCAAGTCATGATGTTGATTTTCCCATTGATCGTGTTTCTAATGAAATCATCATATATTAAACTCCATATTGAATGGAACCGGATCAGTGGGTTGATTTTAAAAATATACTACATGCGATGTTTAATAAATGATATATATGTCATAGTGCGTTGCCATGGGGTACCCTAATATTATTTGAAAAAAATAATCATTTGTGGATGAGGATTGGTATCTATTGCTGGGATATAAACTCAATATAAAGAAGAATATGTATTATTTACTAAAAATATATAAAGTATTTAAAATAGTAGTGAGATAAATGTTTTTAAATTACCAATCAACACTTTGGTTAACATAATGTAAGTATGAATAAGATTGATAATCCAATAGAGATATTATACATGAGATATAAAAAAATTGATATCACAATAATTGATTTTATATTATGTTATTGTATTTTTGATTTCATAGTTCAATTAAAATTAATTTTTAAATATTATCCGGATATAATTATTGTGATTTCCATTGATATCATATTTATATACTCCAAACAGTATTAAAATAATTTGAACAATATGTGGATCATTCTAGAGACCATGTCATATTTGTAAATATATATTAAATAGGTTAACATTGTATTTTTGATTCATGAGGATTTACTTTCTTGAAAAGGTTTCTTACAATGACCGAATATATATTAATCATTTAAAAAAATGTCGTAAAATGATGGATAAAATCAATAAATATATTTTAATTCTATATTTTTTGTATTTTATTAGTATATTATCAATTTTTTTTAAAAGAACATCATGATATGACAACCTTTTGAAAATTTTTATACTAAAGGCATTAAATAAACATAGTATAGTGAATTTGATAAAATAAATGATGAAATAAATATTGGATTTATTTTTTCAATAGGTTAAAATGTTCCATTGGAAGAAGTAGTAGTTTTAATTTATAATATTTCAATGAAAAAATTTATAATATGTGTCCATATTCATATTGATAGATCAATTTATTATTTAATATAAAAATTGAAGATAAAAATAATATCTATCTCTATACCATGAGTGGTCACCAATAATATTATTTATGGTGATTTGGATGAATTTTCCCTATAGAGAATAATATTACATTTATACAGACCACAATACATTAAAGTTTGTTTTATATTATGAATATTTCAATGTGAGGATAATAATATGGCTGGACTACTGAAACAAAATCATTGAGAGACACACTTTCACATGGGTGTGGAAAACATAGTGGATGATGTGTTTTGATTGTGGGACCATATTGTTCTGACCCTGATGATGGAAATAAGGATCCTATATTTAGAGATATAGTAAATATAGATATTTTTATTTATATACCAGAGATCTATCAATAAATTTCCAGTTGATTGATAAACCCTCATTACTAGAAAGGGATTATATTTCTACCTAGTACAATAATGATTTTGAAATGAGGATAATTGATGGTAATGCTGAAATATTTCTCAACATCACATATTGTTATATAGTGTAAATGTTTTAAAATTGAAATGTATTTCATCAATACCGAAAAGATCGAGGGATAAACTAAATGAAAAAAGAAATAAAATATTTTTTTATAGACAATTGTATTACAATATTGTCTATGATGTTATGAGAACATTTTTTTCATTGTATGATGTGGAAAATTGCAAAAAAATGTTCCTAGATTCATAGTGTTCCATGTTGTGAATGATAATATAAAACATCTTAACGGTGTCATTGTAACTCTTACTATACATATATTTATGTTATTAATTTATTATAATTGACATTATTAATAGATATCCAAACACTGTAAGGAATGATGATGTTATATGGGTCCACCTTGATGGCCATAAAAATTATTCTCATTTCACAGTATTTTATGTAAAAACAAACCCTTGATTAATAATTTTGAATATATATAAAATATATAAGGAGACATAATTTGATTATTCTCTCAATTATACCATATTATAAAACATTGTTTACATCAAAATTCTAAATGTCTATAAAAATGTCTCCCGATACAAATGTAGATTAAGCCCCACTTATCGTCCCCAAACAATATGGAAGTATAAATGGATTATTTGGAAAAGAGATGAAATTATCTGATCATGTTCTATTAATTTCTAAGGGGAATAGGATCTGTATGTTCCTCTCATATATTTTGAATACAATAACATTTTTCATTACAGAATACACATGGAAAATTATGATGAATTTTAAGGGTATATATTTTTTACTCTAACATGAGAAGAAAAAATATATTGGAATAATTTTATTACAAATATAACATTAGTGGGAGAAAACTAATAATATACACACTATTCATAATAATATTAATTTCACTAAATTAAAAATAGAGATATATTGACAATAAATGGAAATAATTTGAATTTTATGATGATGATCATGTACTATTAATAGTTTCCCCATTGAATAAATGTGTATTATTTATTAAAAATGTGTAGTTAATCCAACGGTATATTTTAATTTTTTAAATTCTCTAAGAAATTTTGATTTTTTGTTAATTATTGGATATGATACCAAACCATTATAATGTACAATACATCTGCAATGATTTATTTTTCAAAAAATTTACATCTTAGATCTAATGAATGAAATAAACTTTATAGAAATAGAGTGTAATGTCTCAGATTTTCCGTGTATTATTTTTAAATATTATATGGAATTATTTCGAGATTGGGTGCGAAAACAACACATCATTCTGAGGCCCAGTGAGCCCGGAATTGTGGATTGAATATATTTTTTTATGTTAAGTGAGTCGACAGTTGTGTGCAGATTTAACAGTTTCCAAACAGATTCCTTGATTAAAAATCTCAACGCACTGTTGTGTCTGGGACAAAAAATTTACCTAAGAAGGAGCCTAACCTCGACCAGCGCGGGTTGAGGGAAAGAGTAAATTTTCAGAAGTTTTATGTAAAATAAATTAAAATAAATTCTCAAGTTTATTTTGTATTTTTTTTATGGAATCATCTATTGCAGTGCGGCGACATGTCAGTTGTTTCATTAATTAATTACATGTCATTATGACTCAGATACAGAAACACTGACTCATTAATGACACAATGTATGGTATGTAAAATATGATTCCCTTTTTATTAAGATAATCAAATATTGCTCTTTGGTAGAAATTGAGAGAAATATCTGGGGAATCCACGGAGTGTTGGAGAAAACTCTCACAATGAACGATGATGGATCAATGTTGACAATCGCTGCGCTAACGAAGTTGAAGGATCCCGACGACGATGGCACCACAATCCTTTCATCAGCGATTGATACTTTCATAAAGGTATGGGTTGTTATTTTATTCATCTACTATAGAGACCCGAAACATGACGTACATGGACATTACATTACTTTTTTGGAATACACAATACATAACAAAAAACAGACACACAAGGACCATAATAGTTTAGTGTCTTTGGAAACTCGGAATATAAACACCTAATCATGTTGAATGATCTTCATCAAATCCCATAACGATCTTACCCTTTTTGTTTCCTTATCAAAAACCTTTCTTTTAATCCTGGGTGAAACGAAAACATAAAAAGGGTGAGCTCAAATGCTCGGTAAGGGTAAGCATGGATAAAATAAAACATACCATATACATTTTAACTTTAAAACATGATCATAATGTTTAAAAATAAAAATCTTGAGAAACGACATAAAACAAGGAAGTACATAAGGCATAGAACATAATGGATCATAAATCATGATAAAATAGCATTGTAACAAAACATGTAATTGTCGAAACCATTAAGCACATTATATGATTTCCATATTATCCAAGGCATTGCTGCCAAGACCATCTTAGTGGACAAAGTTCCTTTTTGAATCGAGTTCACTCCTCGTTCGAGTCCAGTAATACTGAACTGGATTAACGTACCATTCCGCCCATGTCTATCTAATGAGATTTAAATATTTACCCAATGGATTGGAGTTAGATATAGGTCCCACCCATCTTGTAATGAAACCATTCTTTCGTGTGCCACAAAATCATAAATCATACATCATAGCATAACCCATGTAATAAAATGGGATTCTTAAACATCATGCCCTAATAACATAATCCATATATTAAAAAAAATGGGTATCATTTCATAATAATAATAATAATGAAACCATGTAAATAATGGAGAAATTATACTTGAAACATAAACATATTAAATAATGTCATTTTAGATGGAAAATATTTTTGATAAAACATTTGAAATGAAATCTTGCGAAAAATATCCTTTCTTTTTCAAAATCATTTTATTTTCACAAAATGCCATGAAATTTTAAAATAAAACAGTTTTTTTTTAAAATAATCATGCAATATTTTATAGTAATACTCATGAAAATGAGGCGTTATGAAACCGTAAAAAATCCGTACACACCGTATAAGTTAAAAATAACATTCTCCTCGTACTTTTTTCAGAAATGTCAAAAAGTACCTCGTATGGTAAAAAAAAGATTACTTACATACCTTGTAGTAAAATTAAAAAATTGTTAAAAGCGACTTTATAAATACATTAATAAAACATTTTTAGAAAATAGGGACAGGGATGATAAATATAACTCCTGTGAATAATTACCAATAAACAATCTCGGGTAAGAGCGAGATTGGAAGAATTATCCATTACATTAGGTCTGATATGCTTCATATGGATATGAACCTCCTATATAATGATTTAAATAATGTCAGTGACTTATTACATAATCATATTAATTGATATTATTACATATATGTTTCACCCTATGACATTATATTACCCGTTATTTTGTAAATTCAATGTAAAAGTTTTGTTTTGGGTAAAATCATTTCATTTATCGTATGTGTTTTGACTTGTCATTCTTGATATTATTACTTATATCTTTATTTACATAATTCTAGAATTTAAAACATGATTTATATATAATATCATATACATATATATTATAGATCAATAAAAGGAATGAAATACACCATTCATGGAGACGGTAGGCCGTACGTACGCATGGACGCTGTTTTTGTTTCCTTA
Source organism: Viscum album (assembly GCA_963277665.1). NCBI lineage: Eukaryota > Viridiplantae > Streptophyta > Magnoliopsida > Santalales > Viscaceae > Viscum > Viscum album. The sequence goes on from OY728153.1 coordinate 649,292,280, forward strand.
TTAAATTTAATGAAATTTAATAGATGACATAAATATATATATATACATAAATCCAGTAGCATTATTATGTCATATATTTCATTATTATTCATTATATATACTTTATAATCATTCTTTAATGGTTAATCATGGAAATTGAATCTCATCGCGTTCATAGAGACGGTAGTCCGTACGTACGCACGACCGATGATATCATTCTCATGATCGTGGAATTCTTTTGAAGTGTACGTATAATTTTACAGAATAAATATCACTTTACAATAATCATATATAGTCATTATTTTCACCATTATACCCATAAAGGTTACGTGGTGGTGGAAAATAGATTACACCATGGCATGGAGACGGTATTCCGTACGTATATACGCTCAGTGGTTTCGATTTCCGTAGGATGCATAGATGGTGAAATATGGTTGTTTCATACTTATAATAACATGTCAGTATATTATTGATACTTATGTTATTACTTCATAATGAAACAACTAATGAAGTATAAGTTGAAGAAGAATGAAAGTTGAAAAAATCGGTAACAGATATTACCTCTTCTTTGACACACCTCTTTGAAACCTCCTCTTTGGGTACTAAATTTGTCTTTGAAGAAGACCAGGACCTCTAATATGTTTCTAAGGAAGTTGATAAGGTAAATGGGCTGGTATTGTCTGAGCTTCAGGGCTCCAAATGTTTTTCGTAGAAGAGGGAGGAGATTCCCTTTTATAAGGGAGGAGAGGGGCACCTTTGGAAATATAAGAAAATATTAATTTATATTAAAACCCAACCCCACATAAAAACTTACAAAATGACTCAAATCCGAATATTAGATGATATAGTGTTGTAATCGCATCAACCAATAAAATTTAGACATGTTAGGAATTTATTTTAAACATTATCAACTTGATTTATCCTTATTTAATCAATTTAATATTATTTGTGGTAATAACATTATAAATTCTAAATTATTATAAATAATTACTTATTTGTTGTTAATTGTCCATAATTGGATAATTTATAACATTATCGACCATATAAATATTATTTTTTAATTTTTAAATATTTTTTTGATTTTAAAACAATTTTATAATATGTAATTTTTAAAAAATAACAATAGTGTCTATTTTGACACTATTCATTTTATTGAATTTAAATAAACAATATACAGAAGATATGTTCGAACTAAAAGATTTATTAGATTCATAACATGGAATGTTTATCTAGAACATTAGTGGAGAACATTAAATATTTCATATAATATTTATTTTAATATTTGTAAAACCATTTATTTGATATTTCTCTTAATAAAATAATTTCAAGATCATTATTTTGTCACCTTTAATAATGATTTTTTAATCCCTAAAAATTATAAATAAATTCATATGATGTAAATAATGTTATTAGAATCATGGAGAGTATTCATGTTTGAAGTTTCATGAAGTTTATCACTAAATTAAAATTAATATACTTATAAGATTTAAGAGAGTGACATGTTGTCACTTTCTTTGGTTTTAATTACAATTAAATTAATTACACAGAAAAAAGTACATTAAATGAATCTAATCCGACCCTTATGTTATATGGGTCGACTTTTAGTCATCTAATAAGATTTTGGAAAGTGTTAGGGTAAATTTATAATCTTATTTCTACCCTTAATTACCCGATTTACCTTTAACTGTAGTAAATACAAATTACAGAAGTTACTACTCATAATATAAAAAAAGTATCCTATTAACATAATTTGGACCCACTGAATCTAAATATGGAATCAATTTTTTGAAATTCAATACACAGAATATGCATAAATTAAATTATAATTAATCTCGTTGTCGAATGAGAACGGGTTTTTGTTTAAAACATTGCAAAAGATTGAATTGATTTAACCTACGAATTCAATGTAAAATCAATGCTAGTGACATATATTATATTAAATGGTAAAAATATAATCAATTTTTACATTAAAACCATTCAATATTATAATTTATCCATATTAATTATTACGATGAAAAATTTTTAATTAAAATATTCCATGTTTTTACTATTCATTAAAATATGAAAGTTATCAGAATAATATGAAAAATTTATCCAAAGTAAATTTTTATATCCTGATTCCATAGAATAATTTTATTTTGTCAAATTGAACTTATAAACATGTCAAAAACTAGATTTAATGTGGGTGTGCCATCAAAAGGCGGCAAAAATGCATTTTTTGAAAAATACTTATTTTACCAAATAAATTTATTTTGTTCTCATACCATGTTCTAGAAAATGTGTAAGATAAATAATAATGTTATAACATTAAAAATATAGTTATTACTATTCATAACTACTAGTTTGTGGTAATATTATAACCATATATCGTTGTATAGTTAAACCCGATATTGCGTACAACACAAGCTATCGAGGAAGGTCGTGATTGTGTGTAATGCAAGCCAAATCAGGGTTACGTGTAGTGCAAGACTCATTTGTTGTTGCATATAACAAAATACAACCATATTTCATTTATACATTGAATATGTATATATATATATATATACACACACTCAATGTTGCGTAGAATAACAACTATCAAACAAACTTGAAATTGTGTGTAACACGATCCAAGAATAATGTTGCATATACTGAAAGCTAATACGGTGTTGTGTATAGTGCAATATAATCTTGGTGTATCATAAAACAGAATATATGAAAGAAATTAAAAAGAGTATATCTTATAAAATCTCGGGTTATTACATTCTACACCCCTTAAAATGAATTTTTCCCCCGAAATTTGTCGGGGTTATAAAAGGTTTTCTACGTGAAAGTTTCTTTAATTGAAACCCACATCCTAAAAAGGAATACAAAAAATTATCTTTAAAAACTAAATTATGAAACGTAATGGTTACCCAAATAAACTAATCACTGGGTTTCCACATAGGAGAACATAGATGAAAATATAGATATGGAAGAGTAATCTAACCATCACGTTCTGATAGAGAGTGGTAGAGAACATGGCTATGAAAAATCCCAAAATCACAAATCCATAGATTTGTGATGATCTACAGTACCATCTGTTTCGTCGGATATAAGAGTAGTATGAAAACATTTTGTGTTTTCAATATCATTTCCCTAATGTTGAAAATTTATAATTAGAAGAAATAGTTGCTTGATTTAGGTACAATGTCACTGTTTTTCGAGATTTCAACAATTTCCACTTTATCCCTTAAAGAAATTAAGTTGAATTTGTTATTCGTGAAGTGCTAACAGAACATGTGATAGAATGATGGGTCATTCAATTTGTTTCAAACAAAAGGCTAACAAAAGTTATTAAATATACATAAGTCGATTAATCGTATATGGTTCCTAAAATGGACTTATACTTCATATCTCATACCACATAAAAAAATTAAAACTAATTTATACTAACCAGGGACATCCTATTGGCCTGTGGTAGGTGATAATGGCCTGTCGCAAATCGGTTGTGGGTTAGATTCCCACAGCCTTGTCCGACGCGATGGGTTGTCTCCCGTCCTGCTTGTTGTCCTTTTTCTAAAACTACATTACTATAACATCCCATAAATAATATCGAAAAAAGTTCTATCCATAAACAATACTAACTTATGTCCAACATAATCCATTCCAATCATTAGGCTTATGTAAAATATTTTGGTCCTCGCTCATAGTATAAAGAAAATGATTACTTGAAATGTCACATAAAAATCACATGAATGCCATCATTTATCCACCATATATCATAAGATATATCATGTTGGTCAAATTACAAACATGTGAATACCTTAATCATGTATTCTCTTGAAAAAATAAAATCACATTTAACCTTAGTGAAAACATGAATGCTGTCAAAAGATAACTCATTCCACATACCAAAATCCCAAAAATACTATATACTAAAAACATGATATATCTTAGTCCTTATATCAATCATGGGCTCATGAATACTTTCAAACATTTAATTTTATCTTTATCCCTTTATTATGCGCATATCATCTGCTTTCCAAAATATTTGAATCACTTTTCATGGTTACCGGTACCAAAAAAATTATTGAAAACCACAATAGACTAATACAAAAATATTCTAATACACCATAAAAGTACCTCAACAAAATTATTCTTGAATACCAATACATAAACACATCAATCCATCCTCTTCATTGATTTTCATGGAATAAGTCCTTCCTTTATTTAAAAGTAACTTTTTAGTTCAAGGCACTGAGTTGGGTAATGCCCATGTTCTCCACAAATAAGACATTGAACTCCATAATAGTCTGTCACTCTATGACCCTTTTCTCCACATTGATAACATTTGTCCCTCCGTTTGAGTTATTCCTCAAGGTTCTTATTCCTTTCTTTAAAATATCAATATTCCTTTTTTTATGCTCCACAACATGCGAACATGCATAAAATTCTATCTTCCTATTCTATGATGAATTAGGCATACCACTAAATTTCACCTTGTTAATCTTATATCGTGATCACTAATTCGGCATAATCACAAAATCATTCTCTCTAGGAATTACAGAATTTTGATGCTCATAGTAACCAATTTTTCCATTGGATTAAATGTTAACTGAATTCCTTCTGGTTCCCCCCATTGACTAAAACACAAAAAGAATTCTGTGAGAGGAAAAAAAACATAAAAGGAAAATAACATAATCAAGGGGGAGTACCTTCAACATCTAACATCTTAGGTTTAATTATAATATCTTTACCATAATTTTAGGACTATAACCTATACTTATACTTAACCTTAGATATATCCCTACAAATACCTTAGAAATATCTCTAGGGTTCTCACTATAGTTTTCGTATCCTAGTTTCCAAAGGTTGACTAAACCATTCCTCTGATACCAACTGTAGAGACCTGAAACTTTATGTACATAGCCATTACATTACTTTTGCAGAATACTTAATACATAACAAAAAATAGACACACAAGGACTGTAATAGTTTAGTGACTTTGGAAACTTGGAATATAAACATCTAATCATGTTGAAAGATCTTCAAAAAATCCCATAACGATCTTCACATTTTTTTCCTTACCTAAAACCATTCTATTAATCCTGCAGGAAAAGAAAACATAAAAAGTGTGTGATCTAATGCTTAGTAATGGTAATCGTGGATAAAATAAAACAGACCATATATATTTTAACTTAAAAACATGAACATAATGTTTAAACATCAAAATCTTGATCAACAACATATTACATGGAAGTACAAAAGGCATAGATCATAATGGATCATAAATCATGATAAAATAGCATGGGAATAAAACATGTAATTGTGGAAACCATTAGGCACATGATAATATTTACTTATTATCCAAGGCATTCCTTCCAAGACCATCTTAGTGGACAAAGTCCCTTTCTGAATCGAGTTCACTCCTCGTTCCAATCCTGTAATAATAAACCGGATTAACTTACTGTTCCAGCAATGTCTATCTCATGAGATATAAATCTTTTCCCAATGCTTTGGAGGGAGATATAGGTCCCACCAATCTCATAATGAAATCATTCATTCATGTGACACAAAATCATAAATCATACATTATAGCATAACCCATGTAATAAAATGTGATTCTTAAACATCATGTCATCATAACATAATCCATATATAAAACAAATGGATATCATTTCATAATAATAATAATCAAACCATGATAATAATGGAGAAATTATACATGAAACATAAACTTATTAAATAATGTCATTTTAGATGGAAAATAGTTTTGATGAAACACTGGAAATGAAATCTTGAGGAAAATATCCTTTCTTCTTCAAAATCATTTTCTTTTCAAAAAATGACATGAAATTTTAAAAGAAAATGGTTTTGATGAAAATAATCATGCAATATTTTATAGTAAGTTTCAGGAAAATGAGGCGTTATGAAACCATAAATAATATGTTCATGCCGTATAAGTTAAAAATAACATTCTCCTCGTACTTTAGTTGGAAAATTCAAAAAGTACCTCGTATGGTAAAAAAAGAACGATTCCTTACATACCATGTAGTAAAAGTAAAAAATGGTTAAAAAGATATTTAAACATACATGAAACCATTGTTATAAAATAGGGACATGGATGATAAATATAACCCCAGTGAATACTTAAGAATAAACAATCTCGGGTAAGAACGAGATTGGAATAATCATCCCTTACCTTAGGTCCGATATGCTTCGTATGGATCCGAAACTCTTGTATAATGATTTAAATAATGTCATTGACTTATTAAATAATAATATTTATTGTTATGATATCATATATGTTTCACTTATAACTTTATATTACCCGTTCTTTTGTAAATTCCATATAAAAGCAGCGTTTTGGGTAAAATCATTTCATTTTTCGTATGTGTTTCGACTTGTCGTTCTTGATATTATAACGTATATCCTGATTTAAATAATTCTAGACTGTAAAACATGATTTATATATAATATCATAAACATTTGTATCATAGATCGATAAAAGGAATGAAATACACCGTTCATGGAGACGGTAGGCCGTACGTACGCATGAACGTTGTTTTCGTTTCCTTATTGAATTGAATGAAATTAAATAGATGACATACATATATATATATATACATAAATCCAGTAGCATTATTATTTCATATATTTCATTATTATTCATTATATATACTTTATAATCATTATTGACTGGTTAATCATGGAAAATGAATCTCATCGTGTTCCTGGATACGGTAGTCCGTACGTATGTATGAGCGATGATATCATTCCAATGATCGTGGAATTGTATTGAAGTGTATGTATAATATTAAATAATAAATATCAATTTACAATAATAATATATAGTCATCATTTTCACCATTATACCGATCAATTTAAGGAGGTGGTGGAAAATAGATTACACCACGGCGTGGAGACGGTATTCTGTACGTACACACGCGTGGTGATTTCGTTTTCCATAGGATGGATAGATAGTGAAATATGGTAGTTTCATACTAATAATAAAATATCAGTATATGAGTGATACTGATGTTATTACTTCATAATGAAACAACTAAAGAAGAAGAAGTTGAAGAAGAAAAAAACTTGAAAGAATCGGTAACATATATTACCTCTTCTTTGACACGGCTCTTTAAAACCTCCTATAATGGTATTAAAATTGGTCTTTGAAGAAGACAAGGACCTCTAGTATGTTTCTAGAAAAGTTTATATGGGAAATGGGCAGGGTTTGGACTAGCTTCAAGTCTCAAAATTGTGTGAGTAGAAGAGGGAGGAGATGCCATTTTATAAGGGAGGAGAGGGACACCTTTAGAAATATAAGAAAATATTAATTTATATTAAATCCCAACCCCACATAAAAACTCCCAAAATGACTAAAATCCTAGTATTAGATGATATAGGGTTGTAATATTATCAACCAATAAAATTTATACATGTTAAGAATTTATTTGAAACATTATCAACTTGATTTATCCTTATTTAATCAATTTAATTTTATTTGTGGAAATAACATTATAAATTTGAAATTATTATAAATAATTACTTATTTGTCGTGAATTTTCCTTAATTGGATAATTTATAACATTATAGACCATATAAATTTAAATTTTTAATTTTTAATTTTTTTTTTGATTTTTAAACAATTTTAGAATATGTTATTTTTATAAAATTACAATTGTGTCAATTTTGACATAATTCATTTATTTGAATTTAAATAAAAAATACACAGTAAATATGTTAGAAATAAAATATTTAATATATTCATATCATGTCATATTTATCTATAACATTAGGGTAGCACATTAAATAGTTCATATAATATTTATTTTAATTTTATTAAAACCATTTATTTAATATTTCTCTTAATAAAATAATTTCAACATCACTATTATGTCACCTTTAATGATAATTATTTTACCCCTAAAAATTATAAATATATTTATATGATGTATATAATTTTATTAGCTTTCTAGATACTATTCATGTTCGATGTTTCATGAAGTTTATCACAAAATTAAAATTAATATACTTATAAGATATAAGAAAGTTACATGTTGTCACTTTCTTTTCTTTTAATAATAATTAAATTATTTTCATGGAAAAAAGACCATTAAATGAATCTAATCCGACCCTTTGGTTATATGGGTCGACTTTTAGTCATCCAATAGGATTTTGGCAAGTGTTAGGGTAATTTTATAATCTTATTGTTACCTTTAATTACTCGATCTATCTTTAACTTTAGTAAATAAAAATTATCGTAGTTACTACTCATAATACCAAAAAAATAAAAGTATCCTACTGACATAATTTGGACCCACTGAATCCAAATATGGATTCCATTTTTTCAAATTCAATACTCAGAAGTTGCAGAAAATAAATTAAAATTAATCTCGTTGTCGAATAAAAATGGGTTTTTGTTTAAAACATTACAAAAGATTGAATTGATTTAACCTACAAATTCAATGTAAAATCAATGATAATGACATAAATTATATTAAATGGTAAAAAATATTCTATTTATACTTTAAAACCATTCATTATTATAATTTAACTATATAAATTATTACAATGAAAAAGTTGTTTTACTTAAAATATAGCGTGTTTTAACTATTCATTAAAATATGAAAGTTATCACAATAATATGAAAAATTTATCCAAAGTAAATTTTTATATCCTCATTCCGTCGAAGAATATTATTTTTTCAAATTGAACTTATAAACATGTCAGAAACTGGATTTAAAGTGGGTGTTCCATCAAATGGCGATAAAACAGCATTTTTTTAAAAATACATATTTTTCCCGAAAAATTTATTTTGTTCTCATACCATGTCATAGAAAATGTGTAAGATGAATAAAAATGATATAAAATTTAAAACGTAGTTAATTCTATTCATAACAGCTAGTTCGTGATAATATTATAACCATATATCATTGTTTAGTAAAACTCGGTATTGCGTACAACACACGCTATCGAGGAAGGTCGCAATTGCATGTAATGCAAGCCAAATCAGGGTTGCGTGTAGTGCAAGACTCCTTTGTTGTTGAATATTACAAAATAAAACCATATTTCGTTTTTACATTGAATATATATATATATACATACACAATCTATGATGCGTAGAATAGAAACTACCAAACAATGATGAAATTGTGTGTAACACGATCCAAGAATAATGTTGCGTATACTACAAGCTAATACGGTGTTGCGTATAGTGCAAGATAATCTTGGTGTATTTCACAAAAGATCATATGAAAGAAATTAAAAAGAATATATCTTATAAAATTTCGGGTTATTACATCTACCCCTGTTTTTATATTTAAACGACGAACGCAGGTCAACCACGAACATGTTGATCCGCATATTAATACGTTCTTGTAGGAGGGATTTTTTTTTGTATTTTGGATGATTCGGGGAATTGATCCATGTCAATTTGTTATTGTTTATTTTTACTTCGTTTAATCCTATAAATGGGAGCGGATCAACGCTGTGACGAACGTCAGTGAAGTTTTGTTCCTCATATTTGTTTTATTGCATTTATTCCCTTATTATTTTCACCGTGTGTTCTTCGCGTTCTTCATGGGGCAAGAAAAAACTGATCAATGTGCATCTGTTTTGTGATGCAACAGTCCCAAATTGAAGATTTGTCACCTCAATGACCTTGCGTAGGTGCGACAAAGATAGTGTATGATGACTTGTACCAGATTGTAAAGGGTCATTCATTGAGAGTTATTCACATGGGAGGATAGTTACACATATTTTGAGCTGATCGGAGGTCCAAAATCAATAGAGACAACGTCGGGACATCGGGGTGACTTGGAATTTGGAGTTTCGTGGCAATCAGACAGCGGGATCGATGAGCGGGGCAGTACGGGAGGTGCGCTAGTGAAGAGAATTGTTTCTGGAAATTTCCAGAATACACGGCGTGTACTTCCATAGGACACGGCATGTAGTGCTGGTGGTGGTGGCTTGGGTTTTGGGGTTCATATAACAATCACAGGGCATGTGACCTTGGTCACACAACATGTTAGACTTTCCCTGAAGCTCAGCGTGTATTTTGGGAAGTACACGGACACGGGTTGGACTACACGACATTAGGCGACACAACGTGTAAAGAATGGAAGAGGCGGCTACATGGATCTCGGAGTGTATATAGGTGGTACAAAGACACAGGATGGACTACACAACCATGTACTCCATCACATTTCCAGGTGAGGCTTGTAACGCGGGTCACCCCGTGTGCCGATTACACGGGTTGGAGTACATGAGTTGATGAACATGTACGGGCACATGGCCAGCATACATGAAGACATCCCCAGTCACTCTAACACGGCGTGTACATCATACTACTCGCCTTTGTACTCAGTTTTCTACATGACTAGCCTTATGACACGGGTCATTGTACATGGGCAGTACCCAGGGTTAAACTTCATGGTGTGTAACTTTTCTACAGGCAGTGTACTTTTTGGAAAACAACATGGTCCTCTTTTTCACCGTAACATGGAAGTTTATCATTTGGGTTAGTGCCCCTTCTTCTCGTTCCCCTGATGGTCAGACATTATTTCCTTCTACAGGAGTATGATCCCTTTAGCATGTCTTTCTGTTATAGAGTCAGGAATCTATCTGAGAGGCCCAGATCAATATCATCTATCCTTTCTTGACCCTAGGTGGAGTTCAACTTCAACATGACCCACTCCACCGGGCATCGATCCTGTACATAGAAGGTGAATTATGGATGAGTCGCGCTATCTTCCATTGTCCTGGAAGCGATCTTCATCTGTGTATCATGATCTTTCTCACTCAAAAGTGTATCTCCCGTAATGTGTGTGAGTACAACTCCTGGAATTTCACAACTACCAGTACTTCTCAGACAGACGTCATCCGAGATATAAGACTCGTGGAGTTTCTTCTACCAAAAGGAGTGCTTCATTTAATATTCGAACTGAATCCATATGATGGTAAGAAGTTGTGTGACTTGCCTCTAGACTATGGGTCTGAAATTTGAGTATAACTGGTAGGTGATATATGTTCTGTACACATATATTGTGCATAGCTAACTATAACTTTACTTTGTGTATGGATTTGTGGTTTTCGGGGTCCTCTACTGAGTATTTTTATACTCACCCCTGCACAGGCTTCACCCGCACGTGTCGTGTCTTGTGTAGACGAGCATCCATTTGACAGAGTCCATGGCGGTCCAGGATACGACCGAGTTTTCAGAGTTTCCTATAGGCTGAGGCGTTCCTACAGCTTTGAGTAGCAGTCCCATTACCTTTTTCATTTACAAGTTAGACGTTGCAGTTTTCCGACTCTTTTTTTGTGGGATTGTATTCTAGACCAGTTTTCTTTATGTATATTACATTTCGCTGCACTCTATTGGTAGGGTTTAGTCATATGCCTGCATTTTGTTTCTTAGTTTTTTTTCATTATATCAATTGGGGTCTTGGAGATGTGTGTGTCAGTACAGGTAATTAGGAAATGCCTCTGATGATAGTAATATGCCTACTCGTTGATAGTCACCAGCCCCTGGCCTATAGGAGGCGGGCATGGGTTGTCTCGACAAGGGCCCCACTGGGATGGGTCGTGAAAAAATGGTATCAGAGGTGGTCGGTTCAACCTTAAGACCAAGAGTCTGTGAGATTGGATTGGGAAAATGTTGTTAAGTATTTCGAGTTCAGCCTTTAGGACAGAGACTCCAGTGTGGGTGTTGTGCCTGACGTATCCATACTCTAGGAATCTGATAACCTGTTTTTAGACTCGGTACATGAAAATTCTAGTTTCGGGGAAATGAAATTATGGTAAAAGAATCATATATGAATGGTTTGTGCTTTCCATGTCCTTTTTTCAGCTATCCAGATATACTTATTGACTATGTTACATCTTGTTTCATTAAAGTATGCCTCCGCGATGTATAGCCGTTAGGATTCAGTAGCGTGATCACGAGGATAACCCCATCAGTAAAGATGCTTCGATACAGGGACCAGTCCTCCAGGCATTTCCACAAGGTGGTGCACCTGCTATGCCGCCACCAGTGGAGCAGCCCGTGGTACATATGGTACCGACCGACAATGAGCATATTCTTAGTGCACTCCATGGGTTCTACAGACAGATAACTCTTAGGTTTCGAGGCGAGCCTGATCCTCAGGCAGCTGAGGACTGGCTTGAGGTGGTGACAAGTGTATTCCGTCTAGTGAGGACACCGGAATTCTAGATTGTGATTCTAGGAGTGAGCATTCATTAGGGTTTGGCGGGATGATGGTACAGTCTGGCCGCACAGACTCACGATAAGGAGACTCTTTCATGGATGGAGTTTGAGAAACTCTTCAGGGAAGAGTTCTCTCTGGTTACGTGGAGTGCAGTATGCATCCAGGAGCTTCTCCAGCTCCAGCAGGGCAGTATTATAGTAGTTGACTATTTATCGAGGTTCAACAACCTCTCCCGATACTCGATGGATATGGTCAGGGATCTATACTTTAGAGCTCCATCCTTCGAGCGAGGTATAAGGAATGACATTTGAGCTAGTGTCATGCCTCTATGAATATTTACTTATCCTGGAGTTCTTGATCGATCCTTGGTGATCAAGAGCTTCTTGGTGGAGCAGAGACAGCTGACAATAGTGAGCAGTAGGCAGACTAGTGCAGAGACACAGGAAGCAGGGATTCGACATCAGACACATGGATCTGGATGTAGGAGACATCATAGGAGGACCCAGGATAGAGGATCGAAAGTCCAAGGCTCTCAGGATGGATCTAGTCAACCTAGGGAGAAGTGATTCTATGTGTGCGACGGTAGGGGATATCTCTCTACATATTGCCAAACCCGTCGAGCTGCTGAAAGTGAAGTGGTGGACGGACCACCAAGGTAGAGAAGAGAGTGGAGAAGATAGACCCTCCATTTGGCAGATGAGGAAGAGGAGCAGGGAGAGCTACGGGTGGTGGAATACGTTTCAACTTACATACACCACCACCCCTAGGAGGTCCACACCAGGCTCAGGGATGAATACAACTGTATGCGGTCAAGGCATATAACCCAGGGGCTCTAGGGTTGATTCGAGGTATAGTATATGTCATTTATACCATAGCTATCGTACTTATAGACATAGATTCCAATCATTACTTCATATCCAGTTTCTTGTCCGAAATATCGAGATTTCGGTAAAATAGTTGACTCAATACTTATGCTTGGAGACACTTATAGGAGGAGACTCGACGATCACGAACCTTTGCAGGCAGTGTGATCTTACCCTTGGAGGTGAGATTTTTGGTTGAACCTCTTGTTGGTAGCATCGATGCCTAATGACATCATTCTTTGTATTGACTGGTTATCTTCGGTCCATGCCTAGATTGACTGTTTTAGGTGAAGAGTGTGGTCTGTCTGCCGTGATGGAACGAGGTTTTTCTTTTTCAGAGAAAGGGAAACCCTGGAATCACAAAATGATATTATGCATAAGATGGTGCAGTCAATCGCAAATTATTTGGATATCCTTTCCCTCGGAACAGTGGATTTTTTGAGCTCCCAGTTCCCAGCAGTAGTGGCAGAGTATAGAGATGTAATTCCTAAAGATGTTCCAGGGTTACCTCCCCACTGGGAAATTGACTTCTGCATCGACTTACACACTAGGACAGTTCTTATTTCCTCACCTGTATATCGGATGGCTCACGTAGATCATCACAAGCTGAGGGTGCAGTTGGAGGATTTATAGAGAAATGGTTTTGTGAGACCCAGCGTTTCACCATGGGTGGCCCCACACTTGTTTTACATGAAGGCAGACGAGAGTCTGAGGTTCTGCGTGGATTACCGACACCTGAACTAGGTGATGGTGATGATATAGTATCCACTACCAATTATTGGTGAACTCTTCGATCATTTAAGAGTGGCACATTTTTTCTCGAAGGTTGACCTTCGATCAGGCTATCACAAACTTCAAGTGTGGGATGAGGATATACCGAACATAGCTTTCAGATGCCGCTACGATCACTATGAGTACTTGGTTATGCCTTTTGGAATGACGAATGCCCCTATAGTGTTCATGGGACTGATGAACCAGATCTTACAGCTGTACTTGGACTGGTTCGTAGGGGTCTCCATTGACGAAATCCTTGTGTACTCGGTGTCAGAGGAGGAGCACACGAGACAGTTGTGAATGGTCCTAGACATACATTGGGAGCACTAGCATTATGAGAAACTCTCAATGTGTGAGTTCGTGATTTAGGAGGTCCTCTTTCTATGACATGTCATCTTAGCAGATGGAGTAGCTTTAGACCCAGCAAAGGTGGAGGTTGTGTTAGCATGAGAGCCACCTCGGAACATGACATAGGGGCGAAGCTTCCTTGGATTCGCAAGATATAACCGGAGATTCATTCTTGATTTCTCTCAGATATCATCTCTGATGACAACCTTGACCAAGAAGTGTAAAACCTTTGTATGGGTGGAGATGTGGAAGTGGGCATTCGAGTAGTTGAGACAGAGTTTGACAAGCGCCTCAGTCTTCAGATTGCCGGAGTAGGGTGTCGAGTACATAGTTTTCCGCAACACATTAGGGACCAGGATTAGTTTTGTCCTAATGTAGAAGCAGGAAGTAACTGCTTATGGTTCACACCAGCTTAGGCCAGATGAGCAGAACAATGTGACCCATGATCTCGAGTTGGTTTTGGTAGTCTTCGCATTGAATATGTGAAGACACTACCATATGGGCCAGCGGTTTATCGTCTACTCTGACCACAAGATCCTCAGGTACATATATTCATAGAAACTATGAATCTATGATAGAGGTGTTGGCTAGAGTTCCTCAAGTAATATTATTTTGAGATTATCTAAACTATTGGGAAGTGGAAAAGGTGGTGGATGCTCTGAGAAGAAGATTGAGCTCACGTCTATTGAGTGAGGCAACAGAGTAGTTAGCCATGTTGTAGTTTTTCTTCATGGAAAGAGAAGATGAATCCTACCTACAGTAGATGGTTATCGCCCCTCCACTCTTACAGTGGGTTAGAGAGGTGCAGCTAAGAGATGTCGAATATGTGGCTTTACATCTCAGTAATCCGTAGGACGTCCTCCTGATGGATATTCACAAGGTTGGGAGCACATAATTCTTTTTAGAAGATGTACTGTTGTATCAGTGGCATTGCAAAAGGAGGTCCTGAGAGTGTTTCATACATCCCCCTTGGCGGTACATCCTGTAGTGGAAATGATGTACCAGGATCTTCGATGATTGTTCTGGTGGTCAGGCATGATGAAGGTAGTATTAGAGTTTCTTTCTCGATTCCTTATATTCCAGCAGGTGATGGAAGAGAACTTGGTTCTAGCATAATTACCACACCCCATGGACGTTACAGAGTGGAAGTGGGGTGGAATATCGATGGACAACATTACACGATTACCACGGATGTCCACGGCGCATGATTCCATCTAGGTGATGGTTGACTGACTCACCAAGTTGGCCCTATTCCTAGCATTCAGGGAGTAGAGTTTCGTAGAGAGCTTGGGATGCCTCTACATGCAGGTGATAGTTCAGCTTCATGGAGTCCAGTCGACAATATTCTCGGACTCAGATGAGTGTTTCACATCCCGGATGTGGAATGGATTGTAGGAGGCTTTTGGGACTCACCTACGCTTGAGCACAACTTTTTATCCCGATATAGATGGTTAGAGAGAGCAGACTATCCAGGTTTTGGAGGATATGTTGTGAGCCTCTATCTTGAACTTCAGTCACAGTTGGGAGGACCACCTACCACTGGTGGACTTTGCGTAAAACAATAGCTACAACTCCACCATTGGTATGACACCATTCGAGGCCTTGTATGGGAGAACCTGTCGGTCACTACATTGTTGGACCGACCCCAGAGAGATAGTAATCATGGGTCTAGAGTGGGTATGAGCTACAACCGATAAGTTTCAGGTCATTCAGGTGCAGATGAAGACTAAAAAAATACGGCAGAAGTCTTTAGCTGACTGGAGACGGAGACCTCAGGAGTTCGAAGAGGGAGACCACGCCTTTTTTCGAGTCTCAACATGATGAGGGTTACAGAGATTTGGAAGAGGTGGAAAGCTATCTCCTAGGTTCATCAGACCTTTATAGATACTATGAATCGATGGTGAGGTGGCATACCCCCTAGCTCAACTTCCATATTTTTATCAGGTACATTATGTCTTCCACATGTCGTAGCTGAGGAGGTACGTTCATGACCCATCGCATGTCATTGACTAGGGTGAGCTGGACATCATGGATGGAGTGACAATTACTAAGTACACGGTGTAGATCGAGGATCAGCATGAGATAATCCTTCATGGGATATTGATTCCCTTGGTGCATGTCTGGTGGCATCATGGGAATCTTCAAGAGAGAAAGTAAGAGCGGGAGGCCCAGATTCGTGCCCAATACCCACATAATTTTAGTAGCCTTTGTTTTGGATTTTCGAGGAGGTAAATACCCATGGTGGGGAGAATATAATGTCTTATGTATTTCATGTATTTTTATAAATATTATATGCAATTATTTCGAGATCAGGTGCGAAAACAACACATCATTTCGAGTACCAGTGTGCCGGAAATGGTGGATCGATTTTTTTTAAAAAATTTATTGAGTCGGCTCTTGTGCATGCCTGTGGATGTTTCCAAAAGGATACCCGAATTAAAAATATGAAGACACCATTGAATCCAGGATGATGAATTTACATATGAATGAGCCTAACCTCGACCGGCACGGGTCAAGGGAAAAAGTTAATTTTTTGATGTTTTACGTAAAATAAAATCTAATGTTTATTTTGGTTATTTTATGGAAACATCCACAGCAGCGCGATGATGGGGAATCTGTTTATCTAATTAATGACGTGTCATAATGAATCAAAAACAGAAACCCTGACTCATTAATGACACATTTTATTGGGATGTCAAATATGTTTCTCCTTTTATTTTGATATTCAAATATTCCTCATTAGCTACTGCTGAGAGAAATCTCTGGAAAATCTTCAGAGCGTTGGAGAAAAATATCAGCGACGAACGATGATGGATGGAAGTTGAGATTCATTGTGCCAATGAATTTGAAGGATTTCGACAACAACAGCAGTGCATACCTTTCGTCAATGATCAATCCTTTATTAATGTTAGTGGTCGTTATTTTATTCTTCTTCCACCATTTTTAAATTTAAACGACGAATGTGGATCAACCATAAATATGTTGATCCACGGATTCGTATGTTTTTGCGGGAGAGATTATTTTTGTATTTGGGATGATTCAAGGAATTGATCCATGTCAATTTATTGTTTTTGATTTCTTCCCTTTTTAAGCCTATTAACGGGACCATATCAACGCCCTGACGAACTACGGCGAAGGTTCGTTCATCAATTTTTTTTATTAGATTTCTTCTTGTTTTCTTTTCTCCGTACGTTCTTCGCATTTTTCGTGGGGTGAGGAAAAAAGGATCATTTATCATCCTTTTTTTGATGAACAAATCCCAAATTGAAGTTAGACACCTCAATGACCTTGTGGATGTGCGACGACGAAAGCAGACGACGACTCGGACCAGATCCTGAAGGGTCGTTCATCGAGCATTCTTCACACGAGAGGATCGATACACATATTTGGAGTTGATAAAAGGTCCATAAAAAATGGAGATGACATCAGGATGTCATGAAAACATGGAATCTACGGTTTTGTGGTAATCAGATAGCCAGATCGACAAGTGTGGCATCACGGTTGGCACGCTTGTGAAGAGCATCATTTCTGGAAATTTCCAGAATACAGAGCGTGTACTTCTAAAGAACATGTGGAGTAGTGATGGTGTCATCGACTAGGGTTTTAAGGTTCAGAGAGGAATCACGCGGCGTGTGAACCTGGTCACGTGGCGTGTTAGACTATTCCTAAAGCTCGACAGGTATTTTCGGAAGTGCATGGACACGGGTTTGACTACACAGCTTCAGGCGACACTGCGTGTGCATCATGGCAGATGCAGCTATACGGAACTCGGCATGTATTTAGGGGGTACACGGACATGAGATATAGTACACGACCATGTACTCCATCACACGGCCAGGCGTGGCCAATAACATGGGTCACCCCATGTTTCGATTACAAGGGTTGGAGTACATGGGTTGATGACCGTGAACGTGAACTTGGCCAGCATACACAGAGCCAAACCCAGTCACTCGGACATGGCATCTACATCAAACTACATTCCATGTACTCAGTTTTCTACATTAACATCCATACGACATGGTCCGTTGTACACGTGCAGTACCCGAGGATAGACTACATGTCGTGTAACTTTTCTACACGCCGTGTACTTTTTGGAAAATGACATGGTCCTTTTATTCACCATAACTGGGACATCTTTCGTTTGGGTTAGTTCCCCTTCTGGTCATTCCCCTAATGGTCAAGAATCATTTCCTTCTACAGGAGTATGATCCCTTCAGCAAGCATTTCTGTGATAGAGTCATGAATCCGTCCGAGAGGCCCGGATTGAAATCCTATATACATTCTTGACCATAGGTAGAGTCTGGAATCGACATGACCAACTCTACCGGGCATCGATCCTCTATATAGTAGGTGAATTCTGGATGAGTTGTGGAATCTGTCATGTCCCTGGCAGTGATCCAAATTGGTGTATCCTGATCTTTCTGACTCTAGAGTGTGTCTCTCATAATGAGTGTAACTACCTATCATTTAATTTCTTAACGAAAAACACTTCTCGGACAGTCATCATCAGAGCTATAAGACTCATAGAGTTTGTTCTCCCAGAACGAGTGATTTGTGGAATCTTTGAACGGAATACCTATGGGGTTATGTGGTTGATCGGCTTGTATTTAGACTACAGGTATGGATTTTGAGTAAATCTGGTTGGTGCAATATGTTATGTGTATCTATAATGGGTATAGATGACTGTACCTTTACATTTTGTACTGCTTTGTTGTTTTTGGGGTCCTCTACTGAGTATTGTTATACTCACCCCTGCACGGGCTTTCCCATCTTGTGTCGTGTCTTCTACAGATAAGAAGCCTTTTGACTGAGTCCTGGGCAGACCAGGACATAAAAAGGATTTCTGAGTTTTCTATAGGACGAGGCGTTCCTACGGCTTCGAGCAGTAGTCCTAGAACATTTTTCCTTCATAGGTTGGATTTTAAGTATTCAAACTCTTGTTTTTTGTGGGCTTGTATTCAAGCCTAGTTTACATTTAGTACATTCATTTCTGTTGCAATATGTCATTTGGGCTTAGTCGTATGCATGAATTGTTTTTTCACAATGTTTTTTTCATTTCAGCACTTGGGTTCTTGGAGATGTGTGTGTGTGTAAAGGTACTCTGGCAATGCCTCCCATGTTAGTAATATGACTACTTGGTGCTAGTCACCAGCCCCTAGCCTATTGGAAGGAGGCTTGGGGAGTCACTACACGGGCCCCACTGGGATGGGTCCTGACATAGAGTTCCAACTAGGCATGCCTTATAAAGAATACATTATGTAGATTTTTGACAGCAAAAAGAATGTGTAACATAATCAATGAACATTTATCTTGAATGTCCATTAGATAAATAATAATATAGAAGATGAAAAATTTGGGTTTGAATAATTTTTATTGAAGGAATAACATTTCATTAATTATTTTACATGTAATAATTTTTAAAGAATAAATTATTTATGGTGTATAATGTAATACATAATACCCTACTACAGGAAATAAAAATTACATCCCCAATCTATTACATAATTCACACTCAAAATATATTATATTTATGAAATTATGTAAAACTAAAAATCTAATTATAATTATACCAAATTAAAATCAATTTAATATTTACAATTTCAATATTAGTATATAAATAATCTTTCTTATTTTTTAAAGTAGTAAATATTTTAGGGAAGAGGTTAAAATATTGTTTTTATCATATCAATATCTTTTAGGAAATTATCATTATATAGGAAAGACCTATCTATATCTAAAACATAATAATTGATAAAATATATTATATTGGATTAAAAATGTATAATTAAATAACTATTCTTAATTTATTGATCCCATGATTAACATTTTATGAAATTACGTATTATTTTCCAAATTATAGTAACATTTTGTTTGTATTTTCATTCAACTAATGACTATTGTGGTAAAATTTTCCTTCTATATATCTTATAAATAAATACAAAATTTATTTTTATAAATATAATAAAATTTCTATATTCATAATCAATGAAGTTGATTATTCACTATACATATAATGTTTATTCTTAAAAATACACTTTTTCAGAAAATAGGTTTGTACGTGTTACACTCGCTAATGGAAACATAAAAAAATTTAAACGATGAAAATTTATTTTATAAAAAAAATTATATAATTGGATTTAATGGGTCTAATGTTTTTAATGATTTTCATGTTTTTTAAAGAATTGAGAATGATTCATACAATAAAAAACAAGTTTTAATGATAAAACTAAAAATAGAAAATAAAAAAATTAATCAGGAGAGGGTCTTGAAAAATGATAAAGAATAATAATATACAATGGTAGTGATATTATTGGACTTATCAAATCACCCAATATATTATTTTTGACCATGTTTTCTTCATGACTTTTGAAACATGATCTCTCTTTCTATTTTCCAGACATTTTAAAAAATTACATTCTCAACACTTCAAAAAGGGGCTTATCACCACCCTTTCAGTATTTCTAAAAAACTAAAATTTATTTTGAAAATACAACCTTATTCAGTAGACTAAAATCACTTTTCACCTTATTCATATTATCTTAATAAAATATTTTCCTATGTTCTCCCTTTCATAGGATTTATTCAATGGAAAAACCAATTCAACAACATAGGTAATGTTTTTTCTAATTTATATTATTTCTTATTCTAAAATTATGATTAATTTGTAAAAATTAATGTATATAAATATAGTGAAGTTTCGAATAATTTATCTTTTAAGCTAATGGAATTAGAACCAACAATCATTCTTATTTTCCTTATGGAAAATGAAAAAAATAGTTCTCCATGTTTGTGGAATACTACATCCATAAAGCATCATGCTTCATTTTACATAATCAAAATAAATTAATGTTCACAATTTTATATTTAATAAATACACATTATTTTTATAATATATTTTATAATTTTTAATATATAACATACTCTATATTTTTATCTATATTGGATAACCCAAATCATCATACATGCATACGTTTTGATGATGGCATCTATGAAATGATTGATTTTGTTTTCGAGTACTTAGCATCCTTTCATAGATAATACATGGAATGATTTTAAATGATAAATATTAATTTGAAGAGTTTTCTATGGTTCTGTTATGTAAAATGGAATAACCTGTCAAAATTATATGCAGTAATCATCTACGGTAAATTCCACAATCTAGAAGAGCATTCTAGGATAAATAATGATCTATTCATATTATTTAATAAAATATTATATAAAATATTATTTTTTTACCCATTTATAATATATAGATTACGTAGTAATAAATTATAAATAAGTTCATTATAATTATTTTATAATTATATTGATTCTAAATTGCATCATAATCATCTCTTAATTATGATATGTTCTTTTTTATTCATTCAAACCACCCACATGAACAGTGATATAAATTTCTATGATGGATGAGAATGAGATTTTAGTTTCATGTAATATATGATATAAATATGTGGATAAATAATTTTTTAGTTATGGGAGTGTAATAAAAAATTATAACTCATTATTTAATTAAACAGTATTCATTCTCAAAGAATAGTAGAAATATGTAAATTGTCGAAATTATGTATGAGGATTGATAAATAACACCATTAAAGGAAGTTAAGTGAATCTAAATAATATATTTTAGTACATTGTATACACAAGGAGTTGTTATCTATTATGAATAAAGGAATAAAAACAACAATATTTAGAAACTACTTTAAATAATCATGAGTTTATAGACAGAATATTAAATATGGATAATAACTAATTAATATATATTTATAGATTATTTGTAAATAAATTTTATAAAATCTTTATAAAATTAATTATAACATTCAATTTTATTTTTCGATAGTTTTTAGATTCATTTTCTTTATTGGATGTTAAGAATTAATGTAAGGGAACATTCTTCTAAAATTCCTTTTATTGAGAAACATTTTTCATTGTACACCAAATTTTAATTATATCCTGTATATTCTGCATATATGTTTTTTGATTCATTATTTTTCTTTTATTCATGGTATTTTATGTATAATTAGAATTTATATTTTCGAAAGGGTTTTTTATTTTCATGTAACCTAATAATAAAAATGCAACACCCCAACCCTGGTTACCTAGTTTCGGTTCATTATTACATTATATTGGCATGATCAAAAGAATTCATGTCTACAAAGATATAGAAGATAATTACCTTTGAAGTACTAGATACGTACATAATATTTACGTTATATAATGAAATGGAAAACCAACAATATTGTGTCCCATTTGAACACACTAATATACATTAACTATTCCTGTAAGTTAATTACAATATAATTCTTCCTATCCTGGAAAAAATAAAATATATGAAATGTGTGAGCTCATATGCTCAATAAGGATAAAAATATTTCATAAAGTATTATAAATAAGCATAAAAATTTATGGAAGTGTATAATACTAAAAAATAATTATAAACATAAACAAAAACATATTATGGAAATTATAAATGACATAATTCCATTTACTTATTCACTTGGATATTCTACTAGTCGAATCATACAATGTACTATAAATAGATAATTTCATAATGATTGAATGAATAATGTAGGGCTTCATACCCACATACTCAAGGCCTCCTACAAAGACTACAAATAAGATTTTTTCAAAACCTTGTGCCATGACACTAGTTTGTCTCATGAGACCAACCGATGTATCTACAGGTCTCATGAGAAAAATGAGTGTCTTGAAAGAAGGCCTTTAAAAAATATTATTTTTATTCTTGGAACAAGGTTGTGACTATGTGGTTATGATGTCCTTCATTATGCATTCCATCATTATGAAATTAGGTATTGATATTAAATGTGATCATTCTATTAGTAGAATATCCATGTGAATAATTAAAGGAAATTATTTGATTTATTTTTCCCATATTATTTTAAATTTTATGTTTAAAAGGCTTTTGTTTTAGTTTGAGACATTTCCATAAATTTTTATGCTATATTTTCATCCTTACAGAGCATCTGATCTCACCCCTCTTATATGTTTTATTTTTTCCAATACGTGAAAATGAATATTAAGATTAACTTATAAGAATATTATATGGGATATGAGTGTGTTTACAGTGGAAACAATGTTGTTGTTTTATAATTTAATAATGTAATGTAAAACTTATGTATGTATGTAGTACTTCCATGGATACGAAACTAATTGTTCTTTGGAGAATTAATCTCTTGTGATAATGCCAATGTTATGTAATAATGCACTAACTCTAGGTAACTAGGGTCAGGGTGTTATAGTTGGTATCATAGTGAGTTTAGTACATGCCTTATAAAATAGATTTAGAAAATAATTAGTAATAGAACATTACCATGAGATAGTCTATTAGGATTAGTATTGAAGAACTTACAAGAATTTTGGTAATGTAGATATTTTATTACTTTTCTATGAAATACATCCATGTCTGTATATGAGCAGGTAGAGGCGGCTCTGGAACAGATTTACCTAGGAGTGAAAACACCAAAAAGGAGTTTCGGGCTTGACCTGGGGTATCATGGTGCATGAAAATGAGCACTAATTCACTCTTGGTTAAGAAAATACTAGGAGATATGCATAAGATAATTCACATTTTCATTACAAACCATTAATAATGATTTATGAAAAAGTACCTCTGTAAAGGATTCATATTTTTATTATTATGGATTATATGCATAAACTACACAATTAATGAAAGGTATTTTACTAGTGTGGAAATAAGTTTTGTGATTCATAAACTAATATAATGTAATCCATCATTTAGAAATGGATCTTAGTTTAAATAATGGAAACTGTATCAACGCACACAATCCATGTAGGGATTTCAATACGACTCATGATAATTATAGTGGAGAGGGTGTTGCAATCGGTGTTTAACAACTTATAACCATACTGGGAATACATAATAAGGATATTAATAATAACCTTACCTGTTTGGAGCACCCTTATCCTCAATGAAGAGAATAAATGGCAGG
Source organism: Viscum album (assembly GCA_963277665.1). NCBI lineage: Eukaryota > Viridiplantae > Streptophyta > Magnoliopsida > Santalales > Viscaceae > Viscum > Viscum album. The sequence continues at coordinate 649,316,385 of OY728153.1, forward strand.
TCGCTTCATGAGGAAAACCCCACAAACATTCAATGGTACTACAAATCCATTTGTATCTAATGAATGGATATGTATCTTAGAGAAAATATTTAATGCTTTAGGGAGTAGCGAAAGGGAAAAAGATGTCATGAATGTTTATCGACTCATGAGATATGTAGATCAATGGTGGTCATTAATTCAAAACACAAATGATGATGAAGAATTTTAAAATATGGAATATAGGGATTGTAAAGTTATTATCATAGAAAACTACATTCCTCGTGACCATCAAGCGGATTTGGAAAGACTATTTCTATGTCTAAGGAAAAATGAGGATGAGAATGTTGAAAAGTATAATGCTAACATTACAAGGGTAGAATATAATGCAGAAGATTATATATGTAACCCAAGGAGTAAAATTGATTAATTTTTTGATGGTTTAAAACTATTTATCAATTCAGCATTAGTCTCACAATCATTCTCATGGTACAATGATATTGTCTCGTGTACTATCAAGATTGAAATTTTATTTTCTAAGTCATTTGACTTTAAAACAAATCATTAGAAGAAGATATAAGCTGAACACTTTGAAAATGGAAATAAGGGGAAGAAGGAAAAAAGTTAAATTTTTATCCTATGGAAACTGAGGGAAGGAACACCCTAGTAATTTCCAGAAGAGAATGGAAGTCTGCGATTTTTGTGTTGAAAAGGGCCACCAAACTTGTGATTTTAAGGGAATGAATGAAGTTTTCAATGTTGAATGATACAATTGTAGTGAAATGGGGCATTAAAAAAATGAATGACTTATTCTACAAGGAAAATTACCTCATAAAAGTCCCAAGGAGAATGGTAAACATTATGTGATCACTACCTTTGAGGTTGAATCTCTAAATGACGTGGTGGAATATAATTTAATTCTTTCCTCAAATTTATCCAATGCTTTATTTATTTCTGGATCATCACATTGTTTCATATATACATAGTTTTCTAGTAAAATTAGATATTTTTAATTTGATTTAACAAGGGAGTTGTCAGTCAAAACATAAAAGGGAAGTATCATTGCAACAATGTTTTTCAAATCAGTTCCCATTAAGTCTTATAAAAATGCTTTATCTTCTAATCTCATCGTCATACCCATGATTGAATTTCATTTAATCCTACGTATGTATTGGATTTTGGACCATGATGCGAAAAGATATTGTTAGAAGAAGGAGGTCACAATTTTTAATGAGGATAAGGAATACCTTATCTTTAGAGAAAAAAATCACCATCTGATTCTCATATAGATCCACCCCCAATTGATATAATAAATTCAATTATTGGAGAGGAAGAGAGTGAAATAACTATAGGTGTGGAAATTAATGTTCAAATTGGGGAAGTAACAATTGTGAAAGAATATGTTGATGTGTTTTTATAGGATTTACCTGGACAACCTCAAGAATGAGAAATTGTGTATTCCATTGATTTAATTCTTATTTAAAAACCCATATCGATGACCCCTTATAGGATGAAAACTGTGGAATTAGAGGAACTAAAGAAACAACTAGAGGAATTGAGTAAGAACAGATTTATTCTCACTAGTGTTTCTCCAAGTGGATCCCCTGTCCTTTTTGAAAAGATGAAAGATCGATATATGAAGTTGTGCATTTAATACAGGGAGATCAATGTCATAAAATTAATGAACAAGTATCCCCTACCTATCATTGATTATTTATTGTATCAACTTCATGGAGATCAAAAATTCTCAAATATTGACTATTGATCTAGATATCATCAATTGTGTGAAGAGGGAAGACATTCTGAAGACAACATTTTATACCAGGTACGGACATTATGATTTTATAATAATGCATTTTGGACTGACTTATGCACCCTCTATCTTCATGGATCTAATAAATAGAGTTCTCAAAGAATATCATGATGAATTTTTAGTGGTATTTATTGGTGATATCTTGGTATAATCTAAAATCATCGAATATCATGAAAATAATTTGCGCACTTTTATAAAGACTCTTAAGAGAATTGAATTATATGGGATGTTTTGAAATATTGAATCTTGGATTTAGTAGATTTCGTTTGATGGTAATATTGTCTCATAGGATGGAATCCTTGTTGATAAATTAAGGAAAATGGAAGTCCAATAATGGCTAGCACCAATGAGTATAACCGTGGTATGCAGTTTTATTGGATTAGCTTGTTTTTATTGGTGTTTTGTCCAGAATTTTGTCTGATTAGCTAACCCATTAACCAAGTTCACAGTAAAAGGTGTTAAATTTGGTTGGAAAAAAGAGTGTGAATAATTTTTTAATGAATTTATGAAAATTTTAGTCAATGCTCATATATTGACTCTTCCATCTGGGAATGATGGGTATTTAATTGATAGTGATGCTTCAAAGAAAAGAATCGTTTTTTCCTTATGCATAATGATAGGGTTGTTGCTTATGAATCACAGGAGAGATAAATTCATGAATAAAATTATCCTATTAATGATCTTGAGTTATTAGTATTAATATTTTCCATAAAGATATATAAACACTATCTCTTTGGTAAAAAAGAGAGATACATACTATTCAAATGAGTTTGAATTATATTTTTTCACAAGAAGAAATCAACATGAGTAAAATAAGATGTCTTGAACAACTCAAATATTATGATTTTACTACACACTACCTCCCATGGAAGGAAAATAAGGTGGTGGATGCTTTGAGCAGAATGTATATTCTTGTTTTGAACATGATGAAAGTTGAAAGGGATCCTATCTTTATGGATCAAGTAAATTTGGATATGGGAATAATCATGGAAGGTGAAACATAAATACCTTTTTGAATGGTTTCCAATCCATCATTACATGAAAGGATAAAATTTTCTTAGACAGATTATGAGGTGTTTCAAAAGAAAATTAAAGCTGATAATGATGGGAGATTTATTGAATTCATATATGAAAATTTAATTTTGAAATTTGGGAGGAGGCTTTGTGTTCCCGATATACCGGATCTAAAAAGGGAATTGTTAGATGATTCTCATAGATACAATTTATCTATACACCATGGTAGCATTATAATTTATAGATATTTGAAGGAACATTTTTGGTGGTACAATATCAAGGGGGATATTGTTGATTATGTGTCAAGACATATAGTTTGTAACAAGTTAAGGATGGAAGACAACATCCATGGGGAGTCATGAACCTATTCTCATACCTGTGTAGAAATGGGTTGATATTATGGTGGAATTTTTCATGAGACTACAAATGAATCCTAGAATGAATGATGCAATGTAGGTCTTTGTTTAAATTATTAACCATTCAGCACATTTTATTGCAATAAGATATGAATTACCAAATGAATGTTTATCCAGAATACATATTAATGAAGTTGTAAGATTTCAAGGAGTACCCCTATATATTTTTTATGATCATGACCCCCTTTTACAACATGATTCTGGAAAAGTATTCAGAAGGACTTGGATACAAAACATTGATTTATCACTTCCTACAAACCTCAAATTGATGGACAATAAGAATGAACTATTCAAACCATAGATGAAATGTTGAGATCTTTCTCACATGACAGTCAAGGTATGTGGGATCTATATTTATCTCTGGTAGAATTATCTTATAAAAATAGCTTCCATTGAAGTATTAAGATGGAACCATATGAAGAATTATATAAAAATAGATGTCACACACCGACTTGTTGGGTTGATGTGGGTGAAATAAAATTGTAGGGCCAGAACGTGTTAGGTAAAAAATGGGAAAGGTGAATAGTATAAAACCCACATCAAACCATCTTAAAGTAGGAAAAATTGATATGCCGATAACCGAAGATAGGATTTGGAATTTCATGAATGATATAATTTTATTTCTTGAAGGTGTCTCCATGGAAGGGTGTTTTACGATTCAGTAAGAAGTTTCAATTAGGTCTCAGGAAAATAAGATCTCTTGAAATTGAAGAATGAATTAGAGTTGTAGCTTACCATTTGGTTATGCATCTAAGTCTCTATAATGTTCATGATGTGTTCAACATATCATTGTTTCAAAAATAAATGACTGACCCAATGCTTGTTCTAAATACCAATAAATTTCCATGTATTTTTCTTGTTATATTGGAATTTTATGAGTCCGCGAAAATTAAAGGTGCGTGATTCTGAGGCTCGGTGTGCCCAGAATAGATTTCTGAACTTATTTTAAGTACGTTCATTATACGTGCTAGCGGGTTTTTGTAACTTTGGAACTGTTTCATAGAATTAGAATCTGAGGGCACCATTGAACTCCTAGTTCCGATATTCTCTTAAAGAGACATGCACCTCGACCGTAGTAGGTCAAGGGTGAAAGTTAGATTTTGTGTTTTGTCATGGAAATAAAAATAAAATAAAGAACAACTTCTATTTTATTTTTATAACCACTTATTTGAATTCTAGTGTTGGGGAACACCCGAGCCCCACATTAATGTGGGGATGTCCCTTGGAATCCTCCCATTTAATTTTTCCAACACAATACAATTAATTGTACAATTTAATTGTTCCAACACAATACAATTAATTATGCCATTTAATTATGCCAACATAAATTAAATTAATAATATTATTTCTATTATATTGGATCCTTTTTCCTTTTATATTATTAGTTAGAAAAGGATAATTAGGAGAGAGCCTTGGAGGACTTTGGAAAAAAATTCCCTCTCCAATGAAGAATGATCTCTCCAATGAAGAACATACTTCGGAATCGATGAACGAGGAACCGACACCGAGCCAGGATCGGAAGACCTTGGTGGAAGCAAGGAACAATCAAGTACCTCAATGAATTCTTCTTCTTCCTCATGCCTCCTACTTCGGAACCTTCAAATTTGGGATTGTAGTTTTGATTACCCCTTACCTGTTCTTGAAGTTCTTCATGATTCAAGAGAAAATAAGTTGATTGCTATCATCCTAACATGGAGAGAGTGGTCCAAATGAACACTTCCCGACCACTCTGCAACCATTGTAAATTTTAATGGGCTTGAAATAGTGGTGACATCCCAACATATGTTCAAAAATCATCAGAACAAATAAAGGGCCACCGAGGTTCCCTCGATGACCCGAGAAATGTCACCTGGTATGCAGAATCCGTAGCCTTGTGCTGTGGCAGCGAGGGTAGGGTGGTTGGCTTGCTGCCAGCTGCTGGTGAAGGATCAGCACGCGACTGCAACATGCGGAGGAGGATGGTTGTCCAGCCAGCAGCGAGCCCAGCGTGCCACTGCACCTTGGGTCGAGCCTGAGCCAGCGGGATTGGTCAAACCCAAGGCCGGACCTGGGTTGGGCAACCCGAACCGAGTTGGGTTGGTCCAGGACGAGTCAGGCCAGGTCAGTCTAAAGGGGTCAGACCGGACCCAGACCCACTTCAACCCCTTTTTATTCATTCAGCCATATCATGAGCTACATGGTTCTATTTTATGAACTGTCTACGACACATGGAACCTTTGATAAAGACGGTCCTTTTGATAAACCCCACTTATGTTTTTGATAAAGTTGGGGCATGCCCGAGTTAGATGGAGCACAAATTCAACCGGACACTCGCGACTGAAATTCCAACAACTTATAGACCGGATGTCTGGATGACACACCATCTATTAAGTTGAGACCCCTTTTCCATGAAAGTCCTTTTGGATACTTCTTTGTGGGAATTTCTGGAAATTGGAGTATTCGACTTATGGCATAAAAAGCCAACACTCCCAAAATCAATCGATCTTAGAGGGGGATCCCTATAGCTAGTTGTAACATGAGAAGAAGATCCTAAGTAGGTATATGATTTGGGATACTATGTGGGTCTTTGCATTGGGATCCTATGTGTTTATGTGCTTTGGGAACTTATTTGGGTTTTTGTTAGAGAGTTCCACTTGGATCCACTCAAGGAATCCATGTGGGCTTACTATAGGATCCTAAGTGGGTCTTCTATACTAGGATCCTATGTGGGTATGATGTACTAGGATCTTACAAGGGTCTAATAATTTAGGATCCAACGTGGGTCTACATCTTAACAAATTAATATGATTCAATATTTACATATAATAATCATTACTATAGTACCGAATTTATACCTTATGTGAGATGAGTGATTACCTATGTGGTACTTACATTTGTGGCATTGACTTCGTGGTGATACCTTTGTGTTATTATTATATGTGGCATTACCTTTTTGGTACTAACACTTTTTGGGGTGACTGTTGATGTATTATTTCCTTCGTGGAGAAGTTGTACTTTGGATATGGTTTTGGGCCTTGATTTTCTTCATGAATGAGATGTGTATACATGGTAACATAGGTATATGTATGGAAATTTACCTAAGAAGGGTTTTCAGTTGATTTCAAGCTTTGTGGGTTATAAATTGTGGATTTTGTGAGACATTTGAGGGTGTCGGGGTCCCAATTGTGTATTGTTATACTCACACCTTCACGGGTTATGCCAACACCTTGTTGTGTTTGGTGCAGACGATGGATATCACTGACTTAGGATGAGGGTACCAGGACTAGAGGTAGCTCGGAGGTGGACCATAGATAGGGCGTGCCGTAGAGACGAACATTCAAGAGCTATACCTACCCTTGAAGTGAGATCATAGGAGGGTGTTCATAGGAGCTGCTCAGTTTACATGTACTTCCCAATTTTATTTTGCATTCAAGTTGGGCTTGTTTACACTCTTTTTACTATACAATATACTTTTTATCATATCATGTTGTGTGATTTTTTGTCTGTGTTACATGATTTAAATGAAATGCCTTCTTGGATTTTGGGAATATGCCTTTCAGTGTTACTCTCCAGCCCCTGACCAATGGATGGCGGCCATGGGGTAGTCACGGTACAAGCCCTAGGGGACAGGTTGTGAAAATTGGTTTTAGAGGAGTCAGTTATACTGTATAACAATGGAATCTGATCTTTTTAACGGAAATAGGGTTAATTGTAGTGAGTGTAGTTACGAGTTTAGGGAATCCATTGTTGGTTCGGTGACCGATGTATCCATACATCAAGACCCTGATTTTCAATTTCTGACTCACCACATGAAAACACTGATTGCGTGTGAGTTCCAAAAAGTTTTCTTTGTGAACTCTCTGATTTAGATCACCAGGTATAACTAACTGATTATGGCACACCTATTTGTTTTCAGGATGCCTCCATGCAGAATGATAGCTATGGTTCAGGTAATAGTAAGCGATGATATCCCACTGAGCGATGAGGACTCGGTGCAGGGCCCTTTATCAGTTGGGGAACGATCGGTACCATTACCCATTGGGCCACCAAATCCACCAGTCACAGAAGTAGATGGTTCACACCACTTGAGCATGATTCATGAGTTATAGAGCTAGGAGACACCCATGTTTAGGGGTGATACGGACCCCCATGAAGCTGAGGATTGGTTGGAGGCTGTGGTGAGAGTCTTTTGACTGGTAGGGACACCAACTAATCTCATGGTGATCCATACCGCCAGTCTTCTCTAGGATGTAGCAGGCAGCTGGTGGAGTTTGATGCTCCACGTTCACAACAAGGTGAAACTTCATTGGACAATCATTAAGAGCCAATTTTTGGAAATTTTTGTCCCAATGACCCTTTGCGCAGTGTACATACATGAGCTTCTTCATCTGGAGAAGGGAAGCATGACTGTGGCTCAGTACTCTGCGTCGTTCACCGACCTCTCATGCTAATCCACTGATATAGTGCGGGACCCATTCTTCCAGGACAGACCTTTGAGCAGGGAATCATGTGGGAGATCAGGTCTTTGATGATTTTTATTAGCATCCCGATGTATGTGGGAGTGTTAGAGCAAGCCCTCTTAGTTGATAATTTTCTTGCTGAGAAATCACCGGTATGGAGACCCACCATCGTGCGTCACGTAGAGGATTCTTCTGCTTCTTGTAGCAGACATATGTCACAGAGATCTAAGAGGACCAGAACTATAGGTGAACAACCACATGATCCAGGTTCGGTTGTGCGGGGCACCGAAGATGGATCCAGTCGTGCGAGGAGCAGGCAGTTTTACACATGCGGTGTACAGGGTCACATGGATCTTGACTGTCTGACCCTTCATATGGATGATTTGAAGACAGTCAATGGACCACCCAGGAAGAGACACAAGTTTGACCAAGAAGGTCCATAAAGAGAATACGGACGTGGCAGAGGAGCTTTTTGTGCATATGGTGGTAGGAGATGATTCATGGTGTTACCGCCACTACCACTAGGTGCTCCACCCCCACCATATATAGGAGGTTGGTAGGGGCGAGTTCATCTCTAGGAAGATGAGGCATATGGCCATGGAACTCTAGAGATTATATGAGGTATGATCTATGTCTATTACACCTTAGCTGCAGTACTTATAGACACAGAATCCATTCATTCTTTTATTTCGATGACCGTCGTTCTGACCTCGAAGATTCCAATGGATTTGTTGGACCTATCCTGACAGCTATAGACTCTTATGGGAGAGGATTTGATGATTAAACACTAGTTCTGGCAGTGTTAGCTTACTCTAGGAGGTGAGAACATCATGTGGTGTCTCCTAGTAGCAGAGTCGTGGCCTTACACCGTCATCTAGGGTATGGACTAGTTATGTTCAGTCCATGCTCATATTGTCTGTATTAGGAGAAATGTGTGGTGTGTCCGTACTTATGGGAACATGTTTACCTTCAATGATGAGATAGGAGCATGTGTATCAAAGGATGGAATTATAGTGAAGAGAGTACAGCCGATCCGTCATTAGTTGTCTAGACATACCCTTGGTGCAGTTGATTTGGAGAGTCCAATCTATCCTGTAGTGGTGGACTGGTATGCAGATCTCTTCCCTGATGATGTTCTAGGTCAACTTCCTCATATATAGGTTGACTTTTACGTTGAATTTTTCCCCGAGATTGAATCGATATCTACACCAACGTATAAGATGTCTCCCATGGATCTGCATGATATGCATGTACAATTGGAGGATTTGTAGGGGAAGAGGTTCATACGGCCCAGTGTTTCTCCTTGGGCAGCCCCTATTTTTTTCTCCAAGAAGACGGATGGGTTCTTGAGGCTTTGTGTTGAATATCGACACTTGAATCATGTGGTCGTGATAAACAAGTACCCACTTCTGAGTATTGACGACCTCTTTGAGTAGCTAAATGGAGCACAATGGTTCTTGAAGATATACCTCAAATCAGACTATCACCAGCTCAGATAAAGAGACGAGGTTGTCCAGAAGATGGCTTTCAGATGTCGGAATGACCACTAAAAGTTCTTGGTCATTCCATTCATTGTGAGAAACACTCATGTAGTGTTTATTGGACTCAGGAACATGATATTTCAGCCATACCTAGATTGCTTTGTAATAGTCTTCATCAAAGACATTCTGATCTACTTAGCTACTGAGGTGGAGAATGCCTTTCATTTGAAGTTAGTTCTAGACACACTCCAAGAGCACCAAATTTATGGTATGCTCTCGATGTGCTAGTTCTATATCTGAGTGGTTCACTTTCTCAGAATTGTCATCTTGGAGGATGGTGTTTCGGTAGATCCATCGATGATTGAGGCGGTACGTACTTGGGAGCCACTCAAGAGAGTGACAGAGGTATATAGTATCCGGGGATTGCCCATATACTATCGGAGGTTTGTGACATATTTCTCTAGATTTGTAGCACATTTATCAGTGTTGAAGAAGAAGGGGAAACCCTTCATGTTGTTGGAGAGATACCAGATGTGTTTTCAATAGCTTAGGCAGAGACTGATCAGTGCCCTCATCTTGAGGCTTCCGAAGGAGAGCATTGGGTATGTTGACTATAGTGACACATCTTGGACCAGGCTCAGATGTGTCCTAATGTAGGAGTGAGCAGTTATCAGTTATGGTTCTAGATATCTGAGACAACATGAGTGTAATTATGCTACCAATGACCTGGAGTTAGCAGAAGTGGTCTTCACCTTTAAGATGTGGTGACATTAATTGAAGGGTGAACACATTACAATCTACATTAATCCCAAGAGTCTCAGGTATATATTCTCTCAAAAGGACCTGAAATTGAGGCATTGATGTTGGTTTGGGTTCCTCCAAGACTATGACTTCGACATAGTCTACACTCCTGGGAAGGGGAACATTATCCCAGATGCACTCTGTAGGAGATCTGGTATACAACTACTTGGTGAGGCGACAGAGGAGCTAGACACTTTGCTGATATCCTTTATGGATCATGATGTAGTAGCTTTTCGTCAGACTCTTAAAGTCACTACCTGACTTCTTCAGTGATTCAGTGATACATAGTGTGAGGACACTAACTGTGAGGTATGACATGTTCATATATCCATAGGGTAAGACCCTGATGGATTTTCTGAATGTTGGGAGGATGTGACACTCTTCAGAAGATGTACTATGGAACCATAGTCTCTTTGGTAGGAAGTGTTGAAGGAATTCCACACATCCCCTCTGGCGGTACATCCAAGAGTTGCAAATATGTACTGGGATCTCTGAAGACAGCGTTGGTGGTCGGTAATGAAGATAGCTGTAGTAGAGTTTTTCTCTTGGTGCCTCACTTATCCCAAAGTTAATGTGGTGAATCAGGTACCAGTAGGATTATTAAATCCTTTAGAGGTCCGAGAGTGGAAGAGGGATAGGATATCCATGGACTTCGTGATATGAATTCCACGTACAACCGTGGGTCATGATTCTATATGGGTGATCGTCGACCGACTCATTTTGTTGGCCCACTTCCTTCCGATCAGAGAGTAAGGTTCAATAGTTAGTTTTGGGATGCCTCTATGTGTATGAGATTGTGTGGCTACATGGAGTACCCTTGAAGATTGTCTCCAATCGTGATGCACATTTCACATCCTACCTATGGAAAGGGTTGTAGGAATATTTTGGGACATAGCTTCATTTGAGCGCCCCCTTCCATCCTCAGATTGATGGGTTGACTCAGAGGACCATTCAGACCCCCAAGGACATGATGTGTGCTTGCATCCTTGACTTAGGTCCCACCTGGGAGGATCACTTGCCCTTGGTGGAGATTTCATACAACAAGAGATGTCACTCTAGATTGGGATGGAACCTTTCAAGGCTCTGTTTGGCCGACCTTTCATATCTCCTAGGATCTAGACTAACCTAGGGGAGTCAGTACTCATTAAACCAGATATGGTATAGGATACCACAGAGAAGGTGAAAATTATCTAGGAGCAGATGAAGACTGCATAGTGCAGGATGAAGTCTTATCTCAACAAGAGATGGAGATCTCTAGAGTTTGATGATGGTGACCACTTCTTTCTACAGGTCTCACCCCAATAAGGCTTGCAAATATTTCGTCAGGGCGACATGTTAACTCTGAGGTCCATCAGGCCTTTTTAGGTCCTTATATGTGTTGGGGAGGTGGCTTACTACCTAGAACTTCCCCCTCAGTTGCACTGGGTTCACGACCTTTTTCACATATCCCATATGAGGTGATACGTGCACGACCCATCTCAACTCATCAACCACAGGCAGCTGGACATCGACAATGGGGCGATGTTTCTGCACGTTCAAGTTGAGATTGAGGATCCATAGAAGATAGTACTTTGGTGGTGATCGATAACATTGGTGCGGGTATGTTGAAAGCATGATAACCTCTAGGAGTGAACATGGGAGCGGGAGGCTCAGATTACTGCTAAGTACCCCTACTTGTGTTCCTTGTTTTTGTAATGTGGCTTTCGATGATGCAAAGACCTGAGGTGGGGAGAATGTAAAGACATGAAAATTTCAATGTAATATTTTTAATTATATGGGAATTTTACAAGTCCGCGAAAATTGGTGGCGTGTGATTCCAAATCCCAGTGGTCCCAGAAGGAATTTTGAACTTTTTTTATGTACGTTCAGTAAGCATGCATGTGTGTTTTTGTTACTTTTGAACTGGTGGTTGGAATTAAAATCTGAGGGCACTATTGAACTCACAACGACGATATTCTCTTAAAAAGATCATCACCTCAATTGCAGTAGGTCGATGGTGAATGTTAGTTTTCATGTTATTTCGTGGAAATAAAAAAAAATAAAGAACAACTTCTATTAAATTTTTATAACCTATTTTTTAAATTCTAGTGGTGGGGACCACCCAATACCCTCTGAAATGTGGGGAAGTCCCATAGAATCCTCCAAATTTATTTTTTCCAATGAAATAAAATTTATTATACCATTTAATTGTCCCAACACAATAAAATTAAATTTTCCATTTAATTGTGCCAATTAAATACAATTAATTATTCCATTTAATTATGACAACTTAATAAAATTAAATGTTCCATTTAATTATACCAATGTAAATTAAATTGATAGACTTATTTCTTTTATATTGGATCCTCTTTACCATTGAAAGGATTGGTTGGAAAAGGATAATTGGGATAGCGCCTTGATGGACATTGGAGAAACATTTCCCTCTCCAATAAAGAACGCTATCTCCCACGAAAAACGTACTCCGGAATCAAAGAACGAGGAACCGACCCCGAAATCGGATTGGAAGCACCTTGTAAAAGCAACGAATTCCAACATTCCACAATGACTTTGTCTTCTCCCTAGCACCTCCTCCTTCAGAACCATACTTTTAGGGATTGTTGTTTTCATTACCCCTTACCCATTCCTGATGTTCTTCAAGATTCTAGAAAAAATAAGCCGATTACTATCGTTCTAATGCGGAGAGATCAGGCCAAATGAACTCAGACTGACTCCTCCACAACCTTTTTGAATTATGATGGGCTTGAAACGATGGCGACATCCTGAGACAAGTTTGGAAATAATCAAAACAAATAACGGGCCACCGGGGCGTGCCCGCTGACCCGAGGAACATCGTTGGTGGGACTCGAGAGTGGCGGCCATCACTTCGGCTTGCCGTGATGAAGGGTAAAGAGAGACTACACTGCCAGAGAAGACCAAATTTCTGTTGCCCGTAGAGGATAAAGGGCTGAGGCCAACACTTAGTATGACCGCGCGTAGGGGACGACAGCCAACTTCCGTGTCGTCTGATGGGCAGGAGCCGTGACAGTGGGCCGTGGTAGCGAGGAGAGGGTGGTTGGCGCGCTACAAGTCGTTGGTGAAGGCACGGCACATGATCGTGCCGCCCGAAGGAGGCGGGACATCCCACCAGCAACAAGCCCAGTGGGCTGCCGCAACGCGGACCGCCGCCCCATGTGTTACTGAAGTGCGGGCCCCCACACCGCGGGCAGCAACATAGCGGGCTAGCTCCAAACGCAGGTCTTACCAGACCCAACGAGCTTGGTCGGACCATGGTCCAGACCCATCGGGCTAGGTCGGACCCTGGTCCGGACCCGGGACGGATCGAGGGCAAGACTATGGTCGGGATGGGTCAATTCGACTAGGCTGGACCAGACCCGGACCAACTTTGACCCCTTTTCGTTCATTCATCCATATGTTGAGTTGTGAAATTTTTTTATGAACCATCTGAAATGCTGGGGTAGTGAGGAGAGGGTGGTTGGCATGCTACTGGCCGTTGGTGAAGGCACGACGCACGACCGTGCCGCGTGGAGGAGGCGGGACATCTTGCCGGCCACAAGCCCAGCGGGCTGCCGCAACGCAAACTACCGCCCCATGTGTTGCCGAATCGCGGGCCCCCACACCGCGGGCCGCAGCACAGCGGGCAGCCACCAAGCGCGGGTCTTTCCAGACCCAATGAACTTGGTCAAACCATGGTCCATACCCAGCGGGCTGGGTCGGGCTCTAGTATGGACCCGGGATGGATCGAGTGCATGACTAGGGTCGGGCTGGGTCAATTCGACTAGGCTGGACCAAACTCGGACCAACTTTGTCTCCTTTTCGTTCATTCGTCCATATCTTGATCTATGACATTTATTTATGAACTGTCTGAATTTCCAGAATCCTTGGATCGAGACAGTCCTTTTGGTATACCCCACTTGAGTTTTGGATAATGTTAGGGCACAACGGGGTTGGATTGAGCACGAATTTAATCTGTCCCTCACGACTGAATGACCAATAACATACAGACTGTTCATCTGAGTGAAGAACCATCAGTTGCATTGAGACCCCATTTCCATGTTTGTCATTTTGGATACTTCTTCATGGGACTTCGTGGATGTTGTAGTATTCAACCTATGTCTTAAGGAGTGGACCCTCCCAGAATCAAGGAAGCTTAGTTCATGATCCATTTTGCTGGCTGTAAAATGAGAAAAGGATCCTATGTGGGTCGGTGCATTGGGATCTTATGTGGTTATATGATTTGGGATCCTATGTGGGTATTTTCTCTGGAATCCTATGTGGGACTGTGTTCGAGAGTTCCCCTTGGATCCGCTCTAGGAATCCATGTGGGATTACTCTAAGATCCTACGTTGGTATTATTTACTAGGATCCAACAAGGGTATTCTTTACTATGATCCAATATTGTTCTGATTATTTAGGATCCTACATAGTACTTCCTCTTAACAGAGTAAGATGATTTAGTAGTTACATCTAATCATCTTTAATACTGCACCTAAGTTATACCTTCTGTGAGATGAGTCTTTACTTATGTTGTACTTATATTTGTGGGGTTTCCCTCACAGTGATACCTTTTTGGTATCCTCTTGTATGGCGTAACCTTTTTGGTACTTATGCCATTGTGATGTTAACCTCATGGTATTCCTTCCCTCGAGTAAAATTTATAGTTTGGATAAGGTTTTGGGCCTTGAGTTTCCTCAATAATGATATTGGAATACTTGATAACTTAGATATATGTATGGGCATATAACTATGTAGGGTTTTTAGTTGTTTTCATGTTTTTTGGTATATCCTCTTTGGATTTTGTTACACCTTTTAGGGTGTCGGGGTCCCTAATAAGTTTCATTATACTCACCCTTCACGGGCTATACATGTACCGTGTTTTTTTTGGTGCATATGATGGATAGTGGTGATTGAGGACGAGGGTACCAGGACTGGAGGTAGCTCGAAGGTGGACCTTATACAGGGCATACAACAGAGATGTATGTTTGAGATATGTACCTACCATTTAGGTAGGATACTTGGTCAGTGTTCATAGGAGTTGTACAGTTTACTTGTACATCATTATTTTCATTACTTTACTGTTGGGCTTGTATTATGGAACCTTTTTTTCTTATTGCACACACTCTTTTTACTATAATGATTACTTGTGATTGTACATTAATGTGTGCATGGTTGTGTGGGTTATTGTATTTAAAGGAAATGACTTCCCTATTTTCAGGATTACACTTTTCGGTGCTAGTCGCCATCCCCTGGGCTATTGAAGTCGGGCTTAGGGTAGTCACATCATGAGGCTCGGGGGACGGTCGTGACACATATATTCACCTATGATGAAATATAATT
The DNA here is from genome assembly GCA_963277665.1 of Viscum album. NCBI lineage: Eukaryota > Viridiplantae > Streptophyta > Magnoliopsida > Santalales > Viscaceae > Viscum > Viscum album. Next base: position 649,331,659 of record OY728153.1, read on the forward strand.
GGTACCCATTATATGTCATTGTGAGGAGCCTATCAATATTCTTGATACTAGAGAACAAGTATTGAGAAACCAGACGACTTGTCGGGTAAATGTTCTATGGAGAAACTATATGATAGAAGAGTCAATGTGGTAACCTGAGGAACTGATGATAATGAACCACCCCAATCTTCTTATGCAGTAGTATTCATGAAACTTTGAAGGTGTAATTATTTTTGGGAGGGAAGAATGTAACACCCCAAGTATACTCACTACGTTTTTCATTGAATAATCCAATAGCTTGTATTGTACGCAACTTCAAGTTCTTCCATTCCATGACCAATGAAACTAGCCTCTTGGAATAGTAATACCAACTTTTCAGAATTTTATAAATTTTATTTATCAAAATGGAAATAATTTTTTTATTTGGAACATCAAAATTATCTTAGGGTGAATTTGTGGTATTTTTCCAAAAACATTTAATTTTTTATTAATAGTGAAAAACACTGCATTATGGTTTAAAACCTACATTTTATTAAATATTTATTTATTAAATTTAAATTTATTTTAGTTTAAAAAAATACATAATACCTATATAATTTCATTTTAATTAATTTGAGTCATTTTATAGAAAAATTAGATGTATAAAAGTTTATTGAACATTTTAACGCCTTTTACCCACCTTCTAGGCACATTTGAAAATTTTCATATGATGTAATTTTACCAGTTCTATGAATTGAATGTCAAAAATCTGAGAGACATGGTTGACATCAGTATGTAAAATTTTATTAAATAGGACGAAAATAATTTTTTTAATAGTAAATTTTGAATTTTATTTACCACAATTAAAAGTAAATAGGGTAATTAAAGGTAAAAATGGTATTATAATTACCCTAATACATGTTCTAATTCCATTGGATAAGTGTTTTTCGACCATAATCATCCTTAGGATTAAAATATTATCCTCTTTGATCCACATCAATCATATTGGGCCATTTATTATTATATTATTTAAGGAAGAGTTAAAAGTCTTAAATTCAATGATTAATTACTATACTATTTATAATAAATGGTGATACATATGATAAATTTGAAAATAAATATTAACTATAAATATAAAATTACTTCATACATAATGGTTTTTAGTTTATATGTTTTGTACATTACATATATAATTTTATTTCGGTCACAATTTTGAAGTAATGATTACCTTATTATTGAATGATTAAAATAATTGATATTAAAAATATCCAAATAAATGTAAATTGACACTTATGATGCATTAAAATAATTTTCATGGTTAATAAGAAATTTTAGTATTGATTCAATTTATTTTTTTCGAATTAATCATGTTTTGATGACTTTCACAATAACCGAACCCTATATAGTGTCAAAATTGAAAAAATGAGTTTTTAAAATAAATACTATATTATGAATTAATATAAAATTTCTAAAAATTTAGGGATCATCCAGAGGACTAATATAATGTTATATATGTCAATAATTAACCACGTTGGGTTCTATTGTCTTTTAATAGTTTTTTAACCATTAATGATAGTAAGACAAGAATATGTGGTAAAAGTTATACTATTTTACTACGATTTAAATTTAAAAGATAAGGTTAATATGGTTAAATAAACTTGTCTAAAACTTATTGGTTGATAGGTTATCGATCCAAAGCTCCAATTTATCTGAAATAAATCACTTTGGAGTCATTATAAACCAAATATGATGGTATAATAAATTAAAATTTCAAGCTTTTCCTAAAGTGACCCTCACCTCTCATATAAAAGGGAACTTCCCCTTCTGTTAATATCACACCTCCAAAGCCATTTGGATAATCTAGACTCTACTCAAATATCCTCCTAAATACCTTAAATTAAACCTAGAGGCATTATATTGATCTTAAGAAAATCCAAGGATCCCATTTTATCAAATCAAAAGAAAGCACCCGATGAAGAGGTAATAATTGCATCACCTCTTTCAATTTTTTTCCATCTTCAACAACCTATTTCTTTATTGATTACATACCAAAATAATAAATCCAGTACCATATACATACTGGGATGTTATTATATATATGTTACAACCATATTAATTATTTAGTCCATCCTATGAATGAAAAAAGTCACCGTACATGCGTACGTACGGCCGACCATCCCCACATCGTGGTGTAGTATGTTATTCAAAACATGATTATTTGGATGGGTATATTAATGATTATAATTTATGTATATAATAAAAATAACATGTTAATGATTCTATATATATTATATACCATCCAATTATATACGATTTCTCCATAAATAGAATTATATTGTCACTCGTGCGTACATAAAGATTACAATCTCCATGAACACGATGAGATTCTTTCCCCATCGTAACCATTGAAAAATAAATTTCATCTAAATTAATGTCTTCTTATAGTATTCATATGTAGAGTCAGTGGGGCATGATGTGCATAGTAAAACAGTCGTTTCTGTAGGACATTTTCCTCCCTATTCCGATGGCCATGGAGGTTTATGAGGATCTAAAATCACCAAAGACACATAGTTGAGTGGATAGAAAGGATATGTTTGGGAATTTAAGAAAAATTAGGGTTGTGATTTTCCGTTGTGTTCTGAGTGAACAAGGAATTGGAGTCAGGTGATAGGGTATTTAGGAGGTGCATGATGAATTTATCTTCCCATGGTATTTATGAGACGAATGTTTGTGTGGAATTGAAAATGTTTCCGACCCAACCTGAAAACTTCATGGTGCGACTCTCCATTTTTAATAGGGGTAATTGATGGAATCGAAGGGACCGGCCCAGATGGGACATGATCAGAGCCTGACTGTGATCACAGGAGGGGGTGTGGGGGTGCATGCCCCGTGGTATGGACTAGTGGGCGCAAACTATTTTCTGCATGGGGTGTCCATGTAAGAGCTGGACACTTAGAATGGTACGTGGGGGAGTTGTCCATGTACGATTGTATACTGAGGAGCATACTGCATACGGTTGTCCACATAGGGGCATCCAGAAATTGTCTTCCACATAAAAGAATCCATGATCCATCTTTTGCATATTGGAATCGGTGAACCGTCTTCTGAATATGGGAATCTGCAAACCATTTTAATTATATATATATTTTTATTTTCTTGATGGTTGTAACCATATATTATTCCAGATATGGTTCATGAAGAGACCATTGTGAAATTATTTATATATATGGGTCGCGGGATGGGTTGCACAAATTTCTTATTGTTCACGGGATGGATTCTTGCGAAATACTGCAGATGCGGGATGGAGTCTCATGAATAGTATTGGGAGCGAAAGAAATTTCTCTCGTACCCTCTGTGTTCTTAATACCCTTTTCCACTATACCATATATCACTCTATAGCATTCTATTTCCTTCTTCCCTTTTTCCTATTTTGTGCTCCTTTTTTAAAGAAATAGAGGAATCATATCTACTGGGAATGTGGTACCATTTGTGGAGGCCCATTGACGAAATTTTCTAACCTTTAGAAGACTCGATAAATAGGGATTTATGGATACATTGGTTCATGATAATGGTTCCTGGAACCCTACTCGTTCTCTTTATCTATGAACTAAGGGGTTTGCAGCATGGTACGCAGACGGTCTTCTGTGCAAAAAACCTTCGGTATACGCGGTTCATAGTTTGCCCATCTCTCTGGCCATCATTTTGCAGGCCAGCAGTTCATTGACTGTCCCACATACCTCATAGTTCCCAATCAATCTACATCGTGTACCATTCCCTGTGATGGTACATGCACCAGTTGAAAACATGAATTCAGTCATGTTCCATTAATGAAATACAACTGAATTTTAGTCTCTTTTCCTTGATAAAATTTTTGATGTTCTTTATTCCTTCTTCAAAGTTATTTTAGGGATATTAATTCTCCTTAGATTAGTTTTTAGGACCCTACAAATTCCCCGATCGGAATGGTGTCTGTTCAGAACAAAAATGGAGACTTTTCCGATCTATAAGCAGTCTTGAACTGAAATGTTTTTTGGTAGAACTAGTAAACCCGGTAGGAGGTGACAACACCAATATATATTGGCCCATGTCATTTGTCTTTTACTATTTCTTACGGAGAAAAGTGAACCTGATTTTTGGTCTTACTTTAATTTCATGTGTCATGATCTTTGTAAAAACTGTATTCACGAACATCTTTGTATGTTTTTCAATCCAATTTTTTCTCCATTTCCCGGTCTGAATACAATATTTCAGTTTATATGAATGGGACTATGGAAATTTAGTACTTAAAATCAATATTACGCATAGACGATGGATACGTGGATGACTTGTTTGTGTACCAATCATGGATCGAGGAACTGAACATCAATAATTATTAATGTGGAATTAAATTTTAATCCACAACTTCTGATTGTAAACATAACCGAGGTCGAGGTTCTCAGTTTCTACATTCCTCTAACTATTCTATTAATCAGGTAACAGTTCGTGGGCCTTCGCCATAGGGCCATTCCACGCACCATGGTTGTACTCAGTAAATAGTATCCACGTACCATAGCTATTGGCAGAGTAGATTCTAAATGTAATGTTTTACATCGAGTTTCTTCTATATGTTATACACTATAAAGAATTCCATTTCAGCATACCGCTTTTAGGGACAATACACATAGCCATTTACAGACATGTTTTATGTCATATAGTAATTTTTTCGTAGCCTTTTCTAACAATCCTTATCGGACTGACTTCTCATCAGATTCTCGATCTTCTTATGCAGGTCACAGTGGTAGATTCTCAGTTTGCTTATAATGATGATGCTTCTTCTGAGGAAACTATTGATGATCCTCTTTATGATGCTGATCAAAGACCAGAGGATATGGAAGCTTGGTTAAAGACAAGACTCTAGTCACACAATTTCTCCAATCCCTTTCAAATCTTCTCATAGTGGGTCAATGGGAGTAATCGGTCTCAGAAAGGCTTCCTTCAAAAAAATTTGGCCTTTTTACCACACAGTGATCCTGGAACCAAACTTGATCGATCATCCCTCTACCTGGATAGTTAATACTTCTATTCCAAAGGCATTGATCTCTTCCAAGGTAATGTTGTAGAGACACAAACATGACATACATGGACATTACATTAATTTTTCAGAATACCTAATACATAATAAAAGAAGACACCAAAGGACCGTAATAGTTTATCTTATTTGGAAACATGGAAAAATAATCTTCTATTCATTGTAAAAGATCTTCAAAATCTCCCATAAAGATCTTCTCCTTTTTTTTCTTACCTAAAACCTTTCTTTATATCCTAGGGAAAAGAAAACATAAAAAGGGAGAGCTCAAATTCTCAGTAAGGGTAAACATAGAGAACATTAAACAATCCATAAACATTTGAATGCAAAAACGTGAACATAAAATCTAAACATCAAAATCTAGAGCAATAACATAAGTACGTAAGGAATATATCATAATGGAACATCATTCATGATAAGATTTCATGGTAATAAAACATGTAATTGTGGAAAAACAATAAGCACATGATATTATTTCCATAGTAGCCAAGGCATTACTACCAAGACCATCTTAGTTGACAAAGTCCCTTTCCGAATCGAGTTCACTCCTCATTCCAGTCATGTATCACTGAATCAGATTAACTTACCAATACATCCATCTCTATCTAATGATATATAAATCATTACCCAATTCATTAGATGGAGATATAGGTCCCACCAATCTCATAATGAAGTCATTCTTCTGTGTGCCACAAAATAAACATACATCATTCATAAGAACCCAACAAATAAAATGGGTCTCATAAACATCATCCCATCAAAACATAATCCATATAAAAGAAATGGAAATCATTTCATCATATGAAAAATCAACCCATGTATATAATAGATAAATTATACTTGAAGCATAAATATTCTAAATAATGTCATCTTAAATGGAAAATAGTTTTGATAAAACACTTGAAATGAATTCTTGAGGAAAATATACTTTCATCAAAATCATTTTCTTTTTACAAAATGTCATGAAATTTTAAAAGAAAAGGATTTTGTAGAAAATAATATTGAAATATTGTATAATAATCTTCATGAAAATTAGTCGTTACGAAACCCTAAAAATTTATTCATGCAGTATAAGTTAGAAAAACATTCTCCTCGTACTTTTGTCAGAAAAGACAAAAAGTACCACATATGGTAAAGAAAAGAAAGATTCCTTCCATAACATAAAGTAAAAGTCATAGAGAGGAAAACATGAATTTAAAAATACATGGAAGAATATTAAAAACATTATGATATACATTTTGATGGACATGGATGAAAAATATGACCCCAGAAATTACTTACGTATAAGCAATCATGGATAAAAATGAGATTTGGAAAATTATCCCTTACCTTAGGTATGATATGATTAATACATATCTGAACCTCGTGTATAATTATTTATATAATGTCATTTAATTATTACATATTCATATTAATTTTTATTATATCATATATGGTTCACTTATGACATTATATTACCTGTTCTTTTGTAAATTCCATGTTAAAGCAGCGTTTTGGGTAAAATCGTTTTATTTATCGTAAGTGTTTGGACTTGTTGTTCTTGATATTATTATTATTTATATCACGATTTACATACTTACAGAATGTAAATCATGATTTATATATCATATATATTCAGTATAAATATATATAATAGGTAGATAAACGAAATCAAATACGCCGTTCATGGAGACAGTAGACCGTACGTACGCATAAACGTTCTTTTCCTTTCCTAATTGGATGGAATAGAAGAAAGTAGATGACATATATATATATATATATAAACATAAATACAGTAGCTTTATCATTTCATATATAACATTATTATTCATTATATAAACTTTATAATCATTCCTAAGTGGTTAACATGGATAATAAATCTTATCGCGTTGTGCAGACGGTAATCTGTACATACGCACGAGCGATGGTATTCTTCCCATAATTATTGAATTGAATTGGAGTGGATGATATAATATCTAATTATCAGTACAATGTTATAATAACTATACATATTTATTCTTTACACCATCATACCCATCCAAGTATGGTGGTGGTGGAAAAACAGATTACATCACAGAGTGGAGACGGAATTCCGTACATACGCGCATGCAATGATTTAATTTTCTATAAGATGGATAGAAGGTGAAATGGAGTTGTTTTATATTTATAATAACATATCAGTATATTATTGATACTGATGTTTTTAATTTATAATGAAACAACTAATGAAGAAGAAGATGAAGCATAGAGAAACTTGAAAGAATCGGTAGAAGAGATTACCTCTTTTTCGACACACCTCTTGTAAGCTTCCTCATAAGGCATAGAGTTGGTATTTTGAGGAGACCAGAACCTCTATAATGTTTCTATGGAAGTTATTAAAGGATATGGGTACGGTTTGGCGGAGCATTATGTCTCAAAATTGTCTAAAGGGAAGAGGGAGGAGGTTCCCTTTTATATGGGAGGAGAGGGGCACCATTGGAAACTTTAAAAATATTAATTTATATTAAATCAAACCCCACTTAAAAACCTCAAAAAATGACTCTTATTCGATGCATAGATGTGGTAGGGTTGTAATAGCATCACCCAATAAAATTAAAACATGTTGTAAATGTATTTTTAACCTTATCAACATGATTTATCCTTATCTAATCTATTTAATTTTATTTTTGGTAAAAAGATTCTAAATTTTAAATTGTTATAAATAATTACTTATGTATTGTAAATTATCCATAATTGGATATTTTATGCCATTTTTGGCAATATAATTTTTAATTTATAATTTTTAAATATTTTTTTGACTTTTAAACAGTTTTATATTGTGTTATTTTTATAAAATTACAATACTGTCAATTTTAACACTATTCATTTATATGAATTTAAATAGAATTCACACAGAAAATATGTAAAAAATAAATGATTTAATATATTCATAACATGTCATATTTATCTATAAAATTCGTGGAGCACATTAAATAGTTTAAATAATATTTATTTTAATATTTTTTAAACCAATTATTTGATATTTCAATCAACAAAATAATTTCGACATCACAATCGTGTCACCTTTAATTATAAATATTTATTCACGAAAATTTTTAAATAAATTCACATGATGTAGATAATGTTATTATCATTCGATAGAGTATTCATGTTCTAAGATTCATGATGTTTATCACAAAATTAAAATTATAATACTTATAATATTTAACAGAGTGACATGTTGTCACTTTCTTTGGTTTTGATAATAATTACATTATTTTCATCGTAAATAGTTTATAAAATGATTCTAATCCGACCCTTAGGTGATATGGTTCGACTTTTGTTATCCAACTATATTTTGGCAGGTGTTTGGATAATTTTATAATCTTATTTTTACCCTTAATTACCTGATTTTCCTTTAACTATAGTAAATAAAAATTAGCGTAGTTACTATTCATAATATCAAAAAAAAATAAAAGTGACCTATTAACATAATTTGGACCTAATGAATTTAAATACGGAATCCATTTTTCAAAATTCACAACACATAAGTTGTAGTAATTAATTTAAAGTTAATCCCATTGTTAAGAAAATCAGGTTTAAAAGTTAAAACATTGACAAAGATTGAAATGTTTTTACCTATGAATTCATTGTTCAATTAATGTTAATGACATAAATTATATTTAATGGTAAAAATATATTTTATTTATACTTTAAAACCATTCAATATTATTATTTAACCAAATAAATTGTTTGGATGAATTTTTTTTATTAAAATATATCATGTTTTTACTATTTATTAAAATATGAATGTTACCAGAATAATATGAAAAATTTATCCAAAGTAATTTTTTATATCCTCATAAAAAAATTATTTTGTCAAATGAAACTTATAAACATGTCAGAAACTATATTTAAAGTGGATGCACCATCAAAAGGTGGAAAAACAGCATTTTTTTAAAATACTTATTTTACCCAAAAAATTTATTTTGTTCTCATACCATGTTCTATAAAATGTGTAAGATGAATATTATTGTTATAAAATTTAGAATTTAGTTAATAATATTCATAAACGCTAGCCCATAATAATATTATAACAATATATCAATGTTTAGTGAAACCTGGTATTGCGTACTACACATGCTATCGAGGATGGTCGCGATTGCGTGTAACACAAGCCACGTCAGCGTTACGTGTAGTGCAAGATTTCATTATTGGGGAATAAAATATAATCCAACCATATTTCATTTATACAATGAATATATATATATACACTCAATATTTCGTAGAATAACTTCTATCAAATTAACTTGAAATTGTGTGTAACCTGATCCAGGATTAGTGTTCTGTATACTGCAAACTAATACGATGTTGCGTATAGAACAAGATAATCATGGTGTAGCATACAAAAGAATATATGAATGAAATTAAAAATAATATATCTTATAAAATATCGGGGTGTTACATTCTACCCCCCTTAAAATGAATTTCGCCCCCGAAATTCGTCGGGGGTTATAAATCATTTATTACTTGAAAGTTTTCTTTCATGGAAACCCACATCTTAAAAAGGAATACCAAAAAATAATTTTAAAAACTAATGTATGGCATGTTCCAGTTACCCAAATTAACTTATCCATGAGTTTCCACATAGGATAACATAAGTGAAAATATGGAAATGGGAGAGAAATCTAACCGTCAGGTTCTGATGTAGAGTGGAAGAGAACATGACTATGAAAAAGAAAAGAATGAAAAAGCCTTAAATTTGGGATGATCTAAGGTACCATCTGATTTATTGGATATGAGCACACTATGAAAACATTTTTGTTTTTCAAGATCTTTTCCCTAAATTTGAATAATTTTAATTAGAAGAAATACATACTTGATTTTGGTACAATCGTACCATTGTTCATGCCTTGAACAATTTATACTTCATCTATTAATGAAAGGATGTTGAATTTGTCATTTGTGAAGTGTTAGCAGATGATGCTATAGAATGATAGGGAATTCCATCTGTTTCTATTGGAAAAAGTTTAGCACAATTTATTAAATATACACAAGTACATCTATACAGAGATTAATCGTATATGGTTGCTAAAATGGACTTATACTTCATCTATCATAGATATTAATAAAATAAAACTAGTCTCTACTAACCAGGGACTTCATTTAGGCCAGTGGTAGGTGATAATGGATTGTCACACTTCGATTGTGGGTTCGATTCATGTAACCTTGTCCAACATGACGAGTTATCGCCCATTCTACATGATGTCCCTTTTCTTAAAATAAACTATTATATAATTCTAGAAATAAAATCATAAAAAAATTTCCACCCGTAAATAATAATATACGGTGTTCAACTTAATCAATTCCAACCTCAAGAATTATCCAAAATACTTCCTTCCAAACTCATAGTATAAAGATAACGATAACTAAAAGGTTCATATAACAAGTACTTTAATACCGTCATTTATCCCTCATAAATCACTAGATATATCTTGATGGCTGCATTCCAAACATGTGAATACATTAATCATGTATTCTTTTGAAACATTTATTACCATATAACCTTAGTGAAAAAATGAATGCTATCAAATTTTAACTCTTTCCAGACACCAAAATACCTAAAATTCATTATACCCAAAACATAATATCAATTTCTCCTTATCTCAATCATGAGCTCATGAATACAATCAAACATATTATTTTCTTCTAATGCCTTCAATATGCGCATATCATCTGCTTTCCAAAAATATATCAATCACGTCTCATGGTTACCAGTTACATATTATTATGGAAAACCACAATGGACCAATACATTTATATTCTAATATAACATAAAAGTACCTCAACAACACTATTCTTGAATACCAATACATAAAAACATCAATCCTTCATATTAAATGATTGTCTTGGAATAAGTCATACCTTTATGTTGAAGTAACCTCTTAAGTCAGGGCATTGAGTTGGTTAATGCCCATGTTCTCCACAGATAAGACAGTGAACTCCAATAGAGTTTTTCACTCAATTACCCTTCTCTCCACACAGATAACATCAACCCCTCCATTTGATGTATTTATCAAGGTTCTTCTTCCCTTCATTAGAAATCTCAATCTTCCTTTCTCTATGCTCCTGACCATGTGAACATGAATAAATGTCCATCTTCCTCTTAATTGATAAATTAGGAATACGACTAAAGTTCACCTTGTTAATAATATATCTCGGCGATTGATTCAGCATAATCACAAAATATTTCTTTCTAGGAATTACACAATTTCTTTGCTCATAGTCAACAATTTTCACATTGGATTCAATGTTGACCCAATTCTTTTTTTTCCCTCCATTGACTAAAACCAAAAACCATGGTGTAAGAAACAATTGAAATAACAAGGACCCACATAATCATAAAAGGTCACTTATGGGATGTCTAACTTATCACTCATTCTTCAATCCATGAAATCGTAGGTTCACTCTAGGTTATTCATGACTGTAAACATAATTCTAGTACAGTAACCTATAGTTATACTAATCCTTAGTAACATCGCTAGACATACCTTAGAAATATCTCTCGGGAATTCACTAAAGTTTTCGCATCCAAGATTCCAAAGGTTAACTAAATATTTCCTCTTATACCCTCTATAGAGAAACAATCTTGACACACATGGACATTACATTACTTTTGCAGAATACCTAATACATAACAAAAACAGACACCAAAGGACCGTAATAGTTTAGGGTCTTTGGAAACTCGGAAAATTAATTTTCTAAACATGGTGAAAAATCTTCAAAATCACCTATAATTATCTTCTCTTTTTGTTTTCTTACCTAAAACCTTTATTTATATCCTAGGGAAAAGAAAACATAAAAAGGGTGAGCTCAAATGCTCAGTAAGGGTAAACATAGATAATATAAAACAATCCATAAACATTTGAATGCAAAAACATGAACATAAGATCTAAACATCAAAATCATTAGCAAAGACATAAATCTTGGAAGTACGTATGGAATATATCATCATGGAACATCAATAATGATGAAATTGAATGCAAATAAAACATGTAATTGTGGAAAAATCATTAATCACATGATATGATTTCCATAGTATCCAAGGCATTGCTGCCAAGACCATCAGAGTGGACAAAGTCCCTTTCTGAATCGAGTTCACTCCTCGTTCCAGTCTTGTTTCACTGAACCAGATTAACATACCATTACAGCCAAGTCTTTCTCATGAGATATAAATATTTACCCAATGCATTGGAGGTAGATATTGGTCACAGCCATCTCGTAATGAAATCATTATTTTGTGTGCCACAAAATAAACATACATCATTCATAATAACCCAATGAATAAAATGGGTTTCATAAACATCATCCCATCATAAAATAATACATATAAAATAAATGGATATCATTTCATCATAAGAAAAATAAAACCATGTAAATAATAGAGACATTATACTTCAAACATAAACATACTAAATAATGTCATCTTAGATGAAAAATTGATTTGATTAAATACTTGAAATGAATTCTTGAGTAAAATATCCTTTCTTCTTCAAAATCATATTCTTTTCACAAAATGATAGGAAATTTTAAAATAAAATCATTTTATTGAAAATAGTAATGAATTATTGTAGAATAATATTCAAGAAAATTAGTCATTATGAAACCGTAAAAATCCTTTCATGCCGTATAAGTAAAAAAAACATTCTCCTCGTACTTTTTTCAGAAAAATCAAAAAGTACGACGAATGGTAATGAAAATAAATATTCCTTCCATAACACAAAGTAAAAGTTAGAGAGGGGTAAACATGAATTTAAACCTACATGGAATAATATTAAACACATTATGAAAAACATTTTAAAGGACATGTATGATAAATATAACCCCAGTAAATATTTATGTATAAGCAATCTCGGATAAAAATTAGATTTGCAAAACTATCCCTCACCTTAGGTCTGATATGCTTCGTACGTATCTGAACCGCCTATATAATGATTTAAATAATGTCATTGACTTATTACAGAATCATATTAATTGTTATTATATCATATATGGTTCACTTATGACATTATATTAACCGTTCTTTTGTAAATTCCAAGTTAAAGCATCGTTTTGGGTAAAATTGTTTTACTTATCGTACTTGTTTGGACTAGTTGTTCTTGATATTATTATTACTTATATAATAATTTACATAGTTCCAGAATGTAAATAATTATTTATCTATCATATATATTCATTATATATATATAATAGGTAGATAAACGAAATGAAGTACACCGTTCATGGAGACGGTAGGTCGTGCGTACGCATGAACGCTGTTTTTCTTTCCTTATTGGCATGAATGGAATTAAGTAAATGACATATATATATAAACATAATTACAGTAGATTTATCATTTCATATATTCCATTATTATTAAATATATATACTTTATAATAATTCTTGATTGGTTAACATGGAGAATGAATCTCATCGCGTCATGGATACAGTAATCTGTACGTACGCACGAGCAGTGATATCGTTCCCATAATTATTGAATTGAATTGGAGTGGATGATATAATATCTCATAATATGTATTATGTTATATTAACTATACATAGTTATTATTTACACCATTATACCCATCGAAGTATGGTGGTGGTGAAAAAATAAATTACACCACGACGTGGAGACAATATTTCGTACGTACACACGAGTGGTGATTTTGTTTTCCGTAGGATTGATAGAAGGAGAAATGTGGTTGTTTTATATTTATAATAATATATAATTATATTATTGATAATGATGTTATAACATTATAATGAAAAAAATCATGAAGAAGATGAAGAAGAAGAACGAAACTTGAAAGAATCGGTAGAAGAGATTACCTCTTCTTCGACGCACCTCTTTTAAGGTTCCTATTAAGAAACTAGAGTAGGACTTTTGAGGAGACCAAAAACTCTATAATGTTTCTAGGAATGTTTAGAAGGGAAATTTTCAGGGTTTTGTAGAGCTTTATGGATCAAAATTGTGTAATGGGAAGATGGAGGAGGTGCCATTTTATAAGGTAGGAGAGGGTCACCTTTAGAAACGTCAAAAATATTATTTTATAATAAATAAATCCCCACTTAAAAACTTCCAAAAATGACTCATATTAGAATATTATATGAGATAGGTTTTTAATATCATCAACCAATAAAATTTGAACATGTTGGAAATTTATTTTAAACCTTATCAACTTGATTTATCCTTATCAAATCTATTTAATTTTATATGTGGTAAAAAGATTATAAATTTTAAATTGTCATAAATAATTAGTTATGTGTTGTGAATATTCCATAATTGGATAATTTATAAAATTTTAGAACATATAAATTTTAATTTATAATTTCTAAATATATTTGTGAGTTTTAAACAATTTTATACTATGTTATTTTTATAAAATAACAATAGTGTCAATTTTGACACTATTAATTTATTTGAATTTAAATAAAATTCACACAGAAGATATGTTCGAAATAAAAGATTTAATATATTCATAACATTTCATATTTACCTAGAAAATTCGTGGATCACATTAAATAGTTCATATTATATTTATTTTAATATTTTTAAAACCATTTATTTGATATTTTAATCAATAAAATAATTTCAACATTACTATTGTGTAACCATTATTTATATTTATTTAATCCTTAGAAATTCTAAATAAATTCACATGATGTAGATAATTTTATTATATTTCTGTATGCTATTCATTTTCTATGTTTCATGATTTTTATCACTAAATTAAAATTATTATACTTACAAGGTTAAAGAGAGTGACATGTTGTCACTTTATTTGTTTTTAATAATAATTAACTTATTTTCATGTGAAAAAGTCCATAAAATTAATCTAATCCTACCCTTAAGAGATATGGTTCGACATTTAGTTATCAAATTTATTTTTGGCAGGTGTTAGGGTAATTTTATAATCTTATTTTTACCCTTGATTAACATATTTCCCTTTAACTACAGTAAATAAAAATTACCGTAGTTACTATTAGTAATATCAAAAAAATAATATTACCCTATTAAAATAATTTGGACCCACTGAATTCAAATATGGAATCCATTTTTCAAAATTCATAACACATAAGATTCAGTAATTAATTTAATATTTATCTCATTGTTAAGTAAACAGGTTTGAAAAGTTAAAACATCGCCAAATATTTAAAGTTTTTTACCTATGAATTCAATGTAAAATTAAGGGTAATGACATAAATTATAATTAATTGTAAAAATATATTCTATTTATAATTTAAAACCATTCAATATTATAATTTAATCATATAAATTATTGCGATGAAAAATGTTGTTTTTAATTAAAATATAGCGTGTTTTTACTATTCAATAAAATATGAAAGTTATCAGAATAATATGAAAATTTTTACCAAACTAAATTTTTATATCCTTCTTAAAAAAAAGAATTATATTTTTTCAAATTAAACTTATAAACATCTCAAAATATATATTTAATGTGGGTACGCCATCAAAAGGTGGGAAAACTGCATTTTTAAAAAAATACTTATTCAACCCGAAAAATTTATTTTGTTCTCATACCATGTTCTAGAAAATGTGTATGATGAATAATAATTTTATAAAATTAAAATTGTAGTTAATAATTTTCATAACTTCTAGTCTAATATAATATTAGAACAATATATCAATGTTTAGTGAAACCTGGTTTTGCGAAATACACACGCTATCGAGGAAGGTCGTGATTGCGTGTAACGCAAGCCACGTCAGGGTTGCTTGTAGTGCAAGATTTCATTGTTGTTTTATATAATATAACCCAACCATATTTCATTTATACATTGAATATATTTATATACACTCAATGATGCATAGAATAACTTCTAACAAATGAAAATTAAATTGTCTGTAACACGATACAATATTAGTGTTGCATATACTGCAAGATAATATAGTGTTGCATGTAGTGCAAGATAATCTGGGTGTAGCATACAGCAGAATATATTAATGAAATTAAAAATAATTCATCTTATAAAATCTAGGGGTGTTACAAATTTACCATCAGATAGAGACCACTTTAGGTCCCTTTCTACATTATGTGCCTTAAACAATACAAGGGGTGATACAGAAATCCATTTAGACATGACACTGTTATCAAAGAGTCATGAGGAAGGTTACAATGAATGATCATCATGGTTGGTCATATTGATGAGACCATCACGCTGGATGCTCATTTGGCTAGGATTAGGGGTGTACCTTAGGGTTTTCCAGAGTTGTGAATAATTACAAGCTGAGCTACATCTTGTGGGACTGTACGACGCTGCATGGGTTTCTCAGATATATACCCATCATCCTATATCCCATATTAAATACCATTTAGGTAGGTGTTGTCCATATACCAACACATTCCTTTTGACCCACTAGGAGGTTGGCACTGACCATGGGATATCTGGTTGATTTCTGGAGTCCCTGTCATTGGGGATATGTATGATGAATTTCTCCCCCGTTAACTATTTGTGATGGTGAGGAATGAACCCCCCCTATGTCTAAAATATTCATCATCTAATCAAACACACTTTTTACAGAATGTGACCCATATCTGAAATATGATGTTCTATTTGATGACTGGATTGGTTATTTTTCTAAGCATAACGATCTCAATCCAAATCTACAGAGACCTAGGACATGTCATACCAAATCCACACGCAGGCGATCAGGTACTTACAGACCCACACTAGAAGAGGGGAATTTTCCAAAATGTGGATGGGGTATCATCCCTGAAGTCGATCATTTTTTTGTTGTTGTCTTTCTTGGACATGTTCTTGAGTGGGTGGCTTCTAAAAATGTGAGAATCGGGTTCCATAAGAGCCCAACCATTTTCATGGACGCTCAGTTGGACACTGGTAAATGCATAAATTTGGCTATCCCCATGTTGTCCAAGATATATCACTAACTCAGCCACATCAGTGAAGGGAGGTTACCCTATTGGATGGTTTACCATTCTTAAATTCTTTGGGGAAGGATGTGAGCCCATATAGGGGGTTATTTCTTCATCAATTACATATCAATCCCAGATTTGACCCTTTGACCGTACCTTCATATCACTAGCGGGGTCACACCAGTGGCTTGGGCCTCACATGATAAGCAGGAGGAGAAGATCGGAAGGAACGACAAAGACGAAATGGCATTCCTCAATGATTATGAACATTTTTCCTACCACCCTTATGATTCCCCCAATAGTAGCATTACGAACAATGAATCATAAGACTTGGTCAATCGAGGTTATTATTTTCATTGTGAGAAGGCATTTTTGATTCCCTTATTGGAGGAGAACTCCTCTGCAAGGTCTATTAACTCTGAAGGCTTATCCAGTAAATCAATTTCATTCAGATGCTATTCCCTTTTTCTATTAACAGTGCTCGTTAGGAGAAACATTTTATGATTTATCACCAATTGTTGAAAAGTATCACCCATGAGGATACCTAGATCCATGAAAAACTTCTTGATTCTATGGAATATATTCCCTTCCTTACCATGAATTATGCTAAAGCCTTGGTTCAGTCATATCCTAATGGCCAATTGACTAACTAGGTTCCAACTATGGTGACTCAAAGGGAATCGAAGGAGAAGGGAAACTGGAATCAAAAGGAAGTAGGTGAGTACGTTCAACCTAGAAAAGTTATTGGAAGGTCCCTTCTCTCCCTCCCTGAAAAATTTTGTGAAATATAGAGTTATGAACACAAGGGCAGTTGAAGAAGATGTTGGGGCTACTGTCGGGAGTCCATTATCCATTCCAGTGGAGGCCAACTTTACAGTGGTTTGGAGGCAATGAGAACTTTTGAAAGATCATCAATCATCCCATGGTTGGTCCTCTTTCAATTTATGGAAACTCTTACAGTCTAGGGAAGTCTCCCTTGCTGATATTGGTTTAATGTCAGCACTGACTGAGGTTTCTTTTGATAATGATCCAGATGAAGTGGGATGCTACCATAAGGACCTCGAGACCCTCATTCACTCCACAAGTGTTCACTGTTGGTATTCACATCCGGTGTTTTCCATGATGCAAACATAAAATGATGATGATGATGAAATTATTGGAATAACTACTACATCATCCCTGAAAAGATATTTCTTCTTCACCGCTATCATCTCATATACACTCCTCAACTCGATGTAATGAGCTTTCAGGGACACCCGAGAAAAATTTATGTTTGTCGAAGCCCATCCCACTTTCTCCTGATTACCCCTAGAATTGGCCATCCCAATTACGGATGTGTTTTCAGAGGCATGGAGTGTCTGGTATGAGTTGAGGGTGAGAGCCACAAATGATGTTATGTGGAGTCTTATATAGAGGGAACACTTAGATCTTCCAGGTTTTGGGGGATATATCGCTCCTACTAGCATTTCATCCGACAAGGAGCCTGATGAGGTTGCTGGTCAACTAACTGAAATGGATTAGTTCCTTCATCCTCATGCGGATAGACATTACGGGCCTGACTACATGCAATTTATGGAATTATTCCCCTGAACTATGAAAGAGGTATTATCTAAAACATTTTTCCTTAAATTAATTTATTAGAAAGATGTGGATTGCTTCACCCCTTTCCTTCTTATTTTTTTGGGGTTCAAGGTTTCGGAAGACACATTTTCCCCCAACATATTCTCCCAGAGGTACAGTAGCTGGACAGTACACTCCTTCACCGATATGGGGTACTGCTAAAGGGGCTCCCACAAGAGACATTGGGTGTTTCGGACCCCTTGGATGTTCCTTCCACTGCTCAGAAAATATATTCCACATCAATGGATAGTCTTCCAGAATTCGAGGGTTCATTTGATCGTGCAAAAACGATTCTCAGGGAGAGGGACATGATGGTCTTTATAGTGGGGGCTAAGTCCTGTGATGAGCACCAGGTTTTAATTATTTTTTAAGGGCTTCAAATAGTGTCAGAACCATAAATATCGACCATTGTGGCTCTTTTCTCTATGTAGGGAATTTATTCAAAAGTTGATACTCTTCCAACTTATGGTGGCTATAATAATGTCACGACCAGGTCGGAAAATGTTCAGTCCCATGAAAATCTTGATCGGACTATTATGCCATGTTATCTCGTTCTGAGAGGAATTAGGATTTCGGTCCCCACTATTATGAGATGGATATCTGTATCTGGAATGGCTATCCCCGTATGTATTATATTGACCCATGACCTTTTAATGTCATTCTTAAGGAATGATATTCCGAATGGTTATGGTTTTGGGTCCTCATCAATCTCTCATATCCAAGGATCTTGAATAATGATTGAAGATGTAGCACTACCTATTTTGGATAGGGATACTGCTTTCAGTTTGGGGGTATGGTCATCTCCTTTTTATCCATGGAGTCCCAACCACAAGATTTGGAAACAACAGATGTCCCTACATCTCTATCTATTATAGTTAACCGAGATGAAGATGTTGTGGGGTGAAGCCATGTTGTATCTGCTGAAACTTTTCCCTCTCTGGTTACGTTCATTCCTGACAAAAATTCATCACCAGGGTGTGATTTTGAGACCGACTGAGAAATACTAGATGATTTTCATCCTACTTGGAAAAAGGGGTGGAGGAATATTTGGGGATTACTCTCCTAGACTCCATTGGAGGAGATTCCAAAAAAATGTCCCAAGTTACACTGCCAATTTGTATTTATGTGTCATGACCCGTCATCGGGGCCCGTGCAGTGACTACCCCAAGCCCGCCTTCCATAGGCCAGGCGCTGGCAACATGCACCAAGGCATAATTCCTGGTAAAAAGGGATGGCATTGCCTTTGTAATGTAAACAAACACCATAGAGCAAGCAAGAAGTAGAAGAAAACACTAAGTAAAAACTGAGTACACCAGTAAGTGCGGGAAAGTAAGTGGGAAAGTATACAAACACAAACTGAAAGTAATGTACAACTAGAAAGGGAAAAGAACAACTGAAAAGTAGTTCCGCAGCGTCGACCCATCCACTAGAAGTCCCACCTGAAGGGTGAGTATAGATAGCCTCCACAACTCCTCAGGTCCAGCCATCTGCTCCGAGTATGTTCCGCCCAGTGGTCCACCTCCAGGTACCGACCTGCTCTGCCAGCCTCAACCGCGATCAGTGTTTTCCATCATCTGCAACCAACACAACTTAGTGCGGGCATAGCCTGTGCATGGGTGAGTATAAACTACTCAGTAGGGACCCCAAGAATTCTGAAGGTATCCCAGAATCCACAAAGGATAATCCACAAAGGAAAGATACAATCACGAAGTAACATCCGACACTGCTTAGGTAGATGCCCATATATATACCTAAGTCATCAATTCTCATTTGGATCCAACATCTGTGCCCATGTACAACCCAGTCCACACAGGAAAGAAAAACGTAAATCCACACAAGATAGCACAACACAATCCACATAGGAAAGAAAAATAGGATTCAACTCACACAAGAATACTTCTTCGTAAGACGATAGAGATGATCAGAAATTTCCACTGATTCATCTAAGTCGTCAGACCCACAAAGGATCGATAGGTAATAACCCCCACAATGAACCACAAAGGATATAGCCCACAATGGATCGATAGATAACTAACCCCCGCAATGACCCACAAAGGATCTGACCCACAAAGGATCGAAAGGTAACTAACCCCCGTAAAGACCAACACAGGATCAGACCCACACAGGATCTGTAGGCGCTGGCCCACATAGGACCACTGAGTGCTTACCCACACAAGATCGGACCCACATAGGATCGGTAACACTAATCCACGTAGGATCGCTGAGTGTTGTAGTCGTCAACGTCGAATCCTCTGAGAATCTCTGTACAGTCGCCGTCGTAGTCTCGGCGAGCTCTAGTGTTCCCGTACACAGCAAGCTCATTCGGGAGGGTCTGCTCCATGAGCCAAGAGGCTGATACATCAACTGACACATAGTCCGGTGTTTATGTATCCAAAAGTTCCGTATCGTCAACAGGAACTCAGCATCACAGACGACGTATCAATTAGACGCCCAGTCTAGAAGTTATTGGCCTTTTCGTCCCAGGAACCCGGTTGGTTTTTAAGTCAAAACCAACCCGACTATACTCATCCTGAATCCAAACCTCGGGCGGAGTATGACAAAAGATCTATCTCACTAAGAGGAATATAACAAAGTCGACGGCACGTCAATCGGACATCCAGAGCTCAGGTTATGAGTGTTTCCGCTCCGAGGGCCCGGTTGGTTTCATGTACGAACCAACTTGGATGAACCCAATGTATTCCGAAACCTTGAGTGCGATATTCTTAAATGACCGTCTCGATCCAAGGATCGCATCGCTGCTGACGGTGCGTCGATCGGAGGACCGTAGCCCATGATATGGGCAAAAGACCGAAGAAGGTCTGAAAATAGGGTTTCGGGCCCAGACCGACCCGGCCCGAGACCACCTGGGTCGGCCCAGCTGGGCGCGGCCCGTCCCGGCTGGCGCGGCCAGGCCTGAACTAGGCGTGGCCCGGTCCGGCGTGCTGGTGCGCGGCGCTAGGTGGCTCGGCGGAACGGTCGACCGGTTCGGATAGCGGGGGGGGGGGGGGGGGGCTGCCCCCGCGGTTTGTAACCGCGGCCCCCCTTAATGGGGGCCGCTCGGCTGGCCGTCTGAGGGTTTGAACCCCCGGATGTTCCTTTTCCGGTCTGCCCACCCGAGACGGCCGGTTTCTGTAGCCACGGGACCGGCGACGGCCGGTCCCCTCCCTACTCCGACACCGGCGGCCCGGTTTCCGGCTGCCTGTTCCCACGCTTCGCCATGGCCCGGTACTGGCCGCGGCCCCGCTCTATCTGCTGTGCTTTTGTGGTTCTAAGGCGCAGTGCGACGACATAGCGACATGGTTCAAATTCACGGCGCGGCGCGACAACGTCACACATTCTTTGATGCAAGATCCCGCGCGGTGCGATGGCACCACGTCACTTCCCTTCGTACCGCAAAAACAAGAAAAATAATAAGGGGGGAGTGTTTGTGCGGTCCGGTCTCCTCTTGTAAATTGATAGCATGCGGTCCAAATATATGAAGATAAATAACTGAGTAAATAACGAAAAAAAAATCACATAAACCCCTAACTCGAGCATAGCTTGAACGGAGGTTCGTCGAATGAGGATTCGTCGTGGAAAATCTGTCGCGGAAAGAGACGTCGTGAAAGAAGACATCGTCGGCATCGCATTATACGGCGTCGCGTAGTCGGTTTCCGATGACTCGGCATTCTTCGTTGGAGATCTATGTGTACTTCGCATTCTTCGTCGAAGACGAAGAAGTTTCTCAAGTTCCTTATCCTTTTCTCCCAAAGACTCCACAACAAGAATTCAACCCTTAATAAAATAAGCCCACACTTATTTTATTAACCTGACATTAGTTTGAAATTCCAATACTCACATTAAACACAGTTCATTAATATAATATGTTATTAAAATATAAGTTATCAAATTTAATTGTGAGTTGATGGAGTTAAGGAATGTGAAGTGGTGGGGTTCGTGTGGGCCCCACCACACTCATAACATCCCAAGGGAAGTTGGGTAGTTACCCAACATCCACCCAAAGCATAAATCCACTTCGAGAAAATAAAAATTGTAGTTAAATTTTTATTTTAACTTCTACAATTTTTACCAACCTCTCTCGTGAAAACACAACTCCGGAAAAGGTGTTCCTAAGAAATTATCAGCACTGCAAACCCGTCGGTGCCCTCGAAATTTGATTCCGAGCACCGGTTCAAATGTTAGAAAAACATGCTCGTTCGTTCACTGAATGTACCCGAGCCAAACATCGGAAAATGATTCCGGGCACACCGGGCCTCAGAATCAGGTGCCGTCAGAAACTGCATTCTTGTAAAATCCCAAAGAAAAATAAGAAAAAAATTTCCTTAAATTTTACGGGTCTTTAAATTACTCCCAACTTAGGTCTTTACGTCCCCGTAAAGATACATCATAAACTAGGGAAACAAATGTGGGTACTGAGCATGCATTGGAGCCTCCCGCACCCAAGTGCTCTCTTGAATGTTCTCGTGCTGCCATCTGATACACACTAGAGGAATCGATCTTCCACGTAGGACCTGCTCCTATCAATCCTCGATCTCCACTGGGACCTCCGCAAAATTCTCCCCATCATCAATGTCCAGCTCCCCATGGTCAATGATATGCGTCGGGTCATGCACATATCTCCTCAGCTATGATACATGGAAGACGTCGTGCACCCGGTGCAACTGACGTTGTAGAGAAAGGTGATAATCTATCTCGCCAATCCTTCTGAGGACCTGGAATGGTCCGATGAAGCGTGGAGACAACATTCTGCCTTGGACAAATCTTTTTAATCCACGTAGAGTTGAGACAGGCAAGGAGAAGTGGTCGACATCCTCGAACTCTAGTGGCATCCGCCTCCTGTTAGCATAAGACTTCTGCCGGATATGAGCTATCCTCATCTGCTTCTGGATGACATGGACCTTCTCTGTCATGGCCTGGACCATCTCTAGTCCCACAATTGCTGACTTCCCAGGGTCTGTCCAGCACAAAGGAGATCTGCAAGGTCGGTCGTACAACGCCTCGTATGGTGCCATACCGATGGTGGAGTGGTAGCTGTTGTTGTACGCAAACTCCACCAAGGGTAGGTGGTCCTCCCTGCTGCGACCAAAGTCAAGGATGCATGCCCGGAGCATATCCTTGAGAGTCTGAATGTTCCCCTCAGTCTTACCATCCGTCTGAGGGTGAAAGGCGGTGCTCAGACGTAGCTGCGTCTCGAACGCCTCCTGCAACCCCTTCCAAAGCCGGGAAGTAAAACGTGCATCTCGATCGGAGACGATAGATGATGGCACACTGCGAAGCCATACAATCTCCTGAATGTAGAGACGTCCCAAGCTCTCCACTGAGCCCTGCTCTCTGATGGGTAAGAAGTGATCCGACTTGGTGAGTCGGTCGATAATCACCCAAATGGAGTCGTGACCTCTGGAAGTGCGTGGAAGTCCAATCACGAAGTCCATAGATATCTCGTCCCACATTCACTCCGAGACATCCATGGGCTGTACCAAGCCTGCTGGTACCTGATGCTCTGCCTTCACTTGCCTGCAGGTGAGGCATCGAGAAATGAACTCTGCCACAACCTTCTTCATGCCCGGCCACCAGTGTTGTCATCTGAGATCCTGGTACATCTTCACCACTACATGATATACCTCCAAAGTAGAAGTATGAAACTCTCTCAGCACCTCCTCCCACAAATCAACTTGTACTATGGTACATCCTTTGAAAAGGACGTTGTGCTCTGCTCCAAAGGAGAAACCATCAGGTTCTTATCCTGAGGATAACTGTGCACGTCGCGTCCCACAGTCAGTGTCCCCACGCTGTGCCTCTCTGACCTGCTGCAGTAGTGGAGGAGTGACTGTGAGAAACATAAGGAAGGCTTCTCCATATCTATCCACGAAGGATAACTGCAATGAGGCCAGCTGCCCTTCCCCTCCTCAAGTAGCTGAATGCCCTTCCTCCTGCTGAGAGCATCGTCTACTACATTCCCCTTCCCAGGAGTATAAACTATCTCAAATTAATAGTCCAATTGGAACTCGAGCCATCGCCGCTGTCTCAGGATCAGATACTTATGAGAGAATATGTACCTGAGACTCTGATGGTCATAAAAGACTGTAAAGCGCTCGCCCATTAGGTAGTTTCACCATATATTCAGAGTGAATACCACTACTGCTAACTCTATGTCATGGGTATCATAGTTCTGCTCATGCAGCCTCAATTGGCGTGATCCATAGGCGATCACCGCCCGCTCCTGCATCAGGACACATCCGAGTCCGGTCCTTGATGCATCGCAGTAGACTACGTAACCTACTCCCTCCTTCGAAAGCCTCAAGATAAGGGCACTGGTCAATCGCTGTCTCAGCACCTGGAAGCTCTGCTTACATCTGTCTGACCACACAAGGGTTTCCCCTTCATCGTAAGAGCTGAGACTGGTGCCGCAACTATGGAGAAGTCTAGCACAAATCTCCGATAGTATCCTGATAGTCCCAATAAACATCATACCTTCGTCACGCTCCTGGGTGGATCCCAAGCTAGCACTACCTCGATCTTCGCAGGATCCACTGCAACTCCCACCTCAGAGATGACGTGTCCCAATAAGTGGACCTTACATATCCATAACTGAAACTTCGAGAGCATGACATAAAGCTGGTGCTCTCGGAGTGTGTCTAGTACAACCTGCAAGTGGTATGCGTGCTTTTCCTCAGTGGTCGAGTAAATCAAAATGTCGTCGATGAAGACCACGACAAATCAATCGATGTATGGCTGAAGGATCCTGTTCATGAGGGCCATGAACACTGCTGAAGCATTGGTTATGCCAAATGGCATAACCAAGAACTCATAGTGGCCATACCAACACCTGAAGGCCGTCTTCTGCACGTCCTCGTCTCGAACTCTGAGCTAATGATAGCCTAACCTGAGGTATATCTTCGAGAACCACCGTACTCCCTTGAAATGATCAAAGAGGTCATCAATCCTCGGTAGCGAATATTTATTCCTCACTGTCACCTGATTCATGTGAAGAAAGTCGACAAAAATTTGAAAGCTCCCGTACGCCTTCATTCCAAACAAAATCGGGGAAGCCCAGGGTGAAACACTGGGTCGGATGAAACCCTTTCCCTACAAGTCCTCCAACTGTACCCGTAGCTCTCGAAGCTCGGCGGGAGCCATCCGATATGTTGGAATGGATATCGGTGCTATCCCGGGGTACAGATCAATATAAAAATCTACCTCTCTACAAGTAGGTTGTCCTGGAACGTCTTCAAGAAAGACGTCCGCATACTGATCCACCACTACAAGAAAACTAGGACTCTGCACGTCAACTGCTCCTAGGATGAGTCTAGCCAACTGATGAGTGCAGGGCTATCCTCTCCTCTGCGGAAGTCCATCCTATGCTGCAAATGCTCACTTCTCGCCGGTGAAGGTGAACCCGCTCCCATCGGTGCGTACACATCGCACCTTGCGCCTAATACAGTCAATCTGAGCATAGACTATTGATAACCAATCCATACCCAATATGAAGTCGTAAGGCCTCGACGCCGCTACAAGAAGATCCCAGACGATTCCCTCACCTACTAGAGTAAGATCACACTACCGACACCAGTGCATAATCGTCGAGTCATCTCCCATAGGAGTCTCTAGCCGTAAGGATAGAGCCAACAGCTCTGTCAGAATCCCTGAGCTTCGAACAAGGGCACCTTCTATTAAAGAGTGACTCACTCCTATGTCTATAAGAACTGGATCAAGGGTGGAATAGACACAGATAGTACCTCGAATCATCTCGGGCGCGCCGTGGTCATAGGCCTCCGCTGCCTGGAGCTGTGCTTGTCTCTGCCCTCCAGCTCCCTGTGGTCGGGGTGGACCTCCTTGTGGTGGTGGTGGTAGAGCCTCAAAGCGTCGCCCACCACCTACTGCTCGGCCAGCTCCTCTGCCGCGTCCTCCTGCTCCCTGCGGACCGCCACGGTCGACCCTATGCCTCTGCCTGGGTGGCCCCTCAACTGTCTGTTGCTCCTCGGCAAGGCTGGTTGGGCAGTTACGAGCCATGTGGCCCTTCCCACCGCATGAGTAGCACTGCCTGCCTCTCGAAAGACTGGCCCCATGTTGTGTGCCCCGCACAGCTGAGCCAGTGTCCTGAGGTTGTCTGCCTAAGGTTTTTATCTACCTGGACCCATGAGTCATCCGTCGATTGCCTATTTTAGAAGACTCTACTACGTGCCGCCCCACGGTAGGTCTCGCTGCTGAAGAAGGCTCAGCAAGAAAGCTCTCGATCAAAAGGGCTCGCTCCAGTACTCTTGCCTTAGTCGGAATACAGAGGGAGATCAGCGATGACCTGATCTCATGTATCAATCCCTGCTCAAAGGTCTGGGTCCGGAAGAATGGGTCTCGTACAATGCCTGTCGAGTAGTGCAAGAGATCTGTAAATCTCGCCGTGTACTGGGCGGCCATCAAGCTGCCCTCCTACATCTGAAGAAGCTCCTGGATGCATACATAACGGAGGGTGGTGGGGACGAACGCCGAGCAGATGAGGCTCTCAAAGGCCATCTAGATAAGAGAGGCGTCACCGTGCACTGGGAGCATCAAGCTCCACCATCTGCCTGCTGCCGCGTGACATAGGCTCGCTGTGAGGATCACCGTGAGGTCTGCATGTGTCCTCACTAACCTAAAAACTCTCACCACTGCCTCCAGCCAGTCCTCGGCTGCCTGGGGGTCCATCTCCCCACGGAACCTAGGCGGTCACTGGTACTGGAACTCATGATGTGCACTTAGGTGACGTGCGTCATCAGCGGCTAGGGCAGGAAGCATCGGTGGCTCGGCGGGAAGAGGAACCGTCGTTGCCTCACCTATCAAAGGGCCCTGTGCCGAGTCCTCTTCGCTCGGTGGGTTGTCATCGTGCTCAACTCTCGGAACCCTAGCTGGCTGCCGTCGTGGGGCCTTCCTGAAAAGAAACAGGTGCACCATGGTCAAACAGTATACCTGGTGAGCTGACATAAAGTAATCACAAAGAAAACTTGAAACACACATGCAATCAAGGTTTTCGTGCATTAAATCGGAAATCAGAAGTCAGGGTCCTGGTGGATGGATACGTCGGCCGCCGTACCAACACTGGACTCCCTGGACTGATAACCACACCCAACACGCTTAACACTATTGCTTCACATAGAAAAAGATCAGATTCCAAAGTTATGCGGTAGAACCAAACTCCTCATATACCAATTTTTCACGACCAATCCTCGGGGCCCGTGCCATGACTACCCCAAGCTCGCCTTCCATAGGCCAGGGGCTGGAGACTAGCATCAAGGCATAATTCCCTATAAAAAGGGAAGGCATTGCCTTTGTAATGTATTGAAACAACACAGAGCAAGCAAGTAGTGTATGTAAACACTAAGTAAAAACTGAGTACCACAGTAAGTGCGGGAAAGTAAGTGGGCTAGTAAAGAAACCCAAACTGAAAGTAAAATACAAATGGAAAGGGAAAACAACAACTGATAAGTAGAGCCACAGCGTCGAGCCATCAACTCTAAGTCCCAACTGATGGGTGAGTACAGATAGCCTCCACAGCTCCTCGGGTCCAGCCGTCCGCTCCGAGTATGTTCCGCCCAGTGGTGCACCTCCGGGTACCGACCTGCTCCGCCAGTCTCAACTGCAATCAGCGTTGTCCATCGTCTGCAACCATCACAACGTAGTGCGGGCATATCTCGTGCAGGGGTGAGTATAATCTACTCAGTAGGGACCCCAAGACCCCCGAAGGTCTCCCAGAATCCACAAAGGATAATCCACAAATGAAAGATACAATCATGAAGTAACATTCAACACTACTTAGATATATTCCCATACATATACCTATGTCATCAATTCTCCTTCGGATCCAACATCCGAGCACAAGTACAACCCAGTCCACACAAGATAGAAAAACGTAAATCCACACAGGATAGCACAACACAATCCACATAGGAAAGAAAAACAGGATTCGGCTCACACATGTATACTTCTTCGTAAGACGATAGAGATGATCAGATATTTCCACTGATTCATCTAAGATGTCAGTCCCACAAAGGATCGATAGGTACTAACCCCTAGAATAACCCACAAAGGATCTGGCCCACAAAGTATCGATAGGTAACTAACCCCCGCATTGACCCACAATGGATCTGACCCACAAATGATCGAAAGGTAACTAACCCCCGCAAAGACCCACACAGGATCAGACCCACACATGATCTGTAGGCGCTGGCCCACACAAGACCGCTGAGCGCTGACCCACACAGGATCAGACCCATACAAGATCGGTAGCACTGATCCACGTAGTATCGCTTAGTGTTTTAGTCGTCACCGTCGAATCCACTGAGGATCTCCGTACAGTCGTCGTCGTAATCGCAGTCAGCTGTAGGGTTCCCGTACACAACAAGCTCGTTCGGGAGGGTCCGCTCCACGAGCCGAGAGGATGATACATCAACTGACACATAGTCCAGTGTTAATGTATCCAAAAGTTCGGTATCGTCAACAGGAACTCAGCGTCACAGACGGTGTGTCAATCGGACGCCAGGCCTGGAAGTTATTAGCCTTTTTGTCCCAGGGGCCCGGTTGGTTTTTATGTCAAAACCAACCTGACTGTACTCTGCCTGCATCCAATCCTCTGGCAGAGTAAGCCAAAAGATCTTTATCACTAAGAGGAATCCAACAATGTCGATGACACGTCAATTGGACGTCCGGAGCTCAGGTTATGAGCATTTCCACTCCGAGGGCCCGGTTGGTTTCATGTACGAACCTTCTCGGCCGAGCACAAAGTATACCAAAGCCTTGAGTGCGATATGTTGAAATTAATGTCTCAATCCAATGATCGCATTGCCACTGACGGTGCGTCGATCGGAGGTGCGTAGCCCATGATATGGGCAAAAGAACGAAGAGGGTCCGAAAATGGGGTTTCGGGCCCAGACCGACCCGACGCAAGACCCCCTGGGTTGGCCCAAACGGTCGAGCCGTTCGGATAGTGGGGGGGCACTGCCCGCAGCGGTTTGTAACCGCGTCCCCCCTTGATGGGGGCCTCTCAGCGGGCTGGTCGGGGGTTTGAACCCCGGTCTTTTCCTTGTCCGGCCGGCCCACCCCGGCCGGCCGGTTTCTGCCGCCACGGGACCGGCGACAACCGGTCCCCTCCCTGCTCCGACACCGGCGGCCCGGTTTCCGGCCACCGGTTCCCACGCTCTGCCGCATCCCGGTACCTTCCATGGCCTTCATTCATCCGGTGCGGCGCGACGGGACCGCACCCTTCCGCCGCGGCCCCGCTCCGGCCGCGGTGCTTTTGCGGTTCTCCTTCGCGGCGCAACGGCGCTGTGACTTGGTTCAAATTCACGGCGCGGCGCGACGGCACTGCACATTCTTTGTCGCAAGATCCCGCGTGGTGCGACGGAACCGCGTCACTTCCCTTCGTACCGTATCAACAACAAAAATAATAAAGGAGGGGGGGCGTGTTTGTGTGGTCCGACCTCCTCCTTTAAATCGATAGCATGCGGTCCAAATATACGCGGATAAAGAACGGAGTAAATCACGAAAAGAAAATCACATAAACACCTGCCTCGAGCATAGCTTGAACGGAGGTTCATAGTACGAGGATTCGTCATGAAAAATCCGTCGTGGAAAGAGACGTCGCGAAGGAAGACGTGATCGGCGTCGGGGTATACGACGTCGCGAAGCCGGTTTCCGAGGACTCGGTGTTCTTCGTTGGAGATCGATGTGTTCTTCACGTTCTTCATCGAAGACGAATAAGTTCCTCAAGTTCCTTATCCTTTTCTCCCAAAGACTCGACAACAATAATTCAACCCTTAATAAAATAATCCCACACTTATTTTATTAACATGACATTAGTTTTAAATTCAAACACACACATTTAACACACTTCATTAATATCATAAGTTATTAAAACATAAGTTATTAAATTTAATTGTGAGTTGAGGGAGTTAAAGAATGTGAAGGGGTGGGGTTCGTGTGGGCCCCACCACCCTCATAACCTCCCAAGGGATGTTGGGTAGTTACCCAACTTCCACCCAAAGCCTAAAACCACTTAGAGAAAATAAAAATTGTAATTAAATTTTTATTTTAACTTCCACAATTTTTATCAACCTCTCTCATGAAAAAACAACTCAGGTAAAGGTGTTCCTAAGCAATTATCGGCGCTGCAAATCCATCGGTGCCCTCACAATTTGATTCCGAGCACCGGTTCAAAAGTTAGAAAATCCCGCGAGTTCGTTCATTGAACGTACCCGAGCCAAACTTTGGAAAATGATTCTGGGCACACCGGGCCTCGGAATCAGGTGGCGTCAGAAACTGCGTTCTTTTAAAATCCCAAAGAAAAATAAGAAAAAAATTTCCTTGATTTTTACGGGTCTTTACATTATGGGATTTAGTGTATTTCAGTATCATAACATTTATGATATAATAAGGAATGTGGTTGCTGATCAGGAAGAAACGGTCTCACTTGAGTGTCGACTCTTAGTGGAAGGGTCGACAACTTATATAGAGGCTACAAGATCAATACTTATTCATGAATCATCCACTCATGCTGCGATGGTTGAAATTTTTCTAAACCAACTCATGAAGAAAAAGTATCTGATGGAGAAGCTTGACCAGGAGGTGGAGAAATAAATCTAGAAACTGGAAAGACTTAAATAGGATCATGCTCAGGCCGCAATTTTCATTTAGGTAGGGCAATGGAAAATTAAGGAGTGAGAGAGAACCAGACTATATTCCATAAAAGATGAAGAGGTTCTGCAAGTTAGTGATGAAGCAAAGACTGTGATCTGATTGATTCTTCTCTAAGCCATTGAGTAATCACACCAATTGTTGATACAGCTTTGAGACTCTGGAAAATGTCTCCTATAAATGTAATATCTTGTTCTCAAGTCTCGGATTTAGGTTGTGGATTCCCACCATAAATATCTGGAATATAATTGTCCTGGTTTACCTCTAAATTCCCACTCTTTGCCTTTTCCAATAAAAATAATTTCAATCAGGTGTTAATTTTAAACAATTAATTGAAATCAGAAAACTGAGATAACCAAATCAGGCTCTAATTTTTTCCTAAGCCAAGGGACTGAAAGACCATACAATGACTATTGCTGAGGACTACATGAAAATCGCCACAAATTTTTCTGCATATTTCATTTTTATCCCAATTTTTTTCATAATCCTTCATACTAAGGGATTAGTGGGTATAACATGGTTTTTACATAGGCTGCACATAGAGGTTATTCAATCAAACATGCTTTACTCATTTTCTGATGGCTCAATGTTTTTTTAATGAAAAAATTGTAAACATTTTTTCAGAGGTTCGTTCTTCAGATTTTCCCTCTGGCGATAATAATGTCACTTATTTCTCTGGATATCCAGAGTCCTTCCATTCAAATTTATTACCTATTTTTTTGGTCGAACATCTTTGAAAAAATGTAATGATGTAAGGCCCTGACTCGAGACTGTTAGTTGGGAATGTTCTATTATCCTTCAGACATGGGTTTGGGTTTTCTCATGACCCTTGATTTGTGGATTATGCACATGAATTAGGCTCAAGAGTCTCTTTAGGATTATAGAGGTTGAAAAATACTATCCTAATGATGAATTTTCCTTTGATAGATGGCCATTTTTGTCGGAGAAATTTGAAGAGCCACTTGGGCATGATATGCATAGTCATGGAATTGTGTCCCCAGTACACTGGCCTTCTATTCCTGATGTCCTAGTTATATTTTCCACATTTTCGACTTATCTTGATGTTGGGAGCCACAACAGGTGACTGGATTGAGTGTTGTTGTCTGAGAAGATTAGGAACATTTATATCGGCTATGAGTGGGCAACTGTTCCTACACATTTCTTACGAGTGCAAGGGATAGATGGCCAGTGGTCAGTTCCACTAAGAGCCCCCTTTTATTTTATGTAATAGGCTCATGGATATAAGGAGGTACATATGCCTTCATCTAATATTTTTTCAAATCTATTGGGTGTGACAAGACATGAATGTCATTTGTGATTTCATAGGCTATAAAGGACTCTCCTAGGGACGAATATGCCTTTGATTGACAGCCATTTTTGTGGGCAATGTATACAAATTGACCATGGCATGATGTATGTTGTCAATCAAAGTGGTCCACATGACAGTGTAATTCCACCTCTAATATCCTTTGAGGATTATGGAGATTGGGAAATTTTTTAATACAGTGTCTAAACTTCAACCAGGGGTGCCCCAAATCACAAAAGGAGTCTTTTAAGATGATCTTCTTCAGGGAAACCTAAAAATGAGTGTGGGAACTCTTACTTTGCATGAATACTAACTTCGTGAATGTTGAAAATATATCTTTTACATTCCTAAAAAGAGAACAGAGAAGAACCAGGCCCATTTGTTATGATATATACAAGACGCGTGAAAGGGGGAAAATGTAAACCATGAAATTGAGGGCCTTTATATCATGAGGGGTGGAATGAGGCTTGGAATCCATTGGGATTACTGAGATAATAGAGGAATCTTTTGGGGGTGAAAATTCCTTTGATTAATGGCCATGATTATGGGAAACATATATAGAGCCACCAAATCATGATATCAATAGTCAATCAAAGGTTTCCATGGGATAATTTCCTTCTATCCTATATGTCCTTGGAGGGTTATGGGGATACAAGATCACATAAAGCACAATGATTAGAATATTGAAGGGGTATACTGGGACAAATTGGGGACATTTGTGTTGTGATATACTCATGGAATGATGTCCCTTATATAGATCTAACCAATACGTAGGGTGAGGTATTCATTCAATCATTGGGATAAATGGTCATTTAACATAACATGTATTGGACACGATGTTACACATGGTGGAGGGAAGCATGACATGCCTTTCAGGTTCATGTTGTTAAAAAAAATTCATGGGCCATTTTTCTATAATTTCATGGAAGATCTCTTAATAAGATCCCTAAGATCATGTGAGCTATGCTTGGTGTGAGAATCAAGGGATCACAAGGGATTCATATTTCTATATAAGAATAGTGAATTCAACATTATAGTAATCTTTTAGTCTAATTCCATTTCCTTGCATTTTATGGTTGTGTATTGGGGACAATTTTGGATTTGCAGTTTAGCGTTGTGTAGTAAGGATGATTTTTTCCTAGAAGTTTAGCATCGTGCGATAAGGACAATTTTGGCCTTGTAGATTAGTGTCGTTCAATAAGGACGATTTTGGACTTGTAGTTTATCATCGTTTAGTGAGGTAGATTTTGGCCATGAGGAGGACTTCAAAAGATTAAGGTTAGTCATAGCTAGGTTGTTCCGATATACGTGAGAGATGGTAGAAGGAATAAACCATAGTCCTTCGGATGAATATAATCTAGAGGAAATAAATGGATCTTGAAACCCACTAGGCATACTAAGGTAGGAGATGACTCTCTCGGGGATGAATTTTCCATTAATTTAAGACCATTTTTTCGGGATACATATGCAAAGCCAGTAGGGCATGATATGAATAGTAAATCAATGGTGTCCGTAGGACATTGGACTTCACCCCATATGGCCTTAGATGATGGTGATGATCCATGTTTCCCCAAGGTATATAGTATTCCAAACAAGAAAGGATTGCCTGGGAATGTGAGAATACGTGGACCATGATTAATCGTGACTTTCTGGGAGCTTCAACATAGGATCAAACCACACATGGGGGAAAGTGGAATTTTGTTTTCTGTTGGTTGGGCCAGGATGTCGAATATGAGGGTCACTATGTATCCCTTGAGAGCAGGAATCATGCCCCACATTGTTCAGGATATTCCCTACAAATGTTGGTTCGATGTGTCAGGGATACATTAGGTAATTTTGGGTTTACTTGATACGGGTGCCAGACCTTCCATACTCCTCTATGGTTTACATGCGCAAGAGAATCCATACAACTAGTCCTAAACTAATGTTAGATATAATCTATGTGAGAAATAAGGAGTGGTTAAAGAGTCTCCATTGTATGTTCAAGATGACATTGAATAGTATTGGGGTCTTTTATTTTATTTTCTGGTGCGGCCGGGCCAGGAGCAAAGATCGAGGCATCGCTACGTATCCTGTGAGGGCAGGAATCAGGAGATGCATAGTTCTGTATGTGTCATGTACCAGTTTGTCTCAATATAACATGTAGGGGAGTTCTTATTCTACCCATCACAGTTGTGAGATCCTCCCTATTTCCCCACAGCTGACCTTCGTAATAGAATATATACCACTATTCTTAATCTCATGTGATTATTACAAGATTTGAGAAATAAGGAATGATAATGATTTCGTTTACTAATCTGGGTATATCGGGGGCATGATGGAGGAATTTTATTATTTTTGGGGGTGAAGATTGGATCATTGATTGTGGCATCTCTACGTATCAAGAGAGAACAAGAATCAAGCCATAAATAGTTCTGTAAAATATCATGCAGTATATTAGCATGAAATTAAGACGTTTCACGCTATGTAGTTTAATGTCTTACGATGAGGATATGTTCATTACAGTGTCATGTGGAAAAACGATGAATAATAGTTTATGGTCTAAGAGTTTGGAGCATGATATAGGGGAAATATTTTTTTCTTATAGTTTAAGGTCTTAGATTTTGGACGTTTGTAATGAGTGGAAATTTTTATGAATCATATTTTAGGGTCGCAGAGTTTGGAAAATTGTGAAAATTTTATGAATCATAGTTTATGTTCATAGATTTTGGACCTTAATGAAATTTTTATGACTCAGAGTTCAAGGTCATTGAGTTTGGACAATTCTATTGGGGAATCCTTTATGACTCATAGATTAACATTGTAGAGTTTTGACCATAACATTGGGGATTATTCGTTAATCCTAGTTTATGGTATTAGACATTAGACCAGGGGTGGGTTTAACTCATATTTTAAGGTGTAAGATTCTAGACCATAGGGGAATTTTTAACTCATAGTTTAAGGTGTAAGATTTTTGACCGTGGAGACATTTTCAACTCATATTTTAAGGTCATAATGTTTGGACCATGGGGGTGTTTTTTACTCATAGTTTAAGGTCTTAGAGTTTGGGACATGATGGAATTTTTAACTCATAGTTTATTATCAAGGAGTATTCACCATGGTGGTGTTTTAACCACATATTTTTAGGACATTATGCTTGGACCATGTAATTAGGTCATTTTTATATGAAGTACTTCTTCATGAAATTTGAATTTTTGGGAGCCATGATGAGCTTTCCATCCATTGATATCAGGGCATACGATCATGTAGAATAGAGTAGATATATGACATATGGTCTTTCCCGCATTGGTTAAACCTTCGGGATATTCATCCCTTCTACCATCAGGGATATGAAGACTAACACCATTTATCCATTGAGGAAAGATTGAAGGAGAACATTTATTTTGATGTATCATGCAATCTGATTATCGTAGATTCCCAAATGGTGAAGAGTGTGAAACCTATTTTTGTTTAACTTCTCCAATTCATCAATTTGTCTCTGAGATTTCTCGTCTGTGGACTATTGATCACTAATTTCCACAAGAGGAGAAGTCACATGGATTTTGAAAGGTAACACTGCTTCTATCTTGAATACTAGTGAGTACAGGGTTGCCTTAGTTGTGGTGCCAGGTCATGGATGGGTAAGCCCAGAAAGCAAGAAAGAGATTTTCTGGCAATGATTTCTTATCCTAGTCGACCATATTTTAATGTCTATTGGAAAGAGTCATGTTGAAAGAGTCTATCTGCCCATTGGCCACCAAATGGTAGTAGGATGACCTGTTGGCCTTGATTCCATATTCTGGGTACAACTTATCAAGCTTGTAAGAGCAGAATTCGATGCTTTGGTCCATCATTATTGTATGAGGGTCACAAAATCTAGTGTTGAATTTGGCCTTCACAAAGCTACAAATGTTTTTCACCTTGACTTCTATAAGGGGTATGGATTCTTCCCATTTAGAAAAGAAGTTGTTTTCTGTGAGTATGAACTTGAATTGTCTGGCTATATCAAGAGGATACTGTCCCACAACATTCATCCACTAGGTGATGAATGACCAAGTGTATTAAGCTGCATGATGCAAATCTAAGGGGTGGTGTATAAAATTAGCATGATATGGGAAATAATGACACTTCATAGTGAATATAGAACAATTCAGTATGATGGTGGGCCAGTAATACCAAATCCTCTAGAATTTGTGAGATAGCTTGGTTGCTGACTGGTTTGATTCACAAGTTCTGACGTGCACACCTTTCATGACGGTAGTAGTCTCTTCTCCATCAATGAACCTGAGATGGAATCCGTCAAGTCCTCTTTTTTATATAACCTTATCATTATTCAACCCTTTTTATAGGGTAAAACTGACTGCATGTCTTTAGACTTCCCCCTATCAGCCCTAACTTGTAGGAATTACCCATTTCGAAGGTAACTTGTAATGGGTGTCATCCAACATGTGGTATAACCATAAGGATCCATAACGGGGAAAATTTCATCAATCTTCTCCAAATTTCTCTGGATGAATGGAAAGACAATACGACGATGAATAATGCTAATGACTGTTTCATCCCTGTTCGGATCAACCAAGGTTGTGGCTGAATTTTCCAAAGCATTGGGTTGAGCATTCTGTGACTGGTGGACCTGATTCAAGGTTTTTATTATGGGAATCCTATCATCAATTCTCTAACAGGATTCATTAAGGGAAACAATACTTATTTCAATATAGTATAGTCAATGTTAACCTATTTCATGACTATCTTTGAATCATGCTTAATTTTTAGCTGTTTGTCTTGTATTTGGATTTCCATTTCCAGGCCTACAATGAGGTCCTGATACTCCTATTCATTGCTCGTACATCATTCTGAACACATGAAAGAGTTAGACATGATGGATTTTTCAAGATATATGAGTATGAATCCCATCCCAAATTTTTTTAGATTGGGATCCTCCATCCATTACCCTTTCGGGCTTTGGGAAGATCCATCGAAGTACATCTCCCACACGTGGCTGTTCCCTAGATGGAGAAAACATCTTCATCTTGAAGGTAGACATCCAATGGTGGTGTTTATTCCAAGAGGGTTCTCGGTCAACAAGTTTTCTAACTCATGGGAATTCATGTCCTTCTAGGGAACATAATATATATAAAATTATTGTAGGATGACTGACCATCGTGATTGGCCCCCATTTAGCATAAGACGGGTGAAGAAATACATGAGCGCGTTACAGTGGGAAACCAGGTGAACCCTATTATACTGAAGGTAATGCTTATGCTTCTGAGCTATGAAGATTACGGCTAGGTAGTTCTTTTCTATCTTCGAATCCCGAGTTTTTTCTTAAATCATTCTCTAGATGAGGTAGTAGAATTTATCCTTCCATTATGTATCTTTATTTGGGCTTATTGATGAATATAGACCCAATGGGAGCCCTAGTCTGCCCTTATAACACACCTTTGTCTCAAAGGGTACGGGCCACGAGAAGTGGAGGAAATGTTAACACAAATTTCCATTTTTCTTCCTAGACGATGGAATACAGATTTCTTATGTGTGTCGATTTGATGTAAATAATTCTACCAGCCCTATGTGTTGGGGTTTTTCCCATTCTCATGTCGATGCACTACTATCTGGATGAGTTGGTCATACGAGGTAAATTTGATTTAGGAATTCCCCCAGTCCATTAGGCTTGAGTTGGTCCCATATTCGATTTGTAGACACATCTATTTCCACCCTTTCAATTTCACGTTCTCTCACGTGAGTTTAAGCCTAGTGTGTAATTGGTCCTCTATGGAGTCTATAGTCTTTTAAAGACAAGAAAATTTCTTTCTGGTTGGCTTCTATTAGGTAGGAATCTTGCTGTATTTTTGTTGTTGTCTGAATCCGAAGTTTTTCTATGGCCTGATCACTTCGGCCCTGTCGCTTTTGTGACTTACTCTATGATTGTTATCACCGAGTGTCCCTTTTTTGTTGATCATGAGTTTTCATTGATTGTTGCCTCTGGGTAATGACATTTGTGGATTTCATTTCCATTGGGGCCTCCTAGAAGAGTCATGGGGTGAAGTTTAAAGATCCATGTTCTCCCCACCCTCGAATGTGAACTCCAACCAGGGGATTTCGAATGAGGCAACACAATTTATGATGTACATAGTGGCATGCCAGTTCAAGGTTATTATTTCTCCATTAGATTGTGGATTCCTTGAAGATGGGAGTGATTCCATGTCGATCAGATAACGACTCTCCCATATCGCACTGACATGGTCTGCATACCATTCGTAGGGTAGAAATTTTTATTTTATATTTCAATGTGTTGTCCATATATTGAGGAAACTTTTATCAGTTCATTACCTATAAAATACACCTGATATTTTGAAGTGAGAAGTGGCCATATACCAATACATCACCGGTATATTATCCCTATATTTTTGTCTTCTCAGAAGAAATATATCATTCTGTTTTTCTTTTTGAGGATCCACTACTTGATAAGTCCCCCACCATCCTGCTGATTTCGTTCCAATTGACCAGGATGGTGGGGGACTTATCGATTTTTGGATGTTGTAGGGGTGGATTAGAAGAAGAGCATAGCCCAATGCCATCCTATGGTTGAGAAATAATTTCGCTCATTATAGACGGAGTGCCAGATGTTTCTAACTCTTTTCCAGGCACCTCAGTATAGAGGGATTTATCATATCTGTTCTGGAAAGGGGAGGACCTTCTTTCCACATGAATTTTAGTGTTGGGGAGGACCTTCGCACGTGGTGCTATGATGGAGAGGACAACCATGAAAGCTTGATACCCGACAACAAGAATGTTTCTAACTGCATGTACCTTGGGGGGACCATTAGGTCGGGCTATACAAAAGGGAGGACCTTATTACATATTAGAATCACTGTGGGGAGGAACATCACAGTAACTGTCATTGCGGGGTGGGCCTTCTCAATGACATTCATAATAAAGAGGACTACCATCACGAATTGATATCTTGCTGCATAGAGAATTTCTACAGTGTACATCCTATGGACTACCTTCTAGTCATACCACAATGAGGGGAGGACCTTATCTTTTTTTGGATTTACTATGGGGAGGACCTTCACTGCAACTAGAATTTAGGGTAGGACCATGACAATGACCTTAATCATAGAGAGGACTACAATATTGACTTGATGTCAGACTATAGTGTGAAGAATATTTGAAAAGTATACACTATGGAGGTCCATCAGGGTGGACGATAGAAAGGGGAATAACTTCTTACTAGATGATATTCAGGACGAGGATAGGGATACCCCAACGTGCATCAAGAGATAGTCCCCCATGAATGATCATTATTGACCCACTGAATAATCCCCCGAGGGTGCTCTATAGAGGAACTTTAGAGCTGCTGGTAGTGGGATTGCAGGGAGGACCGTCGCAACTTCTACTGCCACATCCATAATTTGGTAATTTAATGTTAGGTTATTGAGAATTTGTTGATATATGTTTAAGGGTTTCATTAATCCAAACATCTAGCAGATGAGGATCATGTATCTTCTCTTCATTTTCTGGTTGCCATTGGCCCTTTTAGTATATGGGTTTTCTCCTGCGGGTAACTGGGGCCATCTGAAATT
Source organism: Viscum album (assembly GCA_963277665.1). NCBI lineage: Eukaryota > Viridiplantae > Streptophyta > Magnoliopsida > Santalales > Viscaceae > Viscum > Viscum album. The sequence goes on from OY728153.1 coordinate 649,371,724, forward strand.
GGTAATGGCCTTCATATCCGGGTCCCCAACTTGTTGAGTCATGTGATGTCATTGGGATAAGATTATGAGAATATTGAGTTTTTGTAGGGATATATGCCTCCCTTGGAGTGGCCACCATGTTGGATCAACGTCCCCTATTTGGAACGAGTATTTTTTCCTGATCAGTTTGTTCGTATGTCACAAGTTATTATCTTGGACTCTATTGGAATAGAGCAAGGATTCATAACTGCTCTAGACTGACTACCTCATTTCATGAGTCAATCATTAGGTTCGAGGAAATTGGGTTGTGGGCCTGATTAATTGTCTTTTCCACAGATTCAAAGATTCCTTGGCATGTTTGGAGGATATCGCTAGAATCCACGTCTGATATTACATTATTTCCAAGATGTGTCATGATAAGTATTAGGTTTGGATGGGTATGATGGACCATTCCAATGTCAAAGTAAGAGTTTGTTCCTACTATAGTTCTCCTTGGGTTTCCAACTCATACTAGCAGTTTTTATATGTCGGGATAGAGGAATGAGTCTATCAGTGATTCTCTTTTCTTGTTTCCACCGTATTTGAAAAGTTTTCTACATATTCATCACTTTGGATTTTCATCTACTCTCTTTCCGTTGTATTTGTCTCGCTGTCTTTGTATAAATATTCAATAATTTGACTCTACTCATATTTTCATGCCTTCCTTTTTGTATGGAGGGGTTCTTGTGCATTAGCATGTATTTGTGCCTACGTATAGCCCGTTTTGTCCCAATTTAGATGGAATTCTTGGAATTTGTCAGCAGGTGTTTGTGCCTGCATATAGCTCAGTGATGCCCTATTTGGATGGATGGATTGAAATGTGTCATAAGGTATATATGCATGTGTGTATCTTGTCACTGCCTTATTTTGATTGATTGTTTGTTGTGTGTCGGTAGATATTTTCATATGTGTGAAGCTAGCCACTTTGTTTTCATGGCAGGACCAATGAGCACTAGCCGAAACATGCATGTGCCCGTATCATGCCACCCTATTTCTATTGTGGGATTGAGTGGAGAGGGAAAATGTGTGTGTCTTCCTATTGAACTCTGCCACATTATTATGGTGGAGATGATCCTCAGGAACCATGGAGATAGAGTGAATCTGGTGATATATTCTCCACCATCAGAAGAAATCCTGAGGGGCCAGGGACTCCTGGACTTTGGTAGGTTCCCTCAGCATAAGATCATCCTCGGTGGGTGGATGTCTGGTCGTCTGGTGTCGATAGCGACACTATCTGGTGGGGGTCCATGTGTAGGGCCCCGGTGTAGCTGGGATGAAGTTGTTAGAATTGAAATCATTTTCCTCCCTTTGGAAAGTTATGTAGTCATTGTCACGTTTCGGGGATAGAATTCGAAATTGTTCGAGGCGACCACTAGGTCCACCATGTGCTGAGGTACTAGTAGTGGCTGGAGAGGTGGCTGGCGGACCATCACAGACTAGAGGGCTTGTCTACTGTGTTTCAGGAAGGGGGGAGTAACATTTTAGTGGTAATCCTGGTTCATCATATTGGACAACTAGCTTTAAAGGCACTAGATATGCGTAGTGGTCCTTCTATTCATTTAGCCCCAGCCCCCTGCGGGAACACTAATGTGTGCATCTTGAGGGATCTTTGGGATGTCATTTGGATCGATGGTCGCTCTGCCAGAACCTGCAATACATATATGACATACAGACCTCTAAATATCATCCATGTTTCATTCCTTTAAACACATGCATATTTGGTGATTTAGCTTGGCCAACTTTCCCTTTCTTTTACTACGGGGCGAAGGGGCCTGAGTGTGGTGATAATGCCACACTAGTTAAGGATCCATATCGGGTTCACCATTTTTGTTCTGACTTCGAGGTGGCATGTTTTTCAAAATCCACATAGGACATAATTTTCCATGTTGTAGTGTCCTTTGGTCTTTAATCATTGTGGGTAGAACTTCCACCTTGTTTAAGGATTCATGTCGGGTTCACTATTTGTTTATGCCACTGACGTGGCACGTTTTGTGCATACCGGGGAGAAAAAAAATTTGTGATGTTAATTATACTTTTTTATTTCATCATTGTGGTAGAACCACACTTTGTTTAAAGATTTAGATCAGGTTCTCCATTTTTAGTCCGCCTCCTAGGTGGTGCCTTTTTTCGAGGTTCGATAGATGGCACTAGATGGGTCATCACCCATCCCATTTTTTATTGAGACGATCTCTCTTCAAATTTACCATTCCTTTGTTCTGACCGGTTCAACATAATTATCTTTTAATGAAGGATGAATTAACCCTACATTGACGTTTTGGAAACTACATGTGCTTGTGTGGGGATCATGCAATCATGTAATCAATCCTTCTCGTATATAAATTCCTCGAATGGTCTCCAACTGTATTATTTTTTGAACCAATAATTCCCAACAACCCTAGTATCCATGAATCATGGACCTTCATTCCAAATGCGGGAGAATGTTGGCAGAATATTTGGAAAACAAATCTTAAGGACTCCATTGGTTACGAGGATTGGAGGTCAGGCTCACCAAACCATTATAGGGGAGGAATGTCTCTTATATTGGGACTATCTTATATTTTTAAGTTGTTGTCATATGTTCATGAATCCATCGAAAATTCTTGATGATTTTCTATACGAGATATCCTTGGTAAGCAAGATCATCGTGAGCATGCGTATGTTTGATTCCACAGTGGTGACATTGACATAGCAATATTATAAGGCACACTAGTGTTTATCGTCATCCTGGGGGGTTATAAAGTGACTTGATCTTGGGATCATGCCCAAAAGATGGTCTTCCTACATATCCCTAGAAGAAGAATATGAACCCACATAGTTCAGATTGTGTGGGGCTTACGGATCGAAGATTACCATTTGGAAAACAGGATTGGGTTGTCCCTTTTGTATGGAACCCTTTTGAGCTCAGACCTTTTGGCTAGTTTCCTACATATCATGATTTTATAGGGAATCAAAGTTCTCATAGTTATGATTGTGTGGAGATTATTCATGGTAGCTTCCCATTTAAGGAGGCATGGTTGCGTGGCCCCTTTTGGGATGAGCACCCTTTTGAGCTCGTGCCTTCGAGTAGGCACCATATATATCATGATTTGGTCAGTAATCAGAGTTTTCGTAGTTCAAAATGTGTGTTGATGTTGTAATCCACAGAAATAACTAATCAGACATGATGCATGATCAGTGTGAGAATCAATAGGATCTGAACGATTCAATAATGAACTGGCTTCCTCCCAAGTTGGTGGGGGAGGGAGAGCCCATAGCGGAAGAGGTCGGTGAGACTTTTGGCCCGGGCGTGGAGTGATGAACCTTTCCATATAAAATGTAATTAATGGTCAAGAGGCCCTGCCACATAATATTGGGTATTAACCTCAGTGGGAGGGCCCTAGGGCATCATATGAGGTATACTATATTTTATTTAACATAGATTGTACAATGGAATCTTATTTTAATTTCATTTGGATAAGACTATAACAATATAGTTTAATGTCTTTTGGTGAGGACAACATGGGGTTTTTCAGTTTAAGGTCACGTGATGACGACCATTTGGGGTATTACAGGTTAGGGTCATGGGATGACTACCACTTGTAATAGAAACCATGATTAACTGGAGTAAAATCATGTTGGTATGTTCTGACATTCCTAAAAAATGAGAGGTTCAGAATCGTTAAACAATGATTATAGACGATTCCATATTGGGGGTAATGTTTTGGGGCATGTAATCGATTGAGGCATACAAAGGTAGGAGAGGTCTCTCTTGATGAATAGTTTCTCTCTTGTTGATAGGACATATTTGTAGGCAGTATATAGAAATCCATTGAATCACGAAGTTCATAATCAAGAAGAGGTGTCATCTGGACACTGACATTACATTTATGATGGCCAAGGATGTTTATGAAGGTCAGAAATCACCCAGTATACTGCAGTTTAAATTCATAAAGCATGGACGATGGCATCACAGATTAATTTCATGTGGATGGACTTGTACCATACAATATAATGTCACGTTTTAAGTATAATAACACATATATTAAGGTTATAGAGTTTGGACTGTTCCAATAGGGAGCCTTTATTAATAGAACGATAATCTATCTGGGCTATTCTAACATTCCTATTACATGGGAGGGAGGGTAAGTGTAAACTATGACTTTAGGGATTATTATATTAGGATAAATGATATCGGCCATGGATGTCATTGTGGCGTACAGTGGTAGTAATGGAATCTCATGAGGAAGAATTTTCTTTTGATTTATGGTCATCTTGTAGGCTTCATGTGCAGAGCCACCAGTGCATGTTGTGCATAGTCAAAAAAATTGTGTCTACAAGACACTTTCCTCCCTCATCTGATGTCCATGGAGGTCTATGAGTTTCCGGAAACACCAAAGACATATTGTTTGATGGATGGAAGGATATTCTTAGGAATTTAAGAAACATTCAGGATGTTATTCTACATTTAGTTCTGGGTGAACATGGTATAGGATGCATGTGATTGGGTATTCGGAAGTGCATGAACAATTTCTTTTTTCATGGTATTTATGGGACGAATGTTTGGAAGGAATGGAAAGTCTCATCGTCCCAACCCAAAAATTTCACATTAGGACTCTATATTTTTCAGGGTGGTATGTGATGAATGTGAGGGGACCGGATCTGAGGGCCGTGATCACAACCCGACACAAATCCTGAGTGGGGGTGTGGGGGAAAAACCTCTACGGTATGGACCAGTGGTTGTGAACTGTTTTCTGCATTGGGTGTCCCCCAAAGATTTGGCCTCTTAGGATGGTACACAGATGTGTTGGCCGCGTACGATGGTACGATGAGGAGAATATCACATACTATCTTCCACATAGGGGAAACCATGAACCGTCTTCTGCATATGGTCATTCACGAACCATCTTCCGCATATGGGCATCCACGAACCATCTTCGGCATTTGGAAATATGAGAACTGTTTTTAATGTTTATTTTTTTGTTGGTGCACTAGTTGGATATGGAGAGTATTCTGAATATTTTTCACGGGTAGCACGATCATGAACAAATTTCATCAAATTGGTTGCGGGATAGGTTACACAAACTACATATTGTTCGCGGGATGGAATCTGCAAAATTTTGTGGATGCAGGATGGGGTCCCACGAACTTCTTTGGTTCCAGGAAAAATTTCTCCTGAACTGTCAATGTTCTTCGTATACAATTATCACATCCTAGAGCTCTCTTCCTTACCTTATCATTATTTCCTATTCACTTTCTCGTAGTTTCCTAGTGGTCCTTTTATATATTATCAGAGAATTTGTATATGCGGTAAGTGTAACACCCACTTTAGAAGCCCATGAATAGATAAATTTATCCGCGGGAGGCCTATTCAAATGGGGTTTGTGGATTCTATGATACCTAATTGACTTTTCATAATCTACGAACCACATCGGTAAATGGCGATTATATTCATGGAATAATTCTATCATATTTTTTTCAATTGAAATGGTTCACGATGACATCAGTTCGCTTGTGTAAATTCACCACGAACTTCTTCATTCGTTGTCCAATGCCTTGCAGGCCAGTGTATAAGAAGTCATCTGCGTACCTGTTGTTTATCGTTTTATGACTTTTGTTATTCTTTCCCAGCAATAGGTATACAGACAGGATGGATTCCATTGTAAAATTTTATTTCTTCTAATTTATTCCCAAAATTTCTATCCAACATGCTTTGCTGGAAATGTGGGAGTAGTTACTTTCACTTTTCTGAAATTATGGTACCCAATATATATTCTCATCATAATAATTATGAAATATATATTTATTTTACTATAATACTACCTGATTATGGATTTTAGAGAACATTTTGAATGGTATAGATGGCCATGAAAATATATTTATTGAAAATTTTCAATTATTAGATATGATATAATTTAGTGAGTAATCAAACCTAATATGATACTGATGATTAGATAATTATTATTGGGTAATGATATGATAGATATGGATAATTTAGATTGGATATTATTCAATACCTTGGAACTGGGTAATTATTTATTTGAAAAGTGGTTATTCTCTCACTGATGAATTCTATAAAATTTATTAATTTATGTAATATTTCTAGAAACCTATATGTATCATAAAGAATACCGATTCTCTAATTTGGTAAATATTTTATAATGGTAAATAATGTTACCACCATGTCCTATAAGAATACCTGATGAAGGTATTCACATGTTTTGTAAATGTTGATTAATGGAAAATTAATTTTTTCGAGGGAATATAATGTTTACTTTATTAACAATACATCAGAAGTATTTTTATATAATTTTATGAAATTTGATGTTATATATTTATCGATTATATTATGATGGAATTTAGGTGTTATTGTGTATCATTATCTAACCATTTTTGTTTTAATTAATATAGGAGGAATATTTAATTGACATTTTTTTATCATACAATCGATTGAAGGGTAATTATAGTAGTTCATGAATAATGTTCGTTTTTTATATATTCTTTTCATGGGGTGAGGGGTGAATTGAAAATTTATTGATGAAAAACCGAATGATTTAATTTATTTTCAAATATAAATGTATCATTTCTATTTCCAGATATTCTTAGAGAGACATCAAATTCTTATACTCTTTTTAAAAGGGACTTCAATCAATAATATTATCCTAATAACATCATTTTTATTAAACCAATAGTCTTTTAAATCGCCACATATTTATGGATTTGGGGCCATAAAATTTCCATTGAGCATTATATTTCATGGGATTAATGAAATCAATTACGCACTAATATTATATATTCTTTTCCTCCTGGTACATATTTTCATCATCACCTAATTTTCTGTTACTCAGATACCATGAAATGTGTTATTACATATGTCCTTTGTACATACCTATCCCCATTATTAAGATAAAATTTTATATCCAAAATATATTATGTGGGGTTTTAAACAATTATATTCAAAAATATCAAACCCTATATTATTGATTTCATGTTTACACAGGGAGGACGTGAATTATATAAGGCTGGGAGAATGTAACACCCCAAAGATTCAAAATAATAATTTTTTATTCAATATCATGTAGGATAGGAAAAACAAATATTATAATTATATATAACATCAATATACATTAAAATATGTCTATAAATTTTAATGGATCCCTTCTATATCTTTAAATTCACACCAAACAGAGTCTAGCATGTGTTACATGAAACATCGAGTTCATTAAAAATCTCATGTGACACGAAAGACTAGATATTCCAGGACTAATATATACTATTGAAATTATTAATTAAAATTAAAATTATGTCCAAGATTTAAATATGAGTTCAAATATATAATAACGAATCATAATGAAATATAATGTTTAATTCATTTGTTACCAATTAATAATAAATAAATAATAAGACCAATTCAATATAAAGGATTTTTTTTTTGTAAAAAAAACTATATCTATGAGCCAAGGGATTATATCATAAGAAATTTAATTAATTAATATTATAATATTATATTAATTAAATTTAAATATTATACATCTTTTTTACATTCCTAAAATATATTTTATAATAATTTGAAATCAATAACTCCAATAAATTGAATAAAGTGAAGAATTGTTTCCAAGGTAGTTTCCTCCCTTTTAGTGGTGAAGTGTTTTTAAAAATTAATTTTGAAAAATTAAAAAAATTTATTTGAAAAAATAAACTTCAATTTTGAAATATGTCCTTCAAAAATACCATAGTGGTATTTTTTGGTATTTTTCTAACAAGTGTCTTTTTTTTTATTAATTATGAAAAATACATAATTTAATTAAAAACTGAATTTCCATATAAACATTTTTTAATTTAAAATTATATAAAAAATTGTTTTAATGTTAAATTAGATCAATTATAAATATATTAATCCAATTTATATAATTGGAAAAAATGTTATATTAAATTTTAATATTAATATATTTCAAACTCTTGATCATTGTTATCGTAAAACCCAGATTTTTCGTTATACATGTCAGATATATTTTCAATTAAATTATATCAATTATATGATGTGAATTTGGAAAATTTATATTTGGTAATTTGAATAATATTGAATTATAATCTCTAATAATTTCAATTTAATTTGTGACTGCAATTATTAGATAATTCTATTAAAAAAAATTATAATGATTATAGTAAAAAACAGTTATATTATGGTTAAAAAAGAGTATAAGGTGAAAAATGGTCATAAAAGTTTCCAAAACCCATTTTCCAAACATATAAATACCATATCCTCTCATGGATTGAATATTGTTCTTTATCAGATGAACAAGAGGTATGTGATTCCTACCAATGGTGTCTAATTTTGGTATTTACAAGAATGTTACTCATACTCTACTTTAACTGTGCACTCAATCCCATCATAAATAGACACATCCCATTAAATTTGGGTCATAATAAACCATCCTAAGACACTCCAAAAAATAAATCCCCTAATCATGTATGTCTTACTTTTTTAGTAGTTCCCACAAATGAAGGATTTTGGTGCATACTAAAAAAATGATATAAAAAGATAAGGAAAACTCATCACGAGCGTTTTATTTAATTTATTTCTCCCCAAGATTCAATTATTATTATATCATTATTATTTAATAACATAAGTGTAATTAATATAATGATTTTTTATTATTTCAGGCTCATGAACTAAAACCACACTCAGGTCTATCAAATGTAGTGCTCAATCATCATTTGTGTGTATGATAGAATACTTACATGTGAACAAACGTCATTTGTTCTTCTAATACCAAATTTCTATGTGTCTAATAATAAAGTATTTATAGTCCATAAATGATATTTATGATATTTATAATCTATTTATAATTATATAATTTTTATATAACACGTACCTCTGCAATTTCCATATTGTGGGAATACGATAATGTCATTCATGTACATGGAAGACTACAGCCTCATGAAGCGATGTGATTCATTCCCACGTTACATGGTATTTATTTAGGTTGGGACTAATGAAGACATGATATATATATATTATAAATATGATAATATATTTATTATATACTTATATATATATTCATCAATTAATGCATATATATGATCTACCATCTCTTGGAATAGTGCATTTAATTTCCTATCACTAAATTGTATTAATTACTATAAATAAATATATAAAAAATATATTATAAATACATATTTTTTAATAATGTAGAGATTATAAAATAATGATATATGCTATGGTAAAAAAATAACAACTAATCACATACTAGTAAAATAATGAAGTTATTACCTGAAATGATGAAAATAATGAATGTTTTTCAAGAATGGGTAAAATGTTATAAAATGATAATATTTGGTATTATATATATTTATATTGTTTGTTAATAATTTAATAAAATTTCTAAAAAACAATAATGAAGTTTAAATCTAGTATGAACAAGAGGAATGTGTGTAGTATGTGATTTCATCCAAATTTACATTCCACAGAGTCTTTTTAATTATGCACTCATTCAATTTTATGTATTACATATACATCACCATTTACATGTAATATCATTATTCGTTATGAATTCATATTATATTATGTTCCAATTACAATTATTTCATCGAATGAGAATTTACATTAAAAAATCAAGTGGCAAAAGTTATCGTACATTTTCAATTACATTTTTGGTTT